>OX596019.1:7426530-9826530 GCA_951394055.1 Villa cingulata
TGAGAATACTTGGACCTTACTACGTATGTCTCGTGCAAGCAGTTTGCATGATAATAAGACGTATGTATATATTCGTATAGTCAATAATGTTGTCTCTAATAGTTCATCATAAAAATGAAGAAGAAGAAAAATAAAAACAAAATCTTACTAAAATTAATGACAATTTTACTAAAAATAAAAAAAAAAAATGCTATATACCATTTCTATTAATAATTATGTATGAGCTTGTATTTTATTGCAATTCTTTTTTTTACCAGAACCAATATCCTTAAAAAAATGACTAAAATTTTCATTATAAAATCGAAAGGCATTTTATGACCTAAAATTAGAACCTAAATAACAATTTTAATTGCAATGATCTGATTGTAAAGTTTCTGATGTTCGCATAATCAAAAATTACCTTATTTGAAATTTTTAATTTTTAGAATCTTTAAAATGTTTGAAAAACAAAAAATGAAAATTAAATTGAATTAAAATTCTATGAAATTAATGAAAATCAAAATCATTCGTACACACACACAAGTAGAAGAAAGTGCAATAAACTTTACAATTCAATTTGTATACATACCCGTGACTACATTATATACATATACCCTTTACATTTATTTGTGTATCTGTATATCTTTGCACTATGTAAGGACGACAAATCGAATTTATATAAGCATAACAACATATTAAAGTGAAATAAAAGTTTTTCGATAGCGAAAACTACGTACACATATTCACGTTTATGTATGAGTATTTATGTTTATAGAATATGTATGCCATTGAGTGTACACGATGAAAATCCTGACAAAGATATGACAATGACAAAAACAACAGAAAAAAAAAGGACAATATAAAATTTGTTATTTTCCATAACAAGGTAACCATAATAAATTACAAACAAGTCACATAAACTTTTTCATTATACAGGTGAGCACATAACGAACATATTATATATATATATATATATTGTGTGTGTGTATATATCATTTTAAATAAGCAAGAATACATGTATATGTATAGTAAAACGTATAAATGTGTACATATGTTATACAACAGGTACGAATAATACGTACATACTTAGTTCTGAAATTTCCAAAATTTCTATATACTGTTCAAAGGTAGTGAGCCCGACTTCTGATAGTATTTTCATTATGTCTTATTGCGTACACGAGTATATTTCAAGCATATTTCAAGAAAATTATGTCATATAAAATGAAAAATAAAATTTCGAAAATATCCAAGGATATGCTTAAAAACTTATGCAGAAACATATATGTGAGACTATCAAAATCCCATCAACTATCAACATCATCAGCAGTGTAAGCGAAATATAGTACAGATGATAATGAGATGTTGTTTTAACAATTTTTGTGGTTAACTCATTTTCTTATGGCTGGTCCTTTTTTTGTACCATGTATCCTACTATATAGATAGATAGTAAGCGCATATAAAATTTTTGAAGACATAAATTTCGTATCTATATGCCATCATTATATTGTTACAACTATTCCGTTTGGTATGCAAATAATCTAAAGGATCCAAGGTACATATATTAAAGTAGGAACTAGTACTCGTACATATGCAGATATTCGGTTATTTGTTCTAAATTACTTATTATACATATGATATAGTGTAACACAAAAATCCACAAGAGATTTTTGAATAAATTCTAAAAGAAAAATGATATGTAAACAATATATTTCGTGAAAATATTTTTCATGAAATTTAATACAAAATTTCGTATATTTACCTCTACTAATAAGTGTAACTTGTACCAGTGTACATACATATTATATACATATATAAATATTTGAATTTTATGTGCATATCAAATATTTGAAAATTATTACAAATTTGAAAGGATATTTTTGCCATGATAAATGTACTACGATGAATTATTCGTGCGTATGTATCACACTATTGAACATTATTAATCATATTTTGAACTGAAATTTCAAAATTTCAAAATTTCAGCTGAAAAATTTGTGCATACACTGATCGGATTAATTAAATGCATTATTATCAATACAGGATTTAGAATCGGATCGTATCTAATTCTGGGATAAATAATTAATATTTAATTTTCGCTAAAAATTATCTTCAATTTAAATGAAAGAAAATTAGGTAAATACAGAATTGTTTTTAAAAATATTTTTAAATGTGTGGCTCTGTTATAAAAACTTTTAATTCTTAAATTCACAAATTTTTCAAAAAAAAAAAAATAACCGAAAATCAAAAAATAACCGAAACAAAACACATTCCTTACCTAATTCTAGTAGCAGTCCTTTTCCCAGAAACGACACATTGTATTCCATTACGATCCATCATTATGTTGTATTTGTTGATCGTTCAAACAAATTTATTAGAAATTAAATAAAAATCACAACTTAATTGATTCCCAAACAAAAATCCCAAGTAATTAATTCCGCACAGAAATTATTTATTTTTTCTCGTATATGTTGTCACCACTACCATTACTATACCACAATAATTTTTAATTAAATCCTTTATCGGTTAACCTGAAATTTTTACTTTGAATATTGTAAATCTTTAAATCTGTCGTTACTTTAATGACCTTTTTAGAAGTAAATGTTAAACGTTTACATGTTACGAAATTATAGAAAATATAAAAAATGAACAACTTTATTTATTTATTTATTTATTTTATTTTTTTTTTAAAACGTTTTGAATAAAATATTCAGGTCACACTAAATGTTAAATATGGTAAATTGATTACACAACAATATAAAAATGAAAATATCAAAAACAATTTTCTACCTCTCTTCACTCATTCAATACAGTATTGAGCAGCTCCTGTAGTCAGGAATATGGTATATCTGTCAATGAATAAACCACTAATAAATTGATTACAAAAAAAAATTAAATAAAAATAATAAATAAATGAATGAAATAAAAGTAATAAAATTAACTTTACATGCAACATGATTATTTATACAAATTAAAATTATTGGATAATAACAAAACAAAAGAAATTTTATTGTACGAGTAAGAGGTTATTATAGGCAATCTAAAAGGAAATTTGATTATTATCATTTCAATGATTTTATTGGAAAAACATAGAAATTTCATTGAACTATCTGAAAGCGATAATAACAAATAAACAATAATATTTTTGAAGACTCTATTCGTATATGTACTATATACTATTCGTATTATAGAAAACATCATCTACATGCATATACTCGTACATTATGTATAGATACTAAGTACTACTGGTATACTACTGATCCACCACCTTCTCCATCCTTTAGTAATCGATGTATATTGTATATTGTAGAAAGCAAATCGTATGTATAACTTCATTCATATCGTATAATTATCATTTAAATTGATCACTGAGAACAGTACTAAGCAAACTGGTGCAGTCACTCGGTGTTACTGGAGCAGCAGTCTGTGATGTTTTTTTGGGAAGACTTGGCATAAAAATATGCAACTGCTTCTTAGCTTCATACAGATTACATGACTCTTTAAGGATCTGTTTATTGATAATCGGTTTGTAATCATTTGTTAAATTGTTTCCAGTGTTATCTACACGAATTTTTGGATTTTTTTGAACAATATTTGTAGTCGATTTTCCGTTTTGATGATGATGATTTTCGACCAAAGATGATGATGAGGTTGTATTATAGACAGTTCGACCATATCGTGATGTTAACGAATTGGCCATTTTCTTGGATGCTGTAAATCCACTACGAAACAAGTCTGCATAACGTAGTGGACGATTGTATCGGACTGGCATTCCTTCTTTGTTGAAAATTATCGTAATATGCTTCACGGAATCTGGACGTTTTTCAATGGCTGTCTTATTTCGAATTTTCGGTACCAATGGTGATTTTTCTTTTTTCGAAGACACTGATTGTACTTGTGGTGGAGTGGATTTTGTAGGACTGCTGGATGTGTCAACAGATGCGGTATTTGGGCGAATTAATGGAGTTTTTCCAGCTAAATCGAGCCAATTGAGTACACGTTCAGCCAACCTTTCATCTGATGTTGGAGTATCAACGAACTGATTGCTACTGACACTAAACTCTTGCAGTGAATTTCTTTTAGAACCCGATATTGGTCTAATTTGATCCTCCTCGTCCTTGTGTCTTTTAAACATATCCAGAAGAAAATTTTCTGGTGGGAACGATAATTTATTACTGGTAATAGGTAACTTTGCTGATGGTTTAACAACGACCAACGGTTGACACTGCTTTTTGGGTGATCCAATTAGTTTTAGCGAATCAGTAAAAACACTTTCGTTATCGTCAAAATGATCACAGGATATAGATTGCATGACAGGTTCTGAAAATGAGAAAAATACTTTTTAATTTGTACCACAAAAATTACAGAACGAAAATTATACAGTGTGATGTACTCAACTTTTCTTCGATTTTAAATTATGCATGTCATTATAGTTACGGTTCGATTCGTAGTCCAAAATGAAATGTCGATGTCCTTCTGACTCAATCCAAACAGATCGAACATAAAGCGGTCGTTTTGCTGATTCCCATATCGTTTGATGATTTTTCATACGGATGTATATATGCAGCCGAAAAAGAAATATTTTCAAAACTTTTGTGTACAGACAAATTTATTCGATTCTCGTCCGTTTAAAACGTTGTCATCATCATTTGCATACACATCAAATAAATCGAACTGTTCCTCTCGAATTCAAAGTAACGACTACGGAATAAAAATTCAACTGGAAGAATTTAAACATGTCATCGTTGTGACCTGTTTAGCGAAAAAAATTATTAGACAAAACTCCATAATATCCATACATATAGTATACCTTCTACCGCTAAAATTGTTTATTTACTTTTTCTCTTTGATATTTGTGTATACATATATACGGTATACTTAGTTGCTTTTCACTGCTTTTCACATGAAACTCCTCAGAAAACCATAGAAAAGTTGAAAAAATCATAAAAAAAGAAGAGTCTATGACACGCGACCTTCATGTGTGTAGGTATAAATGTTACATGTTTTTCATAGTACATAGTAAAAAGGAAAAGGAAAAATTAGTTTTCGACAATGTTGAATTGAATACGGTAAATTCAAATCCTTTTTCTTTCTCTGTTTTATTTTTCCACCGGATATATATTTTTTTATTTTCTGTTAGGAGATTGTCACAAAGTGCCACAGAACATTGTGAGTTTTCGTGTTCAATTCAAAACATAAAAAATGCCACAAAAATTACGAAAAAAAAAATAAAAATAAAAATAAAAAAAATAAAAAAAAAAAAAATTATCCTTCAGGAATAAAAAAATAAATAAATAAATACCTTCGCATGTATATTGTACGTGCACGCATTCAAAAATTTATACTGCTACTTGTTACTTCTTTTGTGCACACGCATCTACATACGAGTATGTATATACGTATATAGACCTGTACGGAAGTTATATTAAAACATAAATTTTCAATTATTCTGTACTCTGTGTATATATCCTTGTATTAGAACAAAAATAAATATTATATACATATATATATATACAAACACTCGTATACATAATCCATAATAATCCATTATAGAACGTTGAAATTGAAATACTGCCATAATTGATTAACTATACGGAACTACGGTGGTCTTTATTTACGGAAGTGTAAATACATGCACAATCTTTTCATATTATAACGCGAATAACAGAATGTACATTGAGTACAACGTGTACGTGCATGAAAAACGAACAACAACAACAACAAAAAGAAGCAAATAACAGAAAAACTACAATTCATGAAAAAAAAAAATCATGAAAATAAATACAATATCACTGTGTACTGTGCCTGTCTGTCTATGCAAATATAACCGCATAAAATGGGTTTTTTCGCTAAATTTTCTCTCTACACTACACACATACATTATATACGTACTATGTACTATGGAAAAATTCACACTTTATCGTGCATACGTACGTATATTGCACGTTCTATATTCTGATTCAGGTGTTGAATTGAAGTGTTATTCCAAACGAAAATAATTAACAACAAAAACCACTAAACTGCCACAATATACGAGACCAAAACAATTTTCCGGTTTTAGGCGATAATAGATTAGTTCCGTTCCGTGATTGTATATTGACGAATGTACGTGCGTACGTACGTACATATGTACCTCCTGTGCACCCATATACACAAAAACATGAGGTGAATTGTGCCTGCCTACACTCCTATACCACCTAATAAGTGTACATAAATATAGATAGATGTCTATATATTCTGACAGTGAATCAATATTTCATTGATGGATACAATATTCTGCATGTTCTACGAGTATAAAGTTCAGTTATAAAAACTGTACATATTAAATTGTAATTGATGGCACGCAAAACATTTTCCCGATTTTTATATTTTATTTTTTTCCAGTTTTTTTTTTCTTGTTCTTGTTCTTGTTCTATTTTTTCCATGTTTATTTTATTATTCACATGTTCCATATAATCAGGATACATAATTTTCCAGAAATTCCTTTACAAAAATTAAAATACTGAAAATGCAAAAAAAAAAAAAAACAAAATCGACTAAATATTTCATTATTTTTGCATGCTATATGCTATTTGGATTGGTATGTACATATATACAGAGGTACACAGTTTAGTTTATTGGATAATCCTGATCCCGACCCGGTATAGTAATGAATGAAGGAGCACAAAAATGAAAAAATTTGAAAGAAATGTAAAATAATATATGTATGTATAACCGACATATCTCCCGTATGTCTGCCGCATATTTTCTGTCTGTCTGTATGTCTCTGTTTTACAGTCGTATTGTTTCAGGAAAACAAAAAAAAATTTTTTTTAATTTATAATTTTGCATGCTAAATAGACGTTTCAGTTTGTTAATATTTATATTGTACAAATTAAGGACTTAATGGTACTATTTTGCGTTGAAAAATTTTTTCTTTCGTTTTTGTATTTTTTTTTAAATGTTATTTTTATCTATTTATTTGGTGGTTTAATAGTAAGTTATCCTCCTTTAGTTTTTTCGTTAAAATATTTTATATTATTGCAAATATATTTTTTTTATGATTACTACACATAAATCAAATAAATTTATAGATTTTTATGACAGAATATAAAATGATAATCACGAAACAAATTATAAAAAGGATATTCAAGAAAATTTATTTTATTATTATTATTTTTTTTTTTTCTAAACTTCCTAATTGGAAGAAGGATATAATGACAAATTATATGTCGTAATTCTGTCTAATGAAATTCTGGATAACTTTAATCATTATCAGAATACTTGTTTTGAATAGCAAAAACCACACAAATTTCAATTCAGTTCACTCCGCTCTCAACATTTCTACCGTATGATGGAACGAATTAAAAAAATAATAATCGTAAAACCGAAAACAATATACGTATACTGGTATACTGTTGTATAAACAGTAGTATACTACCATATACTACTGATTACAAGATGACATCCTTGTTATTATTTTATTTATAAAAGTTAATTTTAGAGCTATTATCAACACAGACCTGTAATGGAAAATTGTTATTTTACAATTTTAAAATCCGAGGGTATGCAATTAATTTCAGGACATAATTCAATTTAGACTTCATTTAAAAGTTTAGTCTCTATACGAGAATGAAGCAGTAAAAATGTACATAAATAATATAAGAAAATACTATACATAAACATTGTATACATACTTAGTTAATTTTCAGGATGTCATTGCTTTCTCTCAAATAAGGATATCTATTCATTTATTTTGTTGTTAAATTTTTGTTTTCTTTGCTTCAAAAGAAATATAAATTTAAAAGAGAAAATTGAAAAATTATTAAAATAAGGTCGAATTTATGCTGTGTTCATCCTTTAAATTAATTTATTTTTAATTATTTGAATTTTCCTCTTCAACTAATCATACCAGTTTATATTCTTCTTATGTTCATTATTTTTTCCTTTTGCATCTCATTAATATTTTTTTTTTTTTTTGTTCTTTTTGTTAACACATTTCAGTTCCTATTATTCCTGAATTCTTGTATGATATACGGCATCCAGATGCACCATTGGATAGTTTTCCAATAACACCGATGACCACGACAACAACACAACCAACACCATCAACACAAGCATGTCCATGTCTAACAACGGAAATGAACAATTTAACTGACGATGCATTAAAATCAGCATCGATAATCTCACAAGGTAACCAATCAACCATTCAAAAGTTTTTTCTACACTTTTTCGTGGGCATTCAATTCTTGTTTAACTGTAATTTATTTTCATTATATGTATACTTGAATTTATATGACAACAGAAAACCAAACCGCATACGAAGAAATGGAACAGAGACACAAAGAATTGGTGGGTGAAACTGTTGATGTTGGTCTAATGTTCGCATCAAAAGCATTCGTACAACTTTTGGCTAATCCTATTGTTGGACCTCTCACGCACAAGTAATTCAAAAAGGATTTTATTATGATTGCAAAAAAAAAATTTATCATAAAAAATCACATTTTTTTTGTACACTTACATTAATGTTTAGTCCTATTTAGAAGCATAAACAACGATTCATCTTATTGTTTATTTATTTATTTTTTTCTTCCCAGGATTGGTTACAGTATTCCAATGTTTACCGGATTTGTCATCATGTTTCTATCTACCATAAGTAAGTCATAATTTATGTCGGTATTAAAGCTAAAAAAAAAAGTAGAAAATACGAACAGTTTTATTTTCATTCAAAAGTAAAATTTGATGATGCTGTCATGTGTTGAATTATCCTCGTATTTACTAAAATGTAAAATGATTTTTTACGTGCAATATTTTTCATTAGTCTTCGCTTTCGGTCGATCGTATGGAGTTTTATTTTTGGCTCGTGCTCTACAAGGTATCGGTTCATCTTGTTCGTCGGTTTCTGGTATGGGAATGTTGGCGGATCGTTACACTGATGACAAGGAGCGTGGTAATGCAATGGGTATAGCTTTAGGAGGACTCGCTTTAGGTGTACTGATTGGACCACCATTCGGTGGTATTATGTATCAATTCGTCGGAAAATCTGCACCGTTTCTAATATTGGCTGCATTGGCACTCGGCGATGGTCTACTTCAATTGTTCATGCTGCAACCATCCATACAACAGGCTGAAACCGATCCTCCATCATTGAAATCATTAATTACTGACCCATACATTTTAGTAGCTGCAGGTAGGTCAATCGAAATTCAAACCTCAGGGATAGAAAATTCAATTCATTTTTGATTTGTTGTCTTCAAAAAAAAAAAAAGGTGCCATTACATTCGCCAATATGGGTATCGCCATGCTGGAACCATCCCTTCCGATTTGGATGATGGAAAATATGGGAGCATCTCGCTGGGAGCAAGGAGTTACCTTTCTTCCAGCTTCGATCAGTTATTTAATTGGAACAAATCTATTTGGACCATTGGGACACAGAATTGGACGTTGGTTAGCTGCTTTACTTGGACTAGTGATTATTGGAATTTGTTTAATACTGGTGAGTTTATTAGTCTTTCCCAAACCTAAATTCTTCGTTAATAATACTGTTTCATATATGTACATATATTTTTGAATATAGATCCCGTTGGCGAAAAACATCAATCATTTGATTCTACCAAATGCTGGTCTTGGTTTTGCAATCGGAATGGTTGATTCCTGTATGATGCCAGAATTAGGATATTTGGTAGATATACGTCATGCAGCTGTCTATGGTAGTGTTTATGCATTGGGTGATGTTGCATTTTGTGTTGGATTTGCTGTTGGGCCAGCATTAAGTGGAACACTAGTCAAAAATATTGGTTTCGAATGGATGTTAGTAGGAACATCGGTTTTATGTTTTCTGTATGCACCGTTACTGATGTTACTGAAGTCACCTCCTACCAAAGAAGAAAAGAAGGTTGGTGGTGATGAAATTGAAGAAAATAATAAAACAACAACAGAAAATGCATGTGAAGCAACTGCTTAAAATTACTTCTACATACGTTACGTTTTTACTTTTGTAAATTTTGATTTTAATTTTTGTTTTTTAATTTCGTTTATATATTTTTGTAAAAAAAATTTTTTTTTTGAATTTTAATTAAAGAATAATTTCTTTTTGTTGTAATTTGATTTTAATCCAAAATTTTTAAATAGAATATTGTTTAATTCATTTTTTGTGCTTTTAATTGATGTTTTCTTTTTGTAAATTTTAATTTAAACTTTAAAATTGTTATCAATTAATTATAAAAATACGTTATATTTTGTATATTTTAATAAAATCAATTATTTTATTTTTGTTATTTTTGTTTTTTATCTACAAATTTTTTTTTTTTTTAATTTTACATATTTTACTCATAAATTTGATAGGAATTTATTCAAATCTGCTTCATTACAACAGAGACTTTATTTTTACTACTCGTATATAATTTTGTATGTGAATTATTGAAATTAAATTTTTATTTTCAATTTGAATTATTCAATTTTATATCCATTCGATTATATAAACAGATTTTTAAATAATTACATACATACTTAAATACCATCCTATCGTATAAAATTGATTATTATATTTGATCCATTTTCTTCTTTTCTTCCCCTCCCACTTCTTATCAATTTTTTTCATGCAGTCACTAATTATCGGTGAACGATCATCAGTCCGATATGTCACGTATCAAAATGAAGAGGATGAAGAATAACACTAATTTCATACAATCGAAAAAAAATACATAAAATCAAAAATATGTAGGTATATCCTCATCAAAAATATAGTGTGGGTAAGTAAAATGAGGATAAACAGTCCTATACATATATAATTTATGATTTTTATTTTAATTTTTTTTTTGTTTTGTTATCTATAATGAAAATATTATCATGAGCGAATAAAACAAATCAAAAATACTTACTTAATTAAATTAATAAAAATTTACTAAAAAACAAAAATATTTTTGAAATAATATAAAATTCAATAAAAATATATACCAATATACACCTACCAAAATCGACAAAAATACAAAAAATACAAAAAAAAAATGATAATTCAGAATTTACTAAAATAGAAATTTATATAGGAAATTGATAATGAAATCTAAATACATATAAATGAATAATAAAATAGAGATTGTTTATTTTTATTTTTGTTGATGATAATATACATATGCGGTATATGTGTTTTAGAAGTATGTATATGTTATGTGAAAAAAAAAAATTAAATAAATTAAATAATATCACAACCAATAATATCAGGAATATCATATGATATCTTTTAAAGAAATTAAAAAAAAATATATATATATAATTATAAATTATTTTATAAAAATACATAAAGTTATATAAGTAAGTATATTTCGAAACAAAATAAAAAGGATTTAATAAAATGATAAATTTGAAAAATTTTATAATTAATTATAATTATAATTATTATTATTATTATTATTATTATTATATTTATATAAACATAAATAAATAAATAAATACATATAAAATTGTTATTAAATTTGAAAAAAAAAAACAAACAAATATTTGAATTAAAATGTGTGCTAAAAATATTTTATATATCTATACATACATAAATACATATGTTGTTATATATTAAGATTTCAAATATAAAATGAAAATGAAATACGTATACATTATGCTCGTAAATACAGTATATACATATTTACATACATACTTATAAACTTATAAGTATTTTTAAGGATTCAAGAGTGCATACAACAACAATATTCTTTTTCTGATAAAATATACATACATAATATGAAACTGCTTTTATATAAGTGTATAGCATATATACATAGACATACATACATATAGTACTGTTGATATGAGAATATAAATTCATACATAATTCATTTTTTAATGTCATATACAGACACATATATACTACATACATCGTCATAAAAGATATAAATAAAACGGTAAATAAATAGATATTATAGTACATCAATACAAATAAATATAATCTGATATACATATACATATATACAATTTTATTATAAATATTATAGTATTTATAGGAAAATGTTCTACAGTTTATAGTATATATGGTTTACACACATATGACCATTGCATTTAAAATTTAAAAAAAAAAAACCTTTATATTAAAAACATTTAAAAAGAATTAATATACATACATACTTTTATACAATATGTATACATACGCTAAGAACCATATAAAAATATTTCATACATGCATTTACAGTTAAAATATAAAGATAAAAAATAATATAGAAATTTTTAAATGAACGAAATCAAAATTCAAAAAATTGTATAAAAAATGTCCTTTGTATTTTTTGAAAAATTTTCTCCTCAATTTTCTATATAAAATTCAATAGTCGATCAGGTGAAAATGTTCACTTCAAAATTTTTCATATAGGAAATTGCATTAATGTTAATGAATTTTTGCAAAAAACACTTTGTAACAACACTTTGCCACCACACATATGTACATTTGTTTGTACATACCACCCATCAAACTATTTCAGAATCATTTACAAAACTAGAAGATTTGTTATTCAATATACAACTGATATACAAATGCCAAAACTAGAGTAGAGTAATATGGTAATAATTTTTACTTGAATTTATTTTTCAATAGATTTTCCTAGAAGAAATCAAAAATATGAGTAAATCACTTGTTAAATAATCGCACTTTAAAGAGTAGATTTGAAATATTTATATTAGATATATAATTTTTAATGTGTACAAAATAAAATAAATAGATACATACACACACACACACATGTGTACAAACATATGCATACACTTATTATCCTGAAACCAATTCATACGTTAAGAAAAAAATTACTTACTTTAAATACTTATAATTAATTATTTATTAAATAGTTTTGATAATTTATTTTTTGAATATAAACACTTAAATGAATGTATGAAATATTTTGGAAGAAAAATTTATTCTATATAAATACATACACGCTTATTATATAAATTTAGATAATTTTTAAAGTAAACATATACATGTGTAGCTTAGTATTACATTAGCATAATAATGAAAATTTATTGTATAAAAATGCAACAAGTATTTACATATACAGAGAGAGGTAAATAAAGCTATTAAATATTTTTATGATCTTAATCAAATCAATCTCTTATATAATATAAATGTGAGAGAAATTTGAATAAAAAATTTTCAAACTTTAGAGAAAAATGAAATAAATAAAAATAGGAACAGACAGAAATATATGTTGTATATAGAATACAGAAATATAATCAAATAAAACTGTTTGCATACAGATAAAAGTTAAAATTTAATCAAATTAATTATATACATATGCATATAAAATACAGTAGTAGATAATAGAAATCATATAAATTTAATAAAAATAATTTTCAATAAAAATATAAAATAAAAATGGAGATATAATACGGGTTAAATTTGTTAATAATTTATTGAAAAAATACTAAATCATAGTATATGTACAGAGAAAAAAATAAATAAATTCAAATTATAAATTTTCGTAAATTGGATGCAAATATAATTTACTTCTAAATTTAATAAAATTTTAAAATTTATTTATATATTTATATTAGAAAAATTTAGAAAAAATAATTAAAGTAAATTTAAAATTAAAAAAAAAAAAAACGTAACTTAATTTTATAAATTACTCCCATTTTGAACGAAAGAGAAACATTGGAGTGATGGTTACAATATTTAATGTCAAAAATGATTGAAAATTAAAGTAACTCGAAAAAAATTACATATATGTATATCTTGGGGGAATAATAATAATTCATTGTGACCGCATCTAATTGAAGAAAAAAAATAAAATAGTTCGTATTTCAATTTTCAATTCAAAAAAAAAAAAAAAATATTTATATTCAAGACAGAGTTTCAATTATAGCAAACCGACTAATCGATTCCAAAAAATTAAAAAATTAAAAAATTTAATCGGGTGTAGTACGATCAAATAATGCATTCAATGTATATGTAATCTGGACTGAAATGTTTTCGAAAATTGTTTCATTATAATCTCCTCATTCATTGTTGCAAATATATGGAACTATAACTATAGCATGCTGAGAGAAAATAGCATTCTTCTATAGTCTTTGCTGAGAGTGATCGATTGAGTTGCGGTAAGATGTTCAAATGAATGAATCCTTGTAATCGTATGCAATTTTTATCTGGTTTTTAATGATGAGAAAATATATTTTTGAGTGTAGTAAACTTGAAAATATTTTCTCCGTTCATTTTGATTTAAATTTGAATCATTAATTAGCCATCATTCGAATGTTTATAAAACGGTCATCATTCAAAATTGAAAATTCATTCCCATTTATACTATTTTCAAATTTTCTAAAAATCAAAATTATCAAAAAGAGAAGATGAGATTAATTCTAATGCCTGGAGAGGAGATAACAAATTAATCAAGCTCTTTGGATTTGTTACCCACTGTGGATCTACATGAAAGTAATTTATTACAGATGTTGTATATAATACTTGAATGATTTTCGAGACTTCTACTCTTAGTAGAAATCGTTCTCAATCTTTCAAGTGCAACACATTCTCCAAAAATGTGCTTTGATTTCTCTTGGCTTCAAAGACATAATCTATACATTCTATAGGTTTGTTAAATTGAACTATAGTTTTTGTAGATAAATTCTAAGCGTGCAGTGCTTCCCATTTATTAGTGGTCCAGTCAAATAAATGTTTAGACATCATTAGTGATTTCTTTCTATCACATTTCTTTCTGTGATAACGAAGTTGAGGTTCGTTTATTCATTGCAAATTTTTGTCTTTAAAATAAATCGATTATTTTTTTTTAAACCTTCTTCTGAAAAATATGTGTGTATAAAATTGAAAATATAAAAAAAGATGATGACTGTTTACTTTCGTTAAATCATGAATCAATTGCGTAAATTAATTGAAATGCAAAAAAAAAAAAGAATTATAAAAAAATATTGTAAAATTTAAATAAATTGAAAATATATATATATAATTTTAAAATTTTAGAAATAAATGATAGTTTCTATTCTACTTATTAGAGTAAAATGTTGTTAAAAATAATAAGAAAAAAATGTTAAAATTATAGAAGAGAAAAAAAAAATATAAAAGTTAATTTATAAAATATTATATTTTGAAAATTCGTAATAATTGTATAGAAAATTTCAAAAAAAAAAAAAAATACACAATTACATTGTTTGTAGATACAAGAATTTTCGGTTATTTTTCTTTTCTTGATGTTTCACATAATAATTGTACATATATGGATACAACATACTACACATATTATTTCATTATCATTGTCATTTTATTTATGTATATTTATCAAATTGAATATCTTTACTCTATCCTCCGAAAAACATTTTCGGGAAATGCGATAGAGATAATTCAATAATTAAAAATCTGACCAATTATGGGAAAAAATTTCTTAGATTTTAAGATAAAATAATCGTATATACAATATTACCTATATTTGAAAATATTTAAAATTAATGACTAAAAATTGTTTGTCAATGTTTCAATATATACGTAAATGGATATACTTATACATTTTTCTCATACATTCACTAAAATAAAGATAAAATTATTATCGTATATCCTTTTAGAAATTAATATCAAATAAATATATTCTCAACATATACTCGTATACACACTAATTATTCTACATAAATGCCTAGTATTGTCTGTTGTTATTTGTGTGTTGTTTGTAGTAGAAATTTCTCAATTTTTAATGTTATTTGTCGTGTACGTGTATAACAACCTAGAAAATCACATTATTATTATTATTATTTTTTTAAATTATTATTCGCTTAAATGTTATAATGGTGTATAGAAAATTAAAAAATTAAATTGTATTAATATACTCGTACAAATTAATTAAAAAAAAAAAAAAATGCAAGAATAAGTTAGAGATTTTAAGTTAAAATTTATAATTTCACTGTAAAATATTTTATTTACATTTTTCAAAAAAAAAAAAAAAAAAATCTTTTATGTTTTTGTGGTAACATTCGATACGGGTTACCGACGAAAATTTGAATGGCTGCAAATTTTCAATGCGTTGTAAATCGAATTGTTGATTGATTAAAATTAAAACGTAAAACCCAAATTAGAATAATTCAATTAATATCTATATAAATGATGAAAAATGATAATAACTTATTCTTGCATATATTCTATATCTATCTACACATACATATACCATACGTGTGTATTAAATACATATTTATAAATTAAAGAAAAATTAAATGTTATTCAATATCCTTGTATGTAAATGTAAATCATTCTTATATTATAATAATAATCTGATTTAATCATATATAGAATATACAAATGTAAGTACTATTTTGGGTGAATATTATACTTACTTCTTATATATGTATTGTAGAAAATATAAAACTATAAGTATATATATTAAATTTATATATTATTCAAAACAAATATATATGTATATATAAAAAAATGAAAATTAAGGACAAAAAAAAAAAATTGTATTTAAATGGCTTAATGATTGTATGGAACGCAATATTAGCAGTAAATAATTTTAAAAAAAAAATTTTCATATTTATATACATGTATGTAGATATATGAAAAAATATACATACTTAAATTATATATTCATATATGTATTTACAAAAAAAAAAAATACGTGTACATTTATATTTCATTTTACTTTAAATTCTTGTAGATATGAACCTATTACATGCATGAATGTATAGGAATTAAAAAAAAAATTTTTTTTTTTTTTTGTAGAATTTTTCGCCACCTATAAAACTATTTATCATTTTTGTTTTTAAATTTTTTTAAATTTTCCTTTTTTTTTTTTGAAAAATTCAAAAGCAAAGAGCATCAAATTGAAAAGATAAAAATATTATATTAAAAAAAAAAAGGATCAATATAGATTTTTAAATCTACTATAAAATACTTGTAATAGTATTTGTACATTTAATATACTAATATCTGTAGAATGTAGAATCCATTTATTCAAATTCAAATAATGTAAGTGAGTATAGATGAACCATATGATATGTATAGGTATCTGTAACTCCGTATAATAATTTATGCGGTACCATTAGAGTATTACATTGCATAAGTAAGTATATGTCTGTTGTCTAAATTATAATTGTCATTTTTATTAGTAGAAGGCTACAAAAGTACATACATACATATTAATCATGATATATATTTAATTACTGTAAGCATACGCATCATACTATATAAATATGTTATAAATACTAAAATGCTATATATACACTTCATTTAGTTGATCAATAAAAAAAAGTAGATATAGCTACTATAATATATAACAAAAAAAAATAATAATAAAAAAAAAATATATTTCAAATTGAGAATTGCAAAACTCAATCAAAAAAAATTTAAAATTTAATTAAAAATTAAAATTAGAAAAATAAAAAGTTAAATAAATAAATAAATTTACGAGTTAATAAAAAATTACTATAAATGTCTGTCATTATTTTTTCAGTTATACTTGGCTTGGTGAATTGAAATTGAAAAATTTTTAAAAGTTGTATTAATATGCTTATAAAAGATTGTAGAGTGAAAACAAGAGAGGGAGAGAGAGAGAGAGAGAAATAAATTTAACGAAAAACTATAGAAAGTAAATATGTAATGTATTTTTGGTGTTAGTTAATACTCGTATGTAGATGTTCGGTTTAGTTTTAAAAAAATTTTTAAAATTATTTAAATTTCGGTATAAATTGATAATGTAGATTCAAAATTTTTGAAATAATTCTAATGCAAATACTTATTATATGCACTTCACTATGCATACATATTTTTATAGATCCTCATTTTATGAATGTATGATTTGTAGGTAAATTTATATAACTTAACTTTGATATGTACACCTCTAAAGTTAGCTTAAATCTTAATGTTTATAATTTTATAATTAATTACTTTTGGAAAGGATAGTATACGTAAATACATATGTATATATTTTGATTAAGAAAAGCACGTAATTAACAGGGTAAGACGGTTTATATGTAATAGATTTTCAATTATAAATGATGATTTGCGACGATTTGTATATATTTTATACTTCAATTATTTCATTTTTTTTTTGTTTTCATTCTTAGCTTTACCACCCATTGAGGGTCGTGGCTTCTTGTATAGTTTTTGTCTCTATAACATTTCCTATCATTAAATTTCAAACACAAAAAAAATGCATATTCTTTTCAAAATTAATTATTTTTTTCTGCTAAATGCATGTATGTATGTATCTATATATAGAAAAATTTCCTTATTTTTAAAACAAACAAAATATAATTTATAAAAAATATATTCCCTAGAAGGAGAAAAAATATAAACTTTACTTCTCTGCAAGTTTTATAAAAATTAATGTTTGAAATAATCTGTAGTGAAAAATTCAATAAAACACTTTTTATAATTTTCTCATATAAATTTTTGTTGTTTGTTGTTTTTTTTTTTTTTTTTTTTTTTGGAATAAATAAAAATTTTTTTAGAATCGGATATTACAAATTCCGTAGTTATTGTGTGTGAGTTAGACAATAACTGATATGATTATATAAATATTATACAAAAATTTTGTATAAATTGTTCATTATTAAACATATACATATTCAATATATTTAAAAAAAATATTACAAAAAAAAAATTAATAAATAAAAATTAATATGCATACACTTCTTATATATGTATGTATAAGAGAAAAATTTTATTATTAAAAATAAATTAAATAAATAAAAATCAATAAATAACGTAAAATATTGAATATATAAAATATAAATAATTTATTTAAAAAAAAAAAGTTTGCTTAAAATTTACCATAATAATTGTGCATAAATTTTATGTAATAAGAATTTCGAAAACAAAAAGGATATTTCTTTTAAATTTATTTACTTATTTCAATGTTTAATAATGCATTCTATGCTGATATGCTTGTAATAAATATTATGTAATTCTTCACTTGAATTTCTTTTAGTTTTAATTCTTCTTGTTTTCTGTTTTTTTTTTTAAAAAATAATTGTTTCGTCAGTATGTGTGCTCATATATTTATTGTAAGACGATTGACATTTTTAAAAAACAAAAATGGATTACCATCAAAGATATTTTTCAGTAGATTTGCATTTATAAAATATATAAAAAATATAAAAATACAAAATACTTGTAAGCATATGTATACATACGTGAAATAAAATCTACGCATACTTAGTAGAATAGTATAGCATTTCTGGTGTTTTGTATTTTTATACAATTTGTTTACTTTACTACTATATATGCATATGTACACTTTATTGCACTTGCACTTGCATATATCGTATCATCCTCTAATCTTGGTATAACTGTCGTATAAATTTATAGATTTTTTTTGATGTTTTAGTAGAGTTTAGCGATTTTGTGGATATGTGTATGTCTATAAAATAATATTCTTGGATAAAATACCATAGTAAAAATGCGTACATATTATATAAATGTACTTCATGTATCTGGTATCTGCAAATACATTAATTTACTGTAATTGTTCATTTTGTATATTATAGCATATTTTTAAATAATAAATATATATATATATATTTACATAGCTATATTATAGAGATAAATAATTATATACAAAAATTAATTATATGTATTTAGCACTTAAAAAAAATAAAATTAATTAAAATATTTACTATAAAAATTCGGCTGGTATGGGGTCAACAAGAACAAAAATAATATATATGAAATTAATTTTTCAAAATTTATTATTACTAAAAAAAAAGAAAATATTCTCGAAATTATATAATATACATAATACACTTAGTTATAAGATTATACATAAATATATTTAAATTTATAACACAAAATTAGTATCATATTAAATATTTCAAAGTAAATTCTTTAAAGAGAAAAGATAAATTTACATAAATGCATATAAATAATGATAATGATAGTAAATACAAAATCTATTCATCATCATATACTCTATATAATAATGTATCATACTATTAATTTTTATTGTTGTTCTATATACTAAATTATTAAAATTATATACGTACCGCACATTTGTACCACATTTTTGGTATATGTAGGTAAAATGAAATGCTTTCAGTAAAAATTACAAAAAAAAAAAAAAAATATTTGTTTACAATGTAGAAAAACTAAAAATTTAAATTACATTTATATATATGTAGGTACACTTACACATAAATATAAATGTATAACTACTTACGTTACGTTACATCTCCTGTTTGCTAGATATACTTAATTAGAATCAATATAGTACATACATAATGTAGTAGAATTATTATATTAGCAGTAAATGATAAATCACAAAAAAATTTTTAAAAATAAATAATTATTATTAAAAAATTATTAACAAATACAAATATACGCATAGATAAATAAATGTATGTATAGAGCTACTATAAATTATTTAGTAATTTAATCAAATAATTTTCATAAAAATTATTTTCGATTTAATTTTTAACTGCATTTTTTTTTTTTATTCATTCAAACATAATATTTTAGATTTCATGAAAAAAAAGAAGGAAATTTCTTTAAAATAAGTACCTAGTGTGTTGAAAAATTCGATTTGAAAGGAAAATCGTAGGGTTTTCTTGAATGTACTAAGTGCTAAAAAAGTACATAAATACTTTAACATACACACATATTTCCTAATTTCTATGTTATACGGTTAACTTATAATATCTATCGAAAACAAAATTTATTAGAAATTAGAATGTCAAAGTATATTGTATAGGTGTTACATTTTACCAACACAGTATACTTAGTTGATATTTATGGCCAAAATAAATACCAAAATTATTATTATTATTATTATTATATTTACACTTACGCTTATTATTATTATATGCATGCATATTTGGATAAAATTTTGAAATATTATATACATTTGATCAATCAGTAATATTATGTAGTGTAGTACTCATTTGTATACATAATAATGCTATGTATATTAAAAAAAAAATGATGAAGTGGTATATGGCTTACATAAAATCGTGTTATTATATATTGTTTGTGTTAGTTTCTTCATAAGATAATAATAATAAATACTCCATTTTAAATAAATATAATTATATTTAACATTACCAATTTGAAAAGAAAAAAAGAAAAATAAAATTAAAATTAAATACATAAAAATATGAAAAATGAAAACAAAAAAAAGAGAAAAAAAAAATTGAAGAGAAAATCAATTCGTTTAGAAAATGTTTCATCTGACATTAAAAACCAATAAAAAATTTTTCTTCTTTATTATTGTACGTCATTGTACATCATAACATTAATCAGCATAATATTTTCTCTTTCATTAATTATATTATATATTATTGTGGATATTATATTTACTATTTACTTACTTTCGCATATTATATTCTCTATATTATAACAAAATAAATAAAAAAATAAAATATTAATAAATTAAGTAAAAATATAACATTGTTATTGTCCATAAAGAAATTTTAAATTTTTAAATAAAATACATACATATAAGGTGTAGTAAATTATACTTATGTACTTGATGATATGACACCACACTTACTTAACTGACACCATACTCACCATACTGACACTTTTAATTATGTAACCGAACGAAGGAAATGAATGAAAAGTGGGAAAAATAAAATAAAATTTTCTGTGACCAAAATGATAAATGAAATTTGAAATTAAATTATTTTCAATGCATATACTAATAAATTTAAATAAATAAACAATTAAATAAAATTATTTAATGTTATTCATATAGAGTAAAATGTATACAATTTCATTGAATATTATAATAGTATATAACGTAACTCAATAACTCATACCTGAATCAACTACATACATACATTATGCATATATTTTGGACACTTAAAATGTACATACATATATACATTAGATGTTAGATGTTAGCATATACATACATACAAATATTTTATCTCTCAGTACATTTTTCCTTTAATTATTACATACCTATGTATATGTACCTACATTGGTGTTATATATGTATACAGATAAACACAGTACTATATGTTTAAAAATTATCTTATCCTTTTATTACTTCTATAACGAAAAAAAAAAGATGGACCAAAATATATTGAAAATTTTGTCTATACGTTATATATACATAAATAGAATCAAAATGAATAATCGAATAATATCAGAAAATGGGATCAAAATACAATTAAAATTAAAGAATATAACAAGAAATTATTATTAAAAACAAAAAAGGACCAAATTACATATTAAATAAATTTTCTTTTGAAAAATTAACAAATATCAATGACCAATTTAGAATAAAAAAAAAAACTAATAACACATCACACATATTGAAAATTTAAATAAAATACTGTATAGTAAAGTATTACTCGTATATTGGTATATTGAAATTAAAGGATTATGATAAAAATATTTAAATAAAAAATAAACAATATATTATATGATATAAATGACATGTAACAAATGAATATTATATACTTATGTATTAAATTTACATTATGAAATACAAAAATTATAATTAAAATTATGCAATGATTTACTTATATTATAAATGTGGACTAAAATATTTGGAAAACAAAACGAAAAAAAAAAAAATTTATTTAAAAAATAAAAGAAAAAACTTTAAAAAAATAAAAACAAATTTTGTCTATAAAATAAAATAAAATTATTTACAAAAGACAAGCAAACAAATCAAACAAAATGTATGTAAAATGATGATGATGATTTATAAATACAAATATATGTACATTAACTGAAAATCATAATACTATATGTAATGTGAAAAATTTGTAATTTTTAAGGATGACAAGTTTTAAAAAAAATAAAATTTATATTATAACAAAAAAACAATATTAAAAATGTATACAGAAAGCAAAAGGGACATAAACCTACCTTATTATCACATTTACACACTGTTACCATAGTAGAACTGGTAGAACATACATATGAAATAGAGTAATGTTATTGTAGATTACAAATTACAATATATAGAAGATAGAGTAGCTTGTAGAACTACATAATATATAATATATAATATATAGAAATAAAAATAGAAAAATATTCAAACTAAAAATATTACAGAAATGAGAAATATAAAAATACAAAATTCATACATAAATTAAATGACTGAAAATATTAAGTGAAATAAATATTTGATATTCTCTAACTATTTAATATTTTTAAAAATCATTGTTACCATAAACATGATTGAATGAATAAAAAAATTTAATTAAAAAATAAAAAATATCAATAATAAAAAAATAAGCCCGTATTTATACACACTTTTGAGACCAAAAAAAAATCATACACATTCCTAATAATTAATAATCAAAATGTAATTATTACAAATAGAAAATGCATAATGTAATTAATATAAAATATATAATAATATTCAAGCAAAAATAAAAATGACAAACTAAAATCAAATACTATACACACACATACATATTTAGAAAATAATTATTATCCTGTGTATTTATAAAAATTTGAAAGAAATAAAAACCAAAATCAAAATTGATTATTATTAATAAATTGTTACGAGTAACATCATAAAATAAATTATTAAATAGTTACGAGTACATAGATACTCATAAATATGTATATGTAATGATTATATGAAAGAAAACAAAACAAAACTTATGAATATATTGTAACTATAATTAACTAAGTATATACTCTTATACATAACATATAAAAAAATGAATAATAAGAATCATGAAAATTACTACATAAATTACAAAAAATGAATGATATTAAGAAACATTTTTTTTTTGCTATATTTAGAAAAATAAAGCAGTTGTTGGTGAAAAAGAACTACAAAAAAAAAATTGTGTTTTATTTAAATTGAAAAAAAAAATACCCAATAAATTCTCCTAAACAATAGAAAAAGAACTAAACAAAAACATGACCTTTAACAAACAGTAAAAAAGAAGTGAGATTTCTACCAAAAATTCCAAATCCTAATTCAATGTTTCAAGAATATTCAAATATATGGCAGTACAGTTCAGTCTCCTTCCTTAGCTAATAATTTGTGTCTATCTGTCTCCTCAGGAGATGCAAAACTTCCCTATGCCTATTCCTATCTACAAAAAAGGAAATAGTTAATAATTTCCTAGTCGATGGCATGATAGTCTAAAGGCATTTTTAAATTTGAAATTTGAAAATGAATTTTTATCATAAATTAAAATACTTAAATAAGTTCGTAATGTGGTATGTTGAGCAATTGGCTACGATTGCTGCCCAAGTGCCCACGGCAAAAGTAATAAAAAAAAATGTTCTTTGCCTATTTCCATTTTTCATTACTCCCAAAAGTTCACTCAGCTTCGAATGAGTATAGCTTGTTAAAAATTCCTAGCGAATAGAATATATGCGCAGTGAGAGTATGGCGTCATGCTTTGAGCGAGGTTATAATTGTAGTGGTTACACTTTTTCAGGTTTATATGGGAGAAAAACACAAATACATATAATCATTTTATGTACATATTTAATTTCAAGAGAAACATGCGCAGATTATTCGCTGGGAATTTTGAACAAGCCATACCAGCTTTCTGGGAAAAAGAGCTTAGAAATATCTACTGATAAATTAATGAAATCACTTCATATGTTGTGCTGTGCTCCCAAGAGGAGTAATGTGAAAAAAAAATGTGGTTTCTTACACTAGTAGGCCTTTTGTAGCGTACTACATCCATAACGTATATATAACGTATTATGTACTATCGTGCGTTCGGTGTAATATCAATTGCATAGCAGATCACAAGACCATATGTGTTTGATAAAATTGATAGAATGAAATTTTAAGTAAAACGCAGATGACTTGTATCATATATACTGCATCTGCAAGTGTGTTTCGACATTTTGTTAAATCCATCAATTGAAAATTTATAACGTTTTTGACAATACTGAACGCATGGCTAGTTAGGTCTTAGATGCCAATGACCCTCTATTGCTATTACCGCTTTCTACAAACACGACTCTTCCACTGCTCGTCCCCTCATATCCTTAAAGTGTACAGTATACAAGAAGAGTAAAGTGTTGTTCGAAGAATTTTTTTTTAAATTTTTCCATTTTAATTTATCTTGTAAATAGGTCCTTAAAACGAATGTTTTGGTAAAAGTATAGGTTTAAATTTTGGTGAATTATAAAATTCCTAGATAATATATTCATTAAATTTTATTGTTTTAAATGTATCATAGACCATTCATCAATATGAAATCCATACAAGCAGATAAACAGTACATAAATCCATACACAAATATTATATGTATGTTCACATATATTTAATTAAAATTACAAGGATTTAAAAATCCCCTGTTGATAATTATAATCAGGTATCAATAACACAATTTTAATTGTACGAGGAATTTATTGGATACCAATTCGCTATACAAAAATATTACCACAAGGACATAGAACATAGAACATTGTTCACTGAATGTTAGTATAATTCGGTTCTGATTTCATGTAATAAAATTATTGGAATTTTTAGACAACGCCTCTGTAATTTGAGAATTGTGCATATGAATGTAATGAGTCTCATATCCTTAGTTGAACTGAATGTAGATAAATCATACAAAGGATGATTATGTGTACACATTAACAAATAAAATAGATTTACAGCTGTGCTCGTAGCGTAGTCCTCATATTTCCAAATCGATTGAATCTAAATTTTAATAATGATTATGAAAGGATTCTAGCGGAAAATAAATAAATAAAATTCATATTATTTTTCTCAATTATATAATAATTAATTTTGAAAATAAAAATTCACCATTCAAGGAATTATCAAGTAAATTAAATTTTTTTTTTATTTTTTTATCGCCTTGCCTTGCCTTGTCTTTTTTTGCTCTTCCCTCTATCCATTCATCATTAATTTTTTGTTTGATGATGCATAGACGATTCGTTGAATATGAAAAATCAATTTTTTTTTTTTTTATTTTTGATTCATCGCTTTCATTATTTCTCATATTCTTATCCATAAGTAGTACGGTAGTACTTTATAAATTTTTTTCTCATTTTTTCTTATTTTATTTTCTTTATTTTACATTTTATTTTTTATGAAATTTAATTGAATGAAATTGATTCTATTCAAATGTCAGTTACAGATAGGTAATATCAAAATTTTCTATGCCTCATCTCGCATACACAGAACCAGAATCATGTACATATCTGCACATACAGCTGTGAAGATATCAAAATGTATACACAAATATGAATTGAAAAAAAAAAAAAAATTGTATACTGATTTTGTTTCAAGGATTCTCCTCTACCGATTTCAATATCGAATTTACTACTCTAAAATTATAGAAAAATTATTTATGGAGTTAGGAAATCGTTCCAAGTTTATTTCTAAATTTTCCACTAGAGCTGATGTTATTTTCAACAGGATATAGGATACATTTTTTTCTAGCACATTTCGAAAGTCGCTGAAATAGATTCTTCAATTTTTTGGGGCATTCTTGCTATACAAAACTTTGTATGCAGTCTGTTATAGTTGGACAGTCATGTCATAGTTCCTGAATGTTTTCGATCAATGTATAATGAATTTTTATCGGGATTTGATTTTTCATAAGCTTTGGATTTGAAAATATTTCTCATGTTTTTTGTAGGATTGTGGTTTCTAAAAATATTCAATATTATCACCCCTATGCTGATAGTCTTTTTTTCTCTCACGTGAGACGAGACTTGGATGTTGGTATGCTGACAGTCGTATTTGTTGTCGTTTTATGTATTATTCAATAGCTCATTATCATTTCAATATTTATTCAATAAGCTTTTTCAATAAGTAATTAACTGATTGATGATTGGAAAAAGGTAATTTATTGCAAATTTACTTAAAAAAATTACTTCTGCTTTGTTCAATATGCTGAAATAACAGCTGTAATGTTATTTGAATAAGATTTTGCAATGATCCTGATAAGTCGCTTACAACTTAACTTTCAATTTTTCTTCTTTAGGTAATGCAACATTTTATTTCAGCGATGAGTGTCGATTAAAAGCAGTCATCGGAAGTTGTAAATTTGTTCGTAGAAAATATGAAGAATGATGCAATGACTCTTGTAATATACTGCAAGTATCTATCAACATTTTGTCAAATCGATCGTTCAATCCATCAATTTTTAAATGTTTTCGACATTACCGAACGCATGAATTGACAATTTGCTACCATTAGGAGATGAAATATGCAAATATGAACGACATCTCGTCATGTCATCGAACAGAATATTATATTTAAAATCTTTTATTTACAGCAGACATTTCTGTTCTTCTGTGGCCCGGGAAATTCTCCAGAATTGAATCCCATAAAAAATATTTGGAGTATGTTAAAAGGTAGACACTGGAAACAACCCAAATACTGATATTCTCAAAAGAAAATGAGAAAAATATTTCAAGAATTATGGTATGCTATGAGGACGATGACTTATAAAAAAATACTATTGGTAACAGCATCAGAAATTATGTCCGACAAAATCAAAATCCACTAATCAATAATTGAAAGGGAGGCTAAAATACAAAATATTAATAAAATAAATTTTAAAAATTTCAACATTTAAAAATTTTAAATAAATAAAATAATTCGTAGGATTCGACTTTGAAAAATTTTTGAAAAATAACAACGATTTTAGGAACTCTTAGGTGCTAATAAAAATTGATTTTTGAACATTTTGATGAAAAAGAACAATTTTATTTTGTTAATTAAAAGGGGAAATATAACAAAGAATTTTATACTTTTTTTTGTAAACTCTTCAGAAAAGTCCAAATTTTATTTTGATAACAAAATCATACAGATATATGAAGATTTAATGTATGAAAACAGAAGTCAAAGTTGAACGATTTTTCAAAAAAAAACCCTCTCCTGTTTTAAGAACTATAACTAAATTTCAGGAACTAAAATCAAAAATGTGCTATATTGAAGCACCACAATATCCTTCACGCTACCTATATTCAAAATTTCAAAGAAATTGGTCAATCAGTGTTTGCGGTACGAAGTTCATTTGGAAGCCGAAAAATCGCAATTTTAACAACTTTGACACCCTTTAAAAGGGAAACAAGGACATTTTTTAAAAAAAAAGTGCTCCATTAAGCAGCACAATTCCTATCAAAGTATCTATGTTTCAAATTTCATTGAAATCGGTTAAGTAACTTCGGAGATATGTGTTGCACAAGATAGCAAATATCTCGAATCCTAATCTTAATAATTTTGAATTAATGAAAAATTTGGTAAGTGATTGTAATTTTTTTGGCAAAGGACTATATGTACTTGATCTGAACACTTCGAATTGCTGCACCATCATTAATAAAAGCAATAAAAACAATATATATGTATATAAATTAAAAAAATGTTTGTAAAAAATTATAAATGTAAAAGGATATTAAGAATTAAAACACTAGTAAAAATTATATTTATTTCATGTTTTATTATAATAATAATAATAATAATAAAGAAAATAAAACAATTTTTATTCATTTTTTATATTTGTTTTAGTTTTTTCTTTTTTTTTTTTAAATTTCCATTTTTTTAAATAATAAATTCAGATATTTTTTTATATATGTGATTTTAAAAATTAAAAAATAAAAATGAAAACAAAATCGTTTCATAATAATTATTGTTAGGTAATTATTTATCCTTAAAAGAAGAAAAACAAATACATTGATTTTTTTCAATACATGGTATAATTTTATATTTTTTTTTAATTTTTTTTTTTTTTCAATATATAAGTGATAATAATAATAATAATAAGATAAGATATATACTTAATAAAATATACATTATGTATATGCGATAATTCAAAAATTATAACTAAAAAACGTAAAAGATAAAAGAAGGAAAAAAAATAAAAAAGGATAATTTATTAATATTGTAGAAAAATAATAAAATCGAAATTATAACCAACCAATTCTGAAAATAATCACTGACAACAAGTCACAAGTCACAAATTGTCACAAGCATTAACAAACAAGTCTACACAGAGTTTGGAGAAAATTTTTGACTATGCTTGTGGTTTTGTGACTTTAATATCAGAATACGAAACAGCTGATTAGTCATAATAAAAGTCACAACTCAAATATCATAAAAAAATAGTCACACAAACACAACTGTGATCTATGACTAGTCGTAGTCATACATAATTTCAGAATCGGGGTGGTTAAATGCAAAAAATAAAAAATAAAGTAAAAATAAAAATAAAAATTAAAAATAAAAAACTAAACTGAAACAAAAAAAAAATTAATAAGATTTTTTATAACTTAAAATTTAAATAATAAAAATTTTTTATAATATTATATGTATGTAATTTTCTTTAAATGTATGTAATTTATATTCTTTGATAGAAATCCAATTTAATATTATGTATATTTATGTATATTATGTATGTATATATATATGTGTTATAGGCAAATTTTATTTATTTAATTAATCATTTTTTTTTATTTTCTTATACTTTCATTTACTCCTTTAATTATTAATTAACCCCATAGTATCTATCCTTTATTTTAATGATCGATATACAAACGTAAAATATAATATACCTTTAAATAATATAATGCAATATAATATGCGGCTGGCTGAGTTTTATTCTTATAGAATGGCATCATCAAATTTTGATGCATATTTTGTGACTCAACCACCTTCAAAAAATCTTCAATTTCATGTACATAAATGTATGTAATTCATTTATTATTTTCTTCTTCTTATATGTATTAAAATAATATGATATAAAAATAATATGATTAAAAAAAAAAAAATTAAAATTACATAATGCAGAAAAGTCTATTGTGATTTATTTTTCATCGACCAATCATATCAATCGACCATCGAACAATTGTTGTCTTCTTTCGAAAAATTTTTTTTTTGAAAAATGAAAGAGAACAGGTTTTTTGTTGGTTACAAAGTTCCACAACATTTTGTTTTTCTTGTATTTTTGGTTAGAATCAAAAAAATTTTATGTTACTTTGGTTTTTGTCTGCTCTTTGGTTATGACAAAATTTCTGAACAAATTACATATTGAAATCCCATGTAAATATAAGTCATGAAAGGAATGAAAACTAAAATCATTGATATCTGGCCATTCTCTCTATTGGAGCAGCAGTCAATCTTCATTTATTCTCTTCCTAAACCAAAAACTACAATATTTACTCTTCATTTTGGTACACACAGCTAAACAATTCCCGAAACTCATTATTAATGATAGATACCACCACAACCAGATTTTTATCCATTTCACATCGGAATCATAATAACGATTCATGAAAAAATGAAACAATCACTAATATTGTAGAGATTTTTCGTTTTTCGCTTCTTTTTTCTTGGATTTGTAAATGAAAAATAAAAATTAAAACCGTTACGATTAATAGTCGATCGATCGATATAAATAAATAAATCGTTCACAAAATTGAAAAGACTTTTAACAATATTACATAATTTTGCATTTTTTTTTCAAATTTTAAAATCTTCTCCAAATCTATTGTCTATATTAATTATTATGTATTTTTATCTTAAAATCTATATTTTTTGCCTCACATTATTCATTATTTTTATGAACAAATTTGTTTAGCATATTTTGATGTACATTCTTTATTCACTCGCATTAATCGTCACAAATTTTAGCAACGATTAGAGAAAAAAATAAAATAAAAAAAAAATCAACTTGCTATGTACAAATGATTAAAAATGATGAAAAAAAATATTTCAATTCAATTAAAAAATAAAAGATACAATTATATATTATGTAATTCAAAAAAAGATAGAAAAAAAAATGTATTTTTATATTTTTCATATTTTATGTTTTTTTTTCTTCATTTTGTTTTATTTTTTATTTTTTTTTTGCTTTTTTTCATTTTTTGTATTTTTTTTATTTTTTATTTTTTTTTTTTTGTTTTTAATATAATTTGCGTAGGCACAAAAATTTATTTTTTAATTATATTTCATATTTTTTGTTGATTTTTCGTTTTTTTTTCTTTTATCTTGTATTTAATTTTCCTATTCGTATTTTTGTTGATTCTTTTTTTGTTTTTTTGTTTTTACGTTTTTATTAATCATTTTTTATATGTATTTGTAAAGAAAAAATATTTAAAAAAAAATAAATATGAATTATGAATAAATATTGATAAGAAGGAAACAAATGTAGATTTTGTAATTATTTTTTACACAAAATGATAGTAGAAGATAAACATAAACGAAAAAAAATAAAAAATAAAAAAATAAAAAAAAAATGAAAAGTTTTACTGTACACAATTCATATACAAAACATAATTCTTATTGAAAATATTATTATGATAATATAAAAGGAAAGTAAAGGATATGTTAGTGCATACTCATAATAATAAAAAAAAAAGGGAAACAGTAATAATAATAATAATTTAGGGAAAAAATAGAAAAAAAAAGATTTTGAAAAAAAAAATTTTTTTTTTTAAAATCTTTATATGATTTTGTTGAATTTTCTTTTTTTTTTCAATTTTTTTTTATTTTTATTTTGTATGTCTGAAAAGGAAAAAACCAAAACTATGATGGATGAGATCGACCGACCGACGGATCGTGTTTGGATATGTGCCTCTCTGTACTATAAAAATTGAAAAAAAAAAATTATATATTTGTTAAAATTGAGTTTTTTTTTCTTTCCTTTTTCACAATACACAAACATTTTCTGCTAAAAGTAAACTTTTTTAAAATAAAGACTTTTAGTTGTAGAATGTTATTAGTATGGGCCACAACAATGTTATGTTATGTATATTAAGTGCACACGGAAACTCAGCCCATTATGATGGCATCCGGCCCCGATCAGTAATTCTATCACACATATCATCCAGTTTTATCATCAGTGATCAGTTTACTGGTGTCTACATTATTGCTGAGTTAAAATTGATAATTGTAATGTTTTGACGATCAAAAATTAAGAAATTTGTGGATAATAACCCAAAATTATAAAATTTGCAAATTTGAAAAAGGAAGAACATTTTTTGTTATTATAAAATTTTAATGATAAAATCAATTCAATCACCAATCAATCCAATCGATCAATATTCCAAACACGATCTGATCTGTTCTCTGACTTCATATCAACACTGATTATTCCCCCCCAAACCAATTACCATACCACCACATCTCCTCATTTACCTTCTATATTATGTATATCTCTACCTGTTTTCCTTTTCAAATCATACAAATTTGAAAAATTTTACAATTTTTTTTTTCTTTTTGAATTTTTAATTTTACTATTTTTCTTTATATTTATTTCTTTTTTTTTAAAAAAAATTTTCTTTTGATTTCATTTTATATATGTATGTATATATTTTTTCTTAAATAAATTAATATTGGTTTTTATTTTTTTTTTGCTTACGTGTTCAGTTTTGTTTGTATTTTCTTTTTGTTTTTATTGGTTTTTTATTTATTTTACTTTTTTTATTTTCAAAATTTTTTTCCCTTTTTTTTAAGAATATTTTTATGTTTTTTTCAATTTTTTTTTCAATTTTTCATTTTTTTTTTTTAAATAATTTCTTTTTTTCATTTATTACATAATAAAAAGCAGGCTTTTTTTTCAAATTATTTTTTATGTTTTTTAAATTTTTTCCTTTTTTTTTTCAATTTTTTTTTTAATTTTTTATTTTTTTCATTTTACGTTGTTGTTATCCCATTTTTTTCAAATTTTTTATATTTATTTTCTTTTTTCAATTTTTTTGTATTTTTTTTTTCTTTTATATTTTGTATTTTATGATAAAGTTTACGATTTTTTATTTTATTTTTTCTTATTTTTCAATTTTTTTTTTTTAAATTTTCTTAAAAAAAAATTTCTTTTCTAAAGAAAATTGAATACAGTGTATTTTCAACAAAAAAAAAAAAAAAATTGATTGACTATCATAAAAATAAAAAGCTGCTAATTAAAAATACACACACATATACAGAAGAACGACAAAACAAAAATATAAATTTATATGTTTATCCATTCCATATTTATATACTTTTGCCACTACTAACACACACAATAAATTCCATTACAAGAAATTTTTACCATCTTATCTTCATTACCATTTTTTACTGTCTTCGTTTTGGATCATTTTGAGAATCGAAATTTCTTGATTTCGTAATTTTTATGATTTCAAATAGAAAATCAATATTTCTTTCTTCAGATACATTTACATAATAATGTTATTTAAATTTCATTCTATCCATCATTCTCTCATTGTTATTTTCAAGCTGTTTTTTCTTTGACTTTGAATTTTTTCATTTACTTTTCAGTATAATATATAAATATATATAAAAAATTGCAATATATATAAAAATCTAGCTTCTATTTTTATTTAAAGAAAGAGAAATAAATAAAAAATGCTCGTTTTAACTTTTTCAAAATAATTTCAATTAAATTTTATATATGAATGTTTGCTGGATATAATAATAGTATTTACATAATGTGTATTATAAAGAATTTAAAAAGTAAAGAAAAAAAAAAAAAAAATTATCATCATTGTAATTACAAAACATAATGAGAAGAAAACGAAATAAATATTATTTTATATTTAAATCTTTTTTTTTTCATTTTAATTTTTTTCTTTTTCACTAAAAGTTGCTTGTTTCTTCTTCAATATTTTCTTCTTCTAGTGTATATATGTAATTGTGTAGGTAGTAATCGTTTTCTTTTTTAAATGTTATTTTTTTTTAAATCCTGAAGAAAGTGTTTCTCAAAATATTTCGAATTAATTAATCAATTTGCTATTATCTGTACACCAAGTAGGTATTTTTTTTAAATGTAAGCAAAAAATTAAATTCAATAAATCGAAGAAAAAAAAAATGTAAGAAGGGAATAAGAAATATTTCAAATGAAAGTCGACAGATTTTTTTTTTTTTTGAATCTCTCATAATTTGTTAATTCATGTATGAATCAACAAAGTTGTGAGTGATGATGCCGAGTTGTAGCCGCAATAATTTTATATATAAAATGATGCGTGAGCCGTGATAGTAGCATTGCTATTGCTACTGGTAAATTATAATCGTTTCTCTATTTTAATGTGTATTTTTAGCAAAACAATTTAAAATAAACAAAAAAAGGAAGAAAAGAAAAAGAGAATTGGGATTTTTTTTTTAAGGTGAAGGATGATGTTGTCGTGTTCATTTTGTTTAATTGCTCTAAAAGGAAGGAAGGAATAATTATTGTATTCGTAACTACAGTATAATAATTAAATATATAAGAATAGTAGTACATAATGTTTACGCGGTATTATAGAAAAAAAAATATATTATATATATAATTGAATACCGATTATTTTCCTTTTCCTTCCTTTTTGTTATAACTGCAATTTTATGTTGTTGTGTTTTTTGGTTGTGATGGGTGTTTATTCAATTTTAGGAACGCTTTGTTGTTTTGCTTGATGAGCCTGAAGAACAGCTACAGCTTCATCAGCTTTAGCTTTAAGTGAGCTAGCATCTTCAAGCATATGCAACAATTCAGAATTTTCGATTTCCAACAACATTCCGGTGATTTTACCAGCCAAATTTGGGTACATACGCTCGATCATTGGGAATAGACGTTCACCTAAAATTTGTTTTTGTTCTGATGCAGGTGCATTTGCCAATAATGATGCAATCAATGGTTCTTGACCTAAAATAATTTATCGTCATATTACTACTGGATTCTAAAGTAGATTAAATTTCAAAACTTACCTTTTTGATGAAGAGCTTGAACAGTTTGTTGAGGCTGTACATTCTGGACTGGTGGATTACGCATGTTCGGAGTGTATTTATAGTTGGGAGCACGATTTTGTGCTGCGGCAGCAACTGGAGCAGCCATCTAAAAAAATTCAAGATGATAAGATTTTAAATTTTTCAATTTTTGTTCAATTACACAAATTTTAATATTTACCTGCATGTTAGCAGCTCCTGCTTGTTGTCCTGTTATTGCTCTCGCAGCTGGGTTTCTTAAAGCGACAGCTGTTGCTGCATGAGCAGCTTGAGCTGCTTGTGGAGCGCCCCGAACAGCTGCAGCAGCTCCGCCTGGACGGAACTGAGCTGATGAAGCAGCTGCTGCCAAATTTGGAAAACCTGCAGCAGCACCACCTTGAGCAGCTGAGGCTGTACGAACTTGCGTCTGCGGTGCCCAACGTGGTGTTGGTCTGATTTGAGTGACTTGTGGTCCATAGAAACGTTGTGGCTGAGGCATTGTTGGCACAAAGAAACCACTCGCACCGCCTGGTTGGAATATCTGTCCAATTTGTTGCATTCGCATACCGGATACATGTCGCATATACTGAGCCGCCAAATGAGCTTTACGATCTTCTTTGCGTTGTGCCAATGCTACATACAATGGCTTAGAACCAATTATCCTGCCGTTCATTTCAGTGACAGCACGAGTAGCTTCATCAGCTGAATTGAAGCACACAAAACCAAATCCTTTCGAACGTCCATCTTCATCCATCATCACTTTGGCAGATGTAATTGTGCCGAACAATGAGAATTCTTTACGAAGACGCTCATCATCTATAGTATCATCAAGATTTTTCACATATAAATTAACACCATGGAAACTCTCTTGTCTTTTCTTCTTCATTTCCTCGAATTTGCGTTTTAATTCTTGTTGACGTTCAGCCTTCTTCTGTGCTCTACCAACATACAATACCTTACCGTCCTGCAATTCCTTATTATTCAATGCATTGACAGCTGCTTCTGCTGCTTCAGTTGTTTCAAATGCGACAAAACCAAATCCTTTTGATTTTCCATCATCCTTGGTCATTACCTAAAGAAAAAACAATTCGAAATAATTATCACTGAAAACACAATATATTTGACTTAAAAAATACATGTAACTAATCTACTTCTGTTAAGTAAACGAAAAATTACAAAACACGGTAAGAAAAGTAAATTCAATCTGACAGTTTTGAATCTTAATTGAACTATAATGAATGAATGGTTCAACCAATGGGTATAAACTGTCATTAAGTGAAATTAAAAAAAATAAAAATAAATAAATAAAAAATTACAAATAAATGCAACAAATAACTTACTTTATGACTGGTAATCTTTCCAAATGGTTCAAACGTCTCTCTTAACTTATTATCATCCCAGTCTTCGCCGAAGTTTTTCACATAAACATTTGTGAATAATTTTGCCTTTTCTCCCAATTCCTTCTCGCGTTCTTTACGTGGAATGAATCGACCAACGTAAACTTTTTTTGCATTCAATAACATTCCATTGACTTTTTCAATTGATGTATTAGCTGCCTCCTCAGTTTCGAAATGTACAAATCCATAACCTTTTGAAATACCTTTCTCGTCTTGTGCCACTTTACAGCTCAATATATTACCGAATGCCGAGAATGTATCGTAAATTGCCTTATTATCGATACTTTTATCCAAATTCTTAATAAAAACATTACCAACGCCAGAACGACGAAGAGATGGATCTCTCTGTGACCACATTATACGTATCGGTCGATTCTTTAATATGTCAAAATTCATGGTGTCAAGGGCACGTTCAGCTAAAAGAAATTTTTTTTTTTCAAATTGTTATTAAAATACACATTTCGAATTTTAAATGTAATTTTGAAATTTTTTTTTTAACATTTATTAACATTCTCCTTTTTCTATGTTTAAAATTTATTTTCTTCATTTCAATAAACATGTCTCGATAAATTACATTTTTACGGAAACTAAAGTTCATAATTCAAAAAGTCTAAATAAAATTTTACTTGATAAGATTGACACACACACACACACTGACTCACTATACACAAATTGATATGGATATCGACATCGAATAGATAGATTATTTTTGTGGAAACAATTAAAAGCAAAATTTTATGATTTTATTTAATATTTATTTCACAATAATTAACTACATTCTACATCTACAGTCTTCTCCCTCTAAATTTTTGAATGCACTAATGAGTAATGCAGAGCAGTGTAATGTAGTTCTAACCTAACCTAACCTCATAGCTCATACTATCTATAAATTCAATTTTTAATTTTGCGAATTAGTCATTCAGATTCAATTTCTTTGTTTTTCATAAATTTATCTTTAAGTACATAGTAGTGATTTGACTGCATTTTTCGATTGCAGTTAAAATTTAATTTTTTAATCAAATGTAGTATATCTGAATATGTAAAAATTCCAATTAATTTTTAGCAGCATGTATGTTCATGTGATCATAATAAAATTACATATTATAATTTATAACGAAAACGAAATATAGTTAGTTTACTTATAAAAGAAAGAGACAAGATTTTAAATAAAATGAGAAACGACATAACCAATTCGCCTCCTTCATAATATACGTATACCTATACATTATGTATGTTGTGCTTATCTGTATATGTATATATTTATTTACGTCTTCTACTGTCTAGCTACTAGCTAGCCATTTATATTAAAAATGGCGGACAAAATTTCATAAATTAAATGATGAATATGAAATGTTTGATTTTGATATTGGTGGTAACGGTAACGGCAATATATAGGAATTTCAATTCCTAATGTGTATTGTTGTACATTTTTCACATCACATACAAACAGAAAAATTGCATTTCTATTCTAACAAAACTGAAAGCACTTACGAATGTACATATAAAAAGAAACACCACGTGTCAACTTTCTAGTTTTTCTATTACAAAAATAATGTAAATCAATGAAAAGCCATATTATTACATCACAAATATAATTTTTCATTGATTCCATTTAAATTTTCTTTTACTTTCAAAATATTAAATTTCATTTCAACTTACCATCGGCTGGTTGTTGAAAATTAACGTAGGCATATCCTAAGGAACGACGTGTATTCACATCGCGGCATACACGAATCGAAAGAACAGGTCCAGCAGTTGAGAATTTCTCGAATAAAGTTGCCTCAGTTATATCCTGATGTAGATCGCCAACATATAGTGACGCCATTTGATAATTTGGTCCTCCAGGATTCATTTTTAATTGCAGTTATTTTTTTTTTTTGAAAATGTTCTTAATATTTCCTTCAATAAAAACACTCGAGTCGCGAAGTATTAGAATGAATGTATATTTTTATGCAGAAACAAAAAAAAATTTTTCGCGTTCACAATAAGCTAATTTCACAATTTTTAGCTCAAAATAAAAACTCCTTGAAAATATATTAAGAAAAATAAAGAGGAAAAGAAAATTAAATTAAACATTTTCGTAATTACAATTCAAGAAAATTTGTTATATGTATATGGAAATAGTCGATGTGGCTACTTTTGTCCGCCATCATAGAAAATTTTTCTCATCACGTTTTTTCAAAATCTTCACACTTCTTAGAACTACTAGTTAGGTTAATGTGAATAATTATAAAAAATACTTACGTTTTTTTAGTTTCTCTAATATAACACCTCTTCAGTATTATTTTTTATTAATTTTACAATTTTTTTGTTTTTTTTTATAAATTTTTTTATTTTTTTGTATTTTTTAAATTTTTTTTTTAATTTTTTTTTTTTTTTTTAATTCACAAAAGTATGTGATATGTCGTGTATTTCTACACCGCAAGCAAACATGAACACGACTGAAGAAAATGAACATGAAGACAATTTATGGCAATGCAATTTGATTTCGCTATTCGCTTCGCTTAATCGATTCGACGCATGAACGCATAATAGCGTAGCCGCAATTCGGCTTCCAAGTTCCAACTCAACAACGAAAAACGACAACGATCAAAATTTAACAAGGAACTACGCCTAGCGAAATTCATTTGTGTGCACATAGAGCAGCGTCAGCGTAGATAATAGATAATGTTTCTTAATTTATTGCAAATATTGCAAAACTCATTTTAATATTTTGTTCTTAATTATTTTTTTAGAACACATCAACTAAAAACCAATAAAAAAAATATAAATTGACATTTCATGGCGTTTGTCGTCAAAATTAGAAATTGTTTTAATCATAGACGATTTTCTGCTGAATTTTAGGCATCTTGATTATGTAGTACGTAGGCTATAAATTTTGAAAACTAAAAAATCGTCGATTTGGAAGCCGAATTGTGGTTACGCTATAATTGGCATTGCTGACATGGGTAACATGAGAAGTAATAACGAATGTTAAAACGTCACATTTGGTTAACTATAACAAGATGCTAAACATGAGCAATACGAATTTCACAAAATGAGGTTATGGCTTATGTTACTTATGTCATGTACGCTTTCAATGTCATTTATAAGTTTAGCCCATTGATTTGGCTGTGTTCGGCTACGACATATAATATAATAATTACTAAACACTTTTTTATTATATAATCATGAATATTTCAATTTAATTTAACTTAAATTCTTAAAGTAAAGTCAGCTGCAACTACACCATTCTGATTCTGTTTGTTATAATCTCATACAACGCTGCAGCGTATACTCATACTACACTTCACGCTTCAGATTCAGACTCAGTTACACAATCTGCTCCAGCAGTTAATATAATTGCGATTATGCACGATTTTTAGTTTGAAAATGGCTAGAAAAAGCTAATGGCTTGGCTAGCGCTAAGGGCTTGAAACTAGCATATATCATTAATCAGTCAACAGTTTAGCGATTCGTAAATTCAGCAATATTATACTTTGGCTTTACCATATCTAGGCTTACCAGCTCGGTAAATTATGAAATTTTCATTTTCTATTGGATTTATATACGAGGGAGCGTTTTTATGTTCGCCGAATGGCAGGGTGAAAGAGTAGTGGGGGAAATCGTTTAATTCGTAATCGTAATTCGTAATGTGTTGTCTCACTCGTTATTAGTACAAATACAGAGATTTGCCATAATAGGATCATTAGTCTTTAAATTATCGCCGATCAAACAACTCGAATCAACTCCAAAACTGCTGTCAAAGACAACGACGATGACAGTGCTCCTGCTCCCGTCCACAAGTGTGGTGTTACGTTGACTGCCTTGTCAAAGGTAGGCTTCGATATTTTGTGTCACCCATCCTATAATTTGTTCCCAAAACTGAAAAAAGAACTGCGTGAGAAGAAATTTACCAGCGATGAAGAATTAGAAGACGAATTTTGGGCATATTTTGATACAAGATGCAGATAAAGGCTTTCATAAGTTAATCGAAAGATTTGAGAAATGTTTTAAAGTTGAAAATGAATATATTGAAAAAGAAAAATAATTTGGATTTTTTATTTTGTCTTGTTATCCCCCATTCCGCGAACATAAATGGCACCCTCGTATTTTTTTGCTTGGTATTTATATTTGAAATGGCAACTTTTCATTTTCAGACTCCAATCATCGCTGAATTCCGTACAAATATTAACATATAGCTGTTAGCTGTTAGCTAAAAAAAATAATCGCTCTTTTTATTACCTACACAAGCTACAACAGTGTTACCTACTTAGAAATAAAGTTATCATATATACCATCATACATCATACCATAACCTAAATATGCTAAATTTTTCTTAAATTCTTTTTTCTATTCTGTAAGTAATGTAGTTAGACTTAGAAATTATTTTTCGTAATCAGAAAATCAAAGTTTGAAGTACTGAAATCTCAATTTTTTTCAACGCCGAACTAAACTAAATGCTAGAAATTTGAAAACTATAAATAAAATTGTCTAAATTTTAATTTCTCGTAACTATTTTCTGAATTATAAAAGATGTATCTCAATCTCAATACGGCCAATACTTTTTTTTAAAACGACAACAAAAACAAAATAGTTAAAATAATTGTCAAGAAAATTTTATGATTTTGACATAAAAAATTTCATTATATTTTGTTTTTTTTAATAAATTGAAATTTTTAAATAAAACAATCAAATTGTCGCGCACATACTACACGGTAATTATTTGCATATATATTTTATTTTTCTGTATTGAAACAATTAGATAAATTGAAATTCTTAAATTTTTTTTGTTTTTTTTTTTTTTTTTGTAGAAGTTCAGAAAAATGAATCCAGTTGAGAGTGTTGATAAGATGGATGTTGATGTTGAGCCAACAACATCTAAACATTCAATTATCAATAATGAAAAGACAATAATGAAAAATTCGAATATACAACAAGCAAATGTAATGGCATCATCTGGAACAGTTCCATCTGTAACAGTATCACTTCATCCTTTGGTCATAATGAATATATCTGAACATTCAACAAGAATAAGAGCTCAAGCCGGACAACAAAAGCAAGTTTTTGGTGCTCTTATTGGCAAACAAAAAGGAAGAAATATTGAAGTAATGAATTCATTTGAATTGAAAACAGATATTGTTGATGAAGATGTCATCATAAATCGAGATTATTACAATATAAAGGAATTACAATGTAAGTGAATCATAATATTTGCATGTACAACTTGAATGTGGTATGGATTTACAAAGTCCCATTAGCTTTGTTTCATTTATATTTTCAAATTCTAGATAAACAAGTATTCAGTGAACTTGATTTTATTGGATGGTATACAACCGGTGAATACCCAACTGAACAAGATATTAAAATTCATAAGCAAATATGTGAAATAAACGAATGTCCTATAATGCTTCAATTGAATCCAGCTTCTAGAAGTGTAAATGTAAGTTAAATAATTACTTTCATTTGTTCACAACTTATCTATAATTTTATTATTTTAATATGAATAGCAATTACCATGTAAATTATATGAATCAGTAATTGATATTGTACAAGGTGAAGCAACAATGTTATTTATTCCATTGTCATATACATTAGCTACAGAAGAAGCTGAACGTATTGGTGTTGATCATGTTGCTCGTATGTCAACAAATGAAACTGGTGAAAAATCAGCTGGTAATTAAAATGCAAAATTTATTCAAATTTTAATTTGTGACATTTTAAAAACTGTAAATATTCTTTAATTAACAGTTGCAGAACATTTAATTGCTCAATATAGTGCAATTAAAATGTTACATACACGTGTCAAAATGGTTTTAGAATATATAAAAACAGTTGAATCTGGACAATTTAATCCAGATCAAGAAATTCTAAGAGAAGCGTATTCACTTAGTCATCGATTACCAGTTATACAAAGTCCAACATTTCGTGAAGAATTCTATACGGTAAATATTTGAAATTATTTATTCATTTATAAAAATATAAGTCGATTTACGACATCAATTAATTAAAACGTATCTTTATAGCAATCTAATGATGTGGCTATTATAACATATTTAGGAGCACTTACAAAAGGTTGCAACGATATAAATCATTTCGTTAGTAAATTCAATGTTTTATATGATCGTCAAGAAATGGGTCGAAGAATGAGGGGCCTCTTCTTCTAAGATTTCCGTTTTTTTTTTTTCATTTTCTTTTAATTTTTCAATATTATAATGAAATACATGTGAATGCAAAAAAAAAAAAAATACTTCAAACAAATTCATTTTCAATTTTTTTTCATTCTAATTACTAGTTAGTGTTTATTTTTTTTCTTATTATAAAAATTTAAAAATAAATAATGCATCAAAAAATAAAATAACCTGCAGTATTCATCATTCAATTTCCTAATTTTTTCCTAAAATTTGAAGTTGACATAAATGAAATGTTATCGTTTTTTCCATGATTTTTTATATAAAATGTGAATTTGTTTACCACAGCAGCTTGATTAATGATACAAATAAACTATCTGAGGAAATAAAATGAAAGGTAATGCTAGCGAATTGTGTTCATTTTGAATTATTGAAGTATGACCAGTTCAAATACAAAATTCGAGTTCAACTTTAACTGAAAGCGAGCTATATGGATCAGAATTCAGAATCATTAACAATATGTAAAGCGCATGAGGATTTACTGAGTAAATTTGAACGAAAAACACTGAGAATAATGTTTGGTTTAGTAAGAGAATAAGGTACAAAACAATCATGAGTTGTACCAGCTTTCCAAGGATGTCAGTATGTTAAGTTCATAAAGCTCAGATACACCGCTGAATAGAACACGTATTTCACTTAGATTAAAGTGATTAAGCGAAAAAGACTATTATTGGATACCATAGAAGAGGATTTGAGGTTAGCACAAATAAAGTCAGATTTACATCCAAACGTGGATTTTTTGAAAGATTGGATTTTTCATACCTCCTTCATTTTCACAAAAGAAATTCTTATAACGTTACCTTTCTTCCGGCCAGCGTGCATTTTCAGCCGAGTCAAAATGAGATTAGATTGAATTTCTAATCTGACGTTGATGATGGGAAAATTATATTGAAAGTTTTGAAAGTTTGTGTACCAATTCCCATGTTTCCTATATTAACATATGCTACTCTACTCTGAATTGTGAATGCAATTCAAAAGCCCACTCTACTCTACTAAATCTACACCGGTTTGTAAATGAGGCCTAATGCACTAAAAGGAAAAGGTACCAGATATGGAACAAAAATGTTGAAGAACGCTTGATGAGAGGGAGCAGCCCTAAATCCCCAAAGACAAAATCCCCATGGACAAAATCCCCAAAAAAATTTCAGCCGTCGAGGACAAAATCCCCAAAGACACAATCCCCAAAGCCAAAATCCACAAAGACAAAATCCCCAAAGACAAAATCCCCAAAGACATAATCCCCAAAGACATAATCCCCAAAGACAAAATCCCCAAAATACATTATATAAGACAAAATTGTACTGGCAACTTTTCTGAAAGAAAAAGTACAGTGCATATCAAATGCTAGACAATAAAAAATAAATACAATAAATACACATATATACACATATATATACACAGGAAAACCTGCCAGTGTGTGCAGTAAGCATTTTCTATACAGGCATACACACTGTCCGGTTTGCCTTCTACAAATGCACATACACACACATGCACACATGCACACACACAAACACACATGAACATACGCATACATATGCGTGCATACAAGCACTGATAGATTTGCCTTATACAAACGCGCAAACACACACATGCGTGCATATACATACACACTGATAGATTTGCCTTCTACAAATGCACACACACACATACATACACATGCACACAAGCACGAAAAACACACAAAATACAAAATTTTACACCATTAAAATCATTTCTCTCTATGATTTTTGCCTTCTACATCAGGACCAAAGTAAAAATCGGAAAAACTTGCTCATGATGTCCTTTTTTATTTGCAAAAAATTTGAACCGATTATGCCCATTCTTTTCTGAGAAATTAGCAGAAATGTAAAAATAGTCAAAAATCACAAAATGCCCTTTATTATCCTTCTACAAGGACTTTTTGGAAATAATTTTTTTTCAGAATATAGAGCTTAAAGAGACGCATCTTTTGGTCAAAGAACCATGTTCTCACAATTTACCGTTACAGAGAAAATCGCAAAAACATGATTTTTGCAAAAAAAATCAATTGCATTTTTCGGACACTAGATGGCGCCATCATTTACATTTTTTTTAGAATTTTTTTGGGGATTTTGTCTTTGGGTATTATATCTTTGGGGATTTTGTCTTTGGGGATTTTGGCTTTGGGGATTTTGGCTTTGGGGATTTTGTCTTGGGGATTCTGTCTTGGGGATTTTGTCTTTGGGGATTTTGTCTTTGGGGATTCTGTCTTGGGGATTTTGTCTTTGGGGATTTCATACCCAACCCTTGATGAGATTAAAATTAATTTAACTATGTAATTTATTATGATGCATGTAATTTTTTTTTATAAATTTACTTACCACTTAATCAATTAATTTCAAATATCCTGTTTCTGATGCATACACGTTCAAAATGATGCTCGTTAATAATTAATTTCTTCTTTTTCTTTTGTTGTATCCACATAAGACACAAACTTTTCTGTTCTTCCTTATTACGAATTTTTTCTATTTCGATTTCAATTTAAATTAAATGAATTTTTATGTAAAAATTTTTTTTATTAATTTAATTTCAATAATACATGTAAACTATATCCAGCAAAACATGTACAACATAAACTGCATTCGGGACAAATAATGTCCTTTTTGATTTAATTATATATTATATCAATATTAATATATGTAGTTATTTTTAAATATTTTATTTTCATAAATAATAATTATTATTTGTACAACAATATTACAGCATACATCGGAAATTATATAACAAAATTTATTACTTGAAATTGTATGTATGCTGTAAATTAATTTGTTACCGTAATGATTTTTTTTTTTAAAAATTTATTTTATAACATTTATGCACACGTATTATCAGTGTGTCATGTCTATAGAAAAATAATGTTCGTTAGAAATTTTCCAAAAAAACAAAAAGAAAATTTACAATTTTTATATTAGGTTTCCTTTAAATTCACAAATAAATATGTATGTATGTATGTCGCTTAAGAGAAAAACAAAAGTAAACGAGAAAAAAACGAACTTTTTTATATTATTTTTTTTTTTTTATTAATTTTGTTTTTTTTTAATTAATTCACACTATCAATCATTTATACAATTTATAAAAAAAAAGAATTTTTAATTTATTTTTTTTTTAATTATAACAATACGTTTTTTTTTTAATTGTGTTAGACAAAAAGACGATTTTTAAAACATGACCATACTGTAACGATTAAAGAAATTTTATAATACAAATTAATTTTTTTTGTTTTTTAATTTTCATTTGTTTCTTTTTTTTTTTTGTGATTGATTAATTACATAATTTTCAAAACAAAATGCAAAGATTCTTTGTTCAAAAATTTGAAATAATTTTTTCATTTTCAAATTTTTCAAAGGACTAATCGATACAATCACTAAATTCAGTTTTATTGTGTAGATTTTTAAATTTAAAGTGTATTTCTGAGAAGAAAAAAATTGTTTGTCACTCGTTTAAAAAGTTGAAAAATTATGGTCCCATTTTCAAAGTTGCAAGCAAGCTTGTAATAAGCTTGAGAAATTTTCATAGATAATTGTTCTCACGTGAAAGTCAAATAATGTTCGTTTAAACAAGTTTATTTTATAGCACTCAATTTCAGTTAAAAAATTTGCAAAATTCATTATCGTATTTCTCATTTTATGGTTAGCATTTTGATTTAAAATCAAATTGTTGATGTAAATTTTGCAATTTTAAAAGCAGACTATCTATCAAAATGTATTTTATGCATCAATTTTAAATATGCACTAATATGTTATCTTATTACCTCCTACTTTGATTGTTCTGTCTTTACACGGAGGCACAATTTCTATGTTTCAAACTTTAATTCTTCAATTTGTGGTTCAGTTAAAGAGCTTGTTGCAAGAAGAGAGGGAAGGTTATGAACCTCATAAGTTCTTACTGAAGTAAATTGAAATAAGATAGTTACTATGAAAACACAAACTTCCCGCAGTTTACAACTTTGAAAACAGTTAATTTAATGCCGCTTCTAAATTCAATGCAATGACTTCGACTTGGACTTCGACTTTCAACTTCACAGCATCCTTAACATGTAAAAGTAGCTGTCAAGTCTACTGCATTGAATGTAGAATCGGCATAACACTCCGAGGCAATTAGGTGGCAATCATTGTGGAAGTGCATTGAATAAAAGAAGTAATTATCATGATGGGAACATTGGCAAAATTGAACACATATGTAAATCATTAGTCTAGATCCAAGGATTACACTCGCTCTGCTACGGCAAAAATAGTAAGAGTAGGATACGAAAATCAATTCATTGATAAAAATGTTGTTTACTGCAAATACTGTTTTACATTCAATCAAATCATAATGTGCTTCGTTTCGTGTATAATTAATTACGAAATATTTTGATACTTTCAAATTTTTCAATAATTGTATGAATTTTTTTTCGATTTATTAATTCATTATATCGTATTGTATTACATAAATTACCTTCAATACATGATGTAACTGGACGACGTTGTTGTATTTTAATTAAATTATTTTTATTAGTATTACCATTACGATTACGATTATTATCATCGTTTGATGCAATTTCAATATGTTGAATCTTTTCAATTCTCATACTTTGTGGACGATTTAATATACGATCATATGAATTTATTATATTACCATTATCAAATGTTATATCAATTAAATAATCTTTTAATAAATTCATTAAATATTGATTTTGTTCAATTAAATGTAATTTTTCATCTTTTAAATATGCACAATCTGATTTTGTATTATTAAAACGTATCCAAAAATTTTCAAAATTCATCAATAATTCAATTGTATTCTACAATATGAAATGAAATATGTAATGTATACATAAAAACAGTATAAATTAAATAAGAAATGAAAAACTAATTATTATATTTATTGGCGAATTGATGCCGCCAGATTTTGAAACGAGACCTTCCGATAATGATACTTTGAAATGTCCTCTTTAACGTGGTATATGTCTCTATTGGCGCAAATTCATCTAGAGGACGCAAACTACCCTTAAAAAATGTTTGGTGCAAAATGGCGGGTTTTACAAAATCCGTTATTTCATATTTATAATTTATTTTATATAAAAAATTCAGAAAAAAAAATTATTACTAACTTTTTTTCTAAAAAATTATTTTGTATGAAAAATGTGTATTTTTTTTCGCATTTTTTTGTATATTTGTGCATTTATTTTTTTTATTTATGCATTCTCTATACATAAATGTGATATAATTGGAAAGAGGACAAAAAAAACCTTTCAAATTATATAACAAAATATATACTATGTCAAGTCATCCTTCAAGTTTTGAAGTTATACTGTCATCAAAAGAATTTGAAAAACTGATTTTTAAAAAACACGAAATTTTGACTTTGAGCCCTTATATCTTAAGAACCTCTAATCGAATCAAAATGAAATAAACTGTGACGAATAGAACAGAAAGTTCTCTTTCAAATGGTATTATTAACTAATCCGATTCAAGATCATGATCTGGAGAAATAATGGATTTCGCAAAAACCCGCCATTTTGTACCAACAATTTTTAAGGGTAGTTTGAGTCTTCTAGATGAATTCGCGCCAATAGAGACATATATAACACGTTAAAGAGAACATTCCAAAGTATCATTATCGGAAGGTCTCATTTCAAAATCTGACGGCATCAATTCGGAAGTTCAGCCAAAAAAAAAAAAAATACTAATTACCTCTTTAAATTCATCTGGTGGTGATTTTATTAATTCATTTTCATTACTAATTGATTTCTGATAAATTGTTTTATTTTTCATAAATCCAAATGGTAAAATTTTTTCATAATCAGTTTCATATTTTTTACATATATTTGTTAATTGTATTATTGATTCACATTTTTTATAGATTTTTTCTAAATGCTAAAAATAAAACAAAAAATACAATAAAAGATAATTAATAATTGCAGGAATAATATTGTAGTATGTATTACCATTTACCAGTATTACATTACCTTTATTACTGAATGACTTTCAACTGACATAAATTTAAATTGTTCTCTATTCATTTTAATGCTATTATCTAATTGAATTTTCATATTAAAATATTGTTGATTAAAATTATTTTTCATATTTTGTAAATAATCAATTTGAAATTTATATTCATCATATAAATTATTATATATTAATTTTAATTCATTTATATGATCTGTTGATTTTGTTATTTCATAGCAATGCTGTCTAATTAATTGTGTATTCTCATCATCATTTTGACGTAAATCAATATATTCATTATAAAATTGTTCTGTATATTTGAAATAATCATTTATAATATTTTGATATTCATTCCATAATGATTTTAATTGTATTTCACGTGATTTTGTTATATTTTCTAATTTTATTGTCATCTAATACAAATACATATGAAATAGAAAAAGAAGAATAAGAAAAATATGTACATACGAGTATGTACATTATGTAAAACTTAAATCAAAAATTGAAAAAAAAATACGATAATTATATTGTAAGTAACATGTATGCATATGCGTATTTTGATATGTTGTTGACTGTCTGATGATGATTTATGATTGATGCATCCTTAAAATCAGTTTTTTTTTTTAAATTCTTTATTCTTTTTGTCTTTGTTTTGTTTTTGTGAAACTTTATTCAAAATGCATTCATTTAAAAAAAAAAAATGAAACTAAAAATTATGCTTATAAAAGTAAAAATTTTGTAAAATATTTTTGTTGTGTAAAAAAAACAAAACTAGTAAACTGGTGGTGGTGTGCGGTGCATCTCTAAAAAAGTTTCTTAATTTAAATAAAAAAATCCAAAATCCTGTGCATCATCTACGTGGATTGTATACATATAGTATATCACATAATTTTATAATTATGAAATTTAAATTTATACTGTATTTTATTTTATTGGAAATTTTCATAAATTATCAGATTGTAATAAAATTTGTTAAAAGTTTAAAATGTCGTACAAATGATAATAATTATGATATAACAAATGAAGAGTTTAAAAGAATTATAAGAATTTGTATACGTAAAGTGACTGGTATCGATTATAATAGTAATTATAATGATGATAATTATTATTATTATTATTTTAATTATTATGATTATGATGATTATGATGATGATGATGATAATATGGATAGTAATGAAAATGATTATGATTATGAACAGTATCGTTCAAGAAATCGTAATATAATTCAAGCTAAAAAAGTTATGAATTCAAATTATAATAGTAACAGAAATAATAACAGTATGAATTACAATAATAACAATAATAATAATAATCAAAGGCAAAGATCGTCGTCATCATCATCATCATCATCAATGATAATGCATCAACAAAATGGTGGTAATTTTGATTGGAATAATGGAAGAAATCAACAACAACAAAATGGACAACATCATCATCAGCATCAGCAAAGATATAATAACGATAATAACAATAATAATAATGATCATCGTAATAATAATAATAATAATCGAAGATATCATATTATGATGAATTCAAATCCAAATTCTAATTCGAATTCAAATTTGAATGATCAAAATCAAAATAATGATTATTATGGTAATCGTCAAAATGGCAATATGAAAAATGATCATCATCGAAACAGAAATAATCATAATAATGGTAATGGTAACAATAATAACGATAACGATAATAATAATAATAATAATAATTGGAATAATAATTATAATTCATCAATAATGATGATGATGAGTAATAATAATAGAAAAAATTCCGGTGGAGGAAGAAATAATAACAATAACAATAATAATAATAATAATAATAATAATGATGGCAGACATCAAAATAGTAACAAAAATAATAATAGTAATGATAATGAACAAAATTGCATAGTTCATTGTTTCTTTGATGAATTAAAAATGGTAAATTTAATATTTTCAATAATTTTTTTATCATTCATTCATTTAATGTGTACGAACGTACATCTCTACACATGATCATGTTAAAAAATCAAATGAAATTAATGAAAGAAAAATGTATTTATTTTTATTTTTGTTTTTGGAAAAATTTTATTTTTGATTTCAGTTAAATAACGATGGATTTCCAGATAAACATAAAGTAATACGTAGATTGACCAGAGATATTTATAATCATGAATTACGTGATTTTTATATTGATACAATAAAAGATTGTTTTTATCATTTAAATCAGGAATATCGTAAGGAGAAATGTAAATTTTCAATATCATTAGTAAATTGTATGTCAGATTATGCACGTGCTAATTGCGAAGATTGGTATGATCATACGATTTTATTTAATTAATATCGATCGATACACTAAGGCCGCGCCACGCCGCACGCAGACTAAGAGCGTATAGCGTAGCGTAAAATTCAAATCAATTTGTTTCTTATTATGTTGCGCATACAGCAAGCGTATATAACGTGGTATAACGTAATTTGAACCATACGCTATGTTTGAATTTATACGCGCATAACGCTCAGCTATGCTTAGTTACGCTACGCTCTTAGTCTGCGCGCGGCCTGAGGAAGGATTGTGAACATAATAATATGTATGTACTTGCATAAATATGAAATTGATAGACAAAAAAAAAAAAAATAAATAAATAAATAAAAGGATATCGTAGAATAGCTGCTAAGTATCTAATTATAATAATTTATGTATGTAGTTGATTGTTATTGTAATTAAAAGCATTAAAAAAAAGGATATAATTTTTACCTCACTTCGAATTTTATCGATTTTCTCTAAATGTTTTTCATCTTGTTCATTTGCATCATTTTTAATGATATTTTCAATACCATAAAATATACATTCTAATTGTTTCTGTGATTTATTATGATCTGTTTTATATTTATCAAATTCGATATTCCACTTAGATAGTATTGAATCCTTTTCATGAATGAATTTATTACGAAAATGATCTAAACGTTGTTCTTGAATATCTGCGAATATATGTTATTAAAAAAAAAAAAAAAAATTCAAAGAATAAATTATAAAATTCTTCAATGGAATATACATTATATACTCAATATACATACTCATTAAACGTTCAATATTTTCCATATGTGATTGTTTTAATGTTGAATACATATCTTCGGCCTCATCTAAATCACATAATAAACGATGTATTATACGATTTTTTTGCTCTAATGCATAACGAAAATATTTTTCAATTTCAATTATTTCATTTTGTAATTGCTTGCATTTAATTTGCCGTAATATTGAACGCCATTCTTGATTGATTTTAGCTAAATTCAATCTTGAAAATGCTTCTTCACGTTTTAATTTGTTCTATATATATAATTACAAAAAAGGAAACAAACAAAAAAAACAAAAATTGAGATGAAAATGAAATACATATTTATTTTTGTTTTCTAAAACCTCTATTTTACCTTCATGTAAAGGCATATTAATTGTTGTTTCCTTCTACGTGCTTCTTCTTCGATATCAGCACGATGCTGAAGATAACGTGCTCTCTCCTCTTCAGACATACGTGCTAATTTATTTTTTGCACCACCTTTTTTCTTTCCCATTTTTAATTTTTATTTTTGCCTCTTTTTTTGTTGAAATTAAAATTTAAATTTTTAATTAGTCTAAATTTTGGTAAATTTTCTAATTACAAAATCACTTGAAGTCTTTAAGGACTTTTCTCTTTCGGTATTCTCGTTTGTTATCGACAAAACAACAATTTGAATGCGAAGTTTTAAATTAATAACAAAGTGAAAAGAAAAGCACCATAGGAACCGTTTATATATATACTCGTATAAATGTAATAATTACAAAATATGGCATTACTCAATTAACGCATGTACAAATAAAATACTTGCTGTGGATATTGATTTAAGGATAAACAGTATATTTGATAGTCGTTTGTTGCAATACCATTTAGAGAATAAAAACAAAATTTGAATACTGGAAATTTGAGAAAATTTTCTGTGAATTGTGTAGTTAAATTCTAAAATGAACAGTGAACCAGACGAAAATAATTCTATTCCAGACATTTCAGATGAAATGACTGAGGATAGTGTCGTTGAAGGTGAATTGAATTTAATTTAATTTAAAAATTTTCAAATATTTTACATTTTATTACAAAACTTTTACCATTTGTGCAGAAAAATTCGATACAGCCACAATCAATTATCAGCATACAATCGATCGTATTGTCCGTGTACTCGAAAATGGACAAGAAAAATTGAAAATTGCTCTAGTGATTCCGTGTATTTTGCGCAATCAATTAGATAATGAACTAAAAAATTATGTGACAGATGAACAGAGAAAACTTTTAACTGCATACTGTTCTAATTATTTGGTTTCCGAAGATAATGATTCTTCCAAATTTGAGGTGAATATTATTCATGTCTTTTCATAATTTTATATTCCATACCAGTGTTAGACATTCATTAAGTATTTTATTTTCGAAATAGGAATTAGCTGCATCAGCAAAAGAAGAAGTCTTGACAGATGATTGTTTTGAAATTGACTATAAACTATTGAAAGCGATCGATATTCTCAACGGTAATAAAAATCTAAAAGAAAAAATTCAAGATTTTATAATGAAAGGCGAAGGATTATTCGCATCGGAATTACATAATTTTTATGATAATATGGAGAAATTTTTTCAAATATCATTCGATCGTATAAAAACATCGGCTGAATCTGATATGAGAAAAGAGAAATATTTACATAAAATTTATCATCGAAATAAAAAAATTAAACAACAAATTACCGGTAATTTACGAGTAATTTTTATAATTTCATTTGATTTGTCATTCTCATCAAAAGGATAATTTTTGCTTTTTGTGTTTTCTTGGTTTTGTATATTATGGGATGTTCGGGGTGAATATGAAATGAAAACAGAAATTCAAAATGAACTTCACGAAAGAGAAATGATATTACAATGGAAATTGACAAAAAAACAAATTTTAATTGATAAATATGAAAAAGAATTGGAGGTTAGAAAAAAGGAGAATGCATTAAGGATTCAAGAAGAAATGTGTGTATAAGATATTAGAATTTCGTTTGTATTAAAACGTATATAAAATATGATACTTTATTTTTGATTTTCTATATAATATTTTCAAGTGCAAATACTGAAAAGCAATTAGACCAGATATGGATTGAAAGGAAAGAATGTAACAAAAAACTAGAGAATGAAGTAAATGCTATCAAATCAAAATATCAATGTATGCTAAATGAGAATGCTGAAATCGAAAAAAATCTTCGAGAAGAAAAGTACCATATACACATAATTCATCATTTTTAGAAATTATTTTATTTTTATTTTTTTTTTCTTTTACTTTTTCATTTGTATATAGAATGAAAATTTTGAATGAATTAGATGAACGGATAAAAATATATAATACAGATATTGGTAAAAATACTAAAGAATATGAACATTTGATGGATGAATTTGATGAAAAACAAACAAAATTTGATAAATTCATAATTGAATTTAATAAACAAAAATTTCAATATGATGAAACAGTTAAACAAAAAGAAAATGAAGATAAAATGAAACATGAAGAGTGTATGATGTTATTTATGATGAATAGAGCTGCAAGAATAATACAAAAAACATGGCGTAAATATTTACAAAAACGTAAAAAACGTGGTAAAGGTAAAAAATCAAAAAAAAAGTAAAAATAAAATGTATAATTATCTTAGAATTTTGTACGATAATATTATATATCCAAATACAATCATGTCGATCACATAGTTCGAGTCGAGTTTTCGATCTTCGAGTTTTCGAAGATCTCGATCACGTAGTTCGAGTTTACAAAAATAATCATTCGAGTACTCGAATGACACTTCGAGTGTATAATTGTACTCGAAAAATTAATTTTTATACAGATTACAGGTTATGTCAATGTTATTTAGTTTGTTATAATTTACAAAGTTTTGTGTTGTGATTGATTAGTCGCGATAAAAGTGATAAAAATGAGTCGCAAAGACAAATTGTAAGTTTTTAAAAATTATTTTTATGTATGGACGGAAGACGTGTGTATTTTAAAATTTGTTATTTTTTTACTGGTTATAAAGGTTTACGAATTCGGACCAGTTTAAGAAATTGGTAGAGTTAATGGAAGAGCATCCTGAAATTGCTAATCTCAATTTCACAATTAAATTAACCTATCTTAATACAAAGCGACAAAAAATTTCCATACAAAAAAAAATTTTTTTTTAACAGTTGGTACAACATTCGAGTAAAATTTTTCGAACTACGTGATCGGGAGAAAATTTCCACTCGAACTCGACTCGAAACTCTTCGAGTATTTCGACTCGAAATACGTGATCGACATGAATATCTCATATGGATTCAATAAATGAATGAAAAGATTTTTGTAAAGTTTTGTTGTCGCAGCAATTTTTATTCTTTCACCATAATACAATTCTTAGATCCTCATTAGGATCTTTACGCATTATGAGAATATTACGTCATTTATTCCTATTGCAGGATAACGTTTTTTATTCCTGTACACTTATAAGACATTTAGATTTTTTGTTTTCTACCACATCCCACCTGCCATTTCTAGGGCAACCTTTATGTTGGGTATTCTTTTTAAATATGTTCCAATATAATATTTTTTTTCTGTGAATATTTTTTAAAATTTTTAATCCTTGGTATGGCATGGTATGGTATATGGTTCACTTCCTTTAAAATAAATTAAATGAAAAACGTTAAATTCATTCGTTTAAAATTTTTATAAAATATTTTCAAATTACATAATTTTTTTTTTTTTCATTTCGTAGATATATTCTTGAAGAATTTAGCTTTTTAAAAGCTAACAACAAAGTAAATCGTTAAGAGTTTTGTTAACAATTTTTTTTTTATTTCTGTAATGTTGTATTTTCAGTCCATAAAAAGTAATTTGATTGGGAACTGGTTTTAAAAATAAAAAGAATTGAATAAAATATTTAAAAAAAAATGTACTAAGTATTAAGCTTTATTTTTCAGACTTTAAATGTACGAGAACGAATGTATGTTATGAGCCTATGAGCACAGACGCATACGCATGTATGTATATACAAAATACTTTGGAGATAATAAGCGGTTTACATGGTGACTACACATGTACCTATATGCTGTATAATGTACATTATAATTCATTTAACATAGAATGAATTATATTATGTATAATTATTTATTTACATATACATATACATCTACTGCCTGTAGATATGTATTTCTTTCGTCGAGTAATATAATGTAACACATAGTAAAGAGTAAACATATGAGCATTAGCATATGAGTTATAAGGTAGATAAGTAAGTCGCGTTTATAATATGTTATTTAGAATTCAGACTCAGACATAGTTTTATTTATATGCGTGCATAATAATTATCGTTGTTTATATTTTTACTAACATTCGATTATGTATACATTATATAAAAAATAAAAATTACATATTACATGAATCAATAAGTCCCGATACTAACTACCAAAACATTGGAAATTTTTTTCTTTATTTATCAACATTATTATTTGTCTTCTGTGAATCAGGGATATCAAAATTTCATAAAATTTCGATCATTTGCATAGTATGAAGCTTCAGTGGTTTAAGTGATGCGCTACTGCAATTGTATTTTTCAAAACATTGGAGAAATTTGAATTTCGTGTATTGGTAAAACATTCTATTTTAACGAGGAAAAATACTATATTTAGGCTCGACAATCAGACTAATCAGACCATGCTTCATCAAGACCAACAGTTTATAGGTGATATACGTTGATTTCATACGCGATCGTACATAGTCGCAATAGATGCTGAACGCTCTAGCCGACCAAACGAGACTATTGCTGCAAAAAACATAAAAAAAAGACACTGAAAATCGTGATGCACAATTGTAAACTGAAGGTGTAGCTGACATCTAGAGATATCTTATATTTTACACGATATTTCACGAATTTTTGGACAGGAAAAAACATTTTTCTAAATATGTGGCCGCGTTTGCTGTCAATGGAGCAAAAATAACAACGGATAGATAATAGCAAACTTGCACGAATTGGACCTATTATATTTTTTTAATTTGGCCATTTAGCAATTGTTTGCTGTTCACAAACTTTAAAAAGATCCTTTAGAAAGAGAGAGAGAGAGAGAGAAAGAGACTTCAGTTCAATGAAGAAATGATCGCCAAAAATAATGCTTATTTTGACACCAAAAATAAATCATTCTTCACGGCCGTCCGTCAAAGAAAAGTTAGAAAAGCGTTGTATATGAATGTGAATCGCACTTGAAGGAGACTATATAGATCAATGAATATATGTATGTATATAAAAAATTTTCCAAAAAACTCTTGTTTCCGTAGTTAGTCTCGGGACTTATTGATCAATGTGTATTATATAGTATAGCATATAGCATATAATGACTTTTTTTTTCTTATTGTTGATGATGACTTTATATCTTTATCTTAATATTACTTACTTATTTTAAACAGAAACAAAGATACTCGCATTTCAATTCTATTTATATGTGCTTACATGTTAAAAATTTACTTAAAAAATACATACATACTTACTATATATGTACATATAATTACACATTACATATTTACATTGTAACTCGTTTTTATTAAATTTTTACTATGTAAATAGTATGATAGTAAATGTTGCTAAAATATGAGTGTATAGTAGTGCTAGGCTAGTACACAATAAATTTACTCTTTAATTTTTATTTTTAGCAAAAATCGAATTCTTTTTTGCTGTTGCCTCTGTTGCCTATGTTGTTGTTTTTGTTACGTGGTTGTTATTATTGTTGGACTGTTGATTATTTTCATGAATCAACAATAAATTATTATTGAAGTCTGAAGCGCAGATCTGAAGCTCTGCTGAAGTCAGTCCACTCGCACCAGTCACAGTCACAGTCAGTTCAGTCTTCAAGTAGTTAATTCGTGTAATCATTTCAATTTTAATCGGTGGGATCTAAGTGAATCTGATCCATTTATATCTACTACAGACAGTTTAATTTAGAAGATAGTCAATTATTATATAGAGCGCATTTTATAGTCAACAAAAGTTTGATTTCATTTTCAAATTCGGTAAGGTGTAAGGTGTAATGGGTGTAGTTTGTATAGTAATAAAAAATAAAATATTTATGTACATACTACATACTATACATAGTAGTGAAAGTGAATTACATATTTATAAATTTAATGATAATAATTTTGATAAAATTTTATTAAATTTATTTTTTAAATTTTTTTAATTGATTATTATTATTATTTTTTTTTAAATTTGTTTTAATTCGTTTTTTAAGTTTTATTTTATTTTTTTATTATTTTTAGAATATACAACTCACCTATACGGTTGAGTGTACGGAATTGTATAATTCATGTTTTTTGTGCAAAAAAATTACTCTATTCTGTATAAAGTGTTACTGGTTTTCCTTTATTTTCCTTTATTTGTTTTGAATGCACTTACATTTTTGTATATACTCATACTACAAGGTACAAGTACAAGTGTTGTTAAATAAAAGTGTATGAAAGTATTTGCGTGTCTATATTATATTAATAAAAATGAAGGTGTGAAAATTTAATACATAATAATTTTTATATGTACATACAGAGAGATTATTTTATATTTTACCAGATTTTAAAGTAAAAATAAAGAAGAAGAAAAATTAAAATTTTGTGAAAATTTTCAAAAATACTTATAATTATAACAGTTTATTATTTAAAAATTCATGTGATAAAAAAAATAAATATTATTTAAACTTCACTGTTTCAGTGTTCTATACGGTTCTACTAATAATATGATAATTAGATAATTTTGAATTATATAAAATAAATTTATATGATTAATTAAATCTAGTGTATATGTATGTATATATAGTGTACCGTGTACCACAGTAATTTAAAATTAAAAAACGTATAACTAAATATACATTTATAAAAATAAAAATTAAAATTAAAATTATGCATAAATATGGTTAAAAACAGATTAAATATAATTATACAGACTCGTCTCGTCTTAATATAATGTGCATACGATTATTATCTGAATGCATTTTTTTTATATACATATGTATACAAATACAACTATGTAGACACTGATTGATATTATCTGATTAATAAAATATAAATTATATTATTATGGATATTAATTGATTGCATCAGTTTTAAATCGGATTTATTTATCATGTTATTATTATTTTTTTTTTTTTGATATGTACATGAAAACATAAAAAGTTCAGTTTTCTTCTAGTGTTGTTTGTGTGTGTGTGTGTGTATTTTTTTTTTTTTTGTTTTTGGTTTAATCGGCATTTTATAAAATTACATACCACCATACCACATAAGTGTATACTGTACATTATAACAACAATTTGATACATATATACATACATACATACTAGTTCATATATATACTCATATATACTTCATAGATGTGTAATTAAGAAAAAACTTCATTGAAAAAAAAAAGATTTAAACGAGAAATTATATTAAAAGGAAAGAAAAAAAACTAAAAATTCTCAACAAATCTCTTATACTTTACATGGACATAAGATACGATACGACTCAACTCAATATTATAACTCAATATACTCAGTACATTACATACATACTTCTTGGCTATAGGTATATATAATATGTATCTGTTTACGATGGTACGATGTAACGTACAACAAGACAATGTAATATAAATTTACATTTAATGTATATAAATTAAAAATACTCTATGCTGTTTCCAGATATAATTTCCAGATATAATATACTCGTACATTTGTAGGTATGTATGTAATGTAATTTTTTTTTTTTCATTTTTATATTGATCAATAATTTTAATATCAAATTAACAACATCAGTATGTACCTATAAACATGCTAATACACTATCTATAGAATAGATTATACGCGTACATGTGTGCATTTAATATGAAACCACCATGAAAAAGCCACAGATGAAAACATGATTATTTTTATTTTTTAGTTTTTTTTTTTCAGTTTTTTTTTTTTATTAAATAACTTAACAAGTAGCTACACAGTATAGTGCAGCTACTGTATGATCAGATCAAATGATAGTATACACAGTATAGTATAATATAATAGTAATTATCATATCACCACTATCCACCATCCACCATATTATACCAAACGAAGCAGTCAAACAGTTTTTAACACTTTTCATTATTTATTATTTATTATTATTTGTTATGGTTTAAGTTTGTTTATTTATTCATTTGTTTAGTTTTTTTTTTTTAATGTTTTTAAATTATAAAAGGACCAATCCTACTGTATGTAATTACAAACGATTACGTTATCTGATCATAAAACCGATTTTACGGATTGTGTATACAATAATACAATACAAAAAAAAAAAAAAAAATACATAATTTATTATAAATTGTATTTTGCATTTAAAAAAAAAATTATACAAAATTTAGATCATTTATTGAGGATAACAAAAACGACAATGATTATAAATAAGAAGCGTGAAATTGATGATTTTATAGAAACAAATTTGTTCGATTGAAAATACATGAGATTTCATTCACACTCATAGGAACAGGAATTTACTTTTTAACATTATACACTCTTATGACACTCTTAGGTTTATTTAATGACAGAGCTAGATCGGAGTAAATCAAAGAAGAATCAAAGAAGACTAGAAAACTAGGATTAGTGGGTCAAAAAAAAGAGCACCAATTTTAATGAAAACTTTTTAAAAATCAAAGCTTTCCACATTTAATTGCTTTAATTTTTTTTTTTTTTTTTTTTTTGAAAAGACAGAGCGGAAAATTGTAATCTGCTTGATTGTTCTAGACTATAGAGTAGATTCAATTAACAATATGTATTTAGTAGAGCAACTTGAAGTTTGGAGCAAAACAAAAAAAACAAATGTTGTCAATGGAGAATTGACATTAAATTACTTTTTGTTTTTACTTCTTGGAAAATAGGAAGATGACACTACAGTGCACTTTTTGTGTGAGTGTCCTGCCTTGTCCTCGATCAGAGTGCACATTTTCGGTACTGATGTCGTTGGGTTCGAAACTTTCGGGCCAAAATGTCGAGTTGAACTTCTTCATTATTTAAGAGCGACGAAGAAGTTCAACTTCTAGTACAATGAACAGTTCTGTCTGAGTGCTTACTGCATAGGTTCACGAGGAAGCATTTTCCCCCCACTTTAAAACGTAAACTCCCTGGAATGATTTAGAATTGGTCATCAAACAAGGCTTTATATCATAGTATATATAGATAGTATCATATTTTAATTTTAATTATACCTTCACATGTACATATATGTACATACATATAATGACCATACATACGACGTAATATAAACCAAACCGAAATTACGTAATTTTTGTTAATTCATCAACATTATTTGCTTGTCTGTCTGTATATAAATCCTATAAAATATCACAAAAAAAAAATTGAGGTCAGTACCTTTTTCAACAAAAAAAAAAAAATTTTGTTTTCATCAATTTTATTACGCGCTATAAAAATAAAAAAACTTTTCAATTCATAAAATCGTAAAATCGTGACATAAATAAAATTAATTAATTAATTAAATTTTAAAATAAATTATTGCATAAAATATTAATGCGATTTTTTTTTGATTTACAATTACGGAAATCATTCTCTCTATAGGTGACAAATTTTTCACCATTTATTTAATTATTTATTTTTCTTTCGATCATTAATTACGATCCATATACATACATAATATCTTTCGCTTTTCCTTAACATACTCCTTAACTCCGAATGCGAGCATTTATACATATATGGAGATAGTGTAGTGAGAACATCTTTTATTAAATATATAGAAATTGTACAGTATTGTTTTTCCTTTTTCATTTTTATTTTTTAAATGAATGAATGACAAAAAAAAGTAAGAAATTTACTACATTCGATTTCAAAATACCATACCATAATAATAATATTTTGCACTAAACCTAAACATATTACTCAGGCACACAGTGACACAGTCACAGATCAACAATAACAACAGCAACAGATCATCATTGCATTCGTAATGACATCATCATATATTGATTATTATTTGTTTACGAAATATGAAATGAAAATATGAATTTTAAAAATGATAAAATAAAATCAAATAAAAAAAAAAGATAGTCAAAAAAAAAAAAATGAATTAAAATTAAGAATTGATTTTCTTCCGTTTCTCATATTTGATTTGGTATTATATAGTGAAGATGATAAGGAGAACATGATGATTTCCAATAAATTCAAATTAAACTAAAAAACAAACCGAATTTGTAATAATAATGTGTAATTATGATGATCTCTATGCACTCATAATCTATAATGTGCTGCTAGTGGCTAATCTAATAAGTTGACTATATATAACGATGCAATGTGTATACGGTCGTATACGTTATAATATGAATATAAAATTTAATTATAGCATAAAAATGTAATATAATACAGATACGAATACATATTTACATTTTAATAGCATGTAAATATTCTAAACTCCAGAGAAATTACATATATGTATGATAATAAGAAAATTCAGTTCATTGTTCCATCAGCACCATATAAATATTCATCACATCTACTCGTATACATACTTTTTATATTATTCGTGATCGTGTGTATGATTTATATGAGTTGTGTTGTGAGTACATGAATACATATAGAGTGAGTCAACGAATTACACATTTTATAAATAATTTAAATTTTTCCATCATATCTAATCAACTTCTTGTGAAAAAAAAAAATAAATAAAACAAAAAACTACGAAAAAGAAAAATGCATTATACATATAGATTTTATCGATTATTATTATATACGCTTTTACTCGTTACTTTGATTCGAATTCCAGTAATTTTTGTGCACATCATAAGTAAATTTGATCATGTTTTATATTTTATTTTTGTGCCAAAATGTACCTATACATATTTTTTTTTTGTGACCAGAGCACCAGACCTTGGTACAATGTTGTGCAAAAAAGTAAAAAAAAAAAAATATCAAATACCTAACATATTTTCATGAGTGTATACAAGATAATAAAGCATTTTTTGAACATATGCAGATACTCGTATGTACAAAGTACGATAATGAACAGTGCATGCATATACTACATGCAATGTTGCGAAAGTATCAAATTTACACACCACCAAGCCACCAGTATGGTGATGGTAACCAGATTGGTAGTTATGGATATTTGGTTGATTAGTCAGTCCACTCAGGTACATACATGGTATACTGGACTGGCTGTGTGATGTTAATAAATTGTCAGTAAATTGCATTTCTTTTTATTTTTTATTTTTTGTTTGTTTTATTTATTTTTTTTTTCACTTTTTTTTGTACATTGTATCATTCATTAAAAACAAATTGTATAGTAAATAGCATAAGGAAGGGTACTTCCATTATACTTTCATATTTCATTCAATATTCAATACGTACATACATGTAGGCTGAATTCTAAAATGCATCGATGCGGTTTAAATGCAAAGTAACTAGTTGTTTCTAAATGTTTAAAATAAAAACGGTTACACTGTCATAAGTTTCAAAATGCATTGTGCAGCAAACATTGCATTTTTTTATACAATCACAATCATTTCCTAACTTCGTTTCAAAATGTCAAATTTAAAATTATGCGTTTTTGATACAATGTAATAATGATACGCATCATATTTGCATCACTACGGTAATACTACCGCATCGATGATTATTTTTTACATTTTAGAACTCAGCCATAATCACAATGTATCACATATTGTACAATATAAAATTATGTTTATAAATTTTTTTTTTAAAAAAAAAAAAGGATAAAGAAAAACCTTTCGATATTCAGTAATTATTTGTTTAAGAGTTTATGCTTTTTTTATATGTTCATTATATTCAATTTTTCAAAACATACTAAAATAAAACTCAACATTTTTACACTTTTTAAGGTATGTATATGGATGCATTCGTATCGCGTATCGATCGTGTATGATTTGTTATGGTAATGATGATAATGATCATGATGATGATGATGATGACTATTGTAAGTCTAGATATAGAGGAGTCAATTTATATATACCAAACCAATGCCATATACCTACATATTCGTATCCCCGTATACAATTTACAAGCGTCAAATATTTTACAATATGTATTTTTTTTGTTAAGATTTTTATTTTTCTTTAACTTTACACTATGCTATAACTATAGCTAATATTTTAATCGTGATATGGATATGAATTTTGTTGTATGATGAGTCATATATTTTTTTATCACCATCTATAGTGCATTGTCGTGTTGTTATTGTAGTTACGTAGACAACACTACGTATATGTAGATGATAATCATTCTTTTTTTCTTCAGATTTTTTTCATTTTCTTATTTTTATTTTTTTCTGAATGATAATCAATTTAATAAATTTATATTTACAGAATAATATACACACGTATTTTTCTAGGACATTGTATGGTCGATATTTTTTTTAGAAATTATTTTCTTATATTGTTGATCACCAAATTAAATTTGTTTTCAGAAAAAAAAAAAAATAATCAATTTTTCATTTTGATCATTCAAAAAAAAAATAAATAAAAATAATAATAAGAAAACAGTACACAAACAACAAAGATAACAATTGAAAATAAATTTATGAATGAAAATCCATTGATTGATATCATTGATCAAGATGATCAAACTGATAAAAATATAAGAAATATGGTTTAAATAAATATATAACAAGATCATTTTTTTATATAATCAAATTTGTTTGTTACTTCAGCATAAATACGTACGTATATTTATGTAGATGTACACATACATGTACATACATGCACACGCACACCATACAGTATATAAAAAAGGAGAAAAATTATATAAGATCGATCTACAGAGATTATTTAGATCTTATTTCGTTGATTTTATATTGAATTGTTGTTGCCTATAATATTACTCTGTCAAGAAAGTATCGGGAATTTGTAATTATCAAGGCTATATGCTAGGAATTTTTGAACCAAATTTCGTTTATAACTTAGTATCAGTCTGTACTCGATTACTACGCCAACAATGAGCAGCATGATTCAGACATCGGTTGTCCTACAGCAGGTATGTTTGAATCAATCCTCTTCAGTAATATACTACTTCCCAGTAGAATCCAACATTGTTCCAATCAAAAACAACAACGTTTCAAACGAAAACAACATTTTTTAAATCAAAAACAACATTTTTTAAATCAAAATCAACACTTTTCATGTCAATACCAATTGAATTTCATTGTGTTTGATTGGAACAATGTTGAGTCTGATTTTGAAAAATGTTGTTTTTTGTTTGAAACGATGTTGTTTTTGATTATAACAATGTTGGATTCCACTAGAAAAAGGTAGATATCACGATTTTTACAATTATTACAAATTATTGAACAACGAGTTATTGTCTTAAATTTTGTGTTATGTTATGAATGAATTTCGTGTGCTAAATACCCTCAAAAATGTTACGAAAAGCTTGTGGTATATCAGTCCTATAAAAAATAGGGTCTTATGAGGGATGTAAAGCATCCAAGTGGAATGGAAATATCGTTGAAGATATTTAACCTTTGCGATATTCAATCTTTGAAATCATCGATAAAATAAAAGAAATTATGCTCAGTCATCTTAAATTACAAATTCCCGATATTTATTTGGCAGAATGTATGTACGTCGAAAGTTACTATATATAGGTATATTACATAGAATTCTAGAATTTTGATGTTTATACAATTTGAAAATGTAGGTATAAAAAATGTAATCTTTCTCATTTTATATTCTACTCCTACATTGAATGTATAATTTATTTATTTATATTTTTTATTTTCGTTTTACTACAAATGACAAAAAAAAAAAGTATAATAATAAAAAATATTCTACATATAATTACACTAAATTTGAACTATAAGTGTAATAAATGAACAGATGAACAAATCTGTAATAAATTTGAACGTATATGTAGATGTACGTATGTTATATCTATGTATAATAATGTAATACAGTCAACTTTAATTCAAGCAAGTACTTACTTACTTTTCACGAAATGTAATTACGTGTAAAAATGAAAATTATAGCCATAAGCTAAGTACAATATACGCGTACAATAATTTGTTGGTACAATGGTACAATGTATTATAGCTCTAAATATAATGTATGTAACGTTTATCGTATAATTGCGTATGTGTAATACAATGTATTTGTGGTGCCATTTATATTATAGTTTGGGTATACCTATTACCATAATTTTATCTATCATTATTACATCCATATTACATATTTCAGTTGAAAAAAATTTAAAAAAATTGGGAAATCGGGAAAGACAATTACATCTACAAAAATAGAAAAAAAAATAATAATAATAAGTGAAATTGACTCATCCGTATCCGTATATCGTATCCAAAAAAAACAAAAAAAAAACAAAAAAAAAATATTTTGTATGTGTATGTATGTATAGATACTTAGGTTCAGAAGATTCAAATTACATACTCTTTAGGCATTCTAAATGACTAAGTATATGAATATAAAATGTGATCAAAAATCAAAACAATAACACATGAATATACGACATAAATGATGACGATATGCATAGGTTATAGGGAACATCATAATGAACAATAACATACAGAAAGAATGTAATGTAATGTAAAACTTGCTTGTGAATTACGAAAAAAAAAAGAAGCAAAACACCAAACAAAACAAAAAAACTACTACAAAATTAAGAATTAAGTTTACATAAATTATAAATTACACTATACTCGTACTTCATAATATTTGTATAGAATTGAAAAAATTTTCAAAACAAAAAATTTTAAATTCAATTTAATAATACAGTTATAAAGTAAATGACTTTTTTAGAGGTAATAGTACCTCTGTACCTACTACTAATATGTATACATACTTATTCAGTTTAAGATTAGGATTCGAGATATCTGCTATCTTGTGCACCACATATCTCCAAAGTTATTTAACTGATTTCAATGAAATTTGAAATATAGATATGTACTTTGATAGGAATTGTGGTGCTTGAATCGAACACTTTTTTTTTAAAATGTCCTTGTTTCCTTTTTACAGGGTGTCAAAGTTGTAAAAATTGCGATTTTTCGGCTTCCAAATGCACCTCGTACAGCAAACATTGATTGATCAATTTCTTTGAAATTTTGAATATAGGTAGCCTAAAGGATATTGTGGTGCTTGAATAGAGTATATTTTTAATTTTAGGTCCTGAAATTTAGTTATAGTTCTTAAAAAAGGAGAGGGTGTTTTTTTGAAAAATCGTTCAACTTTGACTTCTATTTTCATACATTAAATCTTCATATATCTGTATGATTTTGGTATCAAAATAAAATTTGAACTTTTCTGAAGTGTTTACAAAAAAAAAGTATAAAAATCTTTGTTACATTTCAATTTTTATTAACAAAATAAAATTATGTTCTTTTTCATCAAAATCTTCAAAAATCAATTTTTATTAGCACCTAAGAGTTATGCAAAGTCATATTTTTTATAATTTTTGTATGTAAAATCGTTGTTGTTGTTTTCAAAATTTTTCAAAGTCAAATCCTACTCTTAATAGTAACGATATTTTTATGTTTTAACGAATAATGTGCGGTATATATAATGTGCGTAATTTAATCAAAATACATAATTCAAGTCAACATTATTAACATTAATTTTTTTCAATTTATTACAGAGAACAGTATGTATTTTTGTTTTTTTCTTGTTTTTTGTATGTTATTATTTACGGCAAGGTCTTTTTTACTTTTTGTTTTTTGTTAAAAAAATTATTTATAACTTTTCATTTTTTGGTTATTTCTTGTATTTTTTATTACTTTCATCAGTTACTTTTTAGTTTTTAATTTTTCTGTTTTAAGTTTCATATTATTTCATGTACAAAATACGTAAGTATTTTTGAGGACACTGCAATAACAAGATAATGAAAGGAAAAAAAAAACAAAGATCTCTTTGTGAATAAGTCAAACATAAAAAGGACTGAAGCGTACAATTTTTTTTTTTTTTTGTCGTTTCCAGTTTCATGCAAAGTAGGTACGAATTTTTTGGGACACACACCACAATAACAAGATAATGAAAGGAAAAACAAAATATCTCTTTGTGTGAATAAAACCTATCTTAAAAAGACTGACTAAGGCCTGCTGCATATGTTATGTTATGTACAAATATTTAACTTGCCAATTTACCATTATTGCTGTGGTGAAGCTGAAGCTGATGATATGATTGTCGCGATATTATTACCATAATATATTATGAACGTGTGTATACACACTTGTACCTTGTACTGCAAGTATATTGACTATAATATGCAGTATTGTATGTACTTGTAGCTTGTAGTGTAGATAGTACACTTATTTATTTTTTTGTAATATTATTATTATTATTACGTGCCAACTAAAATATAAAACACAGTATGTACATACATAATAATAATATTTATTTACTTGACCTTATTTTTTTATTTTTATTTTATTTTGACAATTTATTACAATTCGAAAAAAATAAAATAATAAAATAAAAGCAATCAAAATTTTTAAATTTATCAATGTATACACACATAATAATGTGCTACGACTTTATGTACGAGTATATATGCATAATGTACATATAAAGATTTACATATGTATGTATATGTACATATGTATATTGTATGCAGATATTTTATAAGTATAATAAAAGTACCTACACCATATACATATACGACACGACGTACATACATCATGTTATCATTTATTTTGTGTGCATAATGCATATATAATATTGTCAACGGTCAGCATAATAATTTATTGTTGATAAAATAATAATTCAATTAAAATTAATTTGTAACAATGTATGTAGGTATTACTCGACTCGTAAATGCATAAATAAGAATAATATTGAATTTATTCGTTTGTACAATTATTTACGCATTTACAACCAAAATAATACACATGTACGTTACATACTCGCGTAATATACAAATGCTGGCTCCATACTCTACCTACTACGACACTCTACACAATTTTAAAATAAGCAAAAAAAAAAGAAAATATAAATAAAACAAGAGAGAAAAAAAAATGTTAAAGAAAAATAATTACATATACACAAACACACATATGAGTAGTGAGTGAGTATTTGCATTTTATTATAATAATGAATGTAAATGGGAAATAAAAATAATGCGTGGAAGCAAATAAAATGAAAGAAATTAATTAAAATAATGTAGTAATAGTAATGCAGAAATTATTTGTATATAAATATAATTTTTAATATAAATACACAAGCAATAATAGATAGCATTACATAGCTATGGGCTGTATTCACTAACCACGATAAATTTATGACTGTTTAAAATTGTATTATTCATCAATCACGCGATTAAATTGATGCTGGATAAATTTTCGACTACTTCAGACTTGTCTTGTAAATACCGTTTGAATATAACATTGTTATTAACAGCAACACTGCCGTCGTTAGACAGAAAGTCGTATCTACAAAATTTCGAAAAATGAGTTAAATGTAAAATCTTTATCTTAGACCAATAATGCATCTATTCTCTAAGTTAGAAAGCTGTAAATGAACATTAAGACACTTTTTTCGTCACTTCAAATATAGTATCTGATAGAAAATCTTACATTTTTGAAGTTAAAAAGTCGTATCTGACCAAATCTGCCTTATCCTAAGGTAAAAGGTCATATCTGAGATTGTACTTACGACTTTCTGCCTTGATAATACATGCTCTAAATAACAGATGTTTGACTTTCACAGATATGATAAAAGGTCGTATTTGTCAAATCACACATTTCTAAATAAAACATGAAATTAATTTCTCTAAATTGATCCTCCTTTTTGTGGCATAAAACAAAATATAAAAAGCTCATCAATAACTCAAAATTACCTAAATGTCAGATACGACTTTCTACCTAACGACGGCAGAACATCACTCAATATAACCATCACATCACATAAGCAAAATCTCTTTTTCATTGTATCATATATAGAAATGTTCGCTTTTCATAATCAACTGACATGTTCCAGATTTCGAAAACGAAGTTCGAAGACAAATTTGATCTATAGGTTGATGAACTAGCTGAAATTATAACCCGGCTAAAATATATTATCCGACAGATAATCTTGATTGATGAATACATTCTTACAAATTTACATATTACATTATGCATTTTAGTTTTATAGGTGGTTTTATTTCGTACAAAACTGCATAAAAATTATATACACAATTGCACGCAATTACTATACACTTGTACTCTTGCACATATATTTACGACGCTTATTGCTTATATAAATCACCATCACCACTCCACTAAAATTAATGAGAGAAATTAAACACAAGGACAACAATAAATAAATTTTGTCGAATTAGAATCTCAATAAAAATGTGCAACCTACTACATGTACCTAACTAATAACTATTTACTACTGAGCTACTACCAGTACCACTACTTATACAATAAAAATTCTGATATTCATTTCCAATTTAAGAAAAATCCATGAAAAAAATTTTTCTATTAGCTAACATGAAATTTACATTAAATTTTATATCCATACTTATGTACACTCCGTATGGTGTTCGTAATTAATTTCACACATTTCTGTAATGAAATTTTTTTTTCATGTTTAAACGAAAATTGATTGATTTTATTGTCGATGATTTTCATAAAACGGCTGTATATTAATCATCATCATCATCAACAATGGTCTAGATAGGTCTGTCTGCATTATTTAAACACAAAGATCATATCGATCTATCAGTGATCTTCATATCTAAGCTAAATGATTTCTAGATTTGATACTATCATTGATACTATCATATGTGTATATTTATACTGCACCTACAGTTTAATTTGAATTGTGAAACATTAAACATAATTATTTTGTAGAGTTGTGGATGAGTAAGATTTAAATTAATTTTTTTTTTTTTTTGTTTTAAAAAAAAACAAATTAATAATTGATTTTAAAATGAAATTATTTCAAATTTTTAAATTTTTCTCAATAATTCTAATATGAAAATCATTCATGTAATGAATATTATTTTTAATCATAAAATTTTCTATATGGACAGTGAATGAAATTAATTATGTAGGTATAAAAAAAAATTTTTTTAACAATTTTATGGAATCATTTGAAATCTAATTTAAATTTAATTAATAATGATTATGGCGCCATTTAAGAAAAAAATAAATAAATATAGATTTACGTTTTTTTTTCTATGAGTATAGATAGAAGTACGTGCACACAGTACATACTGATACATATATACTCGTATAATTATCTATTAAGAAAAATATTTAATTAATTGTCAATATTATAAATTATTTAAATAAATTTATTTTTATAGCGTATAACTTTAAGTATAATTATGGATATTTTCCATACATACAAATTTACAAATATTTTTATTCATTCATCATTCATTCCATATACTGCACACAGTTTGTTATTGATTTATTGTTAAGTTTTCTTTTTTTTGCAATTTATTTTTTTATTTTTACGTTTCGATTATCTTTTATTCGGAATCTTTTTGATTTTTGAGATCGTGACAAAATAATAAAAAAAATAAAGGATAATTAAATTTAAATAATTAAAAAAACAAAAAAAATAAAGTTTATATGCATATGTACTGTATATTATATTCTATTAGTTCACAATTTTATTATATTATAATAATAATTATATTTTCTTTTTTATAATTAGCTTTAGACGTTATGATGATGAGTATATTTATATGTACATTCATATAAGTATGAACAAAGAAAATAACGTTCTAACTTTATATAAATACACATCATGATCATATTATTTACATACGTACATAAATATTTCTGTATGTTTTAAATACAACTTAGATGTACTATTTATTATAAAGGGTGATTCATTTGAAGATAAATATTCAAAAATTAAAAAAATTAATTTTAAAAATTCAATTTACATTAATTTTTTAAAGAATATTTCTTTCAAATGTTATGGCCGTAATTGCTACAGCCTACCAGGTAACATACATCATCATCAATAGCCTTACATACAGCTCTATAGGTGAGGCAAGCAAGGCTTTCACTGAAATAATTTCTAACTTAATACTCTCATGAATGCTCCTATAGTTTAACGTGGATTGCACTGAGTTGCTGGAAGAGAAGCAAGCTGTTTTATATGATCTATTATTAGTAGAATGCTAGAATGATCAAATGATCTAATAATACCACCATACACCATATTTTGTGTTACTTGTTGTCAGCAAGTAAGTAGGCTACTTATCATCAGCATTTCTGAGCTCTTTTTCCCAGAAAGCTGGAAAAATAGGCAACGAAAAATTGAAAAATTATTTTTCTCACTTTTGCCTTTATCTTGCGGGCACTTCAATATCAGTCAGTGTATAGGCAAGTTGGCAGTTGCTCCACCAGTATCGGTGATTTTGTATAAATTTTTCATCAAAATTGTAATAGTGCAGTATCAAAACACGTATTTCGATTCGACGTTTTGAAACTCACTCACGCATTTGTAGAAATCGCTGATTTGTAGATGCTATGCGAATAAGACTTTTTTTTAATAATACATAATACTGAACGAAAATATTATGACAGTTTGACACAACCTACGGTCATGATGATCTGTCATCATAAATTCTTACTGAAAAAGTGTAAAAAGTATCTTTTAAATGAATCACCCATTACATACATACAGTTTGTTAAAAAAGAGACGAACTTTTATAAAAATAAAACAAAAAGTTTTTAAGCTTATACATAATAACATTTATTGAAAGAATAATCTTAAATCTATTTCGCATTAACACTAGTATACAGTCCAATCTCCAATTTTTTGAATTACGAGGAGACATCTTCTGGTACAATTTTCGCTCAATTTTTTGGAATACTCATTGCGGAAAAGCCGTTCCACGGTCTCTTTAACATTCTTTCCAAGTGGTAAACGCTCTCTATTTGTTTCCCGCGAAGTTTGTGCTTCATCAAAGCTCAAACGTTTTCTATGGGATTGGCATCTGGGGACTGTGAATTGTGATGGCCAGTCCAACACCTTAACCCCATTTCGTTCTTTCCACTGTGTACACAACTTGTATAATTGGAACAGTTTGAATGCAAATGAAAAAAATCTTGGTCAGCGAAATAGACGAAGGCATAGCTAAACATGACTCATGTAACATTTTTAGTATCTTAGCATTTAATGTGTTTTACCCGACTGTCGTGTCTTTTTGAACAGACTGTACATACGTTATTTTTTATGCCCGTACATTCGAATAAATATTGAAAATCTTTATACACAATTTTATATTACTAGAACCACTAGAACATATATAGGAATAGTAAGTAAGTAGTAAGTAGTAACTAACATTATATTATTATTTATATAAGTGTAGCAATAGGCCAATAGCAACCAATAGGTATGTTGTAACTTTTTCTATTCGAAATGAAAACTATTTTTTGTTTAAGTGGTAATTTCCATATTTTGAAGACTTGTTCCTCTCTATATACCTATATATATACAAATAACTAATGCCATTTATATTAAAATCATGACGACCTCTTATTAATTTACGAGTACCAATTTAAACAGATAACATCATGTTTTTCCATATTTAAATATTTAACATATCATATCACATCACATCACATCACAAAAAAAAAAATAAAAAGCGTAGAAAAAAAAAGCGAACGTAAATAAAAAATAAATTCAATAAAACATTTCAATTTGCAATAATTTTTGCTAATTTAAATTGAAAATATAATTAATGCATGATACTACATTTATAGACAGAGAATATACTTGTACGTTTAAATTTACGTGTAGTTACACATGTATTTACTAATAGCTATGTATATCTAATATTTTCAAGTTTTAGAAAATTTTCCTTTTTCTTTTGACAAAAAAAAAATAAAATAAAAATAAAATATTCACGCATTAAAAATGCATTTTATTTTATGTTACATATTTTTCTCTATTATTTTTATTTTTATTTTCAGAAATGGAATTAAAATTTCGAAATAATTAATTACACACTCGCTTACTGGTTGTCATACATTTTCACGGAAATCAATTACCAGATTACAGAAAATTCATTTACTACATCATATTTTGTTGCAATTCAAAACTAAACGATTAAAATAGCAATAAACAAAAAAAATAACGATCTTTACATTACATATTTTACATAAATAATGAGTGGTCTATTAAAGAATGTTACAAATGCCATTTGGCATGCATTTAATGCATTACAACATCATCAGGATGAATCTGGTCTAGTCAATAAAAGTAAATTGAAAGTATTAACAGCAAATATTGCAACAATAATCGATTTGTATGGTGTAGAAAAGGGACTCGATCATTTTAAATCGACAATAACATTAAATTTTGAAAATTTTCTACAATATCTGCAACAGGAAGTATTCATATCATTACCGAATACATTAAGTATGCGAGAACATCGAATTTATGAAGAGAAAATTGAAGAAGTTTGTAACACATTTGATTTGATATTTGTGATAAATTTTTTTTTGTTAATAATTTTATACATATTAATTCTCTCATTCTCTTATTTATTATTATTTTTTTTTTTTTACTTTATACAGATATGCTGGTTAATTTGTCGTAGAAAATATTTAAATAAAGGCAATGAATCTCTGAATGATAATCATCTGTATAAATTATTTCGAATATTTTGTCTGTTAAGCGATTTCATATCATCAGATACAGAAAAGGGAAAATGTCAAGTAAGTTGGTTAGATAGACATTAGATCCTGCGGAATATCCTGTTCATCTCTATATAGAATCTAATCAATGAATTTCAATATTTACGAGCAATTTATATTAAGTATCCGATCGTCTAATCGTCTTAACGTTTTATTTTTTTTTTTTTATTTTCCTGATTTCAGGTATTATTGAATTCTTCTGAAGCTTTACTAGTCGTACAACAAATAATGCGTGCTTTAGGATTAGATTTTGAGGATGATAAACGTGTAATACATTTAGCCAATAACAATGATAGAACATTTCATTTTGATCAATTTTTAGAATTGATTAATTTCAAAGATTTAAAAAATATTTTGGAATACGAAGAATCATTACATGAAATTATTGAAGAAATGTATCAGACTTATATAAAAGATATTATAAAAAAGGTGAAAAAAAAAACAGAAAAATAATTTGAATTTAAAACAAAATAAAAAATTAAAATAAATTTAAAGAAATTTATAATTTTTCATAAATTTTTTAGGGTTATCTTCTAAAACATGGTTATCTTTTACCAACATTCAAAGAATATTGGTTCGTTTTACAGCCGTGCGAATTATCATATTACAAGAATCATTGTGAAAAAGATCTTTGCGGTACAATAACATTAGATCCAAAATTTATGGTAAAACCGAGCATATCATCTACTGGTAAACAGGATAAATTTTTAAAATTCATTTTATCATCTGGTGATCGTAATTATGAATTAGCAACACATGATCATCGAACACGAATGCAATGGATAACAGCATTACAATTAGCTATTACATATTCGACTGGTCGTGAAGGTTTTCAAAGAGATTTAATAAAGAGACGACGTAGTAAACGTGAAATTGATTATAAACGACGTAAAGCTGAAGAGCAATTACGTTCAATACATTTGAAAGAGGTCGAAATAGCAAAATTACAATTGGAACAAGAGAAACAGGCTAGATTGGCAGCTGAAATTCAAGCTAAAGAATTAGAAGCGATTGCCAGAGAAGATTCAAGAAAAGTTGCTGAACTTGAAGATATGAAATTGACATTGGAACGATTATTGGAGGAGGAAACACAAGCGAAACGTGATGAAGAAATTGTACGTGCATTACAGGCAAGAGTGTTGGCCGAAGAATGGGAGAAAAGAGAAGAGCTAGAGGAATTACAAAGAAAACAAAAAATAATGCTAGAAGAAGAACGTAAAAAACGTATTGAATTCGAAACAACACAAAAAGAGAACGAAAGAAAATTAAATGAAGCTGAACAACGATTAAAAGAATTAGAAGATGAAAGAAAAAAATTAGATCTTGAATTAAAACAAGCTAGATTTAAAATAATTCGTTCTGGTGAAGATAAAGAAGATTTAGAGGCGAGAATGGATGCTATTTATCCGCTTTTTGCACAAAATCATACTGGAATTAGACGTGCTGTATCATTTATTGTACCATCAAGAGAAAGACCGACAACATTCGAAGAGATCAGAGCATCGACACTTCGACGAAAATTACGAAAATGAATAAAATGTTGTACAGAATTATGCTTGTTTGTACGTTTATATGCAATATGCAAACGTGATGTACGTGTATTTTTTATTATATTTATTTATTATTATATTATTTGTTTTCTTCATAGTTATGTTTCCTTTTTATATGTTATATATTTTATGTGAAAATATTTTATCTAACAAAATGAATTATTGATGTAATATGAAAATTTAGTAGTATCTAGTATTTCAATATTTTCTGATGATAAATCGAATCGAATCAACCATCCATCTATCCCATTCAGGAAAGAAAATTAACAAAAATAAAAAAAAAGACATACACAATTTTATTTTTCAGTCATATTCTATAAAATTCAATTTATTATACTTTTTTTTTTTTTTAAAACCAATTGAAAATATTTGGAAAAAAAAAATAATAATAATTATACATTATAATGTACAGTCAATTAATTATAATTAATCAATCAATCATACAAATTAATAATTCTATTGTCTATTATATAACATTTTTTTTTTCATTTCAATTTTCATTTATTATATGTATTTTTATTTGTTTTATTTTTATTCTTCAGTTGTATTTATTTAAATGTTAATATAATGTACTATGTATATAAAACGTGAACAATATTGAAAAGAATATCATAATAAATCAAGAGAAAAATTATTTATACAAAATATTGAGAAATGAAAAAATCTATTCATAAATTTATACTTAATTTAAATCATTTTTTTTTTAATTCATATTTTTTTTTAATTTTTTTAATTTTTTTTTTTTTTTTGAATTGAAAGGGAACAAAATTATTATCATTTCATTCAAAAAAAAGTCGTATCTATCGTCAATAAGAAAAATTGAAAAATTTCAATTTTTAAATAAAAAATGATTTCATTTCACATCGTAAAATATTTCTTTTAAAAGAAATAATGAACAAAAAATAAAAAGGAAAAAATATTTAAGGATGGTAAGGAAATCGAAAAATAAAAAACAATTAAAAATAATGAGAAAAATTTGAAATAAAAAAAGAATATAATGAGGGAAAAAAGAGAAAAATGATAATTTACAATAATAATAATAATAATAATAATAATAATAAGAAATCATTATTAAAATCTAGCATCAACCATCCCTTTTGATTTGATTAGTCGGTGTTTCAGCTAAACCTTTCACTTTTAATCTATCAGCAGTTTTAAGGAATGCTGGTAATTGTTCTTGTGATACATTCACCTCACCCGCATACATAAATTCTAATATTGCCTGAAGATGAATATATGAGACATCTTTTAATATAATAATTGGATGTTTTGATGGATTTTCCTAAAAAATAAATAAAAAAAAAAAGAAAAAAAAAAAGAGAACAATAAAAAATTATGAAATTTATCAAAATTCTACTACATATTATATACTAATATGTATTGTAGAAAGTTTAAGGTCGTTCAATAGCATTGATGGTATTCAAGGTAAACATCATCAATACAAACAATAATGATGATGACTAAAATTTTTGTTTATCTAATATGGATATTAAACAAATGTAACATGTGTACATAAATTTACATTTTTAATTTCGGTTTTTTTTTTTAGAAATTAAGAAAAACAAATCACTAAATACCATCATTCATTTCACATAATGATCGCTTTTCATCGTAACAAACATCATCTACTTATTAACCAAATCATTTTGAATTGATCATAAAATTCAGCCATATAAAAATATTTTTATGCTGAATAATTTCATGTTAATTGAATAATGTTAAATAGATTTTCATTTTATGAAATCATTTCATTATTTACCTCTAGCAATGATTTAAAATATGGACTGCATGCCGATAATACCATTTTATGCGCTTTACATGTTTGACCTTCACAAGCTAATGTTACCTAAAATTAAAAATAAATACATATTCGAAAAAACTGTAAGTACCTACATGCTACATATTATTATTGTATTTTATAATTATAATTTAAAAATTTGACACTTACATCTGTAAAACTTTTTTCATCTCTTAAATGTCTAAAAGATGTAACCATATTCGTTTGGAAATCATTCCATTTTAAAAAGAATTGTTGATCGGCCATCATTGAAGAAAATTTCTTATGAAAAATTTATAATATTCCTATACAACAACAATATAATATTGCTGCTAATTTCTTTCAAATTATTTTGTATTTTAGAAAAAAAAATATATATAATATATATTCTTTAATTATTGTACAATATTTAATGTGCTTTATGTATATTTTTATTTGTTTTCCTTTTTTTTGGTATTTGTGTTTTAGTAGTTGTTGCAATTGACAGATTGAATTTATTCACCTGTAATCAAAGAAAATATGACATAAATTCATTTTGAATCCATTTTTTTTTTTTTTGTAATATAAAAACAGTCAAATATTTTCTTATTAGAATAGAAATTATAATTTTGAAGATATCCATTTAACTGGATCTGTACAGTAATACATTAGAAGATATGTGTACGTATGTAATGTATGTATGTACATGTATATAAAATGCATGTAATTTCTGTGTAAATTTTTCTTATAATTTATGTACAATAATAATTTCAATAATCTTATGAACGTGAAAAAATTTTAAAATTTAAAAACACAAAAATGATTAATAAACAAAAATACGTAATACATATATATGTATATACGTAAATATGTAAATATAATAAACAATACTCTTACTCTTTATTTATTTGAAGTATCATTTTCACAATGCAATTTTCTATGCATATCTTCATTAATGGGCCACATTTGATTATTTTGTTGTTTTTCTTTGCCCAAATTCTGACAGATACTAACTTCTTAAATTCTGAGTATTATAATAAATAATCATCATCACTATTCTATTATCGTTTGCAAATTATTTTTTATAAATAATAAATTCAGCAGTAAAACAAAACAACAAACAAGTGTATTTATCATGTTCAAACAAATATCAAATATTTATTCTAAGTACATTAAATTTTAATTTCTATTCTACTATTTGAGATATTTTAAAATTTTTTTGTTTTTAATAATATAAATAATTTACCTTTTATTATTAATTAATTGAAGATATAATATTAAAAGATGAAAAAATATAAAAAAAAAATTAAAAATATAATAATTTCATACAATCTAATTCCACTATATATATTTTTAAGAATAATTATTGTTTGTGGTGTATGAAAAAGAAAATGCAAAATGTCCTATATTTTATATTACATTTAATGTTGACTCTCAAAATTCTCAGCTTGATCTTTTGATAGATGGTATATGTATATGGTGGGTATATGGTATGGTGGGTTTTTGTTTTTTATTGTCGTTTCGTTTTGGTGGTGTTGTTTGTCGTTTTTCGTTTATGATGAAGTTCTCTGCGAACGACATCAAACTGTAAAATAACACCACAATTTAAATCAAATAATTAAAATTTTCCAATATAAAATATTGACAATTATATTTTGATATTTCTTTATATATGTATGTATTTCAATATTTTTAAATAATCACATAAAATTTATTAAAATTTAAATTTGAAATATTTTATAATTTTTCATTATGCACATTTTACAAAATAATGAAATTATAAATGGTGAAAGAATTTGAAAAACTTGAAAATAACATCTGATGGTAATGCAGGTTTATGTTGAAATTTCTTATTTCAGTTTTATGTCATTTTGTGTATTACTATATACATATAGTATAAGTATATATTTTTTGCACACACACGTGCACATTATACATGTCAAAGAAGACAGGTATTTTATAATTATTTTGTGTTATTACTTATTACGTTTTACATATTTTGATTACATCTGCCATTTGCTAAAAGTTTCGTTCGTGTTTATTATTTACATTTCATTTCATCACATCTATCTATCATTCTCATATTCTCATTACTTTTTATATACTCATACTCACCACAATCGCAAAGGCACATTTGCTGTCATGCATGATGTCATTACTCTGTCATTCTGTCCATCGTTGATCGTGTGATCGTGTGTGTTTTACATTACATTTACATATGTTACAGATTACACACACTAACGTTGTATGCGTATTGCTGGTATGTTGCGTGCTAGTTTTCGTATATGTTGGGTTGGGATTTCGGAGAAAAAAATACGAAGAAATACTAAAAATCCAAATACCGACCGATACTGAACTCACTGAATGGTGAATACTGATTGATTAGTGATTCTGATTTCTGATTACCGAATTTAACTGTTGTCTGCCCCTATCCTATGTATATGGTAACGGTGGCCGGCCAGTGGGTAAACCGGTGAAGTGAACACTCAGCATCAGCACCAACGAACAACAGCAAGAGGAACAAGAACAACAGAATTAGTTCAGAATCATAAATACACTAAAACAAATTTTAGAAATATAACATAATTAATTATTGTTTGGAGAATTTTTCTTATATATTAAATATTTCAAAAAGATATAACAATTTTTTTTAAATAAATAATGTGTGGAAGAACTTGCTTGTAAGATATTTTAAATTTATATAAAAGATGATTTTAATTTTTGTTATTTTATTTTTAAAGAACTCTTGAACCGAATGAAATACAATGTGCCTGTAAATACATTAATTCAAGAAATAAAAATAAAACACAAAATAATGATGAAATAAAGAGTACCAGTACAGACGATAAAAATGCTGCAACGAGTACAACAGGAACAGATAAAAAAATGAAAGAAGAAAATAAAGATTTTGATGATAAATTAATGCCAGAATGGAGATCAGAATATAATCTTGGAAAAAAATATCAATCATCATATAATATTGCACCGTCAAGTATTACACCAGTATTAGTATCAAATAAACATTTCAGCAACAGTACAGAAAAACAAAATGAATCCGATCATCATAATAATGAACAGACTCGTCTAATTGTGCCAATGATGTGGGGTATGATACCATTTTGGCATAAGGTAAAAAAAAAAAAAAGAAAGAAAACTTTTAATTTTATTGAAATTAATTAATAATTTTTTAGGGTGATTATCGTAAACATGGCTTAACAACAAATAATTGTCGTTTAGAGCATATGATGGAATCAAAACTATATAGAAGACCATTTAATAAAGGGCAACGTTGTGTTGTAATATGTGAAGGATTTTATGAATGGCAGACAACAAAATCAGCAAAACCATCAGAACGATCTGCATATTTTATACATATGAAACAAAATGATGATATTAAAATCTATGATAAAAATACGTGGAAGGATAAAATTGATGATATTAAATTGCTAAAAATGGCTGGATTATTTGATGTATGGGAAGATGAAAATGGTGATAAGATATACAGTTATAGTGTAATAACATATGAATCGAATGATACATTATCATGGCTACATCATAGAATGCCGGCTATTTTAGAAACCGATGAACAAGTTTCCGTAAGTTTTTTTTTTTTCTTTATTTTAATGTTTATGATTTCATAGGTCATAAATATCTGATTTACAAGATTTTTTTTTTAAATATAAATAAATAAAAAAATGTTTAAAAAAAATGCAATATTGATTTATTGTTTTAGGATTGGTTGGATTTCGAAAGAGTTAAAGATCAGGAAGCTCTCAAATTATTAAAAATGCCATTAATTAAATTACAATGGTATCAGATATCGAATATCGTTAACAATGTAAGAAATCAAAATGAAGAATGTAATAAACCATTGGAGAATTTAAAAAAGAATGGATGTAGTGTGAGTGTGTTACCAAAAAGTAAAATAATGCAATCATGGTTGAATGTACGCAAACGTAAAGAAGATAATTTGAAAAATAAATTGGATGCTGAAAGTGATGATGAACTTGAGAACATTATAAAGCCAAAATATTCAAAATTACGTGGTAAAAGTGATAGTGAAACACAACAAACAACAACTACAACTGGTACGGGCACAGAAACAGAAACTGATCCAAATATTTTGAATTTGAAAACAGAAAATATTGAAATCAAAAAAGAAATTTAAAAAAAAAATAACAAACTATCAAATCAACTTTTCCTAATACATTTTAAATGTTATTTGTAATCCAATCATTTAATTAGACGAAGAAGCTGTGCTTCTCTTAATTTTGAGATTTTTTTTTTGTTTTTGTATTTTCTATTTTGTTAAGAATAATAATGAAATAAATAAATTTGATGTTGTTTGTAGAATGATTTTACCATTAATATATTCTACATATCATATCATAATCATTATTATTTCATGATACTTTTAGTTTTAGTTTTAAGTTTTAATTTCAACGCTTTCATTTTGAATAATTCAATTCAATAGTAAAATTTTGGTATTGGTATTCTATTTGGAGAAATTGCAAACTTCTTGATAATGTAGTTCGTCAGCTGAGTTTGTTTAGTTTTTATTGGCTCGGCTTAACGTTGGTTTAACAGTTTGGAAGGGGTAAAAGAATGGTAACAAGGTGCAAGGGTATAGATTGGTAATTTAATTTGGCGCCAATGCAATTCAATGTCAAGTTATTGTCAAATGTCATTACAATTTCAATACTTACTTATCTACGTCATTTTTTTTAATATATATATTTTCCTAGAAAAACAATAACAAATACACAAATGGAATGGAATAAATGCATATTTAATTGAAAATTAATGAGAAAGAGTAGTAAATAAAATAAAATAAAAGTGAAATTAAATGGGAAATACTATAAAATACTATTCACTTATACAGAATGCAGTGTGATTTAATTTTGATTATAGTTTACAGTGTATTGTGCCTGTGCGAGTGCGATAAAAAAAATGACTTCATATTGTGAGTCAGATCTGATAGATATATTAACACCAACCAGACCGCTGAAACAATGTAATTTTAAAAAATTATCACTATCACAGAAGGTACATAAAAAAGAACACGACTTATAATTTAATCTCTTTGTAAAATTTAATTTATATTTCACATATAAAAATTTTAGAGCAAATATAAAACAAGAGGTGCGTTATTAAAGGACGGTGTTAATACAAACAAAGAATTACCATGTTCACAACCAATAACATTAAAAACACAGTTAAGTGGCTGTGGTTATAAGAATCAGAAAGATGATGATTCAATAACATTAACTTGCCCTTCAAATTCCACCACATTTCTAAAGTCATTATCAAAACTACCAACAAATATTAATCATCAAAATGAAAATGAAAATTGTGAAATTGAATTTTTTCAACGATCAGTACAATATCAAAAAGATTTAGATGAGTCTTCTAGATTTTTTGATAAATCATTAGAAACGAATTTTAAAAATCAGAATTCAAAAACAACCATAATAAGTGAAAATGAATTGTGTGATATTAATTCTAAAGGATTTTTAAAAATACGTAGTTTATCTGAATTAATATCTCCAAGTAAAATGGATAATATGAATATGAGTTTAAATGAAAAATATGAACCGATAATTTTAGATAAAAGAGAAGAAACTGTTGAAGAAGAAATTGTGATTATTTCATCAGATGATGAAAATGATAATAAAACAAATGTAAATAATTTGAAAACAGCATCAACATCACGTAGAAGACGTAACAACAACAACAATAACAACTGCACAAATAGTAATGCTAAATCGAAAAGTGTAAAAAAATCTGCTAATAAAGAAGAAATTCAAATGAAATCTGAAATTGATAAAATCAAAGTACAAAGAAAATTAACAAAAAGTACAAATTTAAAGAGAATTTCTAAAAAATATATACCAGAAAATCAACAGAAAATTCATGATTACTTTAAAGTGGTACCAAATGATAAGAATATTGTAAAATATTATGATACATTCGAAAATTCAAAACCAGAAACTGATAACATAACGAAGCCACAGCCTACAGATTATTTGCAAATTGCTATGAATGAAATGAATCGTATGGTAGATAACGATCCAAAAATACAAAAACTACCTGATTTTATGCCAATAGATTTAACAGTTGATCAAAATAAGGATCAACTGGAAAACAATAATGAAAATGAATTAATTGCTAACAATAATCAAAATAATTCTGAAAATGATTCACAAAAACATAATAATGAACAGTTGGAACAACAAAGCCAGTCAAATGAATTTTCTCAAAATTCAAACAAATTCAATAAAAGTAAAAGTACTAATTCCAGCGATACTAGTCTATTGTCACAGTTCTATTCGACAAGGAAGAATTATAAAGTAACAAAAAGAAAAAATGAAAAAAATTCAGAGAAAATTTTATCTGAAAATAAAGAGTATCAAGAATTTGAAGTGATTTCATCAAAATCTAGTCTTTCAATTGCTGATGATTTAGTAAAAACGACAAAATCCACTGTCACAAAATTGAATGAGTTCGAAACTATAAATGAAAATGTAACGAGTATTAAAACAGGAAGTAAAAAAAGTTTTGTAGCAACGAAATCAAAAATTAGTGATGTATCTAGAAGATCAAGTGATTCAAAAACATTAGAATTTTGTTATAAATCATATCCATCAGAGAAAACAGAAAGTGTTGAGTATATACCAGCGGATTTACCAATATTGAGACGATCAAGGAGATTAGGCAATAGAAATCCATCATCAGCGATAACAAATGAAACGGATACAACTTCAACAAAACAAACGAAAAATAGTGAAAAAAATCATGGAACTGGAAGTAAAGAAACTAACAAGAAGTCTGTACGAATGAACAAGGAAACATTAAGTAAAATCGAAAAATCGAAAGTACGTAAAAAATTGAATTATAAATATAAAGTAAATTCAAATGTAAATGATGATAATGAAAGTGATTTATTCGAAAAGAAATCTTTTGGTCTAAATTCATGTGAAATTGCAACTTTTGAAAGTGACAAATTGAATTCGTCGACACCGATTTCGAAGAAAAATACAAAAATTGAAGAAAGTGTTGATACAATAACAATAGAAGACAGTCCACCACAACCATTCAAGAAATTGAAAAAATCTGAAAATATTATGGAAAGTCGAAATAAGAAATCGATTTCAGCATTGCCATCCTGTAGTAAAGATTCATCAATCATAAAAACAATGTCATCTTCGTTTAAAGATCAGATTAATGAAAATGATGATATCATGAATTCACCGCTACCGTCAAGGAATACAAAAGTAAATTTTAAATCGAATACAACTGATGGTAAAATGATGAAAAATAAACAAAAAAAAGTAAATATAAAATGTCCTGATTATAAAATCATAAAAGGCACAACATTTGCAGTTGATGCATTCCGTTTCGGTTATATAGATGGTATAACACATTATTTTTTAACGCATTTTCATGCTGATCATTATATAGGTCTTAAGAAATCATTCGAAATGCCAATTTATGGATCAGAAATAACAGTAAGACTGATTGAAACTATGATCGGAGTCGATAAACAATATTTGAATGTGATAAATTTAAATGAAAGTTTGTATATAAATGATATAGAAATAACAGCATTAGATGCAAATCATTGTCCTGGTGCCATATTATTACATTTCAAATTGAAGAATGATCATAATAAATGTATACTGCATACTGGTGATTTTCGTGCATCTCCGGCCATGGAATCAGAACCGATATTTTGGAATAATGGAATTCATACAATTTATTTAGATACAACATATTTATCGCATCAATATGTATTCAAACCACAATGCGATAGTATTGAAGATGCTAAAATTTGTGTAGGTGACTTCAGGAAAAAGCATATTGGTCAAAAAATTTTAATTGTCTGTGGAACGTATGTTGTCGGTAAAGAAAAAGTGTGGACGACGATCGCTGAAGAATTTGATTTAAAAGTTTGGATGAATGGTAATCGAAAGAAAACTTTACTGGCAATCAATGATGAGAACATGTTGAAATATTTGACTGAGAATCCTCATGAGGCTGGTATTCATTTATTACCAATGAAAAATTTAACATACGATGTAAGTATGAATGCAACGAGGACATAATTTTTTTTTTTCCTATAATTTCGAAAAATTTGTATTATTATTTTTTTTATTATTATTATTATTATTATTTTATAGTATCTGCGGCAATATTTGAATGAATTTACTGACCATTTTGATATTTTGTTAGCATTAAGACCAAGTGGATGGGAGAAAAATTCAAAGCCACAATACAGGGGTAGAATAAATATTGTTGGTAAGTTATCTAACTAATGATCCTTTCTTGAAATAGTATTATCTAAAATGTAGAATTTTTTTAATATATTTTTATTAATATTATGCATTAAAAAAAAAAAAAAACAAAAACAGGAATCGAATATTCAGAACATTCCAGCTATGTTGAACTTAGAAGATTTGTACGTTTTTTACAACCGATAGAAATTATAAGTACGGTACCATATGATGCTAATAATTTATCAAGAACAACAAAAATACCAAAATCATGGTTTCAAAATGATCTTAAAAGTCATCAAATCGCTTATCAATCATCAATAACATCTTACATGAAACTAACTAATTGTAAATCTACAGAAAATGTACAAGTATCATCATTTTCATCAGTAACAGCATCACCATTAAATACATCAAATAAAATAAAATATTCATGTAATAAGAATGAAGACAATAATATGGTAAATAATCAATGTGATGAATTAATCGAACAAGATGGAATTGTATTGGATGCAACAAAAAGTAATGTAACATACAATTCAAAATCACCTATAAAAACACCGAAGAAACATGAAAATGAACAAATTATTTTTTCACAAAATGATGATAATGCAACAAAAACACCAACAACTATGATCACTGACTGGATGTCATAATTGGGGAGAAGATAATCTCGTCGTTGTTTTTGTTATGTTTTTTTTTTAAATGAATCCGGAATTAAATACAAAACAGGGTTAGGGCAGGTATAGATAGAATAGAGGAATAGAGTATGTAATGTAGTTAGTTTTTTTTTAAAAATTTTTATACGTAATTTTGTTAAGGTGTTTGTGATACAAAACAGTTTTTTGTATGTACAATACATATTATGAATGAATTGCTCAAAAAAAATTACATTTATTTCAATATTTTAAGATTTTGGCTTCATATACCATTCGTAAGAAAATAATGCTCCTGTCCTGTGTCGTTAGAATAAGCAATTGGCTTGGCAATATCAAATTTTAAATTATAAATGATCGATAAAACAGTTCAACAATTTGCTGTCAAATATATGATGTATGTTGAATTCATTCAATTGTTCACCACGATATCATGTTAACCAACTTAATAAAATAAAAGTATTGTCTGAACTGAAGACCGAAACATAGAATAATATATATTTCATATAACAAAGAAAGGCAAGCTTGAAGAAAACTGCTGATTTTACTCGTTGACCTCGACTTATTTCTATTGTTTAAATTACAATACATTCAAACTTTTTTCACTATTCCACACACTTTTTTAAAAAAATAGATAGACATAAGAGTAATGAAGGATGGAGAAAGAAAAAAAATGAAACCCTTTTTTTTAGTTGTCATCGGCCATGTTTACAGCCATGTTTATTTTTAATTTTGTTTTTATTGTTTCGTTATGCAGTGTTACCAGTGTTGTTTTAATATTATTAAAGATGCCATTTTTTGAATTTTCAATAAAAAAGTTGTTTCTTTGTGTTATTAATTCTTATTTATTTATTTAATTATTATTTATTTATTTATATAACTATCTGTACATGAATTTTTATTACATTAATTATTTGTACTCCTGCATATATAACAATTGTATTCTTGTGTAAAAACTTAGCTAAAAAGTGTAATGTTCACAAAAATACCATTTGATATCAAGTCCTAAATAAAAAAAAGTAATTGTATTATACATCTTTGCTATGCACAAGTAATTTTTGTAACATTATCAGTATCAGTATCATTTAAATAACATGTAACATTATCAGTAACGGTAACTGTAAGTACTATATCCTAAATGCTACTTATATACATATTTCACTTTTGTTGAATTTGTTTTATAAAAATATATAATTTAAATTTATTTATTTATGTTATTTAAATTTGTAAAGTTTATTTATATAGGTATATAAATTATTCATTTATATATACATACTTATATTTTTAATATAAGTATTCTAATTATTTTTCATATTACTTACACATACAAATCTTTAGGAAATCTAAAAACCTTTTCCTATGATCATTATTAACATCTACACTCACTTCAATTTCACAGCTTCTTGCACAACACTTCATCTTTAAAAAATTTCAATATTAAATATTTCAATTTAAACAAATTTTAAAAATATGTACTTTAATTTTAATAAAAAAATTTTCTATTCAAAAGTTGTATAAAATTTTATACATTAGCTTATAATATAATTTTTTGTACTACGGTAACACCATACAACAATAAATATCAAACCATTAACATTTTTTTGTACATGTTCGTTTCGCTGGATTTATATTTTTGTACATTTTTGTGAGTGAATTATTTAATGTTTTTATTATATTTAATTTTTTAATCATGCAATTAAATATTAATAATATAATTTTTCAACTTTTTTTATAATTATTTCCTTTTTTTTAGTGTATTAATTAAAACATTTTAATGATTGAATAGTACAAACAGTGTTGTTTTGTTGTTTTAGTATACATTTTTGTGGGTGAAATAATATGATGTTTTTATTATATTTAGATTTAAAAAAAACATATAATTAAATAATAATAATGTTTTTCAATGTTTTTTTTGCTCATGCATTAATTTTCGAGACATGACAATATTTCTAAATATTTTTTAACAATTTTTAAAAAATATAATTTTCATGCAACCATTACAATGCATTCTCATTTCAATGAAGTGTTAGTGTGTTAGTGAAAATTAGTAAAATTGAGTAAAAATGCATTGTACAGATAGGTGATACAAATACATATTCAAAAGTTGACTTCAGCCATATAAAATTTGTATTTGTTTTTTTTTGTAATGATATAGTACGATACTGCTCTATCATGTTTTAATTTTCTATGAGAAATTCTTTTGCCTGTTTCCTCTTTAGAGAAAATTTTTTTTTTTTATTTTATTTGTTTTATTTTTATATCTGCAGCTCTTTTCTTTTGATCTCCATTACGAGTGTGCTTACTATATACCTTTATACAATGACTGAAATCTTTCATTGCATTTTTTTTATTGTTCTTTGACATTCCTCCTCATGTAAATTTTTTATTTGCTTTTATTATACATACTTTACTGTTACGAAGAAGAAAAAGAAGAAGAGAAAATAAAAAAAATTTTTTTTTTTTTGCGGCAAATAGTTAAAAAACTTGCGAAATTATAATTTATTACATTATTAAAATTCATAACAAAATTGATTACATAAAATTGAAGCTGTTTTAGTTGGTGAAATAAAATAATTTTTGAATATTTAATAATTCGAGGTTTGTAATTTAATATAGAATTTTTTTGTAATTTTTTTTTTTCCTTAATGCGTACACACATAACATGGTACAAGTACAATATTAATAAATATGGTTTGTATGTTTGTATAACATGGAAGATGATGAAATACATTTTAGATAATTTTTCGTCCAGCCAGACCAGATAAACCAGAGAAGGCCGGTTTTAATTTTATTATATTTTATTTTTAATAGAAATTTACAAAAATATAATTTTCATAATTCAATTATGTATGTACATATTTTTTTTTTCATAATTCCTAATTCGTTCAATTTCTTCATTTTTCAGATATAATTATCTTCAAAATTTTTCAATTTATTATTCCCATTGATTTAAAGAAAAAAAAGAACACATAAAGAACGTAATAAATATTAATAAAATAAATAAATCCAGTGTAATGTCATCATTATCACTTTTACGTTGTTGTACATTCAACGGAGCAACCACATCATCATCATCATCATCATCAATATTTATTGCACAAAAAACAATAAGAAATTTATATAATTGCAATTATCATTCGAATTCAAATAAATCTGCATTATCAGTTAAAAATATATTTTTAACAAAGAGAACAGCAACATCATCATCATCACCATTATTATTAGCGATTAACGATAGACGTTATGCAACAACAAGTACAATTACTCAAGATAACAAGGTAAATGGATAAAATATGTATATTAAAAAACAAAAAAATTTGATTTAAAAGAACAAAATGAACAAAAAAAATTATAGGTGCATAACATTTTTTAATACATAATAGATATTATTCATAATAATTTAATGCGCTTCATTTATTGGTTTTTTTGATAACAAAATTATGTTTATATTGATATAAAGTTTTATTAACTTTTTTTTTTTGTTTTTGTTGATTAATTTTTCTTAGTATACGTATTTGTTTCTTATCAAATTTATGTATTATGTATATCGCATATGCATGTATTTTATTTTTATTCATAATATACGGAATGATGTTTTCATGTGATTATCTGTACAATACGACAACACGACAATACACATATCTATTAGCATATGTATAATTTATGATTTATTTATTCTATTTATAAATATTTTGTTCTTTTTTTTTTCAAATTTTATTTATAAACATAAACATTCTTTGATCGTCTATTGTCTGCTTGTACTAAATGTATACATTGTTGTATGTAATACAAAATACATATTTATTATTATTTTTGTTTACTTCATTACCAAGTCGTCGTCGTCGTCGTCGTCGTCGTCGTCATCGTCATCTAATTTTGAAGAAAATTTGAATTTGAACTTATTTGATACATTGCACCAATTTATTGTATGAAATTGTAAACAAAAAATATTTTTGGATACCTACCTATCTTAATATCGTATCAAAAAATCAAAAATAAATACAAAAAGCAAAAGTCATTTTGTCGTCTTATATTTTTTTAGAGAATTTTTGTAAAATATGCATGATAAGTAGGTACACAAAATATTTTCTAAATTCTTGTCGTAATACTTGTTTTTCTGCAACACACGGCAATTAAATTTGAACATTGTTCAATCACAACAGTCAGCAGATTTTCTGTTTGGATGCTTCTGTCCTCATTGCATCAGGATTCATTTATAAAGTCCTAAACGATATACCTACCGATTAGTAGATTGCTGCTGTCTGTTTTGATTATGTTTAGCGCCCAAATGTTGTCACAGACTTGTAACTTTGAAAACAGCCTTTAATTTGTATTTTAAATTACATCCAATATCTCAAACAGTTAATTGATAATTGGTCAAAAAGAACGTTGATTGTTGTTTTTACAATATCTGTTGCTTTATCTATTCATCTGAATATCTTAAGCTTAAATTTCAGCGCCTGAAACATCTCTCATTCAATTCATCATAATAATGTACATTTATCTAATTTACTTAATCATCTATCTATATGTTCTATGCAACCTATACATACAATCATACATTTATATTTCAATATTACATATTATGTACTTACAAAATTTAAATATACACAAAAAAAAAATAAATAAATAAAATTAACAATCTTAATCATTTCAATATTCATTTATACAAATTAAATATTAAATATTAATTAATTTAAAATTAAGCACGTGCACGTTACGCATCTAAAAAGTTTCGAGTATCATTAATATTTGTGTTGATAGTTTTTACATGTTATAATAAGAATTTAAATTTTGTGTTTTGTGCATTTGTTTTTTATTTTTTACATTTTACTGTTTTGTTATTTTAATATGCTTCTATTACTAATTTATGGTTTTTGTGCTGCTGTACACCTCATTACTTCATGATATCAGTTTGTCATAAATGTGTATACCTTTTCTCTTTAAAAAAAAAAAAAACAAAAACAAAAAAAGAAAAAGAAAACATAAATAAAAATTTAATTTACAAATATGTAATTCTTTAAAGGTTAAAAAATTCACAAACGAAGATGAAACTGAAACATTATCACGAATACAAAAAATCCTAGATGATGAAGAGAAATCTGGTGATATTGTACCGATATTTAAAAAAGCATTATTACATGGTCATAAAATTGCAATTAAGGATAGTATCGATGAATATTCATATAATCGATTATATATGGCTGCAAAAAAATTATCATATCAAATTTCAAATATATGGGGTAAGTCTTTAATAGCATAAAAAATGTACAATATTCAAATTTTAAAATTTGTAAAAAGCAAATTGCTTTTTTTTTTTTTTAAAAAAAAATAAATTGAAAATTATCCTTTTGTTCATGTATAAATAGGAAGTGGCTCAAATAATCGTGTTGCATTTTTATGTCCAAATGATGTTATGTATCCATTGATGCAATGGTCTATATGGTTTTCTGGACAAATAGCTGTACCATTAAGTTCACGTCATCCACCAGAATTACTTAAATATTTAATAAAAGATTCACAATGTAATGTAATATTAACGACACCAGAATATGAATCGATCATGAAACCGATAACTGATAATTTAAAATGCGTCCTAATAATTGTCGATCATACATTCATTCCAGAATTTGATACACAGAATTCATGGTTGGATCCAAAATATCAAAATGTATTATTCCAAAATGATCAAGTTGTTATTGAAGGAGTATTAAATTCTGATTATTATACGAAAAAGGATGCAATGATATTATATACATCCGGAACAACTGGCAGTCCAAAAGGAGTTGTATTATCACATAAGAACGTTAATTCACAAATAAATTGTTTAACAAGTGCCTGGCAATTCAGCAATAAGGACAGTTTATTGCATGTACTTCCATTGAATCATGTACACGGTTGTGTTAATGCTCTTATGTGTCCACTATCAGTAGGTGGTAAAGTTATAATGCACGAACGTTTCGATAGCCATAATGTATGGAGTGCATTGTTAGGTATTAATATACCGGCAAAAGATCGTGCAAATACATTTATGGGTGTACCAACAATATACAATTTCCTAATTGATGAATACAATAAAATTTTCGCAAAAAATTCCAGAATGATTGAATATATCGAAAATCATTGCAAGAAAAATATCCGTTTAATGGTATCAGGTTCAGCTCCATTACCAGTAACAACATTTAATCGTTGGCTTGAAATTTCTGGACACAAACTATTGGAAAGGTATGGAATGACTGAAATCGGAATGGCACTCAGTAATCCATATATTGAGGATAAAGTTAGACAAAGAAAATCTGGATGTGTTGGTCTTCCATTACCTGGTGTTGAAGTTAGAATTGTTGATAATGATAAGAAAATTTTGTTTGAATGTAAAGGAGAAAAAGGCAAAGGATTTTGGTCAACAGTAGAGCAACCAGTTTATTCTGGTGATACAACAGCAAAGAAAGATGAAAAACCAATAATTGGAGAACTTCAAGTCAAAGGTGATAATGTATTCAAGCAATACTATAATCGGCCAGAAGAAACGAAAAATTCATTTGACGGTAATTATTTTAAAACTGGAGATATTGTCAGTTATGAGGGTGGCGTATTCAAAATAATGGGACGTTCCAGTGTCGATATTATAAAAACTGGTGGTTATAAGGTATCAGCATTAGAAATTGAAACACATTTGCTTACCCATCCAAATATAAAAGATATTGCAATTGTCGGTGTAGATGATGTGACATGGGGACAAAAAATTGTTGCTGTTATTTCATTACGTGATAATACTGAATTAGATTTAGAAACATTGAAGGTATTTTGTTCAGAGAAAATTGCAAGTTATTCAATGCCGGCAGTATTGAAAATCGTTAAAGAATTACCAAGAAATGCAATGGGTAAAGTTAATAAAAAGGATCTTGTAAGAATTTTATTTAGTCAAACAGAACAAAAGCAACAACAACAGTCAGATAAGCAGGAAGAATCACAACAGAATCAGGAGCCAATAACAAATAAAAAGAAGAATGCATAAAATTGGTGTTAATCAATTAAATGATTTATGATAAATTTTTTGTTCTAATATCGTTCGTTATGTCATTTGTTTCTGTTTTATCATCATCATTTGTTTCACTATAATTATCATTTTTATAAATATCAGTCAATTTTTGTTTTTTTGGTTAGAATATGAATTCATTGTGTTGAGTGGGAGCGGGCGGGAGGCTTGTATCAAATTAAAAATATTCTGTCATTGAATTATTGTTATCGTCACTAATTTTGCGGTTATTGTGAAAATGAATTAATTTATGCAAATTATTATTAACGTTATCATTAAAAATTCTTTTCATTTATTATCACTAGATTTAGTAGCAGTAATGGTAGTATATACTAAAATGTATAAAATTACGTATACTATCAACTACATATTGACACATTGTTATTTTTTTTTTTTATATCGAGAAAAAGGATTTTGAAAAAAAACAAAAAATGAATAAATAAACGAAATAAAAAGAAAGAATAAAATTCAATATTAAAAAAGAGCCAGTATATATGTAATGTACATGTATGTAAAAGTAAAATAAAAACATAATCCAATAGTTAGTTATTGAGCACATCACGAAAACACCTTAAAGAAGGACACAAACAACACAAATCAAATAATCGGAAAAATTTCGTAAAAAATAAAAAAATAAAGAAAATAATAATTATTATTGAAATTTATATTCTAGATTATTACATATAATGAAAATCCTTCTAATAAGAGCAAACATTTTATTATTCTATCTAACATAAAAAACGTTTATGTAAAGAAAAGAATCATTGTTAAAAATAAATTTAATAAATAAATGAAAAAAAAGAAAAACAAAAACCAGAAGACTGAAATAGAGTTTTTCAAAATTATTACATTTACATACATACAAAATAAATAAAATAAAACTGACAAAGACATAAATAAAAGATAAAATGTTTACAGCATTTTTGCTTGATTATTCAATTCAACAACAAAATACACTCATAAATGCATAATCATAAAACATAAAAACAGAAATATAAAAATAAAAATAAAAATGAAATTTTTGATTTTATTTATAATTTAAGCAAATTTTTTTTATTTTTATTTTTAGATTTTAGATTTCAATTTATACCTTAAATTGAATGTAAAAACTAGAATAAACGAGATAATGTAAAATTAAATAATAACAGAAGTGTAAGGATATTTTTTTTTTTTTTGAAATTATTCGAATAAAATCAAAAGATTTATCGTATTATTCTTTTGAAAGTATTAAAATTAAAAATTTTGTTTTCTTTTTATTGCATTCTACAATCGATAATGTAGGTAGGAATGGTAATAATTTCTTCTTCATATAAAAAGTTAAATATCCTTACACATCATTTTGAAAATAGGGATACTCATTGTTTTTTTTTTCTTCTTGTAAACGTAATAATTATAATAATAAATTACTAGTCTTTAAACGAAAACAAATTCATGTAAAATAAAATTCAACATTTTTTTTTTTATTTTATTTTGTAAATTGTTAATTATAATTTGCTTTCTATTTAATTAAATATTACTATGAAAATAATATAAATTAAAGCAATTTATTGTTTTTTTTTTTATTACGTAATCTGAATTCTATGTCAAATTCAAGCTTCATGATTTTATACGTTGCATTTATGCATCGATGTCGTACCGATAAACTTTAAAATTTCTTCAATAAATTTTTGTATAACGATGGTAAGGATCTTATTTTTAAATAACTAATTACTAATTTTCCATTCTAAGAGAGTTATTTGTTTACAGCTTTCTATTAGTAGTTAAACTACTCAACAATAACCTTCAAACTTGCATTTGAAATTTCATCAATTAGAATTTGAAAACTTATTACCGTACATTTAAATTTAGAACGACTTTCAGTTTCAATTGGATTGAATTGAAATTGAATTTTTCTTGAGTTCTAGACAAAGTGAACGGTAACGTAATAAATTCTAGATACGTTTTGTATTTGTAATGAGTGAACATTTTACAAGTTTAATAGAGTGGAATGAATAATAAACTTTGCTTAGTGAATATTGGCGTCTACCATCATCAGTTATACTGATAGTGATGACAAAATGAAGACAATTGAACGATGTTGAAGTTCATTATAACGATTTGTTTAATTTTCAATTTTTTCGAAAATGTTTTCCGTTATTTTGTGTCTTTAGATTCAATTTAATGACATTATGTCGCCGCATAACATAACATTTTCATTTCGTTGGCTTTGGTCGGTATCATTGAGGATAGGGGATTATAATTGGACAGTAGAATGTAATTATAATATGATAATATGTTACATAAAATAAATAAATTATAAAAAAAATATATATAATTTGCTCTCTGAACATATCTATCGGTATTCGCTATTCAGTAATTTTAAATTTAAATCTGGTAAATTTCACACTTGAATAATTTGATAAAACTACAATGCCTACATACAATACATGATTTGATTATACATGAAAGTTATATGCATATACGAGTGAGTATATGTATACATATATTACAATTACAATATTTTTTTGATTGTAATTGTTTATGTATGTGAACGTGTGGAATATTAAAATTTTTTAAAAAAAAGAAAACGAATTAATGAAGTAAAAATGATTATTCTCTCAAATTTTTTGATTTGTTTATATAGTTGGTATAAGATTGTTGTCTTGCTTGCTCCCCAATCAATTGAATATGATGGAACTAAAGCGCTTGTCTGTTTATTTAATGATATGATTTCGTTATAACAGTTTTTCTAAATTACGTTTATATGAGGAATGATTGAAAAATTGAATTGAATTTAAGAATTTTTTAAAAGTTGAACATTAAGAAAAAAAAAATTTCAACTGTACATACTCGTATCTTATAATAATATTATTACTCACCTCTACAAATCATTGATAGTGATATTGATAATACTGTTTAAATTTCATCATATCCAATATTTTGATTACATTTTCATGTGTACACTTCGTCATTATTTAGTTTGAATTCAAAGTTATTTACATTCTACAATACATATTAAAATTTATGAATTTATGATTATCGTTCGTTGTTTAAAAATTGTTTGGAAGGCATTTTTATAATCCACTGTAATATGAGCTCCCCAATTCTGTTCTCTTGTTTCTTATTTTTTTTGTTTCTTACATTTTCGATATTCGTTAACTTTTTTTTTTTGGTAAATTCTCAGTATGTTTTTCGCTATAAGTAATATGAATTTTGTTTATGTATGATGATAATTTTTGATCTCCCCCAGTACAGTAGTGCCAGCTCCCACGCCACCGCCACGCGCAGAAATTTTTACAACTTTATTTCTTTTTGTGTATAGCTTTTTAGAAGTTTCATAACATATTCAATACAAGTAAATATTTTTTTCATTATATTTTCTTGTATGTATTACGTGGTAGTACACAAAAACCAGAGTACAGTATAGTGTATAGATAGGTATATGTGTTGTATTTGAAATTTTCGAAAGCGAAATCATACGAGTTTAAATACATATAATATAATCATACCATTAACCATACAAAGTTTACTTCTACACGTGTAATTCTTGGAGTATTAATTTTAAAACTCTCAGTATTCACCTTGATATTTTCAGCCAATTATAAGTGCACTGTGTGACTGTGGGACTGTGACACATATTATTTTTATGTAGCTTGAGAGTTGAGAGTGTAAAAATTATAACTTATCATCATCATCATCATCATCCACATACATATATGTTGTATGTTGTATCTACATACTAGCTAAGCTAAGCTACTACATTTATACTTACATTCATCCATTCAAAATTCAATTTGTTGTATTGTTGAATGTCTCTATTATATATACACACGTTATTCTTCTATACTAAAATAAAATAATAATAATAAAGAAAAACTGTAAGTAAAAAATATATTTACATATTTATTTATTTTTATATTGTTATATATATTTATTTTTTTTGTAATAAGATACTCGTAAAATTCTTTTAAATCATAAAATAATTTAATTAAAATAATTTTTTAATTCCATTTAAAAGTAATCTTGAGGTAACTAGAACATTATTTGGGGAAGTACACGATGACGAATATATTGCAATAATATATGTATAATTTTTATATTGTGCATGTATGTGTATAAATGTATGTACTTTATGTTTACATATATGTATGTACATACACACACACATAAATACATTAATAAATGCACGTACATATAGATTTAATAAATGTTTTTATTTAATTCAATATCTTTTTTTCCCTAAATAATTGACACAAGAAACAAAGATTCAAATACACAGACATAACATAATATGTACTCTTATACCAGTATTTATATAGAGATTTATATGTAAAAATACACGTATATACATACACAGAGAAAATAAGTATAAGAAAATTTATTTGCATCGGAAAATTTTTCGATTTTCTTAAAAAATAATTTATACTGTAACTGTGTACTGTGTAAAATGTAAATAATAAATGCATATAAATACTTAGATAAAAAATTTCTGGGTTATACGTTATACATTATGTTGTATACCTATGCATATAATAGATAGATGTGTACAAATAGCTAGATGCTATAGAATCCTAGAGTTTATTATATGTACATTATAGCTACTTACTTAGTCATACATCTAACCAACATCTTTAAACTTTACATAATATACTTAATTACATTTTTATCTTTATAACTACATAATTTGCTTTGAGATACAATAATATTAATAATTATAATTATTATTATTATTATTGTTGTCATATGGATATGAAAATACATAATATACTTATGTAATGAATGATAAGTGAGTATAAATATTATTTGGAATGGATTGGAATAATATTGGAATAGTTGTAGCAACAAAACTGAAAATTTTTATTTATTTTTATTGAATAATGGTATCAGTATAGTTATTTTGTTATTTATGATATGGCTGGCTATTATATGGCATATTATGTGAATGTAAGAGTATATATTTTTATTGTATACATATTATCTTGTACATTATTTAAAATTATTCTTAAGCTTAAGGCTTTGATATTAATTTTTTAGTAGCATTTATTATATATTTATTACTTTCATCTTTATACTCCATGCATGTACGAGGGTAATTTAAAAAAAATTCCCCGAAAAATGAAATAATACACTAGTTGTTGATTTTTATGGATTTATTTTTCTAAGTATAAACCACCAAATTCCATCACCAGTCAACTATATGGTGCGAAAATTTATTTGTTCAAAAACTCAGTGAAAGTTTGGCACGTCTTGCAATGTGTTCTTCGCGCAACGCTTTACACTAAGTTTTAATAGTACCTAATTTTTCCAGGTATATATATCCTTTTAAATAAAAACATATGAATTACTACTTTTTTTTATACACAGCAGTTACGCTTTCAAAAAACTCAAAATATAACCAAACTTCTTGACTGTTGGCCTGCTAGTTACTTACTGACGGAGGCAGATATTCCGGGAATTTTTTGAATTACCCTCGTTTATATGTACAGGCAAAGATTTTTGCAAAATTTTTCTACATTCTGTTCCATTCACTTCACTGTATCGTTAATATTGTGATCGTATTTTTTGTCAGTTTTTAAATTCGTTTCTACAGTGATTGCTGGTAGATGAATGGTAGGTGACTTCATTTTGATGGATGACTGTTGCGACATAGCATCCGTCCAACACTATAACTTTGGTGGATCTTAGCCTTACGATTTGCTTTTACGGTACTGCTCTTCTATAATTTATCTGTGACTGTCTCTATTAATTAGATTCTCATCATAATCATCAACGTTATCAATTATTATCATCATGATTTCATATGTATATTCGACATAATTTGTATTTTTAATTCGATATTTTCGTATTCAGAAGACAGTAAAATACCAGTTATACGTTATACTTAGTTTAGTTAGTATCTACTTATTTATTGTACGCACTGTAAAATACATACATTATGGAGAATTATTTCTATACATTATATATACAATCATGTACTATGTATAGGGTGTCCCAATAAGCGGTTCAGATTTCACATATCGGTTATTTTGGCTCTAGAAACACTAATGTCATTCTTTCTTTGACAGAAATTCAGTATATTACGAGTATTTCTAGTTGACGAAATGAGTCGCTTAATGCTTCGGCAAAAGTGGGAAATGCTGGAAATTTACTTCCACAACAAAGACGATTTGCTCAAAAAATCATCTTCTCAGACGAGGCGCATTTTCATCTCGACGGGTACGTGAACAAACAAAATTGTCGCATTTGGAGATCGAAAATCGATTGGAGTGCGTCAAAAACTCGATGGCCGTATTATCAGTCGAAATGGTGACGTGAATTGTCCGGCAAGGAACTGTGATTTTGAAGTCTTTGGATTTTTATTTGTGGGGTGTCGTGTTGTGAACAAGTGTTATGCGGACTATCCACAAACAATTGATCATTTGAAAGCCAATATTGAAACAGTCATTGCCGTAATAGAGCCGCACACAATTCAAAATGTGCTCAGAAATCGGACCGACCGAATAGAGTACGTCAAGACCAGCTACGGCTGCCATTTGAACGAAATCATTTTCCATAAATAACCTGAAGAATTGTACTTTCAAACAAAAAAAAAATAAATTTGGAAATATATTAAGCCGTTTTTATTTTATTAAATTTTTAAATCTGAACTTTTAATTGGGGCACACTGTATCTGTGTATATGCAATAAACACAATAAAAAATTACTTATTTGTGAATTTTTGATGTGCATTTTAGAAGAGCAATAATAAATTATGATTGTATGTGTATAGTGTTGTACTGATACTGATGATGATACAAATAATATGTACATATATATACTCGTATGTACATGCATCATTTATGTATATGTACTTTTTATGATAATCGAATTTATTTTTTTGTTTTCAACATTGTTGTTATGTTTTATAAAAATATAAAAATTTTCGAATTTATTCATACATATTTATATTGTACTTATTTATTTATCAGTTAATTTCGAAAAAGATAATAGTACATATACATACATTTTTAAATAAAATTTACAGAATCAGATACAGATACACATATTTGTATAAGAGTACATATATGGCTTTAAATGTATATGCAGACGCAGAGAGAAAAAGCTTTATATTTATCATCATCATCATCATCATGAAACTCCGTAAATTTTATATTATAAAATATTAGTAGTGTATAATAGTGAAAAATAAAATATTTACTTTTTTTGTTCATTTTTTCGTTATAAAATATAAAAATAATTACAATATACACACATACCTACTATATAGAATTCGAAATTCGTTCGTATAATATACGTTACATATACATATGTACATTATTACATTGCATTACATTCAAATTCAAATTCAATAAAATTATACATATACCTACATATTTAAATTATATTTTTCATATGTACTAGACGTATACATTATGTGTACAGTACACATGTAGATTAAATATATACATACATACATATAAGAGAGAATATCTTATGAGTTATTTTGCATAATAATTTTTATATAGTACTTTACATAATTTTATTCGAATCTCCTCCATCATTTATATACGATTAGTATACCAGATAACAGATATTATATGTATCTACTACAAATGTAGAGGTCGGTCGGTCGGTCGGTTTTAGAAAAATAATTAATATACATAGTAATTAGTATCAAAAAATATAGATACTTATATACAAATATGTACATATAAATTATATATAGTATTATTTGTTGTGTGTATCTATAGAAATCTATATTATCGGTATAAAATTTTTGTTAATTATAGAGGTATATATAATATACTACACATTATAACACAGCAATAAAAGAAAAGTAAAAATTGAAAAAAAAAAAATTTACATATAAGAAAATATAAAAATAACGAAAAATAATACATAAAACAAAATAAAAATTCTAAAAAAAAAAAAAAAATTAAAAATATTACAATACATCCATATATGTATATACACATGTGTGTTGTACTTTTATATGTTCATTGTTATTTTTGTTTTCTTTTATTATTTGTTGTTGTTGGATAATTTTTCGTTTTTTCTCTATTTTTTTTTTCTATTTTTCTCTATTTTTCTATATTTTTTTTTTTTCCTTCTCTATATATACACATTTTTTTTTTTATTTTTTTCTTCTTCTCTATATGTAATATATTAGTATGGAGTGTGTATATTATTATTCGTTAATGTCGTCTTCGAATTTGTCGTCGGCGGCCATGTTTAGTTCTCTCGTGAATTGTATCTGTACGTATAACATCGCGACGACAATATAATTCAAAAGAATTAAATAAATACAAAAATATATATATAAAATAAAAATAAAAATAAAAAAAAATTTTATTTTTTCTTTCCTTTTTCAAATAAAAGAAGAAAAAAAAATTATTTTTTTTATTTCATTTTTGAAAAAGAAAGAAAGGAAAAAGAAAAAAGAAATTGTTATAAATTAAAATTTTAATTAAATTTAAATTCCAAATCATTGTATGTATATTATTATACTGCTACTTATATGTACTATAAAAATGTACAATAAAATTTTTATCTTATAATACTACATACATACATACTCGTACTACATAAAAATTTAGTAGGTATTAAAAAATTATATTGTACTTGTAATACATTTTAATAAAAAAAAAAGTAGGTAATTAATATAATAACGAAATTCGTACACTCTATAATACTGCTGGTATACAATAAATAACACCATAATAATAATATTAATAATAATAAATAAATAAATATTAGTTACACATACATCTATCTGTAGGTATATTATATCGTGTGTGACAGAATATTTAAGTATTATAAAAAAAAAAGCAAAAAGTAAAAAGGAAAAAAAAATTAAATTAATTAAAACAAAAACGGCAGAGTTCTATATTATAAAAAAAAAGTAAAGTAAAGTAAAAGGAAAATTTAAAATAATAAATAATATTTATTTTTTTTTTCCATTTAAAATTACTGCACACATATTATATATTAACGATAGTGCATAAATAAAATATACATACATAAATGTACATATATTTTTCGTATATTTTTCGTAAACTGTGTGTGTGTGTACTGTGCAGTAATAATTATTAATAAAATATAGTAAATCGATATAGAAGAAATATAAAAATAATAGAAAAATTTTATAAATAAAAAAATATAAATTTATAATTTTAAGAAAAAGTATTAATAAAAAAAAAGGCAAAAAAAAAGAAAACAATTTTGCAAATTTTCCACCACACCACTATATATACGAGCATATATACATACATACATTTGTATATACAACATCCAGTTAGAACGAGAAAAGTTGTATAGAAAAAAAAAAGAGCAAAATAAAAATATATATACATATATATAAAGGTTATTATTATTATTATTATTATTATTATTATTTTCATTATTTATTATTTGTTATTACATTTATAAATTGGTATAATAATTAAAAAAATATATATATATATATATATAAGAAAATAAAATTTTATATATGTACATAAAATACACACATAAATTAGCTATACTTATTACGAAAAGTGAAAAAGAAAAAAATCAAAATTTGTTGAAAAAATTAAAAAATTTAAAATGAAAAATGAAAAAATTAAAATACATTACTAAATCAATTTTATTAAATTAAAAAAACAAAAAGGAATAAAAAATAATAAATAAATAAATGCGATAAATGAATAAAAAATAATAAATAAAAAAGTTAAAAAAATTTATTTTTTCCAAAAAAATATTTAATATTTTTTTTTGTTTTTTTTTTTAGTGTGTCTCTGTGTCTCCTAGCTATGTGTACATATATGTGTCTTTTAGGTGCAAATATAAGGAAAAAATATATGTACATATATATATTTTTCTCAAATTTTCAATATATACCATTAGCTATATAGTATAGTTGTATACACCAGTACCAGTAATGTGTAGAATTTTTTTTTTTAAAAACAAAAAAAAAAGATACATAATTATGTACATCATCATCATCATCATTTATCTAATCTTATATTGAAAAAAATTTTTTTTTTTTTTTTTAAATAACGATAACGAAAATATAGAAATAATTTTTTTTTTTCAATTTTATTTATGAAAAAGTAAAATTAGCTATTTTCTTTTTAAAAAAAAAAAAGGAAAAAAAAAATGCTAAAGTTTATATTCCAAAATTCATTTTCATGTAACTAATACCTCTATATAGGTATAGAAGGGTACCTAAGATTATTTTGAGTTTTTTTATTTTTATTTTTTTGTTTCCAAAAATTTTTATTTTTCAAATAAATAATATGTACATAGGTACTTAATTATTGTTCATGATCGCAGAGTATAATGTATAATGTACATTTATACAATACATATACAATGTGTAATTAAATACTGAAACAATAAATATTGAAAATTAAAATTCAATTAAGTATAGATAAGTACCGTGTATATTACATATTATACCTATATCTATTTTTATTTTAATTTTAAAAAATAATTTCATTTTTATTTATTTTTATTTTTTTTTTTATTTATTTTATTTTTAATATATTTTTTTAATATTTTTTATTTTTTATTTTTTTTTTTTGTGTGTCGGAGTCATTAACTGCTAGCATACCTATATGAGAAAATTTTTTTTTAACTTACAATAATAAATTCAAAAGTTATAATATGATAGAAAAATAAAAAAAATATTTTTTTTTTTTATATATTACACAGAGAAATATATATAAATGTACTTGTACCTACATTACATTTTATATAGTCATATACATACATATAAATACTTATAATTAATATACTCGTACAAGTTAATATGTGCGTGTATTTGATTATTAGTTTATAAAAAAGGGTATATTTACAAATATGTACATACATTTACATAGTGTACTACAACATAAGTATTTTATTTATTTTTTTTTTGTTTTCTTCAAATTATTTGGTTTTTCCCATTTCAATTAAAAAAATATTTTTTTTTTCTTGTTTTCACATTGAAAAAAGTGCTGAATGTTTTTTTTTGTGGAACAAATCAAAATTGAAAAATTAAACAAAATTTAAAGTGTGTGTACATATTATAATGTGAATAAATTTTATTTTGGAAATACATATATAATAGTAATAATAGATATACATAACTATAATCAAAATGTACATATTGAACATAAAAATAAAAAAATAAAAAATTAAAATTAAAATTAAAAAATGTGTAATTAAAAAAGTGATGAATAAAATAAAATGTATATAAAATATAAAAAGAAATTTAGTAATAACTGAACTGACCCAGCTGACCAAGTGAACTCATAGTGAATTCGTTCTGAATTCATTTCACTCAAGTGATTCTTCATGTGAACGTTCAATCACGTTGAATCATTTGTGAAGTAAGATATTTTTATTTCAAACATTTTTACGATATATTCAATTTTTACGTGAATTCACTTATTGAACTCATTTTGAAATCACTTACTGAACATTTAATGAAAACACGAAATGAATTCATATTGAATGCCAGTTTGTGAAGGTAAAATATTATTCACAATGTGAGTAATCAATGTGAGTGATTCCAGTGATTCCATGGGTTAGCCTTTGGGAATCGCAACCATTTTACAAAGATAAAACGAATGAATTCGTCTAATCATAAAATTAAAATAAGTTTACATAAATCGTCATTTATCAAATGAATTTTATATGAATATAATTCATATTTCAATTACTTGGTGTATTCATAATAATGTACTCGCATTTTTGAATACATAATTCACTTATTTTTCATTTCGTGTGTTTTCAAAATGAATAAGAGAAAAATTATTCATTTCGTGAAGATTTTTGGCATTCACTATGAATTCATTGTGAACTTAGTTCACTGAATGGTCAGCTGGGGAGTTGTACTTGTACACACATAAGTAATACATATCTGTATTATTCTCTCTATACTCTATACTACTGTAATGATGATAATGCTGTTGCTATTGAACTATTGAAAGATTTTTTTTTATTTCATTTAATTTTAGTTTCATTTTTCCAAATTTTTTAAATTATTAATTTTTGTTTGTTTGTTTTAATATATATCTAATTCAATTTAATACTGTATGTGTATACATATTTATAAATTACATTTATGTATGTTCATGTATAAGGGATAAGGGCTTATGGTGATTTTGAAGAAGAAATAGGAATAGTGATAATTTTATTTAACAAAAATATCCAGTGATATCCAGTTTATTATAACAAAATTTAAAAATACATACATACATATCTATGTAAAAAATTACTTTGTTTTGTGCCTCTATAAAGTATATATAATTTACATATTTTTGTTCTTTATTCATTTTCAATATATAGTATGTATCCTTTTTTATTTTGGTGCTACATTCTTCTTAAAAAATTCAATAATTCTCTACAACAACTATTAACACTATAATACGAGGGTAATTCAAAAAATTAACGGAATATCTGCCTCCGTCAGTAAGTAACTAGCAGGCCAACAGTCAAGAAGTTTGGTTATATTTTGAGTGTTTTGAAAGCGTATAACTGCTCTGTATAAAAAAAGTAGTAATTCATTTGTTTTTATTTAAAAGGATACAGATATCTGGAAAAATTAGGTACATATTATTAAAACCTAGTATAAAGCGTTACGCGAAGGAACACATTGAAAGACGTACCGAACTTTTTTGAACAAATACCATTCAAATCCTAAAGACTTTTCGCACCGTATAGTTGACTGCGGTGATGGAATTTGGTGGTTTATACGAAGAAAAATAAATCCATAAAAATCAACAACTAGTGTATTAAGTATTTCATTTTTCCGGGAATTTTTTGAATTAGCTTCGTATTAAAATGCATACATTTTATATATAACTACATATATATATTTACATACATATGTAAGTGTGCAATTCTGCATACATAAAATAGTATAACAATATACTTAATAGGATAATGATAGGATACTGACAAAATAACAAAATAATATCAGAGTGTATACATACTAAATACTGCAAGCATATAAATATCAGCACTCAGCAGCATAGTAGTAGATATAGGTTGTGTTTTCGCGACATAAGTTCTGCTGCATTTCTGACTGTGAATCAAACTGTTGCAAATAAGAATTGTAAAGAAGCAATTCATTCTGTTTAATATTTCATTCATTTTATTAATTTCAATGACCACTCGCAGTGACAATTTGACAACTGCAAACATCTGATCTAATACTTAGCAGAAGCAGTGCAGTATTACCATCGAAAACGAACATTTACTGTGCAGAAAACTGAAAAAACGCACTGCACGTTAGCAACTGCAGCAAAACGGTGCAGACTGCGTATACCAAAAACAAAACCATAGTAGCAGCAGCAACAGAGCAACTTGTAACATTAATAATAAATAAACAATAGTTAATAATTTTTTTTTTACCTTCTTGTTCTTATTGCTTTTACTACTTATGTACAAATACATACTCTCATAATGTGTAATAAGTAACAAAAAAAAAAAAAAAAAAAAAAAAATTAATATAAAAAATTTAAAAATAAATAATAAATATAAAAAAAAAGGAAATTTGAAGTACATATATATATTTATGTGTTTATATATTTGTATGTACGTATGTACATATGCATAATTCTAGTGTAGTTTATTAAAAATAAAAATAATGAAAATAATGAAAATTGATTATTATAATAATTTGTATACCTACATACATACATATGTATGGGATATTATAGCTAACAAATAGTGAAAATAATCTATTTTCCTTGAAAATTTTATGAACACAAAAACAACTGAAAAAAAAAAACAAAAAAAAACGATAATAAACGATTACAACAAAAACAATAAGAACAGCAATAACAACAATAATAATAATAATAAAAATAATAGAAAATCAACTCTAAATTTTATTGTTATCTATTTAATATCTTTATATCTATTTACATGTGTGCATATAATATATATGTATATGTATATGTATATCAATTATGTACATAAATATCTATAATATAATATGTACATACATATATATTATAGAGTAATATTATACTACCCCCTTATTATCATTATTATTATTATTATTTAGTACTTATTTTATTTTATTTTTGTTTTTTTTTTTATTTTTCAATTAAAATATATATAAATATATGTATGTACATTTATACTGTAACACTGTATCCTTATGTATCTAAGTACAATAAAATTTATACAATATACAAATATAACTCTTCACTGTACTCTTCTTATATAGTACATACATATTATACTTATGTACATTTAACTATTATTATGTGAATAAAAAAAATACATATGTACTTACTATATCTACTGAAATATCATATTTTGTACATTTATTTATATAGATGGATATATTTATTGTACATGAATGTTAAAAAATAGTTGTTGGGTATCGTATCGTAGTACCAGTACCTTGCTTGCATATGTACATACATATAAATGTGTATGAATGTACATGAAAATTTATTCCTTTTTATACATTATAGATTATTATATACATACATATGTACTTACATTACATACATATACGCGCAAATATCAATAGAATTAGAAACTAAATTTACTTATAGATTTAGACATATGTACATTGTATTGTATTTGTATGTAATGTACATTTTTATCTCTCATCCTTCTATACAATTTTTTTTTTTTTTTTTTTTGTGGATTATTGGGGTAAAAAACTATAAGATACATATGTACATACCAAATAAAATTTTAACTATACATTTCTTATGTGCATATTTATGTTATGTATATGAATATCTCTACTTTTGTAAATATCTATATGTATCATACATAGACATACAGTTTACAGTAGTGCAGTTTTCATATTAGAAAAGTGATAAAATATAAATTGTACATTATATATATACATACGTATTTATATTTTCTTTCATGTATAATTTATGTATAAAAAATACAATATACTGTACTTTATAATGTATGTACATTTATATTATACTCGTATTTTGTACATAATAATGTGTAAGAAGTGTGATTAAAAAACAAACAAAAAACAAAAAAGAAAATTTACAAAGAAGGAAAAATTTTAAATTAAAGAAAAATTAGAAAAAATTTATTATACTTACATGTACTCGTATACATACTTGAGCATATATGTATATATATGTATATGTATGTAATGTAAGCGTTTATACATATATACTCGTATGTTACACATCGTTATATCTAAGTACATTGTTTAGATACATATATGTATGTATATATATTATGATACATACAGAAAAGAAAAATATATAACTTTTTCCTTTTAACTTCTATATTTGCTTCTACATAATATTGTATCTATTATACATTTATCTACATTTTTTTTCTTGTTATTAAGTATTTTTCATTTCGTGTACGATTTTTTTTTTTTAATTACCTTTCGATGTTACATTACCTATATACATATTCTGAAGTGTTAGTACATTACACTGCTGTTATTTTTTGTTTTTTAGTTTAATTTTAGTTTTGTATTAGTTTTTTTTTTCTTTTTTCATTTTTTTATAACTACATATTTTCAAATTACCTATATATGTACAATGTTAACAACACTAAAACAAATGGTAGCATACACAGATCATTCATAGTGCATATACATCTTACAAATGTCTATACATATATTAAATTACATAGAAAAATATAAAAAGCAAATTATACAATTATGATGTGCATATGTATACTCGTACATATGTATATAGCAATGTGTATCAATCAAATGATAATATATATAGTCTAGTGTAGTGTAATGTGTAGTGATGGTGTTAAATATGTAATTAAAGTGATTCGAATTGCTATTAAAAATGAAAATCCACCAAAAATGTGTAGAAAAAATTAAATACATATATGTATGTATAAATTTATATACAATATATTCATAAATACATATTATATATACACGAAGATGAAAAATAAGAAAATAAATAAAAATAAATGAAAAAATTATTGTGAAAAATTTAATGATTGTGAATTTGTGATAGAGAGAGTATTAGTGATGGTGTTATTGGTGAATTTTGTTGTAGATTTATTATATTTTTTTTTACTTTTGTTTCTATTTCAATTTATTTTATATTATTTTTTATTTTATTTTTTTTTTTTTTTTTTTTGAAATAAGTAATCTTATATACGTACATATATAATTGGAAAATTATAATTTAGAAAAAAGAAAAATTACAAATAAGAAAGAATGAAAAACTAAGAAGAATTTGCAGATGAAAAGAAAAACAAAAATGCAATAAAACGAGTAGGTATATATATTATGTATATGTACTTAAATATAATATTCTGTTTTATATTCTTTGAAATATGAATTAATATAAAAAAAAAGGTGTAAACGATAATAATAAAAAGAGAGAAATGTGTAAGACAGGTGCATTGTGCATTAGACATCTATTAGTCTTCTAAGTAGTATACTTTGTATACACATGTACTAGAATGATTTTTAATTTATTTTTAATTTATTTTAATATTTTATTTATCATAATTTTATTTTTATTTTTTGAATTTATTAAAAGATATGTGTTTTATAAGTTGAACTCGTAAAAATTATGAATATGATGAGATGACAGATGAATAATAATCGTAAAACATTATTATATGATATGATGTATAATAAATGTATGTATGTTAGAGTATTTGATGCTATTTAATTATTATTTATTACTATATGTAATATGTATGTGTAACCACTAGATATCACATTTATGTTATTTATTGTTATTATTTTTATATATATTTTTATTTGTATTAGTTATGTACATATGTATATATACATATTAATGTATATAAATTAGTTGATGAATGCATTTTATCCTCTAAAATATATAAAATTTTAAAGTTGAAACATTTTTTTTTTTTTTTTTTGTTAATTGCTGAAAATAAATTTGAGAAAAAATTTTAACGATCTATAGATATGCATTTTAGAAATTTTATTTATAGAAATGAAAGAAATTTTTTGAACGATATTATAAGTACATATATGATAATGATAAAATATTGAATGAATCATGTATAGTAATGATAAGAATTTTGTATTTTAAATTGATTACGATTGTATCTGTGCATATTATGAATGTGAAATAGGTATACTCATTTATTTTAATTTACAGTACAAATAGTTCATATATGTATACTGTTCCCGTAGAATAGAAATATTATTGATTTTTTAATTCAATTGAACTATTTTTGCTATGTATACTTTAATATTAAATTGAAGAAATTTAATTGAGTCTTATACATGCGATTGATTTCATTGTTACACCTCTGTTCATGCTCAAGTTATACAAAAATAATTAAAACAAGTCTCAAAATTACAAGTCAAAAGTATCTGTTACAGTGTACATCCATACAGTGTCACATAATTTGTTTATACAGTTTTTCTGGGTAATGTTATGAAAATTATTTTTATTGTAAAAAATATTTTTTTCACTTTAATGATAATTAAGTTTTAAGTAGCATACACTTAAGGAAGGCACTTTGACTTTTCATATGCAATTTAATTTATGGCTCTATCATTCCCCATTCACAAAAATTAAATTTATACAAATTAAAGATGAATGCTTTCATTTGTCAATACTCAAGAGTTTATTAGAAAGAAAGAGAGACAGAGAGAGAGCATTTTATGAAAATTTTGAGATATACAAAGTCTATTGATGTTCACTTTATATGTAATTAATATAGAAAAGGATGTTTCAAACTTTTAAAATTTTTCATGTGCCTACGACCTTTCATAAATCTTCAATATGTTTCAATATTCCGAATTGTATAGTTTCTATTCCGATCATGCTGACACATGTTATGTATTGTAGCTAACTTGACATTTTTTAATTAAGAAATTTTCCTATAAATATTTTATGATATACTTATGATCGTATCTGTATGTGTGTATGATGACAGACAATTATTGTGCGAATGATGCGAAAACATTGAATTTATATTATATGGTATGTACATACATATTATGAGAATCTTATATCTTATCATTCTTCGTATTCATCTAATAATGTGCTATATATAAAGTACACTATTTAATTGTAACTGTGATAAAATTTATCATATAATGTGCATAATATCACGTTATAAATGAACGCTATGTCGCTATACATATGTGTATGTACCTATACCAAGTACCAACATTTATATATGTATATACATATATTATTTTTGCATTATTTATAATGACAATGACTAAAAATAAATTAAATATTTATATTTTTGTATATACGCACAAATAAAAATAGAAATATAATGTACATAATATGTATATATGTATGTATATGTTTACATTACATATTATAATATGTACATATATGTAGTTATGATGATATGCATATAAAAATCTTGAAGGGATAATAGAATTTCTAATTATAACTATTACATATTTTTTTTATTTTTTATTTTGTTGTCTTGTTTTATTTACATTTTTCATACAAATGAGTATGTAATATGTACTTATATACAACATAAATGTACGTGTATGTACATAGATATGTATGTACTTATTATATGTATGTATTTATATGTATTTATGTCATTAATTATCAGTTAGTTTTTATAATAAATATACAAATTCAAATAACAAAAAAAAAAAAAAAAATAGATGGTATGTACATATTATTATGCATTTTCAGTAAACATAACACGTATATAGATTATGTATGTAACGTATGTATGTTTGTACATAAATTGGTGTACTCTTTGTATATATTTTCATTTTTATTTACTTCATTTTTATCTACACATTTATGTACTTATATGTATTTGTATTATACACCATATATACATATGTATATCTTCTACCTACGTAAATATACTTACATTATGTATATGTAAGTATACCTATATATGTATACATATATTTATATATAAAGTACAAATTCTAATTTTAATCGATTACTAAAATAGAACAAACTCTTGTTTTCTTGTTTTCAACAAATTTTTTTTATTTATTTTTTTTTGTTTTTTTTTTTTTTGATTTTTTTCTACTACTTTCTATTGCTTATATTTTATTCATTTTTCAATAATATTCATTTTAATATACAAATCGTATAGTATAACATAACAGATTTTGGTATAGACTATATTAAATCGCGTATATTACATGCAATAAATTATAAAATCTACTATATACAATACACAATACAATCGTATGTATAGTATAAAATTCAATGTAAATATCAGCAATAAATTATATACAGTGATGAACAAAAACATAATTTAAATTGCAAATTCATGAAAATTTATTTATTTGTTTTCACAGTTCCTTTTTTTTTGTTATTATGCTCATGGTTTTAATTATTATTTATCTCAAAAAAAAAAAATAAGTGCATTTCTAAACTATAAAATATTGAAAACTGATCATTTTAATGATAGCAGAAATTATATATTGTTTATGTGTTGTGTAGGCTACTATATATTATCAGAGTTTAACTGGCAATTTTAAGCTAAATTTGACAGTTAGAATGATAATATATGGGCACTTGAATTGACGAATTGTCAGTCCAATTGAAGAAAATTAAAAAAAATTTTTATCTTGACTGTCTCAGTTACAATAAAACTGTCAGTTATAACTGATAATATGTGCGTTATTCTATATCATATTTTTTTTTTTTTGCTTCAATGATGTTTCTTCAGCTTTTCACCCACTTCATTCTTTAAACTTCTTCTCTTGTAACAGAGTCCTAAAATAAAATCAGATCAAGCGAATAACGATAAAGCTTACAAAAAAACAAAAACCTCACAGTCTTCAATTAAAGATAAATGTATGTACATACACATGTACTCTTAACTGAGAGTTCACGAAAATCATCTGTTTTTGACTATCAGTGTATTTAAAATGATAATGTTTTGCCTACTTTAAAGAGAAAGTAAAAAATAAAAAATCGAATTTGTCTTGATACAGTTTGCAAAATTTGATTCCTATATTTTTACAAAATTTCTTTCCTGCATTTTGAAATGTTCGTAGTAATAAATGTTTGAAAATTTTCGTATACACAAGGAGAGTTTAATGAATAAGTAATTTCAATTTGTTGTTGGCAATATCATTCAGTTGTATGTACTACGTACATATGTACATTATATTTTGTTTATCACTGTATATACGAAATTCTATAAATATTTATATGTATACAAAATATTTTTCTAATGATGACTCAAAATTTTATTTATTGATTATGAATTTTATTAGAGATTAATTAGAATGTTATACATGTATGCATATGTACATAATATATTTATAGTTTAATTTTTTTTTCTTTTTTGTAAATTTAAAATTAATTTAAAATTAAATATAGATATAATTGGTATTATATCTCTATATACTAATATGTATGTATGAATGTATGTATATTCGATTTGTATGTATACATATTTTACATGATTGTGATGGTTAAATATACGGACACAAGAATATACACAGAAATGAATGATCACAATGAAATAAATTGAAAATAAATTGAAAATAAATAGCATAAATTTGTCAATAAAAAAAGAAAAAAATAGAATATATTCAATTTAAAAAAAAAACACACACACACACACACGAATATAAACATAAAATGAAAAAACCAAAAATAAAAACAATTCCAGTCAGTCAATATTGATATATGGATTTTAAATTTTTACTTATACAGTCTGTTTAAAAAGAGACGAACTTTTATAAAAATAAAACAAAAAGTTTTTGAGCTTATATACATAATAACATTTATTGAAAGAATAATATCTTAAACCTATTTTTTGCGTTAACACTAGTATACAGTTCAATCTGCACTGTTTTGAATTATGAGATGACATCTTTTGGTATAACTTTCGCTCAATTTTTTGGCATATACTCATTGCAGAAAAGCCGTTCCACAGTCTCTTTAACGTTCTTTCTAAGTGACGAACGCTCTTTATTTGTTTCCCGCGAGGTTTGTGCTTCATCAAAGCACAAACGTTTTCTATGCGGGATTGGCATCCGGGGACTGTGATGGCCAGTCCAACACCTTAACCCCATTTCGTTCTTTTCACTGTGTGCACAACTTATATACAAATATCACTTTAAATCTTTTTTTATAAAAAGGAAATCCATTTTGTAAATTCTAACTACTTTAACAGTTTGAACGCAAATGAAAAAAATCTTGGTCAGCGAAATAGACGAAGGCATTGCTAAACATGACTCATGTAAAATTTTTAGTATCTTGGCATTTATTGTGTTTTACCCGACTGTCGTGTCTTTTTGAACAGACTATGTATATGCGATTCTAAGATAAATATTTTAAAATGATTTTGATATCAATTACAAAGTAGTTTCGTGAAATTTCTGTTCATTATACACTGACAGTATAATGTATAAAGACGACACAGCAAAATTTACTTTATAACACAAAACACATACAAAATCGATGACTGATACCGCAAGTACTATAATACATTAAAGTAATTCAAATATTAACTTTTTAGTTTATAATTTACTTCTATGTATGTATGTACATGTACGAGTATGTAAATGCATAATCATTATTAATGGTCTGCATTTAAGTAAATTCCATCATAATATGCATTCAGCAAAGACTTTCATTTCATCTATAGATTTCTAGACTCTATAGAGTTAATCGCACATCATATTTTTGTGTGTGTGTGTGCGCGTTTTTAAATTTACTGTGTTTTTATTATACATTAACATACTCATATACATACGTTACGTATAAATGCTTTCATATATTTTTTGTATTAAAGTATAGAAACTTTTATTAAAACACGGGTGATTCTATTTTTAATAGAAAAACAAAAAAAAATTTTTTTCTGAACACAAAATTAAAAAACCAAAAGAAAAAAAAATGATGAAAAAAATATTAAGCAAACGAGATAAATAAATAAATAAAAGATAAATAAAATCTAGAAAAATAAGAAACACACATATGTACGTACACATTATATGTATCATACATACATACATGTATATACACAAAATAAATTGAAATGAAAAAAATATAATTTTGTTTTCATTTTTATCTTTTTTTTCATAGCTTAAATTTAATTTTATTGTATTTTTTTTTTGTCTGATTAACACATTAATATGTTTCGTATTTAAAAGGAAGAAGAAGAAGAAAGCGAGAAATAAATAAAAAAATTTAAATACATATTTATAATATATGTAAATAAATATGTATGTATACCTAAATGAATATGTGTTTATATATATTTAAAATTTTATTTAAAACATTTTAATTATCACTTTATGAAAAAATGAAAAAAAAAAAACAAAAATAAGAACATGAAATGAATGAATATGAAATGGCATGAAAATGAAACATTATTTTTTATTTAAATTTTTTTCACCCGTTGTAATTTTAAAGTTTGTATCTATATACATAGGTGTAGTGTAGCGTCTAGGTATAGGTAGGTCTAGGTAGGCACATTTATAAAATGGAGTGATCTAGTCTAGTAGATGTATCAGATTTCGATGTGTGTATATAACATGAACAAAATTTTTTTTATTAGAATTAAAAGATTATATAAATGAGAAAAAATATAGCATCGATATACCGGCAAAATATTTATCTGTTAAATTTTGATTTTATGTTAAAAATGTTAATAATAAAAATGATAAATGTCACTCACTTACATTTTATATGTATACATATAGTTAATTTTCAAATCACTGTTACACATGTAATGTACAAAACGAATAGTCTATCTAACTATAGAGGGTAAATGAACTCATAATTGTGCTTTTGTGTGTTTGTATTATGTATATATCTACATCAAATTAATTTTTCTTTTTGTATAAATGTAAATATTCGGTGCATATACAATATTCAATATGACAGATTATGATGATCGTGATGAAATCATTAAAGTGGTTTTTAGGTCTACTATACGTTTTGGTATCAAAGATAATATAATACAGATGATGATTATGTGTACATATTTGAAAATTTATAAAATTTCATATTAATAATGAACAAAATATTTAATTTAATAATTTGATTGATTCCTTTTAAAAATGTTCCTGGTATACACAGAGTGATTACGCATCGTCAATTTTAATTTAATTTTTTTTTTCAGATACCTATAGTCATTATGCATTATCTTATCTTATGTACACACACACACAATGTAGTAGCAGTAGGAGGCATATAGAGTGAATCCTATTTGTCTTTAGAAAATAAAAATTAATAAAAAGCCTACATTGAATGGATAATGATATACTATATAGTGATTGAAATAAAATGAAAAACACCTACATACTCGTATGTATAGTATTATACCTTAAAAAATTCTCATACAATTTTCATGTTTATACTAGTTAAATTGATGCTGTAATCTTTTGTGTATGAAATCTCTAGAAATTTATGAAATTTTCACATACATAGGGTGCGGCGGTGCGTTCAGTTCCACGCAGCGATGTATAATTTTCCATCGCTGCAATAATTTCTCTTACTGAACGGCTTCGCTGCATAATCGCTACTTTGCAGCGATGTAAATATTTTGCAGCTGAAAAAAAGTTCGCTTTAAAAGTCATCGTAAACAAATTTTGACATATTCAATGTTAGAACAACAGACAAAGCCAACTATCAACTGTTTGCAGCGGGTTTTTCCGCATTTTCATCGCTGACTTGCATCGCTGCATTAAACTGAACGCACCCATATATGTATTTAAACATACTGTATAATGTTTCAAAATTCAAATAAAATCTGAACAAAATGTTCATAAATTTAAAAATAAAAGACTAAAAAGAAAACCACTAAAGAAGAGACAAAACAAATTTACTTATTTTTTTGTAAATAAATGAAAATAAAGACAATATATTATGATGAAAATATAATAATTTCAAACATATGTGCATTTAATGGATATATTATATACCTAAATATGTATGTATGTATATCATACAGTACAATAATATGCAAATTAATAAAATCATTGCCGGTAATATCATACGCTAATTACATCATTCAATTATAAGAATTTTTTTTTTTTGTTTTTTTAAATAAGTAAGTATATTTTACTACATACTCGTATAGATTTGTATGTGATTTTAATTTATCACATATGAATGTGCATATAAAATGTAAATATATACACACAGGCATACATACATACGTATATGTATACATATATATCATTATATATACCAACAGTGAGCAATAAATGAAAATTTTTATTTCATCTGTTATCTGTTTTTTTTTTATTTTTATTATTTACACCTTAATTAGTATACATGCACCATATAGTAGTGCATCATAAACCTTTATGTATACTAAATGCATAAATAGTACATACATATATGTAAATATATATGTACATATATATTTATATGAGTTTTTTTATATACTATGTGATACTATGTATTGTATATAATGATATCATTATTTACCAATCGTATAATTTTATCAACTTCATCATCATCATCCATAATAATAATAATTTATATAATCAGTTTTATTGTTTTTTTTTTATTTACTCGTATAATTATATGTACATATAAATGTATGGAAGAGTATACCTACATAAATACACATAATGTACCTATACATACATATGTATATTAATTTATTATATTGTTGTATAATCATATTATGGTTTCTGTGCAATTAGTCTATAGACATACACATAATGTACATACAAGTACTACATTATATGCAAATTTTTTTTTTTTTATTTTTAATTTTATCATGCATATATTATGTACATGCATACTTCATACATATGTACACAGTTTTATTTAAATATATAATGTGTACATTATGTACATATATGTTTCTTATCATTTCCAAAAATAAAGAGATTTTTATAATATTTTTTTTACTTGGAAAACTTATTAATGTTTTGGCTGGTTTATTAAATTTTTGTTTTCTCTTATGTGATGGACAGACGAAAGCGAATCATCAGTGATCTTTTTTCCAGTCTGCAATTCGTGTGAATGATAACATGTAATTCAAAAAACCTCCTGATACACTACTACACACATTTTCAATTATCATTCTGTCTGTCATCGATTATTTCATTTCTATTTGAAAATTTTAATTTTTAATGTCAATTATAGAACATTATAATCTGTGTATATCGTGATTTTTGTTGTAATTTTTTTTTCACCACTGAAAATTTTCAATTCACCATCTTTATTGGTTGGCTTTCGCTGAATGAAATTCCCCACATTTTCATTAGAATTTCATTCAAACATTCAAACACTTATTCCAATGAAGAGTTAGAATGAAGATATGGAATGATCATTTTAACTTAATTTAGGGTGACAGACACCACAAATGAATGATCATTTGCAACGAATTATTCATTATTATGATTGTATTAATTCACGTTCGTCTGTCTACTGCATTATAAATACGAATTTACTTATGTATATCGTTTGTATATACTCGATAAATGCATAAAAGTACATGGTATGACTCGTCTACTATATAGTCAAATTAAAATTAAATTTATTTAAATGAATGATGCAATAAATATCAATTCTAAACGAAGAAATAAAATGCTTCATCATTGCATTATCAATAGCGATAGCGCTACAGCAACTCTAGGTGAGCCAAACATCCACTGAAGTGATTTCTAGACTTTATTACTTTATTACTTTATAATTATATGTATATAGCATACATAAATATACTCGTATGTGTGCAAGAGTATGAAGATAGAAATACATATCTTTTAATTATTGTGTTATGCACAATATAAAAAATATAATATTCACAATCACAGTGTTAATAAGTAATGTGAAAGCGAGTTCAAAATTTAATAATTTTCATACGAAATTACATACTATACGAGAACACTTTTCTTTTAAATTCGTTTAAATAATATTACAAAATTTCACAAAATTCTCGTAATTGTATTATTAATTTCAATGCTTCGCAATAAACACATATGATTTGTTAAATCTAAATGAAAATAATTTTTGGGGGTGGATTCTCATCAGTTAAATTTGTTAAATTTCTATTTTACATAAATAATTATAGAGAAGATATATGTACAATTATATATTTACGTACATCTACATTATGTGTATACATTTGTAGGAGAACTGTTTAAAATAAAAAATAATATTTCCTAAAATTGTAATATTTTACTATTAAAAATTGAACGATTCAACTATCAAAACTATGTACAGATAATAATGTATATACGTATTTACATGTACGTGTAGCTACATTGAAAAATATCTTACGATTATTATAATTGTACATTATGCGAATATCAATTAGTGAAAATTTGAAATTTTTATTTTATAGATTATATACACTATGTAATATCTATGTAGATTTAAGAAGTACACGTTTATATAAATGCGTGTATTTAAAAATAAGAAAAATATCTACATTAAAATGTAAAGTAATTAAATTAAATTTATGTGTTAAAATTTAAAGAGAAAATGTTTTCATTACAAAAATGTATGTATATGAAGTAAAAAAAAATCATATAAACTTGAAAAAATTATTTATCTGTTGTATACTAATAACAACTAATAACTATTTATATATCTATAACTAATAAGATCACTATATATAAAACAAAACGTAAAAAAATATATTAAAATAAAATTCATGATAATTTTATGAACATGAATTATGAATGTTATGCATGCTGCATACTTGTATCTTGTATAGATATTTATTATAGATTTGAATTTGACTAAAATAAGCATTATCTATAAAGTAGCATAAAAAGCAATTATAAAATTAGAAATATATATGTATGTACATACATTTATATCCAGAGTATATTTGGAAAAAAAATTCGTATAAGGGGTATTCATATCAATTTTTACATAACAATTTTCGTATTCTTCGTGAATGTGATATGTTTCGTATTTTTCGTAATTAAATGCAAAACTTTGTAAACTATTTACTTGTGAAATGTGCAATATTGCTGTGCGGAATATATGTATTTTCGGCTTCGTATTCAAATGTTTTGTTTTGTATTCAGATTTTTCTTCTACTTCTGTGGCTCTACAACCCATGGAGGGTACTGGCCTCTTGCATTCTTCGTCTCCATCCTTCTCTGCTCAAAGCTATTACTCTCCAGTCCTGTGACCATCCCAAACGTTTTATATCTTTCATCACATTATCCCGGACGGCTAAAACCATTACTCTTCGAGGGGCTCTATCCACTTCCATTCTCCATACATGTCCCAGCCATCTTAACCTATTAATCTTCATCCATGGCACTTGTATTCATATTATTTATTACAAATGTGTTCGAAAAAAAAGGCCTTTAAAATTTAAAATTTGTATTTCTTTTAAATATATCAGAATTCTATGCTGATACACCAATTATTTATGAGAATTTCAATTAAATGAATTGCTATACTGTACAATTAGCGTAGCAACACTTACCAATGAAAGTAATCATTTCAAATCTCATTAAAAGTCTTGTAGTTCCCTCAAGTAGCGTCATCGTATTGATCGTATTTTTCTGCGTAAATAAATCCGACTTTTTAGTTGCGTAGATCAACCTCGTAAATAAATTTTGTATACACCAAAATATTTGGTATAGCTTGTTATTTTTACCATAGTTGAAATTTGAAAATTGAGTTTGTGATTACATTTTGAGAAGATTGTTGAATTTGTGGTGTGACAAAATAAGAATTTATGAATAGTTAAGTTTTATAATAATTACGATTAGTGTTTTACGAGATGCTTTCATGTCATTTTGACTTACGACATATGATCCCCCTTAGTAGTAAATAAATAAATAAATAAACTTCAATAAATAGATACTTCAATAACAAAAAACTATAGTTACATCGCTTTTCAAATGGTATTTCCCATTTTTGTTAATTTTTTTTTGTTTTCCCTAAAATTGAAAACAAACAAAAAAATCAATTTCTTTTTTAATATTTTCATTTTTATCGTAATTTGTTTTTGTTCGTGTATGTTACATAGTTTTTTTTTTTCAAATAATTTTTCACGAGATTAAAGATTAACAAAAAAAAAAAAAAAAAATTCAATTTAATTTTTCCTCTGAAATTTTTATGTTCAATAAAAATATACATACGTATGTATGTATCTAATATGAATTTTAAATAAAAATATTTTATGAAAATAAATTAGTACATACATTTTTTATACGTACATACATAGTAGATTTGTACATATGAACGAATATGGCATACATTATTTAGATGCAGGTATTATAGTACGAGTATATACGATAAGCTCATGTTTATATCGAATATATGAATATACACTATACATACATACATACAAATACATAAATAAGTATATGTATGACTGTTATATAGATACTTATGCCATTTTATGCGAAATGATCTCATCACATCTCACATAACATTGCTTCACCGTGTGTTTTGTTTTTATATAAACAAATATATATAATACTTATTTTATTATCATCATTACGGTGATTATCAATATATTAAAACTATATGAGTGTACTATACACTCAATGGAATTTTAAAATAATATAAAATAGGTACCTATATTAAAAAAAATGTTTCTATTTATATACTAAATTCATATGAGTGTAATATATAATCGTAATTATTTGTTTTTATGATTGTTATTATTTTTTTTTAAATTAATTTAATTTTAATTTTAATGCACAATCATGTTTATTACTTTTACTTAATATCTTCTACCTATTATACCTGAATATTATACACATTATCCGCATTATTATTGTATGTACATACGTACAGTATATATGTATGTATGGATGTATATATTAACAGACTTCCTAAAAATACTTACTGTAGCAGTTAAACGAATCCATGCGATGTGTGTCTGTCTATCATCTCATCATCAAAATTCACGATTTATACATGCACACATATTTTACATAGGTATACTCATATAATACTTGTATGTATGTACATTATATATGTAACAGATTATATAATATAACAACACAAAATATATACATAAATGTGCAGTTATATGGAAAATGTTTAACTTTTTTTTTTGTTTTTAGTACAGTCAATCACTCAGTTGAAGTTAAAGATAAAATAAATAATAATGTATAAAATATAATTATGCATTTTACTTAGGTACAGTCAGGTAATACATAATATGTGCATACATATGTGAGTACATAGTCGTGTATATTAATATGTATATACTCATTTAAAATATCTATGTATGGCTATAATGTATGTAATGTATGAATTATATGACAAAATATTGTAATTTTAAACTTTCTGAATATAATTAGTTATACACAATAATTTACACATATCACATATGGAGAAAATTTATATATTATGTATGTATATTTTATTTATTTTTATATAATAATTATAATTTTTTTTTTTTTTTCATTTTATTTTTATTTTCTGCTACTGTTTTATTCATGAGCAAGAAACTAAATGAATTATTTTGAATTATTTAAACACACAATCTTTTAGTTATAGAGATTTTATATTTAGAAAATCACACAGAATAATTCCTCTTAATATATCGTCTACATTATCAAATATAGCAAATTATATTTTGTATTTAGACAAGGGTGGTATTCATAAAGCAGTAGTAAGTCGGCATTATCTTTAGTACCACTTTAATCATTGTTCGTATTTCTGTATTCATTAAGTGGTATAGTAAATTCTGTACACAAACTAATATCGAAATTTTTCGATGTGTCAAACGAATGTGCCATCTGTCAATTGTATCTATAAATTAAACTAAACATGTGTAAACCAAAAATAATTACCCAACCTATTTCTGCTGTGTGTATTCAGATTCGAAATAATTTTATTGACGTTTCGGCGATTAACTTTGCTACTACTATTCACTAGTAGCAACTTCACTAATCCAAGATTAAAATTAAACTACTACTATGAATACATTTACTACAGTAATAATCTACTACCGTTCTATGAATACCACCCTAATTGTACTTGTATGAGAGAAAAATTAATATGTTCATCATTTTGTAAGAGTATTTTTAATATGTAATGTAATAATTTGTCTATGTAGCAAAGTTATAACAAATCAATGCTTTTTTTTCGCATTTACATACCTCTCTTGGAGCACGACACAGGACTTCCACAAATTTCTGCCATCTTACTATATTTATGGCTAATCTCTTTATTTCTGTTCAATTCTATTCTATAAGCCCTATTTCTTGGCTTCTTTCAGTAAAACTCTCCGCCTGCTATCCTTTACTTTGATCTTTTTCTGCTTCTGTAACCTTATGGCTATTTATATGCTATGGCTCTATACTGTGGCTAAAAATTATGTTTGAGTTATACGTTCAGTTCCCTTAATTTTGAGCAACACTGTTAACTATCACTTGATGTATGTATATAATATGTATTTATACGTAACATACGAAGAAAATTTGTAATTTATATTGCATAAATTGAGTTATTATTTGCTTTTAATAATATTTTTTCTATGCATCTTTGTAATATCTAAAAATGTACGATACAGTACTTTTTTGTTTTGTTAGTCCATACATACATTATTTTGTATTTAATGTGTAAAGATATATGCATCTGAAACTACCAATATATTGCATATACTATTCATTACTTATTTATTTATTTATTTATTTATTTGTTTACCAGGATTGCTGTTTTAATTTGTTCTTCTCTAACTACATATTATTGTATGGTTATGCATATGTAAAAATATATAAAAATAGAAAAAAAAATAAACAACAGAAGAGCATTATGCATGTTGCTAAATATTGCTGCAACTTTCAACTCTATGTGTATATACTTCTTCATAGTAAATTAATGTTGTGGACAGACGAAAGCGAATTAATGATCATTCTTCCAGTCTTCAATTATATTGTGAATGATAATTCAAAAAAAAAAACTTCCTGACACACGACATTTTTTCAATGATCACTTAGGCTGTCATATAAATTTTTTTAATTTTTATTGTCAATTTTAGTTTTTACAGTCAATTTTAGATTATTATTGTCTTTGTATCGTGTTTTATACTGTCATTTTTTTTCAACATTGCCAATTCATCATCTTCAGTTCCTGAAACTACATTCAAACATACTTCAATGAAGTTATAGAATGAAGATTTAATGATCATTTAAATTTAATTCGGGATGACAGACTGCAAATGCGAATAATCATTAGTAGCAAATTATTATTGATTCACTATCGTCTGTCTACTTCATAAGAAAAAAATATAATTTTTTTTTTCATTAATTTATTTTCCATACATACATTACACCTTATACATATTTATGTTTTATTATTTTTACTTCACCTACTGTGTACAGTATGTGCTTTTTAATTTCAATTTTTTTTTTGTCTTGTTTCAGACTATTGAATTAATTAAAAAAAAAATTATACATACATACGAGTATATGTAAAATAATTTCTTTTCATTTTTTATTATTTTTTTTTTTTTTTGAAATTCTATTTTTAGTTTAATAAATTTATCTTTGCACAAATTATATTGTATTTATGTACTCACAACCTTAGAGCTGTATTATCTCTATATTTACATATGAACATACAAATACCTTACGTTATATGTAATGTTCATATTTATTCATCTATTTTTGTACATACATACTTATAAATGTATAGATAGATATGTGGACATAAAAATAATTAACATACAAATATATTTATTTAAGCGAATATAAATACATATGTATGAGTAGTACATACAATGTTTTATATATAAAGATAAAGTACATACTCGTACATCATATAATTCATATATACCCATGTGTAAATACAAGAACACATCTATTATAGATAATACATGAATAATGTGTTTGTAAAATTGTTAATCTTTTTTTTTTCATATAGATACATTATATTTCGTCTACAAATTCCATTAATATGTAAATTTTTGCTATATAATCGTTCGATATGTATATATTTATAAATGTATGTATCGTTATGTACAAATATATCAAAATAATCTATGTATCTAATATATAATCTATGTACATACATATGTATAGATTATATTCTGTGTGTAATAAGTATATAAAGTAAATTAAAAAATTTTTCATTAAAATTAAAAGCAAAGTAAAAATAAATTAAAAATATAATGAAAAAAAAATTTTTTTTGTACAGAATTTTTATTTATTTATTTATTTATTTTTTTTATTTATATCTGTTACATACGCGAGACAAGATTAATGTATATTTGAACATAGTAGTATTAACAAAATATTAGTATTAATCTTTTTAGTAATATGTAATAAAATTTTATGTACGTGGATGGATTGATAAGTCTATAGAATGATGAAACACTAGACATAATTTTTTTAAGTTTTTTTTTTCTAATATGTATTTTTCTAGTTTCATTTAAGAGTAGGTTTCGACTTTGGAAAATTTCGAAAATAACAACAACGATTTTACATACAAAAATTTTAAAAAATTACTTTGCATACCTTTTAGGTGCTAATAAAAATGGATTTTTGAAGATTTTAATGGAAAAAGAACATAATTTTATTTTGCTAATAAAAATGGAAATATAACAAAGATTTTTATACTTTTTTTGTAAACACTTTAGAAAAGTCTAAATTTTATTTTGATACCAAAATCGTACAGATATATGAAGATTTAATATATGAAAATAGAAGTCAAAGTTGAACGATTTTTTTAAAAAAAAAGCCTCACCTTTTTTAAGAACTATAAATAAATTTCAGGACCTAAAATCAAAAATGTGCTATATTGAAGCACCGCAATATCCTTTAGGCTACCTTTATTCAAAATTTCAAAGAAATTAGTCAATCATTGTTTGCTGTACGAGGTGCATTTGGAATCCGAAAAATCGCAATTTTGATAACTTTGACACCCTGTAAAAAGGAAACAAAGACATTTTTAAAAAAAGTGCTATATTCAATTACCACAATTCCTCTTAAAGTATCTATATTTCAAATTTCATTGAAATCGGGTAAATAACTTCGGAGATAATTGGTGCACAAGATATCAGAAATCTCGAAACCTACTCTTGACCTTCTTTAAAATATGATTTATGAAACTCCTCAAAATAAACGTTTTTTTCTCTCTTATTACTTACTTCATCTTTTGATACAAATCTCTTTCCACCAAGCTATTTGTTCTTATTTGGAAATAGGAAAAAATCAGAAGGAAATATAGATCAGGTGACTATGGTGGATAGAATAGAAACTTAAACCCTAATTCTTCTAATTTTTACTGAGTTTTCTGTGATGAATTAATTCAGTTTTTGAAGATTTGTTAATAAAAGCGGCGGCACTCATCTTGCTAGCAGCTTTCTCATATATAGTTCTTCAAGTATGATATTGTGTACATGTTCATATGAGATGTTGACAGTGTAAGTAAATCTCATGTAGCATAATACGACGACCGTTAATAATGATTTTATATAGACCTACCCTCGTATAGAATACATTTTCAATTTTTTTTTAGATGTCTGGATAACATACATACATACTTATGTTTATTTTTTGATACACACGAGAGAGTTTATACACATGTAGACCACAGGGATTATGTATGTACAAATAAAAATTTTAAAAATAATTTTTTCTTAATTGAAAAAAATACAAAAGCATAAATGTAATAAATGGAGGAAGAACATTTTTCACATCAAATACAAGTGATTATAATATTTTTTTTTTAAAGTGAAAAATTATTTTTAGAAATATTTTTTTTTTCAATATTTAAATGAAAGATAAATTTGTTTTAATTAATGTAATTTTGATCGTACATACGTTATATAAAATGTAAAGTGTGTACGAAAAAGTGATATGTATGCAAATTCATGCACATATACATATACGATATATATGTAGTACATATTAGTTTGTGAGTGTCCGAATATAATGAAGATTGAAACCGAATGTGTACATTGTACATTCAATTTTAATTAAAATGAAAACTATATAGTAAAACAGGAAAAAAAAAATAATAAAAAATGTGTCCTAAAAATATGAACGAACCATTTTGAAAAACGATATAATTACAGTACTTGTTCCATCAATGTCATATATGGGGTGTCCCGCCTCAGGTGGTCGTGGTGCACCCGCAAAAAGTGGATAGGTCTCGTCGAGACAAACAAAAAATCGTATTACAGGGAGTGGGGGGTTATTCGTTACATTAATATATATTTAACGAATTTTTAACGAATGTTAATTATAGTTTAACTCATTGATTTTGCTGTGTTCGTAGATCGTAGCACGATATAAGTTACAGTCTATGTCATGTACATGTCTATCATAATATACATGTGCATTAATTTTGTCTGACAGTGTCCGAACGGCTGTACATACCTAATATTTTGGCTAGCCCAATTATTATTATTATAAATTTTATTAATACACTTCTTCTTTTTTTAATAGGGAATATCCCTCAAATTAATATGAAAACATGAAAACATTTTACATTATTAGGAACTATATTGTTGTAAAAATGTACATATTACTCGTACTTGAATACATTTGTTATTATTCATACACAGCTACATGTCTTTCTCTATTAGTATACTCTATTTGTAGTGGTAATCGTTTTGTGTTGTATTAATTTGAATTAATTTTAATTAATTAAATTTATTATTAGATACAGATGGTTTTTATTTATTTATTATTTTGTATTTATTTTCATTCTTCATAAATTTTTTACTGTATAATACTCGCTAAAACAGATGGCGAATCTTTGCACAGATGTTATATGTGTGGGTTAGTAAAATTTTTGTATACGGATACGATTTGATCTTATAAGATAAAAAATTTTGATCATAAGAAAAATGTTCATCTCCTATTTTCTACTATATAGAAATCTTCACTTGAGCATTATGTACGCAACACATTTTGTTTGTTTTGCGCACATGCATTGTTAGTTGAACTGAGGATGCTCAGATTATTTCTAAAGTCTAGTATTATTTTTATTTTGTGAATATTTATATAGATACATACTCGTAAGTATCTTTTCTTCTGCGCATTTGAACTTAGTATGTACATAATGCATTCGCCATCTGTTTTGGTTTTTCCTATACAAGCACATATTAAATGATATAAAGAACAGAATGTCCCAAAATCCCTGAAATACATATACATACGAATACATAAATAAATACATACATCCATATACATACATACATATGTCTATTATGAAAAAATAGGTAAAAAAAAGTGTGAAAAAATTCTACATAAATTAAAATTTTAAATATAGATTATTTATATATTAGAAATAACTGAACATAAAAAATAATAATAAATAAAAATAAAATTAGAAAATATACAAAATAGGCAAAAAACAAAATGAACACGAAATCATTCAAATTAAAATCACGATTTTTTGCTTCTCGTTCATATATTCAATTATTTTTCGCGTTTACGTTTGTCGTAATTTTTGTTTTTGGTTTTTTTGGTTATATAGTTTTTTTTTCGTTTTTGTTGTTTTTTTGCATTAATTCTAATTCCGGAGAATTTAATTTGTATTTTGTATACAAGCCGGTAATATACATAATTCTATTTAAATTTTTGATTTATTTAAATGATTTATTTTTATTAGTTGTATGTTATATAGAGTAAAGTAAATTTGCTTCCTGTATAGTCTATGTGTAACCACATACCTACCTATGTATGTTATGTATGTACCTAACCTACATTATGTACTTATATAAAATTTTCAAATTAAAATTAACAAAAAGGAAGAGAAAAAAAATAAATATTAAATTTTAAATGAAAATATAAATACCCGTATACACACAGTTCATTAGATAATTAGATTTTTTTTCAAAAAAAAAAAAAAACACAAATTCATTTAAATATACATACATGCATATGTAAATCATAAATCATAATGAGTACTCGTGTAGGTATACGAGTATAGGTAGCTTAGCTAGACATATAATGTAGGTATATAAGTACTTATTCATTATTATGCGGAAGAAGTTTTATGAAAATTAAAAAATTTTCATATTCTCGTAAATGATATTCAGTCATGATACCGTACGTTCGTGTTCGTTTAATGATTATATTAGATCAGAGCAGACCAATGAAGGAAGGGAAGATTAGTTAAATGTAAGCACATAAGAGCAATATTGTCAATCAATAGTGTCATGTGTCAATATTATTTGAAAATTTAAATTTTGGTATTTTTATTTTGCATCAAAATAATTCTCAAAATTCTAATTTACTCTTATATGCTCTTCTCTTATTGAAAAGATAGAGCAAAAAAAACTGTGGTCTATTCTCTATCATCTATGAATGAGTGAATGTTAAAAAATATTTTAAGAACTACCCGCAAAATTCAAAACATTATATTGAACATTCATCTTTGCCGATGCGATGATTACGATCATTAAATTGAAATTTATATAAGAATCAAGTGTAATGTGTAAATGTACAGATTTCAACTATATTTTTGTGTTGTACGAGTATTTTGGTGAATGTTTCGTTATTTTTGCCTTTATCATATTCTCACGTTCTTATTTTGTTTTCGTTTTACTTTTTTTTTTTCCAAAATTATTAATTACTTTTTATAATTTTTATTATATTAATCAAACTATTTATATGATATGCCGCATGTCATTGTGATTAGTTCCAGCAACTACATATATACAATAATTACTCTTACCGATATGCTAAAATTCACAAACTGAATAAACATCAAAATTAATAAAAGTAAAGTAAAGTAAAAAAAAAAAAAATTACAAAATTGAAAATAAATGATACATTAATTTATTAAATGCGTGACATTAATAATTCAGACTAGTTTCGGTATCCATAATATAATATATTTATACATAGTAATCTGATTCAATGATCATTATCTAAAAAACATAGAGAAAAAATACAGTTTTTATAGTAAATTAATATCAGTATATAGTAAATTCGTACATTATAAATGTATAAAAATATTCCATTTTGTATTGGATTAATTAAAGGTAATTAAAAAAAAATTTTTTTTTTTTTTTTGGCATAAAACCGCCTCTCTCTATAAACAGTATAAGAAATCATTATAAATTTTGATCATTTTACAAACGGATATATTAGCTGCAGTATGTATTAGGTTAGGTTTCATTTTTGAAATGAAGAAAAAAAAAAATCGCCATATTTTTGTGTTACTTAATTTCGATATGAAACGCATAATTATTAATTTATTTTGACATTGATTTTAATGATCACGAATTAATTATGTAATTTATAATATCTAATGTAAAAAGAAAGATTTAACTAAGATTATAAAAGTGAAATTATTTTTGCTTTTTATGTTTTAAATAAAAAAAAAACGAGACATAATGAAGGCTGTACTTGGTCTGTACTGTACCATGTATAAAAGAAAAAATATATTTTATTAGACATGTATAAAGCAGAGCGATTATCTACGCTAATCAGTTTGATTAATAAAACTTTGAAAAATATTAAAGAGAAACTATTAGAGATTATACTTATAATTTTTGTTACTATCTCTGCATTCCTATACAAATTGATATTGATAGGCAATTGATACGTACGAAAAACGTAACCTTTAATACAGATTTTTACTGCTTAAATTTTGTTTTAATTTTATTTTATTTCTTAAATGTAAATAATTTCAAATACAATAATTAGACAAAAGTGCAAATGAAACGAAATGTAATGAAACTCGTATTCGTATTGTATTCTCAATTCTCATATCATGCTTTCGTGTAATTGTATTTCAACCATTACTGCTGCTGGAACAGAATGTGTACCTGTAGTTACGGCCGAAGCATCTATCATATAGCATAGCACGTAGTATATTTTGAAGTGCTGCATTAGATTGTGTTGTAATGAACGGAATGTACTGCTGAAGTGCTAAGTGCTGGCTAATGTAAAGTATGTAGCTGTAGCTGATTTAAAACTGTCAAATTGAGTGATCTATTAAATGCACGGCATACACATTTCTAAGGCATATAAACAACACAACAACAAGAAACAATTTATACATACAACACAACAACAACACATTTTCTTTCACATTTGTTTACAATATAGCGACCTGATATATGTCACAATTCCAACTGCCACTTCAATGATTACATTGCCTTAGAAATGTGTATGCCGTGTATTAAATGGTTCACTTATTTATTTTAATTTTTCTGCATCTATCGAACTCAAAATGGCGCCTTTGTTTCAATCACAAAAACCGAAATGTCCAATCTGTAGCGCTGTAAATTTAAAATTAGTTAAAGACAAGCAACAGCTAGGAGGTCTACAAAATTTTGGCAGCAGCTGCACACTCTGTTGTTAAATATTAATTTATGTAATGTAATTTGAAACTAGAGCTACACATTCTATTCCAGCAGTTAGGCTTCATATTTTGACATTTAGGTTAGAAATTGTACAGTCAAATTTAAAATTTTTTTTACAGAAATTATAATAGTATGTAAATTTTTCATAGAAACTGTCAGCAGCTTTTTTTTTTTAATGAAACGAGAATCAAAATATGTAAAAATAATTATATGTAGATGTGGGTTATTTTGAATTGGCATGTCATTGTATACATAAAATTGTGTCTAGTGCTTTCCGGATTACTTTTATGAAAATTTAAAAAATATATATGTATACACACCTTATTAGTGATTAAACATTATAATAATAAATTTTTTCTAAAAACAATTATTTTTCAGCATTAATCATTGATCATCAATAACAATATTAAACAAACAACATTGACGACACAAAAATACAACGAGTACCTTTTTAATCAATTTATTCTTGTGTTTGAAAGAATTATTTAGAATCAAAAATTGAATTAAAAATAAGAAAAATTAATAATAACATAAAAAAATCATATTAGCATCAATAGAATTTAAAAAAAAAATTTTATTTAGAACAAAATATGGAAGTATTGTCACCGCAGTTAATTTGGATCGGAGGTCGTTGTTATCGTGTCAATCAAACACGTGATCAGGATATAAACAGTAGACATTCAAAACAACAGAATATGCAATATATGGAAGAAGATTTATATGGTGATGAAGATGACGATGAACATGATTATGAAATTGTTTTAACGGAAAATAATCGTTATAAAACATCATATCATGTGCCACAGGTATTCTTTGCTCAGATCATCGGTTCGAAAGGTATGACAAAACGTCGTATCGAAGCCGAAACAAAAACTCAAATAACGATACCGAAACCAGGTGTAGAAGGAGATGTAATAATTTTTGGTTCTAATCGGAAAAACGTGATATCAGCACGCCGAAAAATCGATTTGATAGTATTGGCAGCACGTAATAAACATCCATTTACGCATTTTCTTTGTGTACCATTTACCAACGAAGATATCAAAACAAATTTTAAAAACTTTAGAGAGGACATTTTAACAAATCATATTGGTCAGTCACCTGGTGTTGAGCCATCAATGTTTCAAAATATGCACAAATTGCATTTAACGATAGCGACTTTATCTTTAATGGATAACAATGATCGTATTAACGCGGCTGAAATTTTACAAGAATGCAAACAAACTGTTATTGATCCGATAGTTGCAGAATATGGTCGCATAAATTTAAAATTAAAAGGTCTAGAATACATGAATGATGATCCATCTGCTGTCGATGTTTTGTACGGTAAAATTGAATCTGAACCGATGCAATTAATAGCCGATAGAATATTAGATCGTTTCATTCAAAAAGGTTTAATGCAAAAGAAATACGCAACGGAAAAAGTTAAAATGCATGTAACTCTAATAAATTCATTATTTCGTGAAGAATATGATCCTGAAAATCCAATGCTGAAGAGTTTACGTCGACCATTTGATGCACGTAAAATTTTAGAGTTGTACCGTGACTATGAATTTGGTATACAACCGTTGGATGAAATACATCTGTCACAGAGACATTCAACAGCAAATGATGGATTCTATGAAGCAACTGGATTTATATTAATTTAATTATTAACTTTGTCTTGATTGTATTTAATATTACATAAGTATTTACCGTAATTATTACTTATTTGTAAATGAAAATTATGTATTTCGAAAAAATAAAAATTTTCATAATAAAAAGATAATTTCAAATTGAAATGAGAATTTCATTTCGTCCCGTTGTCCATTTCATTTAATTCATTTGTCATGTGCGTTCTTTTTTTCAACAAATTTTATATTCAATAAATTAAATTGAATCAACTCTACGTTCATTTACACATCAAATTTTGTGACTATTGAATCTTGAATCGCATTATTGTATTTGTTGAAAGATCTTCTGTACTGATATTACGATCTTGAAAATGAGTTGAAATTAAACAAATTTTTTCCAGAAAACCTTGTCTTTTTTGTTGCCTGATCAAGTTGTATTTAATTACCCTGGAATTTTGTACTCGATCGATACCCAATATCACATATTTTTTGCTATTTTGTAATAGATTTAAATCAAAGGGATATTTTTACACGCATATTTCTAGGAATCTTTATCAAATAACGTTTGTATTTAATTTTACATATTATATAAACAACTATATTATCAATGTATGAGTGTATTTGTTACAAATCATAGCACAAATTAGTGTTCTTCTCTGAAAAATGAAATTCATAAATTCTTTATTATTTTCAGATTCATTTTATGAAATATAGAAAATATAAATATAAAATTTGATTGATGGAATAATAACCAGAAAGAAAAGAAAACAAACAAAAAAATAATAATTAAAATAAAATAAAAATAAAATAAATAAATAAATTAAACAATAAAAACAACAAAATTAAAAGAAAATAACACAAAAATATTTTAATTAAATGCGCACAATCCATTCAAAATACCAATATTTTATTAAAAATGTAAAAAATAAAATTTAAAATTAATAAATTATTAAAAAAAAAATAAAAAATAATAATAAAAATAAAATTTAAAAAGAAAAAAGAAATAGTTCAATATAGAATTTCAAAAGTAAAAGAAAAAATAAAAATTATAAAACGAAATTAATACATAACTCGTACATAAAAAAAGCCAAAAAATAAAAGTGAAATTTTCTGAAAATTTTTAAAGTGATCAGTTAAAGGAAAAATCAATATTAACTGTTTCTTGAAAAATAAAAAAGGATAAAAATAGAAATTAAAAATTATTATAAAAGGTTAAAATAGTAAATTTGTTTTTTCATTTTTTTGTTGTTTTTTTTTGTTGTTATCTTAAAAAAATATATACATACATACATACATATGTATACATGTTTTTAATATAAAAAGAAAAAAAAAATCATAAAAAGTGATAAATTTCATGATATAGTGTGATACCAAAAGTAAGAAAAAGGAATAAAATTGAAAAATTTTGCAAAAATCTCATCGCACAAATAAAATGATAGCCATAATATAAATTAAAAATAAAAAAAAAGAGATATAGCATAAATTGCATATATGTATGTACATATGTATTGTATGCAAATCAACAAATTTAATAAGAAATAAGAACGAGAGAAAAAAAAAATAAAATAAAACATAAAATAAATCAGTGAAAGGATAATAAAAATTCTCATCGATTTAAATATTTTTTGAAATTTTGCATTAAAAATTTCATAAATCTATTTACAAAAAAAAAAGGATCTTAAGAAAAATCAGGATTATAAGGATTCAATTAAAATATCCATACGAATTATATACATTCATACATCAACATATATATTTTGAAAAGGTAAGTGAAAAAACAAAAAATCCAGATACATTTACCGCATATGTATATTCCTCAACATGTATAATATACCTAACTGTTTTAAATATAATTACAAGGATAATTTATGGAAAAGTAGCAACAAGAAAAAAAGAAATGAAAATTTTATACCTTTTGAATTTTTTGTATTTATTAGTTACATTTTTAGTTTTGTTCGTAAAATATTGACAAAATGTATGTATGTATATGTATATACATAAGTATATAAATTATTGTACATATATTTATAAGGATTAAATATTGACCTTAGATTTGTTCATAATTAAGTTGAAATATCGTTGAAAATTATCTTAGATTGTTGAAGGATATTCAGTCTTGGTATCCCATGCGATTTTGGTGAAATTATAGCGATAATAATCTTTAAAAAAAATTATGTTCATACATACACATAAAAATTTTTTTTGGATATGTCAACACGAAAAAGGATTTTCAGTTTATCTTATATCATTAATTGAAATTTTTAAATAGATCCAGGTTCCACTTAAACTTAAAGGTTTTGTGTGGTGCATGCAATATATGCAGCATGTAGTCCTGGAAAGATTTATAAAATTTTATAATATAAAGATACTGTAAAAAATTCAAAATTCTAAAAATATGTTTATCGAATTTTTTGTTTAGGAATTTTCTTAGATAATATTTTTATGCTTTTATGGCGCTGCAGTTTGTAAGGTAACAACCCTATAGCTTTAGCAAAAATTTGTTGCCATCGCACTCTTTCCAAAGATTTGTTGTTCACCAAGACTCACCACCAAGTCGATTTATCGCAGTCTTCTAACAGATCTCTTGTTGCAACATACACATAGTGCCATCTTACAAGGTTTCTTACAGAATAATATCAATTTAAAATAATTTTTACGTGCCAAAATTTATATTACATAATTCCATTTCTGTTGAATAATTATCTATCAATTATCATAACTGCCTCAAATTTCGTAATTAAAAAAGTTAAAAAAAAACGTATAGGTTAGGTTATCAAATTGAACATTAAAAATAATAAATCATAGATGGCAGTGAGTTCAATATGATAACTTGCAAGTATAATAGCTGTTTTTCTTTGGTCACAATTATCTGATAATTCTCAGTTTGACATCTCATTTAGATCAGTTATCTTCTTCTTGTTACTAACTGAGCAAACAAACTGAAAGAAACGGACTGAAACTTTTATTCTCAGCTGATTGTCATTTTGAAAAGAAATAATTAAAAAAAATGTTTATTTTTACAAATTATTTATTACAAATAAACTATGTATGTACATATATCCAAAAATTTACGAAGTATGAACACGAAGATTGTCAAAATTGTGTCTTCTTTTTGATTCTCAGTTGCTCACATCAATTGAGCAAAAATATTTTTTCTCAGATGGATTACATAAATCTCACTTCGTTGCTGCTGCCACCTATAACAGAATAGAAAAAACACAGACCAAAGAAACGCATTGCTCAATTGAGAACTGAGAATTATCAAATAATTGTGACTAAAGAAAAACAGCTAATATCTTTAGCATACTCCCTTTACTATCATCATGAACTACTTACCATTCTCTTATATTGTGAGATCAATTTCTGCATTTATTATTGTTTTTTTTTTTTTTTGTAAATTATTTGGTTCGGTTTAATTAACAGTTCAATTGATTTATAAATATCAAGGGTTCAATCAATCATAAATATAAAATGTCCTTAAGGAATATTTTATATAAAACATAATTTTTATTTATTCTTTTTTTTTGTTTTATCAACCAAAATTTCAAAGTTTCAAAATTGTATATACATCACTGACACACATAAGTTCTTGTATGCATTACATATTATATATGTACATATATGTAATGTACAAGAAAGAATAATCAATATTGAATATACATATACATACATATAAATTCCCATAAACTTTCATAAAATTCTTATGGAAGTTAGAACTTTGATTTCAATTAATTTAATTTTAATTCCAAAAGATATAAATAATTTTTATGATATACATGCATATAATATTCTTACATATATGTACATACATTGTATATGTCCTCGTATACCTACATAACACAAAATAAAAATTTATTTCTGTCTTCTTTTGAACTTTTCATCTTCAGTTTCCCATAGCAGGAAAATTCATTTAGTCGTCAGTGTTTGTTCATGTCATATAATTTCATTTCGAGTATTTATACATATACATATTTTCATTTTGTTTGATTTATAGGTCAAATCAATTTTCTACATATCAGTCTTTCTTTCGCTATCTCTCTCTTTCTCTATGTTCATTTATGTTTTTATTTTTTTTTCTTTCTATGATTCTCTTGTATATTTTTATTCTGATGTTTTGTTTTTACGAAAAAATTATTCAAAAAAGGTAAACAAAATCCTTCCTTCATTGTTGATTATACAGTTCAATATAATTATTCCAATGTATTTGATTTCAGGACCTTTTATTTTTTTTTTTTATAAACAATCAATAAAATACATTCTGATTCTGACAATGTTATATTCGCTTAGAAATGCATAAATACATAGTATGTATAATGTACTTATATTGTTACATATGGCCTAAAATTTTTGTTAAAAATGGGTTAAAATATACTACACATGTATCGTTTATACGTAATGGATATAAAATATGTAATGTATAGAGCACTATAAAAAAAAAAATATGTACACATATGATTATAACACATATCTACATAGATTAATAAGTCCTGAGACTAACTACAACTGCAATAAATTCATATTACACTTTTCAAACTTTTCTATGTCGGCCAAGAACAATAAATTTCATCTTTGGTCTCAAAAGTCAAAACAGGCGTTATTTTTGGCGATAATTTCTTCATTGGACTCAAATCTCTTTCAGATTTAACTGAAGTAGTATCTTTTTCGAGTCATCAAACAGCCAATAATTGCTGTAGTAGGTATAGGCTAAAACTAGAGAATACGGTAGGTGTGGAAGTACATAACTTGAATCCCAATTCGCTCAATTTTGCCATCATCGATTCGTTGTTATTTTTGTTTCATTAAGAGAAAAGGCGGCATCTATTTGAAAAAAAATTTTTCATGACCAAATGTTCATGAAAAATATCGTGGAAATACTTACTACCAAATAATGGATGTCAGCTACCTTCTACCTTACAGAATTCCAGTTTTTCTGTGATTCTGTAATTAAATTTTCTAAATTAATGCAAATTTCTTTCTTCATTTTCTTCTATTTAGTAGATTGAATACAAACATACATATAATATGTATACTTTATTCATAAAAATTCAAATTTATTTTAATTTTTGTTTTGTGCATTTGTGTGTGTGTGTGTTTTTTTTTTGTATTTTTCTTTAGTCCTCTGTATAATAGAATAATTGATACATCTACTACAAATATATATACGTACACAGTGAATTCATATTGAAAAAATAAAAAAAAAAAAAAAATAAAAAACTAATTTTTTCCTACTCTGTATAGTATTCTCTGTAAATAAAATGATGATACGATAGAGATACCTAGTAAATTTATTTTCAATTTTTTTTTCTTCAGTTTTCTTTTTTTTTTTAAAGAAGGATATTCCTTTGAATGGGAAAGGATAGTACTTATATGTACGACGAGAAGTAGTATGATAAATTGAATCATATATGGTGGGTGGTAATATGAATTATATTTGTTGTGATTGTGATGTATGCATGTGAAAAATTATAAAATTACATGTAGCAAGTTACTATACATACGAACGAGTATACCTATACATTACATATCTATATACTTACTTACATGTTGGTAAATGTATACGTTTGTAATTTTCATTTAATTTTCTCGTTCTTTCATGTTTTAAATTAAAAACAGAAACAGTAACCCAAACACACATAAAAACACCACTATGACTATAATATATGTACCAGGAGTAGTAGTACATAGTAGTAGTAGTAGTAGGTAGTATATAAATAGTAGTAGAGTAGAGGAGCACCAGCAGCATTCAGTATTTATATGTGTAGATCTCCTGTAATATATATGTATATATGAAGCATAGTGATAGTGAGTGACAAAGTGTACAGTATGTATGTGTGTGATACAGTGTAGTTTTTAGTTACCTATGCCAATGCATACCCATCAGAGATATGTGTGTGCTCAGAATTGCATAAAATTATTTTAATTATTCTGATACCTATATACATACGTACTTACAAACGGAATGAAAATATTTACATTATATGCAATATGAGCATTATATGTATATTCGCATGCACATACTTTTGTGCATATAGTACACTCTCATTTATACTCGTATTTATATTGCTTTCTGATGAAGATGATGATGATGATGATGATTTTTCTATGTATGCACTTATAAGTTTTCATAGTTTTATAATTTATATTACCTTTTTATGGTGCAAATTCGTATGCATTTTATATAGGTACCTGATATAACTTTTTGAATTGTTTTTTGTGTGTTTTTGTTGCTTTTTTTCCCTCCTCCTTTGCTTTTTAGTTTTTTTTAATTTTTTTTTTTTTTTTAAATTTGTTTTTATGAATTTTTTATTTTTCATTTTATTTTTTATTTTTCTTCTTGTTGTTCTTCTTCATATACAAGTTTCAAGTTGTTCTGTTGGCTTTTGATACTCTCTTATTATATGCATCGTCACATATACTAAGGGTCGTATTCATTAACAACGATTATCTTTTATCTGAGATAAAGTTTATTCATCAATATTGATTATACATTAATTCGGATATTTTTAAAACAACCTGGGAGTGGTGCTATAAATATCGTTTGAACATAACCTTGTAATTAACAGGAACAGCATAGCACTCACATACATAAGTATAATAATCACATCACATTACATAACCTTCTTTTTAATTTTGTAATATAAAAATACTAACTTTTCACAATCAGCTGACATATTTGACACTCCGAAAATGCAAGTCCGAAAACAAATTTGATTGGTGAAGAGTCCGAAATTTATACTTGGCCAAAATATAATATATTCGACAGATAATCTTAGTTGATGAATACGATCCTAAATAAATATATTCACCCATATTATGTATATGTGTGTTATATGGCTCCATAAAAAGATGTAGAAAGATAAGGATATACGAGTATACATTACAAATCACTTTTTATACATTTCTTTTTGTAGATACACACACACTATACATACTAAATGCTATGCAAGTACTTCACATTTTATTTTTAATTTCATTTTTCTATATTTTTTTTTTTTTCATTTTAAAAATTTTTTATTGCCAATCATCTACACATTACCTTTTATGCATATATAATAGTTGCGTACATGAAGATAACATATACATAAGGTATATGTAAATAATATTATGGCTATAAGAAGGATTGTTGTACATATAGAAAAGCTTTATAAAAGGATGAATAAAATTTTTCAAAAAGAAAAATAAAAAATACTTATAATATAGAAAATCTGATACAAATATTCATCGTCATTTTCACAGAATGTTGTGTGGTAAAGTTTCTTTATGTTGTTGTTGTTGTCGATGATGATGATGATGATGATCATAAAAGAGCAGTAAAACCGTAAAACTATATATATATCGTGTTTTATTAGCTGGAATAAAATTAATTTCCTCTAGAATTTATTTTTTCATTTTTAATTTTATTTTTAAATTATTTTTGTTTGTTGTTTCATTTGCATGTATCCTTATACGGCGGATATAATGAGAAGATTAACATTTTTTTTTTAATTTTCATTATTAAATTTTTTTTTTTCCTTATTTTCTTTACACTTACACATATCGGATCCACTCAGAACCGTATAGGATAAATTGAAATTTACATAATTTATCGTATAAACGAGAAAAAAAGTAATCCAAAATACTATATTACCATTATCCGTTAATAACTGTAAGATTTTTGAATTTTTTTTTCTCATATGTATATATATAATCTGTATCGTCGCGTGTGTATAGAAATTTTCAGGATCATAATTTCATATTTTATTTTCAATTCTCTAAAAATGAAACAGTATAGAAAACATTGAATAGGGCAAATTGTAAGTGGACCCACTGTAACAGTATAACTTAAATAATATGCATATGTTATGAATGTATATATGCATATATAGATAATCAGCCGATTATCGAATCATATACATACATTATGTATTTACACCTATAATAACAAATAAACGAAGATAGCCAAAAAGTATGGATACATCATATAATCGAATTTGAACGAAGAAAAACAAAAAAATTCAAGAGAAAATGAAATTAAAAAAAAATATATATATTTTTTTCTATTCTAAAATAATTAAAGTATAAAATGAAAGAAATAAATGTTAAAAAAAAAACATTTTTTTTTTTAATAAAACTAGGACTAAGTATATTATACGAATAGGACATTATGAACATTATATACTTATGTATGCATGAATTACATACCATAAATGAAAAAGGGAAAATCAATAGATCTCCGGTTAATCCACCCTTGACTGCATAGCGCACGGTCTACAAAAGAATTCTTTATTTTTTTTTTCTCTCTTATTTTTCTTCTTCTTCTTCTTCAACTTCTACTTTTACTTCTTTGTATTTTTTGATGTTATTTCAAATTTTTTTTTTATTTTTTTTGATTTTTTATGTTTTTCAATTTTGTCCAATATTCTCTTATAAAAAATTTTATTTCCGAAATTAATTTCTCTTTATGGAAATGAAATTTTTTGAATAATTTACTCATGTATTATATGTGATTATATAGGCTATATATATGTATACGTATATGTATAAGTATATAAAGGATATAAATCCTGGGGATAAATAAAATAAAATTTTATCCTTTCATATGATATTTGTTAAAAATTTCGATTTTGCATTTAAATATGTACATACAAAAGTAATTTAAACCGATTTTCGTCCTTTTATTTTTTCTCTGTTGAATAATGTAATTTATTACATTTTTTTCATGTTATATGTTACTACTTATATAAATACAAGAAATATGACATTTAGAATAAATACATACAACCTAAGAATGCCTGTATATATGTATATTTTATGCACAGATTTTTTATTACTCACGATGAGAGTCTATACATACATATACACGTACACTGACATGAGACATATATGAAATGAATATATGTATGTATTATTGTCCATAACTCCATATAAAAAAATTTTTACCCATACATATGTAAGTATATTGTGAGTAACACGTGTAATACCTTTGCTCATCAATATATGATATAGAGTACGATGAATTTTCATTTGTATTAGGTAGGGTAAAAAGGATTTGAAAAATATATAATTTAGAAATTTTATAAATTATTAATACACAGATACATATTTATGTATGCGAGAGAATATTATTATCATTCTCATAAAGTTTATGCTACACAAAATAATTAAAAAATTACTATACTTATATCATATTACCATTTTTTAGTTCCTGTGAAAGTAAAAATGTAAATCATACTTTATACGAGTACAAAATATAAATAAAATCAAGAACAAAAAAAAAGGATATCCTCTGAGTAATACAAAAAAAAAAAAATAAATAAATAAATAAATAAATATCGAATTATTGTCGAGGACAACGACATACAAATACCACAAGGTATATACATATTAAAAGTTATAATACATATGTACGTATGCACAAATGTATGTGTAAATGAAAAAGAGAGTGAAATTTTAACATGCATACAACACACATACACAAAAGGATATAAATGTACATTCCATTTGTATAAAAGATAAAGCATACATGTACAATGAAAAATTCAATTACAACCACAAGTGGAAATGAACTTTTTTCCCATTTGATTTTCCCAACAATATGATTAAGTATATATGTATGTATGCGATGAACGTATACACATACATACATACATACATACATGCGGTGCCATTTTATATATGTACTCGTACCTCGTATGTTGCCAAGGATTTTTAAATGACTGGAAAATAATTTTTCCTCGGAAAGTAAATGTCAAAAAAAAAAAAAAACCAAAAATGTTGTTATTGCTGTTTTTCTTTTTGTTCATTTTCTTCTTTTCATAGTTTTCTCTTTTGACTTATGTTCTTGTTCTTGTTGTTGTTTAAAAAATTTATATAAAGGATTCAAAAGAGGAGGAATAATTTTGTTTGAAAAAAAAAAATAAATACATAAATAAATTACTTTACTGAAAATAAACAATAAGGAGAAGACACATATACATTTATACGATTGAAATACATTCGTGTATACGTGTAGTTAGTATTTTCTGTTAGCATTTATGTGTATGATATGGGTATACATATAGAAAAAGTGCCTACAGACATACATATACATAATATGTATAAATTTAAATTATTTTATGGTTTTTGTGTGAGTTAAAACGATTCACATATATATTAAATATATAATCACAATACTATATCCTTTGAATCCTGATATAAATACCTAGGTAATGTACATATAAAATACGATATAAATGTAATTTATTATACATATAAATATTTACATATACTATATGTAGGTGTATACGCATAGGAATTTCAATTGACAGGACAAGAGTATGTACCTATAAAAAAATTTTAAGTGAATTTAATACGAAAATCCCTTAACTATTTATTGTACCTACGCATACGGGTATATGTATGCATGAATGTATACAAATTAGAAGAGGAATTTTCTTCTTTATCATTTTTACATTTACACATATTTGTTGCAGCTACATATATACATAAATATGAGTATGTATAATAATCTGCACGCAAAGTCCAAAGTGTAACATTACATATAGCTATACATTTTACGGGTATGAATGCAATGTAAGCAAAATATATTAGTTAGTTCATGAGCTGGTATACTGTCAATACGAAATGTATTGTGTGTATTTATATATGAGAAGAATTATAAGTACAATTATGTAGCCGCAGAAGAGAGAGAGAGAGAGAGAGAATAGCCTGTAGGTATCACACTTTTATACACGCACAATTTATCAGCTGCTCCACATAATAAAATGTACGAATTATTTGCGATATATTTTCTCTGTACATTATATTCGAATTATCTTAATAATGCTCTATGTGCAATGTTAAAGCTGAAGATTTTTTTCATTAAAAAAATTTACTTTTCTCATTTTTTTTTTTTTTTTTTTTTTGTTGTGAAAACTTGTAATTCTGTACTTTATCGACTTTTAAAGGTCATGAGTATTTTGCAGAATGAAAAAAGAGTTTTTTTTTTTTAAAAAAGATTCTTTTGCTTCTTCTGTATATCTTGTAAAGACTTTTGTAAAATTGTTGCCAAAATATTTTCGATGTAGGGATTGCTATAGGGAATTTATTTTTCAGTAAATAAATATATACCACTTTATTCCAGTAATCTCCTGCAATAAGTTGTGACTTACGCGCCCTGTACATAACGAAGTAAAAGTCTGCAATAACTACAGATTTCTATACAAAAATGATGACAGAAAATACTCTTTCAAGAAAATTGAGCATACATATGGTGTGTAGTTTATTTTTCTTGTGAAAAATTTCTTCATTTTAACTTCAAAAAAAAGAAATTTTATCTAGAACTTTTTATCTGTATTTTTTGGATTTTATACCACAATTGATCATGTAGGGTCATTACTTACTTATTCACTAAAATAATTTTTCATGAATTTCGTTGAAGCCATTTAATTTTATTTTTTTTTTTAATAAGCTCTGATGCATGACTCATAATTAGAACTGAAAATTGTGAATCTCTGAGACGATAATTTAGCCATGAAAATTATTTTTGCTTTTGCTCAACTATATAAAAACGCCCATAAGACCTACTATAGCCAACACTCTACACCCCATACTAACTGACATATATTCATTCATTCATTTTTCGTATATAGTACCTCCTATTTTGTATAAAAAAAATTTTTTTTTTTTATGTGAATTGAATTTAAAACAATCGGTTAAAGGTTACAAGAATAATAATTATAATTCATTACTCTTGTTGTTCTCGTGATTTTCATGATTTTGTATACGTGTTTTTTTTTCAATTTTTTTTTAATTAATCCTTCAAAATATAGAAATAATTGATAAGAAATATTTATTTCATGAGAAACCTTAAATTCACCTGGTGAACATTGGGTGAAACAAAGTCAAAAAAAAAAAAAATGTTTTTTTTCTCCTTTTCCGATTCTTGTAAACTATACATATTATGTGAGTACGTGTATGAATGTATGTATGAGTATGTATATCATTGAAGATTATTAATGCATCACTACACCGTGACTGTACAAAAATAGAAATGTCCATAAATGAAATATTCGTTTCATTTTCTTTATTTTCTGACTAAGAGGTGCCAAGAATAAAGAACAAACGAAGAACGAAATGTAAAAAAAAAAAAAAACAAAAAAAAACTACAACTAAAAGTAAAAGAAAAGTAGAAAAATTTAACTTGAAAAATTTTCATACAAACGAATATGTCGTACACATACAAAAACAAAAGAGGAAAAACACAAATACATAATATATTCGCACATTGACATTGCACGGTAAAAGTATACATATATGTATATGTATAACTTTGAACGACATTTATATCATCATCATAATCGTCCTCGTTGTCGTCCTTTTTTTCAATGTTAAGTTTTTTTTTTTGCTTTGCTTTGCTTTGCTTTGCTCTATGGCTCTACTCTGCTATATTTTGTTGTTGACAGTGATGACTTCTAAAAATATTCCCTCGTTTCATTTTCTTCATAATTTTTATTTTTTTATTTTTTTCGTACGAGAAAATTCATGTTTTTTTTTTCTAGCTCCGCGTACATTCCATTCTATTTATTTCAATTCTTTAAGAATTTTTATATAATTTTTTTTTTCCAAGATTCATTCATTTTTGTCTCTATATATATACTCGTATATACAATCGCGTATATGCATGTATGTTGCTTGTACGTACGTATTGTACTTGTACATGAAAGTACAAAGTAAGGTATTCTACGGTGTTTTTTTTTGTTTTTTTTGTTGTTATATCAGAAGAAGGAGCTCAGTAAAAATAAAAATAAAGACAAGATGAAAAAAAAAACACAAGTTAACTGAAACATAAAATCACATTTATGCCATTTAGTATGTTGTTTTGTATCATAAGATGCTAAAAAATAATAACTAAAAATGTTGAAAAATTGTGTAGTAAAAATAGTCGTAAATACATTCAGCAAATAATATAGCCCTATATAAGTCCTACAACTTATACGTATGTACGTATCGTCACATACAATAACCCACCTACAAAGGCCCATAACAGCTAATGTTTGAGAATTCATGTAAATACCTACTTGCTAAACTCTATATGAATCTTTCCGAAGATGTAATGTGTACTGTAACATACACACTTTGTACTCTTATACTATACTGTCGATTTGGCATATACACTTTGTTGATTTATGTATGCTCGTATATTTATACAATTTGCGACTTCAAGGAAAATTAAGGATTTATTTTATTTTTGTTTTTTGTTACTTCACATTTTTTTTTCTAAATGTGATACGCACAGTATACTTTACATTTACAAACATTGATAACGCGTGCTATACGTATAGTGGTAGTATCAGTAGTTGTTTTTTATAGGCATAAATCTATAGGTGCATACAGCTGTATACATATACACTTGCTGCCATAAGAATTGTATCCCTCATAAAACATAAAATTAAAAATGTTTTGGATTTGTTTTTGCTTTAAAGTGTTTTAGTACACTAAAATATTAAATTCACTTGAACTTCGGATTAATAAATTCACAAAAAAAAAAACCAAAATAGAAAAAGGATGTATTTTTGCTGCATTTATTTTCATTATTAATCAAAAGTACTATAAGTTAAATATGAGAGTAAAGTTAGAGTGATCAAGTGAAATAAGTAAAGGTAGTGAATCTAAAATAGTGATAATAGCCTATTTTAATGTTGAATTATATACTCGTCAAGTAGCGAAGGGTTGGGTGATGCAAGTGGTAGAGTAATTGGCATATTTTTGTCGAAAGTGCAGGTTCGATTCCTACCCACGTCACGGCAGAAGTAAGAAAAAAATTTTCCATTGTCATTTCTCAACTTTCATTGCTCCCAAAGTTCACCCAGCTTTCAATGAGTACTAGCTCACTAAGAAGGAGAGCTTAGAAATGGTGATAAGTAGTCTACTTGTTGGCAGCAAGAAACACAAAATATCAGGTATTAGCAGTATGATAAGATCAATAGATCATTTTAGTAATATATCAGTCTAACGGTGCTATTCTACTTTAGAGGCTAAGAGACTCTTAACCTCTTAACTGCAGGTTGCATAATTTTATGAGTTGTAGTTAAAGTAGATAAGAGATGTCAATCAGCTGATCTCTTAATTGTTATGGTGAATTTGGCTATTGACGTTTATAGGTTTTGGTATTGGGAATTAGTGGATAAAATACGTCAAAAAATATTTTTAACGGAAAAAGGACATCGATGAGGTCCTCTTACATCTCTTATCGTATGATGTATAATAAAAATATTGTTGTATAATAATGTTTGATTGTTTTTTTATATAAAATATGAATGCCATTGCAATATTTAATAATAATACAAAAAATAAAAAATAAAAAATAATAAATTAAAAAAAATACATATATGTACATACATATACATATATAAATTATTTATATTTTATATATTACATATATGATTATTTATAATTTATTATATGATTATTTAATATTTCAATATCAATAATAATTAAAATAATAATATTATAAAAATAATAACATATAAAAAATAATTATTATACAATTCAGTATTATACGCATATAATTATATCAATACACACGGATAGCCGTCGCCATTTTTACAACATTTCAAATGAAACAGCTGACTTTGGTAAGTTAAAATATCTTATGCACTTTTGTGTGGTAAATCTGCTATCTGGAATACCAATTCTATTAAAAAATGGATTTCACCAAAAATTCAAAATAATAAGAGAATTAAGAGATCTCTAAAGTAGAATAGCATGGTAAGCCCTAACATGTAAAAGAGATTGCTTCTCTACCAGCAACTCAGTGGCTAGCAATCCACGTTAAATTGTAAGTGCATTCATGATAGTAATAAAGTCTAGAAATCACTTCAATGAAAGTTCTGGCTCACCTAGGACTATAATAGCGCTATTGATAATGTCTTGTTAAGCAATAGCAAAAATAATAAAAAATGTATAATGGAAAAAGTGAGACTGTAAAGAAAAGATATAAGATAAGATAAAAGAGTACAATAGTACTCAGAATTAGTGGAAAAAATATTGTGGTGCACTTTTTGTGTCTGCGAGTATATATTCAGGTGCTGTTATATGAATTGATGTTTATGTATATATATATATATAGATACCAAACGGATCCTTAAAATATAAAGGAATGCCTTATCATAACATCATTCTATTATACTGCTGCTCCATCGACTGCGGCTACCACCATACTGCTACTCTTCCTAACTATACTTATACTGTGTGTAAATCTACTCCTGATGCTGCTACTGCTACATTTCAATATAGTACCCACATAATAATAAAGAAAAAAAAAATTGTAAATTATATTTTTTTTTTCACTGCTCTTGTTATTTTATTTATTTATTTAATATATATTTTTTTTATATATTCCTTTAAAAGAATAATGTTTATGTACATCCACGTAAGTATATAAAACAAGAATTATGTATAGTAGCAGAAATAAAATAAAATAACTAAAAGAAAAATAAATAAGGGAACAAAAAAAAACTTCACAATTTATTTTTAATATAAATAAACAAAAAAAATTTTTTATTTCGTTATTTTTACTATGTGTGTGTATACCACCATACCCACTACCCATTACTGATTTTCTTTACATTATTTTTACATTTTATTTCTTTTTTTTTTTCATATTTTTGTTTAGAAAATTTTTGAAAGATGAAGAAAAATAAAATGGCAACAAAACGATAAAGTAAAAAAGTCAAGAACAACAATTTAAAATGAAGTAAAAGATATTATTATTATTATTATTATTATTATATTTTTGTATATGAGTATAGAATAAAAGAAAACTATATAGTGATAAGAATTTAAACATAAATAAAAGTAGACTATATAATAAACGAGCAAAAAGAAAGCTGTTGCTGATAGCTGTTGAGGTTCATTTACGTCAGGTGTACATACTTTACATACATATGTACATTCATACATCGAGCACATACCTACATATATATGTATGTATGTATATTTATGTAAAATTCTGTATTATTATTCTAATACACTTTAAGGATAATTTCTTCCTTTTTTTTAAGGTTTTTTTTTGTCATCATTACTCCTTTTTTTTTCTTCATATTCATTTTGTTCTTTTATTTATTTATTTTTTTTTTTGTACATAATTTTGCATTTTATATATCTATCCTTATTACATACTTAGACTATATATATGTAGAACAGTTTATATGTATGTAGTTTCCATTGTAATATTCTTCTTAGAGTCTATTAAAGCCTGTAAAAAGCAGCAAGTGTTAAATGGACAAAAAATAAAAATGAAAAGGAAAATTAAGGAAAATATACGAGATTATATTATATTATATAAAATGTGTATGAGGATGCGTTGAATGATTAAATTGTTGGTCGATTTTCTCTTCTTTTTTTTTTTTCCTTTGTACATCATGATAACCATATATACTCGTTTAATATACGAACATATACTAGCATATAGGAGTGTAATTTTTGTAAATTTTTTTTTTCAGCTTGTTATTACATTTTCGTTTTTTTTTTTCTTCTTTACAAAGTAAATAAATAAAGAAAAGGATTAACTGTTGTACATATATACTACATACAACAACGAAGGTATATAGGGTGAGTTTCAAAACGTTTAAATACCGTCTCGATGCATAATCAACAGTTTCAAAACTATAACACTTAAATCGTTTACAATGTCTATACAGTTTCAAAACTCATTGTGAATGCATCTGATACGCATCTGTCAAGTAATCTACGCATCCTGAATTTTTATGATGCAAAATAGATTTGAATAGATTTTATTTCTCAATATCATTTCAATGATTTATTTTTATATGAATTTTGTTATATGGAACCAAAGGTCAGTCTGTTTTAAACGAAAATTTTGTACTTTTATGATAATAAATTGAATTTTTAATGTGTAGTCTTTTAATATTAATGACAAATTCCAAAAAAATGGAGAGTGCTGTTTTTGTTAATTCGAAAATGGCTATAAAATATGTCCATCCTGATATTGTTTAATTTTATTAAAAAATTGTTTCACCTTTTTTGATTTAGTGTATAGAGAATGAATTAATTAAATTTTAAAATTATGTACTGCAGGAGGTGAACCATTTTTCTTGTTGTCAAAACAAAGCAACAAATTCGTTTCAAAACGTCAATGTAGTAGAACTGCAATATCGATGCGAAGCATTAATGCTGTTTTAAAACTTTGCATCACGACTGTTTTGATGCCGTATCACAACACGTTTTTGAGGCGTTTTGAAACTCACCCATACTCGTATAAAGGGCAAAAAAAAAAAAAAACAAATTTTTTTTTGTAATGGGAGCACATTTTTTTTCCGTTGTGATAAAAATAAACTTGAAAATTTATTGGAAAAAATGTGCCTCTAGCTAACTACATTATATACCTACCTACATATACTCATATATTACACACACTATATAGGCATAGGCATTTATGTACATAGTTAGTATAATATGTAGAATGTTATGTATCCTGTTGTTCATCAAATGAAGAAAATAAATTTGTAACGAGAAAAAGAAAAAAAAAAAAATAAGAAATTTGTTAATCATACAACACTAACTGAAACAGTAGGAGGTACATCTACATTATATGTACATACATATGTACATATTTATAATAGAGGTAGGAGATTATTTGTAGAATTTTAGGATTTGAATATAAATAACCCCCATATTACATAAAATTTACTTGTAATATAAGATAACACTTTTCATACATTTCTAATTGTATTTATTGTGTGTGTGTGTGTGTGTGTATGTTTAAATTATTTCTGGTGTATAAAGTGTCGGTATCATTTGCACTTTTAAGGGTTGAGCTATTTATTAAAGGTGAACTATTATACATATACATTCTATGTGCGATTCGATGATCAGTTGATGTATCAATCAATATACAGGCGTAAGTAACGTACATACTACATACATACATATTTTTTTTTACTTCGAAATTAAATAAAAATATATTTTTAAAAAAAAAAACACCTTCTTTTTTTCTTGTATTTCTTCAACTTTATAAAAGAATGGATATTATGGAATGGAATTGAAAATATCTTTATTTGAATTTCACAGAAAATTATACAATTAAAATGGATTTTCTATATAAAAAATAAAACTGCGAAAATGATTGGATTATGTAGGTGCTATCTTTTAGAAAATATAATTTGTCTTTATCTATGTATTTTTATAGTTTTTCACAGAACTTACATCTAAATCAGTAGAATGATTTTATTTCATGACCATATAATCTGTTATGCAAGTGTACTATGCGACGAGTATTCTTGCGTCTACAGTTTTATATGGTAGACAGACGAAAGTGATAATTTTTCTATTCTTCATTCGTGTGAATGATAATTCAAAAACCGCCCTGAATTTTGACATTTCAATGATCATTTCGTTCAATGATCTGTCATATATTTTTTTTAATTTTATTGTCAATTTTAGATTATTATAATCTGAATGTCTCGTGGTTTTTCCAGTAATTTTTTCCCACCACTGAAAATTTACAATTCACTATCTTCAGTCGTCGTTGAATGAAAATCCTATTAAATCAGGTATTTCATTACAATTTTATTCGAACTTATTTCAATGAAGTTAGAATGAAGATACAATGATCATTTTACTAACATAATTTGGGGTGGCATACCGTAAATGAATTATCATTAATTCATTTTCATTTATCTATCTCATTAGTGTCAATTGCAAATTTTGTATCTACAAAGGTAAAAAGTTTTTCCTCCAGTCTAGAGAGAAACAAAATTCAATTAAGTATACATGATCATGATAGGATTTAGTACCTATTTCATATATTTTTTTTCCAATTAAAATTTCCCTGTTCAACTTATAAATGGCCGTACAGTGTACGTAGAATTTTCTATATACTGGTTACATAAAGAAAAGGATAAAGTTAGTTAATAATACTCTTGTTTGTACATATAATATCTAGGTTATAGAGAATGATATTCGATATAAAATTGTATATAATACCAATATAGGAATTATTGTTTCTTATAGTTTTTTTTTTTATTATTATTTTCAATTATTTCTGTATAGTAATATTTAAAGGACTTAATTATCAATGTAACTACTCTACTATATGTATATGATGCTCTATATATGAATATCCTTTGATATATACATTTTATTAATTAATATCAAATAAATAATAATTTGTAATCTGTTTATATAAAAAATGTATACTAAACAAACTACATACCTACATAAGTAAGTACGAGTATGAGTATTTTATGTACATACACATACATATATATACCAACCTTTATATGATAAACAAATTAAAGGAATTGCATGCATATAAAACCATAAACAAACAAACAAGTAGGGAGAAATAATAAAAAAAAAATTTACAAAGGAAATTCTTGCAAAAAGTTTTTTAATTTTTTTTTGTTTTACTTCGTATAAACTATACCTACCATAACAAAAAAAAACAAAAAATCTGAAACATCGAGAGCAAAATAATATAAGGAAAATTTTTGTACATAAAAGATACATACACGCAAATCTATTATATGTGCTCGTAATCGTATATACACTACGAATATATTTATGTACAATATAAGGTACATATAGATAACTGATGAATTTTAAAAGCCATTTGTAGTCACAAAAATTAATCCATTTTATTACATAAAATCAAAAAAAGTAAAAAAAAAAAAAATATGAAAACAAAGCGAAAACTATATTATATGTGTACACATTACGTCCTCTTCTATATCTGTATATAAATCTACCTTAAATTGTATCTGCATCTAAAGCACTTTATATGACGAGTATGTAAATCTGTAAATCCATATATCGTATAAAATTTCGTGTATATATTCACATAGTAAAATATGTATGAATGTACACATAAATGTACATATAGAATAATGCATGCACATATGTATTGTTTGTTTAACTATACAAATTTCATTATTATATACAAAGAACAAATATGTAAAAAAAAACATACACAAAAAACAAGGATAAACATACATACAATATATACACATACATATGATTGCTGCTGTATTCACATAGTAGGTGGATATAATAAATTTAGCAAAAATTTTTGCTTTACTTACTGCTTATACGTGCTTGATTATAAAGTAAATACAAAATAGATCATAAAATCTATATAGTTTGGTATTATAGGTACAGGGTGTTTATTTGTCTTAATTCAATTTTTTTCATCTATATGCAATCGAATTCCATTTCATTTTGATATACCGTACATAATCTGTAAAATATTTTTCTGTATAATATTTCATACTTATTTCGAAATAGACAATACATTAGGATTAGAGCATTTGTACAGATACAATCGAAGTTATATAATATATAATATATAGCTAAGTGGGCGTGGTCATGTACAAAGACAACATGAAAATAGAATTTCAAAACTAATTTATAGATAACATACTTCTGGCCAGAGTAATCGATATCGGGTAATCGACCAAGAAGAAGACCAAAATTAAGATAAGAAAGTGAAGTCCAGAGAGACACAGAAATATTGCTAGGAATAAGAAACTGGAAGCAAGTTACCAGAGAGCATCCCGTCCCACGTGGATGAAATCTGCGCTACATGAGACCAATGAGATTCAAATCAGATTTGGATTGTCGAAAAAAAAAAGAATTAGACTGAGTTCATAATTACGATTGTATTAATCTAAGTACTCTAATGCCGTTCATTATTGAAATTTAAATGCTGTAACCTATGATTAGGTACTCAAAATCGGAGAGTTATATATTTTAATGTATAGATTCAATTTAGCATAATTTATTTGATCTGTTTCAATATATCGATTAATGCCGCTTCTACATTCAATGCAGTGACTTCAACTTGGACTTCGACTTTCGACTTCACAGCATCCTTAACATGTAAAAGTAGCTGCCAAGTCTACTGTATTGAATGTAGAAGTTCTAATATGTATACATATCCATTAAATCAAAGTCGAAGTTGATGTCACTACATTAAATGTAAGTAGAATCGGCATAATGTGGTAGATCGATTATATAATAAATTGATGATCGAAGACATTTCATGTTAGATATAAATCAATCACAACTAAAAACGAAATTAAATTCTTCATAAATAATCTGTTTAACCTGATCGCTCATGCGTCGATTGTAATGACTATGAACTCAATCGTGCTTGATATAGATACAAGCATATATGATACAAATAATATAATTTTTATGTACACCTTTTACTCGGATATAAAGATAAAGCTTGCGTTTATATACGAGTATGTATAGTATACGACTATGCACACATTATATATGCACGAACGTCTGCATATTTAGGTGATTATATGCATATCAAAAAGTAACGAAATGCAAATAATTTGTTTATAAAAAAAAAAAACAACAAAAAAATAAAAAATATGTATAATATATATGAGAGATGACAGTCAGTCAGAATCAGCTCAGCAACATCAGTCAGTTCATCATTATCATTCAGTAAAATATATGGGTGTATGGTATGTGAAATTTATATGTACATTATAATACATGTAATGAAAACATACAGTATACGAATGTATAAAAATATAGTTTACATTTGTATGTACTTAAACTCGTGCATAGTTTACATTTATGTAGGTATATAAAATGTAATAATAATAATTTGTATAGTTGACTTTAAAAATCTTCAATTTTATTTTTAATTTTTTTTTTTTTTTTTTCAAATTTCTTTCATTTTAAATTTTTGCCATTGCTCTGATATATGTAATATAACTGCTGATGCTGCTGCTGTTTTTGATTATTTTCAGTATTCGCTTTTCGTTCTTTTTTTTTATTTTTATCATTGTGTACCAATGTATCTTTCTGGTTGATTTTCTGTTTTTCATTTAAGTACACAAAAATAATTTTAAATGGCGACAGTAATATGAGTATACGTACGTACGTATATATGTATATAGTGTAGTGTAGTGAAGTGGATAAATAATTTACTCTCATACAATATGTGTACATAAATTACATACGATATACAATGGAGAGACAAGTATATATAATGTATTTGTACATGTTGATATTATCACATATTATGTATCTACGTGTGTATGTGTATGTATGATCTAGTATGTAGAATATGTATACAAATTGAAACTAATCTACATACTGAACTGACTATAAATGCGAATATGATGTTGTGTTGTTGATTACTACAGGGTGAATGCTACATATTGAAGATCTTTGAACTGCACTAAAATGAAAAAAAAAAAAATAAAAATAACAAATTACGTTAATTGTTTAATGTATTGATTATAATTTTAGGTTAAAAAATTTATCCGTGAAGTTAGTATAATTTTCATAAATTATGATGCAGGTTAATGTAATATAATGAACACACTCCAAAAATTTTCTATGTAAAGTATCTATGCTACTGAACTTTTTGAAATTTTCAAAATGTAATATTTTCGTAAGTAAGAACCGTAAGGCAACAGGGTAAACGACCTAGAGGGAAGCTACATACAAAATGGGAAGAGAACATCCCCAAAAAAGAAAATGAAAAACTGCTCAAAGTATAAATAATTGGAAAGCGGAAGGCGCGGATCGAAATGTCTGGAGGTCAAAACTGATGGAGGCCCAGTCTCGATATGAGCTGTAGTGCCATTGAAGAAAACGAAGAAGAAGAAGATTCATAAGGATCACATTTAATTTTGCATAGACATCCCATATAGTCATGCAGTAGCCATTCTTTCTGGCAATTATGAATGAAATTTTAAATTTTCATTTAATAAAAGTGTTGCTTTCACGAGCATAATGTTATAACAACGGTTATCTTGAACGATATGAATAGAATCTTTTTAGATGAAAAATTTATTGTTCATATCTTATATATACGAAAATCACTTAATATAGGATATATGATACATAGGTATGGTGAATGGTATGATGGTGTATTTTATGTATAATTTATTTTCTCTTCTATTATTATTATTGTCATCATATTTGGGTTGGGTTAGGTTGGACGACTCAAGTGTGTGTATACGTAACAAAACTAAACAATGAAAAATTCAAAAAATAAATAAATAAATAAATCACAATAGAAGAAATAAATGAATTTATATAAACTATAAAAATAAAGAATAATAGAAAGATACAAAAACAGAATATAATAACGCTACAGGCATATAGATTGTACGTATGTACATGTACTGATAAGCGTATTTTTATTTATTTTTATTATTTTTATTTTTAACAATAATGATAATTTCAAATTTATATAGAAACATAGTACTTTTATTGAGTTACATATATTATAAGAAAATATCTCACATTATTATGTCCATATATCTAAAAATACATACAATAATAATGTAAAATTTTTGCTATATGTACATTGTATACATATTTGTTATTTGATATTTGCACATGTGTACATATTATGTACGTAGGTATATAATATGTATGTAAGATATAAAATGTTAATACAGTAATAATATATATCTATATAAATGAAGAAAACGTTTTAAAAAAGGTTGTTGTTCTCATATATAAATGTACGTAAACGTGTGTACATATATTAGTATGTATTTATATTGTTTAATTATACAAATAACTTTACTAAGCATAAATCTGCTGTCATGTTTTATGAAAAAAACATAATTTGTATACAGGGTGATTCTGAGATATACATTACAATAATGTATATAAAAATACACCGTATGTGCACATAATCAGCGCTTTATTTGAAATTAATTCAACCTAAGATTTAACGGCCGTATTTTAAAATTAAAACCATCTTCACGTACATTCTTCTAATGAAGATATCTAAGATATCTGTTTGCAAATGTATTATATTCAAAGTCTGTGAGTTTCGATCTCTTTCATACTTCGCTTTTAAGCAAAAACTTCAAAACATTGAATAAAAACAACAACAACAAAAAATTTTTACATCAAAACATTGAAAATATTAATGTATTTTAATAGTAAAAAATATTCTTGTTAACTTATAGTTTTCCTTTTTTCTTTCCTTCTAATTTTGGTTTACCTTTCAGATTACTACAGTGTTTTTTTTTTCTTCATAACTAGAGTCAATTTACTGTGTGTGTATCATTATAATAATCATTATGATGCAGTTATAGGATATTTTTGAATGTTATATATACGATAGTCTTACAATAAAATGTTGATCACGTACAAATAAATAAATAAAAATAAATAAACATGAATCCCACGCAAATTTTTTCAAATATTTTTCCTAGCAAAAATTTTTAAAAAAAAATGGAAATCATGCAATAAATACTACATTACTAAATTTTATCGTGTGATACTATACATAATGTATATCTACTATCTTTTACCATCATTAAGTTATTTAAATCCTTTCTGCTTTGAATTTAATTTCTATTTTTATTATATTCATTTTCTTATGGATTATTTTTGAATTTTTCTCAAGATAATATTTAAAATTGTCCTGTTTTATAGATTTTAGATTTTTCGTTTCTAAGATTTCTGTATAAATAAAATAAATTGGACAAAACATAAGAAGTTAAGAATCAAATTACATATTACATATTTTGAAAGAAGAAGAAAAATAAAATTTTTTTTTGAAGGTTAATAATTGAAATTCTGAAATAAGAAATGATTTTAGTGAAGAATCATTCAATTTGTGTGTGTATATTTGTATATTTAATTAGAAAATTAATAAAATCAATTTAATAAATTCACATTTAGTAGTATGTATATAGTATATAGATTTTGAGTACATGATGGATATTATGGTTTAAACGCGGTGGAAGTGGTTTAAAGTGGTTTTTAAATCAGGCATTTTTGGGTGTTTTTGTACCATCATAGTGGATATATAAGAAGTGATTTCATTCATTATGATTACACTTAAATAAGTCTGTGTTTAGAAACGTCATTTGTAAGCAGACTGTTGCATTTGCAGTTTGTTTGATAATGCAGATAACAATTATTATTGTATTACGAGTCTATACTTGATCGTCAAAAGACAGTCAATAAGTTTGACAATAATCAATTTTTTGACGATCATTTGATATTTCCAAACAGGGCTTAATCATAATGATTTGCTAATAATTTACATATAGTGCATCAAACTCTTCTTCTTATTCTACGACATTACAGTTAAAAGAGTCCCTGGCCTCTAAAATAATCCGCCTCCTCGTTCTCCTCAAATTTAGACTTTAATATGGTGTTTGAATTTAATATTTTGCAGTAGTATTTTTTTTATATTTTTGAATTTATAAGCGGGTTTTATATACTTAGTTGATAATTATTTTGTTATTTTACTGAACTCTTAGTCCAAATCATATTTTAATTACTTTAATTTTAAACAAATTTATCAACAAACTATTTTATATTTCTGGTATTTTTATCTGTTATTTATTTGAAATTTTATTATCCTTTCACATAAAACACCCTATGTATTTTATGGAACAATTTTTATTTTCATTATACCTATGTTATTAATAAAATTGCTACACAATATGACGACTAAAATTAATTTAATTTCATCGTTTTATTTTTATATTACATATACGAGTATTTTTTTTTGACATTTCTTTTCTTTAAATTTATTGTTATTTTTTGTATAAATTATATAATTAACATTTTATGTACAAATAAATTAGAAATAATCATTCAAATGAATTTTGCTATATAAATACACGAATTTAACAAAAAGAAAATTTTATCATTTTTCTTTTCTTGATACAACAGTCTTTAATTTTTTTAAGTGTGTGCATTTCATATGCATCAGCGTCTGTCGTCCTAATATATGTATAGGAGGTACATTATTATATCACATATGCAGGCAGACATGCTACAAGCTACGACTACGACTACGAGTTTAGACTCGTGTTCGTGTAAAAAAGCATTTGCACTAATCAGTAAAGAGAATTCAAAAAAAAAAAGAAAAAGAAAATTATTTTTATTAAATACATTTTATTATTCATTGCATATTGGAAAATACATATATACAGTAGTATAGAAAAAAAGAAATGAAAAATAAATGAAAATAAGTAAAAAAAAATTTTTCAAAATAAAAAACCAAAAAAAAATCACCAACAAAAAAGTAAAATTAAAATAAATCTGAAATTTGAATTGATGATAGATATGAGGTCATTATTATAAAGCGAAAAACGAATATTATATGTATATAGAAAGAACATTAAGGCCCAGTTTTTAGATTCTAGAGTTAACTTCCGTTTAGCTAACTGCCGTTTAAATTTAAACTAAGTTTAACTGACATTATGTTTTTAGCTCATCTGTTAAACATTTGTTTTTATAAACTATTTTTACTGGTAACGCCGTTCGTCATATGACTTTACTTACCACTTTGACAGAAGAAATATCAAAATTTTAAAATTGTTTTGTTGATTAGAGAGGTTAAAAATAAAAATTAAATACGAAAAATATTTTTTCCAGTTTAGAATATCACTATATACTATTAATTACATTATTAATTATGTATTGACAACCCCACAAAATTTTATTTAAACAATTAGATTTTATATTTATTTCACTTATTTTATTTCCTTTAATTTACATATATAAATTTTAAAATATAATAAAATTAAAAATTAGTAAATAAAATACAATACACAGATATGTAAATAAAACCCAAAATAATAATTTATCTGTCAAAATTTTAAACTCAAGTTAAACGACATCCAATGGCTGGTTAAACGTTGTTTAACTAGCAGTTAACTTTCAGTCTAAAAACAACATTCAAAGTTTAAACTAAGTTTAACCTTCAAACAAAGTTAATCTTGATTCTAAAAACTGGCCCTAAAAGTTTCTTACATAATACATATATACATAGACATACCATATACCACCTCTATGCATATACATCCGTACATCCGTACATATGTGTGTGCACACAGAGAAATTGGTTTTTCCTTGTTTTTTTTTTTCAATATTAGTTGTTATTTTGTTTTGTTCAGCTTTTTTTTTCTGTGTGTGTTTATGTGTGTGTGTTTTGTTTTTTAATATTTTTCTTTATATGAATGTATATATATGTATATGTTTCTCATGTTATTATAATTATTATAAAAATAGTGTGTACCTTCATATATGAACTACTATATATACTATTATAGTTCTATACAGAATACAATTTATATATAAATGCATACATAAATAGATACATAACATTATATGTATATACATATGTATGTATGTGTAGATAAAATGTATTACATTTACATAGGCAAAAAAATAAAAAATAAAAATAAAAAATAAAAGTCCCTGACTTTGTATTCAGAACGATGAAAATAAAAAAAAAATAGAATTTTGGCACGTGCTTTTGAGCTTAAATTCCAGCGCATGCGGGTTGGAAAATATATACGAGTACATACTAATGAATTTTTATTATTACACAATTTTGTTTGTATTTATTTTCATATTTTGCTGTTGTTTTTGCTGTTGTTGTTGTTGCTATTCTTATTTTTATTTTTTCGTTTCATTGTTCTACTGATACTTTTCCTTCATCTTGTATTATACTTACACTTACACCACATACATATACACATATAAATATTCTTTTCATTGCTCTGTTTATTATTATGTATGTATTTTTCGATTTGAAAAATTTATTTAAACAGCAACAGCCAACAGTGATAACAACAACAACAATTACATACATACACTATACTGCTACAACTCCTACTACAAATTACATGCCAACAAATATGAATTTTGTTCATAAATTTAATATGTAATATAGATACGTACATTATGTATGTATCATATGCATATGAACATTTTAATTTTCCTTAGTATGTACATATATTAGTATATACCATACATACTTTTTTTATTTATTTATTTATGAATTTTTATTTTTAGATTTTTGTTATTCTATTATAATTTATTTTTATTTTTTTCATTTTTCACAATAATTATACCATATATAAATTTTTACTGGCTACGGTCATTGTATTCACCCCTGTACATCCGTACAAATACGACGGATAATATACGAATATAAGAAGTATAGAGTATAGATAGGTGTGTATTTATAATACCTATGTAGTTTTTCTAAATTTTTTTTTTGTTTTCTTTATTCCATATACATACGAGTTAATATGCATATTACCATAATAAGTACATTACTTTGAATAATATATATTATGCATACATATTTGGTAAATTCTTTTTGCTGCTACCACTCTCTGTTTTTGTTATTATTCAATTTTTTTTCCATATAATACCTATTCTATATGAGAATAAAAATAAAGCTACATATACGAGTATATAATATCACCTACGTGAAAAATTAAATATTCAACATTAAATATTTTATAATAAGAAATGTAATTATGTATACTGTATAAAATATGCATACATTACATTATTCAAAGTACAGTATATACTCGTATTATTATACTATGTAGGTATAGAGAATTATATACAGCAGCTAGACAAATTACTATACATCCACCTACCTAAGTACCTATACTGGTGAATGTTTTCAGTCTGGTACAAAATTAAAAGATAAAAATCACAGATTATATGTATACATATAGGAGATCGATTTCATATTAAGGTACATTTACAATTCAGCCAAGATTATGTGCGAGATTATAATATAATATAATATGGTATTTACAATGCAGCGTAGTTTAGAATTGGTATAAGCAAGCTTTCAATAAAACTTTCGCTGAAAACAATTTAATCTCAAGCTCACTCTGGATTAATCTGGACTGGGCGGAAAAATGACAACCCTATATAGAGTTCTATGAAAAATATCGAATGTGGAACGTAATCTGGGCCTGAACTAAATTGTAAATGTACCCAACCAAATTTTAAAAATCGCAGCCTTCATTTTAAATGAAGATTAATTCTAATACTTGATTTTTATTTGACATTTAAAAAATCAATCGCGACCTGTTTTTTTTTTTTTTTTTTAAACCTTTTGATGAACCTTTATACCTAAACAATTTCAATGGTTTTATTTTCCAATTTTAATTCATCATAAATGTATTAATTGAAGCCACCAGTTTAATAATGAATTATGAAATATGTACATTTTACAGCTATCTGACTGAACCCCCAATCTTTTCAATGAAAACGAATAAAGAAAAAAAAAATGCTGACCTAAAATTTGATGAAAAATTTTAAATATGTTTAAAAATATTTACGTTATGTTAATATGTACACCTTAATGTTTACGGCACGTGTATGGGAGGAAACGTATAACATAAGCTCTGAGGAATGTCTCCATGGAGAGAGAGAGAGAGAGAAAGAGAGAGAAAACATTACTTAATCTATTACAAAAGATAAATAAAGTAAATTATGTTCGCATACGAGTATATGAAACAATAGGAAAAGTGAAAAGGTCAAAGTCAAATAATTTTAGTCACCAGTGTTATCAACAGATTAGTATTTTGTATAAATTTAATATTTTTTATAGATAATGCATTGTGCATAATATGTAAATTTTTTCCGTGTTCTTTTATTTTTTATTTAATTTTTTTTTTTATTTTCATTCTAATATTTTCTAATTTAAATTATTGAAAAAAATATTAAATTATGTACTATTTTTATTGATTATTATTGTATACATAATGTATATATACTACTCGTATATATAAATATGCATATACGTATACATGTGTATTGTATATCGATTATTTTTTAATATACTTATAAAAGTATCTTCTAAACAATATGCTCATTGATATGTACTTATGTAAATTATAATGGCACAAGTGTTGTTGATTTCATCCTTTATCAGAAAGTATATGTATATGTGTATGTTTCAATACCATATATATATAATCATTTTGTTAAAACATAAAATAACTATTCTTTTTATGAATATACATAATGTGACTATATACATAGATAGTTACTTACATCTATAGAACTACTTATATGCAAATAGGTAGGTATAGTCAAAACAGATGGCGAATGCATAATGTGCTAATTTCACATTTCGAAAAAGAAAAAAGATACTTACCTAACATTCACAAAATTAAAAATAATATTAGAGTGTAGAAATAATTTATAAGAAGCATCTTCAATAATAGTTGTGTTCCTTTCACATGAGCGAAGTACTTCTGAGCAATTATTTTAGCAATGACTCAAACTATTCAAAGAAACATAAATACAAGTGAAGCAAAAGATAAGCTTAGAATTAATTTACTATAAATTTGAAAAATTTATATAAAACACTCCATATGATATTTGTTTATACCAAGAAATCTAACCCAAACAGTCAATTTCCATCTGTTGGATAATCTGAAACTAAAAAGACATCTGGTAGAAAGAAATAACGTAACTACTTACAAAGTATGAGTGAACTACTTTTGAAAAATTGTTTGAGCAGTTCACACATAAAAATTTAGTAAAGTATTAAACCAAACTGATTTTTAAGTATTTTACTCATGTGAAAGGAACACAGCTAATTATTCAACTAATATAATGCATGTGCGTAAAATAAACAAAACGTATTGTTGCGTACACTATGTATGCTGCGTGAATGAAGATTTCTAGTGGAAAGCATGGTGGAGCCTAACACTTTTCTTCAGATCAAATCATATCCGTTTACAAAAATTTTACTAACACTAACACACATATAAAACATGCGCAAAGATTCGCCATCTGTTTTGGCGAGTATCTATTATAAATTGATGCTGATGGTGTAAAAAACAATTTCTCAATTGCTTTATTATATATTTACTTTTGTGCCTTTATGTAGCTAAGTATATATGTGAATATAAAGTCACAATAATGATGCCTATATATAAATGTATACATATCAATGTAATAATTCTTATATTATGTACTGCGTTATACGGTTATACTTATACTTATTTAGCGAGACAAAAATTAAACAGAACAGATATTATATGCACAGAATTGAATTATGTATTATTAAAAGAAATGAAAAAGAGCGAACGAAAATGTATAGCTTTACAAAATGTAAAAAAAAAAACAAAAAAATTGAGGAAAAAAAAAGTCTAAAATGCAATTTTTATGCAAAACTACTCAAGTAGAAAGAAAGATAAATTCAGTATTATCGTATTATGTTGTTGTGTTTGTGTCCTATGTGTGTTCGTGTATGCATAATATGCTTATCATTCAAAATTTTGTATGGATAGTATACGATACGATTCTATATGTATACGTATGATAGAGCAGGGAGCAGCAATTCACTTACATATTATGCAAACATCTACTAAAGCATCGTATCTTCCCGTTGATAAGAAAATAATCCAAAATGCAATTCAGTGTTATAAAAAAAACATTTGTATATACGATTTTAGTAAACCCTTTACATACGCCATGCCAAGAAAATATAATACAAAAAATAAACGTACATTATGTAGGTAGTATAGGTGAATGCGGCTTGGTATAGAACTAATGTTCTGTGAGGTATTTTTTTTTTTCAGCTTTGTTCTGTTTTGAATTGATAATTAAAATCATTTTTCAAAAGTTTAACATAAATCTCTCTCTCTCTCTCTCTCTCTTTTAATAAAAATCAAAATAATTTTCAAATAAACTATACAACACTACAAAAAGTATTATTAACTGCTCTTAATCACCGTTCTTTGAAAATAATTTTAATTTTTTTTCAAAAATAAATACATACATCTCTTAGATAAAGCTATTAGCTACCTATACGTTTATGATGTAGCTATGTACATATGATACAAACTCATATTTTTGTGTGGTTTTGTATGCATTGGAAAAATGTATATTCTCATGAAATGTGAAATGTTATCGATTGCATGGAATTATGACCAATTTCATAGTGAAAGCTTAAACTCAGGATAAGGTTTAAATTTACTCTTAAGAGATATTTTGATTACATACAGTGGTAGGGTGGTAGTTTAAGTCATAAATCCAACAGACTTGAGCAATAGTTTAAACCTTTTATACTGGCTTAACTAAGTTCATGGTTAAACGATAAACTTACACTGTGAAATTGGGCATTAGAGATTTTTTTTTTTGTATCTTTTCGCTTCATTTTTCAAATTTTTCAATGTTTCCGAAAAATAATAATTATAATGTTTTGAGACGCAGCCAATGGTAGTAGCAGTTAGAAATAATTAGAAAATTGTCTAAAATTGATCTAAAATTAATATTTCTTTTCTAAAATTTCTACTTCAGAATCTTGTGTACAATACATTAGACTTACATGTGTAATTCGTTACAAACAACTAGACAATTCGACTATATGATAATAATCTTCTGTATACAAGTCTGTATATGCATATAATGTATGCACGTATATAAAGATAACCTTGAATTTATTTAGACCAAGACTACAAATTTTTTTTTTTTTTTCGTGTCCTTTAAAGATGATCTATATAGGATTAGAATTTTATTTGATTTTCTTTTCTGTTTTTCTAGTACATAAGGTCGTTTATCTGTATATGGTTATAAGTAGGCCTAGTCATATGTGGCCTAGGACACCTTATACATACGTATATATACCAACTGAAAATAATTGTGTCTATTTGTCCTCTGAGAGTGGCAAAAAATCATCTTTTTCTTTTTCTTTATGGTTTTTAATTTATTCTTTTGAATTTAATTTAAAAAATTTGTTTCAATTTTAAAAAATCTTTCCATAAAAAAATGTATAGTGCTGTACACTTTTAGTATTTTTTTTTTTAAATGCAAAATATTCAGTGCACGCATATAATATGGAATCTCAAAATTATGTATGTACACATTTACATATAAAATAAAATATTAACGGTTATTGCATACAATACGAAGGGTTCATAAATGTATGTAAACATTTTACGTTTAAATATTTATTCAAATTTAAATTTAAAATTTAGGCTATAAATTTTTGTGTACTTAACTCACGTGTATTTTTACTAAAAAAAAAAAAAAAAAAAAAAAAAAAAATTAATGTACGATTACGGAGTACTGGGAGTACATTTATGTTGTACAGTTATTATCTAAATGAAACGATTGATAAATAAATCAAATTCCTTCGCATTTAATAATGTATCCACTACAGTTATACAATAATACTGTCCTGAAATACTCTGTACGTACACTCATACCACCTCAAACTTAATGTATGCCATTGCCATGTACATACGACGAATTATTATTGCTATGGCCATAATTTGAGTTCACTATATAGTCCAGAATATCTCTATGTGAACATTATGTGAACGTGCCCGCTATGTCGTTTAATATACTATTTTGTATGTACGTGTTGGATATACAATCTGGTTATAAACTTCTATAGGTACATGTATTATTTCATTGTGTGAATTTTTAATATTCAAATCATCGTTTATAATGTTGGATCTCACACGCAATAAATTTAGTATTTTTCCTTTTTGTTATTTCTTTTTTTTTTTCGTTTTTAAATTTCAAAAATAATGCCAATAAATGTAGGTATATACATATAAATTTAATGGTATCTCATAATTTACATACATAAGTGTTTATGCATGCACGATTATGTTTTATGTTATGGGTGGTACTCGCATACATACACTAAAAATTTTAATTTTAAAATTTTAATATGTTAAATTATATATGCACTAGTAAATACATTTGCATATACTCGACTCGTAATATACATACAGCATATAATATCAATTTCTATTAATTTCACAAAGGACAAAAATAAAAAAAAATGCGAAAAAAAAAGACAAATTCAAAATACCGAATCAAAACACCACACCGTTAAAATTTTGTTTATATTCCGTGTAAACTTTTAAATTATTAAATTTTTAATCACGTTCACAATATCACATTATTATGTCGTTTATCTACGAGATACATTTATGTGTGTCTGTATATATGTACTTAATAATGATGTATTTTCAAAACATAAACAAACAAAAAAGAAAATAAATATTTTTTTAATTAGAAATAAGAGACAATGGAATAAAAATGTACTCGCAGTCGCAGTATACTTACTCATCAGACTCACACAGTTTTGATGATGGCACAGTAAAAACTTATCATACATAGTTCAGTGGTAATTTGTGTTTACGTTAAAAAATTCCAGGATATATAAACAATAAAAAAAAATTCTTTGCTTTTTATTTATTATACGCACGTACATATATTTAAGTATTTTTTCATTTACGTACATATAGTATAGTACGTACATATGCACTAGTAAACTAAACATGCTGCATATGAGCATATATCTACGGTTGTACATGTGTGATGTGATTCGATTTTAAAATGAAATTTATAATGAATTTTTTTTTTTTTTAAATTACATACCATACACATGGATAGCCTTTTCTATTGAATGTAAATTTCATTTTATTTTGAAATTATTTTTCTAAGAAAATAACCGAAATAATGGAGTAAAAAAGTCAACGAAAATAGTAGGTACCAACATTTGTTATTGTTGTTGTTGTTGATGTCGTTGTTGTTGCTTAATTACTGTGCGATATGCACTCATCGTGCAGTATGTATTGTTTTGTATAAGTATGAAATTCAATTTTGAAAAACCTGTAGGCTGAATGCAACTATAAATATACATGTACATACATTTTTGTAGTTGGCTAGCTAACTGATTTATTGTAAAAATATTTTGATAGTTTGGTACTTAAATTGAAATGTTCAGCAGGTTACTTAGCAGCAGTGAATTAAAAGCGAGAGTTGGTTTTCTAAAAAAAAATTCATCAAAATTAATAGGCACAGTACCACCCCGCTATTCATTATTCTGTTCAAATATTTGAAATTTCTATTCATTTTCCGCAATAAATAAAATTCATTTGTTTATACATTTATATATACTAGTACGTACATATAGATCTCTACAGTTTTATTCTACTTACTTAGCTAATGGCTATAAAACACCAGCAAATCAAAATCAATTCAACTATCTACTGTACTTGCTTTTATAAAACGAATTTGATACATAAATTTTACTCATTTGAATTTTTTAAAAGTCTAACAAGTACCAGTATAGTAGGCAGGCAGCAATAATAGTAGTAGTAGTAAGTAGTAGCTCTACCCGCTCTATCCATAGGGGAGGGGGATATCTGATTCTGAATGCCTGTATCCTCAATTCCTCATGTGTAATTATTAGTCCGATAGCAATTAGCTTAACAGCAGTAGTAGTTTTTTTAATGCATGTAAACTACCAGATCATACAAATTTCATTAGACAACAAAATTAATTGATTCTAGGAAATCATGTAGTAAATTAAAAAAAAAAAAAAAAATAGGTATTTTTTTTCTCATTTTTTTTTAGTTTAGTTTTGTTCTATTTCTTTATATACCTATATATGTATTTTATATTTTTTTCTACTAACTTAACCGTGTAAGTGTATAACAAACTAATCAACCGCCTCTATATGACATGATGTTACATACACAAATACAAAATATAAAATTTTGTTTGTTTTGTTGTCCTTTCTATTTTTTTGTTTTTCTAAATTTTGTTTTGTTTACATACCTTGCATATTTTATTAAATGCCAATGGTATATGTATGTATACAGAACAGAGTATATAGTATCATGGTAGTATATGTGTATCTATCTATCTAAACATCTACATGAAATTGTACTCGTGTACAATCATATATACGATTCAAAATAGAAAACAATTATTGTAGAAAAGAAAAAGAGGAACGATAGAAAGAAAAAAATTAATTTTTTTTTTAATTATTTTCTTCGATTTTCTTTCATTAGAAAACAATAAACCACACAAAGTTATGTGCGGGAACTTATACTCGATATGACGAAGAATAATATGTAGATGTACATATGTAAGTATAGATGATATGGCATTATTTTTAGACTGTGATTGAACTTTTGCTTACTGTAATAGTACATACATACCTATTATATTCGTATGTACACATTTGACGTAATTTAGGTACATACATATTTGTAATACTATAGAGTACGTATATAAAATCCGATTATCATCTTCATCATCGTTACAACATACACGTATGTTACATATATGCATATATGTATGTATTGTACGTATCAAATATGTAAATTAAATACATATATTTTTTTTCCTATAACATATTTATACCATACATCGCTTACATACATAAATATACGCGACGCGAGTACCTACATTTAAGTATATTACAGCATATGTTATGTACATATATGTAGTGTGTAGTATGTAGTATGTAGTGTGTAGTGTGTAGTGTGTATGTGCATTGCACTTGAAAATCAAATTCGATTTAATTAATATGCAAATAATAACGTACAAAATAATGTTGTATACATACATACCTGCTAACTACTGTATATAAAATTAGATTACGACGGAATGTTAAGTATTCGCATTAAACGCACCATGAATTTAAAATAAAAACAAAAAGCAAAAGAAAAAAAAATTAAACAAATTAAAATTAAATTATAAAAACTATATTTAAAAATAAAAAAAAAAGAAATATTATTTATAAACTTATTATATAGCCGTGAAATATTTTGAATAATTTTTTTTAATGCAGTAGGTACTATATACTACTCGTTTGTAATAAATTTCAAATGTACGGTTATGATATTTGCGTATGTATAAGTATGTATATATATTTCTGCGAAACATACATAGCTATATAGGAAATTATTATTATTGAAAGATGTATCTGAAAATAATTTAGGTCGTTTGTTTTTTTTTTTTTTTTTTTTTTTGTACTTCAAAATAATATGGTGTAAATGTTTATCAAAGATTTCATATGAAATATAAATTCCTTATATATTTTTTTCGTCCCATATAATGTAAATGATGAATAAATAATGTAATAATGTGTATACAATATACAATGGATCAGTAAAAAATTACCCATATTGATTCCTATATGAAAAATTAAATCAAAAAAAAAAAAAATCTACATACATACATTAAAATTTAAGATTAGAATTTGAGTTAATCTGCTATCTTGTGTACCACATATCTCCGAAGTTACTTAACCGATTTCAATGAAATTTGAAACAACGATAATTTGATAGGATTTGTGGTGCTTAATGGAGTACTTTTTTTTAGAAATGTCCTTGTTTCCTTTTTACAGGGGGTCAAAGTTGTCAAAATCGCGATTTTTCGGCTTCCAAATGCATCTCGTACAGCAAACACTGATTGACAAATTTCTTTGAAATTTTGAATATAGGTAACCTGAAGGATATTGTGGTGCTTGAATAGAGCACATTTTTGATTTTAGGTCCTTGAACTTTAGTTATAGTCCTTAAAACAGGAGAGGGTGTTTTTTGAAAAATCGTTCAACTTTGACTTCTATTTTCGTACATTAAATCTTCATATATCTATACGATTTTGGTATCAAAATAATATTTGGACTTTTCTGAAGTGTTTACAAAAAAAAAGGATAAAAATCTTTTGTTATATTTCCATTTTATTAGCAAAATAAAATTATATGTTCTTTTTCATCAAAATATTCAAAAATCCATTTTTATTAGCACCTAAAAGGTATGCAAAGTCATTTTTTTTTAAATTTTTGTATGTAAAATCGTTGTTGTTGTTTTCAAAATTTTTCAAAGTCGAATTCTACTCTTAAGACAATTCTGATGTGTTATATTGTTTTACTAACATTATTTTTTTTTTCAATTTATATCTCTTTTCAGGCTCAATCTATAATACATTCATCATCATCATCATCATCGTTAATTATTGTGTGGTAGAGTAAAAATACTAAAACATATAGAGATCAATTCAAAACAGATATACAGAATGTATGATTCTTAGCTAATCGCCAGTAAATTTCGATTAATACATATAAATTAATTATTAATAACACCACACACACACAAAACAAAACAAAAAACGAAAAAAAAATCGAAAAGGCAAAAGGATTAAAAGGAAACGTACTTAAAATTTTTTGAAGAAAATAGTAAAATAAAAAGATAAATTCCACCAAAAAAATTGATATTGCGTGACTGTGAATATGAATGGCTGATATTTCTTGATAATATTTTTGATAGAATGATAAAATTATAAAATTTTTCGTTTTTTTTTTTTTTTTAAATTCGTATATAAATAAAAAACAGACAAACTCACACATACATTTATATACAAACAAAGGAAATCGAATCCAGAAATTTATAACATCAATTTTAAAAGCAATATATTTAAAGAAAAAAACCACAAAACAAAAAGTATTCAAAAAATTGAACGAATAAAAGGAGTCATATTTATTAATTGTTGAATATATTTTTTATTTAAAAAAAAAGAAAAAAAAAATTATTTTTCGCAAATAAAGCCACCACAAACCACCACATAATCGTGAATACATCATATACATACATCATAAAAAAGCGCTAAATCATAAAATAAATAGAATTATTGAAAAATTCGAAAAATTCAAAATAAAAAACAAAACAAACACACAAACAAAAATCGAATATCAAATCAACATAAAAAATAATCGATAAAAATTAAATACAAAATAAATAATATAAAATCAATTCAAAACGGCGTCGATTAAGGATAATTCGGTTTAGTCCGATAAATTGAATACGACGAGAAAAGAGGCAGCCAAAAACGAAGCGATTAGACGAAATTTAGGCTGGCTCGTAACGGTGAAACAAGGGGGGCTGAGTCTCCCGACGCATCACCGGAGGGCGGAGCCACCTGCTGGTGGGCCCCCTGGGCTGCTATGGGCTGTTTCGGTTCAGCTGGTTCAAAACAAACTGATGCCACCGGCAGCGGTTCAGAAGATTCAAAAAGTCAAAAACGTCGTAGCGATGCTATCACAAAACAATTACAAAAAGATAAACAAGTTTATAGGGCAACACATCGTCTATTATTGCTTGGTGCTGGTGAATCTGGTAAATCAACGATCGTTAAACAGATGCGTATATTACATGTTAATGGTTTCTCAGAATCGGAACGTAAACAAAAAATTGACGATATCAAAAAGAATATACGAGATGCAATTTTGGTATGTACTATATACTTTATATATAGGAAAATTGTAATAAAATTTTACTAAAATTTATCACTTGAAATTTATACAAAAATGATAAAATTATGCATTTAATTAATTTTTTGTTTGTGCGTTTTTTTTTTCTGTTACAGACAATTACTGGTGCTATGAGCACACTTAATCCACCTATAGCATTAGAAAAAAAAGAAAATGAGGCTAGAGTTGAATACATTCAAGACTATGCTTCAAGTATGTGTATCAACATTTTTAATTATTGTGAAAAATTAAAATTACTTATTTTCTTATAATTTTCTCTATATTGTATACAGATCCCGATTTTAATTACCCTCCAGAATTCTATGAACACACAGAAGAACTTTGGAAAGATCGTGGTGTTCAACAAACATATGAACGATCAAATGAATATCAATTAATTGACTGTGCTAAATAGTAAGTAATCATGCCATAGATAAATGTCCCATGTACATAAATGCTCTGAAGATTCTATAATAATTTCTATAAGAACATCTAGAATTATAACACCACACCATAGAGAATATTAAATTATTTACTATGTCAATTTTAACAATAAAATAATTCTAATTGAATCTTTATTCACGTTATTTAATTTTTCATATTTCAGTTTCTTAGATCGTGTGAGTATAATAAAGCAACCTAACTATACACCAAATGAACAAGATATATTACGATGTCGTGTCCTGACATCGGGTATATTCGAAACAAAATTTCAAGTGGATAAAGTTAATTTTCAGTAAGTCTTAAGTATATATACACATACGTCCTTTCATTATGTTCCTTCCTCCAGTAAAGAATTTAAAATGCATACTCCCCGTCCGTTTTTTTTTAAATTTTAATCTTTGCTATGTACCTATACTACATTTTTTTAGTATGTTTGATGTTGGTGGTCAGAGAGATGAAAGACGAAAGTGGATTCAATGTTTTAATGATGTAACTGCAATTATATTTGTAACTGCCTGCTCTAGTTATAATATGGTTCTTCGTGAAGATCCAACACAAAATCGGCTTAGAGAGTCACTTGAATTATTTAAAAGCATTTGGAATAATAGGTAAAACAAAACAAAACAAAACAAAATACAATTTTCTTCTCTCAATTATTATTTTCATTTTGTCTAAGATTTATATGTAATTTTCTTTTTTTTGTGCATTTTTTTAGATGGTTACGTACAATATCAGTAATTTTATTCCTTAATAAACAAGATTTATTAGCAGAAAAAATAAAGGCTGGCAAAAGTAAATTATCTGATTACTTTGCAGAATTTAACAGATATCAGACGCCAAGTAAGCATAACAAAGAAATAATAGTAATTAAGAAAAAAAAAAATTTTTTTATTTTTTTTAGGAGCCAAAAGTTTGTCTCCTTTATTATTTTCTATGTATTTTTTGATGAAATTTATTTTTCAATATTTCTGTTTACAGATGACGCACTTATAGAACCAGGAGAAGATCCAGAAGTAATTAGAGCTAAATATTTTATAAGAGACGAATTTTTGGTAATTTTTTCAAAATTTTACTTTAAATTTAAAAATATCTTCTTCATAGAAAAAAAAATAATAAGAAAAAAAAAAAATTGAAACTAATTCGATTGTGTTATTCTCCTCCTTTTTTTTTCATAAATTATTTTAGCGTATCTCAACAGCAAGTGGTGATGGTAAACATTATTGTTATCCACATTTTACGTGTGCTGTCGATACAGAAAATATAAAACGGGTGTTCAATGATTGCCGAGACATTATACAAAGAATGCATCTTCGTCAATATGAACTTTTATAGGTACCTCTATACATTTTTACATTTATGTACATAATACCATTTAATAATTTCATTTTATTTTTTTTATCTTTTTTCAGATAACATTACATCACATTTCACAAATAATTAATATTCAAAATAAAAAAATAAAACAAAACAAAACAAAATAAAAAATATATATACATACATTATATAAAATAAGTTATATCGTCATATTGTCGTCATCGTGTCTACTATTCACAATTGAAAGAAAAGAAAATAAAAATGAAACAAAAAAAAAAAAAAAACTAAAAAAAAATAAAATAAAATAAAATAAAAAAATTATATTAAAAAATAAAACAATAAAAGAAATTAAAACAAAACCCAAAAGAAAAAAAAACCATTAAATAAAAGTGAAAATAGTCTATAAATTATTTTAAATTATTTAAAACAAAACAAAAACAAAAAAAAAAACAAAAAGGATAATAGAAAAATACAATGTAATAATAATTTAATTAAAATGAAAAAGATAATTAAAGGAATAATAAAAAAAATAAAATACGAAATTTTTTTTTGAAGGAAATACATAATTGGATAATATATCAAAGTAAAAGGATAAAATAATAATAATTTTCAAAAGAATACACAAGAAAAAAAAAAGAAAATAGAATAAAAAATAAAATAAAATGTAAACATTTATGTAAAAAGGACACATAAATAATATAACAACAACAACATCATAAAAATATTAAATCGATAATATCTAACAAAAACAGTTTGATAATACAGATGCATACATACACATAAATAAATTCATACAAATACAACAATAGTCCGCAAGCAACAAATCATCATCAGAATAAACTAAGGAAGAATCAAAGAAAACAGAAAACAAAAAATATAATTAAAATTAACAACAAAAAAATAAAATAAAATAAAAAAAATTATTTATAAAACAAATGAAAAACATTTAAAAAAAAAATTAAACTACAGCTAGAAAAATAATAACCTAAAACAAAATACATATATCTAAATTTAATCAAATTACATCATAAGTTTACATTATAAAAATTAGATACCTACATGCTTACCTAAGAGAATATGTATAAAATGGACAAAACAAAAACAAAAAACAAAAAAAAACAAAAAACAAATTAATTAAAATTTGACAAATTTAAACAAAATTTTATTCAAAAAATCATAAACAAAACAAAAGAAAAATAATCTAAAAAATAATTTAATAAAAACGAAAGCAAATAGGACAAAATAATAAAACAAAAATTATAGTAAATTATAGACGAAATACTACATACATAGAAGGATAAAATAATAAAACATAAAACTATCAATCTAAAAAAGCAAACAAAACAACAACAAAAATTAATTGTGAAAATAACAAAAAAAAATACGATGCATACAAGAAAAATTTGAAAACACAAAAAATAAAAAAATGAAAAGAAAGAAATGTGATCGTTTTGTAGATGGTGTTGTTGGTTGTGGCATGATTTTAAAAATTTGACACTGTAGCTAACATTTCTATTCTGTGTGGCATTACCAAGTACCTATTAGTTAATCTAACAGATACATTATAACGTGTTGTCGCAGATATTTTTATGATTTTTTTCATAACACATTTGATAGATTTTTTTTTTCTTTGAAAAATTTACACAAATTTATGTGTACATTATGTGTATTTTTTAAATAAAATTGTTCGGTTTGAAATCTTCCTACTTTACGTGTCAACCATTTATATAAGATTATCTATGAGGATCCTAGAACAGATCAAGGCTCCAAATTTTATCACTGATATAATAGTAATAACGATAATAATAATAATAATTGTGCGTAAACATCTTATAATGGAACAAACTTTTTATATAGGACGAATCGTCTACAGTGTCAATATAACACCATACACACACACATACGCATACAGTTGCTGTATATAGTATCACATTTCATTTCTTCATTATTCTCCAGCAGAAAAAAATGAAACACATACATTTAAATTAAATAAGAAAATAATTTGTAAATTGCACACAATTTTATTTTTTTAATTTTATTAAGCTTTTTATTGTGTTAGTACTCGATTTTTTTTTATTTTATTTTTATTTTTATTATAGGGGAAGGTCAGGTAAAACCCGCCTCCCTCTAGCTTGCAGCACGGTCCGTTAGTAGGTACTCGATGGTACTATACCCTCTAGGTTATGTATTAATTTTTCTTTTGCTCCAATATTTATAATTTCAATACGATAACTTATTCATATATTATGTGTTTCGAACAAAATTCAGACAAAATTATTTGAATCTAAAAAAAACATAATTACAATGCATTTTTGATTGTCTTGTTTGTCAAAATTCAATATAATAATGATTATTTTTTTTTAAATTGATTACAAAAACAAACAAAAAATACATAAGCAATATTTAAAAACCAAAAAAATATTCATAAAACAAAAATTAAAATCTAAGAAAAAATAAAATAAAAAATGTAAAAGTAAAGTAAATTTTAAATGACATGATTTATGCAGTTTGCAATGAAAACAAAATTCAAACGTCAAAATCAGAAAACATACAAACATTAAATTTATCCTTGCAATCAATTTGAGTTGAGTGAGTTTCTCAAAAAGTCGACCATAGAAGCTTATCGATGCCACAGTAATTATGTAAAATGTCGTAGATAATACGTCGATGCGATATCGCTATAAATAATTAAATAATTCAGTGTACCTTACCTACCGTATTCAGAAGATAAATTATTTAACACAATATCGTATCGATGCATTTTAGAATTCAGCATGGCATGAATTTATACATGTATTTTATCGCTGCAACGACGTATACGTACATTGATTTTGATAAGCATGCGTAATTCAGCGCATAAGAATTTTTTGAATTTTTAATGGTTAATATAAGTACAATGTACGTTTTGTTTACTTTGTTTGTTTAACTTGCATTGACAGCTGACATTTGAAAATGTTATTTCTATTATTGCAACTGTCAAAACAAATAAAACAAGAAAAGTAAGCAACAGTACATTGCATCTTCTCCTATAATTCAATTTTAATTTAGTACAGCGCGACGTAGAGCTTGTTCAAAATTCGTAGCGAATAATCTGCGCATGTTTCTCTTGAAATTAAATATGTACATAAAATGATTATATGTATTTGTGTTTTTCTCCCATATAAACCTGAAAAAGTGTAACCACTACAATTATAACCTCGCTCAAAGCATGACGCCATACTCTCACTGCGCATATATTCTATTCGCTACGAATTTTGAACAAGCCATACCGGTGTTACACAAAATTTTAAAACTTTCATCATATTTCCAATTCTGTGTATATGTAAAATTTTAACTCGTATATATACATATACACTAAATTAACTAACACACATGCTAACATTATAATTAAATATTTTTTCTTTAATTATGTATATTCCTTCAATTGAAAAAATTTTGTATCGGAAAAATGATTTAAAAAAATACATAATGTCTTTTTCAAATCGATGCTACATCTTCACTATCAAAATCCACTTTTTTTTTTTTATTGGAAATAAATCACATGACTGTAGTAGAGAGTTTTAAGAAAACAAAGAAAAAACAAAAAAAAAACATTAAAAACTTTAAAAAAAAATTCAAACAAAAAAGTTAAAAAAAAAATGAAAAAGAATGAAACAAAAGAAAAAAATTTACGAATTGCTGAAATAAATCTAATTATAATATAATCTAGAATAATAATAAAATAATAATAAAAAAAAAAAAACAATTAAAACAATTTAAAAAAAAATATGTATTTAATAAAAAAAAAAACAAAAAAAAACATACATATAAGGTAATAAAAATATCAAAAAATAATATGTAAAAACTGAATATAATATTAAAAATTCAATTATTTTAGAGTATTAAAATGAAATTAGAAAAGAAAAAAAGAAATCAAAAAACACAACAAAAACAAAAAAAAAACAATGCATCCATAAAAAAAAATGAAACAAAATTTAGAAAATATTATTTAATATATGTGTGTGTACATGATTGAATTCTAAAAATGCGTTTAACAATAAATGTGTGGTGTGTGGTTGATGTTAATTCATCAAATCATCATAATAAGTAGTTCAGCTAATAAAAATTTAATACGCTAAAAATAATATGTATATTGATGATATGTAGATACTGTCGCCACGCATTTTATGCCATTTTAGAATTCAGTTCAGTCAGAATAATTAAAATCACAATAATAGAAATATTATATAAAAATACACAAAAGAAAAAAAATAATACGAACACAAACATGAACAACTAAATACATATTTAAATATCAATTAGAATACAACACCAACAATATTTTAAACGTTCTTAGAATTTTATTTTTATTTTTAAATTTTTATTCATTTTTTTTTTTTTTTTTTTTTTGTTGAGAAAATATTTTAATAATAATTTTCGTTTTTAAAGAAGAAGAAAAATATATTTATAATGAAAGTTACAATCTCTTTGAAAGAATCTCAAAAATCTCAAACGCAAAATCAATTTATTCTACGAGTATTACGATCACCTATTAGATATCGATTATACGAGTACATATTTTCTTTATTGAATTTATTTACAAATTATATAATATTTATCATTTTAATTTATACTTAACATATCAGTCTATCATTAGCATTACTGTTCAATTGCTTTCTAATTTGAATTTACGACGTATATGTATGTGTACACATAGGTACGTGACAAATTGAATAATGCTCTTCTAATTCAGTTAAAAATTACATATATGTATAATTTAAAATTCTAAAATACAAAAAAATGTTCCATATTTAAGGATCGATTCCAACTAGTAAAAATGAGACAAATTGAAAACGTGTATATTGAAAATACAATACGGTCCCCCAGTTATACTTTTAGCCTTTGGCTGTATTTGGAAACGTCATTTGCAAGCAGACTGTTGCATTTACAGTTTGTTTGGTAATGCAGATAACACATATTATTACGGGTATTCACGGCTTGGTCTTGTATCATTGTAAACGGTGTAAACTTGTACAATCCTACACCTATTGTAAACATGTTCTATGTAATTTTTACTTACACTGCTTGTAAAAATTTACAATGCTGAAACCGCTGAAACCCATTGTATACGGTGTATATATGACATTCTGATATTAAATGCTAAAGTAATTTGATTAAATTATTTTTTGTAATACTTTAGCTGACATACTATGTTATTAATTTGCTTGCTTTCAATACAAAGTTTGCTATGGTGCGTTCACGAAATAATGTAAGATTTGGGTGTATGTTTATACTTTTTACACCTTTACACTTTAACCGTGAATACCTCTATTGTATTACAAGTCTATACATATACTTAATCGTCAAAAGACAGTCAATAAGTTTGACAATAATCCGTTTTTTTTTACGATCTTTTGATATTTCCAAACAGGGCCTTTTCCAAGATTCACTTGATTGACATTAATTGTAAATCGACGTGACAGATGCAACGTTAACGTATTAAATTGTCTTTCAAATAGATTCATTTCTAATTATTTTGTTTTTTTTTTTTGGAATACAATGCTGGGTGTGTGTGTGAGTGGTAAAAAATTAAAAATTTTTTATATCGTCTAAACTTTAATTTAAATACAGAATCTAACACAGAATCTCAAAACGTTAAAAAATAATTGAAAATCAAAACGAATTAAATGAATATTTAAATGTAGTATTAATATGAAATTAAAATAATATGAAAAAATTTTTACACAGAATCGATAAATCGAATATATCTTATGTGTGTACATTGTTTGAAAAGTGATTTAGTATTTTTTTTTGTTTTTTGAATTAAATGCTTTTTTGTTTTTTGTTTTTTCTTTTTAGATTAGATTAAGTCTTAGCTCATGATAAACTTTTTACAACAACTAGATAAAAACTGTTTTTTTTTGTTGTTGTTATTGTTGTTGTTTTAAAATTCATTTGGTTTTTTTTTTGATATTTTTAATGAAAACAGAACCGCATTTAAATTTTAGCACAAATTTTTGTAAATTTTGTACATAATATTATGTTAAATCAGATACATATATTTTTTGTAATTATTTTTTTTTTTGTTTTTGATTTTTAGTAAAATTTTTTTTTTTTTTTTGAATTTTGTCTACTATTTTTGCTTAGATTTTAAAAATATTTTTAGTTGCTAATATTAATTAATTTATAAAAAAAAAAAAAAAAAAAAACAAAAAAACATAATAAACACACAAAAAATAATTATTTAGGCACAGAAAAATTCATATGCATACACATACACATTAAGAAAACACAAATTTATTTTATTTATGTACACATTTACATACATTTACAAACACCTACTACATAGTTTTAGAATATATATATTTTTTTTCTCTTATTCTAAGAACGTTTAATGATTTAATTCTATAATTGAAAATCACAAAAATTGTAATATGAAATGTGATCATAATCGAAATAATGTATTTTTTTGAATTTTAAATTTTTTTTTTTATTTTTTTTTTATTTATTTTATAAAGGTATATTTTTTTTTTAATTTTCAAAAAATCTTCTAAAAATTATTTGACAAGAAAGGCCAGGCCAGTAACTAAATAACTAAAAATAAATGTATTAATAAAGAAGTGCAGACATTAAATGATATTTTATCTGATAATTTTTATTGTGTTGGCAGGTGGGAGGCAGTTTACTGACCTCCTTTCCTTAATAAATAATAAATAATAATTATAATCTGAAAATTTTGTCATGCATCATGATGAACGAACATAAAATTTCTACAATGAATGATCAAATTTTCTAAAATAAATTTTTGTCTATTAATTAAAAATTGTGTGAAGAAAATGATTTTCAGAGAACAGAAAAAAATGTTTTTTCATGATTGTGATGTTCAGTTCAGAATATATTTAATTTATGATGATTTTAATATATTTAAATGAAAATGGAAGCTATTTGTAATACATTTATGTTGTAATAAATCTACATAATTTATGTTTATTCTCCGTAATATAATCTCCGTATTCAATAATTTGACATTCAGTGATATGATATCGATTACAAAATAATGATAAAAGTGGCTGACATGGATAAAGTGGAATTGAAAAAAATATCACAATACCAAACCACAATTCTGATTCTAAAACGACAACAATTTCCGAAAATTATTTCTCAGTTAGATGTATAATTATCTATCGTTATCGTTCTTGATATCATTGGATACGTCAGAATTATTTTACTTTATTAAAACCAGAAAATATGAAAAAAATAAAAAAAAAATTTAGAAAATTAGAAAATATTGAAGATATTTACAATAGTTATCTAACATATTATTTATTTGTGTTTAACAATTCAAAGAAAATACAAAAATATGTAAAATCAATATAATAATCGACATTCTATTTATAGTGTCTGCCTTAGACAATAATAATCAAAAACTTAAAAAACAAAAGAAAAATGTTAAAAACAAAAAAAAAAAAATTAAAAATCAAACTTTAAATTTAATCTCAAAACCAATTTATTTTTTTTTTTTGGTTATTATTTTAATTATAGTTTTGATTGAATCTTACAATATTTTTTATACAATATATCTACATACACATATACATACATGAATTTATTTACATTACACATAATGTACATATTATATATTATATATGTATATATATTTTTTGTTGACTTTTTAAAAAAAAAAAAATTTTATTTCATTTTATTTTACAATTAACAACATTTTAAATGCATAAATAAAGCTCACTGTAATCGCTATACAAAATACACACGCATAATATACTAAGTAAGTAATAGATAGTAGTAAATTCAAAAACAAATACATATAATCATAATAGAAAAAATAAAAATAATACAATTTATTATTTGTCTACTGTTTATTTTTTGTTTTTTTTTTTTTTTATTTAATTTAAAATTTTATTTATTTTATAATATTGCATGCAAGTATGTACTATGTTGTAGAGAAAAATTATTTCAAAAATAAAACACGAATTACATTTATAACATTTTATAGTAATAATGTAAGTAAAAACAAGAAAAACAAACAACAAAAAGTAAAAAAAAAACAACAGAAAGTGTTTATAATACATAAATAATAAACTAAATAAAAAAAAAATGTACATACATACATATGATGCATATACATACACACAACAAATACATATGTAATAGAAAATTAAAAAAAATAAAAATAAAAATAAATAAAAACAAATTAAAAAAATATATATAATTAAAAATATTATGTCTGTATAGTAATAAAAGAGTAATAGAAAAATAAATAAATTAAAATAAAAAATTTTTAAAAAAAATTACTAAAACAAAAACTAAATTAATTAAAAGTTAAAAAAAATTAAAAATTAAATAATATGAAATACAAAAAAAATACAATACAACTAGTAGATGAGAAGAAGGAAAAAAAAAACAAATATTTTATTTTTGTTATTTAATTTTTAAGTGTAATTACATAAAATACGATATGATAATAATAATAATATGTATAATTATGCATAAAATAATATGAGTATCACACACATATATACATAAATATGCACATATAATATTATTTATGTATAAATACTATGTAATGTGTAAATGAGCATATAAAATATGTATATATTATTTTTATTTAAATTTTTTTTTTTTTGTTTTTTTTTATATGTTTTTTAATTGTTATTTTATTTTCTTATGTGTAATATTTTTATGTAGGTACTACATAGATTTATCATTATTGTATATTTTTTGTATATTAATTTTTGTTTTTAATGATTTATCTCTGCGTTTATACATATTATATTATGGATTTTGAAAACACATAAATGTCACATGATAAATTTACTGAAGAGAGAGTATTATTATTATAAGAGTGAGAAAATTATAAGTTATTATATGGATATCAACAAAAAACGTTCATGAAATTCAATACGACGACATCGAGATGGATTTGTTATTTTGTTTTTGTTTTAATTTAATGGTTTTTGTGTTGCCATCATACTGAAAATCAAAATTATTATAAAAGCACCACTATCAAAATAAGAAATTTATGTAGGTGTAAAAATGTTTTGTTCAATCCAATCCCGTGAACAAGCACATGAACATGAAAACAAAAGATATTGTCTATAGGGAAAAGTAAAATTTTAAATAAAGTAAAGTTATTGTTTTTATTAATGTTTTTGTTTTTTTTTTAGTCGTTTTTTTTTCTTATTCAATGATCAATTTTCTATAGTTTGATTGTTTTGTTTAATAGTTATGTTTTTTTTTTAAATTTTGTTTTATTTTGTTTTTGTTGAATAGAAATATAATGGAAAATTTTTATTATGTTGTTGTAAAGTGATTATTATATTATTAATTTTTTAAAAAAAAAAAATTTAAATAAAGAAAATTATGTTAATTAAAAACAAGAGGAAGAAGAAGAAGAAAATGAAATGAGAAATTTTGAAAAAAGAAAAGAAATAATTACCCATGTGTATCTTACATAATGTATGTTACACGTACAAAATTTGTAACTGGTAAACGCGTCTAATAGTTGTATATACATACATAAAAATATATTCATATAGACGTTCATATACATGCATATTATTATTTAGAAGAAAAAGAAGAAGAAGAAGAAAATTGTTAAAAAATATAAAATTTCTTGTTTGTTTTTTGTTTGTTATTTTTTTTTTGTTTTGTTTTTAAATTATACAAAGGTACATTTACAATTTAGCCTAGATTACGTGTGAGATTAGATGATATTCACAATTCAGCGTAAATTAGCGTCTATGTTATTAGTATATAGGAATATTGGTTGGAGCTTTTAATAAAACTATCTCTATCGATCGCCAGCATGAGAATAGAAATACAATCTAATCCTAATCTTAATTTCATTTTGGATTAATCTGGGCTGGGCTAGGATGTTCGGAAATATGAATAGTGCTATAAAAAAAATGTTTTTCGAAGAAGAAGAAGAAGAAGAAGGCCTTGTTCAAAAACGTCTAAATATGCTTTCCATCAATGCATGACGTTCAAAAACATTCAGACAAAGCAGTGCAGTTGTCGAAAAACGTATAGTAGATCAAAATTTATGCGCATAATGCAGTGCATATGTACAACGTTTGAAGTGTTGATGCGTTGTTTGCTAAATGTCAAAGTAGTATGTATGTAGTATTACACAAATAATGTGGTGAATTGTAATTATTAAGATGTTTCCACAAATATTTATAGCTAGAGTTTCCATTTTTAAATAATTATAAAATACAAGCACTAAACCCAGTCAGGTAAAACGTTCATAAACTATGAATCATTGCTTTTTATAAAATCTACTTACATCTGCTTTATGACAGCAAGTCAGCAACAACTAAAGTGCTGTCACTACATATTTATGCTTTTCTGCAATCAATATTTAACTTGAGGTTTTTGAATAAGGTCGAAGGAGTGAAAAATCTAATGTGGAACGTAATCTGGACTGAATTGTTGTAAATGTATTTAAAAAATTTATATAAAAGTTTTAGAAAAAAATAATAAAATAAAATTATAATAAAAAATATAGGTACATATACATACATATATTATGTGAAAGAAATATATATGTACATAAGAGTTATTATTATTATTATTATCATTATCTAAAAAATTAAATTAATCTGTATTATTATTAATATGTAATAATTTGTAAATATGTATTTTATTTTGAATTCTTTAATTAATTATTATTATGTATTCAAATTATATTTGAATGTTTCACAACAATAAATAAGAAAAAAAAATGAAAATAAAAAAAAAGTTTTAATTTATAAAAATATAATTTAAAATTAATAATAATAATATTGTATAATAATAATTTTTAAAAATAAATACAAACACACACATATACACATGAATAAAAACTCAAACACAAAATACATACAATCAATACAATATTTAAATTTTATGAGAAAACAAAAATAAAACAAAAATTAAAAAAGAAAAAACAAATTAAATGAATATGATGATATAAAAGCAATGAACGAATTAAAAATATTAAATAAAAAATGTATATTAAATGAAAACTTATTAATAAAAAAAATATTACATGCATATCGGACCTCAATTATTATTATTAAGTGTGATGTTCTGTGCTCTGTAAATATGTAAAGTACCCTACCCCGTAACAGTAGTTGTATTGTAGAGAACTGATCATATAATAGTTATAGATAGTTTGATATCATTTTAAAAAAGAAATGAATGTTTTTATTATCGAATATACTTATGTGTATAATTTGTTTCTTTATTCATTAATCCACGATTATTATGATTATATTGGTAAGGATACAACATATATAACTCTATTTTATGATCAATTTTTTATAATACTTCTTACGTATGCTTGAAGCACACATCTATATACATACAGCATGTAATGCTTAAAGGTATTATAATATCATAAGTTTATAATTTCAAATATTTGCATATATAGATTATGTATGTGTACTCATAATGTGTACTCACAAACCACAAGGCAGAAGACCAGTAGGACGCCCAAGACCCAAGACTGAGATGGTGCGCAAACGTGGAAGCAGATCTCAAAAAACTGGGATGGAGTCGGTGTTGGAGGCAGAAAGCCTCTAATAGGGATGAGTGGAGGAGAAGTTTAGCTGAGGCCAGGGCCCTGAATGGACTGTAGTGTTATAAAAGAAGAAGAAGATACGATGATATACGTTCATATTTTATATGTGCATTAGTAAAATTTTTGTATATGGATACAATTTTGATCTTTAAATAGAAAAATTGTAAAAAAATCTTAAAAAAAATGTTAATAACCGCCTACTTTCTACTAGAAATCTTCATCCCAGCATACATAATGTACACATCAACATGATTTGTTTTTTTTTTGCGCACATGCATTATTCATTTGTTGAACTGAAGATGCTTATTCTATTGACATACTGCAGAGATAAACCATGGTTATCTCAGTTTCTAGAACTCAGTTATCTTGTTAATCAAGTTCGAACTCAGTTTAATCTTTGACGTTTGTGTTGTTTTTTTTTTACATTATATTTAAACAAACTGTCAAACCAAATTTCAGCTAACATGCTGAATAAATGAAAAAGAATTGATGTTTGAATTTATCCCGACAGGTGTCGTATGAATACATAAACTAGTTCACCTGAATTTAAATATGTCACCCATACCAGGTTATCGATAAACCATTTGAGATAACCATGGTTTATCTCTACAGTGTGTGAATAGTATTAGATTATATTTCTACATTCTAGGATTATTTTTAATTTTGTGAATGTGTAGGTAAGTAAGTATCTTTTCTTCAGCGCATGTGAACTTAGTACATTATGCATTCACCATCTGTTTTGATTGTACCTACACACACTCTTAATAATTGAGGTAACGATACAAAACAAAAAAAAAAACAAGTAAAACTATAAAGTAATAAGTTAAAAATAAAATTAAAAAAAAAAAACAATAATTAACAGAAAATATAACATCATTAACAACAATAATAACAACAACAAAAACAACATTTGAATTATCTTGTGGAAAATTTTAATTATCTACCTATATATGTATATATAAAAAAAATATATTTGTATGTATAATGTAAAATGTAATATTAATTTTTATTATTTTTTTACATGATTAATTATTATTATTACATTACATAAATGTATACATATGATGCTATATATTTACTGTATAAGTATAAAATGATAATAATTATGTACATGCATATTTACTGCATATTATGTATGTACATATAATGAATGCATAATATATTAAAATAATAGAGAAAAATTAAACAAAATTTAAAAAAATATAATTATGTAAGTATAAATAAAAAAAAACAAACAAACAAACAAACAAATTATAATAATAATATCTACATATTTATGTAATAATATTAAATAAAACAATTTTTTTTAGCAAAATAAATTTTAAAAAAGTAACTAAATTAAAAAATAGAAAAAATTAAAACAAAGCAAACAAAAAAAAAAAAACAAAAGAATTTGATATAAATACATAAATAAATATGTAAATCTAGACGAATGAATGATTGAATGAATGAAGAAAAAACAAAAAAGAAAACAAACCACAAATAATATGAAATAATATAAAAATTTAAAACAAAAAAACAAAAAATTAGTATAAATGAAAATTATAAATTATGTAATTTATTAAGTTTTTAAATTATGTAATGTAACACTATACCATGTTATTATTTTTATTTTTATTATTATTATTATTATGTATCTAATATGTAATTATTATTATTAATTCTATTATTCTCTGTTATAATTTGAAATACAAAATTAAAACTATTTATAAACAACAAAAATTTGAGAAGTAAAAAAAAAAAAAATGAAATAAAATAAAAAAAAAATTTTTTTTATAAAGAAAACACACACACACACACTCATAAATACAACATAAAAAAATACATAAATAAAAAATTATTTATAAAAATGAAAATATTTTACGTATATGCTGTGACTTAAAAAAAAATGTTTACTTACATACATACGTACTGTAGTATGTACATTATGTATGTATGTAATATGAATAAATTTATTAATATATTATGTAATACTAAACTAACAAAATGATAATACAAAAAAAAAAAGAAAATATTAATAATAATGATGATAATGATACATTGGAATTAAAATTAAAAGAAAAACAAAAAAGATTAACTCAAAAAATTTAATAAAATAAAATTTAGAATAAAATTATAAATAGAAAAAAATAATAAAAAGATAATAAAAATACATAGTAACACAAAAAAAATATATATGTATATGTATTAAAAAACAGAAGAAAAAAAAATGATTAAAAATTTGATGATTAAAATTCAATTAAAAAAAAAAAAACAACAAAATAATAAAATAAAATAAATAAAATTAAATATAAATAATAATAATAATAATAATGTAAATTAAATTACATATATTCATATATAATAATTAAAAATAAATAAATGAATACAAAAAAGAAATAACTAAATACATATACATATACATATACATAAATAGATAAATGAAAAATGAAAATAAAAAAATGTAAACAAAAACAAATACAAAAATATAGCAAAAAAAATATACACCACATTATAATTATAATTATATAACATTACATTTATATAAAATACATACATAAATTTCATAGATAAAAAGATATATGATGAGATGATAAAAATAATTATTATATTTAATGTAAAATAATAAAAATAATAATGATGCGCTCAAAGATAATAACAATAATACATAATAATAATATAACATATACTATCATACATATATATAATATACATTTGTATGTACATACATAAAATAGTACACTTGTTCACATAATATAAAATACAATTTAATTAACAAAAAAACTATAAATAAATAAAATAAAATAGAAAAACAAGAAGAAGTAAAAAAAAAATTAATAATAATAATAATAATTAAATTAAGATAATAATAAAAATGATAAAAAAAAAGAAAAGCAAAAATAAAAATCCAAAAATTAAATCAAAATATGTAATTATTATTTATTATGAATTTATAATGTACATAATATATGTACTTACATTATTATAAAAATCCTCTTTATCGAAAATAATAGTAAAACATTATCAATATTTTTATATTTATGTATTTTCTGGAAAGGATGCTGCGCACTCATGATATATACGGATCACATTAATGGTCATTACGGTGTAATGATAATTATCATAGAGAAATAATAATAACAAAACAATGATAAAAATGGACCTGGTCAAAAACATCAAAATTTTGAAATCATGAGCCATTAGTGCAGTGACAGTGATGATGCATAAAACTAATGCTGAGTTCAAAAATTAATCATGATTTTGCAGTGTTGCAGAAGTGTTGCCGCAGTGTTAGCGCAACACTGATTATTTTTATGTTGCGATGCTTTGATGATGCTGATTAATAATTTTACAAAAGTTTTGAAGTTTTTTTTGTCTTTTAAAATTTTACAAATCGATAAAAATTCACAAAAAATCAAAAATAAATTGAATAAATAAACCAAATTTAAAATATTGAAATTTAATTCACTGTTCATTTTTTTTTTATGATCCATAATAGCATTGATATAATTATTTAAAATCAACTAAACGTCATTAATTTGAGGTTATTTATTCATTGCAACATCAAAAATCATGATGCAAATGTTGACGTTGTGATAAGTTAGTGTTAACAATAAAATGCAAAAATTAATACATGATTTTAATCATGATTACGTTTTTGAACTGTTGACGAAAGTTTCTTTTGCAACACTAACGCAGTGTTGAATTTTTGAAACCCACTCTAATTTACTACATTTTTGTACTCATGGTGTGCTTTGCATAAGTTGTTTTTGAACAGGATGCTTCTGAAAAGCATAAAATTTAACGTTTTTGACCAGGGCCCAAATATACGAGTGCCAGTACATAAATATACTTACATTACGTATGTAGTTGAATGTATTACATAATGTATTTTGGATAATTTTATTATTTATTTCTCTATGGTATATAGTGCGTACATATCATAACCATAAGTGAGGCGTTCCATATCAAAACTCGTCTTATGCACCATGTAACCAATTTTGAGTTAGAAGTACTAACGGTTTCTCTTGAAGCCAATTTAACTAAAAATGAATATATTGATTGACACATAAAAATTAGTGTAATCCTTCATAATTTATAACATAAAAATCAGTATGCTTTTCAAAACTAGAAGAATGGTTAAAATGTTTTTTGTGTTTTTTGGTAAAATCAATTATCAAGGAGAAGACAAGTTTTGATATGGAACGCCTCAAGTATGTAAATCTAATCTAGGTAGTATTTGGTATTGATTAGTATCTCATTAATTGTGTCTGTGTGAGATTAAATTCAGTATAGAAAGAAGAAAACACCATGATATATGTAGGAGAGTGGCATTGGAACAGATTTAATACACAGGCTGAAATAAATTACTAAATTTTTTTTTTCATTTTCCTTCAATAACAAATCTTTAAGGAAAATAAATTTATGTATGTGTGTATTTACATATACATATAATGAATTTATTTTCTATAGAATACTAATAATTTACAGAATATGATAAAAACAAGAAAATAATAGTATGAATATTTTTATTTTAATTCGTAAACTTGAGTTTGGGTTTGTTCTTTGTTGTGTGTTCTGTGTTTTTATATTTTATTTTCCGTATGACATTTCGTTTTTTTCTTTTCCTTTTTTTTTCGTTTTTCGGTTTTCGTTTATTTATAATAATAATTATTGAATTATAAAATATAAAATATTCAATCAATCAATTTACACCATCACCAATAATCTAACAATATGACAGGCATGGTTGGTGGTGGAGAATTTTCAATTGAATAGAAAAGTTGAAACTGAAACATCAAAAACACAAATCACTCAATCAATAATCATTTCCAATCAGTTCAATTCAAATAATAATGAGTATGAGAATATGAATAGTAGTAGACACTTAGACGTGCTTAGACAGTAGCAAGCAGTAGGAGTAGAGTAAAAAATGTGAAATGTGAACGTGATTAGTTTATTATATATCAGATCAGCATTCAGATTCAGCAATAATAGTCATCCAGTCATCACAAAGTTGGTACGTTTGTTTCATTCAATCGGTTTAGAGATTCAATTTGTTGTATTTATAGTGTTAGTGTAGTGCCGCAACCGTAAAGAGTAGTTATTTTTTTTTTTCTTTGGTGTTCATATTTTAATATTTTCATAATGGCAGACACAAGCAGTGTAATAACAAACAACGGTAGTAATAATGAAGCTGTGATTGTGAAATAAAAAAACGTTAGCAGATCTAGAAAAATATCAAAATAATTGCATACCAGTAATTTATGTACATATATACAGCAAAAAAATAATTGAAAATCTAAAAAAGTGATTTACGTTCATAATAGAGTCGAAAATAAAAATCTTCTCTTTTGGTTTTTTTTGTGTTTGTTTTCTTTTTTTATTTCTTTTTAGGAAATGAAAATACACAATAATTTTCTCGGAAATAATAAAATATATTTTTCTTCGTCATCGTGTGTATTATGTTTATGTTTTGTGTTTTGTGTAATTTGATTATAGCTCTTCTTCTGATTGGAATTTCATTTTCAAAGTATGTATCTATTTTGTTTTTTGGTTCCTTTTTCTTAATTCTTAATTATGATTTTATTAAAAATTAAATTAAAATTTTGAACGTTATAATCAAAATAGTATGTGTAGGTATATATGTGTGTATATAAAAATTCAAAAAAAAAAAAAAAAAAACACAAAACATACACCGAAAAAAAACTACATTACATAAATTAATATATAAAAAATGAACAAACATATAAAACAATCATGATAATCATATACTTACATATAAAAATTACTTCTATATACAAAATAAATACTCTAAACATACATATATATATAGTATATGTACATTTATCTATACATATTTAAAATTTAAAATAAATAAAATAGAAAATTAATTTTTAATACTCTATCTTTAAAAAAAAAAAAAACAGAAGAAGAAAAACAAATACTAATTAAAATACTAAAACTAAAGAAAAACAAAAAAATATAACAAATTTATATTTTAAATTAATTTTTTTTTAAAAAAAGGAGAAAAAAAAATAAATTTGAAAAAAAAAAAAAAACAAGAAACAAAAAAAAAATAAAAATAAAAATTATGTAATGAAAAGTTAGAGCAGATGATGAAGCATCATATTTGATAAAACAAAACGAAAGACAAAAAAAAAGATATTTCTTAAAAAAAAAAAATGAAAAATAATTTTTGTGACAAAAAAAAAAGAAGAAAAGAAAAAAATACAAACCATAAGTATATTATATATTTTTGTATGGATAACGATTATGTAATCAAAGAATAAAATATATGAAGATGAAAAATATACAACAAAAAAAAACCTACAATATACTATTATATCATATTACAATTTACATAATCACCATCATCATTACATCCACCCACACAATAATCACAAGAAAGTATGCAACTAGTAGGTATACTATATACATACAATATATATTTTTAAAATAATAGTAAAAAAAAAAAAAAACTAAAAATTAAAAAAAAAATATATTAGAGAAAATTAAAAAGTAATCTGTATACTTTCTACGTTTATTTTTCTATTTCTACATAATATAGACACATAATTTATTCTCTAAATACATAATACATATGTACATACAAAGATACAAATACAAGACACAATATTATATACTCTACACTTGCGTACACTTATATACAAACACGTGGTGAATATATTTTTTTTTATGTAAATGAATTGTAATTTAATTGGTTTTTTTTTGTCGTTTTTGTAAAGAATTTTGTTTCTTTTTTTGTTATTTTAATAGAGAAAAAAAACGTATTTTGCAAGAATATTTTACACACACTCATAGATACATTATATGAGTATTATTATCTGGATTTTTGCATATACGAGCACATACATGAAAAAGTACGACAATGGAACAAAAAAATTAATTAATAAAAATCAAAACAAAACAAATTGAGAAAATAGAAGAAAAAAAAAATTGAAATGAATTTAGAACAAAAAATAATAATAATAATAATAATGATCTTTCAAATAAGAAACTATATACATAGATGAAAAATGAAACTGAATAAAAATAGAAGATAGAAAAAAAATATTTTGAATTTGAAAATGCAAAAAATGCAAAAAACGAAGTCTAGTATGAATTTATCCTTGTAGCTAAATAAATAGATAAATAAATGAATGAATAAATGAATAAGAAAAAAGTTAAAAAAAATATAATAGAATTAAAATCAAACATTGAAAATAAAATAAAACAAAATCTACATTTTGTATTCAATTATCTCAAATGTCAAATATTTTCTAGATAACTCGTAGATTATACTGCGATGATACTCGTACACACACTGTATACATATATGTACAGTAAAATACTTATAAAGTAGAAAACAAAAATCACAAAATGAAAAAAAAATTATTATGTAATACTGAATAATCATTACGTCGTAATGAGTAATGTACGAGTATTTAATAATTATGAAATAATACGAAAAATGCATAAATAAAATACGATTGCGTACTGTTGTATATGTGTAACTGACTAGAAAAATGAAAAAAAAAAAAAATAATATAAGTACATATATGAATAGATAAAAGAAATTATATAAAATAAAACATACGATTATGTATAATAAAAAAAAAATTAAATAATAATAATAAATAATAGTAATCATAAAGTAAAAGTAACTAGCACAAAATGCTTTAAAGACTTAAAAAGTAAATTATATAAAAAATAAAATAAAATAAATAAATTAATTAAAAACATTAAAAGAATATTTAAAAAAATAACAATGAAATTAATAACAATTTAAATAGCAAAAGTAAAAAAAAAAATGAAACAAAAAAAGAATATTAATTATAAATAAAAAAAAAAAAAAAAAAAATTGTAAAATAAATCAAAATAAAAATAATAAAAAGCAACAAAAACAAAGAAAAAAAATCATCATCATCATTATGCACTCTCTAATAAAAATGAATAAAAACTAACGTAAAGTAAAATATTTAAAATAAATGTATTATGTAAAAATAATGAAACAAAATAAGAAAAAAATACCAAATTAAAAATAAAAAAAAAAAAAAAATTTAACTAAAACTAAATGAAAAAACAAAACATACGAAAAAGTGAAAAAGAAAAATTAAAAGAAAATATAATAAAAATTACGTACATATAATATGCATTATCAAAAATAAATAAAATTTAAAAGAAACAGAGAAAAAAGAATATCATTAAAAATAAAAAAAAATGTATTTTCATTTAAATCTAGATTAGATACATACGTATACGAGTATATGTACCTTCTACCATACTACACACACACACATACATTACAAAAACAACCTTATATCACGGTAGACAAGCGAAAGCGAATCATTGATCATTTTTCCAGTCTCCATACCATATCTCAAAAGCATATCTTGGCCATATCTCGAAAACCATTAGTCATAACGTGTTGAAATAATTCTTTCCGGAAAGAGCGTCCCGAAATCTATAAAATTAGCCTATCAAATTGGTAATAAACTTCATGGGATAAATTTAAAATCTTTAAAACCAAACGTTTTTCAATTGAATTATTTCAGTTTATTTTAATTTTTTTTTTTTTTTCAAATCTAATATTTTTATTTATAAAATGGTTAAATAAAATTGAATATTTTATGTTGTGTGTGTACAACTAAAGTTACTTTTGACATAGGTACATTAATATTTAACAATATTGCATGGTTAAATCTAACAGATTTTTGTGTACTTTTTAAATTTACATCTTTATAATATTCTTTTCATAATATAAAAATAACTCTTGTTTATTATTCAATTTATTCTACAATTTTATTTGATAGAAATATTCTTCATTTATTAAAATCTTTTGTTTTGTTCGCATCATTTAATCCAGTGGCCTCCGCTCTCATTTGTAATGCTTGTACATATTATCGTTAGTGATGCAATAATGGTAGATAGTCACACAGCTGAAAAGTCTTCACCTCTATCCATGGACAGTTTGTATAGTCATGTCATCTATTTTGACGTGGATTTTTATCTTGTAACTGAAATATTAATATATATGTATAAGTAAAAATGTAAAAAAAGACGAAAAATTGTGGTGTTTATATCTTAATTACCTGTGTTACCACGAACAATTGAAATCTTCATCGAATAGTTTATTTACAATGTGTTGATATCTGCAATGAATTATCGATATCTAGACATGATGAATTCGACGATGATATGCCCCATAATGATGATGATGATCCCCGATCAAATGTATTTCTTGTACCAGATTCAGCTTGTAATTGACGACAATATTCTTTGGAACGTTCATGTAATCCTCAACACGGGACGGGATTCTAATCCACTACGATTCTTCTCAACTTTACGTTACATCAACTTTTTGCATTGTTATTTCGAGTTCTTCTTCCTTATCACGTACCTAAAAGAATATTTATGAGAAGAAAGTTAAATACGATTCATTCGAATAATTAATGAATTAATTGTAGAAAAAAAATATTAAGAATCATATTTTTTTGTTGAGAGTTACATTAAACACGGTTTCCATGCACGTATTTTTTTGCTTGAACACCGCGGCATGTCCCCCAGATACAATTGATCTACCTCACTACATATACACCGCTGACGACACCACTAGAAATATCGAACTCCACTATTGATCAAAGTGAAGCTGGTATTTTATGTGAGGATGGTATACATATGAAAAAAAATTTATTTCCATATTAACATGAATTTCGAACCTAGGACCTCATAGCCATGAGGCCATTCTCTATACTCTACACCATATACATTCATACTTTTATTACTACTTTTTATTTATAATAATATAATTTGTAATATCACTGCTATTGGATTTTATTTTGGATGGATTTGTAAAATAAAATTATCCACAATTTTGAAATGATTTTTTCATAAATGAAAACGATTATTCAAATAATTTGATTTTAAAAAAAAAAAAAAAAATATTTTTTTTTTGTTGAGGGCATCGAGGATGATGGTTTCCATGCATGTTGTTTTGCTTGGACACCGAAGGCGTAAACCCCCATACAATTTTAATCTACCTCACATAAGCACAACATCCTCTTCCTATTGATTAAAGTAGAGTATTGCCAAATAGTGAGGATCATTAATAACTGTGAAAAAAAATTTTTGTTAAATGTTTTGACTTGAGTTCGAACTCACGACCTAAAGCAGCATAAGAACAGCTTATACACACTACACCACAGAGGTATTAATTTAAAGTATTTTTTATTCACAATATAAGTTGTTTGTAATATCATTGCATTTGGATTTTTTACAATTTGTAAAATAAAATTAATCCACGATTTTCAACTGACTAGAAAAAATGTTAGGGCTATAGTATCGTGTAACGTGTTCCGTTTCCGTCTTTCTTTAATTGTAATTTATTTAATTTAAACTAGACTTTTAAACCGAACACTACAAAAATTTTCATGAATGAAGATCTCAGTCAGTTCATAGCGATTCTACTCGAGAGAATAGTGATAGAACGTTATAATAGATCAGAGACAAAATATACAAATGAAAATAATTATTGTACGAGTACATTACTTACTTTTTTTTTCCATTTACATACATCGTCACAGCTACATTACACCAACACCTCTAAGTCGGTCAAAATTTTTATATTATTATGATGTTGTTATATTTCTCAATATTTCTGGTCTGATGATTTAATTGATTTAATATGTAAATTACCTATTTTGTTTCTAATTTATCAAAAACTTATAAAAATGCAATAAAAAAAAATGTTTTACATTTTGCACATCTTAAAATATGATTTTGAATTTGTGTAAATTGATTTTGAATAAAATAATAATGTTATTGAAAACTCGATTAAATTTTTTTTTTTTTTTTTTTTTGTTCAAATAATTAATATAATTTATTTTAATTTATACATGAAAAATGTTCTGGATTTTCTTATTAGGTTTTTAGTTTTTTTTTTTTTTTTTATAAGATCACAATATCTAATTATTTATGAAAACTTAAAATTACTACTACATATTCGGATTTTATTGTTGTATTTTAGTTTTTTTTTTTCATTTCTTTTATTACAATTTGCCGTACATAATTAAATATTATAATTACTTTCAGTTCAGTTTTTAAAAAATTAATTTTTGTCCTTATAAATAATGCAATACAAAAAAAAGAAAAAAATTAAACTTCATTGCATTATCAAAATTCAAAAATGACATGCATTGGCATCATAAGTATGTACTTTACTACACGTATTATCATATACAGATACAGTGGTATTATAGTATAGTATGGTATGTAGTATACTATAATATGTGTATGTGTGTACGAAATGAATATTTTGTTATGGTAAGTAGCGTCGTAGTGTGTGTGTATGTATCATCATCATAATATTCTCAAAATAATGCACAGTGAAGTTTAATTTTCATTCACATAGCTATTTTTAATTGACACTAAAATTTTTTGTTCTACTAGAATAGATGTGTATATGTCGTCTTTATTTTTTTTTTCTTCATTTATTTATTTATTTTTTTAAATAACACACTTTTCTGATAAAATAATACATACATACATATGCCGAAATTAAATAAATTTAACTTTATTAATGTAAATCGTACTTATAATAATGTAAAATATCTAAGTTTTTTATTGTTATGTCTGGTTTTTTGTTATTGTTTTATTTATTTATTTATATTTTTTTAAATATAATATTTATTTATAATTTATACACATTATTATCATGTTTAAGAGGGTTTAAGAAGTTATAAGTACACATAATAAATTTGTGAAATGCATGAATAATGTACCGTGTACCGTCCTATTTTGTAATAATTTTTCATTAATCATAATAAATTCATAATAAAATTAATATAATACATTATATACCTACCTATCTATTACATTATTTGTTTCATATTTTTTTGTTATTTCATTGTAATTTATAGTCCAAAACTTGAGTTTTTTGTATTACGGAAAATGAAAAAAAAAAAATTAAAAATAGAAAAAACACAAAATAAGAGCTTACGTCCACCGAGCATATTATAAAGGCCAACATTTTAGTTATCGTTAGTGTAAATGTAAAAATGACAAATAATATTAAATTTACGGTGCGATTCTGCATAAGAGATCTCTTATTTCTCTTATTCCTCTTATCGTTTTTAGTGCAAATTACATTACAAATACATACTTTTAGGAGTTAAATTAAATTAGATAAGAGATGTGATCAGCTGATCTCTTAACTTCAGTGGTGAATTTTTTAATGAATTTTGACATTCTACTTTCGAACGTTTATAACCGAAAAATTCTTTTTTAACGGACAAAAATCTCTAAACTTTAGAGGTCATCGATGAGGACCTCTTATATCTCTTATTTATTTTATTTATATTATTGATATTCAAATATTGTATTCGTGTCGTGCATATTGTAAGTAATTTGATAATAATAATAATAGAATTGTATTAATAATAATAATTATTATAAATATAAATAATAATAATAATAATAATAATAATAATAAAATAATAATAATAAAATAATAATAATTGTTATTATAATAATTATAAATAATAATAATAATAATAATAATAATAATAATAATAATAATAATAATAATAATAATAATAATAATAATAATAATAATAATAATAATAATAATAATAATATTAATAATAATAATAATAATAATAATATTAATAATAATAAAATTGTAATAAAAATTGTAATATAAAAAATTAAAAATCGTAATAATTACTAATAACAAAGATGATAAAACAGTGAACTACATTATCTTTGTATATGACAAGGAGTAAATTGAATAAGATGGGTTTAATACCTATGGTGAATCTTATGTCATTTTATGAGGTGAATCTCTTATCCAGAATACCGATTCCTCTTAAAAAATATATTTCACCAAAACTTTAGAGAAATAAGAGGAATAAGAGATCTCTTATGCAGAATCGCACCGTTAGATCTAATCTAAGCTGAATGTCAAATTGTCAACGTTAGTCCATTGAACATAAACCTTCGTATATAAGTACTGTAGCAAAGAAATGAATAAATTAAAGTCCAACCATGAGAAAAAATATAGTAATGCACAAGTCTTGTTTACGGTACTTATGCATATGAGTAACCTCTTATTATATGCTATATGAATAATGATAAACATTATGAGTTATCGTTTATTTATATAATGAATACATATATGATGTATTGTAATGTTTATTGAAAATTTTTGAATTCGTCGTAAGCTCGTAAGTAGTGTCGTCACGTTACAATTATTATTTCAAAATTTCATGTTATTATGGAGAAGAAATTGAATTCAATATTTTATTCATTATTTGACGATTTTGAATTGGACGCATTTTAATATTACATTCACAAACATATGTATATACGATACGTATGAATACAAATTTTCGTATTAATTTTATATTTGTGGACTTTACGCTTCTTTATTCTTTTTATTGGCATTTCTATTCTCAATCTCAATTAATTTATTTTATTAATTTTTATATTTTTAATGTACATATACATTATGTACATGTACGAGTATGTATAATTTATATGAACAAATATTTTTTTCTGATACATGATAAATATTACATATGAATCGCGCATCGCATCTGTCATCTTCTGTATAAATAATAATGTGGTTTGATATAATAATGGATAAATCCGATATAAAATATGTGCATACATTTAGGTGCTACCTAAATAACGATGTAATATTTGAATGTATATTTTGTTTTTTAAACTACAGATCGCGCTTTATACATTAAAAAAAACTATAATTTCTTGACAGAAAATTAGATAGCATTGACAGGATATAATATATACTTCCTATCATTGTTACCATATTTTATGGTATTTTTTTTTTGTCAAATCGATTAATTCTTTTTATTTTTTTGGATCTATATTCTATTCTCAAATGATAATATGATAATAATAAATGTTTTTTTTTTATTTTTTTTAAATTATAATTTATACATATACATTATGTACATATTTATGTATTCGTAAATTTTTGCATATGTAATACATTTTTACATTACACGTTTTACATTTTATAAGTATCTTTTTGCCCGTTATAATGTACATAATATAGGTATGTATATAAAACAAAAATGAAAAAAAAAATAAAAAAAATCTATATTGTACATAAAAATTTTTCGTTATTACTTTGATTTGGTAAATTTTTATTATTTGTTCTTTTACATTTCACATGAGTATTTTTATTGTATTTCTTTATACATTATGCATAACATTTACATAAATATACATACATAATGTTTATTTTAATACACATACATTATGTACATATACTTTTTTCTAGTTTCAATCCAAAAACAACAACGTTTCAAACAAAACACAATTTTTTAAATCAAAATCAACATTGTTCGAATCAAACTCAATGAAATTCAATTTGTATTGACATGAAAAATGTTGTTTTTGATTGGAACAATGCTGGATTCCACTAGGAAAAAGTATATACTTTTTGTATGTATGTAATATACATATTATATTATTTTTAATTTAGTTTTAATTTCAATTTCAATGTTGTTGTTTTTTTTTCTTTTTGTTAATATTCTGTTGTTTTACTTTTAAAAAAATTTTTATTTTGTATAATATATAGAATTATATGTGTATATAATATATTACCTATAGTATATTTATGTATGTATATAATGTATGTATATATAATAATATAATATTAATAATAATAGATAATAATATGTATATGAATAACAACAATAATAATTGATTTCACTTTTTATATTTTACAATTTTGTTTTGTTTTGTTTTTTTTTTTGTTTTTTTCAAATGCAATATAATATTAAATATATATTATGTTATGTATAATATATAATGTATGTATATAGTAAGTACATATACATATATATAATATATATTTTTTAAATTTTTATTAAGTTAGTTTTCATTCAATTTTAATTTTCTTCTTTGATATACATATGTAATTATTTATCTTTGATTTTTCATATTTACGTTGTTTTTTTATTTTTTAATTTTTATTTTTGATTTTAATAACCGAGCATGTTACATTATTTATTTTTTTTTTGTTCAAGTAATACATACATATAGTATATATATGCGCGCCGTACGTTGTATATGTATTTAATTATTAATTTTTTTCACTATTTGTTTGTTATTTTATTTTCATTATTTTTATCAATTTAATAAAATAAAAATGAATTTCAAAATTTCTGTATTTTGTTGTAAATAATTTATTCATTATACTACATTCATTTTTTTAATTTAATTTCATATTTATTTTTTCATAAATTATTTTCATCTATTTTATTATTATTATTATTATTATTATTTTTAATTTAATTTCATGTTTACTTATAAAATATGTTTTATCAATTTATTTGTTATGTTGTTTTTATTGTTTATTTTTATATGTATAAGTATGCATTATTATAATTTATTTTATTTTGATATAAATTATATTGTGTATGCAATGTATTATGTATATTAATCATAGCTCATTATAGCATCATCTACCTATAATATCGTCTATATAGCATATTCTATTTAAATTACCATCTTTAATATACATACATACATAATTATTTATAATTTTAATAACTATATATTATATACTATTTATTTATTTCTGTATATATTTATTTTGCCTACAGTATAATATTGTCATATTAACTTGATATACATCATTTTTCTGTATATTATTTATATTTCGTTCTTCATTAAATGTACATACATACATACAATATGTATCTTTCATACATTATGTGTAATTATTATTTTATAGATTCGTGCAATTTTACTTATTTTTTTTTTTTTTAATCATCATTTATATATACTTGAATTCAATTTGTTGTTTGTTAGCTATATATTTATTTATTTATTTATTTTTTTTCATTAATATTTTATTGTAACCATATTTCATATTTTTCACCGTATTTAATTCTAATATTATTATCATTTATCATGTACATTACATTTCATAATATGAAATGAAGTGTATATGGTACGCATATGTATGTATTTTATTTTTAACACATTTTATATTATTTATATTATTTTTTATGTTATATGTAATATTTAATTTATTCATTTTTTATGTGTATATAACCTACTCCCTTTTCATTTAATAAAAAAAAAAAAGAAAAAATTGTATTTTATCTATTTCATTTTATAGTATCTACAAATAGTTTTAAATTCATTTTAATCGAATTTACATATTTTAATCCACTATTATTTTTTTTACTTTCTGTTATAAAAAAAAATTATTTAGAAAAACGTACACGTTCAATATACAATATACGAATATGTAATAAAAAAAATCTACATTATTTTGTTTCGATTTTCTTATATCATAGAATAAAATGTATTTTAATTTTTGTTTTTTTTTTCTTAATATATTATGTAGCTATAACAATTAAGTACTTACGTTTTGTCGTGTTGTTTGCTATTATTTCAAATTTATAGATGTGTGTAGTATGGTAGTACATATTCTATTATTTTTGCAGTACAAAAAAATTGTTTTTTCCTTTTTTTTTCCATAATAATTTAGTATTTATAAACATTATTATATGTATTACATATTGTGTATGTTTAATATTTTTACTATATTTAGTAAAAATAAAAAAAATAAAGAATGTAAATAATAAAAATAATTCCAAAAAAAAGGCAGTGATTCTTAATATTTTAATATGAATATATAATATGTATAATTATGTACTCAGATATAATCAATCCACAAAATGAAGAAGCTGTCATTTTTTAATCATTTTAGTAGTTAGTTTAATTATGGAACAAGTGAACTTCAACAGATGAAAAAAAGTGAAATTTGGTAAAATATAATATGTATTTCATTTCAATACTCTAGTATTTTTTATTGATAAAAAAAATTTTTGTTTCATTTTTCATTTCTCTGACTTCCATTACAAATTACATCTAGACAACAACACACCAACTGCCATCGCACATATCCAGCGACAACTACATCGTATAGCCGAAAGTTCGCAAAATTCGGACGACAACCACAGCGTAACATTAACATGAATTTCACATTTTTGCTTCTTGAGAATAGATTACTACTACCACTACTACTACAAAATTCAGATCGTGAAAGGCTCGTTGTCACTGAAAAATAGAATAGATTTTATTTGGGCGACAGCGACTGCGTAAAGTTCAACCAGTTCAACGGTAAAAAGTCCCATTTAATTACTGTATACGTTGTAATTGTCGCCGGAATTGTGCGATGGCTGTAACTCCTACTATGTAATCTACTCCATTCCTACTACTCTGACTCTGATAACCACTTTACTAATTCAAATTCACTTCACTATACTGACCACCTACTGACTAAATGCTGACTGAATGCTGCTGAATGTTAAGAGCATCTTATAATTAATCTTTACTGATTTTGGGTGATTTGGGTACACGTTTTCTCAGCCATTTTTTATCCAATTTTTATGAAATATGTTTTAAATGAAAGCTCAATGGGTCTAGAGTGAAATAAGCGGAACAAATTTTTCAAAAAGGTTTTAGTTTTTCCTGTACAGGACAATAAGGACGAGGCTTTCTTCAAATTTCAACGTGCTATGATACACCTTTTCTCCGTAACTACACCATGTATTTTTCTAAAATTTTTGTCATACATCAATGAAATCAAAAAATTTTTAATTTGAAGAATGATGTAACGAGTGGGTGCGACTGGTACGGTATTGGTTACTGGTAGTGGTCTGGTAACTCATAATCGTAACGTGTGTAAAATTAACGATAAAAATAAAAATAAACAAAAATCAAATAAAAATGAAAGTTATTTAAATTATTTAAAATAAAATATACATAATATCGAAAATTCAATTTTATATTATTTATTTTTTTAGTATTTTCTAATAAAAAAAAAGATTGTTTTTTTTCTCAATATTAATAAGAATAATAAAAATAATAATAATATTAGTCATAATCATAACAATTATTATTATTACTATTATTATTATTATTATTGTTATTGGTTGGTAAGTATGTTTTGTATAAAATTATTTTAATTTATTTATATATAATAATATGTATATATTTTTAATAATAATAATTGAACATAAATATGTTTACGGTTTGAAAATTATATTGTATATATATAATATATGTATATGTATATTATGTATGTATTGTTTTATATATTATATTGTAGGTACATACATATGTACCTATTTATATAATTTCACTTTTTTTTTTTTTTGTATACAACATATATTCATATAATTTTTATCATGTATGTATGTAGGTAAAATCTATACAATAAAATCATATATTAATCATATTTTTTAAATGTATACGTATGAATGGTTAGTATTTATGAATGTACCTATGTATATATGTACTTCAAGGATTATATTTTGTCGTAATTTTTCACATAAATATACGGTTGTAATAAATCAATAAATAAATATGATGTACATTATGTAAATAGTACATTATTTGTATGTTTTATGTGTAGTCATGTGTCTATTAGAAGCATAATGGTATGTTTTTCATGTTAACACGTTTTGAGAAAAACACAAAAAACATTTTATCTGTTATTAGTACCATCTGTAAATATGAAAAATGTTTTTTTTTTTTTTTTTTTTTCAATTAGTTGGCATTATGAAAGTAGAATGCTGTTGCAATTTTAATTAAAAAAATGAATATAGTATCACGAGAAAAATTAGTTTGAAATTTGGAAAAGAGTACCGAGTAAGAGTAAGAGTAAGAGTAGTAATATGTATACATATTTCATTTTTCTTATAAAACGGAAAACATACCATTTTGCTTCTAAAAGACACATACATATCTAAAAATTATATAGAATGTGATTTATTTATTTATTTATTTTTTTTTATTTTTTTTTTTGAATTATTTGTAAATTTTAAATAAAATATTATATATGTAAACACAATTAAATGGGATTTTTTTTTCTTTCCTTTAAAAACAAAAAAAAAGAAAACAAAGGAAAGAAAAAATAGGTATCTAAATACATACAAGTAAAAAAAAAGTATATAATAATAATAATTCTACTCGTAGAGAGAGAGAGAGAAAGAGAGAGAGAGAGAGATTAATACTTAAAATTTAACAAAAGAGTATTGTAATAATAAATTGAATTTAAAATTAATTAGATACTAATTTACATACAATATTGGTTTTTTTTTTTTACACAATTATTACAAGAAGATATGAGAACGTACATATACATTTTTTATGTTTACTTTTCTTTTTTTTTTTTCATTTTTCCATCCTTTTAAATTACACATACATAAATATTTAAATTATATAATAATTATTAAGAATTTTTCTATTTATATTTAATATATAATAATTTTTTTTTTTTTATTATTACTTTCATATACATACAATTTTTAATATAGGTAACTAATAATAATCTATATTACGTTTTGTTAGTTTCATTTAATTCTGCTATTATGCGTAAATTGAAAGAAGAAGAACAAAAATAGTTAATTAAATTGATAAACTAAATACATACTAGAAAAAAAAAATTTTTTTTTTTCAATTAAATTAAATTTTATACATTTTTATATAAACACTCATATAAATACATTGCAATATTTTTTGAATAAATTAAAAACAATAATGTAAAAAAAATTTTGAAAATAATTAATTTAATGTTCAAGAGTTCGATTTAAAACGAATTTTATCAATTTATTGTTTTTTACAAATATTTTTCTGTATAAATTGTGTACTTTAAAAGTTTAAAAATTTACTCTTATATACAATTAATAATAAATAATAATTATTTGTTACATAAAAAAAAATAAAAAATAAAATTTTTCTTTTCTTTAATAATTTAGCATTTTTTTTTGTAGTTTTATTTTTTTTTTATTTATATCATGAAGATTTTGTATGAAATTTTTCTCAGTATGATGTAATAATTTTATGATGTTTTTCGTGTGTGATGACTTAAGTACTTTTATTCAATTTGTTTTACTAGTGAATATTAAACAAAAAAAAAAAAAAAAAAAAAAATTCGTTTTAAATCAAAATTGTAAAAGGAAAGAAAAGAATATGAGTGATTGATGAATTACTCAAATGTATCGATGCGATGATATAATTTGCATACATTAATTCAAATGTAACAGAATTTTTCGGATGAATTATCCTAAATTTAATTATGTATGTACGAGTGGGAGTTTTTAAGTTCGCGAAATGTGGGATAACGAGACAAAATAAAAAATCAAAATTATTTTTCTATTTCAATATAGCTATTCATTTTCAAATTTAACACATTTCTCAGATCTTTCAATTAACTTATGAATGCTTTCATAAAAAAATGTTTTATCTTTATCTGCATCTTGTATCAAAATATGCCGAAAATGCGTCCTCTAATTCTTCATCGCTGATAAATTTCTTCCCACGCAGTTCTTTTTTCAGTTTTGGGAACAAGTAATAATCGGTCGTAGCCAGGTGTGGACTATAGGGTGGGTGACAAAAAATATCGAAGCCTACCTTTGACAAGGCAGTCAACGTAGCACCACACTCTTGTAGACGGGAGCACTGTCATGCAAAAGCTGTTAACAGCAGTTTTGGAATTGATTCGAGTTGTTTGATCGGCAATATAATTCACAGACTAATGATCGTATTATGGCAAATTTCGATATTTGTACTAATAACGAGTCAGCTAACACATTACGACTTAAAGGATTTCCCCCACTATTCTTTCACCCTGCCATTCCGCGAACTTAAAAACGCCCCCTCGTATTGATATCAGAATCGATAAATTTTGCAAACTCATTCCTTAATCTTTCCTATACAAACATTGAAATAATAATTTTCCTAATTATTTTATAATTACAGATAAAAAAAAAAATTTTTTTTTTTAATTTTTGTTGTGTTGTTTAACTATCAAATTTATATTATATCAGTTTGGTAAATTCTATTAATATATTATTTCTTTATTTATATTTTTATTTCTTTTAAATGTAATTTAATGCACTAATATGTATAATATCTTTTTTGAAATGCAAATTATTTGATGTACTGGTTAGTTTTTGATTTTTAAGATTTTCTTTTTTATTATTTTTATTTGATTTTAAATATACATTACATCTATGGATTATTTTTTTTTGTTTTGTTTTGTTTTTCTCTTCTTTAAATGTGTTTCGAGTGATAACAAAAATTAAAAAATAAAAAAAAAACTAAAAAAATAAAAAATAATCTTGAATACATTTTTAATCAGGTAACTAAAAACAATAAATTTATTATAAATGTAAATATTTAATAATAATAATTAAAAGCTGCCTAAAATTGCTTCTATAATAGAGAGAATGAAAAACAAAAAAAAAAAAAAAAAATTAAACATTCTATCTTTCTAACTACCTTACATACATTCGTTAATTTTCTTTCTTTTAATTTTTTTTTTTTTTTTGTATTTTTAAATATTTATCTACAATTTGTTATTTATTTATTTATTTTTTTTTTGTTTCTGTTTTTATTTTGTTTTTCTAATATCTATTATTGTTTATAATTTTTAATTTCTTTCTTATTTATTATTATCATTTTAATTATTGTTTCATTTCATTATACATTTTGTTTTTTTTTTTTTTTTTTATTTCTTTTAAAAATTATAATTTAACTTTAATCTATTCAATACTTTTCATATTCCATAATTTTCTAGCTGTTTCACGTATTTCCTCTGATGATATTTGCATTTCTTGACTCCATTCAATCAATGTACTAACTTCATCCTTGTATTTTTTTTTGTTTGTTTGTTTTATTGTTTTTTTTTTTTTATTATTCCAAATTTGATTTAATATTTTTTCAAATTTCATTTTCATTTTCATTATAATTAATAAACATTATTTTTATTGTTAATTAATTTTTGTTTTTATTATTATTTTCGTTTTAATGTTTGTTTTGATGATTGTATGTAATGTAATAACAACAACAGAAGACAAAAAAAAAAAAATGAAAACAGAAAGAGAATATAAAAATATAAAATAGCATGAATACATTTATAATTGAGAAAATTTGAAAGAAAAAAAAATTATTAAAATTAAAATTTTTTTTTTTTTTTTTGCAAATTATTTTGTTTTATTGTGTTTAAGTGTATTTTTTTTTTTTTTTTTTGAAAATTTAATTTCAAATTTTATTTTTATTTTTGTTGTACTAATCGAAACAAAAAATGTTTTCTTGTTTTTTATTATTTCGGTACAAACATTATTTAACTTTGAAGTGTTTTTTTTTTCTCTGTTTTAATTGCACAACTCTCAGTAATTTGTGTTGTTGTTGTTTTTTTTTAAATTATACACATAAGCATGTTATGTAACTCAATAGTATATAGTATTGTAAAATGGTGATAAAAAGTTGTGCTATAGATATATTCATGTGAAATGTATGCGTATATACGTACATAATGTATGTATGTATGTATGTATGTACGAAATTTACTATTTGTATACATACTGTTTATATACAGAAAGATAACAGTTAGGGAGAGAAAAAGAGAGAGAGAGAGAGAGAGAAAGAGATACATAGATAGAAATGTTGTCTACAGTACAACAAAAATAAAAATACTAAAAAAAAATACATATAATATATTAATAAATAAATAAATAAATAATGTATACATATATATAAAAATATATGAAAAAAAAATAAAACAAACATTTACAAACATAAATTGAAGATAACAAAAAAAAAAAAAATAATATAAAAAAAGGGACGAAATACAGTTTACAAATACAATAATAGATATTCAAATTAAATACATTTTTTTTTCTTTTTTTTTGTGATTACATGTATGTATGAATGTAAGTTTGATTTGATTGAGTTTGTTCTTAATACACGTTATGTATGTATGTATCATTTTTTGTGATTTGAATACGTGGTGGTGTGTTTTATTTTTGTCTCATATTTGATTTTCTTTCTTTTTTTTTTTCAATTTTTTTATTTTTATTTTTAGCTTAGCTTCTTTGTATTTTGGTTTGTATTGTTTTGTTTTTATTTTCTTTTTGTTTGTTTTTGTTTTATTTATTTTTGTTTGTTTTTTTGTTTTTGTTATTTTTGTTGTTTTTTTGTTCTCTAATGTCCAATTCCCCAATGAAGAAAGTTTAAGCTTGAGCTTAGTTAACCCTGCATTAGAAGCTTTCAAACTAAGTATATGAATCAAGTCTATTGGATAAGCAGATAGTTTAAGACCTAAACTTCCACTGTGAAATGAAAATATCTCTTAAGCGAAAGTTTAAAACTTAATCTGAGCTTAAGCATATACACTGTGGAATTGAGCATAAATGTTATAATTTTACGTACGTATGTATTTATCCTTAAAATTATTAACTTAAATTATTGTACTCAAGCAAAAAATAAAATAAAATGAAATTACCAAAAATTACATTTAAAAAACAAAATACAAATTATACATTATATTTAAATAATAAAAATAAAAAAGGAAAAATCTAATCAATTTGAATGAAATATGTAATTAAAAAAAAAAATATTTATGAAAAATGTGAAAAATACAAGTGATATTGGCTGAGTTTCAAAATGTATTTAAATGCATAAACTTTCAGTGACCTTATGCAACTCAAAGTCAAGCAAAATTTTCGTACTTTATAGTTATACATATACATAAGTATGTATACATAAATATCTCTAAAGCGTACAGGGTAAACGTTATGGATATCGCATCAATGCATTTTTTTTTAAAAAACTAAGTCATTCTTCTTGGTAATAAATACACGATAGCACTTAAAAATAATTTAAAAATATACATACATACGTATGATGTACTACATAACATTTATGTTCATTAAAAAATAATATATTTTGTTGTACAGTACTCATAAAAAAAAAAACAATATAAAATTACATACAAATTTTTACTTGTTAGAAATTATAATCCATTTGGCAACACTAATAATTCACAATACGAATTTCTACATATTAATTATATACAGAGTATCCCAAGTTCGGATGCAGGCATTTTGCCAGTCGATATAGGTCTTGCTGAGAAACGAAAAAAATCGTATGGAAAGGGGGCTATAATATCAAAGAGTGAGGAGTTAGGAGGCTCAAAAGTTTTTTTTTTTTTTTTTTTTTTGAGGTCAAGTGACTTGTTTCCTATTTGTGGTCATAACTCACGAAATCCTTAGTCGTTTACAATTATTTTGCATTCATTAGAAAGATAATCAATCAGTCCTTACTTTGATACTTGAATTGTACAGATCGGTCCAGTGATGCCAAAGATATTGTACATCAAATTCAAATTTTTATGGAAAAAAATGCTAAATTTTGAATTGAAGGTAAAATATGTCAAAATTTTCCAATATACTTTTTTTAATTTTCTTTACTTAAAATATTGCCCAATGGATTGCCTTTCATTTGCAATTTATTTTATTTAATTATCTGTCGTGATTTTTGAGTTATGAAAAAAAAAATGTAACTGTGGGTTCAAGAAAGTTAATATTGGGTTATCCCATAAAAAAAAAATATTAAATAATAATTACATAAAATGTATTACCATGTATTACGGACAGACAAAAAAATGACAGCATTTTTTGTTTTTGTTTTTTTTTTTTGTTTTGTAGATTGATATAACATATAAGGTAGGTAGGTACACATTATTGTTGTATGCAGTACGTATTTTATATTTTTTTATTTTTATCAAATTACGTTATATTCATATTATTTGTTTTTGTTAAAAAAAAATTGACACAATTATTATTATTTTTTTTTTTAAGATATAGGTACCATACTAAAAATATAGTAAGTAGTTTATATATACAATTGAAAGAAGAAGAAAAAAACAAAATGATAATGTAATAATCTCTATGGTGTAATAAAAAAGTACACAAAAACAAACAAACAAACAAATTGAAGAAAAATTCAAATGTTTTTTTTCTTCATTCACCTTTTTATAAATACACAATTAATTAAATTTTAAATTAATAATAATAATTTAAAAAACAAAAAAAAAAACTTCAATACAAATACAATAATTATTATTTACAATTAATTACGTATGTAATTTATTTTATATTTTTTTGTTGTTGTTATTGAATTTTTTTTAATAATAAAATTTAACTTATATGTGTAATGCATTTACTGATGCATTCTATTTTCAATTTTAATTATTATTATTATTTAAAAAAAAAACAAAAAAAAACAATGAAAAATTCAAAAAGAAAAATTGAAATTTACTTGTTTTTTACTTATAATTTGTTTTTTTTTTTTTGTTTTGTAACTTTTCTTTTCTCTCATCTAGTAGTAATTTACTTTAATTATATTTTATTATTTTTATACTATATAATAATGTATGTAATGTAGGTATTATTTATGTATATTTATATATATAAATGTGTATATATATTTTATATATATATATTGTTTTAATGTATATTAATTACGAATCATAGCTAGAGCTTAAGCGATCACCACTTGGCGACGGTGGACTTGAAACCGAACTAGAATTGTTGCTAGCGACACTATGTCTTGATCCAGATTGCATATCAACGACCTTAATATATATATATTTTTTTTAAATTGAAAAAAAAAAAATAAAAAAAAAAAATAATTTGAAAAAATAAACCAAACACAAATTAACACAAAAAAAAAAAAATAAATGCAATTTTTTGTTTTTGGTTTTAAATGAAGGCAAATGAAAAGAAAAAATAAATGGGAAAAAATGTATAATGAAAATAAATAAAACAAAATAAAAAATAAAAAAAAAAATCGAATGTTGATAATTGAGTTGTTTTTTTTTTTTTAATTTCAGTTTTAATGGAAATTATATAAAAAAAAAAAATGTTTTAGCTGGCTATTTAATAAAAATCATTAATTAATTAATCAATTAACTAAGAACGAACAAAATAAAAATAAATTAAAAAACCAATGTATATAGATAATTTTTAAAGTAAGTATTTAGTAGCGCAATTAATTGTAATTTAATGCAAAAATTTTCGTTATAAATTTTTTATTTGCAATTGGGAATCAATCTAATTTGATGAAAATTGCTATATACAGCAAAAAATATTTTTTTCTTTTTCTTTGGTTTTTTTCTTATTTTTTAAATATTTTTTTTTTTTTTTTTTGATTTTATTTGATTACTAATAAAAATAACTTTTAATTGCATTAGTTTTCATAGAACTGTGCTGTTTTTTTTTCAATGTTGTATAGTTGCAATAGAAAGAAGAAAAAATATTTTTTGCAGTTTTAACAAAAAAAAAACAACAAAATCAAAAAATAAAAAAAATAAAACCGAAAAAAAAAAACAAATAATTAGAGAAGAAAATTTAAAAAATTAAAATTAATCATTTGTTGTACATTTTACACTCTAAAGTCAATTATTAGAGAGAAGTTAATTAATTACTACTAGAAAACACTTGAACGAAATCAATAAAACGGAAAACTAAAAAAAAATTAAATTAAAAGTTAAAAAATTAAGAAAGGATATCGTGTTGTAAAGAAATGTGATTGTTAAATTTGAAACTTTGTGTTCTAAATTGAATCTCGTCTTTACACTCGAGAAATTTTTTTAATTTTAATTGGAATTGCACTCAAATGAAATGAACAGATTATTTCACACTCATAAGTCATAACCGAAACCGAATCAAACCGAATCGAACTAAGGCTCAAGTCCAATGAATGCGAGACTGCGATACAAGACGGATACGAGAATTGAAATGTTGTCGTATCGTTCAAGTATTGTATTCTAAATGTCCAATAGTCTGCGAGACGACGAATACGAATACAAAAGAGATATTTTTTTTTTTTTGTAATTTTCAGTCAGTTTCTTTTAACTCACTTTTTGCTGTCAAGCATTCACGATCCGAGAAATTTTCAATTTTTTAAAAACATTCCGTTGGACATAACCTCATACAGTCCTGTAAATTGAAAAAGTTTTGTACGAGATCTCGTATCGCACTCTCGCATTCATTGGACTTGAGCCTTGAATTGAAATCTGAACTGAACTGAAGTGAACTGAATTGTTTTGTTTGTTTTGTTAGTTGTCAGTTGTCAGTGTCACTGTTGTGCTGTCGTTGTGTTGCTCTACTACACAATACACTAGACACTAGCACTACTGAACCTGAACTGACTGCTTGTTAAATTATTATACCGCCTGTGTTACCGTTGCGGTAATTTTCCACCTACTACAGTATAATAAGGAATATATTTTATGAATTTATCTCAAGAATAAAAATTCGTAATAATGAATCGAGTGTTTTACTACAAACAAGTAGTTCTCTAGTCCGTTATTATTGGATTTTCTGCTATTTATTATATTTAAATTACATTTTGATAGACTAATATTTTGATAAAATTTTATTGCGAACGAAATTATAAAATAGATTTTTTCTAGTGAGTGGTAAGATTGTCGAGTCAATTGTGTTGAATTCTGGTTCGATAACTTTTGTCGCGTAATACATTTTTTTTTATTTGTATTGTGTAGATAATTTTGAAATTGTTGACTGAGCATAAAATTTATCGATATGATATTTTTTTAGAGACAAAAACTTCTTAAACGATTAATAATATTGTCACACAGCTTTTTTTACGACATTGCGATTACAAAATTTGAAATTTAACAAGCTTCTGCATTTCTGCTAGTTACAAGAAAACACTCTTTTTCAAAATTTCTGTTAATATTTACAAATATGTATACATATAAACGGCACAAAGTTTCAAATTTAAGGACAATAACAAGACAAATTAAGAAAAATAAATGTAATAAAAAATTCGAACAGGAAGTAAAATGAAAAATTTTCTTTTTCAAAATTCGAAATTAGTAAGAGTTAGTAAAAATTAGTAGTACACACCTTCAATACATCATGTAAGGAGGACATACTTCCCAAAGGACTTGGTGATCTAGGTAATGATGGTGGCTGTTCCCTTGGTCTAGCTGGAGCAATTCGTTTTGCACCTGAATAATACAAAAAAAAAAAAAAAATAGCAAGAATTCAGTTAAGAATATCGTATGTAATGTTGATAAACTCACCATTATAAGGCGGTAAAACTGGTCGTGGTGGTGCTCTTGGTGGTGGTGGTGCATGTCTCATCGATGATACCGTTCTCTGTTGTTGTGTTGTTTGATCGGCTGTCTCAATTGTTGTCGGTAAATCTAATAAACGTTGATTCTTGATAATACCATCACCTGGACCCATATGTGATATATGATTGAAATTTGTTGGTGCTGATATCATTTTCGAACGTCTATCCGTTCTGTTCATGAATAGAAAAAGAAGCGCATTTTTATTTCATGAAAAATTAATCAATTATAAAATGCCGATTCAATTACGTTCTGACTGTTCGATTTCCTTCTCTAATTGAAAATCTTCGCTTCGGTTTAACACGTCCATCACGATCACAAAATTGAGTATTCAGGAGCTCTCCTTTAATTCAGAATTAAAAAGATAGTGTATAAATGAGTGTGTGAATTTAGTATGAAAAAATTGACTTTTATTAGTTCATTACTTGTATGCATGTTGGCCAAATAAATAACGATCGGTGAATCATTAACAAATGTTAAAGCTAGATGCCCTTGATTACTAAGTGGTCGTGAACGTTTCAAACCGATTGACTGCACCCATTCAGCTGTTTGAGTGTTGAACACGTCCAAATGAGTTTCAGAAAAGACTAGCAGATGACCATCGCAATATGCTTAAAATGAAAATAATTGAAAAAAATTCAAGTCATATTTACTATTTGTGTAATCAATTGTCGAACTCACTTATTGCTGTCGGTACAGCTGGATACATGATTTCTCGATCTCTTGACTTTCGTCCCTGTAAATCTACGTAAATGGCTAAAGTTTGAAAGACTAATAGGTATTCTCCGTAGCCAGTATTTCCTGGTCCTTGAATTTCAATAACACGACAGGCGTCTACTCGTGAATAATCTAAGAAGGCGCATAATTGGTTTTCTGGATGGACTAGAGCTACAGCAAACGAAATCAAAACATAATTTGATATGTGAAACATTTTTGTAGAATTATTGTTGCTTTTCAATTTCAAATAATTGTGGTACTTACACATTGCCTGAGCTTCACCCTGGAGAAAATATGCAGTGAAACCGCTTTGATGACCAACCGCTAAACGCATATCGGTTAATACTTGTAAACTTTGTACAGGATATGCAACAGTAAATTCGCACATTTTCTGATGGCGACTTCGATTACTGCGATTTATTTCGTAAACGATTATTTGTGATTGATTATTTGGTCGTTTTAATGCAATCACAACGCAATATACTATAGTTGGATTACGACGTATTATTCCTGTACAGGCAGTGATACAATTTTTAGATTCGGCTACCTTTATCCATTCACAATCTGTCGCTTCTAATGCGCGTATCGGTAATAAACGTACATGACGCTGTTTACCGCATAGCACGACTAGAATTTGTTCTTCAACTATGTGCCATAATTGAATTATTTTCTTACTTTCACCAATACGAGCAATTTCTTGAATAAGAATTATAAAAAAAAAAAAAATTATGTATTACGTCACATTATCATTTTTATAAGATCCCATATTTACTTACCACTTTGATCCAAATCTAAACAGAATAATCCGTCTTCAGTTCCTAATAGAATTCGATCTGGATCAATGATTATACCACTTAATGCACTTCTTATCACTGTTAAAGAACTGCTATCGAGCACCTCACGTATGCGGAATATCGCTGTATTTGGTAAGTTGTTTCGTTTCAAAATTCGATGCAATTCACTTAATGCGACAACCCATTTAGTTTTTTCTGATTCCGTGTCGGCTAACATCAATGTATGAGATGATGGTCCACCATCAATTAATGATGTTTTTATCTTTACGAAGGAAAATAAGAAAAATTGATTACTTTAAATAATTTCAGTAAAATTTTGATGAAAAATATTGAAGAATACCAACCCTAAATATACAAGGAACATCCTTTTTAGCTGCATGTATAACGTCACTTTCACGTACACCGGTAACAGCGAATTCTGGATCTCGCATATCTAATACTTGTGATACATGAACGCTTGGTAATGCACTGCGGTCAGCCGTTATATCATACAAGAAAAGCTTAAAATCACAGACGACAACAAATTGCCGTACCCAGCCTCTTTTAACTGCACCCATTTTTGGAACTTTTACGTATCCCTCGTATGCTGTACCAATACCACGTGTCGGATCAATACCTAACGGTCGTTTTGTTTGATCTGATGGTACTGGACATGTGATAGGAACTTTCTGACAGCACACTGTATGACATGCAAATCCGCATAATTCACAAACAACACCTTGTCTCGTTAGACCGACCATAAGCGATGTACAATGATTACATTTCGTTGGACTGCTGAATGTACGCACCAAAAATTGATGCACTTTCTGTTTCTGTTGCTGTTGCTGAAGCAAAACCGATGAATGCATACTGTGCGCATCCATTGAATTATCACTAAGATTGCTCTTCGAGCTGGACAGACTATGTATACGGTTATCTTCGATATCACCCTCTTCGCTTTCCATTGAATATCCAGAATGCTGAAGTAGCATCTGTTGCTGTTGTTGCTGTTGAAGCGAATGATGTTGCTGCAATTGTTGATGGTGTTGCTGATTGAGCAACTGTTGCTGCTGTTGTTGTTGTTGCTGCTGCTGCTGCTGCTGATTATGAATGTTATTCGATGACGAAGATGCTGATGAAAGATTCTGGGTATTCTAAAAGAAAATTTTATGATATTTTAGGTACATACGAATACGAAAATGTCTGCATGTTGAATTTTATCAATTTGATGACCTACCATATTTCCTGTTAACGTTGATACTGTGGTGTGCGTTGTTGAACCAGTTCCTCCGCCTATACTTCCTGCATCTCCTCCTGTTCCGCCTCCACCTCCCCCTCCTCCTCCTCCTCCACCACCTCCACGTCCTCCAGTTTCTTTCAGGAAATGATCTAGATATGACATCTGAGATGATGGCCTTTCTAGGACTGTTTTTGTTTTTTTTTTCGATTTTTTTATTTTCAAATTTCCGTTAAACGGAATTAATTTTTTGTTTTGTTTTGTTTTCATTTCGAATTTGTTAATTTTTTTTTTTATATTTTCATTTTTTTTTTTTTAAATGTTTCAAAATTCAAAAGATTTATTGGAATATGTACGAGAGTCAGAGTATTATTTGGAAACAAAAATAAACATCGTAAATGAATAAAAATGAAATCATTCCCATAACAAACAAAAAATAATTATATCAATTTTTTTTTTTTTTTTAAATAGAAACAATATCATCCAACGTTGTAAGAAAACATAAAAAAATATATAAATAACAATCAGAAGAATAACAAGAAATTGAAGAGAATTGATGAAAAACGAGAGAAAAATATAATAAACATTTAAAAATGGAGAGCAAATTTATGCATTAAATGAAATGAATATTCACCGAAATTTGTTACATTTTTAATTGTTTTTTTTTTTTATAATTTAATTTTAATTTTAATTTTATTCATTTCGAAATGTAAAAATAAAGTGCAAAAATTTATTTATTGGATGGATGAAACGAAACGAATAAAAAAGAAATTGTGTTCAGTCAAAAAATAAATTAAAAAAAAATTGAAATAAAACGAAAAAAAAACGATTGAATATTGAAGAAGAATAAGAATAATAAGAAATATAAAATGGACGATCGTAATTCCACAGATGAATGAACATATAAAGATCAACAATAAAATAAAACAGAAAAAAAAAGTATAATCGTCATTTAAATCGGAATACGCGGATGTTATGTTGCAGTTTTGTAGTAGGTTTTAGTTTTAAAAATTATTTTTGTTTGTTTATTTGTTGTTTTTTTTTTTTAATTTTTTTTTTTGAATGATTTTTAATTAATGAAATTGTGTGAATTATTTTTTTGATTATTATTTGTTATGAATTTGAAAATTTTTATTTTTGTTTTTTATATTTGTTTTTTAGTTGAATCATTTAAGCATAAAAATTAGAAAATAAATTATTTTATGAAAAAGAAAACGTATAAAACAAAACAAACACAAATCACATCATTTTTAATAATTATTTGTTGTTGTTTTTTTTGTTTTTTTTTGTTTTTTTTTTGAATAAATATTACAAATTAGGAGATGATGAGCAGGCAGGCAGGTGGGTAGATAAATAAGGGCAAGAAGTACAGCAACATTTAATTGATTTTTGATTGATTTTTTTTTTTTTTAGATACAGCAACGTATGAATGATTATATTTAATTTGTTTTTTTTTTATGTTTTTGTTTTATTATAATTATTATTTTATTCGTTATTTTTATATATTATTTATTTTTTTATTTTTGAAAACACAAAAACATGAAAATGAATGAAAAAGATACAGAAAAAAAAATGAAAGAGAAAAAAAAAAAGAAAAAATACATATTTTCTTGTTAGATAATCAATATAATGTTTTTTTTTTTTAATTTAAAACGATTATAAAATATTGTTTTTTTTGTTTAAATTTGTAATGAAAATAGGAAAATAAAAACTACATAAAGTTATTAAAAGAACAAACAAACAAAAAAAAACAAAATAAAGGAAACGAAAAACAGAAATAACAGAAATAAATAAATTGACAAACATTTTGTGAATGTAGTAAGAAATGTTTGAGATTTTTGGATTTTTTTTAATTTCAATTTAAATTAAAAAGGACACAACATTAGATTATAAAATGTAAAAGAGTTTATAAAAAAAAAAACGAAACGAAACGAAACGAAACAAATTGAAAATTTTATAAAAATTCAAATGAAAACTGTTTTAATAGTAATTATAATGAATGTTTATGTACAAGAAAAATGTTCTGCAAAATACTAAAAACAGTTATCTAAGCATTGCAGGCGACATTTGATCAAAGCACAATATGAGTATAGTTTTTAAAATTGAATGGAACTGAATTTGCTTTAAACTTTAGATGCTGATGTAGACTAACGGCTAATGTAATAAATCAAATCTTTCACTGATTCGACTCAGCCAAATCCAAATGCCTTTTTCTGCATTTCAATACCGACACAGATCAAAGGCATGAGACAATTTCGGGTTTAATTTTTGAACACGTACATACTTTTAATTCAGTCAACAATAAAATAAAGTCAATTGTTTTGAAGTTGCTTTGAAGTTTCTTTCAGACAAATTTTGAATTTTCTTCGCTCAAATTGTAAACTCTTTTCCTTTTTTCTTTATGGATTTTATATGAAATAAAAAAAAAAAACTAAACACAAATTCAATGCTTTTACGACTTTTTTTTTTTTAATTTCATGTATAAAAATAAACTTTTCGAAATTACTATGCCGCAAAATATTTTATAGAAACAATATTACCCACCCTTCCAAGCAGAAGAAATATTGCCATCCAGAAAAAATTTCCGGAAATGCAGTGGTGCATATACTTAGGGTCTGGTAAAACATCAAAATTTTGATCGCATGAGCATTAGCGCAGTAGCATGTGCAGGAGCAGCACGCAAAACAAGAATAAAAATAAATGTTTTTGAACACCATGCTTCTGTAAAGCATAAAATTTTACGTTTTTGACCAGGTCCATAGTCAAATTGCCGTTGCCTACTATATTGCCAGTATAGACGCAGGGTTTTGATTATGACTTTATTCTATTTACAAAATCTAAAATATCAGTTTTAAAAAAGTTAAAAGCTAACAACAGAAGCTGTTTTTTTGTTTTCGCTTTGATCTTTGGCTAAACTCTCGGCTAATCAATTAGTCAATTAGCTAGCTAGCATTTCAAATAATCATTGCATTTCATTACACTCAATATGCTTATAAAATTAAATGTAAGACGATATACAGATTACTTGATTTTCAGAAATTTCATAAAATTTTCTATCAAAATAAATTACATTACACAATTTTTTAGAATTTTGCAGAATCATAAATTTGAAGTACAAGATTAGAATAACGAAGAAACATAAAAAAAAAAACCATAAATTAGAAACCAAATAAGTATAACAAAATGAAATTATTCATAAAACACATGATACATTATTTTCAACTCAAAACAAATTATTTCAAAAAACGAAAAATTATTTTTTTGTTTGGTTTAGTAATGAACATTGATTCAGTACTTTTTTTTTGAATATTTTACGAGTATTTTTCAAAATAAATTTAACGACAAAAAAAATATATTAAAAACGTAAAACTGAAATCAAAAACTTTACAAAACAAAAAAAATTATAAATGAAATTTTTACTTTAAATTAAATATGATTTCGGTATGTATATGTATATGTATATACAGATATGAATTTAATATATGTAAGTACATATGTGTATGTGAAGTGTAAAAAATTTAAAAACAAAAAATATAAAATCAAAATGTAAAAAATGTGAAGAAAATTTTATAAAAATTTATTGTTACAACTAAATAATCTATAAGTTTTGACTAATTATTATCACAATAATTAGTTTAATCGTATTTTTTTTTTGTGTGTGTTTGATTTATTTATTTATTTATTTTTTTTTTTAAATAAATTATGACTTTAAGAATATTTGTATAATAAAATTGAAATAAAATAAATGAAAAAAGAAAAAAAAAACACAAAACAAAAACTACAAAATGTATTAAAAAACAGAAAAAATAAAAACTAATAAATTTATACACTACATATGTATTTATACATTTTTAATGAACGAACCATTATTTATGGCTTTATTTAACCAAATGTTGATGGATTTTCCAGAAATGGTGCGTGCTTTATAAATTTATGTATAATTCGTTATTTTTTTTGTTTTGTTTTTGTTTTGTTTTTTTTTTTTGTTTAATTATAATTTATAGAAATTTTTTTTTTTTTTTTTATTAATTTTTATATTATTTTTATTTATTTTATTAATTTTTGAATTTTATAAAATAACATACACAATGGTAAAATGATTTGTTTGAATGAATATTTTTTTTATATTTTGATTTTGATTTAAAAAAAAAAATTAAAAAAAAAAATTATAAATAAAATAATAAATTATAAAAATGTGATAAATGAAAAAATATATGAAAGATAGAAAGAGAAAAATTGTTATAAAAAATGAAGATGAAAATGAAATAAAATGAAAAATTCATGAATTAAGATTTGTACATTTATACAAATTTAGCCCAGATTATGTTGTTCTACATTCGATTTTTCACACTTTCTTCAAAAAGAAAAAGAAAAAGAAAACAAATTCTATAACGCTATCCTTTTCCCACCCATCTCAGATTATAAACAGTGTGAGATTGAGATTAGATTGTATTTTTAATCTCATGCTGACGATAGAGAAAATTTACATTAAAAACTTGTGTGCACCATTACCAATGTTCCTATAATAATATAACATGCGGTAATCTACACAGAATTTTTCAATACCATCTAATCTCGCACTTACTTAATTTGGACTAAATTTGTAAATGTATACCTTTAATGTGAATTCGATGGATATGCTAAGTATTTATTGAACGATTTATATTTTTCAATTAACTTTTTTATTTTTTTTACTTTCAATCAATAACAAAACGTTATACATTAAACACAGTTATACATTCAAAAGTAAAATGAAAAACTTCAAAAAAAAAAAAAAATAAAAAATAAAATAAGAAATCAAATCATTTAAATGCGAAGAATTATTATATATGTAAAAAAAAACCAAACATTTTCATTCACATTAAGTGCTTTCGATTTGGCAATTTCAAGTATTTGCGAGTAGAAAAGGTAAATGTCTGTGCTAAGCCAGATCTACTCGCGCAGCTGCTCATGAAAAATTTTTCAAGTAGCTGGAAGTAGATGCAAGTACTTAGTTACGAATAATTTTTGTGTCGTTCGTTTTAACAATAATTTATCCTAGACACATTTTGGTACTTGCAAGTACTTGAAATTGCCAAATCGAAAGCACCTATTATAAAATATCAATATCCAAAGGATAAATAAACTTCTGCATATTATACAAATCGACAAAACAAAAAATGCGCATCTTAAAAGAAAATAAGTATTATCAATAAGTGAATAAAACAAATTTTTCAATATTATTTTAATTTTTTTTTTAAACTATGAATTATTATTATTATTTTTTTTTTTAACTCTAAGATGCATCAGCACTCAGCAGTAAAATTTATGTAATTATTGTATGTTAAATTTTAAATAAATGAATGCTATGATAAAAATAAAAAATTTAGTTATGTAAACTAGAAAACTCTGCAAACTATAGAAAACTATTTATATGTAAAATGTTTGTGGTTAAAATACGTATGTCTAGATATATAATGCATTATTTAGAAAAAAAAAGAAAAAAGAATGAATGCAATCAACAATGATAAATATACGAGTAGTAGTACTAGTAGTAGGATAATTTTGTCTGTATATGCGGTTTGCGTTTCATTTTCAATTGTTATTAAGAACGTATTCGTATGTATACGAGTACTATTTGCAATTGTATGGTAATTGATTTTATAAATGAAATATCAGTAAAAAAAAATTTGTGTTATCCTGATGAAATTTATGAAATTTATGTTAAATTATTTTATTAAAAAATTTTGTCATAAATTATTTGTAATGTTTTTGTGTGTATGTATGTATGTATGTATGTGTATGTACATTTTTTAGAAATAACATAGACGTAAAGGTATAATTTTAAATTTTACCAAAAAAAAAAAAAAAAGACGACGGAAAACTATGACGACTCCGAAAAATTATGGGTAAACTGCGAAACCTATGGGTGCGTTCAGTTCCACGCAGCGATGTATAAATTTCCATCGCTGCAATAATTTCTCTTACTGAACGGCTTCGCTGCATAATCGCTACCTTGCAGCGATGTAAATATTTTGCAGCTGAAAAAAAGTTCGCTTTAAAAGTCATCGTAAACAAATTTTGACATATTTTAATTGAACAACAGACAAAGCCAACTATCAACTGTTTGCAGCGGGTTTTTTCGCTGTAAACAGTTCAGTAAATTGTATACAGCGATTATCTAAACATCGCTGCATTTTCATCGCTGACTTGCATCGCTGCATTGAACTGAACGCACCCTATGAATGAAAATTATTGTGGTATTTATGTATTGTATATATGTCGCTATTCAGTTAATATCGGTTTTGTTTAATGACTCGTTCTTCTAAATCATTTCAAAACACTATATGCAGAGAGTAAAAACGAACAAAAAATTTTGTGGTTCATTGACATTACTTTTTGCTTTTGCTCTAAATTGTGTTCAGTGAGTCTACTCTAGATAAAAAATAATTGAAAAAAAAAAAAAATAGAATGACATTTTTGAAAAATTATTTTAATGTAAAATACCAAAAAGCTTTGAAAATTTTGTGCAATAATTGTGTTTCTGATCAATTCTGATCTATACTCTATACTATTTTGTTCTAGTGAAGTCATTAAACAAATATATTTACATACATATGTGTTGTTTTTGTTTTATAAATTTTGTTAATCAGTCAGTCCTATTACAACCCTCGATCGAGTCGAGACGTTGGAACGATAGTACTTCTCGATCGAGATGAAATGTGGTATTACAAGTCTCGATCGAGATCATGTTCAAACGTTCCTATGGAATAAATTGAAAGCAAAACAAATGTCATTTTTGGTTAGTATTTAGTATATCGGTATTGTAAAATTTTCAATTTTTACACTGTTCGCAACCTTAATCACTATCGAGCTAAATCGAGAAAAATTTACGACTCGATCGAGAGTTGTGATACCACTTATCGACATCATTTCCACTGGAATGAAGAGAAATGAAACTCGATCAAGACTTGTGATTGTGTTGTGATTAGTGATGCTGGATGATTAATCGATTGACTAAATTATTCGATTAATCTCTAGCAATCTGATTAAAAATATTAGTCGATATTTTTTTACCGGTATATCGATTAATTGATTAATTGCTTCTCTAATTGATTTTTAAATGCTGTAATTTGTAATAATTTTTATCCTTGTTTCTAACTATTTCTATTTTTTCCATCCTTATTTAACAGTCTGGTGAGTTTCGAATTTCAATAGCAGCAACAGCAACACTACACACACTGTTTGTTTTAATAACTGCCGTCCTATTTCATGATTTCATTCCATCCCATGTCCAACAGTCCATCATCCAGCTTTGATATAACCATCTTTGTTTTTCTTTCGTTTATTGAATTTGACATTTGAGAATTACTTTTACTTATAGTATAGTACTATACGTATATTTCTATTTAGCGGACTGGCGTCATGGCATGGTGTTTAAAATTATTTGAAAAGTAAATTCTAGATTATAGTTTTCGAAAATGGTTTTATTAATAATAAAAAAAATATATTAAAAGTTAATTTATTTAATTTGTTCAATAAAATCATAATTAGTCATGTCGGATGTGTGGAAATATTTTAAAAAAAATAGTGAAAAGAGATGTGAGTGCCAGTGCCTTTTATGTCCAGCTGTAGTAAAAACAAGTGGAAATACATCTAATTTAATATCCCACTTAAAAAGAAAACATAAAGATGCCGATAGTGAACTCAAATCCATCACGAAAATTAAGAAATTCATCAATGACGACGTTGATTGTGGAGTGAAACAAAATAATGTAAGAAAAATTATAAATTTGATGGAGTTATATTATAGATTATTAAATGCATTTTATCTCTCTAGACCGAAGATGAACAACAGATTCAGGTTCAGGAACAAGTAAAGTCTACATTTAAGTCAAATTCCAATTCTGAATCTGAACCTCAATCTAGTTCTGTTGCTGATAAAAAAAATTTAAACATAGCTGACAGCTTCGCAAATTTATCATCATACAGTTGTAAGTGATAGCATTGGTATATTAATTATACAAATTTATATGTGCAGATCCTATTCCTTCCTATATATTTATTACATGTACATACTTTTAATTCATTTATAACAGATGGAGGGAAAAAACATACCCAAATAACTGAGTCAATATTATATTTCATATGTAAAGACATTCAAGCTATCTCTGTTGTATGTGGTGAAGGTTTTCTTCGTTTAATGAGGACAACAGTGCCATTGTACAAGGTGCCTAACAGGGAAACAATTCGAAATTATATTGAAGTAAAATATAACGATATTTCGAAAAAAATTATTAATGATTTAAAAAATTCTCAAGTTAGTTTATCAACCGATATATGGACAGATACATTAAATACTCGAAGTTATCTGGGCCTCACTGTTCATTTTTTAGTAAAAGAAAATTTGAAGTCCTTAAACATAGGTATTTTTGAGTTGAATAGTTCTCACACTCATCAATATCTTGGAATAAAACTAAATGAAATTTTAAAAAAATGGGAGATTGAAAAAGCTAATATTAATTCAATTGCTGCTGATAATGGCAGTAATATTAAAAAAGCCATCGAAAATTTTGGAGAACAATTATATAGGCCGTGTTTCGCCCACACGGTTAATTTGGTTCCGCAAGCTGCATTTAAAAATACTCCAGAATTCATCATGCTTCTGGAATCAGTGAAAAAGATTGTTTCGTTTTTTAATAAATCGGTTATAGCATCAGATAATTTAAGAAAAGTGCAGGAAGAGGACAACACATCGAAAAAATTAAGACTTCTACAAAGCGTACAGACAAGATGGAACTCCGAGTTTTATATGCTGAAAAGGTTTTTGGAGTTGGCTCCATATGTAGCTAGAATAATTATTCAATTTCCAAAAGCGCCAAATATGCTTTCCAGCAGCCAGCTAAAAGATATCAGCGAGTGTGTAAAAGTATTACATCCTTTAGAAGTAGCAACAAAAAATTTAAGCCAAGAAAAATATGTTATAGCAGGTAATATAATTCCTATTACCAAATGTTTACATCATTCAATAAATGGTTTGCAGCTTGAGTATGAAAGTGTAGCTCAAAAATTGCAAGTTAACCTAGTCAAAGAGCTTGAAAGACGTTTTAAAAACATTGAATTGATGAATAATTATGCAGTTTGTACATTATTGGACCCGCGTTTTAAAACTATTCATCTAAATGACATTGAAGCTCTTAACAACGCTAAAAGCAAAGTAAAAGAACTATTGGGTTTAATTAAGGGAATAAATAAAAACGCTGGAACCGAACACAATTCTCAAAATGAAAATGTTAATTTAAATGAACAAAGTACTTTTGAATTTGAAGAAATGTTACAATCTTCGGAGGAACATAATTCTTTTTGGGTAATTCATAACAACTTAGCAAAACTTCATAACGAATCTTTATGTGTATCATCAAATCAAAATAACGATATAGAAATCGAGTTTAATAATTACTTGCGAAGTAAATTAATTTCAATGGAGGAAAAAAATCCTTTTAAAGTTTGGGAGAGCCTAAAATATATATATCCCAATATGTATCAAGTTGCACGGAAAGTTTTACCTACAGTAGTTACATCAGTGCCATGTGAAAGGCTATTTTCTTTAGCAGGAAACATAATAACCGAAAAACGGAACCGTTTAGATCCAGATATGGCAAATAAGCTCCTTTTTTTGAATGGCATCAGTTATGAAGAGTGGACGTAAAATTTAATACATATACACATTTTTTTAAATTAACATTCGAGTTAATATTTTTGGGCTTTGAATGTGGACCTGAAGTATGTTTTTATTTTTTTTTCAGTTAACAATTAAGATTTTGTTTTGTTTAAGTTTATGAATTATAAAATGATTTTTTCATACTTTTGGTTATATGTACTCGTAATTATAATTTTTAGTTATTTTTGTTATAACAAATAAAATGAAGAAACAATAATATAAATTTATTTACTTATTTTTTCCTGTTTTTTTATTTTTAAATACAATTTTACCGATAATATTTTCTACTTTAAATTGTGTATGCACACTTATATTTCTCAGCAGAGCATCATTTAAATGATTGTGTTGTGAATGATTAAATTTAGTCGATTAATCGATATTTTTCGACCGATATTTTTTAGTCAACGATATTTTCCATCATTTAGTCGCCTTTAGTCGATTAATCGATATTTTTAATAACAGCCGACATCACTAGTTGTGATACAAAATTTCTCGATATCGAGAAATTCTCGACTCGATCGAGAGTTGTGATAGGGCTGAATGTAAAATGTTTTAATGAAAATTGATTTGTATTTGCAAATATTATTTATACTGCCAGCAGTATGTACAGTGAGAATATTCTTTGTAATACAGCTAAAAATGATAATAGTACTAACAGAAATAAATAAATAAATTAAAATTACATAAATGATAGGAGAGAGAGAGAGAGAGAGAGAGAGAGAAAGAGAGACAGAGAAAAAAAAACAAAGAAAGAAAGAAATGAAATTACAAATTATACAAAAAATAATAAATAAAAATATAAAGATTAAAAAAAATGTTTATAAATAACAACAGTATTTTTTTTTTTTCTTCTATATGTATACTCGCATAACATTAATTGAATATACACTGCTAATATGATACAATAATATTATAACTTATGTATGTATGTAATAATATAGTACATAAATTTTTACAAAAAACATTTATGTTAATTGTTGTGTACATACGTAATTTAATTTTATATATTATACAGTATTTTTATTTACTTTTGTTTCGCTATTTTACAAAAGCATGTAAAGATAATGCGATATCCTTTTATTTTATGATCGTTGTTTTTTTGAGTATGTGTTTTTCTTTTATTTCATCTTAAATATATTTTTATAAATTTAAATTAAAAATATAACAAAAACTGTAGAGGTTATTCATTTAATGTAATAAAAGGCTCGTGAAACTATGTAGTAAACCGCGTAAATTACGTGTATTTTATGTACTAGATTTATGCGCCGCTTCTACATTTAATGCAGTAACTTCAACTTGGACTTTGACTTTCGACTTTACAGCATGATTAACATGTAAAAGCACGGCATATTATACATTTCTAAGGCAATCTAATCATTGGAGTGGCAGTTGGAATATTGACGTAAATCAGGTTGTTATATTGTAAACAAATGTGAATTAAAATTGTGCCTTGTTGTTGTGTTGTATATGTATAAATTGTTTCTTGTTATTGTGCTGTTTATATTCCGACGACCTGTGTGACGTCAAACATTAAACGTCAGACGTCTTTACATTGCCTTAGAAATATGTATGCCGTGATGTAAAAGTAGCTGTCAAGTCTACTACATTGAATGTAGAAGTTCTAATACACATATTCATTAAATCAAAGTCAAAGTTGAAGTCACTACATTGAATGTAGAATCGGCATTAAGAGCCTTTTAATACATTAAATGAATACCTTCATACATTTTTTTTTTCCTTATAATTTTATACAAGAAAAATAAAAACCTAAAACAAAACAAACACATAATCCATACCTACATTATGATGTTAAGTACGTATTTGTAAATTATTTGTATATCATATTTATGTATGTATTAATTATAATATTTTTACTTAACGTAATTTATATGCATATATTTTCTTAGTTATAAAAAGAACCATTAACAAAACTATAACTGTTATATAAAATAACAACAAGAATATATAAACTATATAGTAGATTCATTAATAATAATAAAATTTTTCTAGAAAAAAAAAACATTTTTAATCAAAAACAAAACAAAGAAAATATCAACAAATTTGTATATAGTACATTATATATATAGGTATATAAATAAATGTTTTATCTTTTTGCTTCACAAATACAGGATGTTTCTTTTCAACTTGCCACTAGGTATACCACGATATTCTTCAGACTATTTCATGAGAAAAAAATTATTGTATTGACGAAAATTTCTATTGACTCTATTTTTGATAATAGAGGGCGTTAAAAATGTTGTGTTCTTTTTTTTTTTGTAAAACCTTCAAACACAAAATCATTTGTAACTTTTCATACGACCTTTGTATAAAAATTTAGTATTCTAGCTAACGATAAAAAAAAACATCATGTAATCTTTAATTAGTATACAAGAGTTATAGTTAAATATCAAAAGAAAGGTAATTTTGTTTCCTATCATTAGGTGGAAGAACGAAAAAATGTTGATACGGGTATAAAAAAAAAGTAAGTTACACATGATTTTGTATTTGAAGATTTTGCATAAAATTCAACTTTGTTAACGCCTGCCCCTTTAGCCACAAAAATATAGGGTCAATGGAAATTTTTGTTAGTAAAATTTTTTTCTCATGTATACATTATGTAAGTATATATGACAGATAAAATATAAACAATTAAACTTTCTTAAAATTATTATACAAAAATTAAAATTTAAAAAATATATACATATAATATAAAGAAAAAAACACAAATCACATTAATATTTAAAATAAAAAATAAATTCTGTGATGAAAATAAATACATAAATTTATGTATGTATGTACATATATGCGACTGTCCTTTTTTTTCAGCAATTAAATAGTAATACGCGACATAAATCCGTTTAAATAAAAGAAAATGTTACTGTTCTGTTATTCATGTATGTAACTTTGTTATTTATGATTAGCGATGTGGTAGTAATACTCTGCCACATAGTTTATATAGATAATTGATCATATAATACAGTCATAAGATCCTTAAAAAAAATTTTGTTGTAAAGGATATACTATGTACGGTATTAGGGTATTGTTAAGTAGTACCACTATACCACACACAATATGTCTGTTTCCGTATCAAAAATTTTAGTTAGAATTGTAACAGAAATTGAATAAATTATTTTATTTATATAGAAATTTCATATCTATATGAATTATTTTTTATGTGTATGCATGTGTGTGTATTTTTTTTTCTCACATACATACAAAATTAATTACAATCACGACAGAGAATTATCGTTAAAAAAAATGCAATCGATAATACTACGTTCTCAATTACAGTGACACACAACAAAACAAAATACAATAAAAAAAATTTAAAATTAAAAATACAATTTAATTAATTTCGCGACATTTTTTTTTTTTTTACATAAGGTTTTATGTAGAGAATAAATTTCTCTTTTAATCTAAGTAGTGAGTATCAAGCTTTATTAAAAAATTCAATTTCTGTTCTCCATCTATGATAGTGTACAACGTGGTACAACCGTACAACATTAAGATAATCGTATTTAATTTTATTTTTATTTTTATTTTTTTTTTTTGCATTAATAATTTATCGATAATTTCTTTTACGTTTAAATTTTTTTTTTGGATAATTTTTACCACGATTATTCGGTATTATAATTTCGTTACATTTATTTGATCTTGGACAATCACATATATGATATGAATAATTGAAATTATTAATTAAATTTAAATGTTCCTTTTGTAGTAATGTTGTTGTTTGTGTTGAACGTGAACAACGTAAATTATTACTGTTATTATTATTATTATTATTATTATTATTACAATTATTATTTAAATTATTTTTATTAATATTACTACCATTATTCATCATATTACAATTTTTGTTATTTAAATATTTGAATAAATTCATTTGATTTGAATTTGAATTATTATTATTCTGATATGAAGTTTTATTTGATTGTAAATTTAAATTGAATAAAATCTTACAACAATTTCTTACATCTGAAAATATACAGAGAGAAAGAAAAAAAAAAGGGAGAAAAAAAAAATAAAATAAAAAAGAAAAATAAACACAAAAAAAAATATATTATTGATTTTATTATGGATTTTTGTGTTGATTTATTATTATTATTTTTTTTTTAATTTTTTTTTTAGTGCTATCATTTTTGTAATTAATTGTAATTTCAAATTCGTTTCATCAAGATGCACATTTAGTGTTTAAAAAAAAATTTTTTTGTTTGTTTCAAAATTGTAATTTTATGACTTTAATTTCAATTTTTGTTTTATCACAATAAAATGTGTTTTATTAATTTTTTTTTTTTTTTAATGTAAGGATTTTAAGGAGATTCATTTCACGTTTCAGTTTTATCGTAAACTTTATAATCTTCATAGTTTCACAGTTTTCGTAGTTCATTCCCATACATTTGTGTGAACTACAAAAGTTTTGAAAAACTACGAAGGTAAAATGTTTAGTAGTTTCTAACTTTTGGATTTCATAGTTTCGTGATTGATGTTTGACAGTTCTTAGTTGGCATAAAAATCAAAATACATATTTACAAAATTAAATAAATTATAGATGAAAAAGAAAACAACTATGAACTACATAGTTTGAAATGGTCGTTCATGTTAACAGAACTACGAAATTTCAAAACCGAAAAATTATAATGAACTAAAAAGTGACATGAATCCCCCCCCCCACTTTTATCTTAGAATTTTGAATTTTTGTTACGAAAAACTTGATAAATTTGAGAATTAATTGTTATTTATTTAAGAGCCAAGATTAAATAACTTATGAGTTCTATCTGATATACACCCAGTATTTAACAGGAGTTTTGATTTGATCATTTCGAGATTTTTAAACAAATTTAAAATTACAATGAATTACAGTTAATTTAACAAAATTACATATAACATACGACACATTATTTTTAATCTTGTTTTTTTTTTTGTTTAATTTCATGTACATAAGTTATAATAAAGCGCGAGTTATGAAGGTTATTTTTGTGTGTTTTATGTATAGTTTTACTTTTCTATGTGTTACATTTTTAATGAATTATTGCGTTTTATTTTTATAGGCATATGTAAGTATATACTATACAGAAATTGTTACATTTTTTTTTCTTTCTCATTTAAAATTTTAATTTTTGTGTCTGCTGAAAATCATTATTTATATGATTGTTAACAATTAAAGTCTTTATATCGAAAAAATCAAAGAAATTAATATATTTACATATCATTTAGCTTAAAATTTTTCATTTACTATGTACATATGTATTTACATCTTTGTATAAATTTTTTATTGATTTTGTTAACAATTTTTTATTAAGAAAAAAAAACCCCATATTAAATCATATAAAAATTGAATTAGTTTCTGATAAAAATTAAAAAAAAAAAAATAAAAACAAAACTCTAAATTAATATTTTTCACAATTTATCGAACGTATGTGTTCCTTTAAAAATGCATCGCTGCTTTAATTATGCTGATGCGTAATCACTAGCGTGTTTACATCGATGATGATGCGATGCTATAAGTTTGATAATGCGATGTTTACATGACAGCTGATGCTGATGCTGATGCAATACTTTTTTGATCAGTCAAGTTATTTATTAAAATTAAAATCCACCTTCCATTTCCACTAACAACAGCTGACAGCTGAGAACCTGTATACCCAATAAGTCAATACTGGAATATTACAAACAGACTCAAAACTCAAACTATCAAAACAAGCATCGTGAAAATTGAGAAGATGCGATACATATGTGTGTGACTTTGACGCATCATATGCGACTGAACTGCTTTTTTAAATACGTGACTACGCATCATAAAAGTTGCGTTGCTTTTTTGAATACGTGACTACGCATCATAAAAGTTGCGTTGCTTTTTTGAATTTTTGGCAAGCATCACCATCGCATAAACTGTGCAACGATGCATTTTTGAAGCAACACTATGTTTTGTGTTTAATCTTTCAATTAATCATTCCCTGTATCCGGTGATAATAATGTCAGATTCACAAAAACAACGTGCTATTGGTACTATCTACATAACTGATTTAATTATATAAAAATGTCGTCAAGTAAATTCATGTATGTACATTGTTCTCATTAAAATGTATTGCACACAAATAAATATGTCTTGAGATATTGTCGTTTGGGACTGGATTTATCACTGGACGTAGGACAATAATTCGGAACAAAAACAAATTTTTTTTTTATTAAATTACAACAAAACATTTAAGAAAATGAAAATATTTTCAAATTTTCAAACAAAAAATTTCATATAACCTATGATCCATCATAATCTACTACTGTCCACTGGTAGTGAATATGGATAGATTCTATATGGTTGTTACAGGGTTTTTGTCATTGTCATTTTGTTATACATACTTGTAAAATTATATAAAAAAAAATCATGTAACAATTTCATATATTGTTCTTTTTTGTTGTTTGGTTATGTTATAATTACAAGCATTATTAACTTTTTATTACTTCTATATACCTGCATGAGTAAAATTCTGAATGATTTGATTGCGCATTGTAACAGACAAAAAAATCAGCGCAACAACACAAAATAATATTTATTTATGTGTACAATACAATTATATATACTTAACCTTTGACTTACAAAATATTTATTGATAGCACTTTTCCATTTTTTATTTTTATTTCAAAAATTTCAAAAAAAAAAAAAAAATTATTATTATTATTATATTCTTAATAAATAAATTACATATAAATTAATTAAATTATTTCATTCATTCATTCATTTTACTTTAATGGTTTTTATTTTATTTATTTTTTATTTTTATTTGTTTTTTTTTTTTTTTAATAGAAAATAATTTAATTAAAAGGATAGTATACAATATAAATACGTAGACAATATACGTAGAAAGACACAACACATACAACAACAATTATTATTGATTTTTTTTTGTTTGTTATTAAATTTTATTATAAGTATTATATATTAATGAGCCTGCATATTACTATTCTTTTTTTTTTTTTGTATGTATGTATTTAGTAGTATTGGTAGTATCTAGAGTAAGTAATGTGTATGATATGATGCATGATACGATATTACTTATGCTTACGATTATGCAATATTGAAAAAAAAAATTAAAAATATTTTTATCGCGTGATGTATACAATGTACATATGTAGATTCGATTACATTTTTGAAAAATTTTTTCGATAAATTTCAATTTCGTATTTTATTTAATTTCGAATAGATACCGTTGTTCTACCTTAAACAAAGTGTCGTAAATTATTTGTGGTTCATAAACTTAAAGTACATACATATTTTTTTTATTTTTTTGGTTATACAGTAAACACAAAACAATAACACATTAAGGATACAACAATAAGGGATATATTAAGAATATAATTTATTTTGTTTGTTTTTTAACAAAAAAAATAAAAAAAAAACACAGGTACACAATATGTAATTATATAGACACTACTATAAAAGTGGAGTATTAACGCTTAAAGAATATAAATTTACACATAACATAAATGATAAATTTATTAGTCATATGAACAAGTTTGAAAAGTGAATTAAGATATTCTTGTAATTGAATACTATTTATGCCCAATTTTCCAGTGAAGTAAGTTTAAACTTGAGCTTAGTTAAACCTGCATAAAAGGCTAAAGTTATGACTCAAGTCTATTATGGATAAACAAAGTTTAAAACTAAAACTGCCACTGTGAAATCGAAAACATCTCTTAAAGCGAAAGTTCAAACCTTAACCTTCAAGCTTAAGCATTCACTGTGGAAGTGGGCGTAAACAAATTCCAAGAAGAAGAAGAAAACATTCAAACTTTTATGCGTAAATAGAAATCATACGAAAATAATTATAATTTTTTTTCGTATTTTAAAAATGAATTATTTTCTTATAAGTATATGTATATAAGAAGTGTCCTTAAATCTATAATAATAATATGGGTGTATAATAAATCTATTATATATATAGAGAAAATGATTCAAAAATATCAAAATTTAAAATTACAAAAGTTGTACGTGAAGTTGATAAAATCTGTACAGTTAAAAAAATATTTGCTTTTATAAATATTCAAGGATTCAATATTAAATCGTAAAAATTTCAAAAAATCAAAAAAAAAATAAATTCAGTTTACTTTCAATAGTTATGGTAACCTGACTGCAAAATCATAAAGATAAAAAACTGTAGATTCTTGCTCGAATATCTAGAAGCTTGGTGAACCTTTCAAAGAAAGATTTAAACTGAGATTTAATCTACATTATTTATATGCAGTTTATCTAAAGCTTATGAACCATATTAATAAACCGAATATAATAATGAAGTTCTCAAAATTCAAAAATTGTTTGTATATTTAATGGCTTGCAAATCTTTATCACACCATAAATATAGAAAAAATAAATAGATTTTCCGTTTATCTATAGGACCTAGTATTTCCTATTAAATATGATGCATTATGCTTCTTAGTTATAATATTGTTATTGTATGCATATATGATGACTGAATGGTTATGATTTATGTATTATGGATAATATGATCGTACAAAATATAATAATAGACCCCAAACACATGATGTAACACCCACCCATACTGGTAAATTCCTTTGTAATTCATTGTGATGCTGTTGCTGTTGCTGTTGTTGTTGATGCTGCTGTTGCTGCTGTTGCTGTTGCATACTAAAATGTCCATTATCTTCACTGTACTGCCTATAAATGGTCGTTCCGATTGCTGTTGTTGTTGTTGATGATGATGATGATGATGTTGTTGTTGTTGTTGTTGTTGTTGTTGTTGTTGTACCTGTACTAAATCTTCTGCTATACATTGATGTCGTCTTGTAACATTTCATATCATTACAATCCATTTCGAAATTATTATTATCCAGCTGTATATCATCTAGAGTATTTTGTTTTTTAAATTCATCTCTTTGTTCTATTAATCGTTGCTGCTGCTGCTGCTGCTGCTGCTGTTGCTGCTGTTGCTGCTTCAAATGATCTTCAGCACTATAGAAACAACTATCGTCATCGTTATCGTTATCATCATCATCATCATCATCACTTCGATTTATCGGTGATGTACAACTATAACTGCTTAATGGTCTTGTACTCTTAACATTTTTGTCTTGTCCTTCATTACCGTCATCATTATAATGTTCAATATTTTCATCATAATTATCACTAACAATTTTCATAATTTCATAAAAATTTTGATCATCATTAACATCATCATTATCACTATTATGACTAGATATTTCATTATTTTTTATTTCCAATTGTTTCATGTATTTTTCCATAACTTCTTTTTCGAAATCTGTCAATTCAGTATTGTCAACATCATTATTATCATCATCAAGATTTTCGTTATTTTCCTTCATTTTACAATCTTCCATTAATTTTTGTATATAATCAAATTTATCTTCTTCAGATTGTCTAAATTCATTTTTATTTATCATTATAATTTGATTATTGGTATTGCTGTTGATATTGGTGTTGATATTGGTGTTATTGATACTATCTAAACTGATATATTGCCTTCTGTTTGTATATTCATCATTATTATCATCAGTTTCTGTATCTTCGGTATCAGTTGTTGTCGGTGTTACCGATATCGATATATATTTATTGTAAATATCTTCAATAAATTTTTCATTAGAATTTTTACGTTTCAATATAAATTCCTTACGTTTATTATTTAAATTTCTAGTATTCATGTTATTAGTATTGTTACCGACACCATGATGATGTTGATGATGTTGATGATGATTTTTGTTTGATGTCGATTTTATTATTGTTTTATCATTAATCAATAAATCTTCTTCATTTAGGTAACGATAATTTCTGATAATATTATTATTATTATTATTATTATTATTATTAATACTACTATCACTACTATCACTACATAAATAATTGCTAGTTTTATTATAACTACAATTGTTATTATTATTATTATCATTATTAATATTACTACTGTAATTATTACAAATAGAACTATTTTGACTAGACATTGCCGTTTTTGTTATTGGTATCGTTGTTTTTAGTGCTGTTGTTGATGCTGCAGTTGATGCATTTGCTGTTGCTGTTGCTGTTGTCGTTGCTTCAATATCATTTTGTCTCATTGATGATAACGTAGAATAATCAATATTGGATGTTTCTTGCATTACTACATACACATTTTGTTTTTTTTTTTTGTAATGAATTGTTGATTTTTATTTTTTGTACATAACATTGTATATAAATTTGTTTTTGTTTTTTTTTTTTTTAAATTGGCGTTTTAAAATTTTTATTTTTTTAATGTTTTTATTGAACATTTTATTTTTTTATTTTTTATTTTTTATTTGATTTTTGTTGATACGTAAATAATTATTAAGTATTATTACAGAAGAATGAGAAGAATATATAAAAAAAAAAAAACAAAAATAGAAAAAAAAATGATAATTGCTTTTTTTTTTTTGGAAAATCAAAATATTAGAAAATAAAATATATAACTTAAAAATTTAGAAAGACAAATAATTGTAAAAAGAAATGAAGTGAAGAAATAAAACTGATTGGATACCTACTAACACTAGAAACTGGAAATTTTATGAAATAATAATAAAAATGTAAAACTACTAAAAAATAGAATGTAAATGATTCTCAGATACAGAACGACAATAAGACTGCGTCACGGTTTTGTGTGACGAAATAACAAACGTTTTTCGAAAAAAATCCATATTTTCCTATGCTCTTTTTTTCTTCTTACGAATTGTCTTCGCTACAATAACCACTGGTATCGATGTATTCTAGAAACTTAAACATGAATATGCGGTATAAAACTTCCGAATCTTTGAGCCTTTTTTTATATTCTAATCTATGTATTAATGTAATTTAAACTTGATAACTGAAGGGCTGAGATGATGAAGGTGTTAACTGTCACAATACATACTTTTTGAGTTATTGGACTTCAAAGTTTTTCTTTGATATTATTGAAGAAAACATGGAAATTATGATAGATAGGAGGTCACACTCAACGTCGTAAAAAAAATATATATGTATATATATAAAATATAATATATGCACTTAAAACATTCATCTGACTGAAAAACAGAATTTATTCAAATTTATTGGTTAACACCTTCATCATCTCAGCCCTTCAATTCAATATGAATAATAATCTGAACGTATGTACGTCTGAACTGAGAATCATTACTTACAAATATTTGAAAAACAAAAAAAAAAAATAAAATATTCACAAGAAAAACATTTTAAATGTTCTAGAAACTGTAAAAAAAGTTATCCTATCTTGTGAAGTAATTATCCTAGTAGTTATAAAAGTTATCATATTTCGGAGTATTTTTTTTTTCTTTCACATTTTCTTATTTTCGTTTTTATTCATTTTGTATGGTATTTTCCAAAATAAAGAAAAAATGTTCATTTTATCATTAATAAATTTACACATTACACAATGTAAATGAAACGTAAAGCATTCAAATTTAACATATACATATTTTCTAATTATTTATTAATAAGTTGTTGTTTTAAGAAAGTAAAAAATCTTTCTTTAAGAAATTAAATAAAATCAATAACATGAAGAAAAATAAAAAAAAAGTAAAAAACAAAAAATAAATAAAAATAAAAATAAAAAAAAAAATTATGCACTTATGTAAATTCAGTTTATTTTCAAAAAAATTTTAAAGTTATAATATGATTTTCAAGATTTTCTTCAATAAAACAAAAAAAAAAAAAAAACTTTAAAAATACAAAACATTTCTAGAAAAATCTCTTAGAATGTATTTTTTTATTAAACTTTTTTTTTTCGTTCGATCTTCTTCAATCATTTGTTTAATTTGTTTTGAGTTGAGAATGATGATAATAAATTAATTTAATTTATGTAATTTGATTTAATGAAATTAAATATTCATGATTTATGGTAATTACTTAAAAATAAAATAATCGCAAAATAATAAAAAAAAAAAACAAATAAATAAACAATGTAGAAACTTAAAAATTAAAAAAGATGATAAGAAATAAGTATGTAAAAGTATAGTAGATGATAGTAAAATTAAGTATTTAAGTAGAATGAAATACATTACATATGCATACATATACTCGTATGTATGTACAATATATATTTTTTTAAAAAAAAATTCATGTATGACACTAAGTAAGTACATAATATAATTACGATAATGATTATGCAAAAATTTTATAAATAAAATGCACTGTATACGAGGAGTAGCTATGTACATAGGTACTACGAGTATTGCATGTTGATTTTATTTCATTATTAATTTTTAATGATTTAAAATTAAAAAAAAAATTAATTAACAAAAAAAAAAAACGAATAAAGATAATAAAATAAACTGATACTAAAAAAATAACAAAAAATTTTTAATTAATGAGAGCCAAAGAGCAAATGAGCGCACAATTAAATACATACATTCATTGCAAATTTTATGTTTAATATTAACTATTTTTTTTTTTTTCTTAATTTTATTTTATTTTATTTTTTATTTTTTAAAATTCAAATTCATACAAGTATTAGTCTCAGCAGCTGTTATTACTATCACATTTGATTATTACCAATATGTGTATATCACAAAACCAAAGAAAAAAAAGAAATTAAAAATAAATTTCAATCTTATACGTCAAATGATAACGACCGACAACATACCATCAACCATCACCGAAATGGATTTATGGATTTAAATAAATGTCAATAATCCAATGTACTTATTTTTGTGCTTTTGTGCTTGTTTTATGTTGACATATTTTTGCATTAGGCGAGAAACACAATTGGAGATTTTCAGCCAGCTTGAGCTTTTAACACATGTATTTATATGTGTTGAAACCAAATTGCAACCGAAGATTTTCAGCTGGCATGAAGCTCAGCTTCAGCTTTACAAAATTTTATATCTTTTGCCGGCCTGTGTCATTTGCTGTCAGCTGTCATTCATTTCATTATAGTTTTTTGATTTGTTTGTGTTGGTTGAGTTGTTTATGTTTATTTCCTCCATTTTAATTTTTATAATAATAACTTAAAATCCTAAAATTTTATTTCATTATTATTTATATAAACTTTTAAATGTTAATAATTTAGTTTGGCATAAAGCTCTAATTTTGTTATAGAACAGCTTTTTCAGCTGCGTTTTCGGTTCAGCTGAGAAATTGTGTTTCTCGCCTTATATATTATTATTTCGTTCATTTGAAGTCTCTTCATTTCTAGACATTTTTGCTGTTAAATTTATCATTGGACGTAGGACATCATATTCTTCTTCTTCTTATTTTTTAGAATAAATTTTAATTTTTTTTTATTATTTTTTTAAAGTACAATCATTGTTAACGTATTTTACATTCATATTACATTTATAAAACAAATTACATAAATAGTATTTTGTATAGCGTTCATTCAATATAAAATTAAAGCAAGTGTTTTATTCATTATTAACAATTATTAAGTAAATGCATTTCAAAACATTTTCACATTACTTTTACATATAATAACTCTCTCTCCCTACCTCTCTCCCCCTCTCTATCACTCTCTGATGCAATATAAACATTTAAAAATCTGTTACGTAAATTATTATTTAATTCTATATAAATATGCGTCTAAAAATAAGGTCTACAACAAATAAAATAAAATCTAAATAAGTCACATTTCAGTATTTTTTTTCTAAATTTTTAAAGAACAAAATAAAAACAAAAAAGAAAAAAAAAAGTAAATAATGTTAAGTGTGTTATAATAATTTAGTGTCTAATATAAATGTACACTTATATGCATGTATAGTTTGAGATTATGTAGTATTAATATTATCGAATTTCAACCGATCGTCCATTATATTGTATTTGATTAGGAATTAGGAGAATTATTAAAATCAATTCACTAATTAATTATGTCCTTTGGATGTATATAACATTCTTGATAAATTTTTTGTGAAAAAATCAACATTTAAAAAAAATTTCCTTTTTGTCTGTGATCAAAATTTATCATGTAACAAAATTTCTGGATGATGGATGATTAAATTCATTTTTTTTTTTTTTGTGTAGTTCCTTTATTCATTTGCATCAAAAACAAATGAAATATATGAATGAAATCTTTTGTATTTTTATATTTCTGTACAATATCATAAAACACTGTTACAGTAAATCACCAAATATCGTACGTGTATATTATTGACAATTGAATTTAATTTATTACGAATAAATGACAGTAAGTAAACTGACATCTCTGCGCACTAATTCAGCACGATATGTACACAACACAGTATAAATGTAGGTATGTATTTGATGTGATGATTTTGTTTTTTATGCAAAATGATTCCTTAATATGTGATCAAAAATAAACTAATTTTTGTTTTTTGTTGCTTTCACAATATATTTTATATTTTATTTTTATACAAATTTTTTTTATAATGTTAGTAGGTATGTATAGTTTACTTAATTTTCATTTCAAATTTACAAATTATAAAATAACACTACCACATACATATTTTATTAAAATTACATCAAATTTATACGTTATCCTTAACAAATTATATGTATGTATATTGTTCATTTATATGAAATTCGTAATCGTAGTAAAAATTGTTACATTCTTTATGAACAAATTTTTCAGTATTTCAATAATTTTTTTTTTTCATTTTTTAACGTAAATAAAACACAAATTTAATGTGCATACATTAATAAACCTACATAGATACTACGAGAGTTATATTATATGATATGATTGTAAAATACGTTTACAAATTTTATTTATTCCTTTTTTCAAATTATTATTCGTTCTCTGAATCTGAAAGAATGTGATTCAATTGTGCACTCGATTTCATTCAAAAAAGAGAAAAAAATTTTTTTTTCTTCCATCAAAATTTTAACATTTTATAAAAAAAAAAAATAATAAAAAAATCAAAAAATAAAAATTATAATAAAAAAAAAAAAAAAACAAAATTCAGATGAACACAAGAAGACAGACGTAACAAAGACAGACAAAAATATGTATATGTACATGGAAAAAGAAGATAAATAATAAAAAAATGTAATAATTGAAAGAAGCAAAAAATAAAATACAAAAAAAAAAAAAATTTAAACAAAATCTATTTGAGAGACATTATACGATGAAATTTAATGTTTATATAGTGATGTGCTAAATTTGCTTTTTCTTTAAAAAAAAAAAAAAAAAATAAATGAAATATAAAAATTTCATTTAATAAAAAACAAATTTTATTTAAATGTCCTTAAAATATATATATATCAAAAAAAAAAATTGAAAAATCACTCTATTTAATTTCACACTATCATCTGATGACACAACAGATGTCAGACAATTTATTTATTTGAGAATAATATCTATGGGACATTTAAAAACAAATTTTAAGGACATTTAAAAACAAAAAAAAACATAAATTGAAAATAATAATTATAGAATTTAAGAATATGAAAACATTCAATAGTCAATACTAATTCTAATATGAAAGAATAATAATTATGTAATAAGAAAAAATACATATTTGAAAAAAAATAAATGTAAATGTATAGAACGAACATGTACAGTAACGAATAACATTTTTTTTTTTTTGTTTTTTTCGTATGACAAAAAACAGCAGTTATTATAACAAGTAACAACAGTAAACATTTAAAGATGAACAAAAATAGGAGAAAAAAAAATAATAATAATTAAAATTGATGAATGAAAAAAATGAATAAATAAATAAAAATTTAAAAATATGAATACAAAAATAACACATAAAAAAAAAACGTTTCAAACATGTATGTATATATATATCTAAGAATATAGAAAATACCAAAACAAAAAAATATAAAAAATAAAAAATAAAAAGAAATATTTTCTCTTTGAAAAGGATATTTAAAATTTTAAAAAACTAATTGTCCATCACCAAACATCGAATATATCGAATAGAAAATATAAAGTTTCAAATAATAATAATTCTAATGATTTTAAATAAATAACCGATAATTGATTATGATGATGTCTCTTTGTATCAGAGCCATTATAAGTGATGGTACTAACACTAGTACTAGCAGTAGTAGTAGTAGTAGTAGTAGTAGTAGAAGTAGAAGTAGTTAAATTTATATTTTTACTACAACTATCTATTATATCATTATTATTATTTTCATTATCATTATTATTGTTATTATTATTTTGATTTTGTATATTATAATTTAAATTATAATTATTATTAAAATTTTTGAACTTACATCCTTCGCTCGATTCTAAACGTTGCTGTAAATCACGTATTTGATTTTCTTTACGTTTCAATTCATGACCAAATGAGTCGCATCTTTGCCTTGCTTCACGAAGGTCCCTAACATTAATAAAATTAAAAATAATAATAAAAATAACAAAAAAAAATTAAATTATAATTAATTAAAAAATTTTTTAAAATCGTAAATACTATATGATAAAAATATGATTAAATTACTTTTGTGCTGCGACCAAATCAGCTCTAGTACGACTCAATTCTTCAGATATTGCTGCCTTTGCTTGTATTTCACTCTGTAGCGAACTTTGAAGATTCAATAACTCCATTTTATCGAGCTTTTGTGATCTTCGATTTCGCCAATTCTTATCAGAGGTACTTTGATGCAAAGAGCCTAATAAAATTCAAAAGAAATAAAATAAAAAAAAAAATAAAAGAAAAAAAAAATTCTCAGTACATACATATTCTACTTGTAGTAATTTTATTATCATTTTTTTCTTCTTATTATTATTTTACTCTATCACATATCATTACTACCTACTTACCAGCATGTTTTAAATATTCAAGCTCTTCAGTCATTTTACTAGCAAGTGCTTGTAAATAACTTCTGGCATCTTTTTCATCAGATACCCATTGTATTATTTCAGCCATTTGCCTTTCCCATTGACTGATTGCTTGCCTCTTACTTCTATGTAACAAAAAGAAAAAAACGAAAATAATTAATTGTATTCTAAAATCGATTAAATTCTATTTTATTCCATACCTTAATTCATCATAATCGTTTTCGACATGCATTTGTTGTGCTTGCAATCTTCTATTATTATCTGTTAGAACTTCAATTTCTGTTAATAATTTTCTTTTTTCATCTAACCATAAATTCTTTTCTCTTTCGTAACGTTTACGTAACTCAGATATTGTCTCTTCGGAATCTGTTAACGATTCTAGACGACTTGTATCGAATTTTTCACGTGTTTGTTGCAATTCACGATACAGTATATCACGATGTTTTTCAGCCTCATTCAATTGCTCACGTAACGATGCTAATTCCATATTGAATCGTGATTGATGTTGATTCAATTTTTCATTGTATTGAATCTCAATACGATCAATTTCTAAACGTGATGTATCCGACGATGATAGGCCCAATGATGATGATGAGCCCAGATCAGATGTACTCCTTGTGCGAGCTTCAGCTTGTAATTGACGACAATACTCTTCGGAACGTTCACGTAATTTACGTTCTTTTGTTGCTTCAGCAATACAATCCTCAACACGAGATTCTAATTCACGACGATTCTTCTCAGCTTTACGTATATCGTTACGTAAATTATCAACTTTTTGCATTGCTATTTCGAGTTCTTCTTCCTTATCACGTACCTATTGAAATAAAATTTGTGAGAACAAGAGAAGAAAATTAAAAACGATTCATTCAAACTAACATACAAAAATGATCTTTACCTGCCGTGATAATTTTTGTTTTTGACTTCTTAGCTCTGATAATTTATCTGTGACTTCAGAGTATTCGGCCATTGCCAATTTCCTTTGGCTGAGGGCATCTTTCAGATCGATGTCTTGTATTTTCAGTCTTTCTAGAGCATCGGTTTTCTCTTTAATTAAATCTTCCTTCTCTTGTTTTAATGTACGAAGTTGTTTCTCGAGTTCCTTAATTTTAACTTCTAATTGACCATCAATTGCATCTAGACCATCATTTCGACTATTCAAATTGTTTACTGTTTTATTTGAATTCTGTTGTTGTTGCTGCTGTTGTTGTTGTTGTTGCTGCTGCTGCTGTTCTTGACGCTGTTCAAAATTTTTAATTTGATTCTCTAATTCACAATTTCTTTTTGTCAGGATATTAATTTCATCCTGTAAACGTCTAGTACTATCTGGACTAAGACGTTTCTCTTCAATACCACCACCAATACCAGTAACACTACCAACTGTACCAGTAACATTAATCGTTTGATTCGCTGTCGCCGACGATATATTATTCGTTTTAACATCTTCCACTTCACTCATTATGTCTAGAGTGCGAGTTATTTTACCGACGTCCGATAAACAACTGTTTTGTGTGAATGTAAAACCAACAAATGGTAAATGTAAGCCAGAAAATGCTGGATTCGCGGTTGGTGGCACAGCGTCTGATAGTCTGACGTCATTATCATCCACATCAAAATTTGATGTGTCTGTCGGTGATGAAACTTCTGGTATGTAAGGTGCTGGTCCACTACGTATTATATCCCAATCAATTCCTTCAAACCATGGATGTGACTAAAGTGAGAAAAAATATACATTCTTTTTTATTGCAAGTCGTTCACTTAAAAGCAGTCTACAATTTTACAATTTTACCTTAAAATCTTCGATACCGTTCTGTCCTAGACGATATTCTGGTGAACAAATCAGACGTCGCATTAAATCTTTAGCGTTTTCAGTTATTTGATAATCTCCACCATCGACCGGTGGAAAATCAAAGCAATTCTTGTGATTCATTATTTTACCGTATGTCTCGACTAAACTTTCTGCATAGAATGGTGTTTCACCGTATAACATTTCATACATACAAACACCTAATGACCACCAATCGCATTCCGGTCCATATCGTCCCTGTCCATCTTCCATGGCTCTTAAAATTTCTGGTGATATATAATCTGGTGTACCTACAGCAACATTCGATTGTACAGTACCACCAGCACCCAATTTTAGACATGAACCGAAATCAGCTAAACGTATATGACCACTGGCATCCAGGACTAGATTATCTGGCTTTATATCACGATGTACGTATCTTAATTCGTGTATACTATTTATGGCTAATATCATTTCGGCTATATAAAATTTTGCCATATCTTCTGGTAATCTATCTTCGAATTTGCTAAGTAATGTCAATAAATCACCACCACAATAGTAATCCATTACCAAATACTGTAAACGAAATATATATATATATATATATTTACAAAAAAACAAATTTCATTAAATTATAAATGCAATTACATAATAAATAATCTTACCAAATTCGTATCATCCTGAAAGGCATAATGTAAATTTGTTATCCATCGACGATCACCAAAAACCAATACATCACGTTCTTCACGAAAACATGCTGTTTCGGCACGTTTTAACATTTCCCATTTATTTAGGATTTTCATAGCAAATATTTGATTTGTGGTTACCATACGTACAACGCATACTTCACCAAATGCTCCGCGTCCAATTACTTTTAATACTTCGAAATCATCACGTGATAAACGAAGTTGTTTAATTAATTGTATAACAGGTTTAACTGTTCATAATATTTATTTATATGGTAAGCGCATGCGTAAAATGAAATATAAAAATGATACAAAATTATTAAATTAAAAAGTGAATGAAAAACAATAATTTATCATATACCTAATTCTATGAAATCTGAAACAGTCTTTTCACGTCGTAATGATGAGTTACAACATTCATCATAAAGCACCAATAATGCATCCAGTAATGCTTCGATTGATATCGATTTACCAGGATTCGATGGTATTGTTGTTGTTGTTGTTGTTGTCGTATCAGTTGTACCATCACCAGAACAACCAAGAAATACATTTGAAACGCCATTATCTAAGATAAGGGATTCGAGTTGTCGTAAACGTTTTAATCCAGACACTGAAACTATTTTTAAAAAATAAAAATAATAATCATTATTATTAATTGATACAAATTAATTAAAAAATCAAAATTAATATCTATACAAACGTTAAAAATTGAAAAACTCATCATTTCTAATTCATTTTACTCTTATGCTCCATAACTCATACTCTCACACAGTGTATAATACCATAGAATAATAAAGCTACGCATAAAGAATTCTCATACAATGTAAATTTCTGGCGACCAATTCTACGATAGCATCGCCGAGATCGCATCGCCAGAATTCGTTATATTCCACAAAATTTCAAATTTTTAAAAATAAAGTTTTTAAATCAAATTTGTGGATTGCAATGGCTAAATAGCTTTATATCCTTAATATCTTAATATCTTATATCTTATATTATTGTACACATGCAATAGCAAGTGTTATTGGTGTTATATAAAATATGTATGTATTGTATATTATGGTCTCATTCTACCTACATGAATCTAGTTTTGATTTTTTTTGTATGAATGTGTGTCATATTGGTGCTATGTATTCAATACTTTTCCCTTATCTTTTAAATTTTTATGAAGACAAAAATATTTTATTTCTTTAAATTATATTTGAATGTTTGTACATTGCTAATGGAATATATATACACACAAACAAACTGCATATAAACGAACAATATATGAAGATCTTTTAGAAGAAGGATAGTGTAGTTTATAATTAGAGTGAATATGTACATATTATTTGTATGTATATATGTATTGTATAGCATAGCTGAAAGATAAATTTGCTTATGCTATATCTTTTATGATTTTATGATTAAATGCGCGTGCCATGAAGTAAGGTATAAAATATGAAGTTAGAAATTTAAATGTTCTTATACTTTTTGCTATTTCGTTCTCATTATTTTTTTTTTGTCTATCACAAGTCTTTGACCTTTTCGGGTTTTGTTATTTGTTTGTATATATTGTATTGCATTTCCTATGTATGAAAATTATATCTTTAACACTCGACTTTTTTATGGTTGCAGGAAATTTTACATACATGTTTGTACGTATTTTTATTTAATAGATAAGAAATTGATCACTAATTCAGTCTTTGATATTTTTTTTCATGTTTTAATTCATGAATACATTATTCAGTTTGCAGTCATGTTATATTTGATGGTATGAAGAATGATATAGGTGTTATTATTGTTATCAGCATCAGGTTAAAAAGGAATGATAACAAAAAAAAATATAGAATATAACTAAGTACACAGAAAATAATTTAATACTTCGGTCCACTATTTCTTAACGCATTTTCAACAGTTTTTCTTGGATTAAACTTGTCTACAATATTTTTAACAGTAGAATATAATCTTTTAAAATATTTTTTCGATTTCTCTGTATGATTTTTTGTTTTTGAAAAGGTTTATTACAATTTCCTTTTTTCATTTGTCGTTTCTTTTTGTTTTTTTCCATTTTTTTACTTGATATTTAGTATTTTTTTTTAATTGTGAGAAAATCTGAATCGATTTAACTGTTATTTTGTACTTATTATTTAAAAGACAAGCTAAAGACAAGATTTATCAGTTAACGGTTTTTATTACAATCATTTTAGTACATATTTCAAATCTGATAATCTAGAAAATTTACAAATTTTTATTTTCATTGAATTTTAAATCCTGAAAATAAAAAAGGAATACGAAAATAGTGTAGTGTAATAATATATGTAACTATACCAGAGACAACTTATAAAACAACTTGTTATAAGTTGTTTCTGGCTATACACACACATATATATATGTGTATATTTGCACATAACAATTAAAATCTACACCAATCTTCAGTACCTAAACTCAATGTATGTACAGTATATACATATAATATGTACATATGCACGCTAATTATAAACTACACTATCCTTCTTCTAAATGATCTTCATATATAGTTCGTTTATGCAGTTTGTTTGTATGCAAACATATATTCCATTAGCAATACAAGCATTCAAATATAATTTAAAGAAATAAAATATTTTTGTCTTCATAAAAATTTAAAAGATAAGGGAAAAGTATTGAATACATAGCACCAATATGACACACATTCATACAAAAAAAATCAAAACTAGATTCATGTAGGTAGAATGAGACCATAATATACAATACATACATATTTTATATAACACCAATAACACTTGCTATTGCATGTGTACAATAATATAAGATATAAGATATTAAGATATTAAGGATATAAAGCTATTTAGCCATTGCAATCCACAAATTTTTGTGCTTTTAAAACTTGATTTTATAAATTTGAAATTCTGTGGAAGATATTTTAAGTCTAACGAATTCTGGCGATGCGATCTCAATCTGTGGAATGCAATAAGTGGTCGCCAGTTGCTCCTATGCTTTGAGAATTCTTTATGCGTAGCTTTATTATTCTATGATAATACCATAGAATAATAAAGCTACGCATAAAGAATTCTCATACAATGTAAATTTCTGGCGACCAATTCTACGATAGCATCGCCGAGATCGCATCGCCAGAATTCGTTATATTCCACAAAATTTCAAATTTTTAAAAATAAAGTTTTTAAATCAAATTTGTGGATTGCAATGGCTAAATAGCTTTATATCCTTAATATCTTAATATCTTATATCTTATATTATTGTACACATGCAATAGCAAGTGTTATTGGTGTTATATAAAATATGTATGTATTGTATATTATGGTCTCATTCTACCTACATGAATCTAGTTTTGATTTTTTTTGTATGAATGTGTGTCATATTGGTGCTATGTATTCAATACTTTTCCCTTATCTTTTAAATTTTTATGAAGACAAAAATATTTTATTTCTTTAAATTATATTTGAATGTTTGTACATTGCTAATGGAATATATATACACACAAACAAACTGCATATAAACGAACAATATATGAAGATCTTTTAGAAGAAGGATAGTGTAGTTTATAATTAGAGTGAATATGTACATATTATTTGTATGTATATATGTATTGTATAGCATAGCTGAAAGATAAATTTGCTTATGCTATATCTTTTATGATTTTATGATTAAATGCGCGTGCCATGAAGTAAGGTATAAAATATGAAGTTAGAAATTTAAATGTTCTTATACTTTTTGCTATTTCGTTCTCATTATTTTTTTTTTGTCTATCACAAGTCTTTGACCTTTTCGGGTTTTGTTATTTGTTTGTATATATTGTATTGCATTTCCTATGTATGAAAATTATATCTTTAACACTCGACTTTTTTATGGTTGCAGGAAATTTTACATACATGTTTGTACGTATTTTTATTTAATAGATAAGAAATTGATCACTAATTCAGTCTTTGATATTTTTTTTCATGTTTTAATTCATGAATACATTATTCAGTTTGCAGTCATGTTATATTTGATGGTATGAAGAATGATATAGGTGTTATTATTGTTATCAGCATCAGGTTAAAAAGGAATGATAACAAAAAAAAATATAGAATATAACTAAGTACACAGAAAATAATTTAATACTTCGGTCCACTATTTCTTAACGCATTTTCAACAGTTTTTCTTGGATTAAACTTGTCTACAATATTTTTAACAGTAGAATATAATCTTTTAAAATATTTTTTCGATTTCTCTGTATGATTTTTTGTTTTTGAAAAGGTTTATTACAATTTCCTTTTTTCATTTGTCGTTTCTTTTTGTTTTTTTCCATTTTTTTACTTGATATTTAGTATTTTTTTTTAATTGTGAGAAAATCTGAATCGATTTAACTGTTATTTTGTACTTATTATTTAAAAGACAAGCTAAAGACAAGATTTATCAGTTAACGGTTTTTATTACAATCATTTTAGTACATATTTCAAATCTGATAATCTAGAAAATTTACAAATTTTTATTTTCATTGAATTTTAAATCCTGAAAATAAAAAAGGAATACGAAAATAGTGTAGTGTAATAATATATGTAACTATACCAGAGACAACTTATAAAACAACTTGTTATAAGTTGTTTCTGGCTATACACACACATATATATATGTGTATATTTGCACATAACAATTAAAATCTACACCAATCTTCAGTACCTAAACTCAATGTATGTACAGTATATACATATAATATGTACATATGCACGCTAATTATAAACTACACTATCCTTCTTCTAAATGATCTTCATATATAGTTCGTTTATGCAGTTTGTTTGTATGCAAACATATATTCCATTAGCAATACAAGCATTCAAATATAATTTAAAGAAATAAAATATTTTTGTCTTCATAAAAATTTAAAAGATAAGGGAAAAGTATTGAATACATAGCACCAATATGACACACATTCATACAAAAAAAATCAAAACTAGATTCATGTAGGTAGAATGAGACCATAATATACAATACATACATATTTTATATAACACCAATAACACTTGCTATTGCATGTGTACAATAATATAAGATATAAGATATTAAGATATTAAGGATATAAAGCTATTTAGCCATTGCAATCCACAAATTTTTGTGCTTTTAAAACTTGATTTTATAAATTTGAAATTCTGTGGAAGATATTTTAAGTCTAACGAATTCTGGCGATGCGATCTCAATCTGTGGAATGCAATAAGTGGTCGCCAGTTGCTCCTATGCTTTGAGAATTCTTTATGCGTAGCTTTATTATTCTATGATAATACATATGTGAATACCTACTTAAAAATTTTATTATTCGACTTAATTTTACTAAAATTTTCAAAGAATTAAAAGATTTTGCTGAATATTTAAAAAGTCAATTGATTTTCATCGATTTCAATTTAAATACAATCCAATAATATAATGGTTCATTGCACTTTAATTGCATTCCTTAATTGCATGGATAAAAGGAATGAAAATGATAAAAAAAAAAAAAACAACTTTTAAATCAGAAATCAAAGATCCACTATAGAATCAAAATGAAATTAAAATTGTAAAAACATATTCACATACACCCCTCCTTCTACGTATCCTATTGTAATATACTCTTGTGTTGGTATACGTACATATCTATAAATATTTTCTCATCAATTTTAGATTTTCATTTAAAATCTGCTCTTTATTAAGTCATCAACGTTGAATGAAAATCACTAATCGACTCTGACTCTACTCGTACGAGTATGTGTTTTTCTTTTCGTTGTGTACATACATACTGTATTGCATATTATATGTACTGTACTGTAATGTACTCGTTTTCGTTTCATTTTCATTCCCTTTTCTTTTACTCCGCCGTAGTAGTATTAGCATGTAGATGTGATTGAGTTGAGATCCATTCATTATACTTAGTTATAGTATGTACATAGTTTTGGTATATGTACACGATGATATGATGGGTATCAAATGTCATTTGTGTATAAAGCAATTAGAAAAGATTTAATTTTGATTGCAATTTTATAGATGCTAACTATCTATCTACATGAATGTATTTAAATACATTTATTTAGAGTGTATAGAGATATGTACAGTATATAAATGTGGATAATATATAGAAATTCACGTAGAATAAAATATTAATGTATGATTGTGTTTGCTTTCAAATGTTCAAATATTATCATCAATTTAAAATCGAAATCCTTTTCTAATTTCAAATAGCATCAATCAAGTAAACATATGTATTTATTCTATATAGCTACAATATTAACAATAATAAATTAATGATGATGATCGTGACGATGATGATGATGATAATGATAGCTCTAAAACTAATATTTTTTTTTTTTTTTTTTAGTAAGTATAATCCTGATGAATGAAAAATTTTCAGTTCAAATTGCAATATGCACTATTTTATAATAATGCACGTACAAAATTATAACATCAGGAGTATAAAAATTTGGTCATACTGTCAAATCATATATTATGTATTACGTGTATTACTAACATATTTAAGGTTTACATAAATACATTATATACATATACATACGTACAACCAACAATTTTTCTGATTTCAAATAATTTTTTTGTTTTATTTTCTATTTTCGATTTTTTCCTTTTTTTTTTCTTCCATTTTTTTTTTTATTTTCCTATATGCCAACATTTACACAATATGTACGTGTACATACTTACATATACTTATGTATTCAAAGGAGGTGTGTGTATTTTTATATTCTGTTCTGATACTCTTCTACTTCTATAACTAGTGAGTGTTTACGTACGTGATAGTTTTTTTTAAAAAAAAAAATAATAAAAAAATTTTTTTTTGTGTTTAGTTTATATTCTTAATCGGATTTTCTTCATTCAAAATTCTCATCTAGTTATATATGAATACCTATGCATATATGTATACAAGGAGTGAAGAATTATTATGTCTGTATACATCTCTATCAAAAATATCCGTACACAATATGCATACGGTACTCTTATACATCTAAAAAAAAAATTTTTTTTTTTTAATAATAAATGAAAACTAGGGCAAATATTTTCCTGTTCATCATCCACTGATATACTTATATGTATATGTACTCGTACATATACATGACACGAGTATATTATGTACTGTTCAGTGTTCATGTGTATATAGATAGGATTAAATTATGATTGCATTCTTTTGCATTATATAATAAAGATGTGACGAATTTATAGTATTCGGATAGTTTTACTTTTTCTTTTTCAAATATACTCGTATGTACCATCCATATCCATATCTATTTTTGCACATATGAAAATTTAATATACCATATAGATATAGCTACATACTCGCCGGTCGTATTATAGAAAAGAAACATAAATATTGCATTGCATGGACCGAACATATTTATTTAATATTCAATGATCCATGAAACTAGATAAGTTTCAATGCAAATTTCATCATACAGAGAGTATCATTCATGTATTTATCACTAACATTTTATATTACAATACACTCTAACTATACTATTATTATTAATATATGTACTATCGTGTGGTCTTCATCATATCGTTATCATTGTCATCATACATCATTGTATGTATATAAATTTTTCAGTACATCATCTACGGGTATACGTCAGTACTATATAGGTATAAATTCATTTTTATATGAGACATCAATGAAAAAGATAAACTATAAACTATAAACCTACATAAATGTGTGTATTAGATGAGATGTATGTATCTGCATAATGTATACATATCCATACATATACATGAGTATTTATGTAATGTAAAAATATGCATAATATTATTTTTTTCTATCGTCAAATTGCATCACACGATATAGTATAATCTAAACCTAAAGCATATGGTTCGGTCGGTATAATAATGCTATTATGTGTATATTACAGTGTATAATGTGTGATATGGTGATATGTATTATATGAAAATCTTGGAAGAGAATATACATATGTATATGTAAATTCAATAAATCCATTATCAACCGAGAATGTTTGACATGCATCACCATATACATGTACAAAAGAATATTAAATGTAGTATTATATGATGACCATCATCATCACTTCCCATTAAGATACAGTTTACTCTTATGTGTAGGTACTTATTTTGTATGTATACATATATGTGTAAATTGAAAGCAAATAATTAATAGAGATAACTTCAGTATAAAATATGATATAAATTATACAAAGTGATCACAAAAATTATTTGTGCATAAATAAATATTATCGCATAATGCCGATTCTACATTCAATGTAGTGACTTCAATTTCGACTTTGATTTAATGGATAAATGTATTAGAACTTCTACATTCAATGCAGTAGACTTGACAGGTACTTTTACATGTTAAGCATGCTGTGAAGTCGAAAGTCAAAGTCCAAGTTGAAGTCACTGCATTGAATGTAGAAGCAGCATAACTTGGATTTAAACAGCTACCTTTGAAGTTTTTATAATTATTTTTTTCAAACACTTATAAAAATACAATACAATCAACAAATAAAACATAAGGGGAATTCATGTCAATTTTTCGTAGTTCGCTGAATCGTTGTTTCGTAATCTGATTGATTGACATGAACGATTATTTCAAATTTACTTTTTTATCATTTCATTTTATTTTTGATTTTTGCATCAAATATGTTGAGTTATTGATAACAGAGCAGCTGTATTGTTGCTAAATATAATGAATGGTGTTCTTGTGTAAAAGATTTAAACTAAAAAATATAAAAATGCTCACAGAAATACAATTCTACATATCAAGTAGATACTCAAGGAAAAATAATTAAGAAATTGTAGAAAATAGTGTATAGAAATATAACTTTGTTATGTGAGTACAAATAATTTTTGTGATCACTGTACTATATAATGTATGTGAAAAGCACACATATGAATTATATCTGGTGTCGATGATATATAAAATCTTTCAATATATTTTGAATGAAAATCGAATAATCGAATAATATATAAATTATATGCTCTGCACATACATGTATACACAAACATACATATATGTATATTTAACTCTAAAGCTTATATATAGAATAGAATCAATTACATAGTTAAGTGATTGATTTTTCATTCATTTTCTACTATGATGACATTATCGTTTTTTTTTCATTTTCATTTTTAAATCAGAATGAAAAGTAAAGAACATAAAAAAATTTTTTTTTTCATTAGATTTATTATAAGAAGTGTGAAATCCTTGTCAAAAGTACTATATGTGTATGCATACATAAGTACAATATCTTATCTATAAAATCTGTTATATGTAATATTGACATAACCATAAGGCTGGTATTCACCAACATACATAGATAAAGTGTTTTCACCAACCTGGATAAAACACTACTCGGATATTTTAAAGACAACCTCAGAGTGGTATTATAAATATCGTTCGAACATAACCTTGTTATTAACAGCAACAGCACAAATAAAGATAATGTAGTTCTACTGTATTATCATCTTTGCATATAATTATCACATCACAGAACCTTTTTTTTCATTTTGTAATATAAAAATACAAAATCAGTTGACATGTTTGACACACATGTTGGACCCTAAAACGAAGTTCGAAAACAAATTTTATCTACGTTGATGAATAAACTGAAATTGTATCCGGCTAAAATATATCCGATGGATATATCCATGTTGGTGAATACCACCCTAAATGTACATACATATATGTAATGTACATATGTGTGTATATATAAATTGCTTTGTTGTACATACGTGTATGTAAAAAATTCATATTTTATCTTTGAAATTATTTAAATGCAAAACTTTATAAAATTTGAATTATTAATAATACAATGAAATACATAAATGTATATACCTACCTATGTATGTAATAATGTAAATTTAAATTTTCATTTATAAGTATTACTAAGTACATAAAAATCTGTAATGTTATATACGTATATATATATACAAAGAATACAATTTATTTGCTATTCTAACATAACATATAATAAATAAGAGGAGATGTTGTTAAAATTTTTGATTGAGATAAAATTTGCGAAAAAGTTTTGAAGATCATATGAAAACAATAAATCGAAATTATTCATGTCAAGGATCATAATTACATACATAGATCCTACTATAAAGAGGAATTTTTACAAAAGCGATATATCCCTATTATATATCCTATGTGAACATAGTACACAATTCGTATAATGTAACTACGAAAATTGTTTTTGAAGTAATGATATTACTTATTTCTCTTTTCAACTAAAAACAAAAAAAAAATCAATATTTTATATAATCTGTGATTTACATGGTATAGTGTGGTATAGTTATATAGGAATACAAGTAAACACGAGACGAGTATGTAAATACATACATAAGGATACATAGCAAGTAAAGTGTATATGTTATAAGTAAGTGTGAACTATGGAAAAATTTGAATTATTTTTCTTCTTTTTTTTTTTTAGATTTTCTGAAAGTTTTTACAGAAATTAATTTTGAATTGCTTCTCGAAAGAAGAAGTTCTCTTGATGATATTGCTACCATTTACCATTTATTACTATCATCTGTATATCTGTACATAAATGTTCAATGAAAATTTTCATTTAAAAGTAAATTCTTAAGATTGTAGTAAAAATTTTCTTTATATACTGTACTGTACATACAATTAATTATATTATAAAATACACAATAAACTTTTGAATAAGACTTTTTAAAAAATATTTCTACGATTAGTATATACACATACACATGTATGTATGTAGTTCTATTCACGTATGTACATATCTTGAGGACTATTTATATCTGATAAATTTATTCTTATCTATTGTATTTTTTCAATTGAACTCAATAAACTGGGGTGGGTTCCTGTAAGGTGATAGGTGATAGTCACCTCAAATTTAGGTTCCCGTATGGTGACAATCACCAAAAATTATCACTAAATGTTATCACTTTGAGATGATAGCATTTGAGGTGTCACTTTTCCAATTTTTACTATTATTCTTCTTCTACCTAACCAAAAAATACTCATAATCGCATACAATTGGTGTTTGCTGTTGATGGTATATAATTTATTTAAATCATTTTGTAATTTAAAATATGTATATTGTGTTATTTTTACAATGAAATTCTCCATGAATAATTGCAATTTACTGAACATCCGGTAATTCTAAGGGATTGTTGCTATCTCGCATTTTTCTCCTAATTATTTTTATTTGAGATTCATTTTCTGAAATAAAAAATGCTATAGACGAAAACGTTATTGAATTTTCTTTTATTCTTATTCACAATTTAAATTTTTATTTGTTTTGATTGACGTTTGACAACTATAAATATACTGTGGAATTCGCCGCGTTTCAAATTCCATCACTTTTTTGGTGATCACCTTACAGGAACAATCACCTTTTGGTCATCACTTTTGAACTATCACCAAGGTGACTATCACCTATCACCTTACAGGAACCCACTCCTGATTACGAATTTCTGCAATGTAACTCTACCAACTTATAGGTAATCTTATCAAAATTTTCAATTTTTCACCAATCATTCACCTTTCATACTTAACATTTATATGTACATAGTTGGTATTAAAAAATTAATTTTAAAAGTAAATAAAAATTAAAAAAAAAACACACATACATATTTATATAAAAATGTAGATAATATAATATACATATGATGAGTCGTTTTCTTTGAAAGTATAGTAAAGTCCATTTCCGGTAAAAACATTAATTACTTATAATTAATCTGTGGATTCGGTATAATTATTGCAATTGCACAGCATATGACAAAATTTAAAAATTCTGTAATACTACTCTTATCTGTGGTAATACAAATTGTAATAAGGATCATATTATATTCGTTAAAATCAATATAATCAAATTTTAAATAAAGACTTTTATGTGCTGCAAATAATGTCTTTCGACATTTTTTTTGTCAGTCAAATCAATCAATCAATCAATCCATCAACTGATAATGTTTTTGACACATTACCAAGCGCATGGAATATAATACATAACAATAAATGCAATCTGCAATGAATTTTGTTTTAGAAATTTCTACATTTTGTCAATATAACATTAACAATTTTATACATGGTCAATGAAATTGCATGGTGAACTGTTCAAAAACAAACCCCTTATTTCTGTATAATGCAATATAAAATAGACATTCAAATACAATACTTTTAAAGAGAAAAACTCATACATATATAATATATGTAATCGAATGTGTATATACATACCTGGCATATCGGCTGATTTAATTATAGTTTTTGTCGTAACGTTATTTCTAATATCAGACATCATTTGCAATTAAAAATTTTAAAAAAAGGATGATTTGGGGTAAATCTGTGCAGTAGACCAAACATAATAATAAATTTTATTTGATGATATTTATGTGTTTGTCCTGAATTTATGTTTTTTTTTTATTATTTTTTGGCTCTTTCTTTTTTTTTTTTTTGTAAATTTTTCTCTAATTTATTTTGATTTTGATTCGATTAATTTGTTGTTTCGTTTTTTCTTGTTCAATTCTTATATTATAAACGTATGTAATATAATTATTATAATACAATTATTATTATTATTATCTTATTTATGATTACATATATTTTTAGTTATTATTATTATTATTATTTTTAACATGCATGCGTTCATACGTAATTCATGTTCTGTATATACTTATTTATGTACAATTATTATTATTAATTTTTTTTTTCTTAAATTTTTATTGTTGTTGAAACTTCCTCCTCTTGTATTTGTATACAGCTGCATATATTCATTTATTTTTATTTTATTTTTATTTATTTAATTATATTTTCATACTTATTTAATATACTGTACATTTATATATAATATTATTTATGTATATTACTCGTGTATATAATATTATAAACATAAAATAAAATAACAACGTTATATTATGTACTATACGTATAAATTTTGTTTCTTTTCTTAAAAAAAAAATTAATTTTGTTAATTTCTTTGTTCGATTTCGATTCTTATCATTTTTTTTACACTTTATATAAATCTATTATCATTATTTTATTGTTTATTTTTCTGATTTATTTTGTTTGCTTTTTTTTGACATTTTATATTATTATTTATTTCGCTGTTGCAATCACCTTTATATTTATGTACATTATTCGTATATGTATAAATGTTTCATGCATCATCATCATAAGTATTTATTTAAATTAAATATGTATATGTATGTGGTACTATACATACAATGGTAATCAATCATCACGTAACGTACTCATGTATAGTCTGAAATTAAATAAGATAATGAAAAAATTAATAAAAAAAAAATGATTAAAGTAAATATTTAATTATTTTGTCAGTAAGTATATGATATAAAAGATAAAAATTTTTGTATAAGAAATAAATAATTAATCATTTTTTTCTTATTATAATTGTTATTATTGATGTCATTTAAAATAAAAAAGTAAGATTAAACTGAAACATGAAATTAGGAAGATGTAAGTACATGTATGTCAGAGAATTATTATTTTAATCATACATTAAAATTTAAAAGTATCATATCTTTGATGTGGTTAAATACAAATAAGAATAATAACATCGACATCAGTCTCAATCATCGACGTAATATTATCACATGTAAGAATTGGTAGACTGAGGTGGATCTGACATGTGAATAGAATGGAGAATTCCAATCCATGTAAACGGCTACTGTACTGTATGGGAATATCGAAAGAAATAGACCAAGAGGTAAACCTAGGAACAGATGGTGGCGATCCGTTTTAATAGACATGAAGAAGCTGCGGCTGCAGAACTGAGTTAATGTGTCAAGAAAACAAAGACCGGTGGAGACAAATTCTCTTAGAGACTAAGGACCTGTTTAGGACTGTATAGCCGAAGAAGAAGATCAGTAGCAATACAGTCCATGAAGAGGCTTCACCTGAAATACTTGCGATTGTGATTTTTTCTCAATCATAATCGTCTTGTTCATGCATAAACTCCGAAGCCTAACCACATATATAGATTTCTGTTTGTAGAGAAACTCATCTCAGTTAAGTAACAAAGCATAAACTGTCTTATTAGAATATATTCAGAGATAATATTTTAGTTATAAATGAAGTGTCGGCAAGTAGAATTAAATTAGCAAATAAGGATATAATGCGTGGTAGTGGTAGGCATGTATAAGCAATAAACTCAAGTAACATTATTGTACGCCGTTTGTTTAGATTTCATCCATACTACATAAAGTCATATTTTGTTTTGTTTAGATACTAAACCAGGCTGGATAAATGTATGCATATTCTGAAACATTTTTGAGATTTAAAAATTTTCACTTATATTTTTCACGATATTATTGAAATTAAATCATTAAGGGTGGTATTCACCAACATGGATATATCCGTCGCATATATTTTAGCCGGATACAATTTTAGCTTATTCATCAACCTAGATAAAATTTGTTTTCGAACTTCGTTTTCGGGTCGAACATGTGTGTCAAACATGTCAACTGATTTTGTATTTTTATATTACAAAATGAAAAAGAGGTTCTGTGATGTGATAATTATATGCAAAGATGATAATACACTAGTACTACATTATCTTTATTTGTGCTGTTGCTGTTAATAACAAGGTTATGTTCGAACGATATTTATAACACTACTCCGAGGTTGTCTTAAAAATATCCGAGTAGTGTTTTATCCAGGTTGATGAATACACTTTATCTCAGATAAAAGATAATTTATGTTGGTGAATACCAGCCTAAATGTCAATGTATATGTAATCGGAATTAAAAACGAAATTCAGAAAATTATTGTATTTTCAAGTAACCTAAAATGTCAAAATTCAACAAAACAACTGATAATACAATACAATACATAAATTATGAAGTTATTCTCAATCATAACCTTCACAAATACTTGCAATTTAGAAAGTCGAACAGATAACGTAAACAGTTCGATATTAAACAGACATTTCTTTCATATTTATTTTTATTCTTTTAAGTATATAACCTCTTATATTCATTTTGTATACAAATACGAGTATGCGTTGTTATACCAACATTAAATTTCGAAAGAATTTTCAATAATTTCAATTTCGTTTTTACTTTTGATTTTTGATTATACATATTTTTTATTTATTTATTTATTTATTTTTTCGTTTTTATTTTCTTTCTTTTATTTTGATGATTTTTGATTTGAATGTTTAAAAGCTACTGTTTCCATATTCAACAACAGAAACCAGAAGCTCAGGTAAATGGTAAATAAAAATAATATACGAATACGATGCGGTACATGCGAGCAAAATAAATAAATAAGCAAAAAATAAATAAATAAAATAAAAAAATTATTCAATATCAATTCAGAAAAAAAAAAATCATAAAAAAATGTAAAGTCATTAAGTAAATTGAATGTTTGTGAATGTGTAAGTGTATGAATGATTTTCGTAAATCAATATTTTAATTTTATTTTTATTTTTTATTTTTTATTTTTCGGCTTTATAACATGCAAGTAATATAGAAATTTTCGTTTACTTGTGCACACAATACGTAATGTAATGTAAATTTATATAGACTTATACATAAATGTAGTAGTATACGCATATGTTTTTATAAGTAAATATTTCAATATAAAAATAAATAAATATAAAAACTTTTCAATTTAATGTAATACGAAAAACAAAAATACATAAAAAAAGAAAAAAAAATCACAAATCATTCAATTTCATTAGTGAAAGAATTTCGTTAAATGAAATGTTCTTTTTTGTTTCCTCTCCTCTCTTATAAGTTTCTATACACAATCATTGTTTTTTTTTTTTTCTTTTTTCATAAATATTTTGTTTTGTATTTTTTGTTATATCGTATCTCTATTCTCTTTTGCGAATTACAAGAAATATTTTCATTACATAAACAATACGTTTTCAATTTTTCTTTCTGTTTTTCTTAATTTTTATCCGAGTATATGTGCAAACATATTTATATACATCCACCTAACGATAAATGATAAATATATTGTAGTATAAGTACATAGGTATATAATTTCTATGTATAGTATTTATGGTTATGGTAGTATATAATAACCCATATAGTATATAAAATTTATATCATTTATAATGTGTATGATGGACAGTACAGAGAAGAGTAAAACGTAAAGCGCATTTATTTTTCTTTTTACTATACAACATACGTATGTAAACATACAATTCAAGTACATACATTTGCCATCGTATTTATCATGTATCTAATGTATATAGTCGTAGTCGTATGTTCGTATGTACATCGTTAATAATTCAAAAACAAAAAAAAAAATATAATAATAATAAATAATGTACAATAAATACAGAAAAAAAAAAATAGAATTGTTTCTTCTCAAAATAATTCGACCTACCACCTACTCAAAAATTTTTTTATTTCATATACACAAAATTAAAAATAAAATAAAGAAACTGAAAAAAGGAAAGGAAAAATGAAAACGTAATTAGAGCAACAGCAATTAATTGATATGTAAATGTATGCAGTGTTATATGATTTTTATAGGTTATGTATGTATTTTATGTTATACTATTGACACACTGCAGAGATAAACCATGGTTATCTCAGTTTACTGGTTTATCTTTGTGATAACCGACTTTCAGATCTCAGTTAAGTTAAACGAATTTCTAAAACTCAGTTATCTTGTTAACCAAGTTCGAAATCAGTTTAATCTTTGACGTTTGTGTTATTTTTTTTTGTTATATTTAAACAAACTGTCAAAACTAATTTCAGCTAACATGCTGACTAGATGAAAAATAAATTAATGTTTGAATTTATCTCGACAGGTGTCGGTGTCGTAAACTAGTTCACTTCAGTTTAAATGTGTCACCCATACCAGGTTATCGATAAACCATTTGAGATAACCAGTGTGCCAATAGTATTATGTTCATATTTTAATTTTCTTGTTCATTTAATTTAGTTCAGCCTCATTAATGTAAAGGTATACATACGTACACATCTTGTACGTTGTACATACCGACTACTTATATACATCCATATACATATACATGAATGTGGACAAAGAATACATAAAAATACACATAAGATGTGATATATGTAATACATCCACACCTACACTGTATGCATATATGTACATGTAAATATAGATGTAGAAAATTTTTATAATTTTTTTTTTTGTTATTTCTGTGATTTTTTTTTTTGTTTTAAATATTTTTAGCACACATTCATTACGTACATTATAATAGACATATTCATACACAAAAATATTAAATAATACAAACATACATATACATATGTACATACAAATATTTTGTAAATGAAAAATTAAAATCCAGTTTATTCGTTTATTAACTTTTAATTTTTTTATTTTTTTTTAAATTTACTGATTTGAATATTTTTTATTAAAATGTAATTGAAAATTGAAAATTTTTCGAAAACATAAAGTATAGTGTAGTGTCACCTAAACAATGGAAAAATTACCTATCCATCATTTTAATTATTTAATTTATAATATATACTCTGGAGCAGTAGAGATCATTGACTATTATTAAAGACCAATATTGGTCTTTGCTACTGCAGAATCTATAGTATATGCCATGATAGTACATCACATATTTCACACATCATGTCACGGCATACACATTTCTAAGGCAATGTAATCATCAGAGTGGCAGTTGGAATTGTGACGTATGTCAGGTCGCTATATTGTAAACAAATGTGAATTAAAATGTGTGTTGTTGTTGTGTTGTATACTATATGTATAAATTGTTTCTTGTTGTTGTGTTGTTTATATTCCGACGACCTGTGTGACATCAGACACTAAACGTCAGATGTCTTTACATTGCCTTGACATGATGTGTATGTTATGTCGTGACATCATGTTGTCTACTACTCGTATTTTCATTTTTGAGAACAAATTTAATTTTCCCTCTCAATGAAATGTATAAAAACACTAAAAGGAAGTTACTACTATTACTATTAATATTAAGTAATGATTGTGGCATTTGACGTTATTGCTAGGTGAGTATATATTATCTGGCTTCCATTCACACACCATATACTTGGTTACTTGGTTGGTTGGATCATGTAGCAGTTCGTTTTCCAATCCTGAAAAACAAACTCAATTAGCACATTGCCTGCCGTTCACCATATACTTATACATTCGTACTTTCATTTATGACAAAAAATATAAATTCATCTTTCAAAATTTATCAATTTTTATAGCAAATTACCAAAATGAAAAACGCTGATCACAAATATGAATTTATAGTTTATAAGAACTACACACTGCAAAGGTTAAATCGATTAAATTTTTTTTGCAAATCAAAAACTCTATGTATATGTATGTGTCTGATTGACTGAATGTACCTATACTGTTATATTATATTCGTCGTATGTAAACACTAAGCAAATCAATTTTTAAAAATAAAATTTAATGAAAATTTATTTTCCATTTTATTCATTTTTTTTTTCTTTTTGGTTGTTGCTGTTTTTGTTTTTAATGGCAAAATAAATAATTAGGAAAATTATTATACAAATAATAAAAATGATATTTTTAGATGAACGACTACTATAAATAAATTTTGGTTTTTTTTCCCAAAATTATTCTAAAAATATAATTTGTTTCAGTTAATTTAATATCCTACCACCACGTAACTTACATATGTACATATTATGTAGGTACTCGTATATATAATGCGCATAATGTATATTTTTGAACGCAAAAATGATTCATTTTTATAGCACAACATACCTACAACATATATACAATAAATACAGAATGGAATACAGAATGAAATGGGATGATTTAATGATGTTATTCGAATGAAATAAATACATAATATGTACTCGTAATTGTATATATACAAATGGAGTATATGAGATACGAGTATCTCTGTAATTGCATGTACATGACACATAAGCAGATGATTAAAATTAATGTGAAAATTTTTAATGTTTACTGTTTATTTAATATTTATCCCTTTGGGAGGTTATAATTATTCAGTTGGTTAAACAACAACAACAATAACAACAAATTATTTGACCGTCACAAATTTGATAATTAAATTCATTTTATTTTGGTATTTATAGAACAAACGTGTAATTTTAATTATTATTAGTAATTGATATATAAGGTTAAATGTTTTAATTGTTACAATTTAATTTATAGGTGCTTATGTACATCTACATACATATATGTAAGTCTATCTAATTACAAAATCATTTGAGTATGAGTATTATTTAAATTTAAATTTATACAAATTTACATTTGAACTTTTATTCAAATTTTGCACAATGAGATTTTATGGAATAAAAAAAATCGAATAAAATATTTTTTTAGACTGTCATCCTCCCTGAACACATCTCTATCTGTTAATTTGACGTGAATTGCCTGCCATTGAATTGTTGTTTGTTTTAGTAAGCAAACTCAGTTGAATGGCAAACAGACAAGAACTAACTTCATGTATATTTTGAACTGAATTTGATTAGAGAATTAAGCCTACAATATCTGAGACTGAGATAATGACTGAATCTCCATTAAGAATACAAAATGGTTAACACTAACAAATTGTATTTAGATGAACAATAATGAACAACAAATAATAATATAATGGATAATGTTGATAAAAATGTTACTAATGAAAAACTTTTAAAATGAGAGATTTTTCACAATTTTTTATTTATTTTTTTTTTTTCATTTTTTAATTTTCCTTTTTGGTTTTCCTTCCTCTGTCATTTTAATGTGAATTTTATTGTCATATAGCTAGCTATATTCGGTTCATTAGCTCGTTAGTGTCTAGGACTATATAAATACATATATAAATACTCTACGAACGGCACTAAACGTTCTTATATGTATATTTGGCCATTATAATCACTATTATTATGATGATGATGATGTCAACAAATTCTGTATTACAAAAAATAAATAATAAAAAAATATGCAAAAAAAAAATAAAAATTATAAAAAATAAAATAATTTCAACTATCCAAAAATTTCATCATCACAATACACACATCATACACACAAGCATTAAATGTACATACATAAATACATACATGAATACTTTTCAGACAGATAAGAAAAGAAAAACTATAAAAAAAAAAAGGAATCAATATTCCAGACTATTGTACTGTGTGATCCTATACCATTGCCATTGTCAAACGTATGTACATACATATATAGTATACTCGTACAGCGAGTAGATATATGGTGATGTACAAATATAGTCAAACAGACATTAGAAAGAAAAGTCATTGCAGACAAATCGCCTCATATACATTACATTACATATAACATAATAATATATTCCTTACGGTCTAATGATTGTTTATTTGTTTATTGCTTATTATTTTTGTTTTTAATATTCCGCATTTTTAGTTATAATTTGTTTTTTATGTTGCCAATTTTCACTTTCATTTCCATTTAAAATTTATATTATAAAACAAACTTCGTTTAGAGTGCGGCTACAGAGTGGGTGGCATGGCATATACAGTGAATTTAATTCAAATTCAATTCATGTTAGGTATATGCGAGTATCCGAGAAATATAAAAAAAAAATTGTTCGTCCTTTTTATAATCTTTTTTATAAATTTTTCAATGTTTTTTTTTTGTTAGTTATAATCATGTTGCTTTTAATTAGTTATAAAATCCTTTATAAATGCACACATTACATTTATATAAGGTTAGGTACTTTATCTATCTATATTTGTTGCTCATCCATATATTTTCTTGTTCTAAATAAAAATAAATTTCTTTCATTATTTTATAATAATTCCTTCATTTTTCTTGTGTATACATAAACAACAAATAATAATGTCTGCGCCTACACCTATACAATATCATGAACATTTTTTTTTGATTTTTTGTTTTTTTTTTTTTACAACAGATACATCATCATTATTACATATAAAGCAACAGGGATGATAAAATATAAATAAATTGAAACTATAAAAGGAAAGAAAAATAAAAGAGAAATTTAAAAAAAAAAAATAAATATAAATGTCAACGGAAAATGGTTATTTTTTCATATTATTCAGTGTGTAGACAAAAAATAAAAGGATTTTTTTTATATATATGTATTTTTCTTTCCTTTCTCATACATACACAATGTTACAATGAACGCTCAATTCCTTCATGATGATACATATACACAATTTCTCATAATGTCCCATCTCGACTCTCGATTCTATTTACGACATACATATCTGACTGAATTTGTATATACAACAAACGACAAAGTGTCTGGAATATTATATACATAAAGCTGGTTATGTACTTTTGAATGTATGTTATGTATTTATTCATTCATTGTTGTGTAAATTCTCTATACTATGTATGTATATAGTGTGCCGGTGCCGGAGTGTAAATGTGTACACTCTATCACAGTCCAATAAGCAAAGTAAAGAAAAGTAGAAAAAAATTATATTTCTCACTTAGATTTCTCTTCATGATTTTCCATATTTTTCATATTTTTATTTTTTAATTTCTTTTTTGTTTTAAGTTTCAATGAAACAGAAGGAAGAGACTAATACCACTAATACATATACACACCATCATATAAGTAGTCATAAATGTGTCTTCATGATCAAAATGAAAATGAAAATGAAAATGAAAAGAAAATTTTTTGTAAATTTTTGGAAAACGAGTACATACGTATGTAGTCGTCCTTATACTTATACCTATACAACTATACATTATATTTATAAAATATTTAATATCCTTGCTGTAATATTTTACATCTTATATTATACGAATGAACAGATAAAAATGTGTACGAGTTTTATGTGAATGTGCGTTCAATATTTATGTAAATACATATATGTAATAATATTTTATGATGGATAATATTATTGTTAATTTATTTTATCCTTCCTATACATACACAGGATATTCTTCAAAACCTGCCCCGATGCATGTAAATTGTTGTATAAAAAGAAGAGGGTACGTACATAGTACATACATATGTTGTATATAACAATCATTTATCAAAAGCAAATTTCTTTCAAAACTAAGCATATTTCTTTTCATTATATATTATCATATGGCTTAAAAAATGATAAGACGACGAACAAGAAAAAGAAGAAATAAAAAAAAAACATATAATAAAAAATTAAATAAAATTCCAAGCAGATGTGAATGTAATGTACTCGTACGTAACTCATGATAATAACAAAAGAATTTATACTGTATATTTTTTTTTTTCTTAAGATTAGGATTCGGGATATCTGCTACCTTGTGCACCACATATCTCCGAAGTTAGTTAACCGATTTCAATGAAATTTGAAACACAGATACTTTGATAGGAATTGTGGTGCTTAATGGAGTATTTTGTTCTTTTTTTAAATGTCCTTGTTTCCTTTTTATAGGGTGTAAAAGTTGTCAAAATTGCGATTTTTCGGCTTCCAAATGCACCTAATACAGCAAACACTGATTGACCAATTTCTTTGAAATTTTGAATACAGGTAGCCTGAAGGATATTGTGATGCTTGAATATAGCACATTTTTAATTTTATGTCCTGAAATTTAGTTATAGTTCTTAAAAAAGGAGAGGGTTTTTTTTTTGAAAAATCGTTCAACTTTAACTTCTATTTTCATACATTAAATCTTCATATATCTGTATGATTTTGGTATCAAAATAAAATCTGGACTTTTCTGAAGTGTTTACAAAAAAAGTACAAAAATCTTTGTTATATTTCCATTTTTATTAACAAAATAAAATTATATGTTCTTTTTCATCCAGATATTCAAAAATCCATTTTTATTAGCACCTAAAGGGTATGCAAAGTCATTTTTTTTTAAATTTTTGTATGTAAAATCGTTGTTGTTGTTTTCAAAATTTTTCAAAGTCGAATCCTACTGTTAAAGAAAAAAATAAATTTCATTTATGGGTTTTTTTATTTTTTCATTTGAAAATTCAATTGATTCGAATGAAAAGTTATTCGTGCTACGAGTATACTAGTATTCGTATTTTGTACATTGAAGAAAATTTTGTTTTTGTGATACTCAAAATCGTATGTTTATATACATTAAATATAATATACTTACAGATTTTAAGAATATAATAAAATGGAATGAGAAAGGATTATTGTTAAAAGAAAATCAATAAAATAACAACGATACTCTACGTCTACGTCTACACTCTGATTCATTCAAAATTATTATAAAGAACTTTTAACATAAAAACGAGAATAAATTTCGAATGTTGATTAGTTAAACAAGACCCTAAATAGACGTGACCGGACGGAAGAAATTAAACGAACGTAGTAAATACTCGTTTTGTCAGTTTGACAATTTTTGCCCTAAATAGAAATGATTCGAAACGAGTAAAATTGTGTATGAGGAGTATTGAGTAGAAACGTATAGAAATGTGTATGGAACGAGTAGAAATGATAAAATGTACGACCGCTACGGTACTATCCGTTTCGTCTCGTTTCATTTATTTGACATTTAAACTTATCGAAATTGAACGAACGCAAGAATACGTTCATTTAGGGTATTTCTACGTACCACAGTACTATCGTATGTATCGTTTCGTTTCATTTCGTCACGTCTATTTAGGTAACAGCTTTATAGCCCTATTCTGTTGAGTATCAGTGACTAGTCATAAGTCATAAGTTATAACATAAGTCACAAGTTGTGACTTTTTGTATTCCGCAGTAAAAAGTCTCAACATGCCAGAGTCACAAGTTGTGATCTGCTACTTCAGTCGTCACAAGAATAATTTTAAGGTTATGTGAAAAATTTAAAATATATCATTTTTCTTGAAAAAATTTGACGTTTCAAATTCACCACTAAGAGGTGAAATTTTTGTGATTTTTCTTGTGATTACTTATTCAGAATACGAAACAGCTGATTAGTCACAAGGAAAATCACAAGAAAACCAGTCACAATTTCGTTGTGACTTGTGATGGGTCACAATACCAGAATAGGGCTATTAGTGTTCGAGTCGAGTGTTCAACAACTGAAATGATGCGATGAGGAAATCAAAATGAAATTTATCCACAGTGGTCTGAAATGAAGGTACATATTATTTACAAAAAAAAAAAATATTGTGAGTATACTTTTGAAGATACATATATCCTTTTAATTAATGATTTAACTGAGAAATATTACAAACAAGTATACATTAAATACTACTATAATACAGAAAAGTTAAAAATTAAAAAATTAAATACTTTAGAACGATAACAATTTAATTAGCTCAATAATGGTAAATCAGATAAAATGAAAATTTCAAATATGTATGTACACACTCGCATACACATAATGTAGAATTTAATTTAATCATCATTGTTTAAATTTTTTAGTTTATTTACAAAGTGTGAGTATTTGTACAGTAATAAAGTAAAATGGAGCAGAAGCTGCATGCATAACATTTCAGTAGTCACCACTCACCAGTCAGTAGAAGTGGCAGTATCAGTAATACTGTTTTTTATAACCCTACTACAGGACTAAAGTGAATAATATTATCGTTTTTTTTTTTCGTTTTCGCCCTTTCATCTAACCCACCTACAAATCAAATTCATACACGAATGTAAATTTATGTATATACGTTACACATAAAGGAAAATATTTCAATTATCTACAGCGCTAAAACAAAAAAAAATTAGTTTTATTGCATAACGTATACATGAGTATACAAATGGATATATGTATGTAGTGTTGGTGTAAGTAAAGTTCTAGTTCTAGGTGAATTGTAATGATGATACTTTCTCGTTTACATTTATGTATATAGTATAGAAAAACAATAAAAAAATAAAAGCAAAAAATTTAAATAAATATTTAATCAGACAAATTTTCATTTTCAAGATATATACACAGATTTATCTAAAGTATGTGCACAGTATATGCAGAGGATTGTTTTACATATACAAATCTAGTGCAATATGGGTATGCTTTTTGTATTCTGTACATAACGTAAAGTTAAACACCGCGTCAAAACACAGGAAATCTATACATACACATGTACTTGTTACATATACACATTTATTAAGTACAAATTTTACACCTTATTCACATATGAATAATACAGTCTTTTGCTTTTTCTTATTTTTATTTTAGTTTTTTTTTTTATTTGTTTTATTCATTGAGCTTTGTATAAACAAAAGGTGATGTGTATAGGATGGAGGATAATCAACAAAAAACGAGAAAAAAAAGTAGATAAAAGGTTAGGAAAACAGCAATTAATTCAGTTAAGAGATATGTTCACATACCACAGTATATACTGAATATTAAACTATGAGCTATGAGTACTATTTCAGAGGATTCGAGTATATAGCTTTATGGGTGCCTATATCCCAAAGTATATTACTGTTATCTATGCAAACATATACTATCTGATAAAAGTACTCGTATACAATTACAATTTAATAGTTTAAAGGAGTTTCAAAATATGTACATAGTTTTATATTTGGAGGTATGTATGTGAAAATATCTGAGATACATGCTCTTTTGATTTCAAAATAAAATACACAAAAATTAGCAAAAAATTATCATATACTACTACTTTTTTTTATCTCATATCTGTTTCGATTATATCTTGTTCAATAAAAATATTCAAATTTGATAAAAGGAAAACGTAACATAAATGAAACAAAATTCATTTTTTTTTTACAATTTTGAATGAAAAACAGAAGGAGTTATGAACCACCAGAGCTCTACATTACCTCTCCTCTATAGTTTGCAAAAAATATAAAAAACTGTTTTTGAATGATGAATGAAAATAAATATAGCAATACTTTCCTATATATATACATAAGTATGTTATTACATTTTGAAGGACTCGCATAAGGATTGTGTCTGTTTGCATTCATACAAAGAGATACATGTAAAAGTGGATACCTATATATCCTATACGCTATACCTAATGAAATGTTTGAAAATCTAATTAAAATTTTCCATTTCTCGTTTTCAGTTTTTTTTTTACATTTTTTTTTTTTAGTTCTTGATTAGAATTATAACATTTCCAAAGCTCTTTTATATAAACGTTTCTTCTCAAAGAGATACACATTATTGTAACTGAGTAAGCAAATACAAAAATCCCACATATTTTCTGTATACAAAGCGAAATGAATATAAATAGAATAAAAAAAAGTCCTGTATGAAAATTTTTTTCTGCCACAAATTTTAAATTATTTTTTTTTGTCTCAAATTGGAAAAGAAAATTCATTGGAAGATTCAATGAATTTATGTAAAAAAAAAAAAACAAAAAAAATATATAAAACGTAAAATTGAATAAAACTAAGGGAAGAAAAAATGAAAATATAGAACGCAAAAGGAGAAAAAAAATTGCTTTGGTAATCAAAAATGAATTTTTTTTTTTGCGGAATGTGCTGAATTAGACAGACATTAATGTTTTCATTTCATTTCATTTCATTTTTTTTCATTTTCTTCTGTTTATGTTTGTCATACATCATTATATTATATACGAAGGAATGTAGTATGGGCATCATATTTTTGACATTTAATGTACATGGAATATAAAACTGAAATTTCACAATTTCAAAGATTACGCAACACTAAAAATTTATTGTTAATGAAAATTTTGATTAATGGGAATTATGATTTAAACAAACAAACAAAAAAAGAAAAAGTGCCAGAAAACGAAAATAAAAACAACAACCAATCGACTTGTTTTTTTTTTTGTATCATGTCACTGAAAATGTGAAATGGTGTAACTTCAAAAGAGAGAAAAAAAAAGTTAAGACGTTAAGATTACGGCTGTTTTCAAAAATGCAAGCTTGCAATCAAGTCAAATACCTTGCCGCAGGATTATTGATCTTTAAAAAAATTATTTAAAGTGCGGAGTGTATTTGTATTTCAAAATACTTATACTGATGATAAATTTTCATTATTTTAAAATTTATTAATTTTTGTTTTTTATTAATAACTAGCGTGTGTCTGCGACTTCGTCCGCATTGTCATAGAGCTATAAAACGAACCACGATGTACAGAATAAGGTGATCCCAAGCGAAGAAGCTCTTTGTAAAGCTTTATGTTATTACGTCATTTCCAACCAACCACGATTATCAGTTCATTTAGAAAAAAAAGCTTTTCATACATTTTAAATTTTTTTCAGACCTTCATCTGTTTAAATCAAATTTTTATTGTTTTAAATAATAAATTTTGGAAAGTAGCCTGTTATTTGTGGGAGGAATTCCTCTTTCAGATAAAAAAAAATCCCATCAAGATTGGTTCAGCCGTTTTCGAGATTACCCCGAACATACAGACATACAGACGCACCAAATTTATTTATAAGATTACTTTTGTTTTATAATTTCACTAAAATAAATGACAATAATTACAAATGTAAATTTTAAATATCATCAAATTTTAAATGAAGATGGTATAACACTTGAATTTAAATAAATGAACTCAAGCAAGACAATCAAGACGATCAAGAACCTTGCAAATCTTGACTTAAGTTGACGATAAACTTGAATAAATTAACACTTGACGTTTGCAAGTTGAATTAAATGAACATTATGCAAACGCAAGATTGCCGCAAGCTTGCATTTTTGAAAACACCCTACATCTTAAAAATGTCACTTATACATATAAAAATACTTGACACTGGAGTCTATAAAAAAAAAAAATCTTAAACTTAGACTTTCTATATAAAACAAAAGAAGTTTCATTCGATTCATTCACTCATAAAATCGTACTCATCTTTTGTAACGTAATAACAAAGTTTCACTTGTTTATACATTACATACTCATCTTATACGCGTTTAACTTTCAAATAATATGTAAACATAAAAATGTACATTATTTATGAGTATGTACGTTTATGCTATGTGTATTTTCTATTTGTGTATACATACATATACGAACATTTGTAGAGATATCATCGTCATCGCTTATATATATTTCCGATTTCAATTACAAATTTCATTCAATTTGCATGGTTTATTTATTTTTTTAATTTTTTTTTAAACTTATTTCTTGTCTTCCATTTTTTGTTTTTTTTTGTACATTTTTCAAAAATCCTACACAAACGCATTGTAATGTACATTTTCTTAAATGGATATTTTACGCAAATATATTTTCCGTCTATAAATAAAAATCAGATGTGTGCCTGTGCCTGTGAGTATGTTTTCTTCTTCTTCTTACCATATTTCATTCACTATTTCATGCTGTTTCTTCGTTTGTTAAAAATAAAAATCAGAAAGAATGAAAAATAACAAAATAATGTTTACGCATATGTAAAAAAAAAAAAAAATTTTTTATTGTAGGAAGTTCGTCATTATAAAAATTTTTTTTTTTTTTTGTTTTATTTTTTGCGCATACTGTAGGTACTACAAATGTGTGTATAGTACAATGCATGCATATACATATATGTGTGTACCAAAACAAGTAAGAAAAATGAATTTAATGTTTACTAATTCAAAAATACAAAAATGAATCTTAATAACTTCAAGAAAAAAAGGAAGTCGTTTTTATTATCTTTTTTGGGATTTATTCTTTTTTTTATAAGTTTTATTTAATTTTATTTCTTATTTTCTAAACGTATATATATGTATATACAAATTAATGTGTGTAGTTTCTTTCATTCATTCTTGATAAAAAAGAAAAAGAAAAAATAATTTACATATTGAGGCAAATTAAAAAATACGTGAAACTCATTCATAAAATCATCACACTATATAAATAAATAAAGAATATAAAAAAATGTCGTAATGTGTGTTAAATGTACTGCTACTATTACTATATACTGCTGGCTGTCTGCTGTCTGCTACTATGTACATAGTATCATCTCGTATCATCTCATCATGTATCATTTAATAATATTCGCATTCGCATTTTACTTAATATGGATGTAATATGAACGGACGGAACGGAACGGAGTCTGCGTCTGGATCAAATTAAGTAAATAAAATGTTTTGCGTTGTCCTCTCCAAAAATGTAACTTCTTGCTTCTGTTGCTTATATATTTTTGTGAATACATTTTATGTATACATATATATGAATATTTTTTTTTTCAAATTTATCATTAAAAAACCTGACAATTTTTTGAATTTTTTTTTTACAAGTATATATGTACACGTATGTTGTATTTGTTTGTATGATACACTGACAAAACAGAACAATGAACCATATTTTTGTATTAAAAAAAAACAATAAATACTATAGAAATTGCAGGGTGGAAAAAATTCCAAAAAATAAAATAAACGATCTTCGTTATGATGACATGATGACGATGTTAATTATGATGATGATGATGATGATGATGATGATGATACTAATGATGATGGCGATGATCAGTCATTACCATTTAAAATGACAAAAGAAAAAATAATCAACTCGAGGATAATAATTAAAATGGATAAGATCAAGATTTTTTAATAACAGAATTCAAAAATGGATAATTTGTTATATGTACAGTGCACAATATTATATGTATATATAGATAATCGTATGTAAAAAAGAATAATAAATAAACAAATTAAAAAGTGTATGTATATTAAACTCGTGTACTACATAGAATATTGAGAGACCTTCACTTTTGACACAAATTAAATTTGACATAAATACATTTAAAGATTTTTAAAGATGTTATTTTTAAAAGATTGAAAGAAAATAAAAAATGTCCTTTTTAAACCACATTGAAAAATTTCAAAACTTTAGAGGATATACAATTGAACTTTCATGAACTTCATCATCATCAATGTCGCCACGACCCAAATTGAGTCTTAGTCTCCATATTTATCACTCTTGTGTTGTTCTCTTCCAATTTATCGTACCTTACTTTACAAGGTCTTTTCCCTTCCTCCTTGCTATTTAAGAAAAAATTTCCTCGATATTCTGTCTTCGTTCAGTCTCACTATCACTAGATTACTTGCCTACTGCAGTCTTTTCTTCAATCTCACTACTTCACTAACAGATGGATGGGTTACCGTATATTTGATACAACTGTGATTTGTATATGGTTGTATTTCATTCTCCACAATCCCTCTTCTTGCATTGGTTTGGTTGTAGTATTCTTCGGAGTGTCTTTTTTTCAAATATCCAGTATTAAACACCCATATAAGTTCTTTCTTGAACTCATCTCACATTCAAAATAAATGACTCAAAATGGATCTGTTTTTCCATTGTATAAATTTTAATTTAACTTTCAATGCAAATTTAAAAAAAAAAAACGTTTTTTCTTCATGTTTTCTGTTGTCATATTATGAACTAATAATACATATATATCGTATATACTTACGTCGTACGGCCTACAATAAATTTGCATTAACTCTCAATCAGACTTGTGTTATTTTTATTTTTTTTTTTTCACATTTTAGCATTTAAATTTAATTTTATTAATGCATATACGAGTACATATATTTTTTATTTAAAAATTCTACATAATAAACGCGTGAATGTAATATATGTGCACTTGTAATGAATTGTATATAAATGTATGTCCGCATCATTCATGGTATGGCATAAGCCTATTCTGAGTGACATTTATCACTTCATATTAGCGTAAATTAATAATTTTATTCTTCTTCTTATTATTTTTAAATAGCAACAACAACAAAAATAAAAATATTTTTTTCTCATCAACAACAAATATGTAATGTATTCAAAAACAAAAACAAAATTTTAACTAAATTAAATTCCATAATATAAGTATGTATATGACATGTTGCATGAATTCGTATGTAAGTAATATGCAAATGTGTGTACATAAAAATAATTAAGTGGGTATTTAAAAAATGATCAGTAATATGCACAAGCACATAAGTACATATACATATTTAAAAGTTTATAATGTAAATTTCTATACAAAAAAACATATTATAGAATTGCAGTTTAAGTATATTTATTGGATTCGAGTAGTGTGTAGTATTTTGTAGCATGAATTCACATTTTGCATATTCCAAATATGGTGCAGACTGCAGAGAGCAGATGAAACGAAAAACAAAAAATAGACTGTAGAAAAAAATGCAAATAAAAAAAAATTTGTTTTTAATTTTTCGTTTCATTTCTTGTTAACTCAAAAATTATTTGACTCAATATTTAAATTGATATGCAAAACAAAACAAAAAAAACAAAAAAAAAAAATAAAATTTCTTATTTTCACATACATTTGAGACACGTGATAATAATTCCTTATTGGGTTAATTATTATTATTATTATTAAATTCAATGTTAAATAATATTATCTTCACGAAAGCATATTATTATGCATATTTATACACATGTGTGGTTTTTGTTTGCCTTATAAAAGAAAAGAATTTAAAAGTTACTAAAAATAAAATCAATCTTAATAGACTGGAATTAATTTCAATTTCGAATTATTATTCCAAAATTGGTGTAGAGTTTTGTTTTTTTTTTACCGCCAAATTGGATCAGTATATAATGTACGAGATGGTATGAGTATGTAATTAAATTGCTTGGAATAATAATACAGAATTTTTTCAATATAAATACAATCAAAGTAGATAGCATCCAGCAGAAGCAGGATTATTCTGGTTTGTTGTAGTTGTGTATATATCTGTCAAACCCAATTTCAATTTCAAAAACACATTCAATTCAAAGTAAAATATGCTCTCAGTTGTCATAATTAAACTATAACCTATAACCATAGACTAATAACACTATCCAGATGTGCAATACAAATGTTAAAAATTGAAACATGCAAGTAATTTTTACTAGCAGACAATTTAGTCATAGTAGCAGACAAAAAGTTTTTCAACAAAAATAAAACTTTTTAGTAGCAGACAAAAAGATTTTCACCAAAATTAAAACTTAATATGTACATACTCACCAATTCATTGCGTCATTGCTTCTGCTGTGACTGTGATCATCGTTTGAATCCTTTTGCGTATGTAACAGTCTATATAATATAAATATTATATAAATATAGTCATAGCACAGAGTAAAATAACTATATACAGAGTGTGCAATACAATCCTTTCCATTGCCGAGCTAATTTTGGAAGTGGATTTAGCGAAAATCCACCTCTCTCAAAGCTTTTCTTATAAAATGAGTACATTTTGAAAATTGAGAGTAGAAAATATAAATAAAACAAAACAAAACAACACAGTTTCAAATATACAATCTTACATACACGTAATATAATGTACAAGAAGGGAGCAATTTTTTTCTTGTTTGCGTACATATTTTGTATTGGGCAATAGAAATATGTATGTATGTACATAAGTATATAGAATATGTATGATACTGGAATATATACTGTTTTGTACCATAATGTTAGATATAATATATTTATGTATATTTACGAGTATATATGTATATATATATACGCACATTATAGTTTGTTTTGGTTTGTTTTTGTTTTCGACCCTTTGTTACTATTTCATTGTTATTTTCGACCCTAAATTTATGTTTGTTCGATTATGATTTCATTTTTTCAAGTTAATATGCATCTTACAAATTATGCTGCTTAATCTAACATCTACCAACTATCAACTATAAAATCCGGTATTTGATGATGTAAGTCAAAATAAAGAAAAGACAACCAAGCCTCCTTGTATACGAAGTGACAATATAGTTGCGTTCCTTTTGACCAAGTAAAGTACTCGCAAGTACTTGTAGTCGTGATCATCTACACCACCTCTTGTATTCGAGTAATTTACTTGACAGTTGCATGGTTAGTTACGCCAAAATTCGCCGTCAGAGGTGTTTGTGTTTTAATCGTTAGAGATTAAAGAAATAGGTTTAAGTCTATAATATTTTTAATACACGTTTTATTCAATAGGTGGCTTTTTATTGTTTAATGTTATGAAGCATCTAAAATCAAAGCAAAACAAATTTGAAATACATGACAGCTAAAATTGGAGCATGGCCAACTGTCACTCCAATATTTACATTGCCTTAAAAATGTGTATGCTTTCAAATTTGAGGTTACTCTTTACTTCCAAGTAAAAAATTGCGTTCCATTTATAATATACTCCCGAGTACTTGAAAGTTCTTTACTTGGTCAAAAGGAACGCAACTTATGTGTAATGATAAAACCTGTCTGTACATTTACATACATCTATATCTAGCTATTGTGGTATGAATAAAAAGGGTAGCAGTATGTATGAATAAAAAAAAGTAAAAAAAACATTTCTCTTTTTGGGAGAGCACAATTTACGAATTTTAAGTTTCAAATCAAAAGTTTTATAGATGAAAATGCAAACTTGAAATTTTTTAAAATGAGCTTTGCGATATTGGCCTATCTGTGTATCGTTATTTAGGTCTGTGGTCATAGCACACTGAGTTAAAAGATAAACTACTCATGTGCAGCTTTATATTCTTGGGTATATAGTATATAGTATACAGCACAAACAATAAACATATACGTGTATTTATTGCTTGTGCCTATAGCCATGTCATGTCTTTAAGTATTTTGCTAGTAAAATTTGTTTTAGATAGAAAAAAATGTGTAAAGTGTGTATTTGGCATGGCATGGTACATATATGAAATTTTGTTTATTACATATTTACTGATACATATTTATATTACGGGACAAATATGTAGTTGTTTTTATTGTCCTGTCTAATAATATTAGACATTAAAAATATTTATTGATTTATTAAAAAATTAATAATTGCTAATGTTTATTAATTTTTGTAACTTATTTCTCACTTTTAATTTTTTTGCGGTATCCGTTGACCACTTAGAATGTTTTCTTAATAATACATACAAGAATAAAAAATTTTAAACAATTTATTCTATGACTATAACATTGGTTTTGCTCGTTGAACCAATCAGGATATTTACTTTTGATATTTTCTATGCAGCAATTTACTATATAGTGTTTTAAATTTGATTGTTGTGGATTATTGCCAAAAATAGACGAAAACACTTTTATGTGTCTTTTACATATATCAAAAAATATATCTGAAGGTCGAATCAATCCAGTTGAAATGTCCTCAATGTTCTCATACTGTTTTAATTTTATCAAAATTTCAGATATGTCACTTTTGTCATCTATTTGTTTGTTGATCATATCATTTTCGCACAATTCACATGGTTTTCGAAGTGATTTTATCGTTTTTAAGTAGCAATAACCACTGAAGTACCTTGTAGCTGCGTCACTAATATCAATTTGAGCAATTGCTACTTCCTCGTTTCCCGGAAATTCTTGAATTTCTAAATTTTCATCAGATTCATGCCACTCTATTCGTTCCATTGAATTCAACCGATTTATACTGGAAGAATTTGATAAATCTGTGTGTGCAATTGTCTCTTCTAAAACTGCATTCCAATCAATATCAAGAATGTTGTCATCGTCTTCATCACAATTCGAAAATCTTGAAGAAAACATTAATTTAATGGATAATATTTTAGCAAATATTTGTGCAAATTCGAATACAGATGGATTTTTTTTGTTACAATTCCTGCTTCTTATGCGTGAAAAAAAATTTTCTAGAGGATCTTGATTTAATTTTCTATAACTGAAAAATTTTGCATCAACATGAATAGAAAATAAGTACTTTGATAAATGTATTGCACTCGTAATTGCTAAAGCTAATCCTTTAAAACAATGTGTTTTATCATCCTTATATTGAGGTTTAATTTTTAAAACATAATTTTTCATTTCTTCCAGAAAATTTAAATTATTCATATCACGAGTAACTGCGGGATTACCGTTCAATATATCAAATAATTTGTTCATTTTTTCAATAAATTTTGACGTAGACAATGCCATTACTTTTGATTCCTCAGAAAATTTTCCTGCTTCTAGAAGTACTTGTATTCTAATAGCAACACTACGACTCAAAATTTGTACTGCCAAACGTACACTCATTTTTTCAAAATCCGAAGGATGAATGTGTACTGATGTTAACTTAGGACAAATTCTGGTAGTTCCACATATATCTATTGAATACAATTGTTCAATTATCTTCCAACTTGCCACACCATCAGGTGTTAATAAATTACAATTTATCAAATTGTTTCTCACACTTTTAAAAAGATGTGGGACATCGCAAAATGAATAAATATTCACATTGTCGAAATGAAAAATTGGATTTTCGTGAGAAATTTTAAAATCGTTGAAAAATTTTCTATTGGTAGGTCCCTGATCACATGTGATAGCTCTAACATTTAGTCCCAATTTGGTGATTATATTTACGCATTTCTTTACTTCATGTCCTAGAATTTTTGCTGGTATAGATCCAGGGCAAGCAATATAATAAAGAACTTGCTTGAAACTTCCAAGCAGGCTCCTTATCATAAAAACGTTCACTGATTTTGCAAAAATGTTTTTTCTGTCTTCATCTCCATAATCAACAAAACCTTCAATTTTATCTTTAACTTCGTTATATGTCAGATTTTTTTGAATGCTCATTTCGTCAAACAATAAAACTACATCTTTTTCTCTTTCTGACAACTTATTAACTTGTTTGCTAATAATGTTTTCTTCAAGATTTTCGAATTGTGATGAAGACGATGACAACATTCTTGATATTGATTGGAATGCAGTTTTAGAAGAGACAATTGCACACAGAGATTTATCAAATTCTTCCAGTATAAATCGGTTGAATTCAATGGAACGAATAGAGTGGCATGAATCTGATGAAAATTTAGAAATTCAAGAATTTCCGGGAAACGAGGAAGTAGCAATTGCTCAAATTGATATTAGTGACGCAGCTACAAGGTACTTCAGTGGTTATTGCTAAATAAAAACGATAAAATCACTTCGAAAACCATGTGAATTGTGCGAAAATGATATGATCAACAAACAAATAGATGACAAAAGTGACATATCTGAAATTTTGATAAAATTAAAACAGTATGAGAACATTGAGGACATTTCAACTGGATTGATTCGACCTTCAGATATATTTTTTGATATATGTAAAAGACACATAAAAGTGTTTTCGTCTATTTTTGGCAATAATCCACAACAATCAAATTTAAAACACTATATAGTAAATTGCTGCATAGAAAATATCAAAAGTAAATATCCTGATTGGTTCAACGAGCAAAACCAATGTTATAGTCATAGAATAAATTGTTTAAAATTTTTTATTCTTGTATGTATTATTAAGAAAACATTCTAAGTGGTCAACGGATACCGCAAAAAAATTAAAAGTGAGAAATAAGTTACAAAAATTAATAAACATTAGCAATTATTAATTTTTTAATAAATCAATAAATATTTTTAATGTCTAATATTATTAGACAGGACAATAAAAACAACTACATATTTGTCCCGTAATATAAATATGTATCAGTAAATATGTAATAAACAAAATTTCATATATGTACCATGCCATGCCAAATACACACTTTACACATTTTTTTCTATCTAAAACAAATTTTACTAGCAAAATACTTAAAGACATGACATGGCTATAGGCACAAGCAATAAATACACGTATATGTTTATTGTTTGTGCTGTATACTATATACTATATACCCAAGAATATAAAGCTGCACATGAGTAGTTTATCTTTTAACTCAGTGTGCTATGACTATATTTATATAATATTTATATTATATAGACTGTTACATACGCAAAAGGATTCAAACGATGATCACAGTCACAGCAGAAGCAATGACGCAATGAATTGGTGAGTATGTACATATTAAGTTTTAATTTTGGTGAAAATCTTTTTGTCTGCTACTAAAAAGTTTTATTTTTGTTGAAAAACTTTTTGTCTGCTACTATGACTAAATTGTCTGCTAGTAAAAATTACTTGCATGTTTCAATTTTTAACATTTGTATTGCACATCTGGATAGTGTTATTAGTCTATGCTATAACCTAAATAGACGTGACGAAATGAAATGAAATGAAACGAAACGATACATACGATAGTACTGTGGTACGTAGAAATACCCTAAATGGACGTGTTCTTACGTTCGTTCAATTTCGATAAGTTTAAATGTCAAATAAACGAAACGAGTCGAAACGGATAGTACCGTAGCGGTCGTACATTTTATCATTTCTACGCGTTCCATACACATTTCTACTCGTTTCTACTCAATACTCCTCATACACAATTTTACTCGTTTCGAATCGTTTCTATTTAGGGCAAATTCCAAATTGTTAAACGGACGAAACGAGTATTTACTACGTTCGTTTAATTTCTTTCGTCCCGTCACGTCTATTTAGTGTCTTGCTTTATTGTTATTGATAGAGTAAAGACGTAATAAAGAGATAAACTTTTTCTGTTCACTCTACGCTTATTCTTGTCTTGTACTTGTACATAATTGTAATTAAATTTCTCATTTAAAAAGCACTAAATAATATGCTGATTGTAGCAGATTTTTGCTGTTTGCTTTGATTGTGTTTAGCGAGCGTCTTAAACATATTATCGAAATTTCGATCAGTCAACATACTTAGTAAAATGGTGAAATAGTGCATTAATTTTTGTATTGAAATTTCATTAAATATTTCAATTAATTCCATGCACATTTTCTAATGCGATACATATAAACTAAGTACAGACTAAAAACTAAACGAGAAATTAAAACTGCACAAATTAAAAAAAATACATATATATATTTAGAAATTACAAATTAGCAGCAATCAGTTCATCAAATTTTCTTTCAAGGTTTTTCTATTTTATTTTCTTTGTTTTTTTAAAAAACTTTTATTTTTTTTTCTTTTCATTTTTTACATTTTGATTTAGTGTAAAGTAAAACTTTTAAATTTGAATTTTTCTTCTCTTTGACATACCAAAGAGAATTAATACACTTTTCTGTGTCAGAGTTCTAATTCTTTTGAGTTTTTGTTTTTATAATTTTTCGCTATTAGTATAAATCACAGTTTTTATTTTTTTCTTCTGCTTCTTCTTCTTTTTTTTTTTGTTTCACTTTAGTGTTAGCAATTAAAAAACAAATAATAGTTTGCATGTACATTTATGCATTTTTTATTGTTTTGTACTACATATTTTGTTTTTCATTTGATATATACGTACATACTGTAAGTACTTCTGAACGTGTACAGGGAGGGAGGGACACTACATTCTGATTATGATTTAAATTTAAAACTCAATTACAGCCCCACAAGATCGATATTAGAATACTGTATGTGTGTGGCATTACATTGTACGCGTATATGAGTTTGTGAATGAAAAGAAAAATAAAAAAAAAAATAAAAATTTGTGTTAATAAAAATAAAAATAGTTAAAATTCCACACAATTATTATACGAGTATATTATTATGTACTAATGGTATAGTGCAGTAAAAATTGCCTCGCTGGTTTTTTTTTTTTTTAATATGGTAATATAGTTAACCGGTTAGAAAGAAAATTGAAACACAATATGTACATATAAATGTAGGTAATAAAATTAAAAAACAAAAAATAAGGGAATTAAATTTTTCTTTTTTTTTTTTAATACATACAATACTGTACAACTACATATGCATTTGTGCTTATGAATGTATATAATATCTCGAATTAACATATACATATATGTATAGTACATACGTGTGTGTAAATGTATGCTCTGTAGGTGGTGTTTGTGTGACGAAACTATCTATATATGCGAGTATGAATAAACCTATACAATATACATATACATAAACACATACTTACATACACACATATGTAAATAGAAAAATTGCAATAATAGCATATAATAAAAATTAAATTTTATTTATTGTTTTTTTTTCCCTTTAAAATAGAGGCATGAACACGTACAAAACAAAAATGTTTTATGACTTTTTTTGTTGTTGTTGATATTGTACCTATATACAAAGCTTATCTTATATGTTAGATGTAGTAAATGTAGATATGTATTATTAACAAGAACAAGGCATGTCAGTAATTATTCAAAGGTTTTTTATTTTTTTTTTATTTTTTTTCAATTTGTTTTTTCAGATGTTTTCCTATTATACATGTATTACCTACCTCCTTTAAAAAAGTAATAATAGTATAATAAATACAATGTTAGACATTTTTGTTTTTCTATTCATACAACTATTCATATTAAATTGATTTCTGTCTTTAATAAAAAAAAAAATTTTTTTTTTTTTTAAACAAGAATTTAACAAAAATAAAAATAAAAATAAACGACAAAACAAAACATTAATTCAATATTAAATAAATCAGCGGTAGGTCGTTTCTGGCGTCTATACACATCTATCTATTATACATCTGCAACTTCTATCGATTTACATCATCATCATCATCATCATCATTGTAATCATTATTATCATTGTGTATATTTCAAGATTAACATCAGTTTATCATCACAGCAAAATATAATTGACGACATTGTTGTCGTCATTGTGCATTTTAGAAATTTATATATATATACATATACATATGTACAAGCGTATGCGAATATATGTACGTATATCTATGCGATTTCTATATTTATACAGTCACCACAGAGAGTTCATTTTTATTATAAATATCATCACTTTCATCATCATTAAATTCAAATAATTTAATGACAGATCAAGTATCAAGCATGCAACAAGTCATAAAGATATTTAAAAAAAAAAAAATATTTCTTTTTAATTTTTATATATTTTTAATGCTACATGTGAAGAAAAGATTACCTTTAAATTATTATACATATCGCTATAAATACAGTATGTCCTGTCCTGCCTGGGTAATGATCAATTAAGGAAAAGTTAGTTGTATATTACGATATTACTAATTAAAAATAATAAAAACATACGTACATAATATGTATACTGGTATACGCATTTATTATACGTACGTATATGTACTCGCATGTTACTACAATGAAGGCTGTTGTAATTGTTATTAGCAGTTAAACATAAACTACAACTACAGATACAAATGTATTGAATCATTGAACTGACATTATAGCTTATTAATGCACAGGGATAGCTTATTATGGGCAGGAATAAAGTGAATTCCTAGATGTCAATTTGGTTTTGCATTGTGTTTAGCAACATTATTGTTCTGATACATTGCTGAAAATATTTTCATTTGCATTGCATCATCATAATCATTCATGTCATGATGATGTTAGGTTAGATGCTAAACTTTGATTTTGTCAAAAATTAACAAGATATTTTGAAACATCATAAATTGTTATTACCATCTACAGTTTGTGTTATATGCATCATACAGGATTATAAATTATATGATAATTTTCCTTTATTCTGCACACATTTTCTTATATCCACACCTTTTCAGATAATCATTCTACAGATTATTATATCCTGGGTAGTCTTTGGATCTATTTTATTTCATCATATTTTTCAGTGATCTACGTATACATATGTATGTATCTAATTTTTCAGTGGCTTGAGCCAGAAAAGGGTGTTACTTATTCATATTGATATACCGAATATGAAAAGGAAACAAGGAAGACCCTAAAGTATGTTGGATGGATGGCATGGGGAAGGATTTAAGAAAGCTTGGTCTTAGAAATTGAAGGGTGATGGCTAAAAGGAGAAGAGAGTGGCACAGCAGATTTTAGAGCAAGAAAAGGCCCAGAGCTGATATTGATGAAAACCTATAGTTTTTTTTTTCTTTTGAAATGTGGGCTGTATTGTCGATGATATTATTGTCATAAATATAAATAAAGCGATATCTTTTTATAGGTATCAAAACTAAAATTAATCAAATGGATGTCACATTTATTTTCTAACCTCAAAATAACTTCACTTTTGTATATATACACAATTTATCTTCTTTATGAAATTGGAATTTTCTTTATTGTACCTCTTTAAATCAAAAATCAACATACGCGAGTAATTCAAAACAATTCAATACTATACACATATTCGTATGTCTTTAAACTAAAATTTAAAGTGAAATAAAATTGAAAGATGAAAAAAAAACAATAAATCGATCGGAGAATCAATACATAAATTAAAGTGACATCAAATTAATTTAAATACGATTAAGTTAAATGAAACAAAAAAAAAAAAAAATAAATAAAATAAATAATGAAAAAATTCCAAAATAAATTGTGACAAATTTTATTGACAAAACAATGAAGAAGGGAAAAACATAAACGAACTAGAATGCATAAAATAACAACAACACATAAAACAGAATAAAAAATGAAGTACTGGTAAACAATGTACCATAACAAAATATTATGTAGATGCATATATACGAATATCGTACACATCTTAAATGCATGTACATACATATACATAGTGTGATTAAACTGATTAAAAAAATTTATTTCAAAATAAAAACAATGAAGTAATAAAATATCATAAAACAAAAACATATACATAACATAGTATCATAATATTTTAAAAAGATATATACGAGGGTGGATTGATAAGTCTTTAGAAAAATGCCATCTATGTCTCAAAAAATAAAAATTTTTCATGTTTCTTGTTCTTTCAAAAGAAAGCTATCAAATATTTATGACATTTTGATGAAATAGTTTCTAAGTAAAGCCTTGAACAGAATTGCGACCATCGACTAAAAATTCGCTTGTCAAAATTTCAAAAACTCTTCTTCCGTATGAACATACACAAAATTACAACCATCAACCAAAACCAATTTTTGGTCGATGGTCGAAATAGAGCCAATTTTTAATTTTTTGGCTGTGGTCACAGTGCTGCCATAAGAGTTGTTTTTGTAATGTCATTTTCAAAAAGGTGAATATCGTGCAGTAATTAAATACTTTTATTTAAATTGTTGAAAATATCGATGAGATGAAAACAGTGTTGGGTAAATATGAACCTTCAAATGTATGTAACTATTTATAATTGAGTATATATAGAATAAATTAAAATGTGACCGAACAAGCAAAAATGATGCTAAACGTTTAGGAAGACCAACAACAAGGTAACAACAAGAAGAGGTAAGACCAACAACAAGAGGTAACAACATTCGTAATGGTCAAAAAAGACTATAAAATCCTTATGAATGATCGTCGTATTAAGTTACTTGAGATTACTGACACTGTCAAGATCTCATGTCAACATGAACACAGCATCATATACGAAGAACTAAATATGAAACAGCTATATATTAATAAATTTTCCAAATCTCAATTCATTCATTACAGAAAACTCAGTAAAAATTGAATGAATTTGGCATTTATTTGCTTCCCTATCCACCACAGTCACCTGGTCTAGCTCCTTCTGACTTTTTCTTATTTCCAAACAAGGAGAAAATGGCTAGATGGAAAGAGACTTGGATCAAAATATAAAGTAATAGGAGAAAAAATGTTATTTTGAGGAGTTTCATAAATCGTATTTTAAAGAGGGTTTAAATTAAAAGTAGATTTTATTTAAAAAAAATTACATATGTTTAGTGTTTAATTTCAGTTTGTTTAGACAAACTAGAGGGCTGCATCTTTGGATAGAACGGGTTGGCGGCAGATTCTTACTGAGGCCAAGGATCTTTTAAGGACTGTAGTGCCGCAGAAGAAAAAGAAGAAGAAGAAGAAGAAGTGTTTCATTTCAAAGACTTATCAATCCATCCTCGTATACAAACAATACAATAAATATAGGTGATCAAGTAGGTATCATTTTTCTCTTGTGCTATATTAAATACTATAAATGTACGTTTTTTATCCTACATTATGTACATATGAGTATACGAGTAAATAACTTTGGTATTGTTTTGAATTGATTTTGTGTGAAAATAATATACTATAATCGTAGGATCACAGTAAATATATTACTGGCGCATTTGCATTTGTATGTAGTATTTAGTATATTATAAGCGAGAGTATGTTTATCAATACATGTACGTATATATAAAATAAAGAGCACACAGTTCAATTTAAGTTAAAAAAATTAATTAAGAAATGTTAATAATAAATAAATTCGAATACGAATATGATAACCGTATACTTACTGTATGTGCATATATGTATGTATGTGTACGTAAATGTTTAGCATGCTACATTTTATATGACATTTATTCGGATGTAAATTGAAATTATTTTAATTTAAACCACATATCATAATTTATGAACAGAAGAGAAAAGTACATATTATGTATATGCATTTCGAGAAAAAAAATTTTTTTTTTATTGAATTTGGAACCACAGATCAAATTATTTTTAATGAATGGTATTATTGAATGAATGATTTTTTCTTCTATTTAGATTATGATAAGATAATGATGATGATGATGATGGTGTTTTATTAAATTTATATTAATTGGCAGGATGATCATAAAGATAATAATCGAAAAATGAATGATACAAATTTAATGCTACACCATTTTATACATTAAGTAGTTAACATCCACACAAAATAAATACATAAATTTTTTTCGATGGCATATGCATCTCATTTTTCTTGACTCCTGATAAATAGGTAAGGTACCAGTACCACCTACACATTGTATTGTATAAAGAATACAAATTTATCATAATCGAAATACAGGAAGTATTATTTTTTACACTTTACAACTAACTTTAGATAATAATTTTAATAACCTCTATAATAGTGTCTAGAATACATATATCGATTTTCTGAATTTATTGTAAATTGTGTTTATTGGGAATGCATACATAGCGAGAGCGCACTCCTAAAGTATTTATGTTTAGTAATAAATTTTTCCAGCTGTTATTTTAATTAAAAATTCTAAAGGAAACACCTTGCATCATATTTATTATAGTAAACACATAATAACTCGTGTATATAAATGATAATTTATACTGATATGTATGTAAGTAGATATATATGTATGTATGTATACATATTCCTTTTCTAACAAATGGGTTATATGTGATGCTGTTGATTCTAATGATTTTAATGACGACATTGTGTAATAAATTTGTATTAAAACATCATAACGTATCATGTGTATATATTTGTTATATATCACAGCAGTGGGTATATCATCATAACACACCATAAACACCCACAAAATTTGTCATAATTGAGTATCATAATATACAAGTACATATATAACAGATAACTTATAATAGACTTTCAATAAATTTTTAATAATGTTTTTTTTCTTTCAAATGTTTTTTTTTTTTTTATTACTCTATTGAAATTCTTTTGTACACACAATTAAATTAAACGTACACATAACAAATTAAATATGAATGAGAATGACTAAACGTAACATATACAGCACATACGATACGTAATATTGAAAATTATAAATTTTAGTACAGTACTACACGTACTACTACTACTCGTACATCACATTGCATATAAGTAACAATTTATTGAAATTATTTTATTTATTATTTGCTCATTTTAATTAATTAAAAAAAAATTTTTTTTTCTACGTTTTTGTATGTACATATACTCACTCACTCACTCGTATGTATGACAAACACAAAAGTGACACACTCAAATAATGATATGAATTTTTTTTTCCACTATGACATAAAAAATAAAAATTAAATAAATAAATAAAAATGAATGAATGAAATGAATTACATATTTGAATAATAAAAAAATAAATAAATAAAATAAAATAAATTAAAATCATAATTGAATGGAATGCAATAAAAACAAAAATCAATGAAAATAATAATTCGAAAATAAAATAAAGTTGTCGTTGTTATATACTCGTATATTTTTATTTGAATTTTCGTACATAAAAATATTTTAAAATTTTTTTTTTTTTTTTAATTTAGAATAATCGTTTTTAAAATTTAACGCACACACATTCTTATTACGTTTCAACATAATACAATAATAATACGGTGGACATAAAAAGTCTTTGTACACCTCCAAATTTAAATTTTGGGTAAATTTAAGTCAAAATCCAAAGAACACATCTTCCCATTTTTTATACAAATGAAACTCTAGTATGTTCCTACATTTTTTTTTTTTCTTGGGAATTTCATTTTCACACCTCTGTCCATTCTCAAGTTATAGAAAAATAATTAAAACAAATCCCAAAATTACGAGTCAAAAGTGGTTGTACACCCATGTAATATCATGTAATTTTTTATACGGTTTTTCTAGGTAATGTTACAAAAATCTCTTTGTTGCAAAAACTATTTTTTCGATTTTTATGATAATTAGCACACTTAGGGAAGACATTTTCACCTTTAATATGCAATTTAATTTATGGCTCTATACCTTTCTCCGTTCACAAAACTTAAATCTAAATGATAAAGATGAATCTTAAATGATTTTTGGTAGCAAAATTTTTTACGACTTATGTATATAACATTAATATAGAGTGAAATTAATTATGTATTTTATTTGAAGGATAATACATTTTTGAACCACATTTAATATAAAAGATATCTTTACTTGTCAAGAGTTTATTGGGAACAGAGAGCATTTTATAAAAATTTGTAGTTGTATAAGCACTTTTTACGTCCACTGTATACAGAAATTATTAGAAATAATGTGTATATTACAAATGTAGAAGACTGAATTATTAATTAATATAAATATAAACTAAATATAAAATCAATAAATACATAAATTGTTTAGCAAAACATCTGTCTATGTATGAAGTTAACCTTCGTTTATGCGATTACATTTTTTTTTGTTTGTAATAATTTTTACGATAAATTTTATTTTCATTTATTTTTTTTCTAATATGCGGATATGTACACAGAGTACATGTACACGTAATTTACAAACTACCATGCCAAATCAGCATACTATGTATACAGTACGAGTATATCATGTCGTTAACGACATATTTACACTTCTTAATAAGTTGACAAATGAAATAAATATCAAAAAAAATTAATGTTCTTCATTTTATTGTTTTTATTTCAAATTTCAAATTTATTATTTTAATATGATTCGTTTTTGATTTGATGTCATATTTGGAGTTCCTGTTATTCATATTAGTATACCTATTACATACATTTATGTACATATGAATGTATACATTCGAGCGTATTGATTGAAATTATTGATTTTTTGCAAAAATCGAAAGGAAAAAAAAATAAAATAAAATATTAAATGATATTATGTATAAGTACGAGGGTAATTAAAAAAGTTCCCGGAATAATTGCGTCAGTAAGTATGTAACTAGCAGGCCATAACAGTCAAAAAGTTTGGTTATATATTTTGATTGTTTTGAAAGCGTAACTGCTCTGTATAAAAAACGTAGTAATTCATTTCTTTTTATTTAAAAGGATACAGATACCTGGAAAAATTAGGTATTATTAAAACCTAGTGTAAAGCGTTGCGCGAAGAACACATTGAAAGACGTGTCGAACTTTCACTGAATTTTTGAACAAATACGATTCAAATCCTGAAGACTTTTCGCATCGTATAGTTGACTGGCGATGAAACTTGGTGGTTTATACGTAGAAAAATAAATCCATAAAAATCAACAACTATTATTTCATTTTTCTGGGAATTTTTTTGAATTACCCTCGTACGTATGCACTTATATCTACACAAAATAACTGAAAATCAAAGTTAAAATACATACATATAAACTGATTGACAGTATTAATGATTTATAAAGTATCCGTATCACATAGTATCTGTTATAGAATATTTTATAAAAATAAATTAAATATTATTATTATTATTATTTGACAGATCAGTCACAGAATATTCTTACATGTTACTTTGGGGTATGTATTTCTAATTATGTACATGAAATACAAACAAAAATAAGAACACATACAATGTAAAATATAGTTCTTTATATGAAGGAAATTTATTTGAAATAAGTGCACATTATTGTATACGTACAAAGATTAAATATGGTTTGTTTAAATTATAAAATATTTACTGACTGATTTCTTTTTTTTTCTATATTCTTTACTATTTTCTATTTATTTGTTATTCATTATTTTTTAGTTGTTCCTCTTTTTTCCTATAATATCTAAGTCTAAATTGATCTAAATATTTATGAAATATTTTTGAAGGTCGATCATTATAATAAAATCAATTAAAACGAAACGATATACAAAAATGTACATACACTCATATATTATGTGTATCTAATGTTTGATTTTATACTAAATTTTTGTGTAAAAATTAATCTAATATAATATTTTTGTTTACATATACATATACAGTATTTAAAACAGAAACATTTCAAAGATGTTTATTTCTAAATTTTTCAATTTACCTGATATATCGAAATTGTTTATAATACAAAAAAGAAAATTTACAAGGTTAGTTTTTGTTTATTATAGTTTTAGAAAAAATATAGCAGAAAATGTACATAAGTTTTTCTTAAATGTTAAATAAAATTGTAAATTTTCATTAAAATAATAAACAAAAGTGAATCGGATGATACATATCATCATCATCAACATCATCAGTGGATCCACAATGCGCATCGTATATTGGCCTCCTTCAATTTGCCACACCAGTAGTATTTATTTATCGCTATTTGCCTCCAGTTGCTTATTTAGAGAGCTCTTATGAATGATGCATATAATGAGTACCAATTCGAGTATGTAAAGAGCAAACTGTCATAATAATGGAAGCATGATAGAAAATAAGAGATGTGTATCTTAAGACTCATTTACAAATCAACGTGGATTTCAGAGATCCAGAGTAGACGTTATTGACAATATTCAGAGTAGATTTCCATTTATGCTATTATATAGGATAGATTGAGAATTGGTACACTGCTTTCAAAACTTTCAACCGATAATGAACTTTCGGAATTCAAATAAAATGAAATTAAAAAATTGAAACGAAGTGGAATATTGTGAACATGATAAGTTTTAATGGGGAAATATGTAAATAACTGATAACTGGTACTATAATTACTGCACTTCTCAAATGAATCAAATGTAAATTTAAAATTTAATTAAAATAATTCAACTTTCACTGTATACAAGATAAAATTATATAAATTTCTTCTATTAATAAAAATATTTAGGATAAAATGCGCATAAATTTTTAGTGTATGTAGGTAAATAAAATTAAAATAAATTTTCAATTATTTCTTTAATTCATAATAATTATAATCCTTTCAGTATCTTAAATAAATAAATGAACAAATACAAATAATGTTTATCTAAACACAGTATCTAATACTAAATTTGAATGTTAATAAATGATTGGTAATAACTCTATGATCATTGTATACTGTGTATTCGTACATATACTGTCATTGTATTCATGCATAAATATACGATCGAATCGATACACGACATGACAATATGTAATATAATTTAAAACTTTCCTTTGCAGCAAATCATTTGTCTTTAATTAAAGGATTAAAATCTATATAGGTACTGTTTGTAAATACGAGTATCTATATTTTCTAAATACGTATAATATGATGTTTGTGCATTCGTACTTATAGTGTATAAATGCACAAAATCTTATCTTAAGCAATGAATTTATAATCTAATACGTAGATACTTATGTACTTTCTTATAGTATATAATATAATAAGTATCAACTAGTATTATTAGAAAAATTTAAATGTATCTAAATATCATAGATTTAATCCTCTTTTCTGCAAACATTAATTAACAATCCATTAACTATATATAAATCATGATAAGAAGAAAAATAATAATATATATAAATAAATCTAATGAATCTTTATACATATATGTATGTATATCTAAGTGTGAATGTGTGTACGTACTCATATAGTATAAAAGCTTAGACTTAGATTTTCTTCCATTAGATTTCGAAATGTTATACATATATACCTAGTACACTGTTACTTTTACCTTTTACTCAGTTTATTTATATTAGTTATAATTTATATAACAAAAAATAATTTTTTTCTTTTATATTTTTAAATTTGTTTTTGTTAAAAATTTTAATTTTTAATCTATAAGCTCACAAAATAATAATGAATATTATTTTATATTAAATTTATTTATGTATCTATTTTGGTATTCGTGTATATTTATATATGAATAAAATTTAAGCTTATGTAGGTACATATATAGATTATATACGATTTCATAATACGTAAATCACGTTTTTGTATCTATGACATACATACATACATCCATTCATACAACAAACATATTTTATAAAAAAAATATTGTACTCGTAAATATGCAATATGAACAACGAGATAAATCTATCAAAGTACATATACGTAGATACATACATACATTTAGGTATGTATGCGATGTATATAATATAAAAGTCTTATCTTTTATTCGTTTATCTGACTACATATAATGCCATTGACAGGCAGCTAGTATAAACTTAATGCCTACTATGCCTACTAATTACTTTCAACTTGATGCTAAAACTACTGTAAAAACTAATTTCTATAATTTCCGCAATATTAAAATGACGCTACGTTTAGTAAATTTTGTGAATACTAGATTCATACTAGATACACTTGAAAGTAATATAATGCAAAAATAAATTTTCCATATGACACCACAACAAAATCCACAAAATATATCAAATGATACTAGGTTTATACTAGATTACAATGTCTGTTACCATGCTATTATTGTTCATACCATGGTATCGATACTAGATGTCTGTCTAGGGCTTAATAATGTAATAGCGTACATATTACAACATATAAATATTCAAAGTGCTGTATTATCTGGCTAGATACTGACATATACACATATGTACTTGCGTACACTGTATATTTTTATGAGTGAATGCATATTTTCAATTCAGATTTTCTTATGGAATTTCAAGAATTTTTTTTTTTATAAATAATTTACTTTATATTATCATGATTGCATAGTTTCAAAAAACCAAAAACAAAAAAAAAAAAAAAACAGTACAATAAAAAATAAAAATGAATTATAAAATAATAGTATATTAAATGAATAAATAAAAGGAGAGAATTTCAATATACATTACATTTATCTTCTGTGCAATATCAATATGACTATGTGTTGTGTACATAAAAGTTGCATCGTTACACCACCGTCTTGTATCTCCTATGTATATTGTGTATGTAAAAATGATGGAGTTTTGTTTACACGTTGGTATTACAAATTATACCTATTTTACTTTCATATAAGCACGAGTAAATTTACTATTTTGTTAAATACAAATTAATATATGTATATTGTAACATTATGTATGGATGTGTGTGTACATATGTATATATGACACGACTATTTGTTTACATTTTAAAATTATGTACAATGTATGTACTTTACGAGTATGTACTTTTATATAAAGTTAATAAAATAATCTAATTACTATACACAATTAGTTGCGTTCCTTTTGACCAAGTAAAGTACTCCCAAGTACTTGTAGTCGTAATCATCTACACCACCCTCTTTACTTGACAGATGCATGGTTAGTTACACCAAAATTCGCCGTCAGATGTTTTTCTGTTTCAATCGTTAGAGATTAAAGAAATACGTTTAAGTCTATAATATTTTTATTACAAGTTTTATTCAATAGGTGGCTTTTTATTGTTTAAGAAGGTTACGAAGAATCTAAAATCAACAACAAAACAAATTTGAAATACATGACTAGCTAAAATTTGAGCACGGCCAACTGTCACTCCAATATTTATATTGCCTTAGAAATGTGTATGCCTTGAAATTTGAGGTTATACTTTTTACTTCCAAGTAAAAAAATTGTGTTCAATTGTTTACAATCTACTCCCGAGTACTTGGGAGTTTCTTTACTTGGTCAAAAAGGAACGCAACTATTATAGGTAGTATGATATATGAATTTCCTTTCATTTTATTCATATTTTTTTTTTTCAAATACAAAATATTAACAAAAGCAATAGAGAATAGAATTTACTGTTTACAATAAAATATGATATCTAATAATTTTGTAATTCTCCATAATTCTCCATAGATCATAATAGCATCTAGTTCTAATTCTGAGAATTATTGTAATATAATGCACTACAGAACTTAGTCCTTTTTGTTTTTGTAATGTTTCCTTTGAAAATATTATTGATACATACATATATTATTTTGTAATTTTTTTATTTTTCAAATTTAATACACCAATACCCAGAACAACAATAAAAAAAAATGTAGTAATAATACAGTTTAATGATGATGATGATGACGATGACGATGTTAATATGATGATATGATAACATACCGAATATTATTACGTTCTGAAATCGACACATTATAAATATTTTATATTATAATGTACGTTAACGTTTTACTTATGTTTTATTTATATAAAATGTGTTTATATTATGCAAGTACCGATGTATATTATATATGTACGTAACATAATTTTTTGTTAAGTTTATATTGTGTCAGTTATGTAACTCGTTATATCCTTATTTAATATTGCTGCTGATAAAAAATATTGACTGACCTAATAATAATAATAATAACAAGAATAATAATAATAGCAAAGTACTTGTATATGTACGTATGTTAAAGTTTATAGAATATATAATATAGATAGATGATGTGTAAAATATTTTTATTTTTCTATCCTATATCTGGTATGCAGGCATATTATATAAATGTACTCGTAGTATGTACTATCGTACATATTCAATGCACTATATAATGTATATACTATGTATATGAAAATAAATTGCAGTAAAGAAGACCACCTTCAAGCCTTTTAATATTACACACACAAACATTATATTTACATATATTATTATATTTTTTTTTTTTAGATATACACATTCTTTTATATGAACACATGTGTTTATATGTATATATGTATAGATTTTAATGTCTACATATACTTATTATTGCATATCTTATTAACTGTAGGAGCTCATATGTAATAGAATAGAAGACTTTATGGGAGAATATATAAATACAACATCAACAACAAAAACAACAACAATTATTACTACTAAATACAGGCCATCATCATAAAATATACATAAATAATAAAAACGAAAACGATGATATGATAGGTAGGAGTGTTCATATTTTAGAGACCCTGGTATATTACATGCCATGCCATATGCCATACACACAGTATGAACTTATGAACACATTACTGTTATACCATACATTATTATAGATATGTATGTATGTATATATGTATGTACATTATATGCAAAAAGATATCCAGCGTAAATTGACTGTTTATAACCCATAATCAATATACAATCAATATAACGTACACATAAACGTATTATAATGTATAAAAATGTAAGTACATATACATATGTATACCTTGTAACAATTTAATGTCTTCCTTACAATTTTATATCGAAGAAAAAAATAATGAAAAATAAGATGAAATGAAAATTAAGAAGAAGAAAAAAAATAAATTGAAAATTTTAAACTTTAAACGTGAGCCAAATACACGTAAATAGTTTAGAGAGCATATAAAAAATGATGAGGTATAAATCCGACAATATTTTATTTCTTCTTCTTCTTTGATGGTCTGTATTCAAACATAGCACAAACCGAGCCAACACCTTCACTTGAAGTGATTTTTTTGACTTCTTATTACTATCAAGTGTGTACATACAGTTTAACGTGGATTGCGAAACCCTAGGTTGTTGATTAAAAAACAAACTCATTTTCATACAAGATAGGGCTTAGACTGTTATATTATTAGAATGATTATAATATAAATCCGATAATATTTTGTTTCATTTTCGATAATTTCTTGGTCCTCCGCGGCACTACTTTAAACCTTTTATGAGTCTTGATTTTCATTGAAGTGATTTCTAGTCTTATTGCCATCATATTATATGCACCCACGGTAAAGATGTCCACCCCAATGTAAAGATGTCTGACGTTTAATGTTTGACGTCACACAGGTTGTCCGAATATAAACAACACAATAACAAGAAACAATTTATACATAAAACACAACAACAACGTACAATTTTAATTCACATTTGTTTACAATATAACGACCTGATTTACGTCACAATTCCAACTGCCACTCCAATGATTACATTGCCTTAAAAATGTGTATGCCGTGGTATGCACCTACCTTTTTTAATGTTTAATATAAAAAAAAAAATTGAACTCATACCACTTTCATTTCTATACAGAGATTCATCCAGATATATAGCTTCATATATCTGGGTAACACAAAAACGTAGATATATGTGTAGTGTACAAAATACATACAGGTACAAGTAAACATGCACTTGCTATATGTAATTCTATATATTGTTGTACATTATTGTTATGTATTCTAAAGAATTTTTCTTCTTCTTCTTGTTCTTCTCATTTTCTCTAAATTTTATATTTAATACTTGACTTGAATATTTATAAATACTTGTACATGCATTGGTATAATTTTTTATTTTATTTTCTCAGCAAATATTTATACTTTATTACAAACATGCATATCATGTAATGTTACGTATAGTATACCTACACTACATATAAATTATTATGCATATCTTTGCAATCACTGCAATTTATACGTACATGCACTTAATATAATAATTGGAATTTGAAAACTTTCAAACACTTTTCAATAAAATTACATTGCATACATACATGTACACATTAGAGATTATATAGATATTCATTGATATAACAAAAAACTAATAAACAGTAACAATAACAATAAATTGTGTCAATTTTCTTGTAATACTTATATGTATTTTTGTTTATGTTATTGAATATATTGCATACAAAATTACATGTTTACCAGATAGTGTGATAGTAAGAACAGATAGAATTTTATTTCTTACTATACATATGTACAGTATTTTTTACTTACAAAAACAAAATATTCATTATTATTTATTATGTACATAAATTACAAACACATAAAATATCTAGGTATGTACTACATACATTATTATGATTATTATTTATTAATAAAGATTTCATTTGAATAATTTTTTTTTAACAATTTGTCGACATTATATCATAACGATTATTAATATATTTTTCAAATACTATCATAAAATTGTTTGTTATATACTGTATACATATATTTATTATTGTACGAATTTATTTACATATCATATGTATAAACAATTCATAAATTTTGATAAATTATAGAAAAATAAAAAAAAAAACCTATGCACCAATACACATTGTACATGCACAAATGAATGAAGTAATTACTTATACTCGCGTACATATAAAGGTAGGTATTTCGTGCATTATTTATAGTCTACATAATGTACATAAATATACACGCGGATATTATATAAGGCAATTTGAATTTAATTGAAACGAATGAATTGTTACAGTAACCAATCAAACTTACATTAAAAAAAAATTACAATAAAATAAAAATGAAATGAAACACATATCAAATTATTCGTAAAATAATAAAAGTAGTTTAACTTCTATACACGCTACATATTGTACACATTGTTAATATTATATGATTATGAGTACGAGCATAAAATTGTGTAATAAAAAAAAAGATACAGAATTATAATATGTAGATAGGGATTGATTTTTTTTTTTTTCAAATTTTTACAAGATCGTGTATTATTTAGATAATTATACAGACATTAGTGGATTGCAGGGTACCAAAACTTGGTGTGTTCGGTTTAAAATAAAATCAAATAGCTGAAAGTACTGAGTTAGATAACTCAAGTAATTATTTGATATTCAGCCCTATCACAACTCTCGACCGAGTCGAGACGTTGGAACGATATAGTACATACTTCTCGATCGAGATGAAATTTGAAATTACAAGTCTCGATCGAGATCATGTTCAAACGTTGCTATGGAATAAATTGAAAGTGAAACAAATGTCATTTTTGGTTAGTATTTAGTATTATATCGGTATTGTAAAATTTTCAATTTTCACACTGTTCGCAACCTTAATCACTATCGAGCTAAATCGAGAAAAATTTACGACTCGATCGAGAGTTGTGATACCACTTATCGACATCATTTCCAATGGAATGAAGAGAAATGAAACTTGATCGAGACTTGTAATATAAAATTTCTCGATATCGAGAAATTCTCGATTTGATCGAGAGTTGTGATAGGGCTGATTATTATGTTTACACTGACGTGACATAGTATTTACATAGTGTCTGAATAAAAAGAAAACAAGTTATATAAACTGAGTTTACACATCACATATTCGTATAATGCACTTTTTAATCATTATTGAAATAGTCAAAGCAGAGTACGGAAAGTCAGAAAATGATCTGAATTACCGAAAACAGCTTTATTTTTGCTAGAATCTTACAGTCTATACTACCCTAGGTAGGTAGTTTGTTGTAGAGTATTTACAAATATGTAGACAAATTTAAGAGATATGTAATTAACTTATGAGAATCTTAACATTAAGAATTCGTCCATCTTGTCCAACCCTGTATTAAAAAATATGAAAAACTTTTAAGATATTTTCTGCATAAAATATTTAACTATTACCTATTACTTTATGAACATATACGTATGCATTTAAGTACATAAATTAGCAACTTATATGGCTATGTATTTATCTTATAGACTTTAAAATTTATTTAGGTATGCCAGTATCCATACGTACGTATACTTGTACTTTCCGTTAGGTAATGTATATCCAAGTAAAAGGCAAGACATTTATGAATTTTTTTGTCCATATACATACGTATATACATATACTCCTCGTACATAATTTGAAAAAAAATATGAAAAAATGAAAGAAAGACGTATGCGACTACGAAGTGTAATAAAATGCACAAAAATGTACATAAATTTATGTGCAGTATGTGTATGTACTGTACGAAAAAAAAAACGTTTTCTTATTCAGATTATTATTAGAATAAATAACTTATTTTTATAAATGCGCATATTTATGAATAGTAGGTATGTGATATCAATATGTGTGGCACTCGTCGTATACAAACTTTTGTAAATAAACAAAATTCAAGTGTATTTATGTACATACATGAATGACTTATAATATTTGTGACAAAAAAAAGAAAGAATTAAAATGAAGCAGAACACAAAACCAAAACACTTTTATCTGTTATTTGATAAATCTCTGCTTTAATATTATTATTACACTATACGGTTATTATTATTATTATTGTGTTGTGAAGTTGTATTTGCAAATAAAAATTTATATAAACACAAAATTTAATATAATATTAAATTTACATACTTACATGTATACAATCTAATAGTTATCTACATACTACCTTATATCTTATATGCTATATGTATACAAGGATATATGTATATATGTATGTTGTACACGTTTACTTAAATATGAATGTATATACGTATGTATATGTCCATAAATTATTATTTAAATAATATTTTCGTTATATACAGTGAACGTCAAAAGTCTTTGTACACCAACTTAAAATGAAATTGCTTGCGAAAAATAGGAAAATTTATGTTCATTTAATTTTGACTTACAGCAGATACCTATTCAAAGTTTAAATTTGGAGATGTACAAAGACTTTTGATATCCACTGTACATACTGTGTAGTATCAGTAGTATGTAGTATTTATGTACCTATATTTGATATTATTTATTCTCTTACATTAAATATAAAATGTTTGTGCACATTACAACGTACATAATGTATATGACTTTTAACTGACACGGCATTTATTTAACTAATTTTCATGTTTATGATTATTATTATTATTATACATATTTGAATATAGCAGCAGCAGCAGCAGCAGCGGTCATATTTAAATGCATTTTTGCATATATAAATACATATTTCTTAGAATTTCAAGTATTATTATCCATGAAATTCTGTCATTTCATTTTCTTTTTGCACTAGGTACTATTATTAAAAAATTACTTGAATTGCAATTACATTTTATCATAGATATGGACATATATGTACACACACCTAGATATAATATTCCATATGCAGTTATCTTTAAATAGAGATACATTTTGCATTTATGTACAAACAAAAACGTATGTGCAACAGCGAGGACAAAATGTCTACACATACATATATATATCGCTTAACTAATAAATATGAGCTGTCTGTATATTTATAATTTTCAAAATGTCTATGACAGGTCTTTTTATATGCAAATTTCGAATTAAAAATAAAAAATATGTACAATGTACAGTACACCACATACATATATACATATATATTCGTCTCGTATAGATGCAACATTATATCGTTAGATGAATGATGGAAAAGTTTTAGAAATTAAATGGAGCTGAATAAATTTAATTTTTCTTTTGAAAATTCACATACATATACATATATAATATTGAAATATTTATTCAATAAAATGAATTGATTATTGTATACTATTTACACTGTATGCGATGTGTGTATACTTGACTGTTTGTTATTGCTTGTGTCTGTGATAAAAATTCAATTTAAAATCATCAAATTATTAATGTCAAATATGACAAATTACATAAATATTCAAGTGATGATTTATTTTTGTAATCAATAAAATATCCATCCATTCATTCAATCAGCTAGCGCCAATATAAGTAGTGGAGATAAGAAATGGAGTCATCTATACAAATAAGATGGTGGTGATGCGATCAATGATGAGAAGCAATTGCAAAGATAACTTTATAATAGGGAGAGATCCTAGAGAAATTGACTCAACGCAAAAGAGAAAATTGGAACGAATCGGATAATTATTATGACATGGATGACAAAAATATAAAACGATATGATACGATACAATCTGGATGAAGAGATAGTGTTGGATATAAGCCTGATACAGTGTGAAGTTTTCAATTCCAAATAGAGGCGGGGATAAGAACTAAGGCTATATCCATACGTATTTAAATAGATCATAAGGAATCTGTAAAATAAATAAATTTCTCAATTAATTTTATATCAAAATATTTCTTCCGGAATATATTTATATAATGTATAAATAACTTTCAAATACAAAAACAAAAAAATCAATAAATAAATAATTGATGATTGATAATAAAAATTTATCATTACACAAAATTATAATTTCCGATAAAAATTACATTTCTCCTATATATATATATCTATATAAATTAACAATACATACATGTAATACTTCGATTTCAACAGATCAATCAAATATAAGAATCTAATTTCCTTATTGCCAAATAATTTTGTGTATCTTTTTTATTGTTCATTTATTCGTTTTTATTTTTCTATTTTCAATTATATATATAGGCATATACACATTACAAAATTAGAAAAATGATAAAAAGGAAAAATAAATTTTGTTGTTGTTGCTGTTTTTTTTTTTGTTTTTTTGCTTGCTATTATAGGTACTCGTATATAATTATTGTTTGTAATGTAATGTAAATTGCGGAAGTCGCCAAATTTTCCGTTGTCCTCATATTGTATTTTCGGCATAAAAATAAATTCATTTCATTCATTATTTAATTACATACGGATACATTAACATATGTACACATAAATATACGAACAAAACAATTATGTACATAAATTACATAGGTATGTACATAAACGTGGTATATGGTATGTACAATTTGGTATAATATTGTCGTTTTCAGAAGAGCAAAAAAAAACAAATATTGCAAAAATATATATGGGTAGATGTAGTATATACAGAGAATAAATAAAAAATGGTAAAAAACATTTAAGTATAATCACGTTCATATATGTACATAAATGTAGATATGAACAGAAATATGTATACAGTGCATAAATATGTATGTATGTATATACTGAAAACATAATAAAATAAAATAAATAATTGTAATGATGATGATGAAGATAATTATGATAATGGTACCCAAAAAATTTATATGTCAGCATCATATATTACATTTCTTTTAGTAAACAATTTATTTACTATACCTATAATGTAAATAATATAAATATGTATGTATGTACGAGACGAGTAATACATGCATATGTGAATTTAATATGAAAGGAAAAATAAATAACAAATTTTAACACATAATTCTCATGCAATTTTCATGTAACCTATTGTTTTTTTTATTTTTATATTTTCCTGTCTTTTATTTCATTAAGATGAATAACAAATTACTTATTATTTTTATTGTTGTTTTATTATTAAAAATATTAAATTAAATTATTTTTTTTTTTTGTATAGTTTTTTTTTTCATTCAATAATATTTTTACTGATGCTTGATGCAATATATTAGCTGTGTTCCTTTCATGTGAGCAAAGTACTTAAAAATCAGTTTGGTTTAATACTTTACAAAATTTTTATGTGTGAACTGCTCAAACAATTTTTCAAAAGTAGTTCACTCATACTTTTTAAGTAGTTACGTTATTTCTTTATACCAGATGTCTTTTTAGTTTCATATTATCCAACAGATGGAAATTGACTGTTTAGGTTAGATTTCTTGGTATATAAACAAATATCATATGGAGTGTTTTATATAAATTTTTCAAATTTAAAGTAAAATAATTTTAAGATTATCTTTTGCTTCACTTGTCAAATTTATTTATGTTTCTTTGAATAGTTTGAGTCATTGCTAAAATAATTGCTTAGAAGTACTTCGCTCATTTGAAAGGAACACAACTATTGTATTCCACTGACACTAAATATGAATGTACAATGTACATATTACCTAAATACATATACGAATACATACATATATGTATGTTAATGTTTGTGTTCAATTGTAATGTATAATGATCAATTTTTAAGTGCATTTTCTTGTATTATTTAAAGTACAAATTTAGGTATTTATTACACATAATTGAATTGTGAATGCATTTCATATGAGTATTTTTTATTTATTTTGAGCACATTTGAATCAGAAAAATAAATAAGGGTATTAACTTAATACAACAAAAAGCATATGTAAACCGAGTAAAATGTGTATTTTTTTACACGAAGCAAGTAAATTTAACTCTTCAAATTAGTCACGTAATTCATTTACGAGTTACTATGTGTAAAATATTTGCTCTCAATTTTGCTTTCATTTTTTTCCAATTTGTCTCATTGTTTAATTGGTTGTTGGTGGTTAAATTCGAAATTCCGAATTATGGTCATAATTACGTGACGTAAGAAAAATGAAAGTGAAAATGACAGGAAATTTCCAATACAAATGTAGTGAATTATATAAGATGCGTCACAGTAATACTCTAATACGAGTTTGTAATTTTACTCTCTTAAAGTGAATACTCATATTTTTTTTTTTAATTGAATAGTAAATTTTCATATTCGAAAAAAATAAAAAATAAAAAACTGTTGTTCAAAAATGTAATTTTATTTTTTAAAAATTTTTATATTATAAATACAGATTCGCCTATAGATACATTATGTAAGAGTACAAACTACTACACTATAAATAGTAAATATTTTTGGAGAATAAACAGAGAAATATTAAATACACACACAGTTTCTAAAATTAATTTAATTGGGTAGATAATATCTGATATGCACATATTTTCTTCTCCAATCTATGTATTTACTGCACACGTAAATTATACATACTGCTACTGCTACCACAATAACTATACTTCTATTTCTGTTTGCTATTATCATAATGTTTATGTTTATTTACTCGATATTAAAATAATGTGTGATCGATGTAATAATAGACACTATAGATCTGTCAGTCACCAGAAATACGAGTACGTACATAAGATATAAGTGAATGGATATATATATAAACAGTTTTCTTTGAAAATGGTATAAGTCCGTGTTTATAACGAAATTTAGTTAATGACAACAAGGAAAAAGTGTTTTTCATCTATAAACAGTTCTAGGTGAGACAGGGCTTTCAGCGAAGTGATTTCAAGACTTATCTTATTTTTATCATGTGTTCACCTACATTTTAACGTGGATTACGAACCACCAAGTTGCAGGTACAAATACAAAGCTCTTTTATATGACAGGTCTTAGACTGATCTATTATTAGCATGGTGTAATGCTCCGATAATACAATACCTAAGTAGTTCTACTTGCTGTCATCAAGTAGACTATAGTTATCACTTCTATAATTTGTTTTTCCTATCAAGCTGGTACTATGAAGAGTTCCCAAAATTTCCATGTATACGAGTATATTTACGTAAGTTAATGAAACTGCATTACTACTCAATTACAAATCCTTAAATATGACCATACAATATAAAAACAGACTTCCACGACATTCAAAGAAAATTACACATATGTTATATGTCAAATAATACAAACACAAATATAGATATTATGCGGATACTAAAAGTACCTATGTATAAAGAATTTATTTAAAATTAATTTTACTTTGGTTCAAATAATAAATAGAAGATAAAATAAATTCTAAAATAAATACACATACTCGTACATATAATTCAAACATTCGTGCATTGTATGTACACTCCATTCCGTAATATTAAATTGAAATTGAAATGATTGATAAATAGCTAATAACAATCAAATTGGAAAAAAAAATAAAAATAAAATAAAAGAGAGAACAATCAATACGAATAATATTTTCATATATTTTATTTATTTGCAATTTTTTTTTTTTTGTACGTAAATGGAAAAGTTTTACATTTGATTTTTTTTTCTTTTATAATACATTCTACGTTCTTATAAATAAAGTGTTTTGTTTTTATGGGGTGTTGTCCTTCATGAATATTGTGTATACATACTATATACATACACGTATCATATTTATACATTAATATATTTTTAAATGATTACGTCAATACTTCACACTTTATCACACTATAGATTGTGTAGTGTCACACTCATTTTAGTTAATAGAATATTATTTCTATTGTGAATATTTATTATACCTTTCAACTACAACACAAAACTATGTAATGCTCGTTATGTATCAGATAGGGCGAGTTTCAAAACGCCTCAAAAATGTGTTGTGATACAGCATCAAAACAGTCGTGATGCAAAGTTTTAAAACAGCATTAACGCTTCGCATCGATATTGCAGTTTTACAACTTTGACGTTTTGAAACGAATTTGTTGCTTTGTTTTGACAACAAGAAAAATAGTTCACCTCCTGCAGTACATAATTTTAAAATTTAATTAATTCATTCTCTGCACTAAATCAAAAAAGGTGAAACAATTTTTTAATAAAATTAAACAATATCAGGATGGACATATTTTATAGCCATTTTCGAATGAGCAAAATACACCACTCTTCATTTTTTGGAATTTGTCATTAATATAAAAACACTTACTACACATTAAAAATTCAATTTATCATCATAAAAGTACAAAATTTTTGGTTAAAATAAACTGACCTTTGGTCCCATACAACAAAATTCATATAAAAATAAATCATTGAAATGCTACTGAGAAAAAAATATATTCAAATCGATTTTGCATCATAAAAATTCTGGATGCGTAGATTGCTTGACAGATGCGTGTCAATATCAGATGCATTCACAATGAGTTTTGAAACTGTAGAAGTGTAGACACTGTCATCGATTTAAGTGTTATAGTTTTGAAACTGTTGATTATGCATCGAAGCGGTACTTAAACGTTTTGAAACTCACCCTTACTGTAATTAATTGACAAGACATAAATGTATGTATATACATACATAGGTAGGTACACATGTTATAAGAAGAAACGTTTAAAATACCTACACTACAATGATTTTTATTTTAATTTTTATTAATGCATATTATATGGATAGTTGAATCAATTACAAATTACAATTTTTTAAACGGAAACTATATAAATACGATTTATCTTTAAGTTAAAAGTAAAAGTAAAAAAATGTTTAAATTTTTTTTGAAGATCTCATAAAATTAACTGGTACGCAATGAATTTACTAAATTGTTACTATATACATATTTTTATATACATACACATACAAGTATATATTTTTTTCGGTTCATTTTTAAATGATCAAAAATCAATTTTCTGCTTTTTAATCTTTATAAATTATAATTTCGTAATCATCAAGGCATTAAAATTTATAATGCCGTATAATTAAGTCTTTAAAACCCTAAAACACAAACACAAAACGATTACAATTTTATTATTATTATTATTATTATTATGGTACTATACTTTTAAAAAAATTTTTTTAAAATTTATTCATTTATTTAAACTTATATGTACATATATGTATATAAATTAAAGTACATACGTAAATGTATATTTATTTCTTTAATTAATTCACACCCACTTATTTCATATTCATTTCATCAAAACATTACGCTCATAATTTAAGAAAAAAAAAATAAGTAAAATGGAGGTAAATTAATGTACGTCATAAATACATGTACCTAAATTGTATACATATATAGATACTTACACATTAAAAAATAAGTATAGGTATACAACAGATAAGTAGTACATATAAAATTTAATAAATACTCATACATACATACATATACATCTTCATTTTATAATTATTGTAAAAAATATACACTAAAATTAATTTGTGATTATTAGTATTATTTATGTTAAGTTAAGTTACTCATTCAAATCTATGATGAAGATTATGATGATGACGATGACGATGACGATAATGTATATGACTCATTTATTCATTCAATCAATAATTTATTTATGTTTTTTATTTTCCGAAAAAAATTATTTTTCATATTTATTCATATTTATATTCATACAAAATATACGTACAGTTGTGCACAAAAGTTTTAGACCAAAAGAAAAATTACTTCATGGCTCTCATTTTGACAATCTACATATATTATTCTACTTATATTTCTGTATTAGTAATTTCTAATTTATTCATTTTAATATAACATTTTAATTAACATAACAATTTTACCGTTATTAAAATAAAAATAATAAAACATGAACATTTGCGCAAAAATTTAAGACCAAAATCTAACCATATTTAAAATATGTATAATATCCTTTTGTTTTAATACAATCTTGATATGTAATCGTGTAATACTAGAGACAGGCCTAAAATTAATCTAGATAAACTTATCCGGGTTATCTCTAATTCGGATTTATAAAGCTGAACGTGACAGATTGCAAAGTAGATCATCCTTAATGCGATCAGCTGATTCGTTGAATTTATTCATAACCACACAGTCACCACAAATTGCTTTAAGGCTATTATTTTCGTGTTACTTGCGATTTAAATATCGAAATATTTTAATTATTTTAGCTTTTTTGTTTTTAGAAACGTTTAATTTGTAAAATCACTCATTTCACACAATTTTAAAAAGTCGCTAAAAAAAAATACATAATAAATCAGAACCATAAAACTGAACTGTCAATTTTATGTCTTCTTCTTCCTACTGCAAATCCAGTTTATGTGGGTTATCCAGTTTTCAGAACTGGATTAGGATAATCTAGTTATGCAGCTGGATCATCTAGTTATTGTGATGACAGACATCCACTTTTATCCAAATTAACGACTTAATCTAGATTGACATGCTTAGCCTGTCAGTGTTATAAAGTCATACAACGAAACTCCATTACACCACTTTTACTTTTCCTCCACCGTATTGCTGCTACGGATTTACACAAGATAGTAAATCATATGCGTTTACTTCAAACTGGAATTCGACTGTTTGGCAATAAATTGAAAAATGCTTTCATCAGAAAACAGTATATGGATATCCAATTTTTCTCTGTCCAATATCTGTGTTGTCTATAGATAAACGTACATTTTCCTTGTATGTGTGGTGTTAATAAAATCTTTTAAATAGCGGGTCTTCTTCTCAATCCAACAGAACATATTGTTTTTTTTAAATGTCGTGGTGAGATTTTACAACTTATTTGTAACTCGAGCTCATTTGAAATTTTTGGTCTTAAACTTTTACGCACAACTGTACATCCATATAATCATTTATAAATAAAATATTACACGCATTTCTACCTTAAATTTTTAATAATAATAATAATAAATTTTCAAATTTTTCATTTCTTATTCTATTCCAAACCTATTATACCTAGAATAAGTAGTATACAAAAACGAAAAAACCAAGAAATTTTTTTTTATTTTATTTTAATGTTTACGTTTAGGTATAATAATTATTGTCGTCATCGTCATCATCATGATAATAATAATAATCATCATCAACATAATCATGATTATCATTTGTTTATAGTCCAACACAGTATACGTACATGCATACGTACGTACGGGTATGTACACATTATGTATGCATATTGAAGAAAAAGTAAAATGACAGAAGAAGAAAAATTATGCAAAAATTATAATATTTGTATTTATGTATGTACATTGACAAAATTAAAATCGTAAGTGTAATGTAGTATTTTTTAGTTTTGAAAAATATATTTACTCGCGTAAGTATATTTACTTCTTAGTACATACATAAGTAAGTGTTAGTGGATGATGAAGAAGAATAAGAAAAAGAAAAATAAAAGAATTGTATATACATATGTATGTATGTTATGTATGTATATTGTACTCGTTAATAACAGATACTTTTCGCAATTTATCTTAAAATTAACATTATAACGATTAATCATCATCCTCCTTTTGTTTTGTTTTTTTTTTTTTTTCAAAAGCGACGATACTACGATACTACTTACTTAGAAAATATATACCGCCGACATTAATACCATCCATTAGAGTACTTTTTGTATACATTTCTTTTAAACTTAGATCGTTTCTTTATTCTTTCATATTTATTTTTATTTTTACTTTTTTTTTTTTATTTTTTCACTTCAAATGATATATAGTATATATAAAATTAACTTCATATAAATTGAATAAACACATAAAATGTTTATTTATTTTAGATTTTCTATTTATAGAGTACGTAATATGAATGTATAGATACATTTTGCACATTTTCACTTCACATTATGACATTTAGTAGAACATTTATTTAGTGTACTATATATAACGTATATATGATGTACTACAGACAGTATGTAATTATATTTTCTTATTATATACAATCATATCCTCGTATATCTACATACATTTTTGTGTATACAAATTCATGCATATATGTACTATATATGAACAACAAAATCACACATAATAATCTAATCAAACTTTTGATAAAATGCAGTTTATATATTTATGACATTTTCTTAACGAACCGAACCGCAAAAGTAAATACATACATAAATTCATTAATCTATCAAAGAAGAAGTAATAAAATTTATTTATTTTTTTTCTTTTGTAATATTTTTTTCTTTTAAATTTATTTATTTAAAGAGAAAACAAAAAAAAAATGAATTATTTTTTTCTGGATTTGTATTTGTAAATTTTTTAGGTGATGGTTTCTTTTTTTTTTTTTAGTGCAAACATTTTAAGTGTGAAAAATTGAATTAAACGCAATAAAATTTCACCATGAATTAGTAGATAGATAGTAAGCGAATCGAATTATGTTTTGAATTTTCATATTCAAATTTTCATTTTTTTCTTTTTATTTGTTTCACACGAAATTATGATTTTAATAGAATTTTTAACTTTTTTACTATTTTTCTTACATTTCAAATTTTTATCATTTTTAATTACATACAAAAATTTAACGATGTTAAATGAAAACGGAAACAAAAATGTACATAATAATGTATCATTTTGAGTGTACGTATGCGGTATGCACTACTTATATGAGTGTGTGTATCAGAAATCAGAACTTCTTTTATAGATTTATTTATGACATGAAAAAAATCGATGTGTTAAGTTAATTTCTTAATTTTGATTTCTAAACTACATAAAAGCATAAAAATATTGAGTCTATATCTAATCATGTCCAATTTATATGATACTTATGTTGTATGTGTACATTAATAATAGACTACTTTATAAAATCTACTGTGTACTAAAAGTTACTACTGATCTGATAACTGATATTACGCCGATTCTACATTCAATTTCAATGCAGTGACTTCAACTTCGACTTTGATTTAATGGATATATGTATTAGAACTTCTACATTCAATGCCGTAGACTTGACAGCTACTTTTACATGTTAAGCATGCTGTGAAGTCGAAGGTCGAAATCCATGCTGAAGTCACTGCATTGAATGTAGAAGCGGCATTAATCGTAATGAAATGAACTTATCTTTCATCGATGATATGATAATGATAATAATAATTAAACGATCGTACGTAGTACTGGTAGTACATATAAATGAAATGGTATTAATAAGAAAGATAATTTTCATTCAATCTTCTTTAATGTAAATATTTATATTACAGTGATTTATTTAAAGAATAATTATTAATTTGAAATGTAGCTATTTTGTTTTACTTAGAACTCAGTATTGTTTATCATCGTGTGATCATATAAAAATTTTGTGTTTATGTATCTCATATAATTATGTTAACGGATATCCATGCAGTTAAAAATGAATTTGATCGCAATGAAAATTTTTCAACGATCTACAAAAAAAAATTAAAGGAAAACAAAAAATGTAAATAAAAAAATTTTATTGGAAATGTGTCCTTCTTATAATATTATACTTACAATAAAATAAAAATGTTAAGAGATTCTAAAAAGAGCATTTTACTGAGGACACGATTATGTAAAGACATACATATGTATGTATTCCCTACGATGTTGAAATTGTTTGTAAAACACTACTCATTATTGGAAAAAATTTTGAATTTTAATAATGCATCATATAATTATTGACTTTGCTCAATAAATTGCCAAAAAATTCATTAAAGTTTTCGAAACTCTTTATGCGCATTATGTCGTTTGGATGACTTGAAACATTGACTTTCAAAAAAGACAATAATTTGACGTTTAGACATTCACCCAAAAATTATGTCCCACGTAAATTATATCCCCTTTAGAGCCTTAGACATTTCCAAAATAGAAAGTGCAAACATTTACATACTTTCTTTATTTATGCGCATTTATTTTTCTATAAATTACACAAAACTGCTTTTATCATATGAAAATATTGTCATTCAAATGTTATTTTACTTCACATTTAAAATAAATGCATACATATAAAATATTAACACACAAAAAAAAGAAACAATTTTCTTTAATAATATATTTGTAAGAAAAATTTATTTCAAATGCGACTAAAAAAATTTAAAAATTCACGATTCATTTAACACAATTACTCATTAAAATATGAAGAAAATATCTATGTACATATGTATTTACGTTGAAAAGGAAAACTTTTTAAATCAATTTGACGAAAAAACAAAAAAAAATGAAAAGAAAATGAGAAGAAAAATAATTGAAAATCAAAGTGAAATTTATGATACAAATATTTTCATACAATTACATATACATACATATGTACATATTTCATATATAATTTTCGCTTTATGTATTGGATAGGTATGTACACATACATACATATACTCGTATTTCATTTTACGTTTCATTTAATATTTTTGACCATGCAATGTAAATAGAAAAAAAAATATTTATAGTTAAGTTTTCAGCATCTATGTTATATACTTTCACATATACGTACATTCATATTTTTTATTTTAATATTTGTGATTTGATTTATTTTTTCTTTCCTTAATAATATTTTATGTAATAAATTTGTATTATATGGTTATTTTTAAAAATTTATATTTGGCAAATTATCTAAACAAAAAACCAAAACAAACCAGCACAGCACATAATTATTTATTTTTTTTTTTTTTTGTTGAATTTTTGTATCATTTCATTTTTCACTACCCAATATATTTTTATACATACATACAAAATTATATTAAAAGGGTATTCACGGGTAAACTCACTAGGCTGGTATTCACCAACACAGATTATCTTTTATCTGAGATAAAGTGTATTCATCAACCTGGATAAAACACTACTCGGATATTTTTAAGACAACCTCCGCAGTGGTATTATAAATATCGTTCGAACTTAACCTTGTTTTGTTATTAACAGCAACAGCACAAATAAAGATATAATGTAGTTATACTGTATTATCATCTTTGCATATAATTATCACATCACAGAACCTTTTTTTTCATTTTGTAGTATAAAAATACAATCAGCTGACATGTTTGACACACATGTTCGACCCGAAAACAAAGTTCGAAAACAAATTTTATCTAGGTTGATGAATAAGCTGAAATTGTATCCGGCTAAAATATATCCAACGGATATATCTATATGTTGGTGAATACCATACCCTCAATGCTAAATTTATTTTTATACTATTTTATACATACATATAATTTTTTAATTTGGTTTAAAACGTTTATTTAGTTTATTATAGAGTGCGTTCACAATATATTGCAGGATTCGGGTGTATATTCACATACTTTTTACACTCGTACAACAAATCGTAAATACCCTTTATGTATTGATATATTTATATGTAATTACTACTACCATCTAATACCTTATACTAAATCATTTTATGTTTGATTACACACTCACACACACACACACATTACTATTATAGGTAAACTCTTTTACACAGTTATGGTAAATTAAAATAAAAATTTACATTTTACAAAAGTATATAAAAGTTTAATTTTTAATTCTCAATATATACTCGTACACAAACATAAACATAAATATTGGCGTCAATTTTATTTTTGTTTTGTTTTTTTTTTTTCTGTTTCTTGTTTAATTTTTTTTTTTTTTTTTGCATTTTTATAATTTTTTCGACATTTTAAAATTATTTTCATATTTTCCATTTCATATGCGTATTTTTTTTTTGTGTGTATATACATTCTACAGATTTTTGGCAATTAAAATCGTTAGTTTTCGTTGAATATTTTTTTACGAGTATATAATATAGATACATAGATATAAAAGACAAAAAAAAATAATAATTAAAATTGAAAAAATAAATAAAAGTAAAACATTTAAGTACATAGGTACATGTTATACGAAACCAAAACAAAAAACAAAAAAATTTTATTTGAAAATAATTCTCACTTTGGTTTTGTTAATTTGGTTGTTTTCATGTTTTTTTTTATTTTTTTTTTTTTTTTTTTAATATATCACACATACTTAGTAGTGACACTGACGACGACAATAACAGACAAAGTGATGAGAAAAAATAATTGATTCTCCTTCTTCTTCTTCTCTATGCATATTTGTCGTGTGACAAATTTATACATTACTTGTATGTGTTTTTTTTTTTAATTTTAATTTTCTGGTTTATTTATTTAATTTTTAGTTAAGTTTTAATTTTTTATTTTATTTTTTTTTGGTTATGGTATTTTTCAGTTTTAAATTTATTTAAAAAATTCCACATTATTATTATTTTATTTTTTTTTTGTGTAGATATTTGAAGGTATGTATGTTATTTTAATTTGTATATATCGCAGAGCATAGACATTTACAACTACATACATACTACAGATGCGGTTATAGATACACAAATAAATGTACATACACATTATGTATTTACAGACACAAAGTTATAAACAGTACGTTATACGTTATACCTATAAATAGTTAACTTAAAATAAAATTTTTATTTGATAAATGAATTCTTAATTACGTTTATACATATACATCACATAAAATTAAATTTGTTTGCGCATTCTTCTCGCTGAGAAAGAAAAAAAAAACATTATGTGAACTTAAAATATTTGTTATATATATATACCTATACGTATGTATGTAGATAAAATGTATGTATGTATATACAGTACTGGTACATTCCTTATTTTTTGCAAATTTAAAACATTTGTTTAAATAACAATTAATAATTAATTATATACACATTTCTCATAATTACCATCATTTATTGTTTTTTTTTTTTTTGTTTGTATTTTTAGTTTTATATTGTTTTTTATTAGGTACAATGTATTATAATGTGTCAAAATTTTATACAAGGTTGTACATGGTTGTACGACATGTTTGTTTGTAACATATCTCGTTGTTCTACATTTCGTACAATGAATAAACTCGAACACAAGCTGTAGTGTGATAAGTTCGCATGCAAATTAACAACTAAAAAAAACCAACTAAATGTTTAGGAAATAATTTAACACCTAAATTGAGTTTGACTTCAAGTAGATAATTGATGTCAGAAGACAAATTACAATATTTCTATTTGAAAATGATCGTCATGACCATGAGGTGAATTTGTCCGATGTGAGTGAGAAATTTATCGAAATTATTGAATTTTCGTTGAGTTCAGTTCATTATCTGCTTTCAAACTATACTCACATCAGTTTCAATGACCTAATATATAGTATATTCAATGACCTAATATACCAGATATTCTTTAATTTTGTCCTGAGTGTCAAATACAATAATTTAATTCAAGGACTCACTTAAAAATATCAAATTTGACATAAAAATGAGAAGTATAACAAGTAAATATTTTTCAAAAAAATTTCCGTAAGTTATTATAAACTCGAATTTACTATATTTATTCTAACTGAAGTGACATTTCCTTGGGTTACGACTTCAGTTATTTCGAGACCAATGTTCAATAATACCATTTTGTAAAGTTGCGAATTGAGTTAAGTCAAGCTTAACTCAGTGAAGCTGGTGAAGCCTTTTTGGGAAGCTTCTTTTTTTTTTTTTTTGTTATTTACGTAAAAAAGATTTTTCAAAACTTCAAAACACAAAATGATAAGGAAAATAACATTTTTCACAATTAACTAACTTCGTTTTATTTTTGATAAACAGAAAATCTTTTTTCAATATTCACATAATAAATAATCTATACAATATTCATACAAAAGCACTCGTGAAATTGTAAATTTCAAATTAAATTTAGTTTTTCTGGATAAAATAAATATCTTTTCTTCTTATATAACGAGTACATATCTTTCTTTTTTTATTTAAACTTTATGTACACAACAATACTTAACAAATTCTTTGTACAAAAACAGATGAAATAAAAATAAAAATCAAAAAAAAAAGGAAGCAAAGACATGTCTAAATATGTACTGCTGTGAATACTACAATTTCCTGTGTCTTTTAAACAAAAAAAACGAAAAAATTCTATACTTTCATTTAAATAAAAATACATGAAAAATGAGTAAAAACAAATGAAAATAAAACGACAAAAAAAAAAAATGAAAGTTGAAAAAGTTATTAAAAACATTGTTCAAGAATAAAAAAGTTTTTTAGTAAAATTTCACTTCAATTTTATATTTCTGTGTACATATACAACTACTGTACCATTATGTCGTATAGTAAGAATCAGTATATACTTACATAACAAAGAAGAAAATATAATAAAATAAGATTAAAATCACAAAAGTAAATACTCAACCAACAAATTTTCGTATTTATGAATAAAGAAAATAATTTTTTGAAAGTTTTTCAAAAAATATGATTTCTCTCCGCAGATACAAATCTATATACACAAGTCTATGTAAATATACGAATACATATACAATAAATAAATACATTATGTAGTACTTTACAGTATATTTATGAAGATGAACACATAAAAAGGATATCTTCGACAATAATACTCTTATGCATGAATATCAAAAAATTTAATATTATAAGGATAAGAGTTTACAAAAAAGTAGTATAGATACTAAAGTAGAAAAAGAATAAGAAAAAAAAAAAGAAAACGGAATATTGAAATGAAATTACATTAAAATTTTGTCGCATGTGTATCACATTTTGTGATTGTAATTTCAAAATAATCTGCTGTGTCGTCATCTGGTTTACAACAGGAATAATGTACTATATGTACTACTATATATATATGTATAAACCCTTGGTTATGTTACATGCATTTGTGGAAAAATGTAATACATACGAGGGTTATTCAAAAAATTCCCAGAAAAATGAAATAAAACACAAGTTGTTGATTTTTATGGATTTATTTTTCTACGTATAAACCACCAAGCTTCATCACCAATCACTATATACGCAAACGGTACGAAAAGTCTTGAGGATTTGAATCGTATTTTTTGTTCAAAAACTCCAATGAAAGTTTGGCATGTCTTTCAATGTGTTTTTTGCGTAACGCTTTTGGCAAATGTTTTTTCAGGTTTTTGTATCCTTTTAAATAAAAACAAATGATTTACATCTTTTATACAAAGCAGTTACGCTTTCAAAACACTCAAAATATAACCAAACTTCTTGACTGTTTGCTTGCTAGTTACTTACTGTCGCAGGTATTTCGGGAATTTTTTGAAATACCCTCGTATAGTATATGTTTCTAGTAATAGAAATTTTCATTTTCCAATTTACATACATACATTATACTCGTATATCTACATTAAATGCATATTATATTATTTATATAAAAGTAAGTTTATTTTTTTGTTTGTGTTTATGTATAAATTTATTTCCAATTATTACAATACATTATTATCTATAACTGAATATATAACGTGTCATAGTCTTTATCGTAACCATAATCATCATCATCATCATCATCATCATTATGATCATTATAAAAGCATCAATCAATCAATCATGTAATAAATTATGAAATTAAAATGAAATGAACAGAATACAATAAACAGTATATATATGTACATATGTACAAATAATATTATAAGTACACATTAGCTGTGCTCCTTTCACGTGAGAAAAGTACTTTAAAATCAGTTTGGTTTAATACTTTACTAAATTTTTATGTGTGAACTGCTCAAACAATTTTTCAAAAGTAGTTCACTCATTACTTTGTAAGTAGTTACGTTATTTCTTTCTACCAGATGTCTTTTTAGTTTCACATTATCCAACAGATGGAAATTGACTGTTTGGGTTAGATTTCTTGGTATATAAACAAATATCATATGAAGTGTTTAATATAAATTTTTCAAATTTAAAGTAAAACAATTTTAAGGTTATCTTTTGCTTCACTTGTCAAATTTATTTATGTTTCTTTGAATAGTTTGAGTCATTGCTAAAATAATTGCTTAGAAGTACTTCGCTCACGTGAAAGGAACACAGCTATTATATAAGTACTTATATATCTAATTTATGTTATATATGGGTGGTGTACCACACCATATAACATTCAAATACATAAATGTAGATGCAATATACGTATACACACTTAATGCAATGCCATTGTATTAACTTGATCATGTTTGTATATTTTATATGTCATATTATGTACTCATATGTTAGTGCTTTATCATTTATGTATACTCGTATATGTACATTGTAAAATGTAAAAATGTATCACATTTTTTTAAAATCAAAATCATAAAAGAATTAAAAAAACAAAAAATCAAAGAAATTTATTTACACTATACAAATACTTACTTAAACAGAACTGATAAAAAATTTTATGTACGAGTATTATATACAATAAATTGCAAATAAAATTTACATTTTTTAATATTTATTTTATTTTATTTAAATGACAGAAATGTATTACAAATGCATACATACGTATTACATAATGTGAAGGCATATAAAGTTATAAATTTTAGATATTCATTTATCAACAATTAAATATTAAATTATGATCTCGTTATGGTCTAATAATATTGACTGAGATCATTACTTATATATGTATGTAGATGCATACAGTGTGAGTGTAGATATACATAAATATATGTATGTGTAGAGTAAGAAGTGTGTACAATTAAACTGACAATTTATTTTTGATTTTAAAAGAAAAAAAAAAAAAAAACAGATAATCAAAAAACAAAAATAAGTAAATAAATAAATTGAAAAATGAAAATAAATTTAAAACCTAATGATCTGATCTCCCAAGAAGATACAATATCAATTAAGTATTTTTCTGTAGTTTTTATATATTCAACGATACATTGTAATAATGACTTTGGATTTGATTGACATTTAAAATGACAAGTAAAGTAGTTAATTCATTACTGAATAAATATATTTATAGTTACTACTTACATATATGTACATACTTCAGATGAGTGTGTACTTGTCACAAGCGTAGTATCTACATAATACAGTATTTTGTATGAAATCTCAATAAATTTTATTAATGATTTAATATTTAATATCAATTAAGAATATTTTATAGAAAATAAATATTATACATATAGTATGTACATCAATTTTGATTTTATGACAATTTATTAAAGGATTTTATTATGCGTGTATGTTGTTCTTTTTTTTTTTAATTTTTTGTATTAGAAAATGAGAGAATTTTAAATAGTTTTCATTTTCATGTATACTACTATATGTATATGTGAAAGTCGATTTTGGAAAGTAATTATTATCAATTTGAATGTTGTATAGTGGTATAATTTACCTAGAATTGAATCGAGAATATTGCATCAAAAATTATTGACAACAAGAAAAAAATTAATAAAAAAAAATTGAACTGAGTTTTGAAATGCATCTGCATCAGATGCTGAGTTTATTTACACATTATTCAACGTAGAATATGGATCATGTATCGACGCATTTAAGATTCGATCTTATTTTTAAAAATTGTCGCAGTCTAAATTATTATAAGAGTGAATCTGTTGGGTTAGAAGTTCGATTTGTAATAAAATGGTGACAGGATAATGATTCTTTATTCCAAAATTAGACTAACACCCAATTTTACAGTGAAAGTTTAAGCTTGAGGTTAGTTAAGGCTTCTCATTTCTCAAAATATGGCTCAAATCTATTGGATAATCTGAGTCAAGTTTATTAAAGCTTAAATTACCTTATTGGAAGCTTAAGCTTTCACTGTGAAAAATGAAATTGGGCATAAGAGTAATAAAACTATTATAATAAATAATTGGTGAAAGTATAAGAATTTAGGAAGAGGAATACATAAATGGGAGTATCAGAATAATGAATCTATATTACCTATAAAGTTACCTTCTTGAATAGATTTACTATTCATTAGAGTAGATTCACTACAATAATTTGCGGTTAGTCAGCATCTGTTACAATAATAATCTGATTTACGTAATTACATACATTTAGCACAGACATGCGCACCCTACTTAAGTACATAGTTAAGTAGACCAAAATGATTCTACCATATTCTACATTAGAACACAAAATGTACGTTTTAATAATGAATTTATTTTTCATTTATATTTGAAAATAAGATAATGTAGTGTGGTAGTATTTTTAATGTTATTTTCACATACAATAAAAATATGTATTTTAATGTAAATGTAGATTGTAGAAAATGTAGATTGATTTGATAGGGTAACATCTGTTCAATTTCATAGAACAATGACACTTTTATTATCATATTAATACTAATTCAATTCATTTCATATAACATATACGCACAAATGTTGTATATATAAAATGACCACTAATATTAACCACAAAACGACAACGACAAGAAAATTTTTTTATCTAAAATCTATGAATCTTTAACATGTGCAAATTGTTTGCAAATTCAAATATACGAGTGTATATGAGTATAAATGAAAGGTTCAGATCGATATCATATCATATTCATTAGTTTAAAAGTACTAAGTATGTACATATCTACATGTATACGTGTACAGAAAACACGAAAATCTTTTTCAATGAAAAAAACAAAAAAAAAATCAATTTACATTTTTGCTAAAATTATAGATTTTTAGTTCTGTTTCCATCTAAACAATGTTCATGAAAATCAGCAAAAATTTTTATATTTTATTTTTATTTATTTTCTTTTTATTGTTTTGATGTCCAGATGTTTTCATTATAAATTGCAAAATGCATACATTGTACCATGTAGTAAGTATATACATACATACTTGTATATGTATAATGTATATATGTAACACTTCACACGCACGAATGAAATTGCAATTTATAAAACCAGACAGCTACACTCGTATACTATAACTATTTTTTTTTCATGTTATTTTAAGTAATAAATAAAATTTGTGAATTGAAAATTTCTAGATTATATAATGATAGTATACGTGCATAATGTATGCATATTATGAGTGAATGGGAATGGTATGTATGTATGGCTATGGTGGTACACATATTTAATCTTTATTAGTCTGATCTGGTATAATATTAGATGATCCATAAAAATAGTTAATCGAATATTGTATAATGGTATTCAAATGCAAAAAGATTAGAGGGTAGATTTTATTTTTGGTAATTTTAATTTTATACATTACGTACATACTTACTATTCGTATGTACATATGTGTGAATGAATAAATAGTTAAATGAAATTCAATTCATTAATGGGATATGTATAATTTAAAAATAAAAAAAAAAAAAACCTTTATGAATTTGTGCATTGAACTCAAATCAATTTTATATTCGTTGGATACAATACTTAAAATATACAATTTAATTGCTTTTTATAATTTTAATGCTGAAATAGATTGTTAATTATATACAATATTGAAATAATGGTAATGGTTATTACTTACATCTAATACGTATCTATACGTTTTGTGTTTTTTGATTTTGATAATTACCTGAAAATATAAAAGAAAACAATTTGATTAAAAATTTATAATAAAAATTAATCTTATGTTAATTTTTTAAATTATTTTTTAAACATTTCAAAGAATCATGAAAACTAATACAAATATTCTTCTACACATGAATATTCGTATTCTTAGAGTATATATACTTGAATAATTTTTATAATTTAATAAAGCCCTAGACAGACATCTAGTATCGATACCATGGTATGAACAATACCAGCATGGTAACAGACATGTAATCTAGTATAAACCTAGTATCATTTGACATATTTTGTGAATTTTGTTTTGGTGTAGTGTCATATAGAAAATTTGTATTTGCACATTATATTACTTTCAACTTAATGCCTACTATGCCTACTAATTACTTTCAACTTGATGCTAAAACTAATGTAAAAACTAATTTCTATAATTTTCGCAGCATTAAAATTGCGCTACGTTTAGTAAATTTTGTGAATACTAGATTCATACTAGGCAAATCATGCTGGCTTCAATACCACGTTTATACCAGCTTGTTTTCCTGGTATAAAGCTAGTATGGGGTGACAGACATGTATAGTATAGCCAACACCATGGTATCGATACCACGTTTATACTAGAAGTCTGTCAATGGCATAATCGTAGTCATAATTTGAATAACTTAACTCTCTGGTAAAATTAAAAAAAATTGACCTTTTCTATTTGAAAAAATTCTTTTTTATTAAATAAATTTAATTTGGTATGTATTTGGTATTCAGTTTAACAGAAGATGACTTGAAAATAAAATTAATGACCTACTCTTTTATAATTTGCTATCAACGTATATGCGTATACATATAAGAAACTATATGTACGTATTCATACATATATACATATTTCAAATTTACGTTTCGTAAAATAAATATTTATTCTTATCGCATACCAATTGACTTAAAAAACCAAGCTTTATTTTTGACCCGTTTCATTATTCTTTGAAAAGAAAATAAGCCAAAACGAAAAATAAATTGAACCATTGAACGTATTTTTATACGCTATACTTATTTGTATATAATGTAAATATGTAGAAACTCGACTATATAATGAACTAACCATGTTCTACATAAGATTCTGTTAAAATTTACCAAAATATGAAAATGATGAATAGTTTAAGAGAATTATATAATTAAATATGGTTTTCATCGAATGCGATATTTCGGGCATAAATTATAAAAACGAAATTTTATTTAGGACAATGATTACGATTCAAAATTTCAATTGAAATTTAAATTTTTCTTCAAATTGTTTTTATTCTTTCAACTTCTTATATATGTACGAGTATATAACAAAACTATACTACTTGACCTATCCTTTTGGAAAGTTGAACTGGTAAAAGGTAAAGTTTGTTTTTTATTAACATTTTCAATAGGGTCTGATTTACTTTCTTCGCTCTATATATACAAATATGTACGAATGGAATATTCAAAAAACATTTTTTATTTTTACGTAAAATCATTCGTTTCTTAATTGCTTCGAAAAATAAAGAAAAATGAAAAATATGGATTCAAAATTTAAATAAACATTTTACAAAAATAAAATTGAAAAATGAAAATTAGAACCATATTTTACATTTTAATTTTCATTGTTTTTAATTCAAAAAAGTTTTATTTAAATGTTTGCCGTTGTATTTGAAGTTTTCTTGTTCGTATATAAATAATATTACTTTTACGAGAAAAATATATGCATTTTTACAAGGAAAAACTACCATTTGTATTAATTGTACGCATATGTCAACGTTCTCAATACAATATTTGAATACAAACAATTACCTTTGTCACATATATTCATCGTACGCAAATTATTTTTTCAACATTTTTTTTTTATTCAAATTCATTTTATAAAGCTGACATATTCACTCAACGAAAATTCTATAGTTCCAGTTAGATTTATTGTACTGTATGACAATATAAATAGTTTTGGAAGAGTTATAAAATTTCATTCACTCACAGCTAAAGATTAATTGAAGTGAGTTAAAACAGTTACTTAGAGACATCGAAATAGTGCCATGAATAAAATTAAATAGATTAATGGCCAGTTACACAGTGCAGGTTTAAACTTCATAGGAGATTTAAATTTCAAATTGAAATATTAATGAATTTCACAGTACGAGTTTAACCTTTGTATGGAGTTTAAATACCGACAAAAGTAAAACATTCAAAATCTACTGGTTAAACTCTGGGTAAGGTTTAAAATAACTTAAAAAGGAGAAGTCAGAGAACAGTCAGTCTACAGCCGTACTGCAGCTACACGTGGCTACACATTCTGTTCCAGCAGTTATAATCAGTATATGCATAATTTTAATATTCGCTCATTGTGAGCTTTTCATTAAAGTTTAAGTTAACTAAACTTTGTTAAACTCTATTTAACTAAAATCAACTAAAATTTAACTGTAAAACTGAATGAGTTTAAATCTTCAATTTGAACCAAAGTTCAGGGTTAAGTTAACTTTGACTTTAAACCTCCACTGTAAAACTGGCCATAAGAAGATTAGGACATATCTGGAGAATGGGTGATGGAAACAGTCCAATTGGCCGATCAAGAGCAAGATAGTAAAGTAATTCCATGAAACGCATAAGACGTTTGGGACGGTGACAGGACTGAAGAGTAGTGACTTTGGATGGGGAAATTTGGAAACGAAGATTTCAAGAGGCTAGGACCCTCCATATGTTGTCATAGAGCCACGAAATAAGAAGAAGAAGAAGAAGAAGAAGAAGAAGAAGTTTAAACAACAATCAGAAACGTTTTTGATGTGAGAAATTTTTATAGTTTCCCTTTTCCGCATTACATGTTAACTGTCAATTGCCACAACTGTCTTCAGTTATACTTTTAACACTTAAATTAAGAGTATGTATGTACTTAATTCATAGAATTTGAAAAAATTAAAGGAGGAACTATAAAAATTACGCTTAGTGTATCTATTATCTATATACACACATAATACAGCAACAAATACAAATATGTATACAAAATTTATCTACATTGTTTTTTTTTTATTTATATTTATTTTATCTGCGTTCTATATTTGTTTGTAGATGAGTTTTTTATATAAAAATAAAAATAAATGAAAACAAAAAAAATGTTTGTAAAAGAAAATATGCGATTATGCGAATATATAAGGTACCGTGCATTCATTCTTTGTAGTACCAAGTATACTTAAATAAACGCATACATACATTATACTTATATATATATTTCATACATTTATAGTAGGTAAACACATATATTTATATAAAAATAATAAATGAAAAGAAATTTAAGAATTAACTGTTGGTATTCGTATTACTTTATTTTCTATATAACGCACCGCACCTGTCCTCAATACTACCAACTACATACATACATACCTATGTACATAGATAATAAATGATTATGATGACAATGTATGATGATTAAGACAATAAACACAACGCGGAATAGTTATTCATATAGATTATAGATGTTATATATTTATACATACAAATGCCTATATACATATACATACATACTCATTCATTTAACGTCATGTACATTGTACCAATTGTACACATTTAATTTAAAAATGTACAAAAAGTAAAATTATTTTATTTTTCTACCATTTTCTAATATGTATACGAAATTCTAGAAAATATAAAAAATGAGAAAAATAAAAGTGAATTTTTCTTTATTTTCTTTGTTGGTAAAATATGTGTGTATAGATCTGCATACATGTACAGCACGTTCATGCGTACATATATGTACATACATACATTTGTATGCTTTAAAATTTGATCACATAAATAAAACATCAGGTGTACAATTATGTATATATACTGTACATCAATATGTACATGCAAATATAAATGCAAACATGTAAATACTATATATAAGTATGTAACTAGGTGTATTATAGTATTATTATATATTTTCTCTTTTTGTGAAACATACATAATATGTATTTGTATAGAATACAAAATTAAAAATATATATACTTATCGTACGTACATAGATAAAATAAATATTGTTTGTAAATGTATATGAGTACATATAGAAAAATATCTTTATACACACTTATATTTCATATTACATATACATACAACATGTATTTAGATAAGATAAACGTATGTATTCATATGTATAGCAATAATATAGTGATATCATAGACAATAAACATTACGTTTGTACATTTCACAAAAACCAAATGAAACAAAACAAAACTAAAATAATATAATAAACAAAAGGAATGTCATATTTCCTTCCTCACGACCTAAATTTTACATAGAGATATAATATATGTAAGTATACAAATGTAATATATATCGTATTATATATATAAACATAAATGTACATAGGTACGTACAACAATAATGTACATTAAGGGTGGTATTCACCAACATAGATATACCCGTCGGATATATTTTAGCCGGATACAATTTCAGCTTATTCATTAACCTAGATAAAATTTGTCTTCGAACTTCGTTTTCGGGTCGAACATGTGTGTCAAACATGTCAGCTGGTTGTAATTTTATACTACAAAATGAAAAAGAGGTTCTGTGATGTGATAATTATATGCAAAGATGATAATACAGTGCTGCTACATTATCTTTGTTTGTGCTGTTGCTGTTAATAACAAGGTTATGTTCGAACAATATTTATAAGACCACTCCGAGGTTGTCTTAAAAATATCCGAGTAGTGTTTTATCCAGGTTGATGAATACACTTTATCTCAGATAAAAGATAATCTATGTTGGTGAATACCAGCCTAAATAGTCAATTTTATAAAATATGCACATATTACACATGTGAACTTACTTTTATACCACACATACGTATACATACATAATTATATACAATGTTCAAATTGCGTACATATATAAATGCATATGTATGTCATACATTTCATTTATAGAATTGTTAAAATAAGAAAAATACATTTTTTTGTATAAAAAAAGAAAAGAAAAATAAAGAAGCAAAAAAATGTGTATTACATGTACCATAATTATTATAAAAATATCTTGTACTGATTTTTCAATTATTCAAGTACTTTTGCATTACTTTATGTATAAATAACACTCACTCACTTTATGTACACTTTATTCTATATATACAAACACACGCATATTACATATGTATATATATATATATATAAAAGTGCACAGAAATCTAAAAATTTCGTATTAGTATTTAATACACAACATGTAGTAGATGTGTTACATTGATCAAAGATGACAAAACCAAAGTAAAAAAAAAATAAAATGACATATTGCGTACCTTAATTAAAATATAAAATAAAAATAGAAAAAAAAAAAATAAAATAATTTCAAATAAAATTTTTATGTATAATGAGAAATACAGGACGAGTAGGACGACATAATATTTTTTTTTATATGCTGCTGATTGGGAAAAAAGAAAAAAAAATTCTCTTCAGACAATCAGAATACGAGTATGATAAATAAAAAAAAGTTTTTTTTTTTTTACATAATTCTAATTTAGGAAGTTGTTAATAAATAAATGTGTGGATTTGTACATGTACTATAAATAGGATACTGGATAAGTACATTGTATCTTGAAGTACATATAATCATGAAAATGGATCAAAATATCAAAATGTTACTTAAAAGATATTATTCTATATACATAAATCGCATGAAGAATTTATGTGTAAAACTTTACATGATGGAGAATCAAAATCAATTACATTTAACAGAACAACAGAACAGAACAATTCTTTATTTGTAAGGCAACTACATACATATAACTATCACTGCATTTTTAGTATTATCATCAATTAATAAGAATTTAGTATAACGTGAAAAATTAAAATAATTGTGTTAACATGAGATATCTTATGTATGCGTTCTATATATTCACAAAAAATTATTTTATTGAATCAATTCAAAAATTATTTGTATATGTATATATGTATATGCGAAATCATCAATTATTATCTGATATGATACGTCGTGATACAAAAAAAAAAAGAAAATTGTGATTTCATTAAATTTCAATACAGACTTGTTATACAAATTTTATATATTTCAGATTTTTGTGCTACTACTACTACTACTAAGACTATAACTAAAGATGCATATATTACACTAGATTTTCAATTTGAAAAAAAAATTTTATTGCAATTTATATAATTTTATGTAGTATATTTGTTATTCGTTTCGTTTATATATGTACGTATAACATTTTGTTGAACTTTTTCATTTCATTTCCCATATAATATTATGAATTTATGATGATGAGTATTCCATTTTTTTTTTCTGGGTTGCTGTCTGTTGTCCTAGTTAAAGTTTAAAAAAAAAAAATGAATGAATGAAAAAATAATTCCTTATTCATTTATATATTCCCATAATTATATATATATATATGTATATGTATGTATTTTCATTACTCAAAACTAGTGGCATTACACACATAAATTCCATCATCATGATTCCTAGTGTACTGTATGTCTAATGGGCACATAGTGTAGTTTAGTTATGACTTTTAGAACTACCTACCTATGTTCCTAATTATGTTCATGTGTATACAGAAATTTAAATTTATTTTCATATTTTGAATTTAAAAAAATTGAAAAAAAAAGAAAACAACTGAAAAATCAATTTAGGTGAGAACAAGGTAATAAAATAAATAACGTAAAAGAAAAAAAAATAGCTACTGTAACAGATAAACCACGAATTATAACAACGTATTCTACAACACCACTCTTTCTTGTGTAATATTTAAAAAAAAATTTCCTTTACACTAATAGCCCTATTCTGTTGAGTTTGGTATCAGTGACTAGTCATAAGTCATAAGTTTGTATTCTGCGGTAAAAAGTCACAACATGCCAGAGTCACAATTTGTGATCTGCTACTTCAGTCGTCACAAGAATAATTTTAAGGTTATGTGAAAAATATAAAATATATCATTTTTGTTGGAAAAATTTGACATTACAAATTCACCATACTAAGAGGTGAAAATTTTGTGATTTTTTTCTTGTGATTACTTATTCAGAATACGAAACAGCTGATTAGTCACAAGGAAAATCACAAGAAAACCAGTCACAATTTCGTTGTGACTTGTGATGAGTCACAATACCAGAATAGGGCAATAAAACTAAAATAAAAAAATACAAAAATGTGCGCACAGATATATCAGTATTGATCTACATACAGGGCAGTAGGACGGAGAGTCACATTACTTTTACTAGGTACCAATTAAAATTATATGTGAATGCGTAAGTGTATAATGTACACATAAAAATTCATCCAAAAGTGTGTTGTGTGTACATCTACTACTATATACATACTATATATGTAGCTAATGTGTATCAGTTAAAATTGATTTTCTTCTTCTTCTTCTTCCATGACTTTACAGCCCATGAAGGGCCCGAACCTGCCTCAAAAGATTTCTCCATCTTTCTCTATCTTCCGCATCTTCTTTCCATCTATCTATTCCGATTCCGAGTCTTTTTATATCTTCTCTCATGCTATCCCACCATCTTAACCTGGGTCATCCTTTAGGTCTTCCTCCTTCCGGCTTGCTTTCCCATACTTTTTTTTTGGCACCCTATCGTCCTTCATTCTGAGTAGATGGCCCACACATTTCAGTCTATTGATTCAGACCCCATGAGGGGTTGCTAATCTACCATCGGGAGCCTCTCCAGGTGGTGGATCGGCGAACGCCTCCCAGATATGGGTGATAGTTAGGAAATAAAATACTCAGGGCAGATTAAAAATTAGCACAATGAAAATCCTGACACGTCGGTCTCATATAGTTGAAATTGCAAATCGTCAAAATTATCCTAGTTAGTTTTATTCATTAAAATACAATTTCTTAGGAATCAGGATATCATTATCCAAAGAAAAAAAAATTATCACTTTATGATTCTCTAGAGATAACGTTACTTGGATTGTATACATATACACAAGATCATGATACTTATATGCGATGATTTAGCAAAGTATAGCATATAACATGAAGATTATTTTGAATCTGATATATTAAAATCTGAATATTTTTTTTATATTCTTCATTTTGGATGCTTCTGCTGTTGTTGTTGTTGTTCTAGAAAAACAGTCATAAAATTTTCAAAAAAAAAAAATGAAATAAATGAGAAAATTTAAGTTTTTAATGCTTGCTTATTCGTATATACATATGTATACGAAATGTATCTAGAAATAATAATGCACAGTCAGTCAGTACAGTACAGCACAGCGAACTAAATAATATAAAATTTAAAATAATGATATATGCTATCATCATCATAATCATCATCATCATCGTTATCAACATTCAACATCTTCATCTTCATCATCACTGGCTTGGCTTTACTCTCATAGTGAAATGAATGTGAATAAATTTAATTTTATTCTGATTCTTTTGTTTTCCTAGAAAATATGTATGTGCACTATTGACTATAATATGTACATAGAGTATATAGGGTATATAGATAGTGTATTATTAATTTAGGAAGAAAAAAAAGAAGAGAAATAAACAAAATAAAACAAAAAAAAAATTATAATAAATCTAGGATAAAAAATATTGTATACATCCAACAACAAACAACAACATGTAGTTTTAGAGAGTGTGGCTGAGTTCTAAAATGCATCAATGCGGTTTAAGTGCAAAGTAAATAGTTTCTAAATGTTAAAAATAAAAACGGTTACACTGTCATATGTTTCAAAATGCATTGTGAATGTATTTTCTACTCATCATTTAAGCAAACATTGCATTTTTTTTTTATACAATCACAATCACTTCCTAACTTATCGTTTCAAAATATCAAATTTAAAATTATGCGTTTTTGATACAATGTAATAATAGGTGTTTTTCTTTGATCACAATTATCTGATAATTCTCAGTTTGACATCTCATTTAGATCAGTTATCTTCTTCTTGTTACTAACTGAGCAAACAAACTGAAAGAAACGGACTGAAACTTTTATTCTCAGTTGATTGTCATTTTGAAAAGAAATAATTAAAAAAATTTTTATTTTTACAAATTCATTTTTACGAATTATTTATTACAAAAAAACTATATCCAAAAATTTACGAAGTATATGAACACGAAGATTGTCAAAATTGTGTCTTCTTTTTGATTCTCAGTTGCTCACATCAATTGAGGAAAAATATTTTTCCTCAGGTGGATTATATAAATCTCATTTCGTTGCTGCTGCCACCTATAACAGAATAGAAAAAACACAGACCAAAGAAACGCATTGCTCAATTGAGAACTGAGAATTATCAGATAATTGCGACCAAAGAAAAACAGCTTTAGCTGATACGCATCATATATTTGCATCACTACGGTAATACTACCGCATCGATGCTTATTTTTTGCATTTTAGAACTCAGCCTGTACTATTTATATAAAGCTCGTATATATACATATTTTAAAGTTGGCAACATAGCACACAGAAAAGTATTAAAATGTGCATCTCTTAACATCATCATCATCATCTCATCATCATCATCGTTATACAATTCTTATGATGAATTTATGAATTTGTACATACAATATGATTATGTACATCTGTACGTATATATCTGTGTAATATTCATGTTTGTGCAAAAGAAAATGTATATAGATGTGATATTTGTGTATAGTATTTTAGTTTTATTTTTGTATATACTGTACATACATATGTATTTGTTTTAGATTTTGCATTTTTTTTTTCTTTTAATAAATTTGTAGAAAAATGAAATGCAATGGCAATGTTTCACCGAAAATTATGTCAAGTCATTTAAAAAAAAAAAAAAAACAATATAGAAAAAGAAAATTTTTTTATTTATTTTTTATTTTTAAATTTTATTCTAGATTTTATTCTCAATTTTATTTTCCATATAATGTACTTATGTATTTATTTTTTTTTTTTTTTTTGTTATAATTTTGCTTGGGTAATAAGAGGAAATTGTTAAGAATGTAATACACATATAAGTACATATACTCATAGTAGTTTTATAATATAGAAAATAATAATGATAATAAATTAAAAATATAAAATAAATTTTAAAAAAAAAAGAGAAAAAACAAATCATAATACCAGTAATTATTATAAAAAAAATATAAAATAAGAAAAAAAGCTTATTCAACTATGAAAAATACATAATAATAATAATAATTATAATACAAAATAAAAAAACCATATGTAACTATATGTGTATGTGTATTTATATACCTTAGTTTAAATTCATATCCATCATTTACTAATAATGCTACCGTTCTAATTATATTGTGTGTTCTTATAAAATACAGACTATATGTATACACATATCCGGAGTGGAATACTTTATTTTCATATTACAATTTGTTCTCATTAAATTTAAAAAAAAAGGATCTTAAAGATAATACAAAAAATTTAAAAATTGACTTTCATAAATTTCAAATTTTTGCTTCTGTTAATTTTACACGCAATGTAAATGTATTTAAGAAATTAACTTGACGGCAGGATTTCTGGTAAGTATTTATGAAGTCAATTAGCTATTTGTCATTTTTTTTTTTCTTCAATTTAAGAGTAGGATTCGACTTTGAGAAATTTTGAAAACAACAACAACGATTTTACATACAAAAATTTTAAAAAATGACTTTGCATACTTTTTAGGTGCTAATAAAATAGGATTTTTGAAGATTTTGATGAAAAAAAAAACATAATTTTATTTTGTTAATAAAAATGAAAATACAACAAAGATTTTTATCCTTTTTTTTTGTAAACACTTCAGAAAAGTCCAAATTTTATTTTGATACCAAAATCATATTGAAATATGAAGATTTAATGTATGAAAATAGAAGTCAAAGTTGAACGATTTTTCAAAAAAAAACCCTCTCCTTTTTTAAGAACTATAAATAAATTTCAGGATCTAAAATCAAAAATGTGCTATATTCAAGCACCACAATATCCTTCAGGCTACCTACATATATTCAAAATTTCAAAGAAATTGGTCAATCAGTGTTTGCTGTATGAGGTGCATTTGGAAGCCGAAAAATCGCAATTTTGACAACTTTGACACCTTTTAAAAAGGAAACAAGGACATTTAAAAAAAAAATGCGCCATTAAGCACCACAATTCCTATCAAAGTATTTATATTTCAAATTTTATTGAAATCTGTTAAGTAACTTCGGAGATATGTGGTGCACAAGATAGCAGATATCCCGAATCCTAATCTTAAACTTTAATCAATTTCTGTTAATTTTGCACGAAACGTAAATGCATTTAAAAATTTAACTTGACGGCAAGATTGCTAGATGAAGGCAATTTTATTTGTCATTTTTTTAAATTAACAAAAAAAAAACAAAACATATGTAAGTGCAACCGTTATAATATTTTTGTTCTTTTCATTTTCTATTTTACACTCACGTTAGATAAGAGTATAATAAGACATCAAAAATGACAATACACACTTCCTGCACTGAACTTACACGACATTTTCTCGTAAGGTTAATTTTTTTTTTTTTTTTTTAACATCTCTGTTGACAAATTCGAATTTATGAAAGTTCCCCTTTGAAACTTTATCTATGCCTTACAAACAAACAAAAAAACATAAAAATCTTTATATTTGTCCTATTCAAAAAAAAAAAAATTCCTGTAAGTCACGTGTAAGTAATTAGAAGAAAACAGAAAAAATGAATACAATAAAATATATCCTTAGTACTTATTTTTATTTGAAAGTCTCTGTATATACACCAAAATGTACAATTTTTTATCAGTTTCCTTTTACGATGACCTATAAGTATTTTGCACCTACACATACACATTGAATTTTCTAAGGATCTCAATAATAATAATGATTATAATAAATTTTTAAGAATACCTACTCAAAATCACAGCATTATATATGTACGTCATGTCAATCATCTTTTTAATTTGACAAGTTTTTCAAGTATCTTCTGTACATAGTGTAGTGTACAGACAGGCGTGATTTTTTTGATTTTTTTGAGGGTGTTTTTTGTGAAAGCATCATTTTGAGTGGGAAATATATATAGAAAATTGAAAAAAAAAAAAAAAACAAAAAGGTTAACGTCTTAGAAGGACTTTGAAAAGAAATATAAAAAGAAAAAAAAACAAATTCTTAACTTTAAATAATTGAAGAATCACAATTGAAAGAGAAACATACTTATAAAATGACTCAAAATGGTATTAGAAAAATAATAATAAAAAGAAAATCATCTTACTTACTGTTTATACAACCGCCATATACTCATATTTCAAAGGTGATTTTGATTTGATACCGCATGCAGTGTAAACATATACATATATACAATCGCTCATGTGTATGATAGTGAACACGTATTAAGCGAGATGTATACAAAATTCAATATTGAGGTTTAACTTTCTTTGAATTTTTTTTTGCTTAAAGTTTGAAAATTTATTATTTATTTTATATGAAAAACAAAAAATACACTACTACATCTGTACATGTACATGTCATGCATTAAATATTTTATACAAAAATAAATCGCGATCCTGTAACAAAAACAAAAAAAATTGTAAAAAAAAATATGAAAACGCACAGTTAAAAATAGTCACAATCACGCAATCATATACACATATCGATCTATTTATGTACACAATACGAAAAATATATTTGAAAAAAAAAACAATAAAATTGCAAAGAAATTCCTTTTTGAAAAGGTCGATACGCTATGTGCATCTTTGTATAATGATCACTGCACGTACAAACACATCCCAAAATCATCATCATCATCATCATCATTCTCATCTCATCCACATCGCATCATCATTGCTATCCTTCCTATATAAAAAAAAAAGTATCTGCTAGTGCTACAGTTACTATATATACTATCACTCATCACCCCAACCACCCTTCGTTTTCTATATATATTCGAATACACAAATGCACATACATACTTGTAGACTCGTACTCGTACCCAGTCAGTGATAGATGCTAAATTATACCACAAAATGTAATGTATAATGCAATGCAATATGCAATGGTGAAATACTACTCCCATCCTAAATATAAATACTTGTATATTTGTATATATAGAGATTTCAAATGAATAAAACAAAAATAGTATATGTATATAGAAAGAAAGAAAGAAAAAAACAATACAAAAAATCATTAAATTTTAAAGAAATATCTCTTCAAGAAACAGATGCCAAAAGGGAAGTTTTCATTAAAAAATCATGACATATGAAATGTGATTAATATCTTATATATCTGTATACTTAAATAAATATATGTATGTTGACGTGTGTATGATGGTATATATATGTAATGTATCTATAAGAAAAAAAATAAATTTTTATACATACTTGTACAATATATGTATATAGGTACATAGCTATACATACGAATAATGTGTACGTTTTACACACAATAAATGTATTTATAGTGACTTTTAAATTAAGATCTAAAAATTTTATTGTTGCATTGATTGCATGCATGTCCTCTAAATCAATAATAGTATATACTCGTAAGCATATACATATATACGAGTACATTACATACATACATGTAAAAGATGATGATAATGATGTGATGTGATGCTGATGACCGTATAAATATATACTACTATGCGTCTGTATCTATATAGATAAATATATATAGTACATTTTATCTAAATTTGGCGCATAGGAAAATGAATTTTTCGTTGAAAAAAAAAAAGAAAAAAACGATTACAAAATTTTATTTAAAAAAAAAAAAGAAAATAATTTAAAGGTTAAAACATCATCAAATCTATATAATGCTATATAAAAAAATTAGGCATACATAAAAGTCATTTAGTTGGCAATTTAATGCCCATTAAAGCCAATGAAATTTATTTAATGCATTTCAACTAAGAGAGAGAGAGAGAGAGAAAATCATTAGAATTAAAAAATTTTTAAATTTTACTAAATCTAATTATAAGTAGGTACCTTGCCTCATACATACATACGACAGATTCTTGAATTTTTTTTTCTTTTCTCCCATAAGAATTGAATTTTTAATTTTCAAAACGCCAATAAAATAATTTTTTTTTTACTTAATTATACATGAAATTAAATTAAAAATTTTTATTTGATTTAAGATTACATTTTCATTACAAATAAGCGTACATACTATGAGAGTAAATTCTGTAATAAAAACTAATTGGAAATATGTATCTATATATTTTCTAAAGGATTCATTTCGTTCGTTTATTCATTAGATTTTTAAATCGACATACACTCCCTTCTTTTAATTAGATTCTAGTTGGTTTTCAAATTACATATGTATAGCTATATATTTTTCCAGTTTTTATTGTTTTTCTTATGGTTTAGAAGATTTGAAAAGAAATTTTCCTTCTTTTTTTTTCGTTTTGTAAAAGAACAACTATTTAATTTTGTAGGGTAAAAATTTACATAAAAACTCGATTGTAAAATTAATGAAAATTATAAAGAAAACCTCAGCATTCTATTCTACAATACTACTTACTTATACTCTATAAGACTATAATATCTCTAAAGACATACATGCTCGTATTTGTAACCCGTATTTATACGAGTACTTTAAAGGTCAATGCTGATTGAAAAATAAAAATCACCCTATCACTCTAACAAATAATACTCGTAATATGCAATATTCATTTACAAATAATATAGTGTAGAACAACGTAAAATCGTAAAATATTATAGGAAAATCCTTAGATTCATCATCGACATCATTTCCATATACATAATATAGTCATCATCATCATCATCATCATCATTGTTACATTACTCAGATACCTATATAACACTCATTCGTATCTTGTTCTTGTACATATCGCATTTTACATTATATGAACGCTTTACGTTACTCATATTTCTTGTAAACATTCGAAATAGCAGAAAAATCAGAAGAAACAAAAAAAAAAAAAAATCTCAAGAAAATTGTAACAAATAAAATAAGAAATTTTCTATTTTTCTATTCTTTTCCTGTTATATGTTATGTAACTTACATGTAGATTGAATGTGATAGAATTTATATAGCGATTATATGTATGTATCTGTAGCTATTTAATGTTTTGTTAAAATTCCATCATACATATTAGTTTTGTAATCGTGATGGTGTACACTAAAAATAGTATATAGTATGGTACGTAACGTACAATACATAATTTTTATTCTCTGCTAAAATTGCTACTACAAAACAATGTATTGCATACACTCTACATATGTATGTATGAACATACATATCATGTGGTATACTATACCATACCATATACTACACATTACAGTTACAGATAGTATTTTTATATTGCACTATTATTTCTATATATGTAATTTGTGTGTGTGTGTGTGTGTTGGTTGTACATTAACATTTCGCTTCGTTCATATAGGGTCGTGTAATGCATGCATATAACATGCTACACAGTGTAATTTCCTTTTACATTATTTTGTGAAAAACAAAAAGAAAATCCATAAGTATTTGTAAGTACTATACCGCAGTACTGTATACTTACTACATGTTACACTATGCACTTTCCTATGCATCTATAGATGAATGTATTATACAAGAGAAAAGGTCTTTGATTTGAAAAGAATCTGAATTTTTTTTTTTTTATTATTACTTTTTTTTTTCATTTCATTTTTATTCGATTTTATACCTTTTTTTTTTTTAAAAAAAAGTCAATTAATTGTGTTGTAATGTAACTACATATATAAGTATTCGCACATATCATATGAAATTATTTAGCAATTGAACTTTAGCCTCTCTGATGGTAGTGTAGTAAGTATATTGCATATATGAAAAATTTTATTTACGTCGTACGACATTATAATGCATTTTTTCCTTCACAAAACAAATAAAAAACTATATAAAACAATCATCCATAAAGTCATTTCATGTATATACATATATGAACTCACGTATATACATATATGAATGTATGTTTGTATATTGTTGATTTTCTTGTAAGGAGATTCACTCACATATAATAATATATTTTTGTATATTAGTATGCAAGATTATTATTCGTTTTTCAATGCGTTTTATGTTTTATACATCTATTATATACAGTGTACACACATCCTCGTACATAATATGTATGTAATATTTATAGAAAGATTCGGAAATATAAAAACTCTACATCAGTGCAGAGCAGTGTACATGTTAAACATATATCCATCCATCCATATGCAACTAAATATAGAAGGTATACAGTACCAACAGTACATACATTATGTGATGGCATTTTCTTCATTTAAAATAATACAAACAGATGCACAGATGGATTCTTTATATATACGAACTAAAGGAAAACTATACACAAAAATAAAAATCAATCTACAATCTACACAATTTGAAAAATGCATAATGGAAATAGAGAAGAAAAAAAAATAAATACTTATATAATTTTGAAAATAAAAGAAAATTTTAAATTTTTATTTTTTTTTTACTTAAATCTCACTTTCAAAAAATAAAAATTTATGATAAAGAAAAGAAAAACAAAACATTCATACATATTTTATACATTTTCTATAACATGCGAGGATGGATTGATAAGTCTTTGAAATGACTGCGCACGATGTTCACTTTTTTCCACATTTATAAAAAAAAAAATTTTTTTTTTTGAAAGTGAATTTACAAAAATGACTCCTTCTTACTAAGAAAACTATTTCATTTATTTTACACTAGAAATTTTATAAAAATTATAAATGCATATACGCTTTTGCTGAGGTGCTACTGAGGCATCATGAAATAAAGCCCAGAGAAATAAGACCAACTCGGTCTTATTTCACTTTGAAAATGAAATAACGCCAACTTTAAGTTGTCGGCGTTATTTCACTTTCAAAGTGAAATAAAATCAATATATTTTGCGAAATAATGCCGAATGTTAAAAATAAGGTTTATGGTTTAGGCACGTTTAAGGTTTAGGCAGGGGCCATGCCAATCTTCCATGTATTGTTCCAGTTTTAGTTAAAGTTTTTGTTGTTTTGAACGATTTCATATGTCATTCTTGTGCAGGGGCCTTGGCCATGCTAATCTTCTATGTTTCGTTTCAATTGATAGAAGAGTCGTTGCAAAAATATAATCACTTTGAATTGTGAAATATCGCCAACTTTAAGTTTTCGACATTATTTCGACAAAAACATCAGAAAATTCCAAATTTTATTTTGACACAAAAATCATATAGAAATATGATGGATTTAATATTTAAAAATAGAAGTCAAAGTTGAGGGATAAAACCCTCAAAACCCTCTCCTTTTTTAGGAGCTGTGTAAAAACGAAACAAGGACATTTTTAAAAAAAAATTGTTCCATTTAATGACCACAACTCCTTTCAAAGTATTTATGTTTCAAATTTCATTGAAATCGGTTGAGTAACTTCAGAGATATTTGGTGCAGAATTGAAAGCACATTTGTCGCTGGCTACTCTTAAATGTCAGAAATATTTATAAACGCTTTCATTCGAAAGAATTTGCTTTTCACCATCAGACAAGAAAAGTTATTATTAATGAAGCATAGATTAGGTTTTTCTAAGGACTTATCAGCCTACCCTCATATATACTCGTACAGTTTGGAGTTATAAATGCCTTATAACTATATAATAATATTTTTCGCGTACGTATGTACGTGTGTGTGTACATTGCTGTTTTCTGCCATTTGTTTTTAAAGTGATTTCTTTTATTTTCAATTTTTTAATTGAAAAATATATATGTAAATATAAATAAAATATGTATGTAAATAAAAATATTTATGCGTACATATACATATTTATACATATATATAAATATTTATGAGTGTATTGGCAAAAAGGAAAGCCGGAAAATATTTTTACGCAATTTATAAAATGCATTTTATTCAAAAATACATATATATATACGCAATTATAAATGTGCAGTATATCTACATATGTACATATCGCACACACATTATCTATGCATATTGCATATATACATATTTATATGTGTACACATATTCGTATATTATTTAACATTCAAAATAAAATTCCATTCCTGACGTCTGTGACTAAAAGGAAAACAAACTAAAATAATAAGTATTATTGAAGGCATTGCACCTTGCAAAAATTTAGTGCACGCATATAATGTATACATAATTCGTAATAATACACGATATACTGTACATATATACTCGTTTCTATGTATATGTATACGTACATTATTATCGTACGCAATGATTTAATTTAATCCCATATATGTATCTACGAAAAAAAATTTGTATATTATCATAAATGTAGATAGAGTTCTGTACAATACAAAAATAAATTGCATTGCAAATAAAGCAAATTTTCGTTTCGTTCCTTCTTTTTTTTTTCTTTCTCTTAATAATTTTTCTCCATTTGTATTTATTGTAATTTTATTTGTTGTTGTTGTTATTTTATATATATATATATATTTTTTTTTTGAGATTGTTTTTATAAATTAAATAAGTAAACAAATTAAAATTAATTTTGTCAAATTTTTTGTTTTGAAAAATGTAGATATTTTAGATACATATTTTTCTTTTTTTGTTTATTTATTATTGTTTGTTTTTTTTTTTTAATTTTTATTTTTCAATGCTCGTATACGAGTATCTACATACATATATGCGCATTGTATAAGAAAAAAATGTATATAATCTGAGTCGAGTTCAAAATATTTGCGTTAAATCAGTATCATAACATAACACATACGATACGAATACGAGTATGTACATATGTGTGAAATGAATGCATATTTTTTTATATGAGCACGTAAACACACGTTTATTTTAGACATATAAATACACAATATCTTTTTATAATACAGTATAGATTATGTATATAGCGGAATGTACATTATATGTGAAATGTAAATTTGTTATTATTTTTGTTGCTGTTATTTTTGTTGTTGTTCATTTTTTTTTTATTTTTTTTTTTTTTATTTATTTTGTAAAATGTCATTGAACTTGAAGATAAGAATATTATTGATTCATTTACATTTAAATATATGTATATACAAAAATATACACATTGTACATATGTACATACATCTATACATATACAAACATGTTATTTGTATTTAAAAATAGTATATATAAATTTTATGTGATATTCAAATTTAAATTTAAATTCGTGAAAATATTCGTGTAGGTACAAAAACACTCTATATATATACAAACATTACATGTAAAATCTTCATACATATATGTATATATAGTTGTAGAATTTTTAAGTATCTCTATATACAATTGTGTATGTAACTTCCATGCATGTATTTACAAATAAAGTCAAATTTGAATATTTAGGCTGGTATTCACCAACATAAATTATCTTTTATCTGAGATAAAGTGTATTCATCAACCTGGATAAAACACTACTCGGATATTTTTAAGGCAACCTCCGCAGTGGTATTATAAATATCGTTCAAACATAACCTTGTTATTAACAGCAACAGCTCAAACAAAGATAATGTAGTACCACTGTATTATCATCTTTGCATATAATTATCGCATCACAGAACCTCTTTTTCATTTTGTAATATAAAAATACAAAATCAGCTGACATGTTTGACACACATGTTCGACCCGAAAACGAAGTTTGAAAACAAATTTTATCTAGATTGATGAATAAACTGAAATTGTATCCGGCTAAAATATATCCGATGGATATATCCATGTTGGTGAATACCACCCTTAGTATCTGTATAACATAAAGGTACCCGTCCACGATGCAATTTTTCTTGCATGCAAGACGATTTTGACAGATAAAATTGCACGAAATATTTATTTCGAAGTGTACGCTGCCTAGAAAGATGAAATATTGCACAGAAATACGTATTTCATGCAATATTTCTTATTGCAAGCAATTTTTTTTATTGCATAGTGTACGCAGAAAGATATGCAATATTTCGCGCAAGAAAAATTTATTCAACTCATTCAATAAATATTTCTCTTGCATATGCAATAAATTCAGCTGACTAAAATGTAATGTGTTGCTGTGTTATCTATCATTCGTTGGTTGATGTTGTGTTGTGCTGTGACTTCTTGTGAATTTGGTATGTATTTTCTATTATTATTATTATTATTATTAGCAAGGTAGGCCTTTCAACTCTTAAAATATTGAAAAAAAAATATGAAATACATATTTGAAATGTAATGTATATGCAAGAAAATAAGAATTTCGTGTAATTGCTCGTGCAATAAAAATTTCTTGCAAAGATATTTTTTTCTTGCATGATAGAAATATTGCATATTTTTCATGAAATATTGCGTCGTGTGTACGAAGTACTGCAAGTTTTCTTGCACGCAAGACAAATTTCGCGCAAGAAAACTTGCATCGTGGACGAGTACCTTAATGCATATATGTATATTTATTTTATGTTCATTCATTGTACAGTTTATTTATACATATTTACATACAAATACATATAGATATTATATATTATGACATACACATACGATGATATAGTGCAATATACCAAAGGTCAATAATACCAATACATTTTATAGGTAGTTAACGTATATATGTAATAGTAGCTTAGCTTAACATCATCATCATCATCATCATTTTCATCTTCATCTAAGCATATCTAAGCATATGTACGTTACGTATGTATGTAGAAAATAATAAAAATAACAAAAAACAAATAAAACAAAATAACTTCAACAAATTTATTTTGTAATAAAATCCATATTATGTACATACATACATGCAGTATATTATAACAAACGTATTAAAAATACGACCAAAAATACAAAAAAAAAAAAAAACAAAACGACAAGATCATAAAGATGAAAATATCTGTGTACATACTAAGTAATGTAATGTAGCTGCATACATATTCTGTATTCTCAATGTGATTCTTCTTCACAATTTTAATATATGTACATACATACGAGTAGAGTACGAGTAGATACTATATCGAATTGAATGCAACAACATAACATAACATAATATTCCTAAAAATAAAAAATAATAAAAATTAAAAACTAACAAAAAACAAAAACCAAAAAAAAAATTAAAATAAAAATGCAATCGACTAACCAAATATAGAATTATCAAAAAAAAAAAAAAAGGAAGATTTTATGTTTACTCTTTTTCTCTATGAATATACTATATGGAAAATATTAAATGAACGGTAAACTTGAGAATAAAGATACATTATATATTTACATATATAACCGATTTATTTATGTAGTAAAAGTTATAAATGTAATATGTAAATTTTGACACTTTCCTGCAGGTAAAATTTAAATTATAGATATGCACCTAATATAGAAAATTTTTTGCTGCTTTTAGTGCTTTTGGACGATATCCAAAATCTTTTATTAGAAATGTGTAAGTATTTTCTTTGTTCATAAATGTTTGTTCACTAATAACATGAAAAAAAAAAACATTTTTTATCATAAAATTGTAGTTACATTCATATACTTGAAACAAACAACGTTGGCATGTCCAAAAGTATGTATACGACCATCATTCATACCTTCACGACGACGGTTATATTTTCATCATTCTTCCTTCAAAATAACCTCCATGAATACTGCGTTTTCCCATCTGTGTTTTCAATTTCTGAACCCGAACAGGACGGTTCTCAGTTTTCGGAATAGTTCCTATAATGCACTCGTCGTATTACTGCTGGAACAGAATGTTGCAGCTGAGTCTGAGGCTGAGGCTGTATAGCACGAGCTGTCAGAATTCAAAACAATGAAAACGAATGTGCCTGGAATAGAATGTGTCGCTGCGGCTGAAGTAGCCGCTGAGGCTGCTGCTAAATTTCGATGAATTTCGAATTTTACGCGCGTAAAGAAATTTTGACAGTTGAACTACAATAAAAAACATACAGAATACGTATAAATGATGAAAAATAATTTGAAACAAGATAATCCAAAAAATTGCAAACAACAAGAGAAAAAAGCAATTTTTTTTTCTTATTTTTAATTACTAAACACTTTTTTATTATTTAATCATGAATATTTCAATTTAATTTAACTTAAATTCGTAAAGTAAAGTCAGCTGCAACTATACAGCATTCTGTTTGTTATAATCTCACACAGCGCTGTAGCGTATATACTTCATACTTCACTTCACGCTTCAGCTTCAGACTCATCTGCGCACAATCTGTTCCAGCAGTTAGTTTTAGCCGTCCTTCCATACCTTTTGCCGAGTGGTTTGAACAGCATTTTTAATATTGGGAACAATCAAAAGTAGCACGACCAATGTCAAGACTATATATGGAGATAGGTGAAGCTGTATGATGATATTGTGTTTCTGACAAGGAGATATGAAGACAAGACATGTGAATACTTTCGGGACAGACCTTGTTTACTAAAACCCACAAGAACATGTAATGTATGTAGAATATATATTTTTTGGACAATTTATATCAGTTTGACTATACTGCATTCATTATTTTGATTTCAAACCGTTTTGATATCGTAAAAAATATATTTATTGATATCCCCTATACGTACAAAAATTTTTTTGTCCCTCAAATATTCCCTTACGACTTCTCCCTTACGACTTCCAGCCAACTTTGCTATACACAAATTTTTTGCAATATTTCTTTTTTCAAATAATCCATAGGTGCAGAAACATGTAAATATATACAAAATCATCTTTTTACATATGAGCGTGATAGAATTTATGTTCTCAGAATGTCAGGCATATAAACTTAAATGTATCTCCTTGTCCTTATGATCATTTTTATATTTCCTACATACCTATATTACATCATTTTATTATGTATATATTAAACCATTTTAGAATTTTTGTATATAACAAATTGTAAAATATCCTCTTATATACGTTATACATTTTTATATGTTTCTGTACTGTGTACACATAGTACATTGGTTACATCACGTAAATTTTCAACTTTTGTTATGCAATGCATGCACATTAATTTGTCATTACAACAAAATTACCTAAGATTTAAATTCAAACATTAACAAAAAAACAAAATCAAAATAAAGGATTTTCTTTTCTTTTTCCATCATTCTTTACTCTTTTTTTTTATTCAGTTTTGATCGTTTTATTTAAGTCATTTAGTATATACTCGTACTCGTACACACTTCTCTCCCTCTCGTATTACTATGTCTACTCATCTCGTATACGTATACATGGAGTAATTTTTCATTGATTTTTATACAAAAAACCAGATAAATAAACATCTACGACTATGTATGTAAGTATATGACGTGAATAATATATTTAAAAGAATAAAAAAAAAGGAAAATATAAAACGATACCATAAAAGAAAAAAAAAACAACAAATAAATACAAAATCCAAACAAGATGATTTCACATGCGATTCTTTGAATATCAATCAGGAAATAAATAAAAAGCGCACATACCATAAATAAAATTTGAATCTTATGTATGTACATATGTAGTGTGTTTTCTTCCTTTTTTTTCCTTTTCCTATTTCTCTTTCCTTTTTATTTGTCTTCCTTTTTTCTTATTATTTATGAATATTTTTCTTGCATATGTACATGTTTGGTATAGTGTATATGTTTCCGGTCAATTGAAAGTCAAAAAAGAAAAGCCGAATCAAAAACAACGACAAAATAAAATCAAATGAAATCTTTGAATTAAATATCTTCTTTGGTTTTTATTTATTTTTTTATAAATTACATATACACATCTATATAAGTGTTTGTGTACAAATGTATATATGTACTTATATTTGCAAAAATACAACACTGATGTGTATAGCTATATACCCGTATTTATAAAATATGTACACACAAAACTCTAAAACCTCACAAATTTATTATGGTGTTGAGTACATACACATTTACTTTACCTACTTCTACTTCTACTTGGACATTACATACATATACCTAACCTACCTAACCTATGCAGTAATCGGTGAATTGGAAACAACAAAAAAGCAGTTGATTTTATTTTTATTTCCTTATTCTCCTTCCCTCTCCTCCTGTTTTTCACTATTTTGTTATGGTTTTTTTAGTTTTTCTTTTCCACATAAACTAAATATTAGAGTTTTAGTAGAAAACCAAGGATATTTATCATGAACTTTTGTAATGGAAACATTTGGAAGAAAAATATGTACACGAATGAAAAGATGCAATATGCAGCAGCACCTATAATATGTATGTGCATGAATCTAAATAGTACTTAGTTCAAAACTACATAAAGTGTAATACAAATTCTATTATTTTTTTGTTTCGTTCTCAATATGAAAAATTATTTAGAAAATAAATTGGTTTTTCTCATTTTTCTTCCATTTTTTTATTTTTTTAAATTGTACAATTTATTTTATTTTATATAAATTTCTTTAAATTGTAAAGAGATTTTTTTTTTTTTTTGTATACAATTGTACGAGCACATACATAAATATGGAGTTATGTATTTATTATACAATGAATGAATGCATTTATTTTTATTTGAACTAAGTATAAAAATTTTTTGGCTAAAATCAAAACTGAACTGAAATCGATGTACACTTGTATGTATAGTTCAGTGCTTAGGTGTAATTATGGTTGAGAAGAAGAATTTGAAAAATGAAAAATCAGGATATTGGCAGAATATCGACATTCAAAATAAATATTGTAGTATATACAAATAATTTTTTATTTCTTTCAAATACAAATAAATGAATAAGTTTACGAATTCATACCCAGCAAACATTTGGGCAATAGTTGTTGTTGTTTGTTAGGGGAGAGGTATGGATCCAGAACACTCAGACATAACGCTGTCCATTGTACTCGAAGCCCCCGTCTAGTCAAATTTCTTCGTTGCTCTTAGATAATGAAGAAGTTCCATTCGACTTTCAGGCCCAATTTGTTCGGGTCTAATGACATCAGTGCCAAAAATGCGAATTCTAATAGAGGAGAAGGCTAGGCACTCACACAAGAAGTGTTCCGTAGTATCCTCCTCATCCTCTCCGCAAGAAGCACACAGTGCATCACTGATGACTCCTATGGTAGCGAGATGCTCTCCACAGGAGTTATGTCCTGTAAGAGCGTTGACTATAGCTCTGCAGTCCTTCCTTCCCTGTTTAAGTAGAAAAGGCACTGGAGCCCGGGTTGGCTTTTTGATAAAGCGCTTGGTTTGCCTACACTTTGGGAAATTTTGCCATAGATTCTAATGCAGATTACCTGTGAGTGCATCTACAGCATTTCTCACCACCGTCGTAGGTACACCAATTACTGGTTCAGGGCCTATGAAAAGCGTTTTGGCGCCTTTTTTAGCGATGCTATCTTTTGTGATGAACTTGTTTTTTTTTTTTACATATATTAGACTAAAGAAATTCTTTGGGCAATAGTACGAGGATGCAATAAAAGGGCAATAATTAGGCAATAGTTTGGGCTATAATATACGATTAAGCGATAAAAGCGCAACATAATAAACCATTGAGCAAGCGACATTAATATTGCTTTCTTATATTAATATTTTTTCTTTTTCTATCAGAATGCAATCGTATACAAAGCAATTAGAGTGCGCGTCAACCTTTTTCCAGGCACATCGTATATGGCATTCTACTATAGAAAATCCATATTGCGGCAATATGCGGGAGACTTGCCACTACGATAATGTTTCGCTATTGCTTTCTTATTGCAATGTTTGCTGGGTACACGTGTGTAGGTAGGCATATAATATATGTATTTACATTTTATTTTTTATATCATAATTTTTGAATTTTTAAAACTAATAAAATGCAAAAGAAATAAAAAGAAAAATTTCGTAAATTTATTGTATATATGGTCTAGCATCAATATAATAACGTACTGTATACGAGTATAATAAAAATGAAAATGAATGGGATGTTAAGTAAGTATTTATAATAGAGTAGCCTTTTGATGTTTTCACATATTTATTTATGTTTTTTCGTCATACTATATACAATCTGTGAAACTTTTATAGAAGAAGAAGAAAAAATCTGTACAAAATATCTATTTAATTTAATGATTGAAAAAGAAAAAAAAATTAATAGCGATAAATAAAATTGAAAAATTTAGAAAAAAATACAACGAAATGATATTAATTTTCGATAGAAATAATTAATAGAAAAAAAAGTGAAGTAAACGAAAATAAAAAAAATAAAATTATTATGTATACGAGTACTTTTATGTATATTTTATATTTTTTGTGCGATTTTATGTAAATTTATATACTCGTATGTATAAAAAATTAAATACAAAATAATACTACCGTAAAATTACATTTTCCTTAATTTGAATTTCAAGTACAAAGTAAAAGGCATTTTTTTTAAAAACTAAAACAAAGAAAGAACAAAAAGTAAGTAAGTATTTAATGTTCCGCCATTTTCTAATGAAAAATATAAAATGAATGAATACATACTTACAGCATAGATATGTACATAAGTACATAAAATGGTTGCTGCTGGTCTTTGGGGACGTAACAAATGGGCTTTGTATTTACTAAATACGTTGCTATACCAATTCCTATACTAGAGAGTAGAGACACATAAAATTTGAAAAATAAAAAAAATAAAATTTGTTTCTTGTGCCAATATTTAAGATATTAATTTGGAATTTTTTTTTTTTTTTTTTTTTTTTTTTTTTTTTTTTTTTTTTTTTTGAAAAATTACATGGTCCCTAGGGATATAATGCCTTCATTTTATACTTTTATTGGAATATAATTACATTGTTTCCTGCAATTATACATAATTATTATTCAATATTTCTTTTTTTTTTTTTTTCATTTTATTTTAATGACACAATAATATCCGGTGATCCTTCGAAAAAATTAAATTTATGAGAAAAAAAAAATCTTTCAATTTTCAATTAAATTTTATAACGTATTGAATATGTCTTATGTGCAAAACTGCTTAAACGGTTCATCAACTGGTTTGGTAGAGAAAGTTTTTCCCTTATGAAAAATAAAATTTTTTTTTTTATTTCAAAAAATTTATTGTGATGGATTACATCGTCCGGCTCCGATATGAAATGAAATGAATGAATGTTATCTATTATATACAATATATATAATACTTTTTTGATGTGAAAGTCGCCTTTTTTTCGTTTCAATAAAAACCTTTTTCATTTCAAAATAAACCATTACTTTTTGTGATAATTACATATATTATATAGATATTGTTAAAAAAACTGACTTTTAATACTTTATTTTGAAATGAAAATGGTTTATTTTGAAATGAAAATGGTTTATTTTGAAATGAAAAAGGTTTTTATTGAAACGAAAAAAGGTGTCTTTCACATCAAAAAAGTATATATCAAATAAGGTATCAGCCCCAGTAAGTAACTTTAATAATTCCGTAATCTCTATCTCTTTCTGTCACTGCATTTTTCTATCTTCATATTCGAAACTATAAAATCGATTTTATTTCTTCAGTTCATTTTAAGTACCTAGCCTACACAGTAGACAACAATACAACATATACATTTTTAATTACTTTACTACTCATCTTTATATACAAATAAAATTTCGACAAAAATATGAATTTAACATTATTGTAGATAACTTGAAGAAAATAAAAATACTATACGAAAATAATAAAAATTTATAAAAATAAAAATGCAAAAAAAAAATACATATATAAAACATCACACAGAAATGAAAAAATAATTACGAAAAAATAACAATAAAAACTGGTATAAAAAATTCATTTTCGGAAAATAAATTTTATGTTGAGTGAGAGAGATAGGCAATTTCAAATTGAAATCATTTTTATGAATTGTCAATAGAAACACAATGAATAATTTTGTCTGAATTTTTATGATTTTTGGATAATAAAAAAAAAGAAGAATAAGAACTGTTATTTATTTATTTTGATGTATAAAATGTGTTGTAGAATAAATAATAATAATAATAATAAGTTTATTACAAAACTTCTTAAAATGTTTCAAGTACAGACATTTTAAATTGAAAAATTCTTTCGTTTATATTTCTTAACACTATTTTTAAAAAATTAATTTTACATTTTTCCTCCTTTTTTGTATTTTTATTCTTTGTTTTGACAATAAAATTCTGTACCAATCTACATAATATACATAGGCTCATGACAAACACTACATTTTTTTATGTCTGTGTAGCAACATTTACATTAAAAAATAAATAACAGTGATAACAGAGCCATCTCATCAATCAATTTTGACATGTTCTTTTACCAATTTTGGAAATTTTTTATTACTTACAATAATGTACATACTCGTACATTTCTAAGTACAAAAGAGTCATATATAATTACGAGTATGTGTATGTGTGTATGTATGTGAAACGATCCATTAAAAGGATCATTATGGTATATAAATTTATGGGGACTCATATACATATGTATAGTCATCTTTTGATGTTAAATTTATTCATACTTGTATTGAAAGAAAATCTAATAATATTTTCCTTCTAAAAGGATACATATCAGAATTTTTTTTACATGTTACGTATATTTATAATATTTATAAAAATAACAAAAAAAAAATTTTTTTCCTTTCGTATATTGAACACGTTCTGGTTGTCTAACATGTGCACACAACGCCAAAAAACTTTAAATACACTTTTCTTTGCTTGATTTTATATTTTCCCTGTTTTTTTCTTTTTCCAAGATAAGAAAAAATCTACTTTAATAAAAAAAAAGGAATAAAACGAAAATTTAATGTTTCAATTTAACATTATGATTCAATTTTATTTTCAATCTATCTACACAGATGGTGTGGTGTGCATTGTTGTATATATACTTATATGCACATATAGGCATGTACCTAAGCGTATACATACACATCAAATAAGGTCCAAAGGTATTTTTATATTTCCCATATGAATGAGAATATATAAGTGTATATGCATGAATTTATACAACACATATTAAGTCATAATACTGAATTTTTTTTCTCTCTTTTTGTAATGTGAATATAACAGCCATTATGCTGCTATAAAGTTTATTATACGATAAATAAGCATGAATAATAATTTTCTATCAATATTCGTTTAGGGATTTTTTTTTTGCTGTTGTTGTTGTTGTTATTTTTCTTCAAACGAAAGATACAGCAATTATAAAAAAAAATAGTATCATAATTTAAAAATGAACAAAAAACAAAATTACTTCTAATAATACAAACCATATGCATAATATATTAAACTTGCATTTATGTTAAATTATAGCACACAATATAGCTTACAGCTGGGGTACACTATACAATTATAATGACACTTGTCACACGATCAAAATGCCGCAGGCTATCACACCTACTATACACAACACAAAATATTCACCTCAATAACTTTTTGCGGCAACCTTTGTGATCAAAATGAATTGTAGAAAACAATGAGAGATCGAGTTGTTTAAAAGAAAAAAATGAAAAAAAAAGTTCTGTAAATGAATTGCATTGTGGTAGTTCAGCAGCTTTTCGATGGTTTCCTTAGTAGCTGCTAATATCGCGCTATAGTGTAAATCGGTTATTAACTTTTACGTATAAATAATAACTTTATAAAAGTGTATAGATACACAGCCGTACACAGGTAAAGACGTCTAAAAACGTAATATATTTGGTATTAGATATGCAGATGAAGATATATGTACATTGATTCTTTGTATTTGATTATCATTATCATAATTAATATTAAATACAATGATTTATTAATAAACATTTAAAATGTACAAAATGAAATATGTAAGTATTTATAAAAGAAAAGAGAATAGAAGAACATGAAAACACCATAAAAGATATATTATGCTATATGTATTTAAAAATAGATGTAACATTTTGTATATTATAAAGAAGAAAAATAAGTTTAGAAAAAAAAAATAATAAATAAATAACGGTTAAGAAGTAAAATAAGAGATTCGAAGATTTTGCTTTTTTTTCTGTTTTTTTTTTTTTTTTTATATAGGAAGACGATTTAGAATAGCTAAAAAATGACAAAAAAAAAGTTAAAAATTAATAAATAAACCTGATAATTACATACACACGAGTATGTATATATAAATATAAATGTATATTCACATATCATTATATATTATATTTTGTTTTACAGGTATTCTAACTAAATGTCGAACATCATTACATACATATATACAAAACAAAAATGATCACAAAAACAAAACCTAACAAAAAATAAATATAACCGATTTTTTTGTAATACCATAAAGGTGCACACAAATTATTACATAGTCTGTCTGAAAAGTTTCTAGCCTCGATATGAAGATAAAGCTCGTCTCTTCGAACTCATTTTGGTACGACAATATGGTAACATGTCTTACAAGATGACTGTGAGCAGTGAACATTGTAACAATTTTGAACGGTTATTTGTTGTTTGACAGTCTCATTTATTTTACTCATTATATCAGCGTTTTTGTTAAAATAAAAAAAAAAATCGTATACCATCTCAGACTTTTTGACGGTTATTATGGCGAATTATTCATAAACTCACATTTGAATTGATTTGATTGTTCATCCCACCCATATTAATCAAATCTGTCCTTTGGCGACTTTTTTCTATTTCCAATAGACTCAAAGTTTAGTTTGGAAGACAGATCATCGTATCCATATGGGAAGCATATTTTGCAAAACAATATGAAAACTATATTACATATTTAGAGGGGTTTAAAAGTGATGGAATCATTGTTTGGAAAAAAGTTTACAAACTTAAAAGAAGACAATTTTGAGAAAAATAAAACATAACTTGAGCGAAAAAATACTTGTTTCTGTGTTAGGCCGCAGAAGCTTTACATACTACCCAAGTAAGTATGTTAAACAGACACATATGCACACAGATTTTGTGTATCAATTTTTGTTTAAATTAATTCTGTTAACTTTTTTTTTTAAATTTGAAGAAAATAAAAAGACGATAAAATCTATATTTATATATATATTTTTTTTACTTTAATGTAGGTACTACCCAACATACGACTACGAGTAATTCCTACTACATATAGCACACCATCAAATTTATGTAGGTAAATCTGGATCTGTTTTTTTTTTCATTGTTTATTTCAATTTATTTATATTTTTTTATCTAGATTTTCTTTCATAATATCTATTTTTAAAGTTTTTATAATTCAAATTAACACATATGAACATTTATAGATACATACTCGTATATGCTATATGTATAGGTACCAATTGAATATATTGACAAAAATAAATTTAAAATGTAAACTAAACAAAAAAAAAATAAATAAATCTAAAATAGGTACCAGAAAAAAAATATTAATTCATATTTATAATGTATGCCCAAAAACTCCATCTTATATTTGGATGTGGATTCATAAATTCACACACAGACCTGATACATTTTATGTAAATTTATGTTACGTATTTAAAGCGGTATTTTTTTAGAAGAGAAAAAAATTTTAGTTTATAATCGAACTGGTTTTCCTACATTGTAAAATTTATATATATTTTTTTTTCACTCAAAAAGTTCTTATTTATATACATACTACATATTTCTTATTTAAAATTATGTATTATATAAATATAATATTCGTATATAATTTGTTTATATAAATACATACCACCATCTTACCAGTTTTATTTTACAATTGTTTTTTTTTTGTTTTCTTTGATTTTATCAATCCAAATTCAAGCCATTTTTGTACTCACCTGTAATGAAAAAAAATTGAATAAAAATAAAATTAGTATAAAAATTAAAAATGAATTTCGAAGAAAACCAAAAATTAAATAAATACAGCTGAATATTCTTATATAATAAGTAATATAAACTCGTAACTGTGATATAAAAATTAAATATCACATATATTTGTTATTCAAAATTTAGACGATGATATGATAGCTTAACAAAAAAAAAAAATAATTTACTTCAAAAATTTTTAAACTATCAACTCGAATATCGTAGAAGTCATCCCGATAGATCGATAAACATTTAAATCGATATAATGAAAATATTTGACATCACTATCAACTACATATATTATGTATTATGGTGACAGTATACAGATTACAAATAGAAAAAAAAAACTCTCAGAAAAATATTTAGAGTGGTAAATGGTAATGAAAGAGAACGAATTTTTGGTGAATTAAACGAACGAATTATATTTATAACGAACGATGTGTAGACCAAATTAAACGTATCGGACGGAATACGTCAAAGTGAATGGCTGTCAAAATGATGATGTGATGCGATAAAGAAAATTAATTTGCGTTCACTTCGTAGAATAAAATATAAGCTACGAAAACCTATAGAATGTGAGATAAAAAAATGGGTAAAAATAATGAACAGATCCAGATGAAAGCAAAATCGATGATCCACCAAAGACTGCGTATATACGGAGCTGACAATTATATGATGATTCAATTTTTGTGACAATTTAAGAAATTCTTTTAAATTATAATTACTGTATACAATTTTTCAACAATTTCTGGTTGATATTTACAAATGTTGAGGAGGTATATATGTACAAAGGAATGTCTATACAACATGCCATCAAGTTATGTGATTTATAGGTACATGTACACTTTGTTAACTATTAAAGGTTTACAAAATTGCTATAAAACTACAATTTACCGCACAATACTCATCCCAAAGTATGATATGATAATCGTAACATTACTACAGTGTGTATCACAGAATTCAGTCTCTAATTTATTTGACTCGTTTAATATTTATAACACTTTATAGTTGTTAATTTTCAAAAAGTTTTCATATTAAAATTTTAAAAGTTTTGTACATATACTCGTACATAAAACGATAAAACGCAGCATTATAAAGTGTATAATTTAAATGCAAACTATAATACAGAACAGACATCAAAACTGATGCATTTACATGATCATCTGTCTGTATGTACAATGCGTACGTATATGAACTTGTACATACATCTTATGTCAAAATAATTTAACCAAATTCAAACTACATAAATCTGACAAAGTGTTTTTTTTTTTTTGAGAATTTTGTTTTCCTTTTTTTTTTAGAAATTTAAAATCCAAAAAATATATAAATTCGTATAAAAACTTTTACATTATAATATGAAAGTCGTATGTACAGAGACAGAGCAACCAAAATTAAAACTTTTATTCACAAAATTTCTTCTAAATTGGTTTTGTAAATTCATATACATATGTATTATATACAAATGCTAACGCTGTAATTAAGTTCATAATTTTTTAGTCATTTTTCATTTAACTAAAGAGTAACTACCTAAATATATACATATTTTTTTTATTTTAATCCAATGTAGGTACATATTTTAATATACGACATTCATTTTAAAAATTAAAAAATTAAAATTATAAATTTAGAAAAGAATCAAAATTATAAGTTAAAAGGCAAAAAAAAAAAAAATTACAACACAGATTATAAAATGTCTGAATAAAAAATTGAAAATCACAAAAAAAAACTAGAAGAAAGAAGAATATAATTGATTGCAATAGTAACTCATTAATTATTACAACAGTAATCAGTAAATATACAAATTTAGATAATGACGAATTCGATATAAATAGTAAAGCATCTTAAATACTCGTAACATTTCTTATTAGATATGTACGTATATATAGATGGATTCATTGATTTCATCTCAAAAGCATTTAATTAATTTATTACTAAATGTACATACACACATTCGTACGTACGTGTGCATAAATTTCTTATTTATAAATTTAAATGTGTTCATAATTTCATGCATGTGTACAATCATGTAGTCATTTTCCATCCCATATTATGAATTAATGAATATTTTTTAGGTATTACAAAACATGAATCAATAACTCCCGATTCTTACTGCCAACATAACTGTTTCTTGGAAAAATGTTTCTTTATTCATCAACTAAACATAATTTCATATGCAAGTGTGATACATTCATACAACACTCTTTTAACTTTTCTATGCCGATTATGAAGGAAAGATTTACTTTTAGTCTCGAAATAGGCTTTATTTTCGGTGATCACTTCTTTAATGTTCTCTTTCCAAGTAAATAACCTAACCTAAGATGTCGTAGCTAAAATAAATTGTTTGTGTCTATTTCTACAGAGAGATCCAATACACCTCTTTTCCTTTACTTTCATCGTTCTCAAATCTCATTCCCTGAAGCATCTTTTTGAAGTCAGCAAACAGACAAAATCGATATACATACACTATAGAAAATTCTTGAGACCTTACTAGGCAGAAGACTAATGTTGATAAATAAAGAAAAAAGTTTCCAAAAATCTTTGTATTAATATAGGTAGTCTCGTGACTTATTGATTCATGTAATATACTATAGCCAAAGATACTGAAATGAATATGTATATTATATAGAGTCATTAATGTAGCTTTTATCTATGAATATGATTTACAAGTCCACAATATATCATGCCTGTACACACTTATACTCGTATTCACATCATATGCGTACAAAATTTTTCAGTTAAAAATTAAATATTTTTAAAAAAAAAACCATCGATTATGATGATGTGATTGTGATGAAATTAATGAAGCGAAGGTAGAAAAAAATTTTGGTTTTTTTTTAATATGAGATTTATATAGTGGCTTTTTTGTATTTTTGTTTTGATTTTTCAAATTTTTTTTCTTAAAGGAAAATATGTATGTGTTTATATATGTAAATAAAAGTTTTCGAGGTCATACTTATACTATAACCACAATCTATTATGATGTATTTTCCGGTGTTTGTCTAAATACTTACATAAATGCTTTGCATTGCATGAACTACTTTTTTGTATTTTAGTAATTTATTTTTCATTTTAAGACATACACGTACATTATACGAATGTATGTTTGTATCTATATAAACTCACCTTCACCTATCGAATTATTTACGAATTATTTTTTAATTTATTCTTTAAATTATTGCTAAAGAAATCAAAGTGAACACATAAATAATTTTATGCCCTCTAGAATTGTTCCACATTGTACGTATTTATGTTATGTCTATGTACAAACATAATATTATAGAATGTAAAGGTGTATAATAAGATTAAGAAAAATCTGTACATCTGATTTTTATTCGTTGTTATAATTAATTAATTGATTAATTAATTTCGTTTTTAAAATCAAAGAGAATAAGTAATAAAAATGACGAAAATCTGGAACATAATTATAATTTTATTTCCGATGTCTGAGAAAATGTGTATATACTCGTATATGTAATAAGGAGAGTACAAAATAAAATAATGTCATGAAAAGAATTATGCTGTGCACATCAAATGGAAAAAGAAAATCGGGAAGAAGGCCAAAATTCCAGAAAACGACTTGAAATATATGTGCATATAAAAATCAGAAACTTAATGAAATTGAGCGCAGGATAGAAAAGTGTGGGCCACATAACCGAAGAAGGATTATAGAATTTACAACGATGATGATGTTGATAAAAATATGAGCATACATATGGATCTAAGTATGTACAAAAGGTAAATAAAAATTAATTGTGAATTTTATTTAATTAAAATGAAATGAAATTTTTTTTTTTATATATGTATGTACATACTATATGATCTATGACGGATTTGTGTATATGGGTACTTAACTTTCAACTTTATTTTATTCTATATAAAAAATCATAGAATCAAAATAATATCATATTTTTTACTATTCAAATGAAATTATTGTATTAAAATGAAATCCTCTTAGAATTCAGTCAGATAATAATATTTCTCTCTCTATATATTACTATTTTCATCATAGATAAAAATCCAAAATATTTAATAAGAAAAAAAATTTCTTGAAAATTCTTAGAATATCTTCTCAATTTTTTCTATATATGTATGTACTCGTATTTTCATTTTTATCTTAGCAATGTCGAATATTATTTAAGAGGATTACTCGTCGTATAATGTATACTCTTACTTTATTTGAATAATATTATATAATCGCGTTACATCGTACACAAATTTTACATATACATTTTTCATATTTTGTTTCATTTCCATTATATGTATACATAACATACATACATACATACAGAATAAATAACTTAAACTTATATTTCAAATTTTTATTAATAAATAATCTTATAAAATTTCAAAAAACAAAAAAAAAAAGTTTCTTCAAGAGAAAAATAAATAGAGTAAAGGATTTTTTTTTTATATATCTTTAAAATTTAATCAATACACACATATACACAAAATAAAGATTACATTTTTTTTGTGAACGAAATTCCTTTGAAAAAAAAAAAAAATTTTTTTTTTTTTTAATACTCGTAAAATACTAGTACAAAATTTGTATTTAAATAAATAAGTAGTATCTTATGTGTACATGATATTATAAAGTGTAATAAACTGCAAAATAAAATTTTGATTTATTTCATTTTTTTTTCATGTGCACAAGATTTGTTTTTTGTTTTTCGTTTTTTTTTTTTTTTTCATTTAATTTATGCCAGTTTCACAGTGTATACACATAATATATAATGTAGTAACATATAATGTAGGTAATAAGTTAAAACGATGCAAGATACATACATATAAAGATTGTGCGTTGTGCCAAATAAATTATTTTATAATAACAACTAAAAAAAAAACAAAACACAAAAAATAAATATAAAACATAACATATCCTCGTAATTTTATTTAAATAAAAAAAAAAATTTAATAAATTTTAATAAAACAACACAAAACGTCCTGATAATAATAAAAAAAAAAAAAAACAGATAAACAGACAAGAAAATTAGTAGACAAGATAAAATTTCATAAATTTCATAGTTTTATATTTTTACACGGTCATTATTCATTTCAATATGAAACTATATACAAAACAAAACAAAATAAAATTGAAAAAAAAAAAGTGCTAAATGGCAAAGAAATTTTTTAATGGACACTTTTTTTTTAATAATGCTGTACAATAAACTTGTAGTTGACACCTTTATTTTATTTTTCTTTCTTGCGTTACGTTACGTTTTGTTGTGTTGTATTTGCTGTTGCATTTTCTTCATAATAAAAAAAATATACAAACTCTCTCTCTGTACGTTACGTACATAATACAAAATACATACTAAAAACTAAACTGAAAAGTTAAAATTTCTTTCGTCTTGTTTTTCTCTGCAAAATCATTTTAAAAAAAAATAAATTACTAATTTATGACAGTAATATATGAAATTAATTGCTAGTTTAATAAATATACGTGTCATACATATAATGTACATACGAGTACGTAAGAGTACTCGTTTTATGGATATGGATACATAAATAACACATTATATACACACACAAGGTTGAATCATTGAATCTTATTATCTTAAATTATTTCATATTTTTATATTTATTTAAAAATGTACACATTAACTTTCGTATTATGCCAAAAAAAAAAAAAAAAAAAAAAAAAAAAACGAAAAATAAATGTAAATATCTACATTATACATTACAAGATTACACGTTATTTTTTTCGCAAATGTAATATTTAAAATATGTATGGAATGTTGTATTTAACAGAAAACAGAAAGAGATAAAGAGAGTATGTTTATCAGTAGTTTGTGTGCTTGCAACTCAACTAATAATATACAAAATTTCATACGTAGATTTATATAAATTTTTATCATTTTTACAGTAATCAAAATTAAATTTATGTTACATTATGTATGATACTTGTTCGTACATATAATATCTACATTTATGTTTGTGTTTATGGCTTAAGTAAGTGACGTCTCTTTTAATGATATAGTTTAACATTAAAGTATCCGCAAATGAATGGTTATTTTTTTATGTTTTATCACACATTCACATTATCTGATTACCATCATTTTAATTTAAATAAATTTTTTTTTTTAGTTTTTCAAGTTTTTCGTAATACAAAATTTCATCTTTTACCATGTTACATGTAAACAACTGAGTACTGACTGGCTGGTACGCTACGCTACGAATAGTGTTGTGTAATAGAATAGCTATAGCTATAGCAATAATACAATACTAATTCACGCACCTTGTTAATGTTATATACTCGAATTTTCTTTTTTGAGAAAATTAAATTTCTCTCTCAATGAAATGTATGAGAAACAAGAAAAATAACTTAAACAACAATTTACACTTGTTCCACGTTCCACCTCACACTCTAAATCTACGAGAATTGAAAACGAAAAAGTTTACTATTACTATTACTAGACAAATAAGTCTAAAGCAAGACCCTAAATAGACGTGACGGGACGAAAGAATTTACTCGTAAACGAACGTAAATACTCGTTTCATCAGTTTAACAATTTGCCCTAAATAGAAACGATTCGAAATGAGTAGAAATGTGTATCAAACGAATAGAAACGATAAAATGTACGACTGCTATGGCACTATACGTTACGGTTTCATCTCGTTTCGTCTATTTGACATTTAAACTTATCCAGATTGAAGGAACGTAAAAGAACACGTCCATTTAAGATAGTTTTACGTACCACCGTACTATCGTATGTATCGTTTCGTTTCGTTTCGTCTCGTCTATTTAGGTTATAGCTTAAGTAGTAGCTGTGTTGTGGGTGAGGTGATTGACAGGTGACCATTAACTATTTACGCTACACTATTAGCAAGGTAATTGGAACACTCTATTCCTTGTAGGTAGAGTGTTACAATTACCTTGCACTATTAGTACCTTAGTACTACTTCCATTCACTACACACCATCCACTGCCACTCGCATCGTTTCATTTTTGAAAAATTCATAACCACATTAGTCTCGAATTTATCAGTTTAGTTTTGTTATAACAACATGAAAATCCTCAAAAATGATGAAATTTGCATTGTATGTGTATATGCACAAATATTGATTTAAAAAATATATGTATACGTAAAAAAAATTAAATAAAATATGAGAAAATTGAATTGAATAACGAATGCAATATGATGATGACTTCATCTGATGATTATGTAAAATGTTTTGAATAGGATCATTTATTTTAAATAATAATAATTAATTATGTAAGTGTTCATTTAAAAAAAATATGATTTTATATGTAAGCTTTTATTTTGTATTTATGCATCGTGAATCGTTTAATTTTAATTCGCGTGTAATATGCGCGAGTATAATAATTTTATTTTTTCAAATTTACTGATTAGTAAAATTTCAAGTTTCGAAAAAAATTTAACATTCTAATAACCACTGATTTTATATATCCTTGCATATTTTATATCAATGAAAAATTTATGTGCATATGTACTTTTGAAATTAATAAGTACGAGTATATGAATATTATTTAGTCTAGACAACAGATTCAGTGTTAATATACTTGTGGTGGTTGGTGGTATCTGATAAATATATAAATGTACGAGTATTTTACATTATAAAAAATGTCTTAGCCAAAAAATAGTATAGACACTATATTCTCGTATCACATCCACTAAAATACACAAAAAAACTCAGATATGTACTTGTATAAATGTATGTTGTATGTTTTTCATTCAAAGAAATTTTTATTATATATAAATAGTACAACAAAGTACATTATACTATATACACATAGTTGGTAAATTAATACATATGTAAAAATACTTAGCTATGGCTATATGCAGATAATGTTTGTAATTTACCTTGGTTCCTTTATACATAAATAAGTGATTGCTTGACTTGATTTGACTTCATTTTACATTAAAAACATTTTATTATCTCTCATCATCAGTCGCGTAATGGATGCATTTCTTTTTTTGTCATTTTGAATCATAATAAACAAAAATGATGAGCAAATAAATTACATTTTTATTTATTTATTTATTTATTTACTTACATTAATTTGTGGGTAATATGTATTTTCATTTATATTTTTTTTTTTCGGTATTTGGTGTTTATTTTTTGAAATATTTTCCCTGTAATCTATATATTAATGTAGTTTAATGCGTCCTTCAAATAAATTTAAATTAAAAGCAATAATTTCACATCCCTATCTACATACTATACGTGTAGCCGCCATTCATATATATGTACACACATTTTTTGTTTTTAAAATATATACATATACCGAAAATAAAAAGTCATGCATGTAAATAAAAAATGAGATAAGTGTGTAGGTAATTCACTTTTAAAAATTATCTGTGCGATGATAACATTTCACATATTTACATTTATATTGACGGATCTATACGGATATATGTTGTAAATGTGTATGAGTGGATTCAAAATAAAATTTTTTAAAACAATATATACATACATATATGCAAGTATTTTTTTTAATTGCGAATAAATGAGAAAAATATGCACTGTATGTAAATACGAACGAGTATAAAATGTGATATACTTATGTAATATAAAGAGAAGATGATGAAAATGAAAAGAAAAAGGAACAAAATTATTTATTTATTTATTATATAAATCTATAAAATTTAAATGTATATAACTACAATCTAAAATTACATATCTATATAATCAAAAATTAAGTATCTATTTTTTATTTAAAAATACAACATAATGTATATCTACACTACACAGATTCATATAAGTATGTACGAGTATTTATACATGCATGCTAAACAAAATGTTGTATATTTATGATGTATAAGTATGTACATAATGTATTTATTTTATGCTATTACACGATAATAATTGCAGCTTTACAGTACGTTATACATGCCGTAAATATTTATGTGCATATGTATTGTACCTACGTACATAATATCAGTGTAGTAATGATTATATTGTTTATTTATTTTGTAAAACATATAAAACATTGAAAAAGATACATTTTTATTTTTATATATTTTTTTTATTTTTTTCTTCTTTTAACACATATTATCAACCACAAAAATTTATTATTGTAAAAACTGATTAATAATATTAAATAATATAATTAACATTATAAAATACAATAAATATATCTACAACTGCTCGTACATTACTATACCGACAACAGTTTACATGCAAATGCACACTATGTACATGTACAACATTCTCGAATATGTACGAGGGTAATTCAAAAAATTCCCCGAAAAATGAAATAATACATTAATGTTTTTGATTTTTATGGATTTATTTTTCTACGTACAAACCACAAAATTCCATCACCAATCACTCTATACGGTACGAAAAGTCTTGAGGATTTTAATCGTACTTGTTCAAAAACTCAGTGAAAGTTCGCACGCCTTTCAATGTGTTCTTTGCGTAACGCTTTTGACAATATTTTAATACTACCTAATTTTTCAGGTATCTGTATCCTTTTAAATAAAAACAAATAAATTACTACTTTTTTTATACACAGCAGTTACGCTTTCAAAACACTCAAAATATATAACCAAACTTCTTGACTGTTGGCCTGCTAGTTACTGACTTACTTACTTACTGACGCAATTATTCCGGGAATTTTTTTAATTACCCTCGTATGTGTATACGTATACAAGTACATTATGTTGCTGGTATCTCAGATTAAATGAGGATGATGATGATAATAATATGATTATGACATGGATTTACTTATTGCATTGCATAGTTTATACCAATGCATTTTCTCGTACGTATAAGTAGTATTGGTAGTATATAAGTACAGTGGTGGTTATATAAAAAATAACACATACATACACGAACATAATGTACATATATACTACACTGCACACACACATAATCTAAGTAATTGAATGTTTCAATTTATTGTTGGTTAAAATAATGTACCTACGTCAAAATAAAAAATTATGCGAAGAACGAAAAAATAAAAGATAAAAAATACAAAAATTACAAAAAATACAAAAAAAAAAATAAATCGAAAATTTAAATTTAAATTGAATTTTCCTTGCATGCGCGCTAAGTTACATTGTGTGTACATGAATGAGCATCCAATATAATGTAGTTTCGTATATAAATAATAAAATAGATGCATTAATTTAATGAATTAATAAATAAACAAAATTGATCTGAATTGATTAATTTATATATATGTAAATGAAAATAATTTAAAAACACTTTGGGGCTAATTTCAATTATAAATTTAAAATCGAATTAACTTTTGTGAATAAATGTGTTCCACAGACAACCCAAAATATGTATACCGTGTGTGTGTGTGAACATTTATAGTTTGTTTTATTAGATTTTGATTATAATTTTTCTTAAAACATATGACTTTAAAATTTTATATAATTATACCTCTATACTAATTTTAATTCAAATGTAAAACGTTTTTTTCGTTTTTTTCTTGTTTAATCGAAAGAATTCAATATCAAGATTTCTAAAATTGTTGTTCAGCACTTATACCAAATTTTTTTTCGAATTACCTGCTAAGTGGAAAATCATGATTTGATTAGAATATTTCAAACCTATAGGCAATACTCATTAAAATAAAATCCATTAAAATATGATTTAACCAAGAACGCAAATAATTAATGAACCTGTTGTATCTGTTTTATAATTTGGAAAAAAAAAAATAAATAAATATATATTCTGGCATTTAATTTGAAAATTTAATAAATGAGAAAAACGTTGTAAAATTCATAAAAGCTCAAAGAATAAGATGTTTCGGTTTGGTCACTTAATAAGAATGACCGGTATAACAGCAGAGTTGTCAAGTGTCTTTATCAAGTGCACAAGGAAGGCCAAAAAAAATATGGAGGGATGCTGTAGAAAAAGGCTTGAGGAAGATGGGGATTACAAACTACAAAGTTCTGGCTATATAAACGGAAAGGCATTACGGCGGATTGAGAGAGAGAAGCTATGGCTCATCGTCGGCTGTAAGTAAGGGCTGAGAAAGGAAGAAAAAAAGAGAATAAATATTCCAGCAGATGTAATGTAGATTCAATTCCAACAAATAACTAGTAGATGGTGTTATATACGTAGGTACATCTTTTTCATTTTATTTCAATAACGTGTATTTCATATTTTTGACTAGGACTGTAAATATAATGACATTCGATACAAATTATATATACTAATGTAAGTAAACAAATAACTTATCTATTTTTAGTTTATTATTTAATAACAAATAATAATGCATACACATTATGTACTCATTGATACATACACACACACACACACACACACATTCGCATGTCTACATTCATATAATTATTGCAAACAGATTTATTCGTGTTTCATTGTCATAAAGAAATTTAAAAATAAAAACAAGAAAATTAATATATAATTTTTTTTTAGGTCAATATACGTATAAAGGATAAAAATTAAAGATAAATAAGACTTCGTAATATCGTAATAATTGAAGCTTAAACAAAAAGATAAAATTTAAAGTTAAAATATTTTTCGTTGACGGAATAACCAGCCATCGAAACAAATACAGCTGCAATTGTGCAATATTAAATTCTCTCCCTAAAAACCAAAATTAAAAGCAATCTTGTACACAATTTATATTTTCTACCATATACAAGCCATACCCCACCATTTATGCAGAAATAACCTCCACTACATTTACGAGTATGTGAAAATGCATTAAGAGTATGTATTCACTTAATGAATTAGAAGGCATGTTAATCGAGTAAAATACACGATTTACATGCATTTTACAATATCAACTATGAATACTCTAATTGCATTTCAACATTATACATTATACTCACGAATATTAGAGTATTGTAGGAGTTAATTTAAATATATAAAACAAAAATACATGTGAGATATAAAAAAAATTTTTTTTTATAATTTTTATCAGATAGGAAAATATGCACAATAAACATAATAATCATAAAAAAGTGGATAATGATAAAATGAAATAAAATTTAAAAAACAAAAAAAAAACAGTATTATATGTAGATGAAATAAAAGTTTTTTAAAGTAAAAGAGTTCATCAACTTCAATAATAATAATAATGATAATGATGATAATGACGATATGATGATAACGATAATGACGATAATGATAATATCTAGAGTTTTTGGCATAACATTATTTTTATTTAAATTGATGAACAACCATTACTCTGTATTGTTATTCGTTTCGTTATACTAAAAAAAAAAAAAAAAGTTTTATATGTTCCACATAATAATCGTACATATATTAATATCTATATATGTTTAAATATATATATATAAAAATATTGCATTATTTGAACTGATTTTCTTTATCTATATATATCTACATCTATTTACATATACATACAGTATATTTTTTATGTGCACTTGTATAATAATGTTATGAAATATTTTTAAAAGTTTTCAATACAAATCTGTACATATATACATGTAAATTTATTTTATATACTGACATATAAAATGCACATAGGTGTTATAAAACAAAAGGTTAACTAACTAACTACTAGATACTATGGGCCTTACTTATAAACTGTAACTAAGTTATTAATAAGAACTTAATCCTTTGCTAACTATTTTTTCATACTTATAACAAATTTAATCCTAACCTTAGTGTTAGTAGAGACTTTAAATTTTAATCGTGGCGAGAGCTCTACTAAGTCGTTATTAAGAGCATAATAACCTAATTTTTGATCAAACTATCAAAGAATTTCAAATCAAAATATAAAATAGGCATATAACATAGCATAACATAGTAACATTTGACATAAAATAAAAAAATTTTTTTTTTTTTATTCAAATTGACATAACTAACTGACTATTGACATAACAAAATTATAAATTCCATATGTAAAATTACAGTAGTAAGCAAAAAGAGCTTGCTAAAAAAGCTTTTTTAAATTAGAACTTAGTAAACTGTTATGAGTACCAAAATTAAAGTCACTTCTAAATTCGGCATGTCATTACTAAAATAAAGTCGACTTTAAGAAATTTTTATAAGTAAGGCTCTATATATATATATATATAGGGTTTTCCAATAGGAACGTCAGAACTTTAAACAGCCACAACGATAACACTGATCGAAATGTCAAACTCAAGTTTTGATTGATGTGCTCAGTACTGTGTGACAAGTGATTATGGAAAGGTATACGATTCAAGAACGCGTAGAAATTATTCGAATTTTATTACCAAAATGTCTGTTCGGTTCGCCGAAGAAAATCATTTTTTCGGATGAAGCGCATTTCTGGCTCAGTAGGTTTATGAATAAGCAAAACTGTAGGATTTGGGCTGAGGAAAATCCACAAGCGATTCACGAATTGCCTCTTCATAGCCAGAAAATTACCGTTTGGTGCGGTCTTTGGGCTCAAGGCGTGATCGGGCTCCATTGTTTTGAAGATGAAAGTGGAAATCACGTAACTCTGAATGGCGAGCGCTACAGGAATGTGATAACAGAATATTTTTGAAGATGAAAGTGGAAATCACGTAACTCTGAATGGCGAGCGCTACAGGAATATGATAACAGAATATTTTTGGCCTAAACTGAAAAATGTTGACATAAACAATGTTCACTTTCAACAAGATGGTGGTGCGACTTGTCACACATCTCGTCAGACAATCGACTTGTTGCAAGAAAAATTTCATGGATGAGTTGTTTCAAGAAATGCTGATGTAAACTGGCCGCCAAGATCGTGCGATCTAACGCCCTTGGACTTTTTCCTATGGGGCTATTTGTAATCTTTGGTCTACGAGATTAAGCCAAGAACATCCAACGCAACATTGAAAATTTACCACCCGATATGTGTGAGAAAGTAATGGAAAATTGGGTCTCAAGACTGCATTCAGCCAGACGAAGCCGATGATAACATTTCAACGATATTATTTTCAGAACGTAATGTAATCGATTGTTCTTCAAAATAATAAATAAATCACGTAAATATCACTTGCAGTTATCATTGTGTTTCATTTTAAAGTTCTGACGTTACTATTGGTAAACCCTTTACATATATACATACTATGTATAGAGAGTCTTTGTTTACCTACATCTACATATATATCTCATCTCATAGGAATTTGTGGTGCATAGTTTAAGAGTTATTGTTATTTTTGTTTGTGTTACATAAAATGAAATTCTTTAAACAAAAATAAAATAAAATAAAAATAAATATGTTTTTTTGTTTTTTTAAAAAATTTTTTTTAAAATAGTTATACGCTAGAGGAATTTTTCATTTTATGACAATATGATTTTTATATTTTGCACAAACACATTACATAAGTACACACACACATACATAATGTATATACATACTATAGTACATAATATTATACAATAAACAATATGGGTATGTTATGTACACATAAAAATATTCACATATATTATTCGCTGAGAGATGATAATATGTTGTTGCTGTTGCTGTTTCTGTTGTGTGATTACTTCAATGTTTTTGTTTTTTTTTTCTAATAACCAAAATAACACCAGAAAATAATATAATATGTAGTAACGAGTAGCACGTCATTTTTTTTCTTTTATTTTTTTTTTTATTTTTTTTAAAAAAATGCCAAACAAAAAACAAGTGGTTGTTTTTTTTTTTCGTAATAACGTAATAGTTATGTATTTTTTGGTGCCATTTTTATTTAAATTTTAATTTTTATGAATATCTGCAACCACTATATTATGGTCATTCAATTAAAATTTATATCCTATTCAAAAATATGTAGATATTGTATGTATGTACATAAAAGCAAACAATATTTTTTGGTTTATTTATTACACTACTACATATATATGGTATACTAACATATTAATAACATATCATGTATGAGAAGAATGTATTTGAGTGAAAAAACGCAAATAATATTCACACTTGTATTTAAACAAAAAAAAAAGTGAATATCATTTTAAAAAAATTTTATTTGTATTGTATGATACATATGTGTATATATGTACTTTTGCACGTACATACATTCATAAACAAATGCATACTCGTCTCCATATTACGCATATAAATAAATACTTTTATGTAAAATTTTATTTTCATTTTTCAATTGCATTTTATAATAGGTATGAATATTCAGATAAATATCGTGTACGTATACACACATTTTTGTATATTAATAAAATTTGGCTAATTTCTCTTTGCCAATACGTACCATACATAGTACCTATTTATACAAAATTTTATTTTAATTTTCACTCTTTTTTAAAATGTTTTTTTTTTAAATGTAAAAATAAAAAACAGATAAAATAAATTAAATTAAAAATTTTCCTATAGAGATATAAAAAAGTGCATAAATGTTTTGTATATTTTTATGTACATAAAAGTATATATAATTTTGTTATGTAAACATATCCTGATCATCATCATCAATATGTATGTACATACATTATATATATGCTCAATCATTTTAATCAATTTACAAATTATTTCATGATTCACATTTAAAAACAAACGAAAAAAAAAATGAAATGAAATGAAAGGAAAACATTTGATAAGAAATAATAGTTGCTTTCGATTTGGAAATTTTCAAGTACTCACTTGCGAGTATCAAAATGTGTCTATAGGATAAATTATGGAACATTCATAATGCAACGCTAAGTGAAAGTGAAATTTATATGTCTTTTGTTCCTTATTTTCTTACACGACATTATATGTCTGCGTCACTCTCTAATTGAAATTGAAATTGCCAACTTAAAGTGAAATTAGGTTCTATTCCTAATTTCAATTTCACTTAACAAAAGCTATAAATCTAATTACAAAAATGTTGTTAGGAAATTGACCAACAGATGGAGACTTCCAAAAAAGGCAAGAATTTCCCTAAAATTCCTTTAAATTCCCACTTAAAAATGGAGAAATTCAGTTGAGAATTTGAAAATTTGAATTTCAAATGTCAATTTAAATAAAAAAAAATTTTTTTTTTTTTTTTTAATCAAAGTCAAATCTCAATAATTGAAGTATCAAATTTTTGAATTCCGAAGCTCACTTTGCATTGTGAACAGTGTGCTTTTTCATGAAATTTCACTTTCACTTAGCGTTACATTCTGAATGAGCCTTTATTGTTAAAACGAACGACACAAAAATTATTCGTAACTATGTACTTGCATCTACTTACAGCTACTTGAAAAAATTTTCATGAGTGGCTGCGAGTAGATGGTTTAGCACAGACAGACAGACACAGACACCTATTGTGTAACCCAATCAACAAACTTTAAGATAAGTCTAAAATGTAGATACAAATTAGATTCTGTCGTCTATCTACTCGCAAGTACTTGAAATTGCCAAATCGAAATCAGCTAATTTAATATAAAAATTTAAATGAAAATGAAATTTTTCAATTATAATTCAATAATAATTGATCTATTGAATCGAAAATTATTGTAATACATATACATATTAAGAAATCATCCTATATGATTGTCATAAGATGAATATGCTATCAATCTTCATCAATGGCATTGCATCCCAAATCCAACTATGGCCTCTTCCTCCTCCTATTCCTAAAAGTTGCCACCACTCTGTCATATTTTCCGGTCTGTCTCTTCAGTCGTTTGTATGTAAGGAGTGGTAAGGACAAAGTTGTGTATGGATATAATGAATTTTTTTAAATAATTTTCTTTTTTGCTTTCTGTACAATAAATTAGAAAGTTGAAAAGTAATTTTCTCTTCTTCAAAATTTCATAACTGATACAACTTGTGTACATACAATCCATTACATCGGCAATACTTTCATGTTACAAAAAAAAAAAAACAAAATCTCGTATTCGTAAAGTAGATATATTCATAAATAAATTTGTATTTGCAATCGAGAACTCCTATATGTAGGCATTCAACGAAATTGAAAAATCAATAAAACTGGAGCCAAATTAATTTGGGAGACATTAATTAGGCAGTTTTTGAACAAATTGTCATAGTAACATAAATTCAAAATTTGTGTAGATATGTCACATGCAATACAATACAATAAATATCTATGTTATTGTATGTATGTTATTTATATGTGTGTATGTATGCATAATACGTGTGTGTGCAAATGATACACAAATTTTCAAATTTTCCATTCAATTTCAGACATTTATATCTATACTATATGTATTTACACTTCTTCTTCTTCTTTTTCTTTGTACATATTTTTAATATTTCCCCAAAATCCGTTTTAAAAAGTCTGCTCTTCTTGTTTAATGTCTCGATTATGCCATTTTATACGTACATATAGTAACAACAATCGTAAATTTTCTTTAATGATTTTTCAGTTGCCGAATTGTCAATAAAATCCAGACGATAACAATTTAATTTCCATGAAATATCCTAATTTTATATGTTAATATATACATGCATATATATAATACGTAAACTGCGTTGATATATGTATACACATTTTTGTACATACATAATATATAATTGACCGTCCTAGTTAGTAACAATTATTATTTCCCAAAAAAAAAAAAAATTGTAAAACCTTTATGAACAGACATTCCATACATGTAGTTGCATAGCAAAATTCGTATATTAGATAAAAATATTTTCTTACAATAGTTTACAAGTTAGGAACAACGATAGAAAATACATATATATATATATGTACATTCCCCTTACAATCAAAATGTAATCACGCAATAAACAGATTAACAGCAACACATAAAATAGTAATTGAAATCTTATGTTTTGTATTTTTCTTCTTTCTTTTTTTTCATTAGAAATATAAATTACTTATTTCTTGGAAAATCGGATGAATATTAGTAATTCCCCCAGTTAATAATCACAAAAACAAAAAGGAGACCAAAATTTACAACGGAAGGAATATTCACAAATTCGATGTGGACACTAAATTATAACATAATTTTGATAACATTTTTTTTTTTTGCCTTTTGCTCAAAACATTAATACAGAATTCTGTGTCCTTTCAAATAAAGAAACAAAAATACATGTAGTTTCATCTGACCTGACCATATAGGAAGGAGGTGGAAATGAGTGAGTAATGAACTGTCATGATTTAGGGTGGTATTCGTATTCATATTGACCCGACTCGAATTATATCCAGTGATATTTTTGATATCCAGGATATTTCTTAGAATATTGTTTGATATTCATTTGACATGAAAAAAATATTGTTTTTGAAGGTGATGTTACTTGGTAGCTCTATAAGTATAGATACTTGAAATTTTTACGATATTTTTTTTTTTAGCTTTAAAAAAGTTGATTTTCGATTAATACTTTTATACGATTACATCGATGAGACTGTTGTAAATTTATCCAATGTCGCTTTACTATAGACGATGAATATGAATTATTATTGCATAGAATTGTTGTCATTAAATACAGTATTTTTAGTTAAGTATACATATGAGTGTACATATTTTTATGAAGCAATTAATTTTTTTTTTAGTAGTAATTTATAAAATCTAATTTTTTTTAACGTATTTTATTCGTTTTTAAATTTTCTTTAATTTATAACATTCAACCATTTTGCAGCTATGTATATACTTTTTATAGATGTAATTTACATTCAACTACACAAATAATATTTTTAACTTTTTATAACTTTTGATAGTAAATAATAGTATAGTTATTCTTAAAATAGATTTATGTATGTCTGTATACATTTTAATATTTTTAATTATTATTGCTACATATTATTATGATTATTATTCATATATTATGAAAAATATGTATGTCAGTCATACAATCTACTTTTTCTTTATGGTTGACATATAATCGCTTCAAGATATTAATTTAATTTTTTTTTTTTTTTTGCTTTGAATGCAATATGTAATGTTCATTCATTTCAGTATGAAATGAAAAACATAGTAAAATATCTCCATAAAAATATATAGTCGCATATGTTATGTTTGTACATAAATATACGTTTACCTAGGCTAAGTTCATATTTACAATTGAATTTATCTAAACACTTTAATGCTCCATGTTCATTATTGTAATCTGAATGCTCTGTGATTATTAAAATCAGAGAGTTAGATCCAAACGAACAACGAATTAATTTGATCTGTTTTTGAGTGTTAGGATCAAATTTACCTCTCTTGGGTTGGGAGCACAGCGCCTACGAAGTGATTTAAAGACTTATTACTATCATAATGTGCACCTACAGTTTAATGTGGATTGCGAACCACTGAGTTGCTGGTAGAGAAGCAACCTCATTTTCATGACAGGGCTTATGCCCGATTTCTTCACTTCCAATTATCTTCTTGCTAACTTTAGCGGCAAGATAGCAAAGAGATTTGCATTTCTTCACCTCTGATTAGTACTTAGCTACCAGCTAACTTTATAGTGAAAATGTGAAGTTCTGATTATTTATTTAGGTGTAACCTAACTCGATACTACCACCGACTAGCTGTCTAATTGGAAAACATTCAAATAATTAAGCTTTACATGAAATTTTACACTGAAAATTTCGAGTATCGATTCAAAAATTTCGATTTTAGGTTTGAACATTAGCCAGTTAGCTTTGTGGCTAGTTAGCAAGAAGATTGTGTGAAGAAAACCAAACTAGCTGACAGCTAAACTTAGGTGGCAGCCAGCTAATCAGGAGTATATGAAGAAATCGGCCATTAGACTGATCTATTTTTAAAATGATCTAACAATACTTTGAGTCACTTGTCATTATCGCGTCAGCAGTTAAACTATAGTTAGCTTTTCTAAACTTTTTTTTCTCAGCAAGCTGATACTCATTCAAAACTGAGTGAACTTTGAAGGAGTATTGTAATGCAATAAATGTTGGAAAGTTCAAAATATGCAATGAAAATATTGAATAATATTTTCGTTCAAAACTACTCTCTAGATTCTAGATTATAATTAAAATCTAAATAATCTATGTTCAATCTGACCGCTAATTCGATTGTTATAATGAACCCAACCCTAATTATTCAATACGTAATGTACAACTAAAACTATGTAACTTGTAAAAATATTTCACTTTTATATTCTACTATACATATGTATATGATATGTGATGCTGTCATTTACAATTTACGTCAGAAACGTAGCCTTTATTTTTTTACTTTTCAGTTTTATTTAATTTTAAAAAGAAAAATTTGTATATTTTTTTTTTCTCTTATTTTCTGCATCTTTTACATCTTTGTTTTTTTTTTATTATTATTATTATTATTATTTTTTTATTTTTAATGATATGTAGATACCATATACTATGTACTATGTACTTCTTTTTTTGTCTTCGGTTATTTTTTTCTAAATCTTAATTAAGTCATAAAATGAATCTTTCATAAAGGCGTGACTGACTGACTAACTAACTAAACTGACTCCATTATTATGTATGTACGGAACGTATATGCATCCATATACTACATGAATACATTTTATACCAATTTTATATTTTTAGTATACTCGTATATGCACTCCATTATAACATATTATGTAGATACGTTGATGCATGCACAAATGAGTTTTTGTGGAGATATATATGTATATGAATATGACACAACCATTATTATTATTCTTATACTATTATTATATCTAATACATTATTATACTATATGCGTATGTTTCATAATTGAAAATATTCAAAAACAACAAAATTTTCATTAGATTTATTTTATCATATTTTATTTATTTTATTAAAACTTAAAACAAAAAAAAATATATTTTTCTTTTCAGGCTTTACTTTTTTTTTTTTCTATAGCTACATGTTTTTTTTTTTGTTTCTATTGTTTTATTTGTCTATTTTTCTATTGTTTTTTGTCTTTATTTTCTTTAAGTTTTTTCTATTGTTTTTTGTCTTTATTTTCTTTAAGTTTTTCCTACATTAAATTTTGTTATTCTATTTTTGTTAAGAAAATATGAAAAATTTATTTTTCTGGGTTAGGTTAGGTTTTTTTAATGTGTACATACTATACGAATCCTAACTAATGTATAAAAAAGTTTAGCTTCATTATAAATATTATAATGTATGTACATATTGTATGAGTTTAAATGTGAAAAGAACTATTCAACCGTATATATATGTACATATGTTTAAGTTTAAGACAACAACAACACATACAAAATGAAAAAATATTAAATAATAATAAAAATTAAATTAAATTAAAATAAAATGAAATAAAATCTTTAAAAGCAAAAAATAATTAAAAATGAAAATTGAAAATTATTCAAAAATAAATATATAAAGATACATTTACAATTCCAGGCCCAGATTATGTGCCAGATTATATAGATATGGTAATTCACAATTCAGCGCAGATTACCGCATGTTATTATATAGGAAGATATAGGAATATTGAAACATTGGTAATGGTACACAAATTTTCAATATATAATTTTACCTATCACCATCATGGAATTTCATTAGAAATGCAACCTAATCTCAATCTTACTCTGGATTTAATCTGTGCTCTGAGTCGGAAAAAGAGAATATTTTTCGAAGAATGTGTGAAAAATCGAATGTAAATGTACCTTAAGGGTGGTATTCACCAACATGGATATATCCGTCGGTTATATTTTAGCCGGATACAATTTCAGCTTATTCATCAATCTAGATAAAATTTGTTTTCAAACTTCGTTTTCGGGTCGAACATGTGTGTCAAACATGTCAACTGATTTTGTATTTTTATATTACAAAATGAAAAAGAGGTTCTGTGATGTGATAATTATATGCAAAGATGATAATACAGTACAACTTAAATTATCTTTATTTGTGCTGTTGCTGTTAATAACAAGGTTATGTTCGAACGATATTTACAATACCATTCCGAGATTGTCTTAAAAATATCCGAGTAGTGTTTTATCCAGGTTGATGAATACACTTTATCTCAGATAAAAGATAATCTATGTTGGTGAATACCAGCTTAAAACTTTGAAAAATAAAAATAGGAGTCATGAAAAAAATTTGCTATTCATTATACACATACTAATACCATACGCTCACATTCATATAAATAAGAATAGAATATTATTTTAGTTTAGCACATATACATATGTATGTATGTAGATATAATGTAGTTAAACTTAAGGTTAATTTATGCGATAATAAAGAATACGATATAATAGTATCAAATGCAAGAAGACAAAAGGTGTTCAAAATATGAAAAAATAAAAAAAAAAACGAAATATTATACGTATGGATATGGATAGGCATATGCAGCCAGCACAGTATGTGTACATAAAAATTCTTTGCTTTATACGTATATAAGAGACATATATGACTATACAAAATATGAAATAAACATATGTACATTACGTGTGTTCAAAGTTATCTACATATATAGTGGATTTGGATAGTAGTATAGAATGGATACCTACATTTATGTATTATGTACATTCGTTACCATATAATAACGAATAATTTTTGCCACTAAACTGGATCCAAACAATAGAAATTTATGAGCACATACTGTATATAGGTACGCATGTATATATACATATGTATATGTGATGAATATAGACAATAATAATAATAATTGTATAATAAATATGTACTCGAAACTCGAAGAAATGTATAGTAATTATGTTAGTATGTATATTATATGTGTACTGCTGGAGAAATAAATATTAATTTTTAAAAACAAAACTTTAAAGTTTTCTGTATATAAATAAACGGGCAATGTGATATAATAAAACAAAAGAAAATTTATTATGTACGTGTGAAAAAATGAAAAAAAAAAGAAGATATATGTATATATTTAAAAAAATGTATTCTTTCAGTTATTTTTACATGTGTACACATCTACATCGTTATATGCATTATGTACGAATTTATAGTATGTGTATATGTGTGCATATGGAAAAAAATAAATTGATGTTAAAGCACACATAATACCTATCTATACCTATATATACATATGTACATATAAAAAATTAAAACATAAAAACAATTTCAATTCAATTTTTTATGTCAAGGTTATATTATATTTGAAAAAAATTACATATCTTTGAAGCTGTAGCTTTATACCCGTACCGTTTACTTTCTACATACATATATGTATTTATGTGTATTTGTGTATTTATATATATTATAGGAAAAAGTATTAAGTTATTCTGTTTTGGAATATAAATCGAATTTCAATTTCAAAAATTTCCCCTTGACCTTTTTCTTTTTTTTTTTTTTTTTTTTAATGAAACGTTTTTTAATACATAAACACTTTTCATAAATTGGCCAAATATTATAAAGAAGATAATTTAAAAACACAAAAAAAAAAGGCAAAAAAATATTGAAGAAAAGAAAATGTACTTGACAAGGACAATGATAAAAAAAAAAATACTAAAAATCTTCGAATTTATGCAAATATTGTTGTAACTAAATAAATACATGTGAATATATATTTTTTTTTTCCACAAAATAAAAAAAATATCATTTGACAATACATTAACGTACATAAATTTTCTTTAAAAAATTTTTATGATAGTTCATTAGACAGCATTTAAATAAGTATTTCCACTTTCATTAGCTGTGCTCCTTTCACGCATTTCACATTAGCAAAGTACTTAAAAATCAGTTTGGTTTAATACTTTACTAAATTTTTATGTGTGAACTGCTCAAACAATTTTTCAAAAGTAGTTCACTCATACTTTGTACGTAGTTCCGTTATTTCTTTCTACCAGATGTCTTTTTAGTTTCACATTATCCAACAGATGGAAATTGACTGTTTAGGTTAGATTTTTTGGTAGAAACAAATATCATATGGAGTGTTTTATATAAATTTTTCAAATTTAAAGTAAAATAATTTTGAGGTTATCTTTTGCTTCACTTGTCAAATTTATTTATGTTTCTTTGAATAGTTTGAGTCACTGCTAAAATAATTGTTTAGAAGTACTTCGTTCACGTGAAAGGAACACAGCTATTAAATGGCATTTCATGTGAAAGTGGTAATATAAATATCGATTGAACATAACCTTATTATTAACAGCACAGCACTCACATAATATAATCATCACCCCACATAACCCGTTTTATAATTTTGTAAAATAAAAATACTAACTTTTCAAAATTAGATGACATGTCCGAAACTCCGAAAATGAAGTTCGAAAACAAATTTTATCTAGTTGTACTGCATATAATTATCACATCACAGAACCTCTTTTTCATTTTGTAATATAAAAATACAATCAGCTGACATGTTTGACACACATGTTCGACCCGAAAATGAAGTTCGAAAACAAATTTTATCTAGATTGATGAATAACCTAAAATTATACCAAACTAAAATATATTCGACAATCTTGGTTGGTGAATACGACCCTTAATAAATGAAATACTCGTATATACATATTATAATGAAAATGTTATTTACAAAATAAAGTAATGCGTGGAAATTTTTAATAAAATAAAAGCACCTGATCGCTCTTTTACACAAGTAAAGTATTTAAATGTAATTTGCAATTTTTTTTTTGTCAATTATTATGTCATTTTTTTTTTTTGTTTTGCAATCACTGTCATTCAATTACATATTATTAACATCAAAATTTATGAGGAATGCATTATTTATCATAATAATCAGTGAGTGTGACGCTGACACTACACGTACACAAATTATCATTGTTGTCGTTTTCGTTGCGTTGTTATAATAAAATTTCAAAATTTTATTTACGAAAATAATAAAAAATATAAAGGACACATGTGGTTCCCTTAAAAAATAATTATGTATTTGGTCTTATTTCTTTTCTTTTTTGTTAAATTCTTTTCAATGAAAACATTTTTTTTTTGTTTTTGTTATTTAAAATTCAAAAACAGTTACATCGAAAAAAATATACATATATTTTTTTTCTAAATTTGACTTGATTTCATTTTTTATTTTTGTCATTTTTATATCATTACCTAAATTAAATGAAAGAAAACTATTTTTGTATTTAGAACATGAAAATAATTTTCATAATAATCAGTTTACTGTATAAATATAGTACAAACATATTGTATAATATTGGTATGCATGTAAGTACGTTCAGCAAAAGTAAGCAAATGTACTCGTATATATACGTATATTTAAAAAATGAATTTTTAGTGTCGTTTTTTATGGTTTTTTTTTTATGAATTTTTATGTGTATAGGGTGTTTTTTTAAAGTTTCAGAAATTCAAATTTCTAATGAATTTATACAAATTGTACGCAAATATCTACGTCCTGCTCACAACTCTCAACGCTTACACAATAAAATTATAGTTTTCACGAACTGTGGGCTCAACAGTTTTAATCTGGTTAGTGGCTTTGCGTCCAGCAGAGTGATGAAAGTGGAATGAATTTTGATAATTACGTTGCGAATGACGGTATTAGTTGAATGATTGTTTGTTTATCCGTTTAGCTCCAGAATGAAGCATACGGACTTTGTAAGACTTCCCTATCGCGAACTCTGTTACTATGTAGCTATTCGTTTTGTGTCAACTCAAGTATATCCGGCTTTATTCGGTTCTGCCATGACTATCCTTCTCCAAGTAAGTATTTTTGTCAGTTTCTGTTTATGTTCCTTGCAAGTTATACTCAAGTGCCACACTTAAGTGATATACTGTTGTCAGAGCGCAACGTGTGCCCAATCCAATCGAACGATTACGTATACTCTAAAATTGAAGAATTGCTCTATGCAGGTTTAAGTACTGATCACTGATTTGTGGAACAACATTTTCGACAATTTTTAAATGTTGTTTCGCAGATAATTCAATCATAATGAATTTGCTAAACAATACTGAATAGGAGTGTCTGTTTTACATCCACTAAAAAACAAAAATTCCCATAACAACCACCCATTATATTATGTGTATCTTTTTTACAAAATATTTATTCTGTATAATAATTTAAAAAAAATTTTCATTTAAGAAACACAAAATAAAGGTATATAGTAGTACAAGTACACATGTCATAATAATATTGCAACATAAATACTCAGCTCACTCTCGTAGTACACAATACACAAAATTAAATTTTTTTATTTTTCTTGTACATATGAAGGTACATAATTATTTGATTTCAAATCTTGGCACGATATTTATAAAGTGTAGTATAAAAAATGTTTTTTTGAAATTTAAAAAATAAAACAAAACGAAAATCTAAAAAATAAAATCTATACGTACATAAATGTTGCGATATTTTATTTTTTTTTTGAACTTTTCGTAGTTTCTTGTATTTATTCGATTTTTTTTGGCTTATTTTTATATTTTCTAATTTGTTTTTTCTTCTTTACATTTTTGTTTTGATTTTATTTGTTTTTTTTTTTTATTTATTTACGTTTTTATTAATGCCCCGCGCAATTTTATATTCATTTTTAGTTTTACTTCTATATATAATGTTATGTTGTATATGTACTTTCAGCTGTAACATGATAACCTTGTGATTTGCTTTGTGTTTTTTTTTTTATTTTTCAAAATAAAAGTATAATATAAATTTTAATCTAGGATTTACTTTACACAATTTTTTTTTTGTACTTTACAAAAACAACAACAAATAGAAAAATATTTAAAAAAAAAAACAAAATTAAAAACACAAATTTTAAATTTGTATGTAATGGCGTCAAATTAGACTATCGGCTACTAAACGTAAACAGTGATGTGCATACCGAATGGCTACTGATCTATGGAAATGATGCCTCTCACTCCAGTCTCAATTCTTCTGCTTACTCTCATATCGCTTTCACGTGGTAATATTGCTTTACTCCCACTGAAGATTGAGTAATCAACCCCTTTTTTGGAAGGTGAGAGGACTGAAGAAGTGAGAATACTCTTCTCTGATAGAGGTTATGCTATAGACGAATAACCCATATACGTAAAAGACAATCTGTTCAGGAATCTACAACAGGCTTTGGCTCGATATGAACTGCAGAACCACTGAAGAAGAAGAAGTAATTGAGAGAGCAAACAGATTGTATAAATCGAAAAAAAAGACAAAATCACACACATAATATATCTATGAGCACGTTATAGTGAAGTAGTAACATTCCAAAATTTAATTTTTTTTTTTCTATTTACTTTCTTGACTTGACTCTATTCATAAAACTGAAGATAAAACTAAATAACATTGAGAAAAGAACATTATTGTTTCTTTAAAACAAAATTTAAACGTGTATTATTTTTATATATTTATGTATTTTTTATGTGTAATATTTTCTCCCTCACATTCCTTTATTATGTAAAAGAAAGTCAAAAAATTTACAAAAAAAAAATAAAAAAATTAAATTAAAAAATATTAAAAAACAAATCCTTGACATGTTTTTTTCTATAATTTTCATTTTTTATAACTACATATATCTACGTTTTTATAAAACCAAAATGAAAATTAAAAAGTAAATTAAGTATAAATGTCTTTTGTATATGCTTGATATTGCTGATGCTGCTGTTGCTGTTGCTGTTGTTGCAAAAACATTAAAATTTATAAAAATATGAAAACTTTTTAAATCGACAAAACAGAAAATTTTTATATTATAAAAAAATGAAAAATAATAAATATATACGAGTATATGGGAATACCATGTAATAAATTAATAATGAAGAACGAAAATAAATAAAAGAGAAAAAATTAAAATAAATTTTATGACTACATGAACATGGTTGGACTTTTGTGTTGTAAATAACACCAAAAGATATTATTTTTGTTTTGTTTATTTGTTCGTACAGTATCTTTAGTTATTTATATGTTGCTGTATTTTCACCTCCTAAACCAACCTCATTTTGACTAACAAAAAATGAAAATAAAAAAAAATGTAAAGTGGTTGTGGTGATGATGATGATGCTGGTGGTGGTGGTGGTAACATTTTATAAAAATTTCAATATGCGACACAAAGAAGAAAGATATAATTTTTGTTTTTAAAAAAAAAAAAAAAAAATTTATTCTACAAACTGTTCTCTTTTTTTATAACTAAAAAAATAATTGTATTTATTTATTGTAATTTTTTTCTTTGATGGTTTTCTTCTTTTTTTAATCCCAAGAAAACAATTTCTATTGTACAATTATTGTATACGTATAAATACGTGATATATGCACATATGCATGCATGTAAAATAGAAGAAAAATGAAGTAAATGCATTGTTTCTTTTAATTTTTTTTTTTTTTTTTGCTATTTTTGGCATTTTAATTATTGTAATAAAATAAATTTCAATATACAAGCAATAATACAAAAGTTTACAACAAGACAATAACATATGCACAGCACATACGAGTATATACATACAGTAGAAGATAGATAATTTCAATTATGATGATCTTTTTGATGTATTCGATATTTGAACACCAAAATTCTACCAATGTCAATATGCAGTTGAAAAATAATTAATAAAAATAAATTTCTTCTACATATTTGCTTTGCTTGTTATATATGTATAAGAATCGAGTCTGAGACTGTGATTAATATGCCAACGCTTCACAAACTACATACAATTGAGTCAGTGAAATCTATATATTTTTTATTACAAAACTATAAATCAAATGTCAAAACTTTATTTCGTCACATTTTTTACAAGATGATGAAAACGATCATGACACTTTACAAATATTGACTAGGAAATAGGAATTCGAATGCACAAATGAAAATTTGGCATTTGCAAGCTGACTAAAATGAATATTTTGAAACTGCAAGCTTGTTGCAGATATGAAACTTTGAGAATCATCATCAATAACGCTAACGCTACAGCTCTAGGTGAGCCAGAGCTTTCACTGAAGTGATTTCTAGACTATTACTAACATGAGTACACCAACAGTTTAACGTGGATTGCGAACCACCGAATTGCTGCTGGTAACTGGTAGCTGGTAGTGCTGGACGCTGGTAGAGAAGTACGCTCCTTTGATAGGACTTGAACTTAGAACTTTGATTTTCGTTTTATTTGGTTAGTTGAAATTATCGAGTTTCTACTGTACCAATATCAAGTACATGCAGAGAAGAAGAAATTTTTGTATAAAATGTGTTAAATATAAAGTACAATGTACATCTATGAAGCTACATATAAATATGTATATAATAACCCAAAAAAATTTTTTGAATAAATTATTATTATCTAGGACACAGAATGTAAATTGTATGTAATGTACCAGTATTATGTATAGTTGCATACATATATATTTATATATTACATAAATTCACTGTGTTCTAGAATTATGTTTTAATTAGAATGAAACAAATTATGCATATACCATGTACAAAAGTACGTAAATTTTATATAATTTATTTCTTATAAGAACTTTTACATATACATAATTATAATTTTAAAGTAATGAAAAAATTTATGTATAGGTACGTAAACAAAATACGTATCTGGAATTTTTTGGTATCATTTTACTATGATGCAATTTTAAGGTTCTTTTTCTCGTAAATTAAATTTACAAAAGTGGTTTACTTGCAATATGCGAAAAAGAAAATTTATTTTTTGTCAGTTAAATTATTTTCTTGAAATTTTAATTTTGATAATTTTTGTAAATTCTTTCAATTCTTTTCATTTGACGTAAATTCAAAAATGGACATAAATGGATGTATTATACATACATAGCTATTCAATTTAATGAGTATCCCACCCAACGAATTAAATGACTATGGCGGAACATACATAGAAGGAAGGAAAGAGAGGCCAAAAAGACGATGATGAATGATGATTAGATTATTTCTGAGAGGAAAGAGAGTGTGAAAGAGTAAGAGAGAGAGAAAAAGAGAGAGAGAGAAAGAGAAAGATAGAGAAAGATAGATAGATAGAGAGATAGAGAGATAGAGAGAGAGAGAGAGAGAGGGAGAGAGAGAGGGAGAGAGAGAGGAGAGAATGTATAGACAAATTGTGGAAAAGGCCAATACTTTGATAATTTTTATCCTTTTTTTTTTTAAATATACATATATACATACAATGTATATAGTATATATTAAAAGTGCACGCGGATACTCAGTCCATTATGGCACCGCCGATCAGTAATTTCTGTCAGATATATCATCCAGTTTATCATCAGTAATCAGTTACTGGTGTACATTGCTGATGGGAAATTAACGATCGACTTGGGCAAGAGTAGAGCGCTGGCTGGGGTTCGAACCGTGATCTCAAGATCACAAGACCGACACCCTTCAATGAATTTTCGTATATAAAACAAAAATTCAAACAATAGAAAGAATAATTAAATATGAATACAACTGTGTGACTGTATACACATAAATGCGCGATTAATATAAAGATTTTATCTATTATAATGAATACACCTATGAACTTTAATCAATATTAGAATACTGAATACAAGAATTAGAACCAATACTAAAAATGGTAAAATTTGATTAATTTTAATTGACTATATCTAACTAAATACAATCATCGCAACTATAATATTTACATAATTATTTATGTGTATCTTTATGAACATTATATCAATTATGTATACTGTGTACATGTATATTATATACTGTAATATGTAACTAAAATGTTTAAAACAAATAAAATAACTTGAAGCCATAAAAAAGTAAAAAATAAAAAAATAAAATAAATTTTAATTATACATATTCGAACGTAATTTATCATTTCCACATAAAATACGTGTGTAGGTTTTTTAACGAAATTACAATTTTTGTTTCTATATCTCTTCTATCTAATGTTATAATTTTTAATAACTGTCTAAATAAGTAGAAAATCATAAATCAAATGTTAACTAAAATGTATATCAATATTGACAACAAATATAAATATACGAGTATGTGCATGTGTAGATTTGTATATAAGTATAGTATATGGCATATAATTTACACTCAATATTCAAATTATCTGTTCTACATACATACATTTAATTTATATATATGTACAGTGACTAAGAAAACAATTGAAACAAAACAATAATTAAATTGTAGTAGTTTAGTCGAATGAATTGAAAATACAGAACAATATACGGTGATATATAAAAGAAACAAATGAATGGAACAATGCAGAGTTGCAACATTTATTTAAAGACATCGAAATAGTGTCTTAAATGAAATAAAATAGATTAAGATAGCTAGAATATGTATGGAGAATAGAAGTAGATAGAGCCGGCTGCAAAATAATGGTTAATTGTCCACAAGAAAGCAGGTCAGTAGATTGATAAAAAGTAATATGGTGGGGTAATGTTATGAAAGACATTATATGTTTGGAATGGTCACAGAACTGGAGAGTAGTGACATTTTGGATAACGAAGTTGGATACGAAAACTGTAAGAGGTCAACACCTCTCCATGAGTTATAGAACCACGAAAGAATAAAAAGAGATTGATTGAATTATTTAACAGAAACTGGAATTGAAAATAATCAGGATGAAAATTGTTTTTTATTTTTGCCATTGATCCTCAAAATTTCAAAAATTTATTTGTGTAAAAAGTTCAAAACTGAAAACAATTACAAATTTCTGTAAGGATCAGAGATAGATTGCTAACGTGGGAAAAGAGAAAATATTGAAAATTAATTCAATTCACTTGTGGTATACACCGAAATTAAATATTCATGTTATTATAACTGACTTTAAACAAGATTGAAAATTGAATAAATTTTGATACCTACGAGTATTGTAAAACATTTCCTCCATTTGCAAATTTGTTTCCTCCATTTTAGAGTAAGTATTCGTTGAGATAAAATGATTGAAATTTTGTATAATTCCACAAGAGTTAAATGATTTATTAATTTTTCGATATTTATCGATTTATTATTTCGATAAACAATTTATAAATTTCATTCAGTTGCGCATGTTTTGTTAAACACTGTACATATGATATGTAAGTAAATACATAGATATATGCTATTAATAAATTTATTTCAAACAAATTATTTTTTTCTCCTTCACAAATTTATATAGTAAGTTAAAGTTATTTAGCCTGAGTATATAATACACAAAAATTAATGAGTATTTATCATAATTATAGACATATACACATTAATAATTTAATGATTTGTTATTTATTTAAAGAAAAAAATTATATTTTTTAGTCAATTATTATTTTAATTTTTATTTAATTTTAAATCTTATAAATATTATTGATGATATGTGTATGAATATTTTTTTTTTTATTTTAATTTTATTAATAACCTCCCACTCAATTTAATTTTAATTAAAAATCGATTGAATTTAATTTAATCTAATTTGATTTTTTTTCCTTTTTTTCATTATTCTTATATGATTATTATCTTGTTATCGAAGAAATCTAGATTATAAGTATCTATGTCGTTTGTACATTAAGTATGCACATATGTGAACATATGTTATTCATTTGTATAATTTCTTTATGGTAAGATTATACCATTACTCATGTATGTAAGTACATACATTATAAAGTATGTGGAGGTATAATATACTTAATTATGTTTGAATATAATATATAGAGTAATAAAATTAATAACAACATTTGAATTAAGTGTTTGAATATAATAAGAAATTATTGAAAAAAAAAATAAATAAAAAATAATATGAGTAATGGCAAATAAAATGTTTTTCTGAATGTAATTACAATTAAAATCAAAATTCATAAAAAAATCATATAGAAAAGAATAATAATTTATAAAAACAATAAAAATAAAAAAATTCTTATTATACTATGTATTTAACATGTACAATTATTGTTTTATTTCTGGCATTGATACCCCTACAAGTTGTTTCACTTTATTTATTTATTCATATACTATAGACACGACACACTATACTTCATTTTTCATTATAAAATATAATAAAGAATTATTGACAGATCGGTTTTATTTAGTATACTTCATTGAGCTGAGAGCTGACAGCTGAAAATATTTGTAATTGAATATTAAGTGAAATAACTTTAAAATTTGATTTGACATTTAAATTACAATAGCAAATTTTAAAAATTTAATTTTATGTTAATAGACTGTATATCTCAAATACCGTTAGCCCCTCAACTTTATTACACAGCTTCTTATTACAATCGGGGGCTCCCTGGCGCTATGGTAGAGCAACTGGCGTTACTGATCTAAAAGTTGCAGATTCGATTCTTGGTCACGGCAAAAGTAAGAAAAATAATTTTCATATTTTCATTGCATATTTCAAACTTTCAATAACCCCAAAGTTTACTGAGCTTTGAATGAGTACCAGCTTGCTGAGAAAAATTATGAGCTTATAGAAATGCTGATTGATTGATAATAAGTAGTCTACTTGCTGACGACAACAAGTCTCAGAAAATATATTATTATTAGAGCATCAAATCATTCTAATAAGTGACTAATCTAAGCCCTATCCTAACATGTAAAAGAGTTTGCTTCTCCTTCTCTACCAGCAATTCAGTGGTTCGTAATCCATTTTAAACTGTATGGGAACACATGATAGTAGTAAAATAAGTCTATAGAAATCACTTCGGTGAAAGCATCTATAGTCTAGAGCTGTAATGCTAATGAAATATGACTTCTAGTTCATTACGAAGACTTTATAATAAATCAGATTTTCTTTCATAATGAAATATGTTATATATAGTGTATGTCTGGTATATTATTTATGATTTTAAATTTTTCTATAATAATTTCAACAACCCACTGCTATCTATTATTATATACTGAATGTGTTTTTTTTTTCATGTAAAATCTTATGTACATCATGTAAATATAATTGAAAAATTTACCTGCCTATACATATATCTATAATTATATGCATGTTAGTACATATTTTTGTGCATAAATATACTAGTAACTACTAGTGTATACTAGCAAACAAGCATATTAATTAATTAGATATAAAAATTTTCTATGTAATAATGAATATTTTCTTCATTTATTTATACATTATTATAAACATTATTTTTTTTGTAATTGATAATTTAAAATTACATACAACTACATATACTCATGTAATTTACGTGTAAAACATTCATTTATTCCCTGGTGTATTTAGAGGTGCATATAGTACGTACAATTAATAATCGAAAATATGATATTAAATTAGAAAATGTTTATTGTATTATAAATAATAAAATTAGATAGAAGGAGTCAGATTTCTCATTTATAAATTTTATAAGAAAATATGTATATGGGGTGATCGCATTTTTAAATCGATCGATCTTATACACAATGGTAATATATAATTCAGATAGATTTGCATGCTAAGTATTTTTGTCGACTGATGTTGTACATTGTTCTCATTTTTAAATTTTATTTCACTTGATAGCACTAACCAATAGGAAATTTGTTGCTGATCTACAGGGAAATTGCAGCCAATTTCTACATATGTGATTGGAAATAGATCATTTTGTTCAAATTTAAATGGAAATTGGTTTTAAAATTCAATATAAAAACTTTGTGATAATGTTCAAATGTTCAATTTCGATTTGTGAAATTAAGCAATACAAAATCTGTTGTTGATCTAAGCAAGATTCTAGCCAACTTTTGAATTGGAAAATGGTTTTTTTTTTTTTGTTCAATTGCGATAATGTTCAACTGATCAACATTGGTGATGAAGAGTTACGAACGTTTTTGATTAATTATAATCGGGGAGTAATTATCTAAATATCGAATAGATTATTTTGAATATTATATGGAAAACATATATGTAAATCATAAACCAGTAAATATTTTCCACAATTTCATATATACAATCTGGCACCTTACACCCTGTTTTATACGAATTCATAAGAGTTAACTGAAATTCAAAATGGATCAAAAATAAATAAAAACAAGTTTAAAATCATTAAAAATTGTAATTGCAATCAAATGCTAGAAAATTTCATTTTACATTCATATATGTATATAACACATAATTACAAACGTACGAATATATTTATATGTATACGTTTTTGTGTTTCTATATCGCGATAAATATACTCACTCTGTATACTCGTGTACAATTGTATAAATTACTAGTACATACATGCATATACAATACTCGTAGTCGTACATATGCGTTTATTATATATTGTGTAAGGAAACGGAAGTTATCTCAATTCAAAATCAAAAATAAATTGTCGATGTAGTCTAAAATAAATTTTCAATTTTAGTTTTCTAAATTGTTGTATTTTTTTTTTAACTTTTTTACTTTTTTCATATACATATGTATGTATATCCAAATACATAAGTTTATATGTAAAGCAGCTTTATTATAGTTGTGCGCATTTATACGTAAGTATGTTTTCCTTATTTATAATTCACTTTTTAATTTGATATTTTTCAAGTTTTCAACACCTACATGCTACATACATTATCGTACACATATGTAAGTATGAATATGTTTCTATGTATAATATGTACATAGTATGCCCATAAGTATATAAGTATATATAACTGCATAAATATGTATCTACATATTATAACGTCAAGTCAAGATTATAGATTTTTTTTTAATAAATACAGGCAGCAGGCATTTACCTTATAATGTCCGTACTGTATAGATACATATATGTAAATATGTTCATACTTATTAGATGGTATAATAGATAGTAGTTAGATGAATAGATTTTTGAACAACAATCAACAATAAAATAAATTTTACAATAAAAATAAAATTAACAAAAATAAATTTATTAAAGTAATTCATTTAATACAAAAATAATCTGGGATTTTTTTTCTTTTTCATCTTACATTTTAATACATATACACAAATTCATTTATGTATGTACATATGCACACATTATTTACTTATTTACTTATGTAATGTGTATGAAACTAGTATGTATCTGGATTGTATACTTCTTATTTTAGGTAAATATTTTGGAATTTATTCGTACGTATAGCATCCTGTATCTTTCGTGTACTACGTGTACTATGAACCAGCACTACTTTATTTTTTTATCAGATACCGAAAAAGCATTTTTCTCTTTTTCATTTTAAAATGAACAAAAAAAAAATTTAACTTTAGCTTTATCAAAGAAACAAACACAAACGAAAAAAAAAAGAAACACAAAAATCTAAATAAGGTGAGTATAAATTGTGATTATCTGAAAAACACTCGTAGTACTTATATATCTACTGTTTACTATTTGTGTCAAAACAAAGTTAAATACATAAATACATATGTATGTATATATGTACATACATTATACACAAATCGGCAAATACTTAATGTATGAAAACATTCGTAAATTACACTTCACTTAACTTAGTAGTAGCGTAGTAGTTACAATGTGTACTTACGTATGTATATAATAGGCATGCGATTATCTACATTTTATAGTAAATAAGTAAAGGCAGTAAAGGTGATATATATATATATATATATAGGTATATAATATTTTAAGGTAAATGACACTTTTTTATTATTCAACAAAAAACCATAACACCATAAAATAAAAACAAAGAGGTCAATAATAAAAATAACATATTATTTTGTTTGCTTTTTGTATACATTCTGTCAAAAAAGTACCCGGAATTTGTCGATTAAAAAGTCTACACTAATGCTAACGAAAAAATTTTTTTTCTGTAAGTTGGCAGTACTATGACTAATTATGACGCCATTTTTGAGCACGATCTGTCAACTAGTATTTTTACAGCAGTTGGTTATATCAGTCGACTTGAAGTGCTTTCGGCGATTTTTAAAATGAATAAAAATATTGAACAAAGAGTTTGTGTTATATTTTGTGTTTCTAACGGAATATCCTGTGCAGAATCATTTAAGATGTTGAAAAAGACTTATGGTGAATAAGTGTTATCTAAAACACAAGTTTACGAGTGGTACAAGACATTTAAAGAGGGCCGTGAAGTGTGTGAAGATTTGCCTCGTACTTCGACGTCAAAGACAGATGAAAACATTAATCTTGTAAAGGAAAAAGTTATGGAAAATCGTCATTTGAGTTTAAGAGAACAACCGAGTCATCGAAGAACCTCCATATTCACCCGATATGTCTCCTGCCGATTTTTTCCTGTTCCCCAAGCTGAAATTACCTCTTCGTGAAGGCGTTTTGAATCAATTGAGTCCAGCAAACAAAATTCGCTGAAGGAGCTCGAGGACATCCCGGAAAATGCCTACAAAAACTGCATTGAGGATTGGGTTAAACGATGGAACATGTGTGTTGCTTGAGATGGGGCGTACTTTGAAGGCGACAAAATAAATTTTGATAATAATTAAATATTTTGTGATTTATTGACAAATTCCGGGTACTTTTTTGACAGAGTAGTATATCTACAACATTTTAATGTACAAGTATGTTGTATTGTAATATGTTTTATATGAACGAATGCGTACGCTTCGCTTTTAAAGTTTCACTATAGAACAAATTGTGTGAATGAATTTAAGAAAAAAACAAAAAAATATTTAAATAAAAATAAAATTAAATAAATAAAAACAAACAATAACAATTTAATTGCCATTATGGTTTGGTTTGGTTTAAATAAAAGAAAGAGAGCGCAAAATTTAAACAAAAACAAAAAAAAAAAGCTATAAAACTAAAATTAAATTTGTTTGTTATTTAACTTTTTTTTTATACTTTTAGATTTAATTTTCTACATTTACACACAAAATGATACACGTACTGACGTATACTACTTACTACTATGTATATTACATACCAGAGAGATTATGTACACCTTTTAATTTTTGTTTTTGTTTTATTTTTATTAAACGGAGTACCTTTACCTTTTTAAGATATCATCATTATCATCATTGATATGGTATATACATACATATTCGTATGCATGTGCGTTTATGTACATTAGTTGTGGTTGAGGTAGTATTAAATTTTAGATTCATTCTCTTTTATTATTAAATTTTAGATGCTGCGCGATTTTAAATTTTTCTCTACAGCTACACATACATAAATATAATCGTATATCTTTTATCTTTATCTCTATATGTGTACACAAAAGTATAAAGCTATATACTCGTAGTACGGTTGTACCGGTAGTACTGGTAGTACTGTATTTAAAAATGTTTTGCAACCTTTTATTGAGTATAAATTCATATTATACTATAGCGTATTTTTGTTCAATTCAATTTGAATTTAATGTATATATACTTACATACGTATATATTATGTGTACATACCTAAAAATACAATAAAATGTTACTCGAAATAGTCTAAAACACTTAAAAAATATAGTACATTTACCACCAAAATATCTAATGTGCTTCTTGTAATATTCGTTTACCTTTCTTATATTTGTTTACGTTATTTCGTGTATACTATCCTTTCATTTTATTGTAAAGATAGATTCGTATTCGTATGTGTAATGTACAAATATTTTGACTATTTAACAAAACTATCTATGTATATAAATGTAAGTTAACTTTTATTACATTAAAATACTCGTATATAAAAATAAAAATATGTACATAACATTATGCATATTGTATATTATAAATACGAGTATGTACATAAGATATGTATAAATGCAATAATTGTAAAAAAATAATATTAAAAACTTGTTTTTCAAGTTTAATAATAATTTTTTCTGTGTGCGATTTTTTTTTGTTTTTGTGTTTTTTGATTTTTATAATAGAAGAAAAAATAAGCTTTTTATACTATATTTTTATATAAATGTGTGGTAGTTCATAACAATAAATATAAATGAATGAAGAATTATTGTATATGCACCTATGTAGGTATGTACTCATATTAGCATTAGTACATTTTTTTTACTTTAAATTTGTTCAATATTTTTTTTTTTAGCTGTTATTATTATTAAATTATTTTTTGTTAGTTGTTGTATTTTTTCTCTTTTAAATAAATTTTGATTATACAGGAAGTAAAAAGATTTTTGTTGACGTATAGTACAATACAATAATACATAAGTATACAAATGCATATAGGTACATATATAATTTCTAGTATATGTATGTACAAAAATAATGTACTCACATATGTGTAATTGTTGTTTAAAGCCCTAGACAGACATCTAGTGTAAACGTGGTATCGATACCATGGTATTGCATAAACTATATGTCTGTCACCCCATATAAACTAGCTTTATACCAGGAAAACAAGCTGGTATAAACGTGGTATTGAAACCAGCATGATTTGTCTAGTATGAATCTGGTATTCACAAAATTTACTAAACGTAGCGCCATTTTAATGCTGCGGAAATTATAGAAATTAGTTATTACAGTAGTTTTAGCATCAAGTTGAAATTTAGGCATAGTAGGCATTAAGTTGAAAGTAATATAATGCAAATATTAATTTTCTATTTGACACAACAAAATTCACAAAACATGTCAAATGATACTAGGTTTATACTAGATTACATGTCTGTCACCATGCTAGTATTGTTCATACCATAGTATTCATACCATGGTATCGATACTAGATGTTTGTCAGTAGCATAATTGAGTGTATGTTATTGCAAATATTATATGATGTATGAATGTATAAATACGTAGTTATACGTATATGTGTATAGGTAGTTACTTGTTTAATTTATTTTATAGGATTATATTTTGTTCATTCTATTTTATTCATTTAATTTTTGTTCGTAGTATATGTACTTGTAACTCAAAATATACAGCTACTAAATAATACCTACACGTACAAAAATACAAATATTTTGTAATTCACTTTAATTTTTAGGTTTTTTCTCTGTTAACTGCTGTGTGATCAAATAAAAATTTTCAAATAAAATAAAAAAGAAAAAAACAAAAATACGAAGGATAAAAATTTAAAACAGAATAACTGCTCATATTTGAATATTTTATGTAATCGATATCGATTAGCACATATGAGGAAGTATTCAATCATATATTTCGTATTTAATTTAGTCTAATCATGAGCACATTTTATTCAGATTTTTGTAGATTTATAAATATGGAGTATTGTACGTATAGACAGACAGACACATTTGAAAGAAAAATAAGTTTCTCTTTCAGAGCGATAGTTTTTTTTTTAAACCAGAAAAATTAAATAAAAATAAATAGAGAGAGAAAATACATTTTAAAAATTGGAATACAAAATTGAATGTATAGACAAAGACAATAGTTGAGAACTGTATACATTTGTTTACGACGTCATTATTTTCAATTTTTCATGTAGTTTGTGAAACTTTATATTTAAATACGCAATTCATTACACCTCAGGATGACAATCGACCAAGAGGAAGACCAAGATTAAGATGAAAAAGTGAAATAATTCAGATCCAGAGAGAAACATTGCTGGGAATAAGAAACTGGAAGCAATTGAAAAGGAACGTGCCGCATGGAGATCTGTTCGATTTTTATTGTGAAGAACATTAATTTTTCAGCCATCGAAGAAGAAGAAGAAATTCATCACATTTACGAAAGACACCAAATATATCCACATATACAAAGGGTAATGAGTGCCCTAAGTCCTTAAGTATATATGTAGGTAATAATTTTTTTTAGCATATAATATTCTTGTATCAGTATTTTATTGAAATTACTGCATATTACATATATTATATAAATGAAATTTTAAGAACAATAAAATTTGAGGAAATATCAAAATAAAAATAAATTATGTCAACAAAAAATTAATGGAATATATTTTTTTTTTCTCCTTTCCATATATACGTACATACATATATATACATACATACCAGTACATATTACACAAACATACATTAAATATTCATTAAGATGTTCAACAAAAACAACAATAATAACACATAATAATAAAATAAATTTATATACATACATTTTTATTTTTAATAATGGATTTTAAATTTATAATTAATTTTAAACATGTGTATAATGGGTAAATGGTCAACAAAAAAAAAACAAAACTAAATGAATAAATAAAATAAAAAACCTTATATACATGCGCTAATATTTTATTTATAAAAAAAAAAAAAATTCAAAGTTAAATACGAAATGAAAGTAAAAAAAAAATAAAATCTTCCTACACACAAACATACTATACAAGTAAACTTTAAACGTAACTAAATATGTATGTGGTATAGTATACAATATTTATTATCATTTCGGTTGAAAATCAAAATCCTCCTTAAAATAAACACATAATATATAACTGCGTCTCCTCTACATTATGTATCAAGCATATAGATACATTTACATTTCACATTGTACATACATACTTACGTATGTATACGTATTCTAAAGTCTATTACAGTGTAAACATGATGAAAAAAAAATTTTTTTTTAAAAATAAATTAATAATATTTTTTTTTCTTCGTTAATTTTGAAAATTTGCCAAAAAACTCATTTATCATTATTAAAGTAAATGAATTTTTCATATAAGAATAAAATATAACAATGAAAAATTCTTGAAATTTAATCGTATATAAATGCCATATTCTCTCTCTCTCTGTCCCTCTCTCAAAGTATACTCGTATGGTCGTATGTGTATATAGATGTTTAAATGTACATACTTCGATACATAATAAAAATAATAATAATAATATAAAACATTAAAAATTATGGGTGTTCGGTCTTGAATTAAAATATTATTTTTTTTGGTGTTGTGTTTTTTTTTTTATTTATTTTTATATTTTATTTTGTTTTTAACTTTATTTTTTTTTTATTTTTTTTGGAATATAAATGTGAATGATAATTATAGGAAAAAAAAAAACATGTCTATGGTTCATGGATCTATTAAAGGTTACCTAAATACTTAGCTATTAAAATGTTTATTTTATAAATAATTTTTAACTATCAAGCATACGTATGCATGTACATACATGAGTATGCATATGTAAATGTGTAAATTGTTGTAAAATAAATTAATAAATAAATATATAAATAGAATTAAAATCATCGTTTACACAAGTTAAATATTTGGAATATTTTATAAAAATTACATGCATACTTAATAATTTTGGGATTCTAGTTTTAATTTAAATTCAAACTTTTATATATACAGATCATCTTGTATATTTATATAGTAAGAAAATGAGTAAGAAAATTTTTGGAAAAATTCTCATTATTATTTGTCCTTTATTTTATTCATAATTCATTTACAAATATTATTTCCCACGAGTAATAATTTAATTTTGTCATTTCTCTATATGAATAGTTTTCCCATTTTAGGGTTTCCAATGGGATGGAGAAAATTATCATAGAATACGAAATTCAGCTACCACTCTTAGCCTCTCCTATCCAATTTCCATTCTACTTTCAGTTTATTTTATATATTCTTAGGGCAGATTGAATTCCGATCATAATGATCTCGTCTCAGAAATTGGGAGTTTAAAGTTGCGTTAATTACCTTGATTTGTAAAAAAACTAGCAGTTGAGAGTTTGTCAGAATGCTAAAATCCATTCGATCCTATAGTTGTTTCAGATAATATTCAGCTAGCACTCCTATAGCCTCTCCTATCAAATTTCCATTCTCACCTTTACGTTATTAACTTTGCTAACCTAAGCATTCTTAGGGAGCATTGAATTCCATCCCAATTGTCTCCTCTCTAGATTGGGAGTTTATTGTGAAGTTAATTGCCTACGTTAATTTGTTAAAACTAACATTTAAGAGACTAAAAGGAAGCTAAAATCCACCAGGAATTGAATTGTCACAAAGGGAAATACAACCATTTGATCCTATAGTCCTCGTTCCGAATATTATTTTTCTTTATTATCACACAGTATACCTACAGCTAATTATTTGAAAATAATTGAAATCAAGCAATTGCCAAAAATATATTCGACAGTAAAAATTTAATAAAAAAACAAAAACAAGACACTTAAGATTATTTTCTAATTCTGAATCATATGCATGCATATAGTACATCGAAAATTACTTCTCATATCTATATTATGTAATGTATATATGTGCACAAGTGTTTCAATAACAATACCAAGCCTATACCATACCTAATGATAGTGCTGGCTGATGATTCTAAATCATTTTTTCATTTTAAATCTACAAAATGCTTACTGAACATAGGTACATTCATTCTAAATCAATTCTCTAGCACAAAATTACGTATTCATATAACGATCGATTATACATCCAGAGAAGAAAATATATTAAATGCAGAATGCAGAATATATTTTAAATCTTTAAAAAATGAATAAACATGACACAATTAATTACAGTTAATAAATCATTTTTACAAAAAAAAAAAAAAATTGAAATAAAAATGCAAGTATGAGAAACATAAAAAATACGAAGAAAAAAACAAACCATTTAATTCGCGTGAATGATTCATGAAAATTAATATGAAAATTCAAAAATGTTTTCCCCCATTAATTAATTTTCTTCTTTTTCATTATTTATTTATGTATTTTTATTTTTTCTGTAGTATATATTTTATTTTATGCTCTTCGTTTCATTTATTGTACATATGATGAATGTACGTGCATATACAGAATACAGTGGCACAAAAGCATTTTATTTTTTATTCTCTGTTCTATTTTTATTTAAATATTGTATTTTGCATTAATAATTACCACCACTCGTATATTACCTATAATAAATGTATATAAGCATTAGGTTACTATTACTATATTATTACGAGTAAATATTATACTATATACTCTAGCTTTTATAAACATTTTATACATTTTTATTGATGACTAATCATATTTATATGAGGAAGACATACATATATATATAGTACATATTGTGAAGATACATGTCTGTTCAAAAAAAGACGAACTTTTTTAAAAATAAAACAAAAAGTTTTTGAACTTACATAATAACATTTATTGAAAGAATAATCTTAAACCTATTTCGCATTAATACTATAGCATACAGTCTAATCTCCACTGTTATGAATTATGAGGTGACATCTTTTGGTACAACTTTCGCTCAATTTTTTGGTATATACTCATTGCGGAAAAGCCGTTCCACAGTCTCTTTAACGTTCTTTCCAAGTGACGGACGCTCTTTATTTGTTTCTCGCGTAGTTTGTGCTTCATCAAAGCCCAAACGTTTTCTATGGGATTGGCATCCGAGAACTGTGATGATCAGTCCAACACCTTAACCCAACTTATATACAAACATCACTTTAAACCTTTTTTTTATAAACAGAGCTCATTTTGTAAATATCTAACTACACTTTAACAGTTTGAACACAAATGAAAAAAAATTTGGGTAAGCGAAATAGACACAAATGCATAGCTAAACATGACTCATGTAACATTTTTAGTATCTTTGCATTTATTGTGTTTTATCCGACTGTCGTGTCTTTTTGAACAGACTGTATATACTTATTATTATAGGTACCTATAATACGATTCATATCTATATATACCTTTACGCATGTTATGTATGCACATACATTATGTTCGAATTAAAAAAAAAAATTTTTTTAATTTATTATGTCATAGTTGAGTTAATTTTTGGTGTATTTTATCTTATATTATTACTATTTTTTTTTAATTTTTCTGTTTTGATTTAAAATTTTTATTTTCAAATTGAATGAAAATTAAATAGCACACCGTATACTTATACTCATACATATGTGCATGTGTATGTAATGTAATATTTATATGCAGCTGACACAGAATAGAATATGAAACAAAGGGGAGTAGTAGGTACCTATACGTTTATAGTTAGTTAGTTTTTTTTTTTTCTAAAAATTGCAACTTTTATAGAATTTTTCAGTGAAAATTTTCAGGTAATGCATATACATACATAATATGTACACAGAGGCAGACATACATACTGGTGTATACAGGTACTGGTACTATTAAACTTTGAAAAGTTTTATTTCTATATATTTTTTTTTTAATTTCTACAGTACTCGCGTATAGATAATGCAACTATACATACATATCTATGTTTGCATTTAATGTTCATATACATATATACTTTTAGCTTTATTAATAGTGGCGCAATCTGTCTTTGTACACATACATTTACATTATTATGTGAACGTGTATAAGTAATACAACTATGAAAATATATACAGATAACGTCAAATTTCAATAACTATACGTATATATACACAGATAAAATAGAATGCAATAGAAAGTACAACATATTTGTATGTACAGAAAAAAAAAATGACAACAGCAAAAAAATGTATAAAATAGAAAAAAAGGTTTTGCAAAAGTTTTTTTAAAAAAAAAGAAAAGAATGAAAAATATACAAAGGCTATTGAATGAAGACATATAAGGGCTTGTAATTTGCTTTTTCCTTACACCTATTCGTCCATTATTACTCGTATCTACATATGAGTATACATATGCACCAGTGGCGGAGCCAGTAGTTTTTCCTCGGGTGTTCAGATTTTTTAATAAATATACAGATTAATTACACAAACAATAATAATTAAAACAAACTACCCTTAAAAATTTTTGGTCCAAAATGGCGGGTTTTACGAAATCCGTTATTTATCCAGATCAGGATATTTGACTGGATTAGTTGATATACCATTTCTTCTTCTAGAACTTCCTGTTCTACTTGTCACAGTTTATTTCACTTTGATTGGATTAGCGGTTTTCGAGATATAAGGACTTAAAGTCAAAATTTCGTGTTTTTTAAAAATCACTTTTTCAACTTCTTTTGATTACGGTATAACTTCTAAACTTGAAGGATGACATAAATATTGTATTGTTTCATTTGAAAGGTTTTTTTTGTCCTCTTTCCAATGATATTATATTTATGGATAGAAACTGCATAGATAAAATATAAATGCACAAATATACAAAAAATTGCGAAAAAATACACATAATTTCATGCATTTTCATACATATTTGAGTAATTATTTCAAAGCTTACTATTTTTCGTAGTATTATTTACCTTTTACTAAATATGTATGTACGTAAAAAATTCAGTGAAATTCAATTTTATTTACTATTTACAAAAATATACAAAAAATTCAGTTTAATATTAAATTCAGCTTTTGTTTACCCTTCTACTAAAATTTATATAAGTTAAGTAGTAAAATTAAGTTTCATGTGGTTTCATTTACCTTTTACAAAATTTTATATAAAAAATTCAGAAAAAAATTATTACTAACTTTTTTCTAAAAAATTATTTTGTATGAAAAATGTGTATTTTTTCGCATTTTTTTTGTATATTTGTGCATTTATTTTTGATTCCTATAGAATCGATCCCATATGTCTGGCTGGGTGTACATGATCAACATAATGGAAATGTAAACCAACAACATAACATGCATGTAAAATGTACAAATTGTATTTGTATATTGTATTCTGTATTCTGTATAAAATTAATTGTAATTGTACTGCTGTACATTCTCTGTACATTTACATATTTCTTATAAGTTTATAAGAAAAAGAAATTTAAAAGAGAAGAGTATAAAAGAGATCAATATATGGAGTTTCACCAACTTACATTACAAATTACAATACAATTACAACTCAAACAAGATGTTTCATTTTTCATAATAAATGATTATATTCTTCTCTCTTAAATTTCTTATCTTATATAAAGAGAAGATATCTTATAATTTAACGAGAAGAGGAATTTCTTATAAGTTTATTAGAAAAAGAAATTTAAAAGAAAAGAATATAAATCAATGTATGGAGTATCAAGTCAAGATGTTTCATAAATGTTCATTTCAAAATGTGAACACTTAAACAACTTCAACTTGATAATATAAATTCAAAGTTTTGTGCCGATTTTTGTGCAGATTGATATACATATTATAGAAAAACGAACTTTAATATGTTTGTTTTAAAATGTGAACACTTAAACAACCTCAACTTGATAATATATGATAAATTGAAGTTTTTGGTCGGTTCATATCTAAATGTGAACGCGGCTTATATATAGAAAAACGAAATTTAAAAGAGAAGAAAATAAATCAATATATGGAGTATCAAAATTTTTCATATGTTCATTTCAAAATGTGAACACTTAAACAACTTCAACTTGATAATATAAATTCAAAGTTTTCCGTCGCTTCATATATAAAAATGTGAACGAGATTGATATATAGAAAAACGAATTTTAATATTTTGTTCATTTCAAAATGTGAACACTTAAACAACCTCAACTTGATAATATAAATTGAAGTTTTCTGCCGATTTATATTTATATTTGAACTTTAGTGAAGTAATGTATAGAAAAACGAATTTTTTATTGTTTTCTTGATCTTTTACGATAAAAATTTGTTTTTGAATTTGTTACAAATTTTTATGATCATGTTCATATAATTTTAGGGTGTTCACTGAACACCCTGAACACTACCACCCTCCGCCGATGATATGCACATATGAGTAGGTAAATCAAACTACTTATAAAAATTTCATATGAATACTGCTATAGGTTATATAGTGTAGGGTATATATTTATGTACATATAAAATAAAACTAAAATAAACCATTACATAATATATACAGTAGACATCAAATATCTTTGTACAGCTCCAAATTTAAACTTTGAATATGCACATGATCTTCTCAATTTTTTGCACAAAAGAAACCCTGATATGTTCTTAATATTATTCCGAAATTTCATTTTTATATTTTTGTTCATTCTCAAGTTATACAAAAATAATTAAAACTAGTCCCAAAATTATGTAAGTTAAAAGTGTTTTTACAAATTATTTGGCGATGAACAAAGATTTTTGATGTCCACTGTATACTACTTCTCTATGTATTATATTTTTTTTTTATTTAATCAACAATTCTTTCAATATTGTGTTTGTGTTCTATTTTTTTTTCACTCTATATTTAAATCTCTGTTCACTTGTAATAGTATAAACTTTGTCAAAAAAAAATTAAAATAAAATAAAATAGTATTAAAAAAGCGAAATATGTACACAGACGGTATACAAGTATATCCTAATAGACAAAAGAGTATTGATAACTAACATAACAAACATTACATGTACTCGTACATGTAACATGTGCATGTATGTATAGTATTTTTTTTTTTTTTTGAATTAAAAAAATATATTTACAAGCAAAAAAAAATAAAACAAGAAGAAAAAACTTGGGGAAAGAAACAGCAGTTCAACACCCTAAACCATACCATACCATATCTACTATCAAATACATATATTAAGCCCTAGACAGACATCTAGTATCGATACCATTGTATGAATACCATGATATGAACAATACTAGCATGGTGACAGACATGTAATCTAGTATAAACCTATTATCATTTGACATATTTTATGAATTTTGTTTTGGTGAATATAGAAAATTTGTATTTGCATTATATTACTTTCAACTTGATGCTAAAACTAATGTAACAATTAATTTCTATAATTTCCGCAACATTAAAATGGCGCTACGTTTAGTAAGTTTTGTGAATACTAGATTCATACTAGACAAATCATGCTGGTTTCAATACCACGTTTATACCAGCTTGTTTTCCTGGTACAATGCTAGCTAGTATGGGGTGACAGACATGTAGTATACGCAATACCATGGTATCGATCGATACCACATTTATACTAGATGTCTGTCAATGGCATTACTGCTATAACCTTTAGATTTTTTTTTTAATTTAATAACGGTGATATATGTAGCGCGTAGAACAGAAGTTTCAAATAGTGACAATTTTTTTTGTTTTTCGCATTTAATTTACATTTAGCACATTAAAAAGAGGACATTTGTATGTATGATGGCAATGATGGTATCCTATATATATTAATAAATGTGTAATCACACCAATATATTTATGCATACATATGTTATGTACGAGTATATGACAACGCGTGTATCGCATATTTTATATACAAAATATCATATGTACATATGTACATATTAATTTGGTGGCATGTACATATAGGATCTATTCGTATTCGTATGTATAATATAACCGTCCGTATGTACATATTTAAGGACTATAAAGGGAATAAAATACACACAACTATACAATAAAATATTTAAGTTGAATACATATATGGTGAAAAAATGAAATTAAACAACAACAAAAATAATAACAAAATTTATATAGGAAGTTAACAAAATGTATCCATGAATACAGCTTCTTCTATACATATATCCATATCTTGAAAATTTATCTAGTGTATTTAAAATGAAGGTATACACACATGCATATATATATATATTCTACGGAAAAATATAACAAAAAAAATATGAGCATGTGTATATAATGCAAAAATTCATATAAAAAAATATACTGCTATACATATGAGTGTGTTTCATAAAATGAAAAGATAAAAATGTACTCACTTTATTGTATACAAAATATCCTATCTACCACATACTATACATACTATGTACATAGTTTTTGCACTGCATGATAATGTATAGGTAGAGGTATGTACATATATCCACCAATGACTTATATTTATATAAGTGAACATGCTGGTTGTCTTGTCAACGGAAATAAACTGAAAATTATTTCTCCGAAATATACTTAAATATTATCATCAAACATATTCATCATTACATATCATTATCATATACATATAACTATGTACCGCCACCATCATCACACCCCTAATATTACATATGTATGTACATACATCCTTGATCCTTTGCAGATGCTTTTTATTTCTTGGTTTTTGGTTTTAAAATTCTTATTTTATTTTTTTTTTCTGATTTTTTTTTACTCTTTCTCTGTTCATTGTTTTTTTTTCTTTTTACTTTATTTTTATTTTTATTTTTGATATTGCATACGTATGTACATATATACAACAAACGTTATCATCATCATGCCAGTCGAAATAATAATATTTTACATACAATTTACAATTTTCATGGATGGATGTATCTGTAAACGTATATGTACGAATGATGTATACATTTATGAAGTCAGCCCGATACCTATAAAAGTCACCAATTTACATATATGTAATGTATTTGCTTACATATACGATGGTATGTACATGAAAATGGGAAAGAATCATACATTATGTGTATACAATCGTTTATGTATGAATAAAGATAAATGATATGGTGTGCATAACGCGTCATAACAGTTAATCTATATTATATGAAACATTGTTGTATATATACTCAGATATCTACATATGTGTGTAAGTATATACGTAAGTGCAGATTACAATTAAAATTTACAATGCAATTTTGCAAACAAAAAAAAATGTACACTCATCTCATACCAATATGTACATACATATATGATGTACATATGTATGTTTATGAATGAAAAAATATGCAGGAAAAAAAAAAGAAATTAGAGCATAACGCAATACATATTGACTGAATTATACAATAAAGCGAGATAAGGAGATGAATGAACAGCACACAGCTTGCAGTTATTGTTGCTCTTTCCAGTAAAAAATAAAAATGTTTGTGTTTATTATTCCCTATATCTGTTATATATGCATACACACATACATATATGTATGTCCATATAACAAACGATTATTTCATTATCCTTTTGCCCACATGTGAATGAAATGAAAATTTTAAATTAAAAATAAATTTACAATGAAATGAAAATTTGATGCTAAAAAAATCATGCAATTTTATTTGCATTTAAATATAAATTCAATATAATTTATATGTATATGTATATTCAAGCATATATGTATGTAGGTGTATTTATGTATGTATTGATAATTTATAAATCCCTTAAGTTATATAAAGTTAACCCTCAACAATAAATTTAATTTAAATTCACATTTAAATGATGTCGAAAATGTTCTATTATTATATGTCATAGACTTTTCGTAATAATAACTCTTCTCAATTTAGTAAACAAAAAGATCCATTACAATCACAAGGAAATAAAAAAAATGTATCAAAAAATGTGATTGAATATTATAATAAATTCTATACTTTTTCATTATTATCATTATTATCTGTACGTATACATTCTAAGAGAATTTTTCTACATATCCTCGTACTCGTACTTACTTGTATTGCTTGTATCTATCTGATTGTAAAACAAAAAATTGCTCTCCATATTTTTTTTTATTTCTATTTTTCCTTGGCAGTTTTTTTTTTTCAATTCCCTCTCAAAGAAGAAGTTCACCCTCCTACTACCACAACAACAACAACTACTACTACTACTAAACTTTGCATATCCATACAAGAACCACATAATATGTATATATAGAGCACTGAAACTGAAAAGAAAATTTTTTCCTTACAATTTTTTATCTATCTGGGATAAACCACCTATCATATTTTTTTTATGCATAGCTAGTACATGTATACATATCTGGATCTGTACAGTAGAGTAGTGAAAAAAGGAAAGAAGAAAAAAGGATTTTTGAAGTTGTTGAAGTTAAGTAAGGAATGAATTGAATGAAAACCATGAGAAAGGAAGTTTTCAGAAATTAAAAACTGTTGCATTTCTTAATTGCAATGCGTCTAAAACTCCATATCTGCCAATGCAACTCGTCTAAAAGTGAAACTGCAAGTAAGTTCTTTAGCAAGTCTAAGACAATCACACAGTTTTTGTTTTACTGACGCATGTACTTAAAGAACAACATAACCTGACACCTTTTGTTGTACAGTAAATATCGTTCACAATGCACATTATTTATATTTTCCATAATAATATTCAATTGTGAACTAATCATAAAAATATATAAAGAATTTATTTTCATCTTAATTTCACGTCACTTTCACAATTGAAATTTGTTTGCTTTAATATACTGTCAACTTCAAATTTGTAAAGTAAGTAGGTATACTGCATGTGAAAATTGTTCAGAAACATAATCTGCAAAAGTGTTGTCTGCATGCATAAATCTAAAACTGCATTAGCAATAAATAAGTTCGGCGCAAGTGTTTCAAGTAAGATCTGAATTTCTGAAAAATCCCCAAAGCTTAAATGCTATCATACGTTGATACATATTTTTATCTTTATCTCTCTCTCTCTCTCTCTCTCTCTCTACATATACATAAATGTACGCAATATAAAAACATTTATAAATAATATGTACGCATCCTTAATACATTTTACATTTACGAATAAAAATTATACTTTTTATAAATACTCTGTAGTCATAACATCATCATATAATGTATGTACTACAATCCTATATACAATCCGCAATCCGCATCATATCTCATTTCATCTCATCCCGCACACAACGACACACACAACGACACACAAACGTAAATTATTTCTATGCAAATGGAATATTATTTACTTTGGTATACATGTGTGCAAAAAAAGAAAAACTAAAGAAAGGACATTCTATTGGATTTTAAGTATGTAGTAAAAAAAAAAAACTAAAAAAAAATGTTTTTTTTTTTCAATTTTAATATTCATAAATGTTTCAGAATGTTTGTTATTATGTATTATGTGGTGTTCTTGCATATGTACTTTTTATTATACATATAATGTATGTACGCTATTAAAAAGTTACTACCGTAATGTCCTTTTTTTTTTTTACTTTATTTCATTTCATTTCATTTTATTTACCGTTATTTACTTTTTTGTTTGTGAATCTGTGTATTAGTTTTATATATGTACTTCTTTTTTATTGCTGGATTACTGGGACTGGGATTCATGTCCTTTCTCACATACACTACACATATCACGGTACATATGTTATTTATTTATAAGTTATGAAAGTATATACTCGTATGTACAACATTACTCTGTTACATATGTACATAAAAATGTTTTATGAATGAAAAATGGTAACTAAAAAAAAAAAAAAAAAAATTAAAATACATATGTACATGTACTCGTATTTATATGTACTTTCTTTATTCACATTTCCTTTACAGACACTTTAAATGAAAATAATTGTAATTTATATTATGATAATTTTAGGGCGACTTTTACATCATTATGCATACATACATAAGTATATATACAAAACAAACCGACTTATATATAAGAGTACTACATACATTCATATGTACAGTGTATGCAATTAATATAGGTATATATTTTTTTCTTTATAATTTACATACATTTATACGCATTCATGTAACATCCATTTTATTATGTATATTATACATTGCAATTTATATGTTATGTAATAAATATCATACATAATATACTCACTCATATATTATGTGAAAATATAAATTCTTGTATACATATAAGTATATGTACATATTTAAATTTGAAAAAATCTTGAGACATTTGAATTTGAATTTTATCGTTTTTAATTGTACATACATCATATAAATAATGTACGGGTATGCAAGTGCAAGTATCGTATATAATATTATGCATTTATAGTACTGGTATATATAAAGTAGTATTCTAAGGGTGGTATTCACCAACATGGATATATCCGTCGGATATATTTTAGCCGGATACAATTTCAGCTTATTCATTAACCTAGATAAAAATTTGTTTTCGAACTTCATTTTCGGATCGAACATGTGTGTCAAACATGTCAACTGATTTTGTATTTTTATATTACAAAATGAAAAAGAGGTTTTGTGATGTGATAATTATATGCAAAAATGATAATACAGTACAACTACATTATCTTTATTTGTGCTGTTGCTGTTAATAACAAGGTTATGTTTGAACGATATTTATAATACCACTCTGAGGTTGTCTTAAAAATATCCGAGTAGTGTTTTAGTGTTTTATCCACTTTATCTCAGATAAAAGATAATCTATGTTGGTGAATACCAGCCTAAATGTAATGAAACATATTTTATTTTAGTAACAGCAGTAGTATTATAGTAGTACTAGTAGTAGTAGTAGTGTAGACGACTTTCATAATGTTATTGACTGACTGAATTTAATGACTTGCTGATACGATATACGATACAAATTTTTATGAAGCCGCACATTACTACATATATACTTATGTATATGTAACTCATTAAATATTGGAACAAAAATCTAAAAAGGGTCCTTCTTTCTTATACTTTTACATATTACTGTACATAATATGCATATTTTTTTTGTGTTATTGTTTTTTTACGAAAACATAGGACAATTTCTTCTTTTATTTTATTTTTATTTTTTATTTATATATACTGTATATACTAACATACTTATATGCAGATACATTCATACATATACGAGACGAATAAATGCCAGGATTCATACATTATATATTTTGTCGAGGGAAAAATTAAAATTTTGTATAAAAAGTAAAAAAAAAATAAATGTACCACTACCAACAAACATTAATAACAAATATATATGTATATGTATACATATTTGTTGTTGTTGTTGTTTTTTTCGAATTATTGCAAACAGTAATGGCATTTTTTTTTCTTTACATTTTTCCTATAAATTTTTTCAATAAACATGCATTACATTATATGATGTGCACATATACATAATATGCGTGTATGTGAGTGAATTTATATACATATTACGTATATTTGGTTACATATAATGCTCGTATAATGATGAAAAATTAAACAGTGTAATATAATAGAAGAGTAAAATTACTGTAAGGCGTCTAATTGTCTCCTCATTTATATACGAATAAACCCTGTGACTCTATATACACACATACATACATACATATGTGATAACTGATAACTGAACCGTAGATATGTATATTTTATTAGTTACTTATACATATAATTTCAGACATTTTATGTTGTATATACACATGTTTAATTTTTCCTTTATTTTATTTTTTTTAATTTTTTGTTTTTTTTTTTTTTTTTTTTTTGTTTCATTTGTTGTTTTTTTATGCGTTTATGTTTATACACTGTATTTAATGCAGTATCAGTGTAAAGTAATTTCCATTTCGATGGGAAATTTGTTTCTTGTTTATTGGTTATAGATATATGTATATATTTTTTTTCTATTCTCTGCTTTTTATTTTTTTTTAAAACGTTTATTTCCTATACGTACATAAGAACGTATCTGTCTGTAAGGCTGTAAGTAAGCTAATAATTATACACTCGTTAAAAAAAGGGAAACATCACATTAATCGATGATTGAAAGTAAAATAATAAAAAAAAAAATTGGTTTTTTGTTTGTTTGATTTTTGATAAATCATTATTTTTAAATGAAAATGAAAATTTTTTCTGTATTGTACACACATTTATAAGATTTTCATTTTATTTTGTATTGTTGTAATTTTTTTTTCTATTCTGTCTACAACTCTATATAATTGTATGTTATACAAAAGATGGTACACATACACATGATATAAATGACGAATACGATTGTATATATAGTACAGGTACTCTGTTACATTTTGATTAATGAAATAATAATTTGAAAAAACAGTTAAAAAAAATAAAAACATAAATGAATAGGTAAATATAAATCAAAAAAAGGAGCCATGGTATAATGTATAATCAAAATAATTGATTTGACAATGATATCATGCGTCTCATAGCACTGCATATACAAATGTATTATGTGCGTCTATTTATGGATATGAAACACCTTGTCGTATTTCAAAAATTTTCATCAATTTAAAAAACAAATAAAAGAAAGAAAGTTATTTAATTGAAAACGTTTTGTCTACCCATTGTATTTGTACGAGGGTGAATAATGATGTCTTTAGAAAAACGCCATCAATGCATCACTAATAACAACATTTCTTGTTCAGTTGTGAAGCATATTCTTTCAAATGAAAACTGTCAAATATTTATGACATTTAAGACTTTGAAAAATCTGACTTTGACATCTGACATTGAAAAATTTCGAAAACAACAACAACGATTTTACATACAAAAATTTAAAAAAAATGCCTTTGCATACCTTTTAGGTGCTAATAAAAATGGATTTTTGAATATTTTGATGAAAAAGAACATATAATTTTATTTTGCTCATAAAAATGGAAATATAACAAAGATTTTTATACTTTTTTTGTAAACACTTTAGAAAAGTCCAAATTTTATTTTGATACCAAAATCATATAGATATATGAAGATTTAATGTATGAAAATAGAAGTCAAAGTTGAACGATTTTTCAAAAAAAAACCCTCTCCTGTTTTAAGAACTATAACTAAAGTTCAAGGACCTAAAATCAAAAATGTGCTATATTCGAGCATCACAATATCCTTCAGGTTACCTATATTCAAAATTTCAAAGAAATTGGTCAATCAGTGTTTGCTGTACGAGGTGCATTTGGAAGCAAAAAAATCGCAATTTTGACAACTTTGACACCATGTAAAAAGGAAATAAGGCCATTTAAAAAAAAATATGCTCCATTAAGCAGCACAATTCCTATCAAAGTATCTATGTTTCCAATTTTATTGAAATCGGTTAAGTAACTTCGGAGATATGTGGTGCACAAGATAGCAGATATCTCGAATCCTAATCTTAATTAAATAAATTCCTAGGCTTAAAAAGGCTTAAAACCAAAAGAAATTATCGATGAGATAAAAAAAATTTTAGGTAAACATGCAACTTTAAATGCAACCATTTACAATTGTGTAATATAGGTAATTTGATGACCAGACAAGCACATATTATATGTAAGTGATGCTGGATGTTCAGGAGTGCCGAAAAAATTAACAACAATGTTGTCATTATTTACTTAAAAAAATTATATTTTATTGTTTTATTAAGACTTATCAATCTATCCTCGTATACAATACATATTTGAGGGTAGGTTTGGTATAATGTACAATTTTTCAGTGAATTTAATAAAATTCACGCATTTACGTAATATATCATATTTACGAATTTATTCATGCATAAATCGAAAGATAAAATTTGAAATTTGAATCGAAATCATTAAAATTTATGTACACATCATATGTGCTCATATACTTGTATGGATGTATACATGTGTACATATTTACGAATAAAGGAAATAATAAATTAATGTATATTTGATGTTTATATGAGTGTAGACGATAAATGTAATCACATCCGATTAATTTCAATTCTTAATTATAGTTAAATGTTAAATGAACAAATATATACACATTATGTATGTATAAATGCATGTATTTAGACAATATGTACATATGTGTATACAATAAAAACACAAAATTATTTAGAATACATTTGAATAGCAATTATCATGCAAACATGTACATAATACCATACTTTTTAATGGATAAAATTTGAAATATTTGTGTGACATTATCATTTATACAGATATTTCTGTGTAAATACATATATTCTGAAATTTAAATCTGCTTTCTAATGTGTATACCTATCATCGTCAGCTATCTGTTCTGTAGTATACTCAACATTCTTATGTTTACATTGAAAATTTAATTGAAAATTATCTATACTACTGTAATAGGTCTAGTACATCTCTCGTATTACCTTTCTCGTATACCAAAAATAAAATCAATCAATAAATTTGAATAAATATTCAAATAAAAATTCAAAGAAAGTATCAATATTCAATTTTGATTTCTTTTCGTTTTCTTGCAACGTATACAATATATTACAATTTAAAATATCATCACCACCATCATAGACGTGACATAGAGAGGCAGAGAGAATCCTATAGATTGCTCTAACAGTTTACTTCATTCCACTCAGTTATTTTCATTTTGACAATTCACTATAACACATATAATCAATTACAAAAATTATACAAAATTTCAATTATTTCTCTCAACATAAAGATAACGATACTAAAATGGAGGAATGGAATCAAATTTACAAATGGAGAAAGAAATATTTTGCAATATGAAATTTAATAAGGCTTGGTCTAATTCACTTGGCAAGTTTTGCACATGTTTCTATATAAATAACATGTGTTGTTAAAGAAAAATTTTAGAAATCTTCACCCGAATGCACACAACTCGTTTTGTTTATTTTTCACTCATATAAATTTTGTGTATGTCTGTCACCTGTCAACCTAGTGTAGTGTAATACGACGTTGTCATCTCTCTTGTCATATCTCTATATACACCATTTGCATAGTATGTATTTTGTTTGAAATCAGTAATAATTTGGTGAAATTATGTATTCCAGTTTCCAGTATAAGTACAATTCAATTCATTTTCCCCATTTTTCTTTAATACATCATAAACGATTATATCTCTTGTCATTGTCACGGAGTTGTTGAGTACCTAGAAGTGTACTCAAACTTTTGTTGAAATAAAATGAATATAGTTTTCAATAGAATTTTGTACAGTTTTTATTGAGATAAATAATCAAAATGTTGATCATGATTACAGAGAGAGGATCAATGAAAAGAAAATTACTTTACAAGTTTTGTAAAAAAAAAAAAAAAAAACCTTCTTTAACTAAACAAATTGCAGTAGTTCAATTTCGTTTTGTTTGTAAATATTTTGTTCACCACTGTATATGTGCCTATACATTTTCATTTTATTCATTTTTATATGTAAATATATAGTATATAGTATCATTTCATTTCATTATTTACCTTGTACTTAATATTTATTATTAAATTGCATATTTGAATTTTATTTTTTACTTCACTGCTGTAGACATATGTACATTTGATGTACATACATATTTTTAACATAAATCTAATTAATCATTATTGTTATTACTTGAAAGAAAGAAAAAATATTTAAAAAAAAAAACGTTTTTCTCTTATTACCTATATTATTCTGTTCCTTATTCTTTTACTACATTATACAACGTATAATAATAATAGCACATCAGTGATATGCGGATAATAACAATAAGCTACATATACTGACGGTACATACTTACATGCATATTTATATATGTATATTTTAGAAGTACTGGTACAATCATAAGTGCATGCAAATTTATCATGGCCCAGATCTTTATTATTATTATTATTCCTTCTAGCTTCTACATTATATATACGAGTATAAACTACAGTACATTATGTACATATTATATGATATATACATACTTATTTTTATTTACAATTTAATATGCCATAAAATACAATATTATTTATGCATAAAAAATTTTTTATTTTTATTTTATTTCATTCTTATCAATATAATTTTATTATTAATTACATTTTTTCACTTCAATTCTAGGTTAATAAATTATTTTTCGTATGATTTTTTACTGCTACTTACAGCTAATACGACATTAAGTATAAATACTCGTATATATGAAAGTATATTACAACTAATATTATATGTAACTTACAGTATGCATCATTGAGATTCATGTATACGTAAATCTAACATGTAATTTTAATAATTTTTATATTATTTATTAGTTCATGTTACCACAAAAATAATAATTATTAATAGTCGTCCAATTTTAGTATATAAATTTTTAAAAATCATGATATAAATATTGTATACCTTACCCATACCACTTTTATCGTACACTCACTCAATTCTCAATAATTAGATTTTTGTTATTGAACCCCATCATATTGTAAGTAAAATGATAAAATATTTTGCTTATTTTTCAATTTTTACATTAAATAATTATAATACAATACAATTTGCCTTCAATGCGTTCCATCTTCTGCAGTCTCACGTCAATTTCTTATCCACATTCTATAGACATATCGTATTCTATATTATGGACAAATTGTGGAGGAGGCTAAAGCTCACACATAGGGCTACAGAGCCAGGAATGAGCAATTAAGTGTAATAAACATATGTATGCGCCCTAAAGTTTTTAAACACTGAAATAATGCCAAATTTTAAACCTTGAAGCCGTGACATAAAAAATAAATGTTATGGACGCTCTAAAACAACGAAAAATAGTTAGTTAAGATTGGAATGTGTTAGAATTAGAAGTGATGTTGAAAAAGTAGGTATATGTTTAGAAGACGAATCCACTCAAGACAGAGTTAAATGTGGTAGCATGGAAAATGAGAATTGTGTAGAAGAGCCAACATCTGTTACAAATGGAATAAGTGCCAAAGAAGATGAACCTGGAAAAAGTGGAAAATAGTGCCAAAGAATATGAACCTGGAAAACGTAGAAAATAATGCCAAATTTGTACTAGATTTTTCTTAAAATTAAAATCCAAATAGAATTTAACATATAAAACGATCGAATGGCAATTTTATATAAAATATAGTTTTCTTCCTGCTGGCTGGGAATGTATTGTGATTTCGTATTATTTATCTTCATCTTTCATCTTACTAAATCTTCATTTGAATTAATATATTTGTAATTATTTTTCAATTTTCTGTATTTCATCAATGCATACACGTACAGATGCACATAGTAATTTATAATTATTATTAACCTATTCGTCCACAATAATTATTAATTTTAATTTTTTTTTCTGTTTAAAAATACATAGTTTATCATTTTTATTTTTATAAATTCATATAAAGAAAAAAAAAACCCTCCCAATTATATGCACACAATCGATTATTTTATTATTTTGCAAAAATAAAAAATCAAACAAAATATAAAACAAAAAAGTTATGAATGAATTATTTTAATTATAAATATGTAGGTACTATCCCATTATGAACATTATATACGCAATCAATGTGATTATTTACTCAAATACATATAGGTACATACATATACTTATGTACAGATGTGGTTATATTATCTAAATATATTGTATGAACAATGCCATATTATAACGAACGATAAATGGACTTGAAACTATATAAGTACGTATATACGTAAAACATGCATATATAGATACGACTATGTACTGTTTATATGTAAAACATTTACAAAATTTACATAAATATGTATGGAGACGTATTTAAATAATAATTGCATTTTTCAGTATACGTGTACATATATATAAACCCCCTTTAGAGTGTGTAGAATGTACATATTATACACTTCACAAAACACATAGGCTCGTTCTCACCAACCTCGATTTTACAATATTTGGATATTTTTCAAGACAACCTGGGAGTGGTAGGTAGTATATAAATATCATTTGAATATAATCTTGTTTTTAACAGCAGCAGCAAAGCACTCACATACAATCATCACATCACATAACCTTTATTTTCATTTTGTAATTGCAATATAAAAATACAATCTGCTAAAAATGTTTGACACTCCGAAAATGAAGTCCGAAAACAAATTTTATCTATTGCAATATAAAAATCCAATTCGCTAAAAATGTTTGACACTCCGAAAATGAAGTCCGAAAACAAATGTTATCTATTGCAATATAAAAATACAATTCGCTAAAAATGTTTGACACTCCGAAAATGAAGTCCGAAAACAAATTTTATCTATTGCAATATAAAAATACAATTCGCTAAAAATGTTTGACACTCCGAAAATGAAGTCCGAAAACAATTGTTAGGTATTTAAAGTTGATAAATAAGCTGAAATTACAATCGGGTACAATGGATAATAATATGACGGATAATTTTGGTTGATTAATACGACCCATAATGTATGTATTTTATGAAAATTATTTTTATAATACAATTTATACCTACATTCAACAAAATACAATTACATATTTGAAAGAAAAAAAAGCATCAACCAAAATCAAGTAGAAGGATTAAAAATAGAAAATAATAATATGCATATAGCTAAAGTGATACATTAAAATTCCATTGACTGTGTTTTTTTGTTTTATTCTTTGAACTTTTTTTTTTAAAAAAAAAATCAAAATAATGTATATCTACAGAGCAAAAATAAAAAAGAAAAAAAAATAAGAGAATGTAAAAATTCAAACATATACCGAAACGAGAGACTACAATAATAATAGAAATTCCTTTACAAAAATTATAATTAATAGACTTTAAGTTTTCTTTCTATTTTGGCTATTAATACACGAGTACATATACTCGTACATTTATATAAATGTATATGTGTAGGTATATATGTATATTGTAGATCCGTGTAATAAAATAACTGAATTTTAATATACGACTAGGTTATTCGCAATCATTCAAATAATTATCATTATAAATCATGATATTATGCTATTCGATGATTATTTTTGATCTTCAATGTCATTTTATATTTACATTCGTATTCGTACGTATGCATATAAGTAAGTATGTATGTGATATGTGAACATTTCTACTATATATCTACATATCTAAATCTGACATATTTTTATTTGCATATTATTATACATTACATATTATGTACATTATGTGCAGATACATACGTGTACATTTTTAAAAGATCACATGAGAAAATATACTATATGCTACTTACTAAATGTAAAATGAATATAAACAAAATTATTATTTTAAATGAAAAATATTTTAAATACAAAATTAAACTAGAAAATGTACATTAAATGTATATACGAATGTATATATATAGCTGTACATACGTATTACATGAGAAAATCATCATCATCATTATATCATTATTTACGTAAATTAAGAAAATTATAGTACTATACATAGAATTTGCATTTAAATAAAAAAATATATATGCATGTATATATACATATATAATATAAATACGTAAATATATTCATCATTATAGAGTTTAATTGATTTGGAAAAATTTACAATTACTGTCAAGCAGATTAAATGCCAATAATTTACGTATTGCTATGCATAAGTGGGTTATCATACATGAATACTTGTAGACCGTGCACGTATACTCATGGATGATCAGACTTCATATAAATTTGAAGATCTGAAGATCAAAAGATGTAGAAATACAGACGTAAATAAAATTATAATTAAGTAAATAGAAATATACTATGTAACATCTTATAAGATCCTGAAGCTGATTTATATGCATCAATAACTCAGAACTCACCAATGAATTTTGAAACTAACTCACCCATATAATTATTAGATATTTTTTATCGTAACAGATCTTTAACCTAAAGTACTCGTACTTAACGATAAAAATAATAATTCAATTTTTATTGAAGCAACATAAATGAATCCCTAAATCCCAAACAAAAATTGATAAATTCAGATTGAAAAAAAAAAATAAAGAAATTTTGATTTAAAACAGAAAATATCACAAAATTAAAATTTACATTACGTGGATCATTTATATTTAACTTATAATAAGAATTCGATTAATGAAAAATTTGGAATATATAACAATATGATATGATTGACTATCCAATATCAATAGAATTTTTTGGTCCTGACATTCCAATTATACGATAAAATTCATGAATTCATCGCCTTTTAATTAATTTTTTTTTTTTTCAAATAGTTACCTATCGTTCTACATATTTTGATTTCATTATATGTATTTTGATCTGATAAACAATAGAATTTTCATGAAAATTCATATATACCTAAACAAATATACATTTTCCATAACGCATACAAAATTTGAGGTTTGTTTTTTATTATCTATCTTCTTTCTTTGTATTTTTACTCTTTTTGGTTGTCGTATACATACATATTTTTATTCTATATGAAGAAATTGCTTTTTCATTATTTCCAAAACAAAAAAAAAAAAAAAAAAAATTTTCTAAATCCAAATTCTTGGGAAATAAAAATAAAAGAAAAATTCTTTGAAAAAAAAGAAGAGAATCACAAATGAATCCAAAGAAGAAGAAAATAAACAGAAACCTTGATAAATTAATTTCTAAAAAATGAAGGGAAAACATTTCAGATTACAAAAAAAAACAAAAAAAAAAAGAAAAACTTGACCCAAAATATTTTCGTGAAATGAAAAAGAAATAAATTTTTTTTTTTTTTTAGTTTAGTTTTTTTGCTGTGAATTTTTTAATAAATCACCGGATACGGAAAAATTATTACGAAAGAAAATGACCATAAAATGATGATGGCGATATTGAAAATTGAACGTAGCGCAGCATACAAAAAAAAAAAGAAAAAAAAATACAGCATTACATTCACGCACATATTTAAAAAAAAAAAACAACAAAAATCTGTCTACACATATACAAACATTAGGTACATGAGTTGTTATAATGTGTTTTGTGATATTGAGGCTTTGGACACTTTTGGCACTTTTCAATTCTTCGGCTATAATTCAAGTTCAATGCAGTACTACACTAGACTACACTATACACATTTTGGTTATGTTATATATAACAGATGATATATCGAAAATTTAAATTAAAAATTAACATTTTTTTCATGTTTTTTCTATACCTATACTTGTACTTCTTGTGTTTCGTTTCAATTCAATATTTCACTTCATTACCAGTCGTATCTATACACCTCTGTTCTCTGCATTATTATGTACGTAAACTCATATATTATACACACAAAATATCATGGTCGTTTTATCAATTTTTTGAAAACCACTAAATAAATGCAGCATTATAGAATTATATAAAATTGTATTCGGAATTTTATTGTTTTTTGAGGCTTTTTATACTGCTCTAGTCTACAACAATAAAATTAGTGGCAAATTTTATGTAATATTACGCACAAAATATACGCATTTAATATTCAATAAAAATAAAAATACCCATCATAGAGTGTTGTGTAGTTAAATTGAAAGCAAGGTATAGTGGTACTATAGTTTAAACTACTACTGTAGATAGTAGCACAGTAGATAATTGCTGCGTTCCTTTTTGCCTAGTAAAGTATTCCTATAAGTACTTGCAGTTGTGACCCATCTACACAACCTCTTGTATTCGAGTAATTTACTTGACAGTTGCATGGATAGTTACGCCAAAATTCGCCGTCAGAAGTTTTTGTGTTTCAATCGTTATAGAGATTAAAGAGATACGTTAAAGTCTGTAATATTTTCATTACACGTAATTCCTTCAATATGTGGCTTTTTATTGTTTAAGAAGATTATGGAGAATCTAAAATCAACAACAAAACAAATTTGAAATGTACATGACAACTGAAATTTGAGCACGACCAACTATGCTACTCCAATATTTACATTGCCTTAGAAATGTGTAGGTATGCCGTGAAATATGAGATTACTTTTTACTTTCAAGCAAAAAAATTGCGTTTCATTTACAATTTACTCCCGAGTACTTGGGAGTACTTTACTAGGCTAAAAGGAACGCAGCAAATAGGTATGTCTTCTATTACCTACTGCCATATAGATAGTAGAGGTAACTAATAGAAGTTTATATACCAAGTTCACGCATTTTCCATTCCTTCTTTTTTTTCAACTCAATTTAATTTAATTTATAGTACCACATAGTGTACTACATACATACATATATAATGAAAAATAATCATAATAACTAATGTACGTGGGCATAAAATAAAAATGTACACGTAAATATCATATATGTACTTATAAAAAAACTATGAATTTAATTAAAATATTTATTTTTTTCTATTATTATGTTGTGCACTTATATCTGAAAAAAATAATAAATAAAGTAAATGGTTTTCTTTTCAAATATTTTTCATATACAATAATGGATATTTTATTTATTTATTTGTTTGTTTGCTTGCAAATTTATATAATACCTACAATCTACATTACGAATATAAAAGAGTTAAATGAATTATGATCATCATCATCATCGTGATCATCATTTATTTTATTGACTAATTTAAAAAAAAAAAAAAAAAAAAAAAAAACACTAAAGAACTAACTATAACTACTTACTACATACGTTTGTAGGTACTAAACTAACTACTTATGTACATTAAATTATAAATACACATATCGTGTAACTACAGGGTGTCCCAAGTTTGGATGCAGGCATTTTGCCCGTCGATCCCGTAGATCTTGCTGAGAAACGTAAAAAATCGTATGGCGATGGAGGGGTCTAATGAATGTATAATTTAATCTTTCTATAATGAATGCAAAATAATTGGAAATGACCAAGAATTTCGTGAGTTATGACCACAATTAGGAAACAAGTCACTTGACCTCAAAAAAAAAACTTCTGAGCCTCCTAATTTCTCACCACTAGACCCCCCCCCCTCTCTCGTTTGGCAAAATGCCTGCACCCGAACTTGGGACACCCTGTATAACTACACAGTAGATCGTATACCAAAAACAGATATATTAGATAGATATACATAAATATACTACAAACTACACATTACTTTGGTTATTTTTGTATAGCCCCGTATTATATTTTTATATGAATTTTTTCTTCATTGTTTTTATTTTATTTTTTGATTTTTTTTTTTTTTTTGTTTCAAAGTATGTCGTGTCGTCGACTCGTTTGTTTTTTAGTGTCATTAGTCGCTTATATATTAGGTACATATATTATAAAGAAGATACCTATATACATTTTACTTTACTATACATCATGTACATACATACATACATAATGTATGCGAGTACAGATATGATTTTAGCTGTTATAAAGGTAAAGTCTGGTCATACACCTTCTTCTTGTAGAGTTATGTTGCTATACATACTAGTATATTATAGAAGAGTCTTATTTATACATTCATCGAATACACTATTATTATACATAAATGTACTAAGTAAATGTATGTATGTATTTCTATATGATGCGAACGCATATTCATTACCTATGTACATATATGTATGTATAATACATATGTATATACTTTTGTATTGACTTGTTTCTTATATTTTAATAGCTCGAGAAACAATATTATATGAAATGAATAAAGCAAAAAATATGAAATGAAAGAATATGAAATATTTATGTAAAAAAGTATATGCATACGAGTATACATACATGTACATATGTATATGTATGTATGTTATTACAAGAAAAAAGAAGACATCTTCTTGTAAAGATGATCGAAATGAAATACATACAATGATTTTTATGGTGATATAATATAAAAGCTGCTGTTATTGTAAAGCTTAAAAATAATAAATGGATAACCGCACACAATATATGTATAGCCAGTATAGCATATTCAGCTACATATGTATATATTATACAAATCTATTGTATTTCGTTTGGTATTTTTACGTACATCATATACGATATACATAATATGTATGTACATATACTTAGATTCAGCAAATTATTGTTGGTTAGAATTTTATTATGCCACTCCACTATCATCATTGTCATCGTCATAGTCATCATCATCATTATCGGATCTTCTGTCTATAACTTCTTATGAATTCGATTTAATATTGAAATCGTCTCTATAATACTACCTACATTGAATTGAATGCGATTTACCATATTTACTTTAATCTAATAAAAATGATAAAAATGAATTTAGAAAAATATATAAAATGAAAGAAAATAAAAATAAAAAAAAAAGGAAAGAATATAATGATGATGACAACGAAACGAAGAAAATCAAAAGATACCTACATCTACCACTACCGATGTACAAAAATGTATATGTATGTATTATATCCGACTAAATTATAAACAAAAGGAGAAAATATTGAATTTTAAAAACATTTCATATTTATTGTTTTTCATTTTTTTTCTTTTTTTTCTTCTTCGATTTTGTTTATTTATTTAAAAATAAAACAATATCGGTATCGGTATACCTAATCACAGTCAGTCAGTGTGTACTGTGGTGGTAGCCGTAGCATACCGGAGGAAATGATTGTTGTCGTAAAAGGAAATAAAAATGTACATACATACAAACACATAGTAATATAAATGTACAAGAAATAATGTACAGCCACATACCTACATGATGTGTATAAATTTATAGTGTTTTCCATGTTTTCTCTTTCGTATATCTTTAAATAAGTGCACATGTAGAGATTAGATAGTATAAATCCAGTGTAAATCATGGTAGGTGGTGGGTACATATGTACGTATAGAATAGATATCATAATATACCTTTGCAGTAGTCGGTATTTTCATTTATCTATCTATCTATATATGAATAATCTCTACGAGTCTAGTACATAAAATATCATATATATGTACGTAAATACTATACGAAATTTGTACACCGTCGTCGTTACACCTATCCATCCGTCATCCATCCATTCATTCACCTATCATCATCATCATCATCCATATTATATGTAGTAGAAACCATGTAGAAATAAAATTTTTATTAAAAAACCTCAATATAGGTATAATTATACTTTTTATACTCGTGATTCGTGGTGTTGTCTTATCCATTTATTTTTTTTTTTTCTTCATTCACAAGACGACAAGACACAAGACTCATATTTATGTCGTATCTTATGTATGTACATTATAAAAGGTTATTACAACGACGAAAGAAGAATTGAAAAATAAATAAATAAATAAATATGTAATGTAATGTAAAAAGGAAAATGAAATAAAGCATAGAAAAGAAAATTAATTTTCTTTCTCTTTATTGTATACGAGTATACTATATGAAAATGTATGTGTACTCGTTTGGTGGTATTTATATGTATAAGTTTTGTTAGTTTTCATTTTTTTTTTCTTCTTTTTTTTTGCAGTAATGGTAAAAAAAATTTCATTTTGATTTTTGACATTTTCATGGATGGTGAATTTTATTTCAAATTTTTTTTTTTGAATCCACAACACATAGATACATAACCAAAAAGAAAGAAAAAAAATTTTTTTTTTTTTTCATTTTCTTTCATTTCTTCATTGGACTAGAAAAATTTGGTTTTTCTTTTTTAACGCGTTATAGGTACAAATGAGACTGAGTTAAAATAATTTTACAATTAAATTTAAAATTTCTGTAATTAATAAAAAATAGTTTCAAATTTTTGTTATTAAATTACAGTATTTACATTTTACATAATATAAATGTACCACATCACATACCTTGCATGAATGATTTTTATTCAATTGTATTCTATCTGTCTTTAACCTCTTGATACATACTCTCCTTATTATTTATGTAAGTAATAGGTATAATGTAGATATTTTCTTTTTATTAGAGAAAAAAAAACAAGCAATCCTTTTTACACGTTTTTTTTTTTATACACTAACACAACAACAAAATATGTTACCGATTTTTTTTTCTTTTTTTTCTTTTAAAAAAAAAAAAACAAATTTATAATATTTTCGTTAGAAAATGATTCCGTAATTCGTTGTTCTAATTATGTATTTATATTATTTTCATGCAAACTCTACAAAATATGCATGCACGAGTCGAGTCGAATTTATGTACATATATAATTCGTAGTATTTTTAGATATTTTTTATAAAAATTTGCACAACAAAAAAAAAAAATTGATAAATTTTACAAAAAAAAAAAAAAGTTAGTAAAATTGTTTTTCCGAAATCAATGTAAAAGCACTTTAAAGCACTTTAAAAAGGCAAAATAAATCTTTTTTATTTTTATCTTTGTTTTCTCCTTTTTATGGTCTCAAATAATTTCACAAAGTTTTCATTTCAATTTTTTGTTTTTTATTTTTTTCAATTCAAAATATTTTCATAATCAATCATTTATATCAGCAGCAGCTATCTTACATAAATCTACATAATAGAAAATCGCGCTTCAGAAAACATTTTTTAACTATTGTATGTACATATACCTATAAAAAAAATATAACACATAAAAATTAATTGTAATAAAAAAAAATTTAAGAATTTTAAGAAAAAATAAAAATACCTAGAAAAATTAGAGAAAAGGGAAAACGATTTTAACAAAAAAAAAAAAAAAAAAAAACAGGCCACAAGAAAAATTAAAAAATTTATTTCATTACGATAAAAATTAATGTAGTAATTTTTTTTTTTCTATTCTATTCAATTTTAAATGTTTTTTTTTTAGTTTTATTTTGTAATTTCAATTTTGTAGTTTATGTACAAAATCGGGAAAGAAAAAAATCTTTTCTATGTAATGTTACTCTTTATATACAGTACTATTTATGTACATATTAAAAATTATTGCATGTATAGAGACATAGATGAGTAGAGCTTTCTTTTATTTTATTTTCATTTGTTTTTCTTATCGTTCGTTATATGTATTATTATTATTATTTCTCTTTAAAATGTTATCAACTTTTTTTTTTTTTAGGACACTATTTTCACACATACTAAATTCTTTTATAATTATTTCATTTGTTTTTCTTGCTTTTCTTTCATTTTTTGTTTTTTTTTTTTGTTTTTTTTGTTATCCTACTTTTTGGGTCTTTTCAATAAATTTTGCTTTGATGGTGTAATAGACATGTAGATATACGTATATGTACTTAGTATGTAACGTATAGGAAGGAAAAAAAAAAAAAAACTTCAAAGGACTAAAGAAAGAGTATAAAATAAAAGAAAATATGAGGAAAATAAAAGAAAAACTGAATATAAAATTAAAACTTTTTAACTTTTTGATTATTTTTTGTTTATTTATGAAGTTGATGACACTATTTTCTTCGGATTTTTTTTTCTTTTGTATGTATTATTATTATTCTTTTTCAATTAAAAAACAAAAAAAAATCGGAAAAAATGAAATTCTCTACTTCTCTTCATCCTTCACTTTGGTGTATTTTCTGTACTGCTGCTGTACTGTTTAATAATGATTTTCATTAAATTAGATACCCAATTATGTTGCATGTGTTACATTACAGTAAGTAGGTAACTATATACCTACACGCTGCACCTACCTATATTTATTTTTGTTTGTTAATCAGGACATTATTACACATTATTCTCTTTTCTGTTCCGTTTAGATAGATGATTTCATTTTTTTTTTTTTTTGATATTTTACTGAATATTTTACCAACAAATGAAAAATTCTAATCATAAGAAAGAACCGACTCAACAAAAATTTTCCTTCCTTGAGATTTTACACATTATTTATACCTAGTAGAGCAAATTAAAAAAATACCTAACATCTGTAATGTGTATTTATGTGCACATTTTATGTGATTTTAATTAAAATACGTACAAAAATTTACTAGGTACTATAAATGATGCACTATCCCCATTATCATACATTACATATACGTAAATGTTAAGATCGATTTTGTAGCACTTATATTTATTTATAATCGCTACCGCTACACACTACATTTTATTTTAATCGAATAAAAATATTTGATTTTAATTTTATTTAAAAAAAAAAATAAATAAATAAATTAGACGAAATAAAAAATTTCAACTGCTATGGAAAATGAAAATGAACCAAAAATGAACAATGAATGAGTGAGTGTGGGACCGATCAAATAAAATGAATTTGATTTGAATAGTAAGTAGCACAAGCTGATAAGCACAGCCACAGCCAATCATTCATACATAAAAGAAAAGACATAAAAATTAAATGAAAATCCCCAACTGTGAATTTTGGATTATGTACTACTAGTAATGTATATAAATTTTCCCATATTTTCTTCTTGTTGTTTGTTATTTACACATTAGACCATTATAATATGTATTTATTTACTATACTGTGTTATGTGTACATATATTGTTTTTCTAATGAAATATTTATATATGTGTGGGCTATATGTGGCTATTACCACTATTAAATTACAGGAAAAATAATATACCTACCTAACTATTAATAGAAAAAAATAATTTCTAATATGAAAAATATTTTAATTCAATTTATAATTTTTTCGCTATAGAGAATAACGTCTCTTTAAGTACTATATATTTTTAAATGAAAATCGTAAATATTATAGAAAAGCATACACGACACGATTATTTCGGCCATATTCCACTCATCATCATCATCATCATCATCATCGTCATCGTTTCATTAGTATAAAAATGTAGGTAGGTATGTAGCAACTTTTTTTTTTCTTTCATATTGTATTCGGTATCGGTTGGTTTGGTTTTTGGTATTATAAAATTACATACATATATCGAATATTTATAATATAGAATAGAATGGAATATTATTTGTGTATACACAGTTTCTGAATTTCTGATTCTTATGCGGGTTCATTATATTCCATATATTTATGTATGTATCTATCTACATAAATTTATTTATTTTTGATACATACATACGTTATTTTATATTGAAAATATATTATAGAGATAGAGAAATATAGGTAGAAAAAAATGTATGTACATTTATGTATGTAGCACAAAACTATACAGAAACTCAGAAACAGTAACAGATACGCTGTGCAAGAAAAAAAATAAAAAAGAGTAGACACTGGGCACGGCACGGCATTAGAAACAGCAGCAGCAGCACATAAGTACATTATACACACACCAAGTAAAATTGAAAAAAAAAAAAATGTTTCTGATTTTTATTGATTTATAACTCCTCATGAACATTTTTCTGGTTTTTTGAATGTAGAAAATACCATAATTACAAGAAAAAAGTATATCTATAATATGTTACATGCACAGACACACAATTATATCCATTTACACATTTCAAAGCAAAAAAAAAAAAAAAAATTTTTCTTTTACAGAAGAAAAAAATTATTATTTTTAAAATTTTTCAACTTTTTAATGTTACACACACACCGCCGTTAAATGAAAAGCAAAAGAAAAATAATAAATTATTTTTTTTTTTATTCTTTTCTCGCTATATAATTTTAACGAATAATATGTATTTGATGGAAACAAATATTTTGTTTTACTACACAGAGTTATTATAAAAATAATTATTTAAATTTATATTTTATTATTTTAATTTCAAATATGTATATAAATGTATAAATATACCGAAATTAATTACAAATAATAATAAGGCGACTGCTCGACTAGACTATTGAAGATTTTTCATTTCTAATTTCATTTACCATTACCTTACCACATAAAAATCCAATTTGAATTTTTCTAATTTCTGCTGATGTTTTGTGTTGTGTATTGATGATTGGTGATAAAATATTGGTAAATTGTTGAAAAAATTATGAAAGAGAAGAAAAATATTTTTGTTTTTCTGGTAACAGTGTGGAATATATTATACAAAATTTGTGGTATGTTTGCTGTTCTTGTGTGGATTTTATGGTGAACTACGGAATTACAGTTGTGCAAACAATACATCGTGCACGACTATAATTAGTAAAAAAAATCAAACAGAAAACTAAAAGAAATTACATATATGGAAATAACAGCTACAATCGTAAAAAGTCGGTTTTCCTTAAAAAAAAAAAAGTGCTGGAAAAGAAAGAAAATTCAATAAAAAGTAACATGGAATTTGAATTGAAAATCATAAAAATTTGGTTGAAAATGATACAAAAAAAAAATGCTATTATTTGTTGTTAAAAAGGATTTTATAAATTTCATTTTAATCAGAAATATAGATTTCAAGTGTAATATATTTAAGGTTTTATTAAATTAACATTTTTTTCTGTTTTTTTTTTAGGTACTTAATAAAGGAAAAAATCTTAAAACTATTAAAAACAAAAAAAACATGTTTTACTTCTTACAAATACAATTCAAAATCAATACGATTACTTGAATAGAAATTAGCTCCTTCGCCAACTTTTCTCACAAATACACCATTTTTGAAATATCCTTCATTAACCCATTGTTGCATTTGTTCGCTTGTGAATTGCCCATAAATTTCAGTATCTTCTTGTTTCCATTTATATTCCCATAGCAGTATTTGTTTTTCATCTTCTGCATCTGCATCATCATTATCCTGTTCATCTTCATCAAATTTTACTGATTTTTCTGATGTTTCTGCATTCAATTTTGTTTTTTCTTTACTATCAAAATCATCAGCATACATATCTAATTCATCATTTTCATCTTTTTTATTACCGTCAGCAGCAGCATTACTGTCGGCAGTAACACTACCAGTACCACCAGCAACAGTAACTTCAATTTTTTCTGTTTTCTTTTTTCCAGTTCTACGATTAATTTTCGATTTAATCATTTCATACGTTTCTTCGTATATATCCATATTACCCATTTCTGTTAATATTTCATTTGCTAATTCTGTTATTTTTGTAACTAGCTCAGCATTATCATCTAAGATTCCAGCTTTTTTACGTTTCCATTTTTCGATCGATGATAATTTCGCTGTTTTACCACCTAATCTTTGTAATGTTTTCTTAACAGATTCACCTGGCTGCATGTATTCAATCAATTTCTTATATGTTTCAATTTCATTGAATCTTTTCTTTATCGAACCATCTTCATTTTCTGAATCACTTGATGATGAATCAGCTAAACCACGATTTGTTTTCTCAATATATTTTGTATCTGTTTTTACCTATGTGTATATAATATATATAGCAAGCAAAATATACGTTAATTGTAAACAGTCCACTGTTAATTAAATTATAAAAACTAATTCACTTTAACCCAATCGATGTTATCTAGCCAATTATCACGTATATCTTTTGTTTTATCCCAATGATAATGACCATCAGCATCAAAATGACCTTCTTCTAGTTCCTCTTTCATATTGAACGGAGTAAATTTAACCTCTCCTTCCATTCCAGATATACCATCCTCTTCGCCTTCGATATCATTCTCATTCATAATATTGTACCTACAAATATATATGTATATATTTTATTTTATCGAAATAAATTGATTTTTGAAATTGAAATCATCAAAACCTTTCATCATCTTCACTGTCTTCTTCATCAGAATCTAATGTATGCTTTTTTGAATGTTCTCCTCTGAAACGTTTATCATCACTGTCACCTTCATCAATAAATTCTGTTTCCACAAATTCAACTTTACGTTTAGCCATTATTTTATTCTTATTTTTTAAATAATTCTTAATTACTTCTAACAATTTATAATCTCACACATGAAATTTAAATAATGTATGTTAAGATTTTTTTTGGTTGGATTTTGGATATTGGATATTTATTGTTTTGATGAATTATTTTTGACGTTTGACATTTATACAATTCAAAATTTACCACGATATCACCAATTATCACCAAAAAGCAATTATTACAACATTTTTAAGTGTTACCAGCTACCATACAATTCAAATATTAGAAAAATATAACAAGGTTGAATTGAATAGAATTTAAATCATCATTTTAATATAAAATTTTGTGATAATTTTTCAAACTTTTTGTATTGCAAAAATATGTAATAAAATAAAGTACATAATTTCATGTAAATCTCTCTGACCTGAATTATTTTACGGTGATTCTGGATCTGATTCTCATTCTAAACAATGTGAAGTGAAGTGAACTTTTATGTTAAATTATCAACAATTTTCACCAATCAATTTTAACCTACAAAAATTATACTATTTTTTTTTTTGACACTATTCCACTAATTACATACTCGATAATTATTTGTTTACATTTTACTGCAATCTGCAACATTATAAAAATTCAAGACTGCACTCTTTGTCTTTACTTTATTTCACTTAAATATACAAAAATTTTCGTATGATAAGACGACTATATTTTAAATCTTCTGTTATAATGTCTTCATCAAAAAATAAAAAATCATCTGCTGGTAAAAAATCATCATCAGCAGTAGTGCCATTAGTAGTTGTAAATAAAAATGCACCAATATCAATGGATAAAACTGGAAATATTTGTATTAAGATTTTAGCAAAACCGGGTGCTAAACAAAATTCAATAACTGATATAAATGATGATGGTGTTGGTGTTCAAATAGCTGCACCACCAGTCGAAGGTGAAGCAAATACAGAACTTATTAAATATATATCAAAAATTTTAGGTTTACGAAAAAGTGATGTGAATTTAGATAAAGGATCAAAATCTAGACAAAAAACAATTACAATTACAAAAGGTTTAATGAGCACAGATAAAATTTTCGAATTACTAAAAAATGAATCAAATTCATAATAATACAAAAATATCATAAGAATATTTAATATGAATAAAGAAAATACATTTAATTAGCTTGTATTTTATGTAAAAAATAGTTTTTATTTTTGATTTTGTTTAATAAATTCATTTCTTTTTTAATTATTTAATTAATTATTGTTTTATTTGGAGAAGCGTATGTGTAATTGCTGCGTGTATTACATATATGTATGTAGAAATATAAAAATTACTAAAATCTGAAGAAATTATGCTTACTTGTTTCACAACAAATTACAATCTTACAATATTATTAATTTAATTTACAAACGTTTTATAGAACAATGACATTTCGTAGATAAAATTATAGTGAATTTGTTATGAGTGTATAATGTTATTTTTCAAATCTTTTTATCCTTTTTTAAATCTTCAATAATGGCAGGCATTCTTTTATATTTCTCAAAAAATCAAATTATCAAATTTGAAAATTCTAGTATGATGATGATGTTGTAATGTTTTAAAAGAATTTTACACCTTGATTATCATCAAATAATATTAATTCACATTTTTCTTTATCTTCTAATAATTTTAATGCTTTCATTATAACATCCAAATCTAATTCATGAAATTCTTTTCCTATTGAATTATCACCATTCGATATTTCATATATTGTTAGCACTGTATTTAATTGTCCAGTTTCATTTATCCAATCATATATTAATTTTGATAATTCATCTATTGTATACCAATATATTTCCCATTGTGTACGTTTTTTATCTAATGGTAATGAATTACCAGTTTTTAACAATTCCTCAAGTATTAATAATCGAAAATCTGATGGTAATTTACGATTAATTGATGTATTCTGGAATAATGGTGTATCGTTATCATTTAAATTTAATTGCGTTTGATTTTTATATTTTTGATATTTCAATACTAAATTACACCATACAGATAATTGTTGTTTTCTAGTTTTTGCATGAGGTTGTAAACTAAAAATATAATTATTTAGAAAATTATGTATTATATGAAATTTTTTATAATTTATAATCATGATTTTATTGTTACTTACGTAAAAAATGGTGGAAAATTATATTCCCATGGCCATTCAAAATCACTCATTTTTTTTTATTATAATGCTTTTGTTTTATTATTTATTTTTGATTTCTAATCCGTTATAAACTTATTAAAAAATATAATTAATTTTTCATTTATTAATAACTAATTATCTATTATGGAATCATATTTAGTTTAGTTGAATTTGAAAACAAAATTTTTTGTTTCGTTCCGTCTTTTGAAATCATGCATGATAATTATCATCTGATGTTAATGACAGCTGAATCACTTGCATTTGAACCGATGAAATAAATCAAACCGTTTCGATTTCGATGACATAAATGTGTTACCAATATTAATGTGTTCATATTACATTATTTAATTCAGCAATATACCAAATGAAATGAAGCCACCATTTAAAATTAAATAATCGGTATTAGACAAACAATAGCAATGCACAATTGCACAAACTGTCTTTTCGTTAAATTAAAAATTGTTCACTAAACAACCACTTGTTGTTTATTGATTATGATTTTTATTTAACTAAAATACGGCCACATAGGACATGCGCTGTAACAGAGATTAAAACGAAGACGAAACTATTACCATATATTTTTGTCAGATTGCCGGGTCGAACATCGGTTGTAGACTGGACCCAAGGCTAATAGAATATATAAGGTTAGCTGTAGCCGTATATAGGAAAACTTTTTGCTTTTTTTACAATCAGATTTTCAACCGATTCTGACGTCATATTGTAAGAAATGTTAAATTGTTATTGTTGTTTTTTTTAAAACACAAATGTATTTTAGAATTAGAGCACTAAATCTATATTTTATCAACTATTAAAAATAACTTAATTTGTTTTGTTTAGTAATCTTTAGTAATTTTTTAACTTTTAATTCATCTTTTTAACATCGAAATTTCGACTAACATAATGCGGTCTTATGAATGCTTCAAGAAATCTTACATTGTGACGTCACAACTTAATTTGTAGGTTATTAGTATCGCTACAGCTAACCTTATATATTTTATTAGCCTTGGACTGGACCGGACCGGACACAAGTCACAATCACAAATACCGAATAACGAATGCATTGCGATTGCATTGCAGCATATAATCATATCATACATCATACATGATGGATATGAATGCATAGATCGATGAACTTGTGGGCTTGTCTTGTGTTGTGACTGAGATCTGAAATATGTCATACATATTTATTTGTGTAAAATTATTAATGCCATATCGAAATCTGCCCGATTTTAGCGCCAAAATCTTTCAAGCGGACACGATATGAAAATATCGATCCATAATAAAAGGAATTTTTTTTGTTTTCGTTCACTTTTCTCTCTTTTTATTTTTTGAAGCGAAGAAAATAAATGTACGAGCTATGTACATTTTTTTCTTCATGTTCATGTAGATGTGATATAATATAGTACGCACGCATTTTAAATTCAATTTCAATATTTATGTACATACTACATGGTATCAAATCAAGTAATCAAGTTCAAGTTATGTGTGTATAAAATAAAATAATGGAAAGAAAAAACAAGAGGAGATAGATGGAGAAATAAAAATAATGGCGTCTCGGTGTTTGTTGTTTGGTATATAATACGCGTATAATATTTATCGACTATCGAGTTCGAGTGAGATATTTAATTTAGTTTAAGTTAATAAATACATTTTTTTAAAATATAAAATAATAAACACTTGTTAAAATTTTATAAATTAAATTAAATATAAAAAATAAGTTTAGTTTTAAAGAAAAAATAAAAAGTAAGAAAAATTTGAATTCCGGAATAAATGAAAAAAATGCTATGTGATAATTTTGTATTTAATTTGATCTTTTAAAAAGAGTAAAAAGAAAAAAAGTTTAATGTGAAATTTTTTTCATTAATTATTCTTTAATTAGTATTATTACACACTAGTATAATGATGCTCTAGATCTTAAATACAAAATTTAGCATAAAACAAATGATAAGAATCATCTTCATCATCATCATCGCATTCGCACAAATGTATTTTAAATACATCTTAAATTGAATACATATTACATGCATACACATGGTGATTCTATGGTAGTGGTAAGTCAAGTTCAATTCAATCAAAAAAGCAGTCAAATTGTAAAAAATTTGGCAAGAAAAAAAAAAATATTTTTGCAATAAAGAAAGTAAAACTAAAAAATTTACTGTTTTTTTTTTTTCATTTTTTTATTTTTTATTTTTTATGGTACATATTTGGTATTGGTATGTTAATGACCAGATCAGTTAACTAGCTAGCTATTTAATATTTTTCTATTGACTGATGTTTTTTTCCTCTAGCTGTTTTGTTTTTATTTTCTCTTTCAAACAAATAAAGTCAACTATTTCGATTTTGAATTTTTGATTTGTTTTTTTTTTTTACTAGGACGTGGGTTCTTAACTTTTAACTTATTTTTATTTACATTTCCATTTTTGGTTTAATTATATGGATATTTTTATTTCTTTTGCATTACTAATAAAAATATAACTTGTGCATATAACCATAACTGTAATCTAACACATCTATGTACATGATATAATATCTGATAATGTACAGTTAAATTAAATATAAAACAACATTATATAATCAATGTCAAGGTGAGATTAGTTTGTTTTTTAGAGCTGTGTTCTAATTATATATTTTTATTTTTCTAATTTTCTAATTAGGAATTGAAACGAAAAAATAAAAATCATGGAGCCAACATCAACTGGCTCCATAACATCAACGAAAATTACAATAACGACAATTACTAAAAATAATGGTAACAATTATGAACAAGAAAATATAAATTATTTGAATCCATCGTTCCTTAATCATCGTGGCAATTATCATCAAAATCATAATCAATTCAATACCTCAATACAAGAAGAAAATGCTATATTATCTAATAGTCCTAATGTTCATTCTGATAGTGGTTATAATTCATCGTATTGTAATAGTATTCTTACAGCGACAACAGCAACAAATTATAATAATTCAGGAGCAAATATTTCATACGTATCAACAATAGCAACAACACCACCACCATCATCACAAAAATTATCAAATCATAGCTACCAATATCATCATATCAGTAATTTGAATACAATTCCAGAAAATAGTCCAGATGCTGGAATTAAATTAACTCCAGTAACTAAAAATATTCGTAAAATTTTAAATATTCACATTACAACACCAAAATCACAGAATAATTTGTCAACAATTACACCAACTATAAATGTTGAAAATTATGATGGAAATGATGTTGATGACGGCTTAGATGATGATAAATTGAAAATAGAAAGAGATGATATTGTTGTTGCTGCTCCTGCTGCTGCTGCTGATGCTGCTACTGCTACTGCTACCAAACGAAACATATTAACTGAATTAGTATTTGATGATTATCAAAGTACACCGAAGAAAAAGAAACTCGATGATAATCGTTCAGAATCATGTCAAAAATTGTCTGGTGCCAGAAGTATTATAAGCTCTTTGACACCATTACGTGATCGTCGAGCAGCACGAATTCATAAGAAACCATACAGGAAAAAATTACGTTCCGCTCCAAATTTTGATGCGGAATTTTTTAATAGAGACAATGCAGAAAATATTGAAGATATCGATAGTGTTGGTGCCATATATCATACATCACATTTTACACCAATTCGAAGTCCATACATACAAGATAAACGAACACCGTTATCAAGCTCAAGTTCGAATTTGATGCAGGCGAGCACGCCAAAATCTTTGGGTAAATACGACAATAGCAGCCGTTCATCATCATCTGTATTTGAAAAATCTGCATCTGTTCGAAAACTGTTATCATTTTCTGACAAAGAATTTGAGGCATTATTAGGTTCTTCAGCAGAGGTCCAAACTACAAAGTCGAAAGCGGAGAATTCAGTTGTTGAAACAGAGGATATTTATCAAGAAGACAGTTTTAGAGAATACAAGAAAAAACAGCCAATTATTAGCTTGTACACTTCGATAGTTCCACCTTATGTGCCAGAAACAGATGCAGCTAAGAAATCATTTAAACGAACTTTAAAATTTGCATTTCAAGCAACGCCGTCTTCGTCTATATCTGGAGAAGAAACTCCAAAGACTTCTAAGAAAGCTACACCATCACCTAATGTGCCACTGTCCTCATCGTCTGCTGAAAATAATGAAACCAGTACAGAAAAAAACGATTCGAATATTTTTCATGATGATAATTTCAATGATTATAAAGCACTTTATCCAATTATCGGCAATGTGATTCATGATCGTAGAATATTGAAGCGGGAACGATCATCAACAACTGCTCGTTTGATTGATATTAAACGAGAAAGTTTCTCATTGAGCAGATTGAATCGAACAGGAAACGGAAATAAGAAATTCTGTTCATCTGAAACGATAAAACAGAATAAAATCGAAAGAGATAGAAAAGAATCAAGAGGTGGATTTCAGAAAATTCTCGGTTACAAACCTTCAAGTTATGATTTAAAAATATCACCAAGATTCGATGATACAAAAGATGATGGCGAAATCGGAAAAAAATTAACCGATGAAGGTTCTGATATGGACGTTAGCATGGCATCTTTAAAATCATCTGCAAACAGAAATAAATTAAATATTAAAAATTGTGAATCTATGCGTGAAATGAATGAAAAATTATTGAAATGTGGTGACGAAACACATATATTGGATTCTGATTTGGATATATCTAAGGAATCAATTAAAATTGATAATAAAAAGAATTTATCTGGTGGAGAATGCGATATGGATATAAGTCTAAATGTTCAACAATTTGAAACAGATAATGTTAGTCATGAATCTGTTCGAGATTGTAATTTAAAAATGTTTAAATATGAACAAGAATTTTGTAAATTTGAACTGAATTTAGATATTTCTAAAGAGATATCAGATTTACATAAAAGTCCTTTTCCATTATCACCATCGACACCAACACCACCGCCATCATCATCATCATTATTGAAAAATGAAAGATCCGAAGATGATTTGATACTTTTTAATAGCAACAATAGCATTAAAATTCCAGATTTTTCAAGTATACATTTTGAAAAAGAAATTGGTGAAATAACACCACCAAGAAGACGTCGTTCATCGTCACCACTATGTCAAAGTAATGATAATGATAATGTATTGAAAGTTAGTTTTTCCGAAAATGAAAAATTCTTGCCAACAACACCGAAAAAAATTAAACAACACAACAACCATCATCATACAACAATCGATTATGAGAAAAATGAAATATTACATCCAACAATACCGCGAACACCATCAAAAAAATCATCATTAACTGTTGGATCGTCAGCTACAACTTCTTCTGCATCATTATCTTCGATTAAATACAAATACGCTCCAATATCACTTAAACGTAAGGCATCGATCAGTAAAAAGGATACAGATAAACGTTCAAAAATTTTCTATGATGGTTGTACACATTTAAATATTTTAGCTAAATTAGAAAGATATGATCTGGTATTGGATCGTATATTCGATATGTTATCTAGTCAGGATTTAATTAATTTAACATTAACATCAAAACAACTTCGTAATATTGTACTGGTTAATCAGAAATCTAGAAATCGTATATCAAAATTTATAACAGAACATCAGAAAACAAAAGAGAATAACGATATAGAACTTAATGATGTACATTTGATTAGCGATAAATTACAGCAGCAACAGCAATATCAACAACATCAACAATATAATTATCATCATCATCATCATCATCAGCAACAAACACCAATAACACGAATGAAAACTATGCATAAATCACCATCATCATTACCAATGATATCATCGAATGGAACAAATTTTCGTGATTCCATTTTACAATCAAGAAAATTTTCTGTAGATAGTAATTGCGGTAATAATGCTGTTGCTGGTACACGTTTACCATTCAAAAATTGTAATTTAATTTTTGATCAACGAAGATCATCAGTAACAAATATCCTACAAAAATCACCGCCAGTTAGTCCATCGAAAAGGAAATTTCATGAGAATCAAAAGGTTTGTTAGAACGATTTATTATATATGTACATATATTTTTTATACGTTTTTTTATGTAAATTTTTTTCTGGGTGAGAGGGGGAATAAATTAAAAGAATTATTTTAACAATTTTCTCATTCATTTTTTTTATCTTTAGGTTGTAAAATTACTTAGTGCCAATGAAAAATTAATAAAATGTCCTAGATGTTCAAGATCAAGTCGAATTATAAAAATATTTCCATCATCATTCGATGAATTCTCCAATCAATTTTCTAATCATCACAATTATAATAATAACAATAACAATAACAGCAACAATAAAAATAATAATAACAATGAATCACAAAAAATTTTTAAAATGTATACGACAACGACGACAACATCAAATCAACAAGAAACATTCCATGCATCTACTTTAAGTACCTTAAAAAATTTTAATTCTAATAATAATGATAATTATAACGATTTTGTGCCAATTTCAAATTCTCAATCAGTTTCTAATCAATTTGTGCCAGTATCATCAAAAATTTCATCAAACAAATCAAAATTTGTTAAATCAATGTCAGTTGATTCTGCATATTTTATGCCAGTAACACCGATTAAAAGACATCATCATCATCATCAGCAATCACAATTTTCAAATTATTCTAATGATGTTGCTGTAAATAATTTTTCGACAAATTTACAACAGCAACAGTACGGTGAATGTACTGGAATTGCATGTAAATATCGTTTTTGTTTAGATTGTTTATGTGAATATCATCCGAATAGTCCATGTAAAATAACGACAGCATTAAATAATTCACCATCAAAGGAAGATGTACAAAATGGTATTTTACAAATAAATTCATTATCATCTGTAAAAAAAATGACAGCAACAACCAAGATGACAACAATTACATCATCATCAACAACAACAGCAACAGCAGCAACATCAGCTCCAGCTCCAGCAGCAGCAACAGCAACAGCAGCATCAACAGCGGCAACATCGAATTCACGATCATTAAAAATACGGCGCAAATCATTGAAAAGGCTGTGTTTTTAAAAAAAAATGGAAGAGGAGGAGAAGGAGGAAGGGGAGAGAAAACTGAAAGTGAAATAAATCAACGAATTTTATTTTATTTTTTTTTTAAAATGTTAAAGTACATATACATGCCCAGTTTTGAAGAAGAAGAAGAAGAAGAAATGCATTTCTAATTTTTAAGATTTTTTTTTACAATTAATTCTTTTTTTTTTTTAAAAAAAAAAAACTATAAAAATATTCGTTAGTATATAGTATATATGAATAAGAAAACAGAAGAAGAAAATAGATAGATTCGAGTAATTACATAATTTTATAAGGGAACAATAAAAGAAAATAAAAAAATTCTCATACATTTATATCATAGATTTAATTTATAATAATAATAAAAAAGAAGAAGAAGAAAAACAAGCATAAAATAATGCCGCCTTATCATGATATTCGAAGACGATGAAACGATGAAACGATGAAACGAAACGATACGATATAAAATTGCTATTATGAACCTTCATCGTTTCGAATATTAAGTGGTACATAGTGGTACAATATAAATCCTTTATAAAAACGAAGCTTTAATGTTTAATTCATACAATTTCCAATTTTGTTGTAAGAAAAGAGGGTTCGATGTCATTTCTATTATTTTGTTGATGTTTTGAAATATCATTTTTAATAATAATTTCCATTTTTTTAAAAAAATTAATTCAATATTAATATTCACAAATATTAGTAATATGCTTTAAATAAAAAAAATTCTATTAAAAACCAAAAAAAAAAATAAATTTATATGTAAACGATGAACAAAATGCTATCGACTGAGTAGACGATGAAAATCGTTTGAAATTGGAACGTTTCGAATATCATGATCGCGTTTTTAACAAGACGATACGAAACGTTTCGTCTTCGAATATCATGATAAGGCAGATGATGATATTTTATTTTGTACACGAAAAAAAAAATTTTTTTTTTTTTTTTTTTTGTAAAGAAAAATACGAGATTATTTATTATTATTGTCATTTTTATGAATTCTCTTAATTAATTAATTAATTATTGTTTTTTATAGAGAATAGAATTATTGTAAAATATAAAATGAAAACAAAAAATAATAATTGAAGTTGTTGTAGCTGTAGATCGGTTCGAATTTATATAATAAGTCTGTTCGATCTGTAACTCCGAGAAAGAAATTTTACTTCTTAAATTTTGTTCGCTTAAAGTATGATCGGAGTAATCCAAATTTTACTCTGATCTTACTTCTACTACTTTTTGCAAGAGTAAAAACTAAGAGTAAACTTATAAACTCAGAGTACAAATCGAACATGTTTTTGACACATCATATAATGTTTGACATAAACAAATTTTGTTTGTACATATTTTGATTTCGGTTCATTCTACTTTTACTCTAAGCTGTTCGATAAGAGTATAAAAAAAAAAAAAAACAGAGTAGAACAGCAATTTTCTAGAGTAAATCTACTCTACTCCGAGTACAGATCGAACAGAGCTAATAAATAGACAAAAAAAAAAAAAAAGAAAGAAAAAATATCAATGTAATGTATATTTTTGTTTTAATTTTGTTTTTAAAATAATAATTTGTATTTACGTTTTTAGTTTTTATTTTTTTATTTTTTTTTTTTTGTATTTTTATTTGTTTTAATTGTAGTTTTTTTTTTTTAAACATTTAATGTATTTTTCTTGTCATTTTTTTTTTTTTTAATTTTACTTTTAATAGTTTAGATTTGTATTAGAAAAAATAAAATAAAATAAATTATACCATTTACGAACAAAATATAAAAAAGACAACTGAAAATTTTAGTCAAAACAAATAATAATAATAATAATAGTAAATATGTAATCAAATCGATAACATATGTATTTTTTCTTTTAGTAATAATAAACAAGGATACTCTCATTTTATTTTATGTGTGTAAAATTGTAGGTATTAAGCGTTTATGTAACATTGTTTATATATATATATATATTTTAATTGTAATTTTTAGTTTAGTTTCTAGTATAATTATTTTTTTTTTTTACAGAATAATAAGAAGAAGAAGAAACAGGAGAATTTTTCAAAATGAAATTTCTTCCATTTGATGAGAATTATTAGTAAAATAAAAATAACGAAAAAAATATGATTGTAACTGATCTTGTTAGTATTATCATTTTAATTTTATGATTAATATATTAATTAATTAATTTTGTAAATTGTATTTTTTGTATGTATATGTATGTACACACAAATAATAGAGGCGAGGCGATTCGTGTCACGTTTCTTATGCCGATAAGCCGATTCTATATTCAATGCAGTAACTTCAGCTTCGATTTTGATTTAATGGATGTGTATTAGAACTTCTACATTCAATGCAGTAGAGTTGACAGATACTTTTACATGTTAAGAATGGTGTGAAGTCGAAGGTCGAATTCCAAGTTGAAGTCACTGCATTGAATGTAAAAGCGGTATTAGTCTTCGTAATTTTCGTAGTTTTAATTTCCATTACATTTTTGTGAATTACAAAAGATTTGAAAAACTGCAAAGTTGTAAAATGCTTCGCATAGTTTTTGACTTTTGTATTTCGTAATTTCGTAGTTGATGTTTGACAGTTTTCAGTTGGTATAAAAACTAAAAAAAAAAAATATTTGAAAATAAATATGACAGCTGAAATAAAAAACAAATTATACGAAAAAGTAAACTACGAAAAGATTTGATGACAACTCAACAAATTACGAAAAATTGAAAAATGAATCCCTCTAATAATTTTATATTTTTATAATTATTTTTTGATTGATTATTTAATGTACATACATACCATACCATACATACATAATGTAAATGCATATACATACCCATATATACCACATAATGTGTATATTTCGAATTTAATTTGCTCTCTTATGTTACTCTATATTGTTAGTTGTTACATATACACACACACTCTGATTAAAAATATTAATGTATTTGTATAACAGAGATTTAAATTCAATAAGATAAATAAAAATAAAACATACATACAATAATTTTAATTAGAATTATAAAACAAAATGATTTTAGTCAGAGAATAAAATGAGATTTTTTTATTTTTTTCTTAATTTTGTCGAATGATGTATTTTTTGTATCTTAGTTTTTGTATTTTAGTTTTCTTTTTTTTTTTTTTGTTTATAAGAAATATGCGAAAATAATAAAATGATAAAAAAAAAATGTGTTTTTCAAAGAAAATCTGTTTTGTTTTATTTTTATTTTGAATTTTTTAAATATGAATTACTGCTGGAACAGATTGTGTAGGTAGCTGTTGTTACGGCTGAATCATGCAACAAAGTTTGAAATCATACAAATTAATGTTTAACAAATACATAACAGAGTGTATAGCTACTGCTATTACAAAAGTTGTGGTCAACAAATTTTTTTAATTTCCAGCGCGCTACAGATTGATATTTCAGTTTTTGTGATTGAAATAAGACGCCATTTTATTATGAGTTTTAACTTCTCTCTCTCTCTTTCTATCTCTCTTACGAAATCGAATCTGCGATTTTCATGTCTTTTATTATATTCGTCAGTGTCACCGTCACCCGTCAGCGTCACGCCAGGTCGTCAGCCATGTTGTCTGTAGTTTTCCTTGTCCATCCACGCTTTGGAATCTCCTCCATATTTAACACTCCATTAACCATGTGATTGCTCTCTGGTTTTCGTAATATGACCGTTGCTGCCGTTGCCCGTACTAGTAAAATTAAAATTTCTAATTAATGTGAATCACTTGATGACTAAGGGGAGCATAAAGTTGCACCAGTTGCACTAAATTTTCAAAGGGAATCAGAAGGGGAATTGTATATCGCGGAAGTATCTCGTTTCGAAAGAAAAATAAACCGATTTCGACTTCAATTCTGATAGAAAATTCAATTTGAATTCAATTTTATTCGAAAACGAGCTCTCGATCTCCAATCGAGTTACATAATTCCACCCACTCCAGACAATGGAAAAAATACCAAATGGTAAAAGCGCCTAACATGACAATATCATATCTTATCACTAAAGGCGCGTAATTGGGCTACTTGTTACGGGACAGTGGACACTTGTGTTTAGTATATACATAAATTGGGATTCAAGAGGAGGCCAAGGCTCGATTTGAGTGCCATACAATTACAAATGAATAAAATTAGGCTTCATTCAACATTATCAACCTATAGAGTGTAAATTATATATCTTCAAGAAGTAGAGACACAAACAAAAATTTCTGGAAGAGATGGAGAAGAAGGTAGTATTAGAAAACGAAAATTCTGAAAACCTTTAAAGCAAAGAATAAATGAGTTACATAATTTCATTAGCAATGAGGATTATTGAATTGAAAATGAGAAATTTCTTTCCATCTGAAACGGAAAAATAAAACAAACTCAAAAAATACAGAAAAGAATCAAGAGGATTTAAAAAACTATTTGGTTACAAGCCTTCAAGTTATGATTTAATTAAAGGAAGTGAAAGATACCATAAACTACTATAGCTACTTTTTCGATTCGATGTCATTTAATTTCTTTTCTTCTGCTATTCAATATAATCAAATCAAACTCAAAACACATATTTTGTATAATTCATTATGTATTTTATATAATTCAAGAAAATTTCAATGATTTAAAAAAAAAAAATAAATTTATTCTTCACTTTTTATCGTTGTGAAAAATTCATTATAGTTATCATTATGATTTAAACACATATTATGTAAAATTACAGCTGATTTGTAAATATTTGCAGGATTAGGGCATGATAATAATGAAGTTTTATATAATTCTAGATTCTTTAATCTAGGATAACGACTTTCGATTTGTTGAAAAAGTTCCGATTGTATATTACCTACATAATCTTTTAAGTCATCACTCATAATTACAATATTTTTTATCCATTCTGAATTTAATGATAATGTTGAGGATGATGATGATGATGATGATGGTGCATTTAATTTATCTGATGATGATGATGATGATGTTAAATATCTTTCAATATCTGTATTATTTGAATTTAAAAAATATTTTTGATGAAATGGAAATGAATTTGAATTTTTTTGATATAACATCGATTTTTTGAATATTTCAAGTTCATCAAAATTATTATTATCTGTACTTTCAACATTATCTGTATTCCTTTCTATAAAAAATGCTTCTGTATGTCGGAATATATTACTGAAATCGATAACATTTTGTGTTATCAATAATTTTTCATTTTTATCCTGTATATTTTTATTGTTACACCCTTTTGTAACAATTGTAATTTGTTTTTTAATTTTAATCACTTTATATGTTAAAATTCCAATGCATGAATTTAAATTATTTTGTGTATATTCTGATTCTGGTGATGTAAGTAATGTTTTCATTCTGTCTTGTAACATATTTCGAAAATCTTTACTCAATAATTTCTGTTCGGTTATAGTTTTTGGCCATGTCATATACATATCTTTTAAATTATTTATAATGAATTCTTCAATTTTTTTAATTATATTCAAACAAATAATGGAATTTTCTAAATTGAATTTTTTTGTTATATCATGTATTGGACATTGTGTTGATAAGTAATAAAAGAATATCATAAAATCACGTTGTATATCATGTTCATCAATTCGTCGTCGTTTCAATTGTCTACTGACACTTTGAATATCTTTGTATTGATTCAATACAAAATTGAATGTTTCCTTTGACATTCTGAATTGTTCTTTAAAGTAAATATCATTTTCATTCATTAACGTAACAACAATATCGGTTTGATTTGATGGTACTGGTAAATTATTATTATTATTATTGGTTGATAATGATGATGATGATGATGGTTCTATTTTGATGGTTACTTTTGGATTTTCACGTGTTTGTTTTCTTGATTGAGTTGTTGTACAAATATTTGAAGAAATTTTATTCTCATCCGAATCATCATGATCAAGATCATCACCGTCGTGATCACAATTACTCATACCAATAAGAGCTTTTAAAATTGTACTGGAAGATTCTGAATCGGATTCGAAATCAGAATCAGAATCAGAGTCCAGAAGCATAAATAAAGCCTTAAAATTTAAATAAAATTAGTACAAAAAATATTAAAAAATTTCAGGTACATATGTAATATTAATTCTTTTACTTACAGTTTGAAATAATAAATTCATTTTTGTTTGATTTTTGTGTTGTTATTCAGGTTAAATTCAGTCAGGAAGTTAGTTAAAATTTGAAATTTTTCAAAAATTACTTTTTTATTCACTCACAAATAATTAAATAAATTTATTATTTCTTTTTAATTCATTTATTTCTAATTTTAATGTTTGGATTTGCGTTTTTGCAATTTGTGCTTCTTTTTCTTTATGATTTGACTTTTCTATGATAGTTGGTAGTAAAAACAACCAAGCCAAATCAAATCAAAATCAACTATCGAATACAAACAAATGGAGTGCAGTAAGCAGTACCAGATACCAATTCGCAATTCTTGGAAAACGAGAACCAAGCAACAGGCAATGCCATGCCAATGGTAAAGATATAAAAATTATTATGTTTAATCAAATCATCATAGTAGGCATTGCCGCATTGCCTACTAGGTAAGGTATTTGCACATTGTATTTTCCATTTCTTTTGTCTTGTGCTGAATGCTGAGTAAAATTGGAAGTGGAAAATATTTTTATATGATTCTATTTCTATTACAATTTAACCTGTTTCCATATAAATTTTCAATATTAGCTTTCAACTTTACTATATACCGTTCCGTTTTATTATAACGGGTATGTTTTGAAACGTATCGTAACGGAACGGGACGGGACGGGACGGGACGGAACGGGCTTATCGTGAATACGCCTTTATTCTTAAGATAAACACGTAACAGCCATCGCACAATTACCGCGACAACTACAGCGTATCGCCGAAAGTTCGCACAATTTGGGCGCGACTGCAGCGTAAAATATATATGAATTTTACATTTCTTCTTCTTGCGAACAGATTACTACTACAACTACTGCAAAATCGGCAAGAAAGGCTCGTTGTCGCTGAAAAATAGAATAGAATTTGTTTGGGCGAAAGCGACAGCGTAAAAAGTCCCATTTGATTACTGTATACGATGTAGTTGTCGCCTGAATTGTGTGATGCAAGTAATATTTCAGGCGCAACACAATCAAGAATCAAACGAGATATTAAATGCCTGCGAAATATTATCGCTGTTGTTAATTTTTCAACTTTTGTTGTTTTCTTAATTCTTATAACATAACATAACTCAACTGAAGACGACGATGACGATGGTACAAATGGTACAAATATGTAGTTTTAAATGAAAATTTTGTCATAAATCAAATCACATAAAAATTAAACATGCTGGCAGTACTCATTGGTGAAGGCGAATTTTAAAATCCAAACAAAATCTCTAACCTCACATTTTCATTCGCCATGAATCGTATACATTACATATTTGCTTGTATTTGATTGAAAGCAAACTGACATTCATCAAATTGAAATTGAATTGGATGAACTATCAACTAAACGTCAACATTTGCAATTAAAATAAAATTGTTTAAGAATAGAATTAGCACGTGTTGTTGGATGATTGCCGAAGGAATATATCTTAATTTTGCTAATAATAAACGTTTTTATAGTTTTTAGAAACAAATCATGGGCGTTAAAAATAAGTCAATTAAACGTAAATTAAAAGAAGATAGTAGTGTTCCAAAAAAGTTAAAAAAATCAATTAATGAAAGCAGAGAAAATGACGAAGAAAATAATGAAGATAACAATCTTAAAAATCAAATGAATTCTGATGATGAAGATCTAGAGACTTCATTACAAAATATATCAGAACAAAGTAAATGTGAAGATGAAGAAGAGATGGAAGAATCTGAAAATGAAAACGACGATTCTGAAGAACAAGATGACAATGAAGAAAATAAAGAGGAAAATATTAAATTTGGTAAAGATTTTAAAATGAAATTGTTTCGACAAAAATTAAAAGGAGATTCATTCATAACTGGTGCGTAAATAAACTTTAATATTTTTCAATAATATATTTATGTCCTTTTGATAATTAATTTAAAAAAAAAAAATTTTTTTTTTTCTTTTAATTTTAGAATTACGTCATTTTTTATATTTAGCTAATCGAAATCCAAAATTCACTAAAAAATACATTGAGAAAAAAGGTAAGCCTTTAGAATTAGTTGAAGCTCTAGATCGTATTGATAAAAATCAACTGTTCCATATATCATATATATGTAATGCATTACAATTAGTTCTTATGGAAATTTTAAAAAATCACAATGAATCAATGAAAGAATCAGCAGTGAATGCATCGCGTTATTTTATGAAAAATCATTCAAAAGTAATTGAAAAACTTTTGTTATCAGGAAATTATGAGCATCGTAAAATCATTATAAAATTATTGACTGTAATAAATTGTTTAGAAACGCAATTAGGTAAACAAATATTGCAATGTTTCGATAGTTTAACATCAACATCAGCAGCAGCAGCAACATCAAAAACTAAATTATTACTATGGCATTCAAAAGATGAATTAAAAATGTTACAAGCTGAATCAAATTCGAAGAGTAAAAATCAACATTGTAATGATGACAATAATCAGGATACTGTTCGTAAATGTTTTATACATTTTATTTTATCGTATATAATTGATGGTGATTCATTATTAATAAAAAATCTTCTAGATAAATATGAATTAATAAATTCAATTTTATCTGGATTAATATATGATGATCATGTAACTGTATGTGTCGTATTGAATACTATGAAAAAGTATATTTTAGAAAATGCACAAATAACAAAAACTAAAAAAGCATATATATTCGATATTGATAACGTTAAACATTTGTTAAAATTGTACAATTGGAAAGGATCAAATTATTTTTTACATTGTCAAAATGTAAATTTAGATAATAAGAAGCAAAAGAATCAAAGTAATACTACTATTGATGCTGCTTCTAATAATGATAATGATGATGATGATATTAATGAAGAATTAAAAAAAAATGATGAAGATAATGATCATAATAATGAATATGTAAATGAACATGAAAAATATTTAGTATCCGAAACAGTACATGAATTTTTAATTATATTATTAACATCACGTAAATATGGTTTAGCATTTGATGCAATAACAAATTATCGAATTAAATATAATTTATTACAATCAAAATGTTTACCATTAATTAAAAAACCATGGTTAAATAATTTAAAATCTGAATTAATTATAAAAATATTAAAAACTTGTCCAGAATTATCTAAACAAACAGTTAGAAAATATTCAAAATGTTTACATATTCATAGAGCTGGTGATGATTGGGTAAAAATTTCAAAATTTTTACAAAATTTAATAAATGAATTAAATCCAAATGAAATATTTGAACAGAAAAAAAATTTTCTAAATAAAATAACAATAACAGATTTTTCATATTGGATTAAAAATATATGTTTACCAATAGATGGTTTAACATATTTAAAAACAAAAATGATATTGAATCATCAAAATTATGAGATACGTTTAAATGCAGTACGATTATTATATATAATGTTTAAACAACATTGTAATTATATGAATTTAATAATAAATCATGAAAAATTAAAGGGTAATTATGATTTACGTAAATTTAAATTAGATATATTAGATTATGTATTTGTTAATTTTCCAACAATTGAAAATATTGTATTATCATTATATGATACAATTAAAATAAATGAAAAAGAATTAGAAAATATTTTAAAACATTTAGAAATTGTATTAGATTTAATATTATTGGCATGTAAAACATATAAATCATTTGTTAGTAAAACAATGATGATTGTTAATTTTTTAACATTGATACGACCATTATATGAGGCAGAAATATATCAAGATAAAATTGAAAATGAATCTATAGAATATAAAATTATAACAAATGATAATGAAATGAAATTTAAAAGTTCTGATATATTACGTATTGAAATGAAAGTGATCAAAACGATATTATTGTTACAACCGAAATCATTATTGCCTGGAAAAGAATTATTTGTGAAAGTTTTAACAAGTTTCATAAATACATTCATACATTCTAGCTATGATGATGAACATCAATATGAATCTGGACAACTGTTAAAAGGTATTTTTATGAATAGTGGCCTATTTGAAAATGATATTATGGCTATGAATTCGATTATGATGGAAAATACAAATGATATTTTAAGTTTTAAATCATTTGAAATTGATTTATGGTTAGAATCATTACGTTATATCAATAAAGATATATTAGATAATGTTAAAAACATTTTAATTATAAATTTTAAACATAAACCAGATGATTTAATGAAATTATCAAATAATGTATCAACATCAACAGAAAATTTAATCGATTTAAATAATAAAAGTATAAATGAATACAGTAATTATGATAGTGAAAATTTACAAAAATTATTTAAAAATATTGAAAATGATTTTATTTTTACACAAGAATATATTGAACAACCGATATTAGGTAAATTATTACCGTTAATAATTCAAAAATATACAATTGAAAATGATATTGATATAAAAGATTATTTAAATACAATATCATTATTATTATTCTATTATATACCACAATCATATATAATTAAAAATTTATTTACTAAATATAATAATATAATATCAAAAACAATTTATAAATTTATGATACAATGGATCGATTTAAAATGTTTTGGTAAACTTAAATTTGATTTAATACCATTTTTACAAGATGTCTATAATTCAGTAATAAATGGTAAACAAAATTTTTTTGAAATCTTTAAATATAAAAATGATGATAAAAAAAATGATGATAAAAATATGAAATTTTTATGTAAAATTATAAATGATGATGAAAAACAAAATATACAAAATAATATTGAAGAAATTGAAATTTATTTAAATTCAATATTAAAAAATGAACGTTTAATTGTAATTTATATTTTTCAAACAATTTTTATTGTATCACAATTAATAAATAATGATAATTTTAATGATGATCAAATACAAATGTCATGTAAACATTATATAAAAAATTTCTTAAAAATTCTATGGTATCATAAGAAATGTAAGAATAACAAAGAAATTTCAATGAATTATGAAAATGATGTAACAACGATCACAAGCAGCAGTAACAATCAACAGACTAACAACTGTACTAATAAAATTAATAATTGTAGTAGTAATCAACAGGAAATACAAATTTTATCATATTACGATTATATAATCCGTTACATATATTGTTCACATTTGTATCTATTGAAAAATTTTCATATAATTCCAGAGACAAAAACTCAAATGAATTATTTTAATTTCATATTAGAAATAACAAAATTAATAAATCAATTGCATGAATTAAATTCAAATAAAAATGATATGAATACATTTAATTTTCAAGAGTATACAATTAATTTTCGTAAAAAATCCTGTAATCAAATTATTTCTTCAATTATGAAACAAATAGAATCAGAATCCGAAACAGATTCAGAATTAAAATTTAATGAACAATCATCAAATGAACAAAATTTAGAAATTGAACAAAAATCATCAACAGAAAATTTAATAAAAATTTTAGAATTATTTAAATTATCGAATGAAAATTGCGTTGATTTATTAACAAATTTAATCAAATTAAAACCAAAACAATTTTTAATTCGAAATTCATTAAATTTAAATGAAACAAAAACATCAATTTACTTTGATATTTTAGTATATTGTTTAAATCGTTTATCAGAATTGAAAGAAATAAAAAATTTATCATCAAACATCATTACAGCAATCGCAAAAATTTACATTGATCTAATCAAAGATACAGATATTAATGTTAATTTTGAAAAATTTGAAAATTTCTTACATAATTTTTTGAATATTTATCATTTTTACATTGATTATATTCCATCTGATGTAATTTTGGTGATTTTAAAAAATGCAAAAATAACTAAAAACACAATACGTTTAGGAATTTTATTATTGGAACGTCGTAAAGATTTACAAAAATTATTTTTACGTGAATTAAATCAAGATGTAATTAGTAAAAAAGAATTATGTTATCCATTATTGAATGTTTGTTGTTGTTGTTCGTATGATGATTGTGACAATAATAAATCAGAAATTTATAGTATCGATCAGAAATTGTTACAAATGATTTATAACGAATATAAAAATGGTATAATGAAATTAATTGATAAACCACAAAAATCTGGTATTATATATAAAGAAAATTTATATATATCTGAATATTTAATAGATAAATGTATGCCGTTAAGTGAATGCTATGATTTTACATTGAAAAGAAATTTTAAATTTGATACAACCATAAATCAAGTTGAAATCATTCAAGTGAAATTAATTGAAAAAATTTTCACAAAAGCAATCGAATCAAAAATATCGAATATTAACGAAGAGGGAAATATAGAAATGATATGTGAAATTTTTGTTAATTATTTGCATATAATATTACAGTTTTACATTGTGATTTTCAAACATCAACAACATCAACAACAGCAACAGCAGCAGCAACAACAGAAGCAATTCGATTTTAATAAATTCAAATTTTTATCGTATACAATATTTAAATGGTTTGAGAATTATTCAAAATATTTCCAAGTAGAAATTGATGATAGTCGAACAGAAGGAATGTATGAGAAAATTTTAAAATCTACTATATGGCATCAATTTTATAAGAATTGCTTAAAATATGGTATGCAAACAAAATTCGATATCGATTTACATTCAAACGATAATTTCAATGATAAAAATAATTCAGAAATGTTAAAAATTTTTGCATATCTATGTGATAAATTCTATAAAAATTATAACGGACATTTAGATAATGATCAAAATGATCATAATGATGAAGAACGTAATTATCAATCATCAGGCAATTACAATAATAGTACTACTACTGATGTTGATAAAGAAATTTCTCAAATTTTCGATATGATTGTGTCACATTCGAAATTTTTTGATATTGTATTATCGCATAATACGACATCATCATCATCATTTATCGAAATCAAAACACAAATAATGCATCTGTTATTAATTTTAATTGAAAAAAATCCAAAAATTTTAAATAAAAATCATATTCCAATATATTTGGGTAGTTATCAAGCAAAATTAACAGAATGTGATCGTTATATATTAGCAATATTACAATACTATGAGCTAAATGGTATTGATATGCATGAATATCGTCCATTTGTATGGGGTGAACAGGCTATCGTACATTATTCATTAAATAAAGAACGAAAAAATGATAATGGTGAATTAATGACAGTCATAAAAACAACATTACAAGATAAAGAACCATCAATATTACAAATAATGTCATTAATTGATTCACAAATCAGTGAATATACATTACGAAATTATCCAATATGGAGAAAATTGAATACAATCAAACAATTACCGATCACAAAATTCCATGATCCATATATGATAAAATTTAATTCAATTAAAAATGATGGCGGTCATGATATAAAATATATTGATGCTAATGCTGATGATTATATTGATAATGATAATGATGAAAACAGTAATAATAATAATATATATTCAGATTGTTATGATCCAGCATTTATATTGCCATTAATGTCGATGCTATTTGCTCCAGAAATTTATTCGTATCCAATACGACCAGTACAAAATGGTATGTTGGGAATTTGTTTTGCAGCATTATCATGTCAAGATAAAAATATGCGTTTAGCAGCCGGTTGTATACAATTACGTTATCGTCAACATTTTGAAAATCATAAATTTTTCGATAAACCAATATGGCAGCAGGCATACGATAATATACAATCGGGATTAAATAATTTACATATAAGTTGGATAAAACATAAAAAAATTAATGAATTAAAATGTAATAATAGCAACAGTATACCAAGAGTTCCATATATATCTGGATTATTTTTAGCTAAATGCATAAATATTTTAATTGAACCAACAAATTCATTATATAAAATTTTAACAATGTTTTTACGTTTAAAGGATAATTTTAATTTTTTACGTGTACCAGAATTTAATATATTATTTCAAAATCCAGATATAGAACATCAGCATTATCGTAAATTCATTTTAGAAGTGATACGTGATGGTGTTAAATGTAATTCAGATTTAGTTCTATTAATAACGACAAATACATTTAAAGTAATATTAGGATATTATGGAAATGTAAATGTATCATCATCGTTCGGTACATCTGTGTCATCGTCGTCGTCGCCGTCGTCGTCATCATCGTCTTCATCTTCGTCATCAACAACGATAATAACAAATTTAGAAATAAATTTATTGATTTTAGAAATAATAAATGTATGCGCTAAATTACCGAATACAATAAAAATTCTTATCGAAAAACTTGGTATATTATCATGGATAGATACGATCATATGTAATTTAGAATATTATCATTTCGATACGATCGATTTAATTATTAGCATTATAACAAATATATGGAATTCATTAAAATTAAATATTAAAAAATTTTATAATTTTCAATATTTACAAATGATCATATTCAATTTAATGATTAAATTATCAACATTTATTTCTGGCCGTTTGAAAAAAAATAATTTTATGAATTTCATATATGTTTTAAATAGTACATCAAAAAATATGAAATTACATAAAAATTTAACTGAAGAGAATTTAAATCGTATTATATCATGTTCACAAAGATATTTTTCAAATTATATATGGTATTTAAATAATATCAAAATGAATGGTTCAAATTGTATTGAAAATGAAATGAAATTTTGTCAACGTTTACAAACAAATAATTTTGATATTTGTGGTAATAATAATTATGATGATGATGATGGTAATATTGATAATGAAATAAATTTAGATAATATAAGTAAATTAGGTTTAATTAATTTAAGACAATTCATAATTGAATGGATTAGAAATTAAGATAAAAAGAAAGAAAAAAATATTTGTATTTTTTTTTAGAATTTTTGTTAAGAAAATGTAAAAAATCCTTTTCTTTTTCGTTATTTTGTAAATGAAATTTAATTAAAATAAAATGAATTTAATAACTAGAAAAAAAAAACGTGTTTTTCTTTGTGATTATAGAAAACAAAAGGGAAAATGTGTGCTTTAAAATGTTTTAAAGGCAGATCTTTGAATTCATTCAATTCATTTTTTTTTTTTTTTTTTGAAACAAAATATGACGCGCATTTCTGTGATTAAAATTCTGTGATCGTATAGTAACGAATTTCCTTTTTGCTGTTTTTCATATACATATATATTTTTTTCTTTGTTTCTTTTTGTTTTTAACTAATATAGAAAATAATGAAGAATTAAAACAAAAAACAAACAAAAAAATTAAATTGACAAAGAACGGAAAAAACAGCTATACTACAAATTATCTGACAAGATCTTCTCAAGTCTACATATAGCATTTTATTTTATTTATTTTTTTATATATTTTACTATTCTTGATTGATTCTAATCGTTTTTTTTTTTGTAGACAGATTTATCTATAAATAACCACAACTTCTAGAACTTAATATTAAAGATTTATTTTATTTTATATACGTGTATACATGCATGGAACGATCAATGATCTACAATACTCAATACAAGTTTAGATAAGCAATGCTTAACAAGAGTAACAAGTAACAGAACATAACAAGCAGCAGAACAGTATCTACCACATTATACGTTTACCGCGTACCGCGTTTACCTGAATTTCAGATATACGAGAAAAAAAAGCTAAAAGAAGCTTCTTGTAAAGTTATTTGTGGTGGTTCTGTGTTAGAGAGTTTTGTTATGCAATTTTTTGAAATCTTAGTAGAATTTTAACTCTACTACAAAAAAAAAACATTTTGCTGAAATGGGAGAAATTTACAAACTTCTCTCTACTCTGTTTATTATTAAACATCTCTTTCAGTATTTGGATTTGTTTGAACTTGAACTCCAAATAAAAATCAAATTCGAATTCGAAAACTTGAAAAAGTTATAAAAATGAATATATGGGCACTGGACTGAAAGACAGAAACTCCGGTTTTATATTTAGATTTTAAAATTTTCATGACTTTTGTTGTGAAAAAACTCTTGAAGTTCTACTACCCACCAGCCACCACTTAAACTATTCACATTAACCATTAAAGTAAAGAGTACCGGAGTACCATACCAAGCCAAGGATAAAGTTAAAGTGATTAAAGAAGAAACCCTTTTCTTTTTTCAATTGATCGTGTATCGATATTTTTTTTTTCTTTTCGAAATTAATATTTTTGCTTCCTTTGCTATGCATATGTTTTGTAGGTATGTACATATTACATATAACAATTCACGGGTACAACTGTTACGCAGTTTCTATTTGAAAAGTAAAAACATTTTGATATATATTTTAATTCAAAATGAATTTAAAGTTGCATGTTATTCGTTTAATGTTCATAAATCAAATTTTTCGCGGTGGCTAAACTCTATATAGGTGTACTATTATACATATATGTAGATAGATAGCTTGTAAAAGAGTTAAAAAGTAAAAAAAATACAAGACGAGTGTATATGTTATTTGGAATAATAGTATACGCCGGTTTAACAAGAAAATTTATATATATTGAATATAAAGTTTTTATTTATATGTATTTTTGTTTCGATTTTTATGCAAAATTTTATATTTTGTTTGCTGTGGTTTTTTTTTTTTTTGAAATTACGATACTTATGTATACATACAGTGCGTAGGTATATAAAAAAAGAATATCCAAAAGTGATTTGGTTTTTAAGCAGCATAGGCCCTGTTCAAAAACGTCAAATATTGATTGCAGAAAAGTATAAATGCAGTGGCAGCTCTTTAGTTGCTGCTGCCATAAAGCAGATGTAGATTTTTGTAAAAAGCAGTGATTCATAGTTTTTGAACGTTTTACCTGACTGTGTTTAGTGATTGTATTTTATAATTACATATTTAAAAATGGAAACTCTAGCTATAAATATTTGTGTAAACATCATAATAATTACAATTATCACCACATTATTTGTGTAATATTACGTACTACTTTGACATTTAGCAAATAACGCATCAACAGTTTAAACGCTGCACATATATGCACTGCATTATGCGCATAAATTTTGATCTACTACGTTTTTGAACAACTGCATTGCTTTGCCTGCATGTTTTTGAACGCCATGCATTGATGCAAAGCATATTTTGACGTTTTTGAACAGGGCCATACTTTTGTACATACATTTGTGCGTTACGATCGTATGTACGTATACATTATGTACATACATAAAAGTGGAAGTGTAATAAAATAAATATGGCCGAATTCCTTAATAGTATAGTAGACAGAGACTTAGTAGTGTAATGTTTTGTGTGGTAAAGGTACAAATTACACAATTCATGTACTACTTATTATACTAGAATGTATGTACTTTTATTTCATATACACATATAAATTTTTTTTTAAATTGTTCACCAAGATTGACTGGTGAATCTGTATATAGGAGAATGTATTATAATTGTGGCTTTGAAAAGTTTAAAATTTTCGATCTAATTTGTGGTTATTTTTGTTGTTGTTATTGCTTTCCAATATTTTTTCTTTTTTTTTTCTTTACTTTTTTTTTCAATTTTTTGTTTGTTTGTTTGTTTGTTTCGGTTTTATTGCCATTGTGAAGCACTGTGTAATAAATTGAGATCAGTATGCCTGATATTTTGGCCTAAAGCATTTTTAGATTTTTTCCAGAAAAGAGATTTTGATCACATATTTTGATCATCGATATGGCTGATGTGGTTGTTATGCGCAAGCGCATTGTATGTTGTATGCATTTAATTCATTTCATAAAATAAAAACAGAACTAAACGAAACGAAACGATAAAAAAAAAACAATAACAACAGCAACAACAACAAATAAATTATAAATAAAAGAAAATAAAAATGAAAAAAAAAAAAAACGGAAGAAAATTTTATTTGATATGTTCACTTGATCGGAAAATATAATTCTATATATGTAATACCAATATGATATCAAATTCTTGTAAATAAGTACTACTCGTATTATACATTATATACATACATATATATACGAGTGCACAGCACACACATACGGTGGTTTTTTGTAAGGAATGTAGAGAACAGGTTACGTGCATAACGTCTGTTTCTGTGCATACATAACATCATATATGCATGCATCCATATATTTTGTAGTTATACACAAACAAATAACTATTATAATGTAGATCATTGTATATGATATATAGATCATGGTATGGTATATTATAGTAGTATCATCGTGAAAGTGATCTTTTCAAAAGTGCAAGAATGATTATAACAACGCGGTTACTGATTTTATTTTTTTTTCTTATTTTGTTTCGATTTGTTTGGTTTTTGTGATAATTTTATGTTTTTTCGTTATTATTTTTCATGAAAGTAATGATTTGATTTTTTCATTTCTTTGTTTGCTTTTCCGAATCATAATATAAAGGTAAAGGTAATTCATATATGTATAAGTATGTAATAGTATACATAAATATGTAGTCGTAGTGTACTGATGGACTGCTGATAGGTAATAATACCTATACATATACACAAACACAAGATTTGTATATATGTTTTTATCTTATTTACAGATTTGTTTTTATTTTTATTCTTATTTTCTATATACATAGATATACATTAATCTTTAATGTTGTTGTAAGTGATCGTAACAAACCGCATCTTAATCAATTAAGATAAAAATAATAAAATAGAAAAGTGATTATTATATGTAATATATGTATAAAAAGTAAAAAATAAAAAAAATATAGAGATATGTAATTTGATACTCATATACTCGTACACATTACATACATATACATACATTTGCCATCATAGAGATAAAAATGAATTATACTTTTACGATTTAAAAAAAGATTTAAAAGTACTACATGCATCTATTTAGTATACATATATGTACATATGAAAGCATGAATACACACAGATACACAAGTGACCATTATTATAGGTATAGTAATGAGCAAAAGAAAATCAGAAAAAAAACAGACAAATAAAATAAAATTTCGTTATGATTAAGTATCCGTAAAAAGTGTATTTACGATTTAAATCAAGATTAAATACTGCGACCAGATAATATAAATTTATAAATAAAAATTATATTTGATTTTTATTGGAAAATTTATAAAATAGCAAATATATTGGGCTACTGTCACATGAATCTGAATCTAAAACTTAAAATTTCAGATTTAAAATTAACTTTTTTTTTCATTCTGATTCTAAAATTGAAATCTAGTTTTCAATATTTTTTCTTTAAATTTGTTGTTGTTATAAAATCGGTTTTTACCAAAATTTACCTGACAATTCAGTTTGTTCGCAGCTATGAATTCAGATTCAGATTTCAGATACATGTGACATTGACATGTACTGATGTCGGCATGTTTCATTTTTTATTCTGAAAATAATCAGATTATATAAAACGGAAACATACGAACCGAAATGTTTTCAGATGCTGAATTTTTCAGTGACATATAAACAGATCACATTTACTAAAATGAATTTGAAATTGAATTTGAATTTTTTTGAGATTCAGATTCATGTGACAGTAGCCTTAGATTTACAAATCAAATTGAAAACACACACATTAGATGCGTTCCTTTTGACCAAGTAAAGTACTCCCAAGTACTCGGGAGTAGATTGTAAATGGAACGCAATTTTTTTACTTGGAAGTAAAAAGTAACCTCAAATTTCAAGGCATATACATTTCTAAGGCAATATAAATATTGGAGTGACAGTTGGCCGTGCTCAAATTTCAGCTGTAATGTATTTCAAATTTGTTTTGTTGTTGATTTTAGATTCTCCATAACCTTCAACAATAAAAAGCAACCTTTTGAAGGAATTACGTGTAATGAAAATATTACAGACTTTTAACCTATTTCTTTAATCTCTAACGATTGAAACACAAGAATCTCTGACGGCGAATTTTGGCGTAACTAACCATGCAACTGTCAAGCTAATTACTCGAATACAAGAGGTGGTGTAGATGATCACGACTACAAGTAATTGGGAGTACTTTACACTTTACTTGGTCAAAAGGAACGCAACTATTATGTACGAAAGTATAAAAAGGGATTCATTAAAGTGATTTTAGTAAAATAAAAAATTCGAGTATTTAAAAAGTCTAAAACTAATAAAAAAAGGTAAGGTATCTACATTTCATGTTACTATATTGAACATTGAAACATTTTTTTTTTAAAAAATTTTATTATGACGTAAATACTATATTGAAACCATATTAGTCGTCGTTGTAAGTACACGAAACCGAATACATTCTAAATAAAGTAAAAATCGGTTAAGAGGAAAATTTCTATCAAATTACCTTTCTGAATTGGAATTTTCTATATATGTATGTGTATTGTCTGCGTACAATATTATGAATTGAATGCAATATAGCGTGGTAATACACGTATTGTATTTGTAAAGTGAAAAGTTTTAATGTTCGTGGGAAATATTTCAAGAGTATACGTGCGTATGTACTTGAATAATAAATGCCCATGGTATTGTATTTATTATTATGTAAAAGACAAGATACATAGTTTTCAAAGCAGACTATTGAAGTAATCCATTGTTCTTAATGGTTTCATTATCATCAGGGGCTTGGTATATACTATCATGTACATACGAGTATTAAAAATGTACAAAATACAAACGTGTGTTAACATGGAATAGAATGAAATATAATTAAAACCTTTTGAATAGAATTGAAATTCATTTCATATTAAATTTATGTGTAAGAAAATAATCATTTTTTAAAAATACTAAAACATATTTTAGATATTTTCATGAAATTTTCAAAGTTTTCATTTCCAATTAATTTCAAAATTTGAACAAAAAATAAAATAAAATAAAATAAAATTCTTGATTACTATTGAAAAATTAAAAATTTTATTAAACATTCTCGGCTAATTTTCAAATAACTATATACAAGTATCTACAGCTACCACATATACAATCACTTTACCATCAATTTCTCTACTCTATAGTTGTATATAGACTGTATTAATCAGATTCATTATGATGAGAATATAAATTACTGTATAAAGTATAAACATCAAATTTCTGCCTGCATATATGTATATATATTTTTGTACATTTTATGACTGTAACTCCTGCACATTTTAGAAAATTTCATTCCTTTACTTATACAAATACATACTCGTATACGCGTGCAACTGTTCGTATGGTTATGCATTCTATTTCTATAATCAAATCAAAGAACTATACTATAAGAAAAGATTAAATATTTGCACGTAAATATCATTGAATTGAAATCAAAAATGGTCTTTTACACTATTTTATATACGCGACGCGAGAATATATATACAAATAAACGCAACTACGAGTATATATACTTGTATAAAAATGTATTACATGCGAAGTGTATATCAATAAAAATATGAGGAAGCAAATAAATTATAAAATCATGCTTTTCCGTATAAAATTAAATAAAAAAAAATAAATAAATAAAATTAATTTATAATTTTATTTTAAAATCACGCGGTAGTATATCGCGGTTCTTCATTCATACCATCTAAAAAATCTATAATAAGAAATTCTTATTAAAAAAAAAAAACAAAAATGTCAAAGAATATTTTTGAGTGTTATTCGATGTTTTATTATTTATGTGTGTTAAATTTGATTATTTTTTAATTGTGATTTTAATGTTAATGCTCGTGTCGTGCTCGTTTATTTTCAAAGTAATATGCGGGTAATGAATACAGGAGTATGCATTTATTTTTTATCAGAACTTTAAAAGGGCAAGTAAAATTAGGTATACTTATACCCATTTCGAAAAATGTGTATACATACTTGCATGTTTAGGTACACTGTACACATAGTATTCTAAAGAATTTTTCGTTTCAAGATTTTCCCATTTTAATTTTTTGTTTTTATTTATTTTTATAAAGAATTAAAACACTGTGAAAGACTACGATACTATAGTATAATACCAAACTATTTTTATTAAGAGTAGCCAGCACTAGCACCAAATCTTTTACTTTTGCACCACCTATCTCCGAAGTTACTTTACCGATTTCAATGAAATTTGAAACATAGATTGATAGGAATTGTGGTTCTTGAATGGATCACTTTTTTTAAAAAATGTCCTTGTTTCCTTTTTACAGGGTGTTAAAGTTGTCAAAATTCTGAATTTTCATTTTCCAAATGCACCTCGTATAGCAAACACTGATGGACAAAATTTTTTGAAATTTTAATATAGCCTGAAGTATATTTTGGTCCTTAAATAGAACACCTTTTTGGGTTTTTTGTTCTAAAATATAGTTATAGCTCTTGAAAAAGTAGAGGGATTTTTTTTTATCAAAATCCTTAAAAATTCAATTTCAATAGCACCTATAGTTATGCAAAAACGTTTATTTATAATTTTTGTAAAATTTCTTGTGCACAATCGTAGTTGTTGTTTTTGAAATATTTCCATAACTAGATCCTAGCCTTAAGAAACTACATAACTACTAGACTAGGTATATAAAAAAATTTTTCTTAAAAAAACTAATTGCGTGATTCACTTGTATACATTTTAATACCAGTCAGTCCAGATAGATTTTATTATAATTTACGGTTAATACGTATAAGTATCGATTTTCATCGATAAATTTCTCATATTATATTAGCGAACATTATATGCTACGGGAATATATATGATGAAGTCTATTGCTAACTATTATTATTATTATTATTCAAAAAAAGTATTACATACAAACGTAAGATGTATATATACATTTATAATAATTGTGCATCATTTTAATAAACGAACAATAATGATATATGCACCCATATCACATATAATATAAAAGTTAGTTATTATACATTTTACAAATATGCACATTGAAGTATATATAAGTTGTTTGATTAGTTAAGTAAATAATGTATATACATAATTATATATGTATTCCTGTATATACATACGTAATTAATTATTAAGTGGCCGTTGCTTGCTGTCAAATTGATGTGTAATCGATGACAGGCTTAATTAAGATCTGTATATGAAATATACAAATGAAGTTTTATTAATGAGATAATGTATTTATTTATTTTTTTTTTTAATTTTTCTTGATCTTTGACAAAAAAAGATTCATTTGTGAGTAGTATACAGGAGTGGATGCATACATATTTTATTCTTTTATTAAAGTCAAAGATTAAACAATTAAGTATGTGCATGATAGATAGATAATGTACAAGAAACATGCAAAAAATTTAATGATAAATGTATACACAATTATGATGATATGACAGATACTATTGAAATAACATAGAAAAGATATATTTTTTTGTGATTTTGATTTATCATATAAATGATAACTTAATTTTACGTATTCAAGAGAATTATGATATAAAATGAATTATCTTTGATGAGGTAAATTTAATCGGTAGATTATATCACTTGTGGTAGCTTTCTGAAATTTGTAATTTTTGAGTGACATTTGTATACGAATGAATCGTTTATGGATAATTATAAAGATTATTTTTGTATAAGTATGAAGTGAAGCTATATGGCATTTATATACAATACAAGAAATAAATCTTTAATATCTATGTATACTCCATAATGTCACGAAAAAATTATTGAAAGATTTTTTACATTTTGTTTTATCTTCTTATTCATAATTGAAAATATATGTTTGGTTTTTATCTTGTTAGTTAAAATATAGGGTTCACCAAGAAGAATGTCAACACTTTCAACGGCTACAACAACAGACAAGATTTTGATTGTTGTGCTCGTGCGTGACAAATTGATCATGGAAACGCGTAGAAATTATTCGAATTTATTATCAAAATGCATTTTCAGATTGTCGTACGATCTTTATTTGAAGGCTTATAAAGTTCAACTTACTCCAAACTTAAATCCACAGATCAATGTTTGTGTTGCATTTTTGCTAATTGGGCTTCTTTGGAGCAGTTGGAATCTGATCCAGATTGAAGACAAAATCATGTGTTTGGATGAAGCACATTTCTCGCTTTCAGCCAGATGGAGCTGAGAAGGACATTTAAACGATATTATTTTCAGAATGTAATGTAATCGATTGTTGGTGCTAATAACTTGTAGCTGCTTGCAGTTATCATTATGTTTCATTTTAAAGTTCTAAAGCGTCTATTGGTAAACCCTAAACATTAAGTACATGGCAACATCAACAAATAACATTGAAGAGACATTGTTGTACATGAGACATAAAATAACGCCTTCACCATATTATCAAAATATCACAATCTTCTCATATCGTATAAAGAGAGAGAATATAACATTTTGATGATATTTTTTTTTTAGACAAATTTATGCACTAATTAATTTAATTGTTAATCAACAAATGCTTTTAAGAAAATCATGAATTAATTGAAAAGTCAACTGACTATTACGAATATCACTACTGAGTATATGTGGAGATATACAAAATCTGTATAACACATGTACAATTCGATAGTAATACCTTTCACACAGTAAAAAACATTAAGTGGTTTCTTGATTCGTTAAGTACACAATCAATTTAAATTAATCTTTGAAAGATTTTTACATTACCTTTGTACCTATACGCTATGCTTATTTTAAATTTTCATTTTATAAATTGTTTGTTTGCTTTTTATTGTTACTATAATGTTTCACAGATAATTATCATCAAAACTATACATAAAATGCAATGAAATTAGAGTAAAAACAAAAATACTAGGCCAAAAAAAACAGGAAAAATTGAATTAAAAAATAAATTGTAAATGAAAAGTGATTGCCAAAAAAATTTTGAAGACAAAATGATAATTTTCTAGGAAATTTAATTCTACCATACAATAATTGTCTTTTTCCTAATAATTAACCTATAATTTTTATTCACTTATTTTAAATTGCGACTACCGCTTATTAAACATTTTTTTTTTATGAGATTTTCTCATACGATTGTCACCTTCCATTGTAACCATTTTTGCTACTATGTGCTGATGTATACTGTATACATTTTCTTCTGCTATGTACGATTAGTATAGTACATAAAGACCATAGACCTTAGCTTAGCTGCTGTATTATCGTATCACATTGTTGTACAGTGCCTGTGCGCTGTCGTTGTCGGTGTTAAAATCATCAACGCTATTTTTTTTTCAATCCAAATTTGAAATTAGAACATGAGAACTTCACTGAATTTTTCTTCAACATTTTTTCCATTATTATTATTGTTAGTTTTTTTTTTTATTTTTTAAAAATTTGATTTGATCAGTTTTTTTGAGAGCCGAAAATTGCATGTAAATGCAAAAAATAAGAAAAAATATAAATAAATACTTGCATATGCATACCAAATTGATGCTATGAACTATACCATAATGCATCACAGTGATGCAATGTAGCGCATTATTTGTATAAAGATTTCCATATAAAGTGTAATACAAAAAAAAAAGTAATGATCACGAAAATATTTAATTTGACATTTAATTTCAAGTTAAAAAAAAAAACACAATTTCAATTCAATTTTTGTACAGAAATGAAATAAAAATTTTTGAATAAAAAACTTTTTAGAAACAAAATATGTATATGCATAATATTGGAAGATAAAGCTTCTTCTATGTATGGAAAAATATTCCTCCATGTATTATCAAATATTTTGATTAAAATGATCTTCAGAGAATTGCAATATAAAAGTTTTCATTGTATTAGATTTATATTATTTTTAATATGTTGCATAGATTTTATTTATTAATATATTTTCTCATTAAAATAAAACTTGAATTAACAGTTATAGCTATAAAATTATAGTATGTAGCAAATAAAAAAAAACAACAATATTTTTATGTAACCGGTGTTTTTATATATTGTCTCTATATATATTCACATATCGTACATAGAACTGAAGAATTAAATATTCAATTTATTTTTGTACAAGATTCAAAATTTTATATTCATGCATTTATAAGGTTGTCTAAAAAGTTTCGAGCCTCGACATGAAGTTTTGTTAAATATTCGACTTTGTCCATATTTAGTCGAGTATCATTTCCACACTTCAGCAGTTGCCACGGAGAAAATTCATGAAATCGAATATGAATAATTGATTGATCATCCAGCGTGTATTCATCAGATTTTGATTCCAGTGAACTTTTCTTGTTTCCTATAGACTCAAAATTTTGCTCGGAAGACAAAAGTTTTCATCAATGAAGAGGTCATCATATCCGTTATCCGTACAAGCATATTTTGTAAAGCAAAATGAAAACTATTATTTATAAGAGTTAAAGAGGATGTGAGCATCGGTTGGGCAAAAAGTGTATAAACTTAAAAGGAGACAATGTTGAAAAATAAATGCTTATTTCTGTGTTAGGCCAGAAACTTTCTAGATCACCCTCGTTTGTACGAGTTTGATAGCAGTGCTCATCTTCATAATAAATTAATTTGAATATAAAATTTAATATGCATTTACTTATTATTGTTCATGCATTCATTCATGTATATGTTTTGTCTATAATATTTTTATTTAAGGTGCATATGAGTACCATATGTACGAGTAAGTATATATATGCTTCTTATGATGACTGAATCTGAATATAATAAAAAATTTTTTAATTCAATAGATAGAATAAAGTAAAATCAACCTTGACGAAGAATAGAAGAATATGTTATATGGTACATTACTACAATTATTACTGTGAAAAATTAAATGCAAAAAATATGGAAAAAAAAATTAAATGAAAATGAAAAATAAAATTTTTTTTTGATATCTAACTATATTTTTACTTTGCTTTGAACATAGAAAAAGATATGTAAAAGATAAGAATTTAATTGAAATGAAATGGATAATGTAATGGTGTATAAAGTGTAAAATAATAAATTCATATTCTGATGGTTTTGTATATTGGTATAAGAACGTGTATACTCGTACTCGTAGCTAATAACAGAATAGAATAATCACTACAGCAATAATAATAATATCGTCAACATATGAAATGCAATATTATATTATGTGTAATATTAAAGAGTGAATATATTTATTTACATGTCCACATGTAGAAGACATATGTATACTGTGATGACCTTATCTGCTGTATCTCATAATTTAATTCTTGATTGTGCTTGTAATTTATTTTTTGTCATCAAATTTTATATCTCCTGGAATAAATTGATAAACAACAACAACATATAACTACGGTAATTTTTTTTCGTTTAAAATAAAAGATCATTGCACTTTATTTAATTACTGAAATCTTCCATAGGAATTAAATATGAAAATTAAATCCTGCCTAATATACATATGCATTAGTGCCTATCTCTATTGCTTGTGATATAGGATCCAAGATGACTTCTTGTACGTACATTGCATTAAATATTGTTCTCTTACAGGCACTATACTTGTCTATTTGTATATAACAACACAAAAGTATACGTAATACGTATGTGCATGAATCTGTTGGTGTTTAGTCATTAATTTATGTATTATAGTATATTGTGGTTCATGTTCATATCATATACATATAATAATGGTAATCTACATCAATTTAAGGTAATCAAGAAAGACAGATTCAGATAGATTCTATCTATAAGTATATTTCTCAACTATAAAATCATATATATAATACAATTTAACCTTGATGCAGATCTTATAGTTCAGATACGCTTAAACCTTAAACTTGTATCTTGTATCGTATCGTAATTATTTCGTGTACTATTTACGCATAAAAAAACATGTAAAAAAAAACAAAACATTCTTTTCTACAAGTGTTAAATAAATATACAAGAGAATTGAAAAAAAAAAAAAAGAAAAAATATGATTGTATCATTAACTTTATGATCCTTTTTTAAACATTTACACTTTAAAACAATTTTAATCCTTGCTTCAAGTATCAATTCATTTTTGTGTGTATGTTTTTTTTTTTGTTTTTTGTTTTTTTTTTAATACTAGTATCTCATCATGAAAATATGTTATGTGAAAATCTCATTTGTAATACCTTGAAGCGATAATCAAAAGTTAATTTTGTTTCATTTTTTTTTTAAAAGCCTTTAGAATAAAAATAAATATTTCTTTTTGTTTTTTAAATTATCATTAAAATGTGTGTACACGAATGAATAAAAATATAAATGAATGAATGAATGAATGATGATTGCAATGAACAACAAATTCAAAATGTATAATATACTTACTTAACAAACAGACGTATGTATTGTATATGAAAGTACGAACATACGTACGTTTGTATGGATGCGATGATTATGATGATGATAATGGCAGAAGGATGGAAAAAAAATGAGCATTTATTTCATGAAAGTGTTATTATAATCATTTATAATCAATTTTCATTTTTTCCCATTTTTTTATACTTCATTTTGTTGTTGTTGCTGTTGAAATGATATTTTTTATGTGTTCTGTTTGAATTGATTAACTATGTATGTGAAGGATCAGATACCTTTATGCACCGCACCGCACTTATTCATTGTATTTGTATTTTCTGGTTTAATTTCTTTGTAAAAAAATGTAGTGTAATAAAAGTGATATTCAGTTGTGAAGTTTTATATACTCCGTATGTAATTTAGGAAGGTTTCATAAAATTCTAGATTATTTATTTTCATCTTTTCTATCTTTCTTTTTTCTTATTTTTGTTGTTTTGATTTATATTCTAATAAAATATGATTGATTATCAATCTAGTAGACCAATTAAGAATAATTATGTAAAATAAAAATAAAGATGACCTACAAGCTATAAAATTGAGTGAGAGAGAGAGAGAGAGAGGAAGAATACAGAAAAAAATGAATATGATAAAAATTTATGACTAAAAATGATTGAAAAAAATTGGAATACAAAAAAAAAAAAACAAAAGATTTAAGCGAGAAACCTGAAATTGAAATTTATACACGCACAAAGTGTCCGACTGTTAAGGCGGTTAATTATGATTTCTTTTTTGTAAAATTTAATTGTCGCAAAAGAAATACATATTTAAAAAATATTAGATTAGGGGGATTCATGTCACGTTTCGTAGTTTTCGTAATCTTCGTAGCATTCGTAGCATTCGTAGTCTTCGTAGTCTTCGTAGCTTTCGTAGTACATTTCCATACATTTTTGTGAACTACAAAAATTTTGAAAAGCTACGAATCTGTAAAATATTTCGTATATTTCTGACTTTTGTATTTTGTAGTTAAAATGTTTGACAGTTCTCAGTTGACATAAAAATTAAAAAATATTAAAAAATAAATAAAACAACTGAAAAAAACACAACTATGAAAAAGTTAACTACGAACAGAGTTGATTATATGGTCATTCATATCAATCAGACTATACGAAACTATGAAACTACGACGCAACGAACTACGAAAAATTCACATGAATCCCCGTACCTATTTATTTTAAGGACAACAGATATAGGCAAATGTAAGTGATGTATAATTATTATTGTTTCATTTTCATGTTTGTTTACAAAAGTTGAATCTTGAAGGTTTAGTCTATTTCTAAGTAATTGAAAAATTTTTTATTATTATGGTTTAAGGGCGTCTATACAGTATTTCTTTTAATGATGATCATCATATATCAAATCCTATTTCTAAATATTTTCTATACAAATTTTGAATATTTTTCTATTAAAAATCTAAAAGTAAAATTCAAATATTTTACTCATATATGCTCGTGTTTATGTGCAATAATGTGTGCACCTATAACCAAAATGTCCATAGTCCATTTACACAGAATAACCACAAATCATTTTATGTTGTATATTGTACAAATTACAACACGTTGTAAATAAACTAATAAAAATTAATTTTATATTCGTATCCATATGTATGTATCTACAAATGTACTAGTAAGCATTTATACTTAACCTCTTGTATACGTGCACATAAAATATGTATATACTCGTTGTGTATTCTCTGTTTATGTTGAAATTTTCATTTTTCATGTATTTTTTCTTTTTTTGAATATTTTGAAAGGAAATTTACAAATTATACACGCTGATTTTACACACTCTAAAAAAAAAAAAAAATTTAAAATGTATACAAACATATATAGTCAGTGAATTTTAGCACTAATTTACAAACATATGATATATACGGTATATACGCTATTGATTCATAATATTATGTAGAACTATAATATACAGTACAGACAGAGGAATATAAAATTAACTTAGATGCATCTATAGTACATGCACATGTAGATTTATGAACGTTAGATTAAAAGACATATTATTGGCTCTACCTATATTCAGCCTCTTTTTTGTAAGATAAATAATCTTTTATATATACATATAAATTTTTGCATTAATATGCATACATACATGTACATAGATGGTTACACACACATATGTAATTTTACATCTAATCTCATCGTCTTTCTATGCTATATATACGAGTGCATATAATATAAATTTTGCCCATGGCAATTTTTCCAATATATATAGGTACTTATATCTACTAGCATTTACTTAAATATATTTTTTACGAAAAAAAAAAAAATATATAAAAATAGATATAAAAAATAATAAAATTAAATAAAATTAATTACGATCTCAATAAATAATCATGTCATAATTTACAATTTTATTAAATTAATTCAATTTCAAAAATGTTTTTTAAATAAATAGTAGCAGAATGCATATATGTGTATATATTCATTTATATAGTATATTTATACATATACATATATACATTCGTTTATAGTATAGGATCGCGTATATATGCAGTGGTGGTAATTGTAATATTATAGAAACATACTACAGTATACATATATACTTGAATTTATACAAGTAGTATGATTGAATCAAGAAATTCAATTAAAAATTAAATGATCCGCAGTTGGTATTTAATATTTCAAAATTGATAGTTTTTATTTTTTATTTTTTTTTTGGTTTTATCTATTACATTATGAGAGCAAAATATACACTACATATGCAGTTTTCATTGATTTTATAATTTTTATTTATTTTTCTTAAGCTTTCTAATGGATAAAAAATAAATATATAAAACGAAAATACTATATTCATATGCAACTATATCATAATTCATATTAAAATAATAATAATAAAGAAAAATTTTATTTCATTTATGAAAATTGAAATCAAATAAAAAATTAATTAATCGTTTAATAATAATAATAATAATAATATAACTAGCACAGCAGTTAGAAATGCATATACATATAAGTGTTTATACGTATTTTCATATGTGTTCATGTTAGTACATACGCAAGTATGTAAGTATATCTAATATGAAGATATATTTTTTATATAGAATTGCATTCACATTTATCATACAATTTATTATAGATACACTACATTGTATATAAAAAAAATATAATTAAAACACAACACACATCTATATATACTATCAGTTATCCAGGCAAACTCTACTAAGCTACTAATTCAAGTATGTACTCCTATGTATTTTAAAACTTTAAAGATATTTATGAGTTTTTTATGTTAAATTTTTTAAAAAAACGAAAAAACCAAAAATTCAAAAATAAATAAAATGTTTAAGACACACAGAAGCTAAAAACTTTACAACGCATGTATATACATACGTTCATTCATTATTATATAATTTTACATATATAGATACGAGGAGAAGTATGTATATATAGTATATTCAACGTCAACATATAATAATCTCCAAAAATGATATGTATACGAGTATATGCGATGACAATAATGCAAACGTTTTTCAAAATATAAATCGTTTTCAACCATATAATTCATTTATCAATCGATTTAAAAGCTATAATTAAATGGAATGAATAAAAAAATAAAAATAAATATCTTATATATACACATGAATATTTATATATTAATATTTTGTATCTTATGCATATGAACATAATAAATGAAAAACTTTATAATTGGAATTAGTGTACTATATCTCCTATACTTCAAAGATATTTTGTTTTTATAATGAAAAATATAGAAAAAAAAAAAAATAAATAAATAAATAAAAATTAAATGAAAACTTTAAGAATCATGTATCTGTTGATTGTTTTATGAGTTTTCTGTTGTTATCTAATTTTTTTTTTTTTTTAATTTTATTATTTTTTATTTTTATTTATTTTTTTATACAGCAGTGATAAATTTAACATCGAACCGCCCAAAAATAATGACTTCACAACAGTGAAGACAACATTAATTGCCTCAGGTAAAATCAAAATACAAGTGATATAAGTAAGTAGTTGATTGCGGTTGTATGTATATCATACACGTAAATATCTAAAAATACTATATGCACATAAGGGATATACATACTCGTATATGCACATATGTCCGTATATTAGTATGTAATGATACAGATGAAAAAAAAATTTTTTTTTTTATTGTAAAAAATTATTGCATATATTATTATCATTTATTATTATTGCACATGTAACTGAACATACATAAATGTATGTATATGACGAGTATTAGAGTAGTTCTGTTCTGTTCCAATATTATACAGCAAGTAAGTATTTTGTGGGTTAAAAAACAAAAAAAAAAAAGAATTCAGAAAAATAAATAAATAAATGAAAAATTCTTATGTTATTTTCCTTTGAATCTCTTTTATATCATGATTATCTGTGATTATAATTAAGTATGTGTAGATACATACGTGCAATCAGATATACAATCAGAAAATACATTCATGCATATCTTTGTTATAGTTGAAAGCTGTATACACTACAAGGCAAAAAGAATCAATTATTATTGTATGTACTTAATAATTAGCTTGTAATATTCATATAATAATTAAATATTATTTTTCTTTTTCTTTTAAATTATATTTTTCTTATGTTAATTTTTTTTTTCGTTTTTATTCCAATATGAATAATAAAATATTCGTCTCTGTATACAAAAGTTAACATGTAATTTTCGAATATAAAAATGGCAAGAAATATTGTCAACGGTCATTGTCTCAATACTATATATCCTATCGCCCTATATACCATATCGAATACAAGAACGTATACATTACTACATGTAAATGTGCCAATTTCATACGTTCATCTTCATATTATATTCTGCATATATGCATCATAAGATTTCATTTTTATAACCGTTGATAATTTGATGATTATATGATCATCAATTTTTTTTTTTTTTTTGAGATTTTAAAAAATGGAAAAAAATAAAGAAATCATAACAACCGAAAAAAAGTCATCGTTTAACAAGAGTTCTTGTTTTTGAATATAAGTACAAGCAGTACTATGTACTCTGAAGATGTCATAAAATTATTTAAGTAAATATAAATACTCGTTCGTATTTACATATATATATATGCATATGTATACATATACTCGTATAAGAATTGTCTTTTGATTGATTCTTTTAAAATTCGAATCCAAATAGAATGCGATATGCGAGTATTATGCATGTGGGGATAAACGGATGCTGAGCATATTAATGATCAAAAATAAATTTAAATATCAAATCAACAAAGAATATAATCGATTAAATAATTTCATCATAATATTGACTTTACATAAATAAAATATACATCTGCTTGTAAAAGAAAAGAGAACATTAATCATTTTAAGAGACGACTAATAATGCAATTATTACTAGAAGGAAATATTTAATAATATACCATATACTACATAGTACATACGAATTAAAGTAAAGGTACCAGAATCTTATCAAGCTTATAACGAGTATATCATATTTATATATTTATTTAGCGTGCAGAGCATGCAAAAATAATAATAATAATAATAATTTTTATGTGATGTACTATACATAAATTCAATTTATTGGAACTAATCACAGTAAAAATATTTTGTTTTTTTTTTTTTTGTTCAATATTTTTTTTGATAATTTATTTATTTTAATTATCGAAATCATATTCTCAGTTTTTATTGATAAATATATACATTATGTAGGTACCTATATGTTTATAATACTTGGTTTGGTAGTTGGAAGAAAGATATGTATATTTATTCGTTCATTAAAAAAAGTTCAACGACACCAAAGTTTAAAGAAATTTTTTTCTTTATACTTTTACGATTTCCAATGTACATACACTATACTTGTATGCTATAGCTTTATGTACATTGTCTTTTCAGACATTAGGTATATATAATACCATTTTTAGAAAGAGTGGGTCTGGCTTCGTACCGTACCATTACTTGGCACCATATATACATTCTTGTATATTATTATAGTAGTATATATGCAACTGAAACTGAAACTCTGACTGCAACACAATAATGTCGTTTGTCATCATAAAACTTGTCTACATATTTACCATCATTGACAACTTTTGTTTGTATAATTTATTTTATTTTTTTTATTTTTCATTTTTTTTGTTGTTGAACCTTTCTATAACTTTAGATGTACGAGTATTTGTGTGACTTTTTTTAAAATATTTTTATTTCTTTTTTTATTTTTTTTTTTGTTTTCATTGTTTCGTGTATTTTTATCATCATCTTTGTCATTTTTGTTTATTTATTTTTTGGCCCACCTAATATGAATATGAAAATTGCATCATTATTATAGTGAATTATGTATTGTTGAAGTTTTCAATTATACATTATAATACAAATTCTCTTATACATATATACACTGCGGGTATGTGAATATGTGTTTGAATGAAATTCATATATGCATATATGATATGAATATTATAAATAAAAATTTTATATGTATAAAGTTCATTTTGCATATTGCATGCCCACACAAAGTATACCTACAATAAATTGGCTTACATCATTTAAACATTATACATATATACCTATTAACGTATATATACATATTTTTATGTACATATATGTACAGACTTTAAGAATGATAATGAAGGTATATTCATATAAAATCTCGTAAGTCTCCTAATTCACGTAAGAGACGGCGTACTTGGTCGTATTTTTACGAGACTTTGTAACTTTTCCTTTATTTTGAGAGTTACGATAGCTCTCACTTGCTCTCACTCAACACACATGTTGGCAGCTTATCATTTTTACCAGCTAAAAATTTGAAAACTGAGTTTTTAGTGAAGATTAATAGCCCTATTCTGTTGAGTATCAGTGACTAGTCATAAGTCATAAGTTATAACATAAGTCACAAGTTGTGACTTTTTGTATTCCACAGTAAAAAGTCACAACATGCCAGAGTCACAAGTTGTGATCTGCTACTTCAGTCGTCACAAGAATAATTTTAAGGTTATGTGAAAAATTTAAAATATATCATTTTTCTTGAAAAAATTTGACGTTTCAAATTCACCACTAAGAGGTGAAATTTTTGTGATTTTTCTTGTGATTACTTATTCAGCATACGAAACAGCTGATTAGTCACAACGAAAATCACAAGAAAACCAGTCACAATTTCGTTGTGACTTGTGATGGGTCACAATACCAGAATAGGGCTATAAGAAGATTTTGAGAAGATTATTGAATTCGTGTGACAAAACAAAAATTTGTTAAGAGTTAAGTTACATTTACGATTAGTGTTTTACTAGGAGTGCTCCCACGACATTTTAATTTACGATGTCTTAAAATTACGTGTTACGTACGTATATGATTTGAAATGAATACCCTCAAAATGTTTGTATTATTTTTATTAATACGAGCGCAGATGTGTGTATTGTGTCCGAACAAAAGCTGAACGAAAGTATAGCGTACTCGTATATAAAGAACATAATTATTATAATACTTTCGTACAATTATTTTATGTACGATTTGCCAAATGTTTTATTTAAAAAAAAATCAAAAAAATATAGGTATATAAATTAAAAGAAAATAAATAAAATAAATAAAAAACAAACAAATAATGAAATGAAATAAAATAAATTTTTGAAATGAATCAATTGAATATTTTGAAGCTTCATCTCTGCTTATCAGCGCGCAATGTTTTTACATTTATTTATTTCTTATTTTATAAATACGAATATCTACCACAAGAGTATGCAAATAATAATAATAATAATCAGAAATGAATTAAATTATTACGACTATTGTAGGATTCATGAACATATGAAAATTTGTTTATTGTATAGTTAACCAATTTTTGTTTTACTTATATACTTGAGTATGTATATATATATATATGTATTTACAAGTAATATCTACGAGTGTATGTACTTACTTATATTTAAAACAAAGAAAGCAAAACATGCAGGCACAACACAAGTATACAACGAGTGTATATAATATGTATGTATAGTCATAAAATATAAAAATTTGCGTTGGCTGATATTAAAATGATACTACAAGAGATGCAAAGTATGTATTGAACAAAAATATGAAAAAAAAAGGTGGAGGTAAAACATTAAAAATTATTGAAGAACTATTAAAAATGAACTCGAAACACAGACAAAAAAAAAGAATAAGCAAACAAAATGTACACAAAACCAAGTTTTCAATTCGTAAATGTATACATGAATGAAATAAATTTTCTATAAAGGTACATATACAAATAAGATCCTCTATAAATTCAAAGTCATTATTAGTATATTTTTCAAAGTCGTATATTTTCATATGACTATAAAGTATCTGTATGTAAATTACTATATGGGCCTTTAGTCTAGACATTTATATATACTTACTAGTTTGTTTGGAAAACATTTTATTTTTTTTTCATTGAATGTGTCTATACAAAAACACAAAATTCACTCTGTTTACAGCAACATATGTCTAAACATAATTTAACGAGCCTAAATGTCCAAAATAAATTTTGTTAATGATTTTGTTTATTTTGATTTGCATAAAATTTAAATTTCTATGATATTTTATTTGCCAGAACAATTTAAGAATATGTCCAAGTTGTTCTATATTTTGGTTTATATACAGGGCTTGAAAAAATCTTTTATTTTATATTTGCTATAATCTTATATAAAAACATGACAAGAAATAAGTTAGAATAGTCATCAAACTTTAGCCTTTCGAAAATATTTTCATATTTATGACAGAGGGTAAAAAGTCTCACATATACTCATCATACAAAATATCATAATATCAGATCTAAGATCATATACATATGTAGTATGTATTATGTTGTAAAAAGCATAAAGATACATTATTTTATTAGAGAAACTGTTCATCAATAACTCCTAACAAAAGAAATCCGCATAAATCTCATCAAAATGAGAAACAACATTTTATATAGGTATATACATATTTCTTTAACTTTCTTTATATACACGTTTATGTGAAGTATTTTGTTTTGATTCTCACACAGATTTTCTTTCTATACATTTATATGAAATAGAAAAATATAAAGTTAATTTTCACAGCTAAATCCAAATTATCGCCAATCATTAATTTTTTAATGAAGTCAATAAAGTAATAATACACCGAAATAAACAAATTATACAAGTAATAATAATAATAATAATAATAAGAAAATCCTTCCTATATAATATTATACTTGTATATCTCGTATATTTATTGTTTCTTTATTTTTTGAAACTTACAAAATTCCCTGCGATATAAGCTCTAAAATCATAAATAATATATGTATAATAAACCGAGAAAAGTGAACCAACCATTCAATCTGAAATGATACTTTTTACATCCTGCAATAAATCGTCGACTTATTTACCATTAAGAAGATTCATAACGATATACACATATACAAGAGAGTGTGTGCACATAACTTTATATGATAAGTTATATGAGAAGTTAATTTTGCAATCTTAGATGTACTACTAAGCATTTATATGACGTACCTCTGCCTGTATATACGAAGAGTATGTGTGTAACTTTTATAACAACGAATTTCCTTCATGTACTTATCCATACCTATACATTACCTTCCTATACCTTCATTACAATGTGATTAAGTCTTTGAAAATTGAAAAATGAACAAAAAAAGCAAAAAAAAATTGGAAAGATAACAACAATAAAGTATGTACAAGATTCATCTTAAAACTTACGGTCCAAATACTAGTATAAAAGATACTAGAAATACAATTTTAGTAATTTATAGTATCTTTACTAGTATTATATAGTATGTGTGCGTACTTGTGTATACATACATATTCTGAGAATTTATTTATTGTTAAAATTTCTTGTTTGTTAAATTCATTATTATAAATGTATCGGTGTTGTATTTATTGTACATTTTAGATATTAATAAAATTCATACAATAACAATACAATTAAGAAAACAAAAAAAAAACTAAAATAAAATATTTATTAGAGATTTTCATCTTTTTTGTTAAAATCATTTATCAAAAAATTTTTTAGATTTTCTATTCGTAAATATATGTATGTATATATGTACATATAATCTCACAATTATTACACATGATTACGATATAGGTACCTAAATTCTTTTGTCCTATGGTACTACATACTATACACATACACATTTATATCGAAGTACACGGAAGATATGATAGCATATACATAAAAGAAAAGTTATTGGGTGTTTCACACAAATTACTATACAAGGAAATTCAATTTTAAAAAAATGAAAAGAGAAAAAAAATAAACTTTTGTTATTATTGTTGTTGTTTTATTTGAAGCCACTTCTACACTAAGTAAGTGTATATATAAACTGCTCATTAACTTTTCTGATCTTCTGTACAATAAAATAAGAAATAATGACAGAAGTCTATTCAGTATACGCGCAATTATCTTGTATAGGATAGATGTGCAATTTTGACCTATATCACCCTGTATTATCGTTGTTTTTTTTTTTTTTGTTTTTTACTTTATTCGTTTGTTAATTTAAGAATATTTGAAACATAATCGCTGTATAGTGATTTCTTCTAAGTAGGCAATAATTCAAGTCGTTAACGCATATAATTTACTTGAATTTATATTGTACAATCGCATTATATTTTATCATTGCATAACTAACGCATATACATTTATATGATACACACGGTATCATATTTTGTCATATATCGTGTGCATTAATGGGTTACAAAATTACTAAGAAGGTGCAAGATAATTTCAAATAAATTCGCAATATTGGTCATCTATACGTATACTTTATTTGTATATGCGGGCAGTATATAGAGTATACCTTTACAGGCAGAGGATGAAAAGTGGAAGCCAATATTTATGACAGTTGCAAGTAATTTAAAATAACGCAGAACAAAAATACAAGGTGTCGGAATCGTATTTTTACGTCATTATCTCAATATAAGTATCTACATATAAGTTACAACTTATTGTAGTGAACGAATTTCATAATAAACGTATATGACATTTTTATTCAATTTTTTCTGTTTTGTTTTTCTTCTATTTTTTGTTTTTGTTGTCATATCTTTTATGTCTTGTCTTGTAATCAAATGTTATATTATAAACTAGTGTCCAGCAGTACCTTTTTAAGGGAATCTGTAAATGCACATAAATGATATTAAAGTAAAATCGAACTTAAACTTGATACCATTGAATGAAATCTTCTATATCACAACAGAACTCTGTATATAAGATAGGTACATACGACGATTATACATACTTACATTCATATTGCAAATTTTCAAAGTGTTTAAATTGTCATTTTTAGTCATTTTTATTGCTATGTCATTTACTAAACGAGTAAAAGGTACACTACACTATTCGAGTATATATACATACATATGTAGAGTGAATGCGATCAGTAAACGAAGATTTTTATTTAATGAGTACATAAATCAAATTCCATTATATACTCGTATATGAGTACATGTACAGCACGTTTAGTGTAACTATACATTTCATAATTTATACTGAGTGAATAGTACCAATAATAGTACATATTACTTACTATATGTATGTATTTATATTATTTATCGATTATAATATGGACGAGAACGATATAATAACGTACATCTCGCGCACATCTTCTCTGTATACACAAAGGTAAATGGAATCTCATTCATGTCGTTTTGAATTTGTTCATTTTCATTGTAATTTATGAGACTTTTATGCGAAAATGTTCAATTAATTTTGAACAACAATTTATTTTTTTTTTTTTGTTTTTTTATTTTTGCTAATTGCGTAAAAATGCGAAAAAGTAAATTGAAAGGATATCATTTATAGTTGACTTCAAAAAAGAGATGATATTACATTTTTATGACTAAAATTATGTTTTATTAAAATGACCTTGAAAATTCCACCCATTTTTTTTTGTTTTTCCTAATTATAAATATGTAGTATCTAACGCTATACCATAGTTTGTTACTCGCACATAGGTATATCATATCCTGTGCATTTATTTTTATTTCTTTCACTATGGTGATTTTAATTTTTTTTTTTAGTTTCGTCTTCTAGGTTTTGTTACAGCATATAGCCATATCGATGTATCTTTTTCGTTGTCGTTATACCATCATCTACTTACAAAATTTATATATTTTCTTACTTGATTTTCAGTTATAAAATATTTTTAAAATATTTTCGAGATGAAAATACAATTCCAACTCCAACTCGTACATACTAGTAGTTAGGGTAGAAGATATATCTACCTTTAAATGCATAAGATTATTACTGAATATTAGACCGTCATTTAGTTGATGATCTTAATGATCGAGAAACATTATCGAAACTTTTTTTTCTTTGATCTTTTCCTTTTTTTTTTTTTTTTTGAAAATTATTAGATCACGAATAAAATAAAGAATCGTAAAAATATTGACCATTAAAAATGTACCATAATAACATGCCATAATAATATTGAATGAAAATTTCATGAATATTCAATGAAGAACATTATATACACAACATGAACTCATATACACATACACATATACTTGTAAGTAAATAAACAGAGAGAAAATACTATATAGAACAGGAATATACGTACATATTTATAGATATTTTATATTTTTTTTGTATTTATTATTTTTGAAAACAACTTGAGTTCGATCTTTATATAAAAATCTCTGATTATATTATTATTATTATTATTATTTTTCGTCGTCGGTGATCATATTATGTACATACATATATGCATAAATATATACAGACACGGTTATAAAACGTAATTGTGTAATATATTCACAATAATATAAAAAATACATTAATGTTATTTATTTTATTTATGATTTCGAATTTTTTCATGTAATCTGATTTTTTGTTTTTTTGTTTTTGTTGTTTTTAAATGATAATAATAAAAATAAATAAAATGTTAATTTCGGGATCTAATCATAAAAATTAAGTGACGGTTTTAATATTGTTTTATATGTATGGTATGGTATATGATTTCTTCTTGTTTTGGTATTTTTTTTTGTTTTTCAAAATCATTTTTATATGATATTAAAATTAATGAAGTATCATTTGGTATCATAGAAAGGATCATATATGTATATAATGTTATCTTGAAATACAAGATAATAAAAGAAAATTCAATGACTCTAGTCTATAGATCATTTTTTTTTCCACATTGAAATGTAAAATCTATACTTGTATGTATATAATGTATACGATCAGAAGAGAAGTGTTACTTTCTTTCCTTCACTTTGGACCTTATTTCAACATTCTATTTTTCTTAGAATATAATAACAAATAGTTTTAGAGATACATATACTCATAGTACATACTCTTACATATATATATATATATATGTATATAATATTAAATGTACATTCACATGTAGATACGTCACGGTTATTGATTAACCTGTATTTTAAAACAGTTCCAACACAAAAAAAAGTTATATACTATCACTTACGATTACAGTTAAATGAATAATAATTGTACAGCAGTATATTCGTGCATTTTATACATTAATTCAATATTCAATGCAATGAACAGCACAGCATCATCGTATATCATTAGAAAATCTGTTGTCCTGTTATCAATTTAATTAATTTACATGAAATGTTAAACCAGATAGAACTACTTATACATATCTGTACATACATATATATTATGTCTATTCTACAGTGATACAGATAAGAGAATAAAATCCAGAAATAATATAAAAAAATAACTGAACTATAAAATTACAAAACTATAAAGAATAAAAAATGAAAGATTTATCTAATGTCTTACATTATTTCGTTCATGTTCATTTGTAATTAATTTTAAAAAAAAGAATTTTCAAACTTCATAAAACATTAGATCTATTTATAAGCGCATATTAGTGTCATACCGTACATTACATCTGTATGTCTGTACAGATACATACATACATATTTAGATTTACTATAGTCTATTTATATGAAATTTCACAAAATTTCCTGCAATCCAATAAAGTTAATCGAATCTTCTGCTATACAAATTATTTATATAATGTACCATACTACCATTATACCATTATCATACCACATCATACTTGTATTATGTCTATGACCGTATAATTAATTTCAGATAAATTAAATGAGCACGAGTTTTAAATCAAAATATATTTACATGCATAAATACATACGAAGGTAATTCAAAAAATTCCTGGAATACTATATTTGCGTCACTAACAGGCATACAGTCAAGAAGTTTGGTTATATACATATTTTGAGTGTTTTGAAAGCGTATAACTGCTGTGTATAAATAAAGTAATTCATTTGTTTTTATTTAAATGGATACAGATATGCCTGAAAAATTAGGTATTATTAAGACATTGCCTAAAGCGTTGCGAGAATAACGCATTGTTGAAAGACGTGCCAAAGTTTTTGAGCAAATACGATTAAAATCCTGAATACTTTTCGCACCGTATATAGTGATGAAATTTGGTGATTTATATGTAGAAAAATAAATCCATAAAAATTCAACAACTATTGTATTATTTCATTTTTTCAGGAATTTTTTGAAAAACCCTCGTACGTACACACATTCGAGAATGTTTATACTTATGTATGTACTTATTTTGTGTCTGATACATGATAAATTAATTCATGATTTTGAATCATTTGAAATGAAATGAAATGAATATTTGTTATATATTGGCATTTTTTTTTTTAGAGAGAAACATTTTTGTGACTTTATAGTGACGTTAATGTGATTATTTGAAAAATTGTGAAAAATTATGTAAGATGAAAAACTAGTTCATTTCATTATATGTACATAAATGTAAAATACGAGAGATAGTTTACCTTAAAAATGATAAATTTTCGATTTAATATATAACAGATTTGAAATACTTATGTATATTATTGGTATACTGTTGCGGTATGTATTTCATTTTATTTATGAAAATTACAAATTGATTTAAGATTTTTTAAATTTATCATTCCACTAAAACCAAAAAAAAAAACATATATTAAAAGAAAACGTGAAAAAAAATGAGAAAAATTATGAGAATGACTTTAATGTGGTGTACATACATACTATCTATAAATGCAGATACGATTAAATTTTCATGTTTTGCTTGAAGGATATACCTTATGGCAATGAATTATTTACAAAATATATATGCCAAAGTTATAATATATGTGTACTATATGTACAAGAGATTATATTATACCGCAGATGAGAATATATAGAGTGTATTAATTTCATAATCTTGTTATCATATGAATTATTTGATTGTGATATACTTTAGCTTGTGAATTACGTTTAAACTGTAAAATATCCTTCGTTATATGTTGATAATAATTTGAAATTAAACGGAATTTACTATCATTAGGTATTGCATATTAAATTTATTTCTGTGTCATGTATTTTTGAAGGAACATTACTTAAATGCTGTTTTCGTGCAGGAGACTGGTTGTAATAAAAGCAACCGTAAAGTATTATGTACTCGTATACACATGTATGCACGAGTACTTTTAATGCCTACAGGAATTTTATGAATTTTTTTTTTCGTTTTCAAAAATAAAAATCAATGAAATTTGAATATTGAACGATTAAAATGTTTTTTTCTTTTTAATACTTTTATCAAAATTAAGATGCAGATCAAGATGATTGTAGGTGCAGGTAAGTGTGTAGATATATATGCTATGCGATATCATCATTAGAGATTTCGTGACAATGCAATAATTCATAACTACTTATATATATATGTACTTAAATTTCAATAAATTTAAAAATGAAAATAAGATATTCAATGATAAATAAGATATCATTACTTTATCAAAGAAAAAAAAAAGAACCAAAAATAAATATATAAAAATATCTGAAAAGAAACTTTCTATGTATATTAGTGGCACCATCATTTCATTCAATCTCATTCATTGAAACGAAAACTTTCAAATCATTTACTTTATATGTATGTATCCGTAGTAAATTATTCCATTCAGTAGTTAAATTAGGAATCTTAATTTTCAATTAAATGTCTCCTGTATATACGAATACTATACCAAATGTGTATTGAAAACATAACTATTCAAATTCTATTTCTATTCAATGAATTTTTATGGTTGAGCATTGGGTGTATGCGTGTACACAACTCGTGTACGTAAATGTTTATGAAAATTCCAACTAATTACAGTGATAATTCAATTATGTCATTTGCCATTACACATTCACACAGAATACGCTATCTATATATATGAATATATATAGTCTACTACACACACTTTGTATCTCTATGGTATAGTATTTAGAGAACAATAAAGAAAATTTATGTCCACAATTTGTCTAACATGCTGAGGTATTTGATTTATAATCAAAATCTAGAAAAAAAAAATGAATACAAAAATTCAATTGAATTCGAGATACAAAAATAAGAAAATAAAAGAAATAATAAGAAAAAAGTTTTAAAATTGAATTGAATGGAGCATATAGAGTTTTAAAAGTTTTCTCATAAATTAGAAAATATAAATAATGTATTTAATTGCTATATGATGGTATATCTCTCTATGTGGTGGTATATCTCTCTATGTAGTTGAACGTTTAATAGAGAACAAATAGGTATGTATAAGTCATACAACCCGTATATACATTACAATTAAATGCGACATGCTATAGTTAAGTTAAGTATACAAGAAAATGTAAATGTAAATATTTCGAAAAATTAGTTCAAAAAACAATACCCAAGATACGTATACGTGTAACAAAGCTGTCGAAAAAATGTTCAAATCAAGTGAATTTTGTATAATTAGAAAGGTGTATGAATTGAATTAATTGTTTCCAAAGATTGTCAGAAAGATAGTATATCAAAGTTTGTTATTATTTTTCCATTTTTAGAAATTTTAATAAAATTTTTAATAATTTTTTTTTTTTAATTTTAAACGAGTGTATTTAAAATTTTTTTCTGATGACATCAAACATGATTTTGAATGAAAATTTCAAAAATATATATACAAAGTATCTAAAATGTATTAAGTACGTTACAAAATATAAAATGAAATGAATAGATAGACGTATTGTTTGTAATTGTAATACGCACCTTCATTTGATTTGAATCATAAAAAATTTGAGAACTGAAAAATCATTTTTTTTTTCTGTTCTATTTTTAACCTAAAAAAAACTTCAAATGAATAATGACAGCGAAACTGGAATATAATTAATAAACTCCCAGATACTTAAATGAATCAACAAAAAAAAAAAAAAAAAGAAGACAAGACAAAACAAAAAAGAGGAAATGCTAATTAATTTCTTGGAAAAAACAAAATATTGCGTATAAATATACTCGTATACGCTCTGCAGGAAAGTCGTGAAAATCTAAAAATAGAAAATTGACTATGAAAGAAACGAAACTTAAACTACATATAAAGAACTAAGAGAGATGTTGATAATAATAAAATGGAAAGATGCTGAAATTTTCCCTTAACATCAGACTGCGTTTCTTTTATATTTTTGTAAATCCATTATACATTTGTTAGTTGTATTCAATTAATAATTCAATTTTTTTTATGAACATTTTGTACTAGATAACCAGATACATACATACTCGTATATATACTATATGTATTTTAAGTCATTTACAATTTTAATCATTTCATAAAGAAAAGATAACGCCTTCACAATTTCAATTAAAATAAGAAATTTTTTTTCATCTTCATCTACAAAAACATCACGTTGTACTTTGATAGATGCGTACACATTTACATACAATCAAATATTATACCCATTATAATTAAGGTACATAAATATGAATTTGTGAGTGTGTATATATAAATTCGATATTAAGTATATGTATATTCAAGATTTTCAATCAAAGTCATTATTAATCATAAAATATATATTGTAAATTAATCCACCAGAATAATGTCGTATTAAAATGAGAAGCTCTGCATCGGTTCCATTTATTTAGAATATGAAGATGTTGTCTGAACAAGGAAGATATAATCTTTGAAGAAAAAAAAACTAGTTAAATAACAATCGTTTGTTAAAATTGTTTTGTTAAATTTTCTTCTTCTTCGAAAAATTATTAAGCTTATCTCATACACAAGGTAAATGGCATAAATATACATATGTATATTCATTTCATACGTTAATTAGAATTTTCTTTGTATTTCGCTTCAAAATATATACAGAGAAAGATTTATTAAACTGTGCATTTATATTATATTTAGCTTTAGGCAAATTTTTTAGTTTATAAATGAATTCAGGTGCATCACATATGTTGGTTGTACACATCTACATAATATTATTATATAAAATACAGATAAGACTAAAGAATGAATAAGAGAAACCAAGTTTTTGTGTAGATAATATAATGTGAATACCGACCAGATTATATGAAAAAGAATTTAGACGAGTGTGTGTGTACCTGTATCTTTGTATGTTACATAACTACATATGAAGTTTATTCAGTTTTTTTAAATGAAATTTACTAGTTAAGTATGTGCACATTAAATACACAAATTATCTAATACCGTTATCATCTTTCTATATAGGTTCTAGGCTAATAAACTAATAAAATAAAAGATCAATTAAATTTTGTTTGTAAATAGAAATTCTTCTGTTTATATACTCTAGCCTAGAAGATATAGAATCAAAAAGAGAAAAAATGATAATGATGAAGTACATATTCGTATAGTATTGAAGGAAATTATAGATTTCTGGTGTATTAAAATAGCTGATAAATTTTTTAGTGGTTGAATTAAGTTCAAGATAAGTTTGGCCATTAGACACAATTAAGAAATATAAAAGTACTTCGTAAGTATGTATAATGAAAGACTTGCTTCACTAAAAGCTCGCTATTCATTGATTATTACCAACAGTATAAATACTGAATTCTTAAACATAAATTGAGTAATAAAATATTGAACATACTCATATGAATGTTTCTTATTATTAAGTAATAAATGCCGTGAATATAATAAGTATTTTTGTTTCAATTTATTAGCAAAAACGTCTATAATATTCGTGATAATAATGAAAGAAAAAAGAAATGATTTTTTAATTTTAATGCTTTTATAACAGCGTATACGATACAAGATGATAATGACGATGATGATGAATTAAATCGAAAGATAAAAGAAAATGTTGATTGATAATAATTCGTATATCATTGGTATCATACATGTTCAATATATTCGCTTTATGTGTGTGTATACGAAGGAAAAAAAAATGTAATTGATAATTTACAAGTATACTAGATAATTATAATGTACACGCACAATATTCTATGATGTTGATTTTGTCTATATATTTTTTGAATTTTTACTTTTCACGTAATTGTTCCCTGGAGAGAGAAAAATACATTCCACAAAACTTTTACTATAACTTGTATCGCCTCTGTATGTGTATAAAAGATAAAAGATAAAAGGTAAATATGTAATTTTCATTTTTCCTTTTTCATTTAATATCTACTTCTATTTATTTGTCGGAATGATAGTTTTAAACACGTTCTGGCATTTGAAATACAAAAAAAAAAAAAATTTAAAAGAAATTTACAAGTTTACATATCTTCCTAATAGGGCATTAGATTAAAATTAAGTACGATTATCTATAAGGAAAATTTCAAATCGGATCTTGTATTCAATAATTTTTCTCTGAAAAAAAAAAAGAAGAAGCGAAACATTTAAATCTCTAGAGGAAATTAAAACCGATTAGACAACAACATGTCTATGAAAGGAGCATAAGAAATATTTTTTTTTAAAAAAAAAACTGTATATACTTTATTACTTAGAAAGAGTGATATATTATACGTAGAAAATTATTGTCTAGTTATTTGATGACAAATCAAAATGTAAAAAAATTCCTTAAGAGTAGCTATAGCACTAGCACCAAATCTACTTTCTATCGCATCACATATCTGCGAAGTTACTCAACCGATTTCAATGAAATTTGAAACATACATACTTTGAAAGGAGTTGTGATACTGAAATAGAACACTTTTTTGAAAAAATGTCCTTGTTTCCTTTTTACAGGGTGTCAAATTTGTCAAATTTGCGATTTTCTGGTCTCCAAATGCACACCACGTACAGCAAACACCGATTGACCAAATTTTTTGAAATTTTGAATATATAGATAACTCGAAGGATATTGTGGTCCTTAAAAGGAGCGTTTTTCTGATTTTTGGTTTTGAAATTTAGTTAAAGCTCTTGAAAAAAAATTGGGGAGGGGTTCTTTTTTTGAAAAATCCTTCATCTTTGACTTCTGTTTTGGTATATTAAATCATAATATTTTCATATGGTTCTAGTGTCAAAATAAAATTTGGAATTTTCTAATATTTTCACAACAAAATTTATAAACATCCTTTTAATATTTTTATTTTTATAAACAAAATAATATTGTATTCTTTCATTCTTTTTATAAAAATTCTTAAAAACTCATTTTCAATAGCACCCATGGTTATGCAAAACCAAATAATTTTGTAATTTCTATAAAATTTCTTGTATAAAATCGTTGTTGTTGTTATCGAAAATTTTTCATACCTAAATCCTAGCCTTAAATCTCAACATAATTTTAAGATAATTTTTTTTTCTCTCATTTTTGATTAACATTCTTCTATCTTAAGAGCATAATATTACTCCTTATAGACTTCAGCAAATGTGTATAGCATTTAATTTAATTTTCAAAATATCAAATATGTTGTCACATGTAATAGTAGAATATCTAGTTTACGGTAGAATTTTAATTCGATACATTTATGAAGGAATTAAAAGAAGGATCTTTCTGATTTATTTCTATACTAAAATGTTGTAATGATATAAATCTAAAGAATTATTACCAAACAATATCTATAAACTAGTGCACATTAGCATTTTTACATTTTACATTTTATATAATATAAGTAAGTAAATACGAGTATATTTACAGATATATATAAATGAATCTGGATATTATACACTTAAATCCTATTTTCGTGGATGAATTATTTTAGTTATAAGATGAAATTTTATTCTTCCATCATATTATACATTGGATAGAAAATTAATGTGTAAAGTGGAAGAGAAATTAAAATTTACAAATACACACAAAGAAATAAAATAAGAAAATTAAATATAATGTAATATATATGATGATGATAATTTAAACAAAAAAAAAATACTTACTTGATTCAAAGTCATATACTATAAAAATATAAATTCATCGTGACACATTGGTATTTAGTGCATACTCGAATAATCTCTAATAAATCTGATGAATTGGAATATGTGTACGAGTAAGGTATTAGGTATAGTATTAACGTGCACTCGTATAAGGTATACTTATTTTACTTTTTAAATATTTTCTTCGTTCATGCTTTTTATATTTTACTTAATTTTATTTTATTTATTTTGTGTTCACATACTTATATTTATACATATATTTCTGGTTGTTAGCATAATTTTAATGTCGGATTTATACATTTTTTATATGCATGAAATTATAATTTATATACTTATTTTTATTACATAATTTTATGATGTACGAAAATTTTTTTGATGTGTAAATTTTCTGTGTTCATTTTATTTTTGATTTTTCATTAAGATGATTTTATTTATGTTTTGATTGTTGCAAAATGTATATGCAACACATAATATGTAGATATTTGTAATGAAAAATACACCTATACTACATACAGATATGAGTTCATATAATGTGTGTATATAGGTAACTCGTAGATGTAAATATTCATATGTCTGTTTATCTTTGTTTTACAGATAAAATTTGTAAGTAGTTATAGTAAAATTTGAATTAGAAAAATAACTGGAAAATTATACTTGGATTATAATTATGTTTTCATCATGTCATCATCAGTATATTATCATTATCAACATCGTCATCGTCATCATCATCCTCACGATCGCAGCATTTTAATCTTCAGAAATATTTTTCTCAATTTTTTTTTTTGATACTTTTTATGATGTATCGTATATCGTATCGCATGCAAAGTTTAACAAATACGTATGTAGCTATGTACTATATCTAATCTACATACATATGTGTGTGTATTCGTATGCATATGATTTTATTAAACCCATTTTTTTTATACATTGTACCAATTGTACGGAATAAAACTGTTGATTTAACCGATAATTTAAATATTTTTAGTCAAGAATTTCACGTTTTTATGAAAAAGTATTTTTTTTTATGTATTTTATTTCTCAAAGTCATTTTTAATCACAAAACCAACCAATGATATAGGAATATTATGTAATATGATGATGATGATGTTGATGACTGGTGTAAAGAATTGCGATCAAGTATCATCCAGTAATCTGGGTTTTTTCTTAATGGTATAATTTTCCAAGCATTATGCATACATCCTGACTGTGGATATATACGACTGTACTATTACACACTATAATGCTAGTGTAAATGTGTGTAAACTCTTCTACTTACTATACTGCATTCGATTTAATTTATATAGATGTTCGATAATACATCATCGTTGAATAAGATTTTCTTCAATATTTTTATTAATTCTTACACATAGAAACGGAAAATTTATTTCATAATTTTAACGGTATCGAATGATATAAATTTTTCTTCATTTTTATTTGATTTATATCTTTATATATGTACATACACCTATAATGCGTATAAATATAATTTATAATCTTTTAAGTGAAGATTATTAATTTATAGCTGTTTTAATGTATTTTTTTTTTAATTCTCTAAATACAGATATACTTGTACAGGCTATTAATCGTATTTATAATGTATGGTGTATTAACATGTTATGTAATCGAAAATAAATTGAGGGTATTTACGTAACGTATTAAGCGGCTCGTAAACTGAGTAATTGTTAGAGCAGAATGTATGTAGCTGCAGTTACGATTCGACCATGCAGCAAAGTTTGAAATCATACAAATTAATGTTTAACAACACAGTGTGCAACTGCTGCCAATGTGGTCGTAGTCGTAGCTACTGCCTGTCTTTAACAAATTTTTAATTTGCAGCGCTACAGATTGATATTTTAGTTTTTTTTTTTAATGAAAAAAGATACCATTATGAGTTATAAAAATTAAAATAAACAATTAAACCACTTTATCGAAACTCAATTTGACAGTTTTGAATTAGTTACAAGCACTAGTCAGTCAGCAATACTATACATTCTGTTCGTTACAACCTCATACAGCACTTCAGAATATATTACGTGTAGTTATGCTACTTACTCGGCTTAACAGTCGTTTAATACGTTCAATGAATACCTTCATCATTTTTGAATAAAATTTAAATTATAATTTTTCCACATTATCTTATATGTATGAATATTAAATGAACACATACACACAAACATCACATATGAATATGAAATTTAATGAAGATGTCATCATTCATCGTCCATTGAATAAGGAAATATTTATGAGAGGGTGTATGTTGAAAAGTCTACAAAATATTTACATAATATGGATAGGGGTATATATATGTCTGTCTGTAAGTTCTCAAAAACAAGGATCAATAATAAAAATTCTTTATCATATGTCTAAAAAATATATGTGAAACGTCAATCGAAAGATCAATAGGCTATCCAACATTGAATTAATAACAATCTACGTTGGTATGGTATAGTAGACAATGCATCATTTCCTGGTGGGTTGTTTGATCAAATTAAATATGTATGTATATATGCTTGCATATCTACATAAATACTCGTATAATGTATGAATACCATGTTTTTTTTTTCTTTCTTTCTTTCTTTGCATGTTAACCTGTTATTGTCATTCTAATTTAATTGAGAGATACCTTATTGCGTTGTCATGTTAACCAAATGTTTTTGAAATTTATAAGAGTTTGCAGTTCTTGTATAAAATATTTATGTACATACTATTATGTACTTATTATATACAAATATGAGATATCGATTCATAAAATAAGTAGTATACGATAGTAGTGTATCAAATATACAAACATTTGTAGGAACATTATGTACGAACATTACGTATGCATATTCCAGCAGTGTTTCAAAAATATTCATGCATACATTATACACTGTATGCATATGGGAATCATATGGTCATATTGTGAGATTATGTAATTAAATTACCAATTACGTCGTATATTAAATATGATATCGTTTGTTAATAATAATGAAAAATGTACAAAAAATAAATAAAAAAAAATAAAATATTGTAAACATGATGCAACTGACAAAAAAGAAAATTATGTACACACAATAAAAATTTCTAGCCTGTTATAAACCACACCTGCATTTATTAAACCTAAACTCGTCGTAAACTATATAAATGTACACTGTGTGTATGTACTCGCAACATGTATCTAAGTATGTATGGACTTATAAAATAATCGTCCGTCGTATACCTTTGTGAAAATGTTCAAAATAATTATAACGGAATTGAATGTGTTTTGAAGAAAAGTTGGAAAACTGGAAAATGTATATGTACATACTATGAATGCTTCAACATCAAGTGTATATATATGTACAAGAAGTAATCTCAACACAACGATCTTCTAATCTAATAAATTGAATATAAAAATAATATAGTCTAGTTTAAGATTCGATCATTAGACTTAGATTTCTATAAAAAATGTTCTCTCTCTCTCTGTCTGTTTGTATATACAAGTGTACTATGTATATGCAAATTCGATCTATCATCATATATAATCAATTTAATTCAAAATTAAGATTCTTGATTTTTGATAAAATTACGAAAAAAACTTCTAGATATTCTTTCAGAATGAATTGAAAATACGATTTACAAAAAAAAATGCTGTTATATGTGTAACATTTTTTTGTTTTAAAGGTAAAATCTCAATTAACTTTGGTAAAACGATCAATAAATGTAAATGTAAAAACAAGTTCGTGATTAATTTCCGAAAAAATGTTGACCTTAATCAGTTTTAATTTTTTGTTATTTAGAAAATGATTCAAATTTAATCATTCAATTACGAAAAAAATGATACATTCTGTTGTGTTGTAAAATTAAAATAATCGGAAATTACTTATTATACGCATGCAGATATGTGTAACGAAATAAAATGAATTTTGTGGTAATCATTTTTACTGAGTTCAATGTTAACAAAATGACCCACATTTACAATGGATTATGTTAATGATCCATGAAACTCATACAAAATATTTCATGGAGAAGAGCAAAAAAAAAAAAACAACAAAATAAAATAAACAAACTATAGTTTTAGGTGATTGAAATAGATTGGGAAATAAGTAAACAAAACAACAAAAATATTCAAAAATATCACAAATTAGATATTATTTATCTGTACTGTACATTAATTGTAAAAAAAAATGTAAAAGGATAAAAAAAACTCTTGCGTGGAGTTATTATAAATACCACATTTTTTGTCCATTTCCTTTTAATATCATGCACATTTACAAGTTAGAACCAAAAAAAACAAAGAATAACAATTTTCTTAATGATATTTCTTAAGTATAAATTTTCTCATATTTACATGAAATTATTAGACCATAACGAACAAAACAGTTTGAATAAAAATGTATAATATAGACAGAGAAAATTTATACAATAACCAAAAAACAAAATAGCTATGTACTGTAAAAAGAGATTAATAGATTTAATAGAAATTTGAATGAAACGACATACAATATCAAAAGAATATACAGGGAAAAACGTCAAAAGTATACAAAAACGATAATATCATAAGTGTATGTGCTTTGGTTATGTGATTATAGATTTGTAAGTTAAAAAAAGAAAAAAACAAAAATAACAACTCATAGAACCAACTATACTTTCGACCATTGTTTCATAAAGAATTTAATTTTTGAATGAAGTTTGTTTTAAGCGTAATAAGTACATAATGTACGTTCAATATACTCGTATACTCGTATACGAATACTTAAAATTTTCTTTGTACTTTAACGCACACTCATACGTATACATATTATATGTTATGTTATCATCACGTTTTGAATTTTAATTAAAAGTCAAAAAATCATATTATTTTACATGCATAATAAAAAAAAAGTAATTAAGTACATACATTTTTCTTTCACTTACTTGAACATGACGACAGTCAGCTGCAATCAAACAGGAAAAAAAAATGTTAAATAAAGATAAAGAATTTTAGAAATTTTTAAATCATATACATATTTACTTTTTTATTTTTTATTAAAAATCTAAAAAAAAATTTCAAGTATTCATATGTACATTTTCTGTAGGTATTTAAGAATTTGTTGAAATCATGGATCATGAAATGGCAAAAATATTATTGATTTAGTCTACCGTCACATGAATCTGAATCTGAAACTTGAAATTTCAGATTCGGAATATTACTTATTTTTTTTTTTGATTTTGATTTTGTTGTTGTTATAGAACTGAGTTTTGCCAGAATTTACATGAAAGTTCAGTATAGTTCAACTAAGAATTCAGATTCAGATTTCAGATACATGTGACATGTTACATTTACTGTCGGTATGTTTCATTTTCCATTCTGAAACTAATCAGATTACAAATCCCAGAAAATTTTTCATTTTTACATTCAATTTCCAGAAATTAACTAAAACCTCAACTAACATAACTTGCTATATCTCTGAAACGAAAAGAGATAACAACGTAAGATGTAAATAAACATTTTTTAGAAAGAATCAGATTTTCTACTGATGGAAAAAAAATTGCACGTTAATTGGTGTGTTTTTTTTCTCGAGAAATCACTGATTTTTTCCAAAAAATCAGGTAAAAAAGTGTATGTTTTTCAATTTGACTGTCCATAACTTTTGAAGGTGACAAGCAACAGGAGTGAGTTATATGTCAAATGAAACGGCAAGGAGTCTTCTATCGGATGGTTGTATGCTTTTTGAGCCAGAATATAAAATAACGAAAATACAGGGTGTTTAGTGAAAAAAGGAGAAGACAAACATTGACGCCCTCTAGCGGCTAAGCTGTTGAGATTTCTCTTCCCTCTCCAATACGATTTTTTGTTTCTCTTGATGAGCCCTATTCGTGGTTTTTTTTTGTCGGGTGTTAACGGAAACACCCTGTATAAAAAAAAACAAATTTTATTTTAATACAAAATAAATGTTAAAAATAAAGAAAACATTAAAAACTAAATAAAAATTTTGCATTTTATTAATCTAAAAAACGCAAGAAAATTCTCACTCTTACCTATATAATATTTTGGTATGTATAGATACATATACATTCATTTCGACAAGAAATAATAATAATAATAATATGGCAATGGGTATTTAAAATGCAAATCACGACTACAAACTTCGTCATAATCGCGGTGAGAAGATTTCATTTTTTTTTTGTGATTTTATATTTTATTTTATTATTCTATTCTGTCTGTATATAAATACATATGTACATATAAAGATATAAGTCTGCATATAATATATGTAAAATATATCGTACATGTACATATGTACATATTAACTTAAAGAATTATGAGTTTTGAATGTTAACGATGTAAAAGAACTAGAATTGAATGAAATTATATATTTATGGAAGTAGATTTATTTATGTTAAAAGGTTTCTTAAATATGGGAGTGGTTCTTCATGTTTATGTATATCTACGCTTTCATTAGAAAATAAAATAAATATCAAAAACAAAAAAATTAAAAATTTTGGCGAAAATATTACAATCTTCAGGAATAAAGCGAGGAGTCAAATCAATCATTCGAGAATGCATGAGTTTTTTTATATAGAGTGTGATATGTAGATAATCAATATTCTTAAAACTATTATAATTCTCATAAATTTGAACTTTAAACTTTGATTTTTACTTCCTATATTTTGTTTTTTGTGAAATTGTTTTTTTTTTTGAATAATTTTCTAAAAATTAAAAATTTTATAATTATTTGATTTTCTTTTCTGGTATACATTCTTGTTGTAAACAAACAACATTCATAACACGAGAAGAAAATTATATGTATATTAATCGTATATGTATACATGAATACATGTACACATTTGATTAGTGTTAGATAAAATTTCCAACTATGACTATAAATATGAAAAGTTCAATGACATAAACTTCAAAGAAGAACAAATAAAATAAAAAATATTGTTGATAAACTCGTAAGTTTCTTTTGAAAAGTGCAACACGTAGGTACATACATATGTATGTAAACATTATGATGTTGTTATCTATTCTTGTCAAATTTTGTCATAAAATATTATTTATTATTTACAATATACAAGTACTCTCGCACATAATGTAGGTACATTAAATGTAAATAAGTATAATCAACATGTATGTTTTTATTTGATTTGATTTTGTATTTGTTTCATTTTTCATACCATTTCTTATATAGATAATTCTTCTCATTTAATTTTGTTGCTGGTTTGTATACGATTATATTCATGTTTCTTATCTTGTTTCCTACACATAATTCGTAATTTGTTTTCAGTAAATAATTTCAAATCAACAAAAATACAAAATAACAAATAGCAAAATTCGTATATGTTTGTACATTTGTAAAGAAATCTTTTTTTTTTTTTTAATTTTTTGCATTATACAAAAATTTCAATTCACAAATACACATATACACTACAACCGCCTATATATTGCTATAAAAAGTTCTATCACGTAATATATACATACCGGGCATCGGTATATAAATTGCATTGTTATTGAATGTTTTTACAGGAAACTCGTAAATGAAATTTATTTGAAATTATTTTTTTTTTTGTTAAATGAATAGCGTACTTGTACATAAGTGTATAAGTAAGTAAAAGTATATACTTACAATACTACAGTATCATTACCACATAGATAGGTAATATTCGGAATTCTGTTTGTAATCTGCATGTAGCTATGTAGCTAAATGTATCTGAACACACGCTAAAAATCAGTAAAGCATATACATATATTTTCATTTTATCGCATTTTCAGTATTATATGTGATTGCAAAAAAGGAATAAAAATATCACGAATGAATGTTACTGCTGCAATATGCATATATGTATTTTATGTACAAAAGGAATAAACAGAAAAGAGCATCAAAATCATCATGAAAGTCATATGAATTAAATGTTTTATGATGTTAAGTAAAAACTTAACATTTTAAGTTAACCATATATTTTCATTATTCATTTCATAGTACCATATAGTACAATATCTGCTGCATTTGGTAGTATTATGGTAGTATTGGTAGTATCTAGATGTGTTGTAAACAGGAAAATGTTTAAATTTTTTAAATAAATCTTTCATTTTATATTCATTTTCAGTGAATATTCTGACTCTGATTGACGGTTTTTTGCATTGTAAACTCTTACCCTTTTACGTATATTTGCAATTATTATATTTGGACTTTACTTCTTGTACGTACTTACTTATTTTCTATGTAATTATTTTTGGCATCATATTTTTATTAATTTATAGCATCAATGTTTATTTGATTTTTGATTTTCAGAAAATTAAATTTAAATAATGGTTAAATGTAATATGACACGACACTGCCATCTTTCAAAGTTTTTCATTATACATTTTTTCTCCTGTTTAAATTCACATTATTTACTATTAAAATATCATTACTTTATTTTCACATTTTTACTTCTGTTTGAAGTTTAATTATAAACATGAATGAATTCAAAAATAGCACTAATATTCATACGCATACCATACCGTATATACCGTAAATTGTAATTAAAAAATCAAAATTTTTGAATAAAAAACTCATATATGAAAAATATATTTAATTGCATGGATGAATGAATGTAAGTAATTTGATCACTTCAATTAATTCAGCCACATTCAATGCATAGTTTTATATATAGTACTTACTTATTACGAAATTCGCATAGCCACGCAACCACCGTATAAGTACGGATGCATGCAAGACAAAATTTATAGCTGTTATAAGGTACATTATATGTATGCACGACTAAAAATGAACTAATCAACATTAAATTATATAATAAAATTTTTGTATCAAAAAAATCTACTCTGCACACATGTACCATCAGATATCTATCCTAGCAGCTAACAGCTAAAGTGGTCATCATCATCATCATCATCTCATCTCATTAAAAAAAAAATTTAATTGCGTAAATGTAAAGTAGTTTAAAATTTTAATTTTAATTTAATTTAGTTGTGCATTTGTTTTACATATTATTGTATGTACATATACTGCACGAGTGCAGTTGTTGTATACTTTATTTATAAACTTTATTTATAAGTCAACAACGACATGAAGTAAACGTGCTTCAAATTTTATGTCTTCATCGAAGTGAGAGATAATTTTTGTAAAAATGTACGTTGTATGTAAAGCACATCACTATTGAAAAAAAAAATGTAACCACGATCTGAAGTCGTATTTTGAAAATTTTTAAAATTCTGAATGAACAGCTCATATAAAAAATTTATCATAAAATGTATTTTTTAAAAAAAGTTTTACCATTCACTTGTAATTATTTCTTAATTCTAATCAAATAAGAACTTGACTATATACATATACGAATGTTTGATATAAGAAAATGCATGGATATGGATACACAAAGGCGATTTCTTTTCAATCAACTACTATACAGTAATTTAAGATTATTACCGACTGTTTAGTATTTTTTTTTGTGTGCTCAGTAAAAATGCTAATTTCTATTTCTGTATACCAATATAATATTAATGAGAATCGTAAATTTGTAAACATTATTCTTTTTTTCTATTCATCCTTATCGCACCATTTTAAATTTATGTAAACAAAATTTTGATGATCCTTTAGACAATTTCCTTCTGTAATAAATAAAGACATTATCACAGTTTATCAAATGTAATATATTTAGATGTTTTCTTGTTTTCTTTAAGAATACAATTTTTTTTTTTTATTAACAATGACTCTTATAAAAAAGTGTAATAATTAAATGCTGCTTTTGCTTCTGTTGCTTCTCTGTTGTTTGTTGATATTTCTTATAACGAACAAAATAAAGTTTTGTTTTTCCAGAATAAAATTAAATAAAATGCCTATATCCTATAGATTGAATAAAGTTTCTAAATGTCAGTTCTTTCGAAAATTCTGAAATTTTTTACCAGTATAAAAAAGTTACGTATGCAGTGTGTACCATAAAAACAAAAGATTTAAGCGAGAAACCTGCTTGGAATTATATGAATGAAATCTGTTTCATAGAATGTTGAATCTGGAGTGTATATCGATGAAAGCATATCGTTTGTACGTTTACAATCCAGTTTTAATTACTGAATACTAAACGAATTGTAAAATAAGAAAAGTATTCGGTTCTATGGTATCTGGTAATTTAAAATATTTAATCTACTCCTTATAATTAAAAAAAAAAAAGTGTGCACTTACCACATGCTTATAATTTTCATTTCACCTAAAATATGCATTACACACACACAACAGACATTACACTGTACACTGTAAGTACTAACTATAGAGGATTAACATAAGAAAATCTTCAATTTGATTGCATCTAATGACAAGCTTTAAAAAAGAATTTGACACGATTTAAGTGTATCATATATATGCTTCAATGGTTGTACACATTTCCACCTAAGCTATGTTGCTAATGTAACTATATAAATAGTTACGAGAAGAAAAAAAAATCATTTAAAATTGGTTTTATCGTACATACCATAGATATATACTCGAAACATTATAGTACTTGTATAGTGTTTTTACAATCATTCATATGTTATATGTTAAAATGTAAATTTGTATGATTGCGTAAATTCAATGCAAGAAAATTAGATGCGGTCATATAATTCATGTAACTCAAATTTTATGTGTGGGCAGTTTTTCTATTTTATAACATTTGTAGTGTACGAGGCATACAAGTATCTTAGTATAATAACAAAACAAGGAACCAATCAACTGACATTGAAATCTTATAATGAAAATTTGTTTAACTATATATACAAAATATATACCTGCATTACAAATAAAACTGGTAAGTTTTCTTAAAAAAAAAATAAAAAATTTGACAACATACGAGTTTGTATATGTACCTGTATGTAACGTGTGGAAGAGTACTTTCTATAACTATAAACCACACTTAACTTTTAAAAATGTGAATGTAAGTATTTGTCGAGTAATGCATATGGATGACTTATATTTTGTTATTGAGTTTTTATAAGTTCTGTCATGCAGAACGACATACATTTTGTGTTCAATGCAAACATTTATTTTAAGCATAAAATGATTATGAAAAAAAGTTGAATTAAAATTGGTTGCTTATATAGTTATAGCATATAATGTAGAAATAAATTGAATAAATATGTACATTATATCAACACTCCAATTCTTATTTATTGCTATAAGTACTCTTAATATTGTAATACAACAGTCATGATATCCCAAATAAAATTTGTTGAAGGATGATCATTAACTATTTTTTGTTAGAATTTTATTATTGAATGAAATATCGATCATATTTTTATTTTATTTGATGTATGATTTTTGATTTGTGTTGATGTATATTCGTATTATGTCAGATTTTGAAAACATTTTCGATTACAACAAAGAGAGAGGAGAGAGATTATATGTATGTTTATGTACCAGTACCACCATCAATCTCTTTAAATCTTTTACCACCATCATGCATATTATAATGAAGTGCATTCTCGTTATATTGACAACTACTTAAATCAATTTCGATTGTTTCAAAAAGTGAAATTCGATAAAAATCTATCAAACACCATTACAATTTATCATTCACATTCCAATTAACCACACACGTAAAATGCTGCACATATTTATATAAGTACAAAAATAATATGTCTTATATACATGTTATATTCGTCTTATATCATTACACCTTCTATATGTATTCACATGTGTATGCACGATTCTTACTCGTATATATGCAATCAAAATAAATTCATCGTGATTTTAAGATAAATTTGACAATTACAATATTATTTATTAATAAATGAAAAAAATAAAAATGTTATTTATGAATACTTAGTTCATTCATGAATTTATTTTCATAGAAGAATTTTTGTTTGAATTGAATTTGAATGGACTAACAAAAGTGTCCCATGTTTTGTTTTGTACTATTATTTTTTTTTTGTGTTTTCATTCTTATATTATAAGAGTAATTCATTTGTCACTTAATCTATTCCACATAAATTAAATTTAAAGTCACGAAAATTTTCATCATTTTATTGTGTCTGTGTTTTAAATCACCGCCACATTAAGTACATACATATAATGATAATATGGTTGCCTGTTCTGTTGTCCTTCATCTTAATATTAATTGTACGTATTGTATAATTCACATTTTGTATATAGACAACGTCTATGGTTCTCATAACAGACCAAACCAACAATACAATACCACAATTTTATAGTTAATATCTTTGCAATGTTATTGTCAATTCAATTAAATTTCAATTAAATTTCATAAATTTTCAAACGTGAAGAATATTGAAACCATTTGAAACTACATACATGCAAGCAAAGTATATATACGAGTCGTGTAGGTTTATTGTTTGGTATAATAATTCAATGAAATTTTAATGTTATATATGTTGTGTTCGAATCTTAAAAGTTTTGTGAAATCATTCGCTTATTATTTTTTCACTTTTTTATTAACACTTTGTTGTCTATTGCTATTCAAATATTGAAATTGATATTTGAAAAAATAAATAGAAAGAATTGGTTTTATTTTATTTTCTTTTTATAGTTTTTATAATAGAGTATAGTTAAGTTAAAGTAAATAATTTCTGTGCGCCATATAATTTGTTTAGCAAGTATCAAATTACAAATTAATTGACAACCGAGATTGTTTATAATAAATAAAATCTGGTAGAGTCACAGAGTATATACAAGAGTCTTAGTGGAATGATCATAGAATATTTTCTATCTGTTACCCAATATACCACCACAATAAATAAGAAGAATTTAATTTAAATTTAAATTATTCGGTTATGGTAGTATATTATGATTTGAGTTTGTATTCTATATAGAGTAAGTATCTACAACATAGAAACATATGCACAAAACTTGTCAACTTATTTCGAGCCGAGCTTTACATGCATACATCGTGTACCAATTAATAATCATTTATAAATGTGATAGGAAAATATGAAAAGTTATTTTACATTAACTTTAAAATGAATTAAGATCCACACTACACTACAAATGCATGAAATAAAGTTAAATCAGAGTTCTTATCGTGAACTATGTATTGTTTGGAAACTTATGTTTTTTCTATTATTATAGTATCTAAATTTAAGTATTGACTAAATTTAAAATTGATGAAATTATGATTTGATTGACAATTTGTGGCGCTACAATTAACAACAGAATTTTATGAATTTTTTTGAAATTACCTTCATTGACTATGGTTGCGAATGTATACTCGTACTTATAAATTATGGTTTGGTGACTAAATATATGTATTATTTTCTAAGCATTTATTTGATTTAATTCGTCATTCATCATTTTTTAAAGTTTATATCAGAGTTATTTCATACAATTACATTACACACTTTTTATCATTATTTTCTTTGGTTTTTTTTGTTTTGATTTGAAATCAAAAACATGACTGCGCTTTTATATGTCACACATTTTATACAGAAAATGTGTGTGGATTAAAAACAATATTTGTAGTACTTATATGTCGGTAATTGCATGAACGTGTATTAATGTATCATTAATATGCAATGGATAAATTTATTGGTTTAAAGTTGAAAGCGTATAAAAATTTTTTTACAACAAATCATAGATATTTTGTTTTATGATACAGAAATATGTATCTATCTATGTATGTGTATAAAATACGTCATTTTACTCAAGTTGTATATAACTAATACTCATATAAATTGAACATGAATAAGGATCTAGTAGTAGGCGACATAGACATTACATTACATTATAATTTTATTTTTCTTGATTATTATTACATTCGTTGCTGCATTTAAATCAGAAAAATAGGCATGAAGGCAGGCAAGGCAGCCAGTCATCAGCCAGTCGTTATTTAGTATGGTAGTATAGATCGCGTGATACGTGCACTTAACATTCATTCATATACATATAAGTACGTAACGTACGTACAAATATATTAATCTGTAAGTTTTTGGTACTATAGCCAGCTGAGACATGAAAAATGCATTTTAATGGTAATAAAATTTTTGAAATATGAATTAAGAAGCTGTGTTTAAATGGAACGAATTTTAAGTTTTTTTTTTTTTTTTTTTGTTACTACTAAGTGATTTTTTTCTTTTAAGTCTGAAATACGATATTAGTATAGTCGTATAAAATATTTTCTTTCACATTTTATTATTGAGAATTTCATTTAAAACTCTTTAAAATATACAAAATATATATAGATAAATAAAGTAGTCGCGAATAAAATTTCAAAATTATGAGAATTAAATTTAAACAATTACGATCTAATTTCTATAACCATAAAAATTTTTATGTTACTTATTTCCTATATCTTCTCAAAAGTACACTATAACACATTGTAATTTTTGGATATAAGGAAGTCATTTATTTTATTTTATCTTTAAATTTTATGATTTTCATACTTTTCAAAATTCATAAATAATTCTAAACAATAATTTATTGTGTGTATTTGTGTCTTTCTTAGAAAGATTAGATGGGGGCTAATAGTAGTATAATAATTAACTATTTAACTGAATATCTTGTTCTACACCTCAATGGTTATAATATTTTTCATAGAAAAAAATACACTTTGTGTATCCACAATGGTCATTTATTCTTTTAGAGAAAAAAAAATAAATAAATAAAAAATATATATATGTACCTGACTGCCATTTCTTTTATTAACTTGTTGTTGTCATATACTATATACATATGCCTTGTTTATATAACAAAAATCCGATGATAATGAATGCAAAGACGAAAAATAAAGAATGAAAATATAAATAAATTTCCAAAAAAAAAAAGAAAATAATAATGTAACGTAATTAAATTCTTTGCATTATATTCTATTCATTCATCACATATACATGAATTTGAGTTTATGAAGTTGCATTCATCCTAACATACATATACTCGCTTACAGAGTATGTGTGTGAGTGTGTGTGTGTGTGTGTTATTACTACTATTTGCTATATCAATGCCACATATAATTACATATCAGATATTCAAGACCATCAATCATCGATGAATTAAAGAATTCCACATGATATGAAAGTAAAGTAAAAAAAAAATACAAGTCTCGCTACACAAAAGATTTAAGAAAAAATGAAACTGCATTGTGTACGAAAATAAAATTTAATAACTAGAAGTAAAAAAAAAAAAATAATACTCGTCACTTAAAGAAAAAAAAAACATAAGAAAATGAAAATTTGTGATAATCAATTCTTCTCAATTTTTCTCGACCGTAGTGTGGCACTCTGTTGCATTGTTGTGATATCTTCTGTGAATTATTTTATTTTATATTTTTTTTTTTTTTGGATTTTTAATTCAAAATTTTTCTTTATTTCTTTCTTTTACTCAATTCAAGTCGACAGATACAATCATGTATGGTGGTATGGTGTGTAAATGAATTATTTTCTAAATCACACATATCGGATATACATGAATAATGCGTAAATATACATACATTGATACATGTATAAAGTACATAAAATTTATATACTTATGTAGGTACCTATATGCACATATATATTCCTTTTTTTGTGATCATTGAAAATTTCTCACGTTACAATGTATGTATATAGATGCGAGAATTTAATGATGATGATGATGATGATGATGACGATATGATATGACGTATGATTTTAGTTTCATTAACACCTTCTTGTGTTTATACAGATGACTAAGCAAGAAAAAGAAGAATTCATTAAAAATATGAAAAAAATAAAAAATTGAAAAGGCGCACAAAAAAAAAAAAATGAATTACAAAAGAAAAAAAAAATTTCAAAAATTAAGAACGGTATCAATAAAAAGGAAAACATGTATCAATAACTATATCAAAATTATTGTGTGTATAGATGTACATATGCATAGTGTGCGCTAAAGAAAATCAAACTTCTACATTACATGAGGAGAACTGATTAATTTTTTAGGAAATTTACTTTGAAAAATACTTCCATTACCTATATAGACTGAACAGACGAAAAAAATAACATTAAGGCTGGTATTCACCAACATAGATTATCTTTTATCTGAGATAAAGTGTATTCATCAATCTGGATAAAATACTACTCGGATATTTTTAAGACAACCTCAGAGTGGTATTATAAATATCGTTCAAACATAACCTTGTTATTAACAGTAACAGCACAAATAAAGATAATGTAGTTGTACTGTATTATCATCTTTGCATATAATTATCACATCACAGAACCTTTTTTTCATTTTGTAATATAAAAATACAAAATCAGTTGACATGTTTGACACACATGTTCGACCCGAAAACGAAGTTCGAAAACAAATTTTATCTAGGTTGATGAATAAGCTGAAATTGTATCCGGCTACAATATATACGACGGATATATTCATGTTGGTGAATACCACCCTAAATACGAAATTAATATCAGAAATTCATTAAGAGGCGTATCAAATGATTGAAAATTCTGAGTTTATATTAGTCTGAATTTTTGGAAAATACAAAAAAAAATAACCTTACATTCGGATGCAGATTAATGCTTTATTTTGAATTTTTAATATTCGCTTCACTATGCTTATACGTGTTCTATAGTAAACGCAAGTGCCAAGAGATAAAACGCATAGAGATAAATTCACATCTTCTCTAATGACACACTCGTATGTTCACAAAAGAATAAATAATCAAAATAGATTATTTATATTCCTATACATATAGACCTTAAAAATAATCTTGATAATTTGAAAATAAAAAATAAAATCGTTTTTTATTATCTATAAAGCTGTAGGCACACGACTCTATAATAAGAAAAACGAAACGCATTTCGTTGTTCACAATAATTTCCATCGATTCTATTTCATTTTTTTCTCATGTTTTTTTTGCTTCTTAATTATTATTGTCATTATCAGATTTTTAAGTACCTAATTCAGTTATTAGTCAAATTGGTGTGTATATTATAACCCGATTCAATGCCCACATACTGCACAACACATATGTACATGCATGTGTGTCCACCAAGGTATCCAAATGAATTTTTGAACACCTGTTCATATAATGAAATTCAAAATAATAAATATGTATGTTATGTTTAATATTTAAAACAACAACAACAACAACAACAACAACAACAACAACAACAACAACAAAAACAACAACAACAACAAAGCTATAAAAAATGTTCGTATGTAAAAGTAAATACTTGTATATATAGTCGTATACTGTATACTACACATTATCTGGTCTTATAATCATATAAAATCTATATCAAATCTGAATCGTATTTTTATTAATCAACAAATAAAAAATCTGATAGTTTTTTTCTGTGATTTGATTTTTTTTTCTGAAGCAAAAACAAAAAAAAAAAAATTCTTTAAATGCTTCATAAATTTTTCCTTTATGAATTATTAAATGAAATGTACAAGTGTATAAATTAATTAAATACAAAAAAAAATTAAATTAGAGTGCAACTTATACTGCTAGTAGACTATTATAATCACGATTGGATACAAGTTGAAATGTTTTTTTGTATATTGACGCATACTCAACAACCATTATACAGAATAGCTTTATAAACTTTATGAGTTTTCTTTCAAACTCCTCTGTATGAGCATGTTTGAATGTATTACGTACTACATTTTTTTTATTTGAAAAAAAAAAAAAAATTTTTTTTTATGATTTCATTTTCATATAATTGCATTGCAATTCGCATTTTTTTAATATTTAAATTTTATTATTATTTAAAATATTCAAATCATAAAAAAATATAACATATTTTTCATTTGAACTGGAAAATTAACGATCGAATAAATTTTGAAAATAATTTTTGTTTTGTATAGAGAACAGCGAAAATTTTCAAACTGAAAAAGTAAAACGTGATTTGAGTTTCTATCTAGTCATTGAAAATTATTCTCATATACAATTAAGTAAAGTTCTGTCGTAATCTATGTAGTAGATAACTGAATGACCTTAAAAACAATTTTTCAAAATACTTAATTAATTTTTTAAAATTTTTCGAAATTATATTTTAACAACAATTTATGCACCTTAAATAGCGCATATTGTAACTTATGTAAAGTCGTATTTAAAACGCGAAATTTCGATTTAAAAATTCCCATAAAAACTATCAACAATTCAACGTTTTAATGATCTCTTACCTTAATGTAAGATTTACCGAAATAGGAAAAAGATAATATCGATGGTTGTTTGTTAAGTATTTTATCTAATTCGAACCAACAATCTTACAGACATACACATCGACTACATTATTGTAACTACTTACAGTAGCTTAGTATACTCAAAATATATCCAAAAATATACGTATTTTTATTCCACACTTTTCGTTTCTCTTTAATTTTATATCAGTCTCTTCTAATAGGTCTATAGATAATAGATAATTAAAATCACTAAAATTTACTAAATAAAAAGACAAACGAAAACATTGGGATCAAGGTATCTTACACCATGCTCCAGAGGGTAATTGGATTTTTGTATTTTTCGAACAAGAAATCGAATCACGAATCAATCGAAAACAGGTAAAAAAAATGAATAAAATCACATTAAATGCATATAGCCGCCACTACGACTACGACTACGACTGTATGCTATAGTATTCACACAAAATGAAAAATATACGTAAATTTGATAGACAATAAACTTCTACGCTACTACTATATAACAATACTTGAATTTGTAGATACAAAAATTGTTAGATAAGTTGATTTTTATATTTTTATTTTTCTAATTTACAGAAGATGTTTTATCTAATCGAATTGTATATAGCAAAGTACATAAGGAGTGTATAACATTAAGATTATTGTTGATCAAATAAAAAATTTCGTATACTTTCTGGAGACATGATTAAAACGGCTATCACTATATGATATACGATACAACATCAGTATGACGATTTCACCGTTTTGTATTTTCGAAAATCAAACATCTTATTGTAGTACATATCAAGATAACATTACATAACGATAATATTATATCGAATGATTTTTGTGTATAAAATGTGTAAAAAGTAAAACGTATATAAAACTATACGATTATCTGCAGTAGTATGTATCTATTTCTATAATCTATACATATTTTTGTTTTACGTAAAAGTCGGTAGATTTTTAAAATTTATAAGAAACACTATAATTAAAATAAAATGAAGACAACAGATGAGAAAACTTTATAGAAAAGCATATACGAGTACAAGTATATAATTTAAAAAAGGCAATCAAATCAAATATACTATATATAGTAGTTTTATTTATTTTTCATTATTATTATTTCATTATTTTTTGAACAGCTGTTATTTATTTAATTTTTGACTTTACATTTTATTTGTATTTTGGAAAGTTAAAAGTGTAGACAGGACATTAATTTAAAAGTGTTTATTAAACATAAAAATAAATTCATCACATTACATGTATATTATTTATGTATACGAGTACTTATGTACGTGCAAAAGTTTTATAAATGTACGAGTTATATGCCATGTTCGAGAAATCAATTCGATATGCAATTATCTAGTAAACAAATTACTGTTGGGATTCTTGATTTTGTTTTATTTTTATTATTGAAATACGAAATTGGTATTTTTATTATTAACAACAAATTAAACATTTTAAGACAGATGGATAATGTTGATCGTTATACGTATGTGTACATATACTCATATCTGTATCTAACTTATAGATAGATAGGTAGTTGAAATCTTATAGGTGTTTACTTATTATACGAGTATATGTATGTACATATTAATATTATTGTACTCATATGTATATACACATAGGAATGAATATAAAGTGTTAACATGACACGTATCTCTGTTTGATCAAATTCAAATTTATAAAAAAAAAATAATCAAATAAAATAAAAAGGGAAAAAATAATAATAATAAATAAATCTTTAACCACATATCACACTCATACATCACATAGATAAAAATTCATACATAAGTATATATAGAAAGTTTAAGATAAATGTTAAAAGACGAATCATTTGTTTTCATTTTCTTATATACGAGTAGGTACATAAAATTCAACATTACATATCCATCCAAATAAAGATTTTATAACTCTTCAGAGATAAAAATCATTTCGTATATGAATATTTGTAGTTATAAAATGAATATAATGTATATTTATAGATTTATGTGAATTATGCAGCCAAGTATAAAAATATATGATGTATGGACATATACGAATACGAATATGTATATAAAATAAGCTTATGATATATGCTTATGAGCTATTATAACACCATTTACAATATTCTGTGGTAGACCACCAAAGTGGACACATATATAAAAGTGAATGCTTATATGAATTATTATCTACAAAACTTCAACTATCTATAAAAATAATATCTGAAAAACGAATGGTAGTCATTGATTCGATTTGATTTTATTTTAGTTTCATTTAAGAAATACTACATATATTTACAAGTAGGTTTGTACATATGTACATATATTAAAAATATTGAAATTGCTGATGTTGATCGATTCAAGATTTTTAACTTAACCTTTAATGGTTTATGGTAATCTAACACCTGAAAGAAATGAACATTTATTTTTAGACATCAGGGAGACAGAGAGAGAGAAGAAAAAGAAAATAAATTTTATATTCAAATTTATTTCAAAATAAAAAAAAATTTTTTTTTTTGATTAATTTTAACAATAAATTACAATCTGGAGATTTGTATTTGATAAAAATAAATAAATAAATAAATAAACTTTTGAATAAATTTATATAAAGAAAATCAATTTTTTATTCCAAATAGATTCTATGTAGAAGATGAAAGTCTGCAAAAAAAAACTACACCATACGTAATTTTCATCTATGGAGTCCTATATTTATACATACATATGTATGTTATGTAATGTATGTACACACAGTATATAAAAGTCATGAATTCATTTTGTTGTAAATTTTTCTGTATGCATAGTCAATATATATTTTTAATCCTATCCTACCACCTCTCTACTCTACACCATTAAGTATAGGTACCTTTTTTTTTGTTGTGTATGGTATTAAAATGTTTTTAAAATTATGTATATATGTACATGGTGTTAACCAGTTATCTACAAAAGTGATGAAAATTATCTTTCTCCTACATAACAAATGTCACTTTTTATATAAGACAAACTAACGACAATATATCCAATAAATTTTTTACATCCTCGTATTATACCAATAACACCATAAAGTAATAATAATAAAAAAAAAATTTATTACATCCCACTCTCTTTTTTTTTTTATACATACATATGTATCTAAATATAAAACTTCTTATATGCATGTTTGTATATAATTTGAAATGAATAGAGAGATACATTCATAATATGTATGTAAAATTTTAACTCTATGAATATACATTAAATGCAATATGTATTTTCTACAGACAAATAATCTAAAAATACAAAAAAAAAAAACTACAGAAATCTTTAAAATTTACCAGGCTAAAATATATTTACACATTAGTTACATATTATATTATGCATTTGTTCATACAAGGTATAGGTGCGAGTCTATGCATGATTATTAGCCCACATGATATCTCTTTTCTATATACATACATAGTCTATATGACATATAGATAGTCTGTGAATAGATTTAAATTACCTACATTTATGGATGAAAATTTATCAAAAAAATTTTCAAAAAAAGTAACAAAAAAAAAATATGTCTGTGTGTATTGTAATGTTTTTTTCGTATATAAATGTATATTTTTAACAAGAATGCAACACATAAAATTGAATAGATAACAAATATCATGACACTTTGATATATATGTATCGCAACAGACATAGAACAACGTATTGAAAGGAAAAATACATTGATGATTTTCTTATATGTTTGTGTGTACACTGGTATATTGGAGAGTTACATTATTATATGTACCTTTAAAAGTTAGTTGAAGAGTTCATACATGACGTATATATTTTTTTTACGCTTATACATATACATACATATATTTACTTAATATGGATGTTGTTGATTACCAAGTCTAAATATACCTCTGTATATATTATGTGTATATGTATTTAGGTGCACCTATCAAAGCGTGTGTACACGCAATTTACTGTCTCTAAGATATAAAATGTCTTATGAATGGATTTTTCATTTTTCTTGTCTTTTGATAAGAAAATTACACATGAATGATAACAGAAAAATATATATGTATGAGTACATAATGTATATATGGAACCGAATATAAGAAAAACGTTTAAGAAAACCCTTCAAGAAAATATAAATTGTGTATATGTTTGTGTTGTTGTGTGTTTGTTGCACTTTTACAATTGCAATATGTTATAAATGCAGACAAGTTTTTATCATCGCACTCTGACAAGAAAGAAAATTAGAATTGCAATTACGTATGGTATCGTATCGTATATTGCATAAATGTAATAATGAATAAACGTGCGTGCGTATTATCATCATCCCAGTTAACATACATACATATGAATATGTAAGACTAAGAAGTATATGCACATACTGTACCAAATAAGATTAGATGCATTATATAAATGAGTAAGAGATGGTGATAGTATTAAGTCTGAGAAATATTTTGACTATATAAGCACTAAGTAGATTTTACTCGTATACTTGCTAAATATCTGATTATATTTTCCTTCAGTCGGATTCTAAAAAAACTAGAAAACTAATTCGGATTCTGATCATCGATCCTTATATAAGTGAATTTTATTTTAATAAATCATAAATCAAGTTTATTTTTTGTCTTAAAAATAAAAAAAAAAGTTGATCATTTTTTTTTTTTTTAATTTTATATTTTCATTATCAACTGCAAATTTATGTAATGAACTCGTAATTGAATTAAAATTATTTTCATTTTTTGCCTAAGTAAAAAGAAATACTAGGTATATGCATTTCTTTTCACTTTTTTGTTCTGTTTAATTAAGTGCGAGTTACAATCAAAGCACACTGACATCAGATTAAAAGTAAAAGTATGTACAAATTGAAATTCTGTTAACAGTATAAGAGCAGTTGAACAAACTTGTCATTTTTAGCTGTCACCTGTTAGAGTGCTACCAACTGAGAAAATCTAATTTCCAACAGTGTTATGTAACTTGAAAAAAAAAAATTTTTTTTTAAATTTACTTTTTGACAGTTGTTTACTTATAATTTTATTTTTATTTTTACACAAAATTGTCTATTCATATATTATTTAACAAAATATGACAAGTGACAACATAATCCGTTTTAAATGTGTTTCTAATGTTGGCTACGTCAGATTATCTGCCTACAACAGGGTATTTCTAATGCAGTTGATAGATATATAAATCTGCTATAATTGTGCCTCATGCTTTACCATTATACAACACTTTTATTTGTCAAAGATTTAGCATGTTTTACATTTTGTTGTTTTCAATTCGATTTGGTAATAACACGAAAATTAACTAATGATCTATGAATTTCATTGATTGATTTATGTGCCCTCGTAAATAATTATCATAATACATGATTAACAGTTTCATTTTTATATTTATCATTACAAACTTCCATAAATAGTTAGTATGCTGTACATGTGTGTAGGGAAATTTTACCATACATACAACTCTTACATAATATAATGAGATTACAGTGAAATAAAATTCAATGAGATATTGCATAAAAATGAATGATTTACTCTTTTTCCTTGTGATGTAATCCCATTCTTTTTTTTTGTAGTTCGATAGCTCAATAAAATCTGATTGTAATGTCAAATATGTTTAACCGTTTAACATAACATTTTATAAATTTTTATGAAATCATAACATACAGAAAATTTGTACACGAAACGAATCAATGTATAATATTATGCAATCTATAACGCATACATGTACATACTGGTGTGGTGTCCGATGAAAAATATTGCAAAAATGCAACAAGGAAAACATGTACGTACTATTATGTAGATACGTACGTGCGTATAATATATACGGATTCTTATTAAATTATGAAAATAATTTCTTATTTTGTAACCGAATCAAATGTTTCATTGTACAATTTATTTCATGTACCTACTTTATTTTATTTTACAGTTACAAATAATAATCAATAAATTCTAGATTCTAGATTCTAGCCAATATTATTTTATGTAGAATTGAATCAAAACAATCTATCAGATCTATGTATCTTATCGTTGTTCCCAATGTATGTACATTATATCAATTTGTACTTTCTCAAGATATTTCTAATTGCCTATATACTTTCTTGTTTTTGCAAAAAAAAAGTAACTACATAGAATTTCCTGTTTTTTTTTTTATTTTTCTTAAAAGAATTATTAACGAATCATGATAATATCTATATCAATGATGCCTATATACCATTGTTCATGTACATCTGTAAATACTACACGATTATTGATTTTTATTTGTAATTCTATCAATAAAAAAGATAAATTTTTTTTTTTCATAGTGAAGAGAAATTATAAGAAAAAAGAAATTTTTCTAGTTTTTTTTTCTCTATATTTTCTATACAGACATAGAAAATAAAAAAAGATTCTTCGTATAGGTCCAGAAACGCATTGAAAACAAAAATGGGAATTTTTCATGGAAACTTTTTCATTAAAAAAAAAAAGCAATTTTGTTTTGTTTTTATACATAGTTACTAACTTTTTTTCCATAATGATAAAAATATTAATGAGAATTTTATATAATACTTACTTATATAGATTATTATATAATGTACCTACTTGAATGGTAAAATAAAACATGATACCATGGTACCACTACGATGCAATACCATTACGTTACGTATAAAAAATAATGATCACGTATTATATCGTACAATATGATTATCATAATGATGATGTATGACCAAAAGAATAATTTTGAAGATAAAAATCAAAGTTTTTCATCAACACTTATACTTTATATTTTTGTTACAATGATTTTTCAAATATACATTCATTCAAAATTTTATAACGAAATATTTTTGGGAAATAATGAGAAAATTAGAAAAATACATATAAGAAAAGATAAGATAAGATGTACATATTTTCGTTTGTATTTTAACTATATTTTTGTATACAAAATATAGATAGATTTTTTGATTGTATCTTTATAAAATAACACAAGAAAAAAACAATAAACTATTCATTTTCGTTTTGCAATTAAATTTCAAAGATTCAAATTGATACTGAAGTTTGTGATCAATGTACCATATAGAAAAATTTTATAATACATATAGTTGAAAATCTGTACATATCTTTGCGTATCTATTGTGTACATAAATAATATATGAATGTGAAAATATTAATATGTATTTTTTTTTATACAAAAAATGGACAATGATATAAGATTAGAAGATAAGAAAAAAAAAAAAGAAATAAAAATTAAATAATCATCCAATATTGTACCAGAAAATGTATGCATGAAATATCTTTTTTCACATAAGAAATTGTATATTTCGGTATTTATGTGTTTTATGTATTTCAGTTTCTGTATACATTTTTTACGTTTTTACTTACATAACATATTCGTACGTATGATCAACACAGCGCTACAACAGATCAATGATATCTAACACAGAAAAATTTCGTATAGTTCTATCGACAATATAATGATGAATTTTAATGGAATTATACCATAATTTTACTTTGGTTTTTCTTTGCTTGTTATTTAAATTTTTAATATGTACTGTGAAATCAGTCAAAAGAAATTATAAATTATATTATTTGTTTTTATTACAAGATGGTATATATTGAGAAAAAATGGAAAGATCTTGTAGTCATAATGAATCCAATAGAAAAAATTAAATAATCTTCAATCAAATAGAAAAATTGTAAATTATATAACAAATATTTTTTTTTTTTTTGATTTTTTGTTTATTTTCTTTTTTCTAGATATAATACAATTCAAACAAATAAAATTGACATATTTATAAAAGAAATAATAATCTAGATCTGTTATATAAACGTATAGAAAATTTAGAAAGCATGAAAATTTATACCATTCATTATATTCACATCTATCGACTCAAAATCTATTCAATATTTTATTTATTTAAACTTCATTAAGAGTATAGATATACTTTACTTATTCATTTTTATGTTATGCTTCAATTAATTTGATTGCAATTTCTTTCATTCAATAATTATAAATAGATTATATACCTATCCTATTACTTACATATTAAGAAAATGTGTGGTAAAGTACTATGTACAAAATAACAAAATAACCTTTCTCCGTATTACCAGTATTACATTATTTTTAACACTGAATATTTCTCTTCCTAAAAATGCATGTTTATTTGTATAAAAATTCAGTAGCACACAGATAGTACGTTGTATCACGTTATACTGATAATACAAAGATTGGAAAATTCTTGATAATTTCGTGTATAAAAGAAAACTTTTAGACTTTCACATATTGAAAAATTCAAAGTAAAATGTAAAACAATTATTTTTTAGAATGGAAAAAAATTCATTGTTAAATAAACAAATTTTTAATTTACCAATTTAAGAGTAGGTTTCGACTTTGAAAAATTTCGAAAACAACAACGATTTTACATAAAAAATATTAAAAAATGCCTTTGCATACCTTTTAAGTGCTAATAAAAAAGGATTTTTGAATATTTTAATGAAAAAGAACATAATTTTAATTTTGTTAATAAAAATGGAAATATAACAAAGATTTTTATACCTTTTTTTGTAAACACTTCAGAAAAGTCCAAATTTTATTTTGATACCAAAATCATATTGGAATATGAAGATTTAATGTATGAAAATAGAAGTCAAAGTTGAACGATTTTTCAAAAAAAAACCCTCTCCTTTTTTAAGAACTATAACTAAATTTCAGGACGCAAAATCAAAAATGTGCTCTATTCAAGCACCACAATATCTTTTACGCTACCTGTATTCAAAATTTCAAAGAAATTGGTCAATCAGTGTTTGCTGTACGTGGTGCATTTGGAAGCCGAAAAATCCCAATTTTGACAACTTTGACACCCTGTAAAAAGGAAACAAGGACATTTTGAAAAAAAAATGTTCCATTAAGCATCACAATTCCTGTCAAAGTATCTATGTTTCCAATTTTATTGAAATCGGTTAAGTAACTTCGGAGATAATTGGTGCACAAGATAGCAGATATCTCGAATCCTAACCCATTATTCCCAATAAATTCCTTCAAACTATATATGTTCGAAATTTGAAGAAAATCGGATAATATTTAATATGACTTTTTTGGTACCAAAGTGGGTGAAATTTTGAAAATTTTGAAATTTTGATGCCATATATCTCAAAAACAAAAACTTTTTTCAAAAATCCACTTCCATTATTCCCAACAAAACTGATTGATGCTTCTTTGTTTCAAATTTCAAGAAAATTGGCCCAAAAACAACCGAGATATTTGGTACCAAAGTTAGCGATTTTCACTACTCCCAGTACATTGCCCTCTTAAGTTAGTATTAGAAGCACGTTTGAAGTTAAATTAAAATTAAAATGAACGTCTTTTTTAGTGTATGTGTACACAAGAAATTACAATCCGATTAATTTTCGTGTTGAAAAGAAATTGTGACATTATGCTATTAAGCAAATTGTAATTCATACTTCTACAAACTATTCAAACTGCTACAGATGTTTTTTCATAAAATTATAAATTTTCTTAATACGAAAACTTGACAGATGATTCTTCAAAACGAAAATAAAAAGAAAGGATAACAGGAAAACAGGATATTGATATTAATAATTACAAATTTAAAACATAGCAAAATGAAAAAGAAAAAAAGTATGGTAGACTGAAGGATTAAATGTATGATTAGACTCCAGCATGGAATATTCAATTAATTAGAAAACAAATTCCTTCACATTTTGTATTTGTATAACATATGTACATACAAGTATGTATTATAAAAGCAATTTTGCATTTTGCATATTAACTGAACACTTTATAAATATTTTCAATGTTGGAATTCCTTTTCGAAGACAATCTAATTCAATTCCGAAAAAAAACGATAATCACCTGCTATGGCTGAATTATACGAGATTACCTGTATAACATAACTTTAAATTCTCAGACATCACTTGTGCGATACGAAGTTGAGAAAAAATTCTCCATTTTTCCAACTCTTTATTTTGCTGGCATGCTCCAAACTCCAAATTTTTATTCGAAATTTCGAAATTATTATCTATCTCTATTTCTATTCTGTAGTTGTGTTTGTGTAAGCAAATGCTGCTGTAAGTTGCTTGACTTGACTGACTACATGATACTCGACATTGTACATTTTGTAGTACCTGTTTTTCATACAAACATTTTGATTTCCTTTCGATAACTTCAACTTTGTGTTCGTCAGGTGAACATGATGAAGGTGATCCAACTGGATGTTAAATAAAAAGTGCTTTGGATACAATTTTCTTCGACATCAAATAGTAGATTTTATAATTTCAAGGGAAAATAAGTTGTAACTGTTAGTCGGGAGTTATACTTTTGTATTACAGAAAATTTTTCTTTCTTTTTTTAAAAAAAGTGCTTGTTCAAAAATTCAAAAATTGTGATAATAAAATATCGAATCGTGCTTACATTTGTGTCAAGGTAAAAAAAAATAAAGAAAAATATTTTTTTTTCCTTTCGATAGGTACATACTTGGTTGCTTTTATTTTTCACATTTGAAAATTTTAAGGAAAATCAAGTAAAAATAAGAAAAAATGTAATATACGAGTGTATATACACGAGTGGTGAATAAAAAAAATGATTTATAACACTTCTGAATTCTATTCCGTACAGCAAAACAAGTATGTACATTATTATATTCTTAATAAAGATGTTATTTTGTGTTGTAAATAAAATTTAAATGTCATCGTAAATTGCATATTGGATACAATTTTTTATGTAGGTACATTTATATTTCTATACGATTATATCTATACATATGTATGTAAATATACGTACATTTGAAATTGTATATTTTCATGTGAAAATGTCGCATTATATTTTTTATTGATCTGTGCAAAACAAAAAAAAGATATGAAAAATTTATTGATCATGAATTTATGATTTATGTGAAGTATATGAGAGTATGCATGCAATTTTATTTTATTTTAGTTTCTCAGTTTGAAATTGAATTGAATTGAATTTGTTCGGTAAAGTGATATCATAAACAAAAGTATACAAGTGCATTTCATTTTGGAATAAATACATATACATTTTGGAATAAATAAATACATAATATTTTTGTAGAAATTTTTCTTTTTAATTTTATATATTTTGTGTATGTCAAAAAAAAAAGGTGATCTGTTGTGTGTTTAAGAAAAACAAAAATTTAAAGATTTATTTGAATTTTTACAGGATTTTTTGTTTTTAATGTAATACATCGATCTTTATTTAATCAAAAAGGTTAAGTTGTGTGTACTCGTGAATTTAGTATTTTATTAAATATTTTTATATTATATATAAAATTCAAAGTATCTCAAAAACAAAGTTGATACGTGTAGAAAACGAATTCAAGGATTTAAAAATTTATAAGCCTCTTAAACAAAAAAAAAAAAAATTTTTTTTTGAAAAAAGTTACGAAAAAGGGATTATTTTAAGATAAATAAATTCGAGCACATACATACATATATTCAAATCTATTGACATATCACAGGTAAATTCAATTAAATTAAGAAATATTCGAAAACTCATTTTAGATTGTTGGTGAAATCGGAGTTTCAAAAGTCACCAAAGATCTAAAAATAATACCCGGTTATATTGGTTTCCTTTCTTTTTTTTTGGATCAATTATTTTTGACAACATCAATTTACGTTTCTCTGAATGAATGGATTTCAATCAATTTTTATTAATCAATAAATCACGATTATTTTGAGTAGGCACCGCGCGAATATGTCGTCATAATTTTAAGTGAAATTCAAAAGTCTTTTATATCATCAAGTACAAATTATATACCGTATGATTAGTATATAATTCTGTGGTCATAAGCGATAACCGCTTCAGTCTGAAATTGTGGTTTTGAGTAAACACGGTTTAAAAATTCGAACATATTTTCTACACAAATTTGATGGTCAAAAAACAATAATTTCGTGTTGAATGGAAGACTATTATGAGAAAAATTTTCTTAAATTGATAACTAAATAATTAAAAATTGAAATTATTTAAAATTGAATATGTTCTAGAACAAAAATATTTCAGAATTTGAAATTTAGGCTATTTATGCAAATTTGTAATTTTACATTTTTGTTACTTATGTCAAGTTAGGCTTTTATTGCAAAAATCTATTTTTATTTTCCTAGATTTATATTGATTTAAGTCATTATTGTAAAGTTCGGTGATAAACTTTTAAGTTCCAAAAACGCTTAACTCGAGGTAGGCTGTTATGATAAACCTTACAATTTTGAGAAGCTGTTTCCAAATATATTGTTCAATAATAACTTAAGTTTAGATAAGCCTGTATTTTTAAACATAAAATATCTCTTCAATATTATTATGTTGATTTAGGCGGTTATTGCATATGTAAGTCACGAACTATTCGACATAAGCGATAATGTTTTTAAGCAATAACTTTGGCTACAAAAATGATAGGAAAACCAAATTTTGTGTGCACATAGAACTTGATGCAGAGAATGCAGTAGAACTCATAACTCATTTTTGCCTTATGCCGACTTAAGCGGTTATCGCTTTTGACCACAGAATTATTGTATTTCTCTGCTTTAATTTTTTTATTTTCAAAAAAATTTTATGCGTTGGCATTCAATTTATTGCTATACATACATACCAATTAATTTTCCTCTCACATACAACATTAACTACATACACTAGCACATACCACATAATTTTATTTGATTTCAATAAAAATATTTTAAAAATGTTGTTGCTACATAAAAATTATGAAAGCATTTAATTGCCATAATAATCATCATGTATATACATATATTCATTTGTAATTTTCAAATAAATAAAATTTCATTTATTTATTTTTTCGCTCTCAACAATAATCATTTTCGTCTCTCTTTCTTTTATTACAGCAGCGGAAAACAATTTATTTTTCTTCATTTTTTTTAAAAAAGTATATTTACCATTGCAAGATAAGTATATTTAATAATAATTTTCATACTGAACATTTTTTTGATCTTGGAATATGGTTTTACAATAATTAAATTCAACATTCAATTCGATTTCTCATTAAATATCTTTGAAACTCTATATACGAATATGTTTGTATTTTCTATAGGTGTTTATTTACTTATTTTTATTTGGTTGGTAGGTATTTTATTTGTCTTACATTAAACCTTTTACGTGTGTTTTACAAATGAGAGAAAACCTTATAAAAAAATGTACAGTAGTTATTGAAATCGCTACCATAATGTACAGTACATGGCTATATTCAGTTCTGAATTAAATGAATATTTCGATATTATACTATGTGCATAAATAGTAATGTTGATAATTGTTACGATTTTATGTACAAATATCTATCTGATCGTATTTTATTTATAATTTATATACGCGAACATCTACATATGTATCGATTGATATATAAGTACCAGAGTATATATCTGCTTGTTTAATCTCGTGTAATATTTTAGAAACTGAGATAAAATAATTTATGGAATTTACAAATAATAACAAAATTCAATGACCATTGATTTTATGTATCCCCACATTCTATGTATGTGTTGTGTGTTTTTGCTATGGATTCCAATTCCATAATGAGTATTATATTCCAAATTTTTATTGAAGATATCTATATACATTTGTGTACATTACATACTCCAAATAAATATCATTCCGAATATACATATTTTTGTATATCATTCATTTAAAAGAGAGTTAAAGTTTTATTTTTCTTTAACGTTTTTAAAGTAATAAATGTAATATAATACAGAACGGTATCTTTATAATTCTTCTTGTATTTTCTTAAAAATCCAGAAAATATAACATACTTACTACTTATTATTCCTAAGTAATTAACAGTTATCTGTAAGTAAGTAGGTATCTCTATTAAATATTTAAATATTTCCTGTTAATTTTTAAACTTATTTTTTATTCCATGGTAGGTGCTAGTATAGGCACCATACAAGTGGCAATTGTAACACTTTTATCGGCAAGAAATTCCATAAAATTTACTGTAATTTCTATATTTGTATTTGTATTTGTGTTATATGCGAAAAACAGAAAATAATTCTAAAATTATATTAAATAAGTACGAATATAATATACGAATATTTAGTCATGCATTCGCACATATAATAAGTAGCTACATTAAGTCGAATTAATTGTAAATACATATACAACACAAGATCGGATTTTTGCAACTGAAAATATTCTACATATGTAGTAGATAGATACATTTTAATGCTACTCATTCCAACTACAAGTATTTTACTATTATTAAATATGTGCTGTTTGTTCAAAATAATGTTTGTAATTGTTGTTGTTTTGATAGTTTTTTTTTTCATTTTTTTTAAAGTTTTAAATTTTTCAGATCATTTATCGGTAATTTTCAGTTCGATTATTATATAATTGGCTTAATATATTTAGCCCACAGATTCAACAAAAATTAGATATCAATAAAATATAATGGAATATAATACATGAATATTTTATAGCTTTATATGTAGATATGTAGTAGTATATTATGTATTTAGTATTTATTACAACAAGTATATGAATACAATATTGTAGAAAATCAACTTTTTAATATGTCATGAGTGTAAAACAACACCACACTTATGTATATACTTGCATTTATAATTTACTTATGTACTTTCGCAGTATTGCACATACATACATTCATATTATTATGTATTCTTGTGTACATTATATATATTTTATATTCCTTCAAGTGTTCAAAAAAAATTTTTTTTTATCTTCATTGCACATTGCACACGTATTTAAAAACGATGTAGGTTGCATATAAATCACATCAAATTACATTATATCATTATACATATGTGTATACACAGCATGTTTATACTCGTATAATAATATTCTAATATGAAATACGAGACTAAAAATGTTGTTGCTCTGTTTTTGGAGTTCTTTTTATTTTTGTTCCTTCTAAGCTGTAGAGTATAAATCATGCTGAAGAAAGCAAAAATAAAGTCTACTAGATTTGCATTATGTGACGACTACAAACAAACAAAAAACTAAGGAGATTTTTTTAAAAACATTTTTTTTTCATTGTAGATTTTATCAGTATTTTTATCTATACTGCAACCAAAATAAAACCAAAAAAACCATCAACTGCAGCCATTAAATAAGTGCACCAAATATAGTGAAAAAAAAAAAAATTCATTTAAAGTGTTACAGAGTAATTGCAATAATTACGAACATTTTATGATTTAATTTTCATGTGGGTGGACAAAATGTTTACATTTTAACCAGTAGATATTAACATTAGTTATGAACGGGGAAATACACATTTATACTGCCGTCGTTAGGTAGAAAGTCGTATCTGACATTTAGGTAATTTTGAGTTATTGACGTTTTTATATTTTGTTTTATGCCACAAAAGAAGGATCAATTTAGAGAAATAAGAAAATTATTTGTAAGGGTATATAATCGGAAATCTTTGTCCAAGAAATTAATTTAATGTTTTATTTAGAAATGTGTAATTTGTGTGAATTTAACACATAGGACCTTTTATCATATCTGTAAAAGTTAAATATCTGTATTTAGAGCATGTAGTAGCAAGGCAGAAAGTCGTAAGTATAATCTCAGATATATGTACGACCTTCTTTTACCTTAGGATAAACCAGATTTGGTCAGATACGACTTTTTAACTTGAAAAATGTAAGATTTTCTATCAGATACGATATTTGAAGTGGCGAAAAAAGTGCCTTAATGTTTAATGCATTTTTCGAAATTTTGTAGATACGACCTTCTGCCTAACGACGGCAGTATATATGTTGGACAATTTTTTAACTGTTCATTTTTATTTTTTAATTTTTATTTTGAATGAATTTTAACAGATAAATTTAAATAATAAAATGAAACATTATTTAAAGCACAGTATTTTAATTGACGGTTAGAAGCATGTTTGTTTAATGTTTGGACATTTGGTAATTTATTTTTGTCATAAACAACAAAATTTGGTACAATATTTATATGTATGTATATAAACAAAGCAACTTAAAGACAATAAAAAATGATACTATGTGTAATTTTTATCTAGCTACCATGATACATACGTGTAATGTATAATTGATATGTAATTTTATTTCATGTTTATATACGAATAATAATTAATTTTCTCTTGTCATAAATGTATGTGTTTTAATTTACATTCGATGACAGGCTTTTAATTAAATTTAATTGCAATAATATTGATAATAAACTTTCACTTGAAATTTTTTTATTTTCTAAAGACAAAAAAAAGGACACAAATAAAATATGTTTATACAGAAAAAATAAACTGTTTAGTTTATACGCTCTATACGTTCACAATAACGACAAAAATAACGACATAATAATGATCTTTAGGTATGGTAAGTATTTGTCATGAACACCATTGCATTACAATTCATAATTTAACCTGTATATAATTTATAAAAAATTACAAAAAAAAAAAAAATAGAAAATAAACAAACAAAAACACGAGCACCTTTTCAATATATTGTATGACAGATGTTTTTTGTTTTTCTAAAGTACATTTTTCCAAAAAAAAAGAAAAATTTCGTATTAAATAAACAAAAAACCTTTGCGTATATAATGTGTATTTTTATTTTAATTTAATATGGAATCACATGTGAATGAGCAACATATGTGTGCGATCGACGCGTCATATATACAAAATTAAATGATCCATGAACATTTTTTTACATGTGTCTATACATGATGACTTAAAAAAAAACGATCGAATCGAAAAGTTATTTTATTGTTTATTTGTTTATAAACAAAAATTTAAATTCACACAGAGCAGAGAGACAAAATTATGGTATTATAAATAAATACATGCTCGCTCAATCGGCCCGTCCCGTATAGCACACAATACGCGGATAATATACCTGTAGAGTCATATTTTATATAAATTAACTATAAAAAATAATGTGCTAACAGTTTTCATCACATACATACATAAATATAATTCCAAAAATGACTAAAACGTGTGTAAATATTTCGTACACATTTAAATTTTTTATTATTTACTGTAATCGATTTTTGAATTGGTTTTTTTTGGTGCCATAATTTTTTTTGTGATTTTTATTACCCATCAAATAGATATTTATTTTTTTGTTTATTTTCGTTCATTTATCAGAAATTAATAATTTGTTATTGACTTGACATAGCAGAAAATAATAATAAAAGACGACATAAAAATAAATATTTGAAATGAAATTTGTCAATTTTTCATCTCATTATTAGTTGAGTTTTTTCTTGATCTATAGGATAAAAATTGAATCAAAAAAACCTCTATGTGTTGGAGACACATTTAATACAATCTATGAGTCCTCAAATTTAACAGTGCCCATATATAAGATTACTTTGTTTTTTGTTTGTTTTGTTCAAAAGCACGAAATGTGAGGTGACTGGTGGTGGTGGACGAAGGTGACTTAAAGTATACATATACACACTTTTTATGCCATAATATAAAAATTAATATTTGGTCATCTGGTTATATTATTTTTATTTTTTGTTTGACTATAAATGTGAATTGTTTGAGGTTTTAATTATGTCTTATGACAGCAATAAATCTTTTTTAAATTTTTATGTTATGACGGGATAATTAGAACTGTTTTTTCTATTTGTTTGTTTATTACTATTTTTTCTTTTTATCTGTCCGTCATTTTACTATCTGGTTTTTATAGTATAATAGACTGTAATTAGTAAGATCTTATAAAGAAATAAAATTAGAAGATATTTTATATTATGTACACTACACACTTTTACGTACATATATTGCTGTATGGTTTTTATCTTCGACATTTTATTATATTTGGTTAACACTTTGTTTTTTTTTTTATTAAACTTTTATTGCTAATTTTTTTGATTTTTATTGTGAATATCGAACGAAATATTTAAAATTATTGCAATTTTTATTGTAATTTAATTTAAGTTTTTTGAGAAAAATATTATTTTTACTTTTTTTTTAAAAAAATCGAATATTTTACATGATTTTATATCGCCTACAGCTTAGTTGTTATAGACGCAACACATTCAATGAGTGTAATTTATTTTATAATCGAGTTTTGTATATATACCATCATATTATAATGCCTATATAAAAAGACCAACATTTAACCTCATCATCATCATCATCTTCTTTTTCTTATATTATTGCGCAATTTTAACTTAATTAAGACAGTAAATGGAATAATGCCTACCACCGAGTTATTAATGTCTTTTCATACAGGCATACCGCATATACACCTAATGTTTATAATATGCTTCAGTATTGCATTGATTGCTCACCACAAAATACTTAGAAAAAGAATCAAGTGTTAAAGTTTAAGTATACATATTCATGCAGAAATATTTTCTACAAGCGAAAAAAAGAAAAGTTAAAATAATAAGAAAAAGTAAATAAGTATACTCGTATGTACATTATATGATGCGGTCATTCATATGGAATATTCTGATCAAGAAATAAAATGGCATATAAAATACTAAAAATATGTGCAACAGAAATCGCGGAGACTTTATTACATTTCGATGATTACCTAAACACATTGCAGTGTTATGAAGTGATTTTATGGAGAAATTGAATTTTTATTTTGCATTTGAATGGAATTTGAGGTGTATTTTATAAAAATCATTATCATCTCATGACCACTATATGGGGTCTGAATTGATGCATTTCACAAAATAATGTAAATATTGTACGAGTATACGATGCAATTGTGGGATTATAATGCTATATCTGAGAAAATAATTTCTTATTTTCAAGATAAAACACACAAAAAAAAGTATTCTTAATGAAAAAATTTTTTAAAATAAACATTTCTCATAAGTCCAGTTTTATATACCACAAAATAAACATTGATTGGAATTAGAAAATTATCGATTGAGTATTAAGTATATAGGAAAAGTAAGGAGAAAAGAAAAAAATAATTTCTGACCTCTCTGACATTAATCCATTTTGTACAAGTTTTAAGTTAAGCCATTATACTCGTAAACATTGAATGGTTTTTTTCCTATACAATATTATTCGATAATGGCACACTAACGACTGTGGTAATGACGATGACAGTAATTCAATCTCCCACAAAATCATAGTATATAGTAATATATAAGGTGGTGTCTTATGAAAAATACATTAACCTTAACCTCTATAGCCATCATCATCATCATCATCATCAACATAGCCATCATCAATATAGTCATGGTCATGGTATACCTCATGTATTATAATATGTATCTAACTTACTTAAAAATAGATTCTCTTTTTACCAATATTGTATATATAGTATAGTGAATGTTAGACATGTTTTCCCTACACTCTTTTTGTATTCTCATCATCATCATCATCATCATCATCAACATTTTCATCTTGATTTCTGTACCAAACAACTAACTAACCAAAACATAAATCTTCTAACTATTGTCGTCACTATGTCGGTTGATGCGGAAGCTATCAAATTGCAAAATCTTTTTTTTTCTTTTCAACTTTTTTCTATATATGTACTTCTTTTTTTATAGACCGTCTAACTAAAGTTTTGTTCTTGTTAGTGAATTTTCTTATTATAGAACATGAATACACATCAGGCAATATTATTCAATATTGATGTAGGTATACCACGAGAGAGATAGTGTACTTGATACAGTCAGTCTCGTATACAAGTTTTTTAGTTTTTCTTCTATAGTTTTGAATGCATATAATGTAGTCAACACTATCCATCCATATTCATTGTATAGCACACGATAAAAATTGTACACACAAACACGTAAACAAAGTTTAATTTTTATGTACATATAATTTCTATCGTTTCTTTTTCTATCGTTTTCTTTCATATAGAATTGAACTTTTAAAGCAAATACACAAAATAAAAATCGCAACCTTTTAGATCCCTTGCGAAAAAATTCAAAAAAAACAAAAAAAAAAATGAAAACAACATCGAATCAAACCTTTTGGAACTTCGATTAAAAAGAATTTGCGTGCAAAAACATTTAAAAATTACAAAATAATTTTTTCCTTTATTTTTGTTTCTTTTTTTGTCTTTTAGAATTTTTCGTAGATTCACTAGATTTTTTCCAACGCGTTCAGTAAATATCTACATTTACTACGTTTTTTTTTTTTTTACCCGATTTTCTAATCTCACATGGATGGGCATACAGTCTACATATAGTCTAGCATTATCTTTGATTTCGATGCATATACTAGTACACAAAATCCTTCTTATCTCTATATCGATGTTCTTATACAATATGTGTGCAAAGCAAACGCACAGATTTTGTCGGAATTTTTTCATTTTTCGAAATTTTCCTTTAACTTTTTATTTCTATTCGTTTTGTGTTGCGATGATTGTAACAACAAAAGAATCGATGATAAGATAATGAAACTTGTTTTTAAAAAAATTTTCTTTTCTTTTTTGTACCATCATCATCTCGTTTGTTTTTCATTTCAACAAAAATATCTGGTCTTTGAAATACTTAAATAAATTCATGCTGATTGCTGATTTATTCGCTTATCGTTTTCTACGTGTCGATTCAATTTGGTACGGTATGGTTACAATAACGTTACAACGATTACATTCACATGTACATATGTACGAAGTACGCGTATATTCGCTTGTCTAGTCTAAAAAAAAAGAAAATATATTAACATTTGCATTCGATATTTTTGTTTGTTTTTATTTTCTATTTGATTTTTGATTTTATTTTTATTTACATGTTTCTACAAAATACCACATCACGTTAAATTGTTTCGATATTTTTGTTTTACTATTTCTGTTCGAATTTTTTCTTATGCATTTTTTATTCTTCAATACAAATTCTATCATTACTAAATTGATTTTTTTTAAGAGGAAGATATTTTGGAATTTGAATTTTAGCAAACTTTACCCCTCTATAACTTAGTCATTTTTTCACCAATTTCTTTCAAATTTAGAGTAAAAAAAAGTTCAAAAGATGGAATAGGTTTTTAACGTTACAGATTTTCGATAGTCCTTTTGGTTTCAGAGTTAAAGTCTTACAAATTGAGACCTTTTATCAATTTTTCACATACTTTACCCCTCTCTATTTACCATTATTTTTTGACCAATTTGCTTCAAATTTGAAAAATGCCAAGATAGAAAGAAGGAATAGGTTTTTAACGCAAATAATTTTCAAATTTTCATTTCTGAAACTGTTTAAAACTATTAAAGTAGGGATCCTTTTTCCTCAAAAAAAGAGTGAATATTAAAGTTAATTTTATACTAGTAGATAATTGAATATCAAAAAAAAATTGGAACCGCAGAAAATTCAAACCTTTAGCTTTTACATAAAAAAAATTACATTCAATTATGATGGATAACAAATTAGTTATTCAAAAAAGATGTAAGCAATTTTCACTCAAAATTTTCATTGAATTCCATTTTATTTTGCTGGCAATAAAATGATAATCATCATCAAATTTTTCACCGATTTGTTTATTCACCTACTTGAATAGTATTTAAATGTATGTGTGCACTTCGTTTCTTAGTCGGTTTTTTATATCAAAAAAGAATAAAAAAGTAATACATATTTTTTGTTGTTGTGTTGTACATATAGCAGTATGGATTAGCATTTGTCTGGATTTATAAATCATGTACATATATAGTATGTATATAGTATGGATGTACGTATATAGTACAAATAAGTGGAACAATATAAAAGAAAAATATTTAGTATTACACTTAAGCACTCCATACACAAGGCATATTCATCCAACTAACCAATTTGTAACCCAACTGAAAATTGTATGACCAATCATCCCATATCATATACACAGCAATCAGTTGTACAATTTCTTCAAATTGTACAACTAATTGCTGTGTGTATGGGCCACTTCACATTGCTTGTATAATGGTAAAGAAATAAATTTATAGTTTATACTTTGTATTATTATTTTGGTGAAGTGTAGTATTGAAAAATATTTTAAGATGACGTCACCTCTAAGGTGACGTGGAAAGAACATAAACATACAAATAAATTGTACATGAAATCAAATTGTACAAAAAACAAATGTAAATTATGTATGTATATTAGATTCATATTATGACAAACAATAAACATTTATAACGAAACTACATAATATATTGGTTTGGCATTTTTTATATGAAAGGTGAACAGTTTATTGTTGGTGGTATACATACACAAATCCTACCATGTAGATACAACTACAATTTTCGTTTGCCTTTCGCTGTAACAATAAAAATAAACATATAATTGTCGGTTGTGCTTCTGCTTACCACTTCAAATCAGTTCGTAAAAATCAAATAATATATAATACCCGTCGCAATGTATAAATATATAATAAGTAAATAAAAAGATAAGTAGAAAAATGAAAAAATGAAAAAAAACATTGATTGTGGTGTTCGGTATAAATCGTTGCACTAACACTAATAACTGAAAAAATTTGTAGATGTGTTAGAAATTTTTTTCCGATTTCGATTTCGAATTCCAAAAGATCTTCCTCTTAATGCGTTGTTTTATCTTTTTCAAATAGCACTTCTAAACGTACGTGTACACAACAACGAAATATATTTTAAAACTTAACTTTTGTGTATCTGAAAATAAATTTTTGGTGACTTTTAGATTATTTTTTTTTGATGCTTTTGTTTCTTATTTCGCTAAAAATTTCAATTTTTACTTATACGTGGTTCTACCTTCGTGACTTTTTGAAAGTTCAAATTACCGTTAAAACCACGAAAAATAATGTGAAAAAAAAGCAGAAATTTCAAAATCTTGGAGGCTCCTTCTAGTATTATAGCTTCACAGAAATTACATCATTACACTGATGTGCTCGTACGTATATAGCAGCAGCATATTGTTTATCTTCATTTCTTCTTCTTCTTTAGGTTCCCGTGAAAATTTTCGTTTTTACTTGTTGGTGTTATTATTATTTTTTTTTTGTTTTTATTCATTTCGTGCTGTTTTACTGAATTGCTTATAAATATGTTTGAGGATGTGCAAACAATTTGGTAGTATTAAAAGAATACAAAAGTTTCTATGTTCATAATGGTAAACATGTACAATGTAGGTACCTACCTTCTGAACATCTTAGTTAAAAGTAAAATAAAATAAGAAAAGAGAAACACTCGTTTTAAAGGTATTTGATTATTGGATAAATATATACAGACATATGTTGATGTACGTACAAAAATACTCAGAAAGTACTTAGGTATAGTATGCAATAATTCAATATTATGTATATTTATATTTATATAGTCATCATGATGATGAATAACTTTTGTTTTACGAAGCAAGGGAGGATTATGATAGTGCATATCTATATACAGAAGTAAAATGAAGAAGATCGAACCATCAAAATGAAAAGTGCAAAGTAATTTGTATCCAAAGACGTACAAAATATGTACATATCTGGGCACAAACATTTATAGCGCATGTTTATATTAAAATTACATACAGATACAGGTATATAATATGTACATATATCGCTATATAGTATAAGATGTTTTTTCCACTATGCTCATCACTTCTATTAATAGACATTCGTACATATATTTCAAACCCCTTATACATGTACCAATATGTGTGATTAGATGAGAAATACAAGAGGGACAAATAAAAAATAAATACATTTTTCATTTAAAATGTATGAAAACAACAACAACAATCATAACTATAAAAATAACATTTTCCACTTTATTTTTCTTTAATGTAACAACGATCTCATCATAACTTGTTTAGTTATTTTCAATGACACCATAAGAATTTTTGTTTAGTAATATACGATCGAATACATAATACGAGTATATATGATGTACATACAAACTTGTACACTCTTCGTTTTGTATTATATACAAATTGTATGTACATACATGTACAGTCTTTGACACATGATTGTGAACAATTTTCTTTTGTATTTAATTTCAGCATATGCTTTATAACAGATTTTACTTTATACTATTTTTACAGATATTCATAACCTCAATTTTTGTCATTTCATCGGGCCTCAATGTTTAGCAACTATCCATATTATATAAAAATTGACTATAGACAATCTTTTTCTTTAAAATGGATTCCGGATTCGTACCGGGACCTATCAAGAGTACTAGACCAACAACACAACCATCGAACTTCTACAAAATTTTATGAATAAAAATTAATGGGTTTAGTACATAGTGATAACTAAGTTCCTAAAATACAATTTGGTTTTTAATTTAAGACTTCCTAAAAATGAGATTTTAAATAATGTTCACAATCAAGTGTCGCACTTAAAAAATTGCACATTTTTTGGTTATGAAGCTGTAAAATCTTTTAGGATAAATAGATTTCCGAAAATGCTTAGAATGTGTATATGCAACACCCAAAGAATCTACCCAATTAAGAAAACCAAAAAAAAATTATTGATTTACGGTGATTCTTCTAAGAAAAAAAGATGTTCACAATCATGTGTCGAAGACTATACATCTTTAAAAAGTTAAGTACTTATATGTACAACAGACAAATATTCTTATGCATTTTTAAGCTTAGTCAGACATACTCATACAAGTCATACATTATAATTTACATATGTATGAATTTTTAATCATGTATCTAGTTACCTGAAGGTTATTATAAAGTATGGAATTATGTTTATTTAAGATGGAATAAAGACGAACTTGTTAAATATTATAAAAATATATACATTTATATACCCATATTTATACGTACATATAAATTCATAAATAAATTGAAAAAAAGTTTTGGATACTTCAAACCGACTGATTACTATTCTATAATACAAAATGTACTATAAGCTATCGCTATGCAAAGACACAGAGACAGAGAGAGAGAGAGATTCTTACACTAATTTTGATCTTTGGTGCTAGTGTGTGATATGAAAAAAATTGAAAATTTATTCATCAACTTCGAAAATACAAATGGACATACGTAAGATATAATAACCTAAAGTCTAAAATATTTTCAAATTGAATTGGATGCTTTTTTATTTAAAACCTAAGTGTTGTCTGTTGTGTAATAATCGAATGTAAAAAACAAAAGATTTAAGCGAGAAACTTTTCATAAATATATCGAATTTGTAGGTAGCCAGTTACTAATCTGTAGAAACTACCTCTATAACTTTCGGTTATTATTTTTTACTTTCATGTATAGATCGTTCGTAACTTTGTTAATATGTATGTACAAAAGGTTATACATATATGTTTATATATGTATGCATTATTCCTTTCCTTCCCTTTCCTGTATGTATAATTGAAAACGTTCTGTATTACATCCCAACATAATTCAATTATCCAACTATAATAAGAAAATTTTACGAAAAAAGTGAAAAACTTTGCAAATTTATTCAGTAAGTAGTATCACGTAATGGATTTCAATTTATGATTAGCTTACATTATTGACTCCTTTTAATGTTAAAATTTTGTTTTTTTTTTTTTTTTGTAATACTGGGATAATTTATATACAAAGATTGCACCAGTCAGTACATAAAGTACACATCCTAACTACTGTAACCTTATCTGTGCTACTAGCTAAGCTACTACTGTATATGGATTACATATTATTGGTAAAGGTAATTTATACCATTACCATCAAAAGTAGCAGGTGTCTTTAAGTCATAAAAATGAAATTTATACACCATATAGTTACAAAATAATGATTTTTAATGTAGCACTTCAATTTTAAATCATTTAGTTGAACTTTAAAAAGAAAAATTTTTATTTTTTTTTAGATAAAAAGAAGAATGAAGATCTATTAGAAATTATACATTACATATTAGTATATTGAAAGAATTCGAAGCTATTCCATATGTATGTATATACACGTGTGTAGATAGGTACACCGTAGAAAACACATCTAGAGAGAATATTAACGTTGGTAGTTATTCTTTGATAATTTTTAATGGATATGTGGGTATTAATGAGATTTATTTTACTACTTTTTTAAATGCATAGACAAACGAGTATGTTATATGTATACGTATACTCGTATATGAAAAATTGTTGCTATTTTGAAATATTGTATTCAATTTTGTCACGAATATAAAAGCGTAGCAATCTTACTTACGCGTTTCTTATGTTTTACGTTTTACACCATTGGATTGGAATTATATTGCATACAAATTTTTTTATTTTTATAAACATAAATGCATATCTCTGTAATGTTTGAAACTGTTTTTCATTTTATTACTTTTCAGTTTTTTGTATATCTCCTACGCATTAATTATATACGAGATATACATACAATAATCAGCGTGAAATATAAATATGATACACCAATAAAATTAATGAAAAGTTTCATACATACATACATTATGGAGAATGGAGATTGTGCCATTAAAAAAACAAAAGCCATAAACCACCACATTGATTGTGACTATAAATTTTAAAATTATTGACTTAACCATCGTATGTATGTAATTACTATATTTTGCTTTCATTTTCATATGATGATGATAAGTGGAAAAAATTATAATTGGTTTATGAAATAAAAATTTTTTCTTTATACTCCGTCCAATATAATATCTTAATCAATAATTAATTTTTTTTTTTTTATATATATAAACAATGAAGTTTTGTATTATATCCTCATAAGCTATTATTATCCTGCTGTTTAACATCTTATTAAAATATTATGAGTATCCGCATTTAATACAATATAATCTCTTATTTAATGAAAGAAACATTTTTTTTTCTGCTGATAATTGAAAAATAAATTGAAAACAGTAAGAAGTAAAGATTTTTTTAACTTGGACACATTTTTTTTTTTTTGAAAGGAGAAACGAAACACTTTTTGTTGAATTCTTATATAGGAAAAATTTTATAAGATACGGCAAAACCGTATTCAATTCAATTTATTGACTGTAACATGCATGAATATTCTGAAAAGAAATTTGGGAATTTTTTAATTGACCTTGTACCAAGTCTGATACATTTAATTAAATTTTTTGTATTGCAGTCGTTAAAATTTTGTGCTTAAAACATTAAATGATTATACATGACAATTAACTGTGATTTATATATAATTAACTTCAGATGAGTTTCATTTGTAACTACATAAGTATATTCCGTCTATGCTTTGAGATAAATACTCATACATTTTTGTAGTTCTATAATCAAGACATTATTTAATTTAATTCCTTCCTTTCTTTCTTTATAAACAACCTACATACCATACCATTATAAAATAAGTAATTTAGGTGATGCTTCGCTATACAAGCAGTTATACGAGTATGTATGAACAAAGTGATGAAGAAAATGAGGAAAATTGAGGAAAAAGAAATAATAAAAATTTCTTCATTCATGTTACATATCTATTTTTTTTCCATTTATATGCTATACTTATAAAAAAATTTTTAGAATCACAATTTCAAAAATAGATAGAAAAAAAGAAGTGTTTAATTGAAGCACTGTTATGTGCCAATGGTTTGTGTTTTTCTTTATAGCGTATAGATTGTTTTTTTTTTTTTTTTATTCAATTTAAGGTAATTTCGTTTTACTCTATAATGTAGTAAAAATCTGGTCCAATTAACAAGAATATTAAATTCATATAAAATGAATTGAAAATATGAATATGAATGTATGTGTAGATGATGTACGAATATGTTACTTTAAATATACATGAGAAATGATATACCTAAGGCGGATATAAAATATGTTTTTATTTGTAATTTTATATATTTTTCCTTTTGAAGAAATATTATGAATTATTAAATTATGGCATACAGGATTTGAAAAAAAAAAACAGCTTTACAACTTCCAGGTATATAATGTATTTAGTTTTTTTCCTACTAAACCACTTATGTATTTATGAATTTCAATTACAGCATCATGGGAATGAAGAGACAAATTCAATTTATATGAAAATAGAGGTTGATGTAGTATTAAAAAAAAAAAAAATTAAAAACCTTAAATAGAGTGATCTAGTTTTTTATATTAACAAAAATGAGAAAGAGAAATTCAAATTTTTTTAAAATTATATATAGCTTCTGTTTATTAAACAATTCAACAATTCAACGAGTATATTAATAATAATCTTTTCCGTTTGTTTATAGTTTAAGTTCAATGTGAAATTTTATTTGAATATTTATTACTGTCTGTATACTGTATATTGTGTGCACAGATATCTACTATGTCATTTCAATTTATAAATTCATATTATTTTTTTAATCAGTTCACGATTATCTTGTAATGAAATCACTTTAATAATTTTAAAAGAAAAAAAATATATTTTCAGTAGGTATATTTACTATTGTTCCATTGGAATATTTATAGAATGACAATAATAATGTCAGATATTATTTAGATTAGATTATTATTTAGACACGAAAATAAAAATTATGACAATTTAATCAACTTTAAAAAATAACGAATTTTTCATTGTTTCTTTCATGAAGAGAAAAAGATAAATTTCGAATTTGTATATGTATAGAAAATCTATTGTTAAACGTATTTATAATAGCGTACTGCACGGTATATTATGAACTGAATTATTATTCAAAATATTATTTTTTATTAAAATCTATATAGAAATAAAAATCGTGACTATAAACATAATATTTTTATTTATCTTTGTATTCAGTAGTGTTACAAATATTTCAATTTTCAGATTCATATATACTATTTCATTTATTTACGAATGAATCTTGGTGAAATCAATTCAGTAGTCAATATATTCAGTTAGTATGATATTAATAGATACTTTGGTGTTACAATAAAGTATAAAAGAAAAAAAAAATGTTATATATCTCAATGGGTATCATATCATCAAATTTCTTTTTGAAATTTTTGTTTTGTTGATTTTACTCCTTTATTTATTTTTTTCTTTTTTTCTGTAATGTACATAAGTATTCATATTTGCTTTTGAAATTTTTATAGTATCTATCGCACATATTTTTTGTGTGTATACATATTTATTTTTCTATACGGTTTATAGATTTTTATCGAATAAATAAAATTACAGGTTATTTATGTATAAAAAAGTGTAATGTATAGTACGAGTATGTAAAGTGTAATAGATACTCAAAACGGTATATTATATGATTTGAATCCATACATATGTTTTATGTAATTTTTTACACTGTATCATATGTATAACATTATTATTGTTATCAAATATGTAACTATGTAAGTTGAAAATTATTTAGTTTATATAATATACGTAAACACATAGTATACTCATTACATAGTCGTATGTACACATACTGTATAAGACAGTCAATTATTTTAAATAGCCGTTACACATTATGTGCATCTACATACGTATAAATGCATTCATATTCACTGGTAAATTGAATCAGATTTCTTTTTTGAATGCAAATATAATGTAACAAGTTCAGTCATACAACAAAAACAACATAACAACAACTACGATACATAGTACATAAATAATATGCTCGTACTCGTATGACTATGGATGACGACGAAAGTCCACTATAGAAAAAAAAAACATAACATTTTGGTGTAAAACCGTAATATTACTTGTCTTAAAGCCGATCAACATTTCAATTAAACTGACAGTAAATAAAATACACTAAATACAGTGTTTATTTGACATTTAACAGACTGATGGACTTAACTTATGAATATACTAACTAGCCAAAGCTAACTCAACATACATACTTAAATGGTTGGATGTTGGATCAATGGTTTAGGATAGACTTTATATAATACAAAGTTTTCACTACTAACGTACCTTCTAAAAAAAATTAGAAAAACAAAAAACGAAAATGAAATTATTACAATAACTGAAAAAACCAACACTGTATAGTATTTTTTTTTTAAATCCTTGTTTCACATTCATTTGATTTATGTATTTTATTGAAAGTTTTTTTTTTTTTTGTCTGAAATATTATTCATTTTATATTGATAAACAACTCAATCGTCATTAATCATTCGAAATTCAGGTCATAAACTTGTTTCGAACCTTATAAATTTTAAATCTAGACTATTTTTATAGAAGAATTGACACGTATGCATACATTATGCAATTATGTGTATTTTTTTTAAAGTAGGATCATAAGTGAACCATAAAATTGGTTGTATATAGCTAACCGAAAGTGTTTTTTTTTGTCTACTACATGCCGTATTTTAGATTAATTTTTATGAAAATTTTAAATCTAATTAACAGGAAAATAGTAATTTATTTTTATATTTTTAAATTTATTGGATAAGAATTATAATTCTACAAACGGTTGAATATGAAGAAATCATACAGGAAGAAATTAAAAGAAGAAAAAAAAAATTCCTCAAATTATTTCTAAAAGGTTTTCTGATTTAAAATCAGAAATTATCTAAAAGCATTGGTTACTCTTGTTTATAGGCTTATTTATAGAGTTATTAGAAACTTCAAAATAAATCTACCGACTTTATATATTAATTTCATTCTTCAATATTCATTTTTATTGGTTTATGATGAATCTAAAAGCAGGAAATAAAGATAAGAAAGGTTTCTTCATGTTATACTTTACTGTGTGTATAAGAATGAGTACACGAATAATATTTCCATTAATCATAAAATGATATATTCAACATTTCAACACATCAATTATATATATGAATTTAATTCTTTCAAATGAATTCAAGATAAGAAAAATTTAGATGCAATAAAATCTATCATAAGGGATAAGCTTTATACTCTGTATAAATTAAATTTTCATATCTAACTTTTTAGAAGTTGTATAGAAAGCCAATTATATTATCAGTGATAATGAAAGAATTTTGAATAAATTTTTTTAGATAAAAAAGATATGAAGAACTAGAATAATTCTAATAAAAAGTTAATGATTATACCACGTTATCCTATTGTTGTCGATTTAAAAATGATAACCTCTTAATTTTACTTTTAAGGTAAAATAAATTAGAATTTCATTCCGATCACAATGTTTTTGAATAATTAAATTTATCTATATAGACTTGTTGAGTTTGTATTTTTTTTAAAAAAAAATTCCTGACCTCCATGAAAAGTTTCTATCAACATTTTTTCAAAAAAAAGATACGAAATAAATAACACTCATGACACTGTCATTCGAAACACAATTATTCATTCTTTTTATTCATTATTCATCCGTTCACAACATTTCCGTTGTTTTCAATGCTTTAAATGTTGTAGTTGTAGTGTAAAAGAAATGTTAGAAAACGAAAAATGAAAAACGTAAAAAAATTTATTTGAATTTATTAAAATGTCACATCAAAATGGCTTGTCACATTTAATTTTTATGTACTCACCTATGTAGCTCCATGACTTTTATAATTTAAACTAGCAATATACATTAGTTAAATAATAATAATTATCGTATATATGGAATTAATGGCATTCATATGTACATATATATGTATATAAAGCTTATAATATATGAATCATTTAGTAACGATAATATAACGCCCACTCATTTATATATCTACGTACGCAACAAATATACAGAAAATTTTAAATAAAGTTTATATAAAATTTTAAATTTGAATTTATTCAATATTAGAATTTCATTTAATGTAATGTAGAGTTGTTTTTGAACTAGTTAAATATTCATATATTCATGTGTGACTATCTACAATATTTATGCAGAATTTTATCTTTTTAAATTATCATATACTCGTATATTAAAAATAAAACAATTTTCATAATCTTTAAAAGTTGTACAGATTTGAATAGTAATCGATGATTAATTGATTTAATATATGTATGTACATACGAGTATTTTATATTATATAAATATAAATACAATAAAGTTTAAATGTCTTTTAAGATTAGATTATAAACTACATATTATTATTATTATTATTATTTTTATGATAGACAACGATGCAGGTTTTTTTTTAAAAAAAAAGTTGTTCGATAATCTTTATAAATTATGTGCTTAGACATAAAATCTACTAAATAGAGTATGCAGGCAGGTATTGTGTATTACTATATATATTGAGAAAATTGCAATGGCTTTATGTGGGATAAAAACAAAAGATTTAAGCGAGAAACTTGGTATGAATTTTTTTTTGTTCGTATACATATGTCATACAGTTCATTGAAAAATTAAATTTACATTTTTATAAATGAACATTCTATGTAAGATTCTATAAATAAATCATTATTCTATCTCGGTTTTAAGAGTTGAAACATGTTCAAAGAAAGAAAAATGTCTGATCATTAGATTACTGGTATTCCATATTCATGTACGCATATACGATCAGTGGCGGATTTCGAAGTCAGAACGTGTCATTCGAAGTTTTAAAATGAAAATTCAAAAATAAACAAATGAATTTAATGATAAATTATAAAAAATATCATTCTAAACAAACTTATGAAAAGAATATATTTGAGATACTCGTACTTTTTATTCTTATGCTTGTTGAACAGAAAAATTATTTACACATATAATGTCTATACAATCTAAGGATGATAAAACTTCAGATTCATTCGATAATACTGCAAGAGCTTTTAAATGATCTTCAGTCATCGTTGAATTGAGGTAGTTTTTCACACGTTTCAAGCATGAAAATTATATTTCCTCTGCTTCTATTGCACATTTCTCCTTCTTACTAGGATTTAAATTCTGTAAGAACAGAAAACATCATATTAATAGCCCTACAAACAAAAAATATTCGCTTTAAAACGCAAAATAAATTATCAATAATGACACTGAAAGTTTTTACCCTAGAACTGGAACGATCTCTTTCAAATAATTCAATGTCTTCTTCTTCTGCTTGCTAATGAAAAGTTTCCTAATAACAAAATATTGATATATTCTTTATTTTTTTGATAGGTTTAGAGTTTTTTTCTCATGGGCATCGAAGTTAAAATAAAGTGGCATTGCGATTTGTAATGCTATTAAATATAAATAAAATAATTTTGATGAACATTTTTTTACATTTTTAAATAAAAAGTAAGGTCAATTTGTAGCCCCAAAAATTTGCTGCTGTAGACAGTCACCTTTGTTGCCTATGCGTAAATCCAGCCCTGTATATAAGCTACGAGATTATATCCAATTCATCGTTCAATTATTTATAAAGCAATTAATTTGAATTTGAAATTTTATAAAATTGAAATAATTACCATAACAATATTACAACTTTTAAAAAGGAGTGTATTTATTGAAAATACATACACATATCTTTATATCGAAAATATTGACGAAGAAAAGAAATGAGAAAAATATATTAAAATAATATTATTTTTTTTTGCGAGAAAAATTTATTGAAATAGTAAATCATCATTCAACAAGATTTTAATCATTTTCCGGTCTTAATATTGAATCCATCTGCTATTGAGAGATACTTTCGTACTTCGTATTATAATTTAAAGTCGAATAAATAACAAAATGATCTTTGGTATACGAGTGCAGAATATACCACTTTATATATGTATTTATGTAAAAGTGTTTACATAACATTGTTATGAATGAAGAATAAAAAAATAAAATGTACAGAACACGCAATTTTGCAATAAAGCTGTAAAATAATATCGGAAATCAAATAAAAATATTATAATATGCATGTACATTTATAAGAAAAGAAAAAAAAATCTAATCAATTTTGTTTTGTTTTTTTTTTTTTTCGATTACAGAAAAAATTTATAAAAGAAATATAAATAAAAATAAATCGAAAATGAAAAATGAAATATAAAAATGTAAAAGAATGGATTCTTATAAGCGAAAATATATGATTTTATAGCCCGCATATTGGCATAGTATACAAAATATTTTTAATGTTTATGTATACATATTTCATCCTATGTACATGCAGGACTCATACGAGTATTCATACATTCATGTGTACATAAATATATATGATTCGAAGCGCATACATAGTATTCCATATATTCCATCTTAATATAATATGCATTCATAAATATGTAAGTATGTGTGTGTGTGTATGGCATGCTATTTTAACAGATATCAAACACATAATGTATCTTATTTCTTTTATATGTTGTTTTTTCGATCAGATTATTACAATTATTACGACCGCAATATTTAAGATTATTATTATTATTAAAGGAGGGATATATTACGACCAACTTACGTCCTTATAATATATTTTTTATTTTGTACGTGTGTCGATTTTGTGCATACATATACATATATATCTGTATGTACATAGCATGTTATATACTTGCATAAAAGATATTCGATATTAATGTTGGATAAGAGTATGATATATTGAAATGAAATATGGTGTGAAATTTATACAAGATATTTTTTTTAAACTACTTAGGTTGGTTATAGCATATAGTGTATAAATTTAAAAAAAAGTCAAAACACAAAATAACAGTACGTACGTACATATGTTATACTTTTGTTATATGTATTTTAATGAACGTGAAAAAATATTTGTATGTATTTACCATTACCATACATGTAAGTATATATTCCTAAGATGTATTCAGCTCTATATATACATATAATATCTGTTTGAGTTCATATGGTGCAGTTAAATATCGATTATAGATAGAGTATACAAACACCAAATCACCTGTACTAAAGAAACGAAATGGAAAATGATGGAGATAAGAAAAAAAAAACAACAACGACGAAAATATTATTTTTTTTTTCTTTTAAAATGTGATAAATGAATATGAGGTTACCGGATAATGTTTATGTTTAATTTGTTAATAAACAATTTTTTTTTAAAGTGTATTATATGCTACTGAAATGTTTGGAATGTTTATAAACTGGCAGTACACATATATTTCTCTCAAAAGTATGAATGTGTATGCCTGTATATGCCTGTACATAAGTAATATTGTAAATATTTGAGATACTGACTGGGTGGGATAAATAAATATCTATATACATCTATCTATATGCATTAATATATTTACGTGTTAATATAGAACGAATGAACATCATTATTTTTTATAGTTTTCTGTATTATATTATAGGGATTTAAAGTTATATTTATGATCTTTGGTTTGATTATTTAGATAATTAACGATTTTATGTGATAAATTTTTTTTATCAAGGTTAAATTTATCAATTCAATTTTCAAAAGAAAATTAAATTCAGTCAAATGATAGTGAAAGCTACGGTGATAATGATGATGACGATGGTAGGTAATGATGAGAATTTTTTAATTTTGTTTTTATTTTCTGTTTATATAATATTAATGCTACATACAAGAACGAGTATAGGATATATGGATATTACCACATATTACTTAGTTTCTTTAGATCGTTACGCAAAGAAATCATTTTAAAAATATATTTTCTTTTATAATGATGAGCATGTAGTATGATGTGATGAACATTTCAAAAATTTGTGTATAAACATTCTTATTATCTTTGACAACTACTTATATACATTTTTCATTTTATTTACAAAATTCTCTATATCACCGCATTATTTTCATTGTCATTCTTTATTATATACTATCATGATATTCATCATCATCATCATCATCTTCATCATGATTATCATCTTGGTCGTCATTGTGTTTGATATTCTATATATGTATTCTTGAATCGTAAATGTTTTCTATTTTATTTTTAATTTTTCCTCTATATTTCTACGTATACATATATATACGAGAATATATACGTACATATAGTTGTATATGCATTTGATGAAATTTATAATTAAAAACGTGTTTAATCAAAATGTTATTTTTATCATAGTTATATATATATTTTTTTTTAAAAACAGAAATGATGTAAAAGAAATTCTTCTTGTACAATACCTACACATAAATCCGTGTACATAATATAAAGTAATATTCGTTGTGTATACATATATAGTGAAACATCAAATACTTACAAGTAAAAATTTAAAAAATTTTTTTTTCAAATATATATTCTGTCAAAAAAGTACCCGGAATTTGTCGATTAAAAAGTCTACACTAATGCTAACGAAAAAATTTTTTTTCTGTAAGTTGGCAGTACTATGACTAATTATGACGCCATTTTTGAGCACGATCTGTCAACTAGTATTTTTACAGCAGTTGGTTATATCAGTCGACTTGAAGTGCTTTCGGCGATTTTTAAAATGAATAAAAATATTGAACAAAGAGTTTGTGTTATATTTTGTGTTTCTAACGGAATATCCTGTGCAGAATCATTTAAGATGTTGAAAAAGACTTATGGTGAATAAGTGTTATCTAAAACACAAGTTTACGAGTGGTACAAGACATTTAAAGAGGGCCGTGAAGTGTGTGAAGATTTGCCTCGTCCTGGTCGTACTTCGACGTCAAAGACAGATGAAAACATTAATCTTGTAAAGGAAAAAGTTATGGAAAATCGTCGTTTGAGTTTAAGAGAGATGGCTGTGGACCTCAACATGTCTCACGAGAGTATTCGCTCCATCGTCGTTAATAATTTGGGCTTGAGACGCGTCGCCGCTCGGATTGTCCCGAAAGAACTCAATTTTTTTGAAAAAAATCCATCGTAAACAAATGCACCGTCTCACAAAGCGACCATTGTGACTGAGTTTTTGGCGAAGAAAGCAACAACTGTCATCGAACAACCTCCATATTCACCCAATATGTCTCCTGCCGATTTTTTCCTATTCCCCAAGCTGAAATTACCTCTTCGTGGAAGGCGTTTTGACTCGATTGAGTCCAGCAAACAAAATTCGCTGGAGGAGCTCGAGGACATCCCAGAAAATGCCTACAAAAAATGCTTTGAGGATTGGGTTAAACGATGGAACATGTGTGTTGCTTCAGATGGGGCGTACTTTGAAGGCGACAAAATAAATTTTGATGATAATTAAATATTTTGTGATTTATTGACAAATTCCGGTTACTTTTTTGACAGAGTAGTATATTAAATAAAGTACGTAAAGGAAATGTACATATACACTCATGATAAGTATGTACATATATGTACATATAAACGTCTTATATAGAACAAGAATTTCTTCTTGTTTTATAAACGAGATCATCAAAGTTTTATAAATTACATACATTATAAAGTATGTACATTATATATAATGTTTATATGCATGTACACAATTACATACATACACTGCACTGTACAATACAATCAAAAATAAAATAATATTGAAAAAGAATTTAAATAGTAATTGTATATATAATATGACAATGAATAGGTATTTAATATGTAATGTATATTTAACGTACATACATGTATGTAATATATGTAATGTATGTATATGTATCAATAGAATATACGGTCATATAATGTAAGTATTATTATAATGACTTTGCAGGTTTGCACATATAATAACATTTTTATATTTTTATTTAGTAATTTTATATACACACACCACACATATGCAATTTTGTTATTATTATTATTATTAAATTCAATTCTTTTTTATATGAAAAATATTTATAGAGTCATTAAAAATGTTGTTATCGGTATACATACATATGTCCCAATGTATATGTAACTGCTAAAGGAGATATAAAGCAACTACATATAATAGAGAGTCTATAGCTCGATAGGTATTTTTTACTTCACATTTTTTTTTAATTCTAAATAATAACCATTCATATAAAATGAAAACGAGTATAAAATATATATATTATAGGCACGTATGAGTAACATATATTTATTATATTTAGTACTTACATATGTATAAAGAAAATGACAAAAGATGGATGTTAATTTAATAGAGGCACATATAGACAGAATGATACTTAGTTAAATAAAAACAACAGTGATACAGTGTATTGCCATTTTATATGAATATAGAAATTGAAATGAACACCCCACCCCACATTGATCTGAATTACGCCACATTATAAACTAAGTACATAGAAGAAAATTAACCAAAGAATGAACAAAAAAATAAAATAAAAAATAAATAAATACATAAATAAAATTTACTATTCATTTATATATTGAATGTTTGTGATTAAAATGGCAATTGATTACTAATAACAGAGCCGTGTATAGATAGATATTGACATGAGTAAATATATACATATGTGAATATATGTATACACAACACACACACACATACACATGTATGTACAGGTATACATCATATGCTGTACAATTAAATTTGTAATTCATTATTATGTGAAGAATTATATTAAATCGCTGCTATATAATAATATGTTGTAGTATGATACGAACGAAAACAACAAAAAAAAAACAGAAATGTTGCAGAACATTTTTGTATTATTACATATATACGACAGGCAATAACAGCTGCCAATCCAACATTAACATTTAGTAGCAAGCAAGCAATAACAATAATAATAACTATATTGTATGTTACCTATAAAACACAGCAGTTTTACAGTAGCAGAGCTATTTACTGTGCAATGCAATTCAACAATTTAGATTTTATTTTATATATACATATATTTTTTTTGGATCTTTTTCAATTGCGTTTCTTTTTTTTGTTTATTTTTCAATTTTATAAAATTTTTAATTAAAGTAAAAGAAAATAAACGTTTGACATATGATAAACTTTTGTTTTTGTAATGTATACCTTCTTACATACATATTCATATCTTTATGTATCGTTTATATTTTTATCTGTTTACACATAGAAAAAAGAATTTATATTCAAGACAAACAAAAAAAAAAAATAAATAAATAATGTACAAAAAATTAGATAAAATTGAATAAAAAAAAAACATACTTTGATATCTCTGCTATACGAGTATATGAAGTTGCAGTTTAATTGCAAAATATTTGCTCATTATCATGAAATTAAATACACATAAATTTATTAAATAACCGACCAACCCACACTATAATTTAATGACACAAAATTTCAAAAAAAAAAAAAAAATAATTATAATACATATATAAAAAATAGCAAAAAACATAAAAACGATAAACAACAAACAAAAAAATTGCAAAAAACAAAACAGATATTTTGTTATTGCTATATGGTCGGCATTTTCATTTGAAAATTAGAAAATTGCAATAATCACGTAAATTAGACAGCAGACAAGACAACTTCAATATTTATATGTGTATATAAATTTTGTTTATGTGTAAGTGTGTGTGTTTGTTTTGTATACTTACACAGTGATATTTCTTATAAATCTACGTGATATGTGAAATTCTATTGTCAAACTGTCATCATATTTTCTGATATCGATATACTTAGCATATACTGGTATATTTATAGGGATATTTTGCTATACATACATATGTATGTATGTATACAGCCAATTGTTGAAAATATCAAATAAAAATGTTCAATCGATTCAATTAATTTGATCAAATGAAATTTTATATTTTGATTTTGAATCTTGAAATGATCGTATAAAGTGATTTGCAAAACTAAAATTTACAAATAGAAAAAAAGATAAATAAAGTAAAAATGTAATTTATATGAACTTTTGGGCAATTAAATATGCACAAGTATACAATGCCTGCCTACATGCATACATGGGTATGTGAAGAGTGGAGTTTAATTATCTTTGAATCGTAAATCAATAACTGCAACTATTAAATAATACTAATCCAACTAATCTGTTTGAATGTTACAATACGATCCTTCTATACTTATATAAACGACGAGTACTATACATTATACAATCGTACAGGAATTCATGCATGCGATCAATGTGTATGTATTATACGAGTATATAAGAAATTTTATTCTTTACAGTTATAAAGTCCTACACAAAAAAATTTCATCTGACTAAATTTTGATCAATTTACAATTTTTGTCATTTGAAGTTATCAAAAATAAATCAAAAACATGTTTACCATTATAATATATAGATCAGCAGTAAATTTTTCTAAAAATTAAAGATTAAAATTTGACATGAGTATTTGATAGATTTTATATTTTCGTGTATGTGTGTGCAAATTTTTTAAGCTTTTCTTTGAAGTTATAATCACTTTAAATGCGATATCAAATTTCTAAAATTAATCCGATTAAAAAAAAAAGAAAATTATTGAAAATTTTTTAGCATCGTTCTTCTTTTAGAATTGCGATCATAATTATTTTTTTTATGATTATGAATTATGAAGAGCTGAAAAAATCATTGTACATAAATTCTTCAATTTTTTTTTTTTGGAAAAAAGCAAAAAGAAAACTTCTAACTTGATAAAAAATAATAAAAAAATATTGTAATTGATATACATATGTGTAGTTTCATATTTAAAATCAAATTATATAGTATGTACCTTAAGAATTAATTTTTTTTTTCTTATTATTATTATTCTTATTTTTTTTTTTTATGTAGAAATAGTTTATGTATAATGTACTTATATTAGTGTTTAGATATATGTACCTTGTACAACATATACTGTACATCAATTTACAGTATACAACACTCCTTAATTAATTTCCCATTAAATCTAACATGTGGTTAGTTGTTTGAACGTTTACTAATTGTATACGCACGCATATTATAAAATGCTGCGCAGTACGCACTCATATGCACTCGTACTATTATATACGCGAGAACAGAGTGGATATCATTATTAACTGAGATGACTTGAAATTAAAATATGAAACAGAGATAAAGAGAAGAAGTTAATAAAAAAAAAATAATATAAACATAATAAACCACAAGAATTATATGCATTCAGAGTATATATTACTTCTAAAAGAGGTAATATAAGTATCTGCGCTTATTACCTCGATATGCACCTATACAAGTGTAATGGAATGGATGATTACTTATTTTTGATTTTTCAATTGCCTTTGGCATATTACTTTGTAATTAAAGTATTTTTTTTTTTCTTCATTTTCTGTTTTGTGTATGGATATTTATTCATATTATAAAGTACACACATTACATACAACTGTATGTATGTACATAAGTACTTGTACTTGCACCTAAAGCTACACTGATAGATCTGATTATTATTGAAGTACACACAGAAATGAAGAGATAATAAGGTAAAATGAATGATATCTAGTTATATATCGGTGTATAATTACGTGAATATAATGAGAGTCTTATGGAAAAAAACTAATGAGTACGAAATACGAATATTAAAAAAAACAACAAAAAAACAAAAGAAATTTAATACAGATTTTATATAAAAATATGTGATTTCAAAATGCATTAAACATTTTTTTTTTTGTCTGCTATTATAGTTGTCGTGTAGTACATATAAGTAAAGTACATATATCTGTAGTAGAAGTATAATTTCTTAATTTTATTGGTAACTAAATTGCATTTATAAAGACTTACATAATAATACATACAAGGTATATGTACAATCACAAAAAAATAATTCAAATAATCTCACAGATTTAAATATGGAATCCTTTTTATTTATTTACCTTTAAAAACACTTATCTTTTCCAGTATTTATATGATATAAGGAATATAAAAATATGAATGTATGGATGTATGTATATTTTTACGGTATAAAATCTTCAATAGAATTATTATAATCCTCAGGTGGGTTGAAAACTACTTATATATATATATATAAAGAGAAGAGATAAACATCGATTAAATTCAATCTTTTGTTTTTTGTTTAAAAAAAATATACTCGTATACCAAACTGGATACCAAATTCATATACAATACATGTACATAACTAGCAACAATTTAAAAATGTATACGAATATTTATATGTTATATGTAAACTGCAATAATATTCTGTTTATAATGTTTATGTATTTTTGTGTATAAGAAAAGTGTTGTTATACATTTTATAGAATCATATCTTTCAACTTTAATATAAGATAGTAAAAATATATATATGTATCTATTTATCTATGTACATTACATTATGTATATACGTATAATTCCAGTTTTAGATCCTAGATATAATCTACATTCCACAAATAGTGTAAAACATTTACAAGATATACAAAAAAAAAAAAAATGAATTGAATAAAAAATAAATAAATAAAAATCATGGAGTTATATATTATATATTAAAAGTACATAAATACAAGTACATATTATAGATATTACACACATACATTACATTTATATACTTACTGCACGTACATCACTAGCCGTATATATTAGTTTATCATCTTTTAAAGTGAATGGCATTGCAATAGCTTTAACAGAACATAATAAAGGTGTACAGAACAGAATTACAGAATTTAACAAACAAATAAATATTATATGTATGTATTTAGAATGCAGATGATGCTAAAGCTGATGATGATGATGATGATGATGATGATCAAACGAATAGAGAAGATTGAAAATCAAACCAGCAGTACTAGTTAGTCAGTCAGTTAGTAATACGTTGTTTTTTTTTTCTTCTATACATACATATTTGTTTATTTATGTTTTTGTCATTTTTATTATTTTTTTTTTCTCCGTACAATTTTTATTTTTTTTATTTTACTGGTTTGTTTATTTATTTAATGTGCCATTATCTATATGAGAGGGATTTTTTTTTTATCTATTTTCTATATTTTATTTTATATGTACATACGTGTATACGCGGTACGAGTATCTACATACCTACATAATATGTACATTACATTATAAAATAATCCAAAAAGGATGTGTAAATATAAAAACAAAAAACACCAGCTACAAAAATGAAAAGGTTTATTCTAACTTGAAATAGCGCAATTTTCAATTTTTTTTTTTTTTTTGTAAATCATTTTCACTCTAATCGTAGGTATTATACAAGTATGTATAGATATGCCCAAAACAGTTGACAATTTTTTATTACACTAGGTTGATATTGGTATGGCAGAAGAAAAGATAACTTACACATGCACAAAATTTATGCGGGAAGAATATAAACAAAACAATTTGTGTACATAAATGCTCAGGTGAAGAATTTCTATGGCGATAGACATAATCAAAACAGATGTCTATAAGCAGGAGCAAAAATCTGCTGCACTACAACCAATTTCATAAACACATTCAAAGCAGATTATGCTGTCAGTTGTTATACTTTTTCATAGACTAAAGAGATATGATTTTTCTCTTGTTTGTTCTTGTAATTAAATGTGTCATACTTGTTTCGCTGCAGCAGCCAGCAGTTAAATTTGAACATTGCTCAAACTCGGCATCCAGGAAATTTGGATCTTGGATGATTCTGCTATCATTAGCTGTTTTCGTTTTAGCAATTTCAAGTACTTACGAGTACGAAAATATGTCTAGGATAAATTGTTATAACGAACGATACAAAAATTATTCGTGGCTACTTGCATCTACTTCCAGCTACTCGAAAAATTTTTCATGAGTAGCTGCGAGTCGAGTAGATGGTTTGGAACAGACATTTACTTTTTCTACTCGCGAATATTGTGTCAGAATTTATTTAAAAATCACTAAACGATATGCCGATTGTAGCAGAATTCTGCTGTCAGCTTTTATTGTGTCTATCCGCCTAACAGTTTCCCAAAAAACACAAATTTCTATCTTAAAATCAAAATTTTATTTGTTATAAACATTTTTAAAAACAATTTTACCAACACATATAGAAGCATAAGCAAAACTTTTCAACTGTTTTGGGCTGTGCTTTATACAATTATTTGCGTGTATATATGTAAAAGCAAATATATGTGTATATTTACAAGTCACAAATACCTATACATACATTAAGAGTAAAATGTATAAAATAGTATTTATTTTATATTTATGTTTTATTTTCAATTTCTTTAATAGTAATTATGCCCATTTCTGGTTTTATTCATGACATAAAACCATACATAATGGGGGTACATAAAAATATATATTTCACTTATATACACGAGTGCATTATATTATATGTAGCCATGTAGGTATGTACAAAATATAAATCTTTTGTATAACGTACATTATAATGTATCTATATGTGTACTTATTACATTTATGTTCGTATGTACACAATTTTAAACGACATACAACATTTTAATCGTTACAAGAATGTGACATTTTTTTGCTTTATCCTTTTTATTGATACAAAGTATAATATGTACGAGTATTTCTATTTTCTTTGATTTTTTCTTCTTATGTATTACTTTTATAAATGTTTGTTTGAATCTATATTTTTTATAATTCATTTAACTTTTCTTGTACAGTTTTTTAAACACTGTATTCATATGTATATGTATATTAGTTTAAAATAATCTACAAAAAAAAAGTATGTAGTATCTATCAAATAAATAAATGAAAATGGAAATGCATATAATAAATAGGGAAAATGGAAAATATAAAAAACAGTAACAAAAAAACAAAATTTTTATATCACGCAATAACGATTTATAAGATTTTCGAAATGAAATATACTATAATATTTATATGGACACAGATAATATGAATATAGGATATATGGTACAGAGATATTTATACTTCTATATTTAAGCTAGAGCGTATTTCTCTAGAGGGAAAATGCAATTTAATTACAGATGAAATGTATAAAATATCAAAAAATCGATAAAGAAATTCTTAAATGCAATAGCAAAAAACTATAATAACAAAATTTTAAAATCTTCTTACAGTATCCGCGTGTAACATTCAAAACATTATATATCATACGAGTTTCTATAAATAAAAAAAAAATTACAATCTTAACATTTTCCAACTTTTCTTTATACTTTTGTCTTAAACACATGCATATCTTCAACATGAATAACATTAAAATCTAAGACAGCATCAAAATGATTCTAAAATTTTAAATATCTGTGAATGTCAAAAAATACACTTTATATCATTTGAAAATCAGAAAGTGTATCTGTATGCGTTACATGACACACTCTATGTAACTGCGTACACATATATGTAGGTACTCGACTACTCGTATATAGATGTGATGTAAGTGTAACCATAAGTATATATCTGGAAAAAGTGAAAGCTAATTAGTGCAATTCTCAAATGAAGACATCTTTATCTGTATATATTTTATTTAGATTAAATTGCACAACTGCAGATGAATGATATACAAACTTTCGGATTAGATTCATATGTTCATATAATATACAATACAAAGATACACGTACTCTTTCATGTAAGTTTACACATACATATATGTGTAAAGAATATGATGATGCACAGTAGCAAATTATTTTAATCTTGTAATCTAGTGAATTTGTAATTAATTTTCTCAGATCAAGAATGAAAATGAATTTATGACTTGAATCTGTAAATCTTGTTTATGTTACATAGTATCTTTTAGTATTTAATGCTTAGATCGTGATCTGTTTATTACGTTTTTTTTCTGTTTTTTTTAAAATTCAATTTCAAATTGAAAAAGTAGAAGAATAAAAAGTGAAATGCTTTGATATTAACCGTTCATGTATGTATACTATATAGGCTGATGTGAAAAAAAAATTAATGAAAACATTTTCGATTTATGATGGCTAGAAAAAAAGACTTGACTAAAAGTCAAGTAAAGTCACTTTAAAATTGAAATATCAGAGTTCTTCGAAGATTTTCATTGATTAATAAAATACATATCTTTTATTTTTTTTTATATACGAGTATGTAATACTACAACAAAATTTTATTTTTCTAATTTTAGATGACAAAAATCGATCGTATAAAGAACTTCAATTGAAATGATATTCAGCGACTTTGCAAGATCACAAAAAATAAGAGATTCGAAATTTTCGAATTAAAAAAGCCGTTTAAAAGATACTCTGGCAAACGCAACTACAAATTACTCTTCGTCTTCGCTCTTTGTGATTACGAAACGAATGAAAAATTTCATGATTCACTTCAATGCTCCAACTCCATCTCCAACTAAACAGGTGAGTGAGACACGCTTTTTAATACCTGTGCGCAGACGCAGACGTATAATAACATTTTCACAAGTATGTTGGCTATAGTCGAGTTAAAAATTTTGTAATGTTAAGACGGGTATACTTTATATTAGCTCAACTTGATCGTTTATATCGTGTACTACGTGTTTGTTGTTCACTCTTATTTTAATTTAATTTTTTTTTTTCGTTTTACAAACAAATAAACAAAAAAAAAGCATATCTATATATACGCGTCTGATTATCATATTCTTGAGGGATCATCGTGAAGTAGCATTTTAATTAAAACTAAATTAACTTTTGCGTGTGATATTCATATCATTTATACTACATGACAATATATAAAAACGTAATCGTATATGTGTATATGTAATTATTTAAAAAGGTGCGTTCAATTCACTTACACCTTGTTGCCTTCAAATTTTTTTTTTTTTTGAAGTTTTTAAGGAATATAAAAAAAAAAACCGATCAGTAAGAAAAATTATCTTCGAATGAATGCGTATAGTATTATTACAAAATATCACGTACTCGTTAGAATGAAATCGAATTATTTGATTAACAATAAAAATGAATGAAAGTGAAATAAAAATCAACATGGCCGAATCGGTGGTGTATTAACCGTGTATTATCTTCAATTATTATATGCATTTTTTTTTTCATTTTAATAACCGATACAAATAAAACGAATACACATACATATAGTCTTATATAAAGGAGGACGCGAAGTGATCATTTAAACGCAACAACAACATAGAAAAAAATTATTCTGTTTTTTTTTTTTTTTAAATATTATACGAGTATGTAAGTACATTGTATTGTAAAAATATTACAGACACACGTATTACGCGCGGTAAGGAACAACAACAAGATCATCATCATGTATACTATTCTTGTGGCTTTTAATGACGTCCTCGAAGTTTTATGAAAAGAGTGTGACTTTAAAGTCATCCTCATCATCATCATCATCATCATCATCATCAGTTTGTACGATAACATTGTATTGTATTGCATTCTGTCTTCTGTGTTGATGTTGATCACGAAATAATATAAAATTTGGATGGATGGATATAAATGAAACGTGCATATCTGATACTTGACTTTTGTGTATATTCTTATACATCGTACAAACGTTATGGTACAGGTACAGGTACAGTCTGTATGTATTTTTAAAAATGAATGCAATCGCATGTAATTTTTAATTCAATAAAAGCATATAAATGTATAAGAAAACATACACAAAAGCAGCCAGCAGCACAAAAATTTTTATAAAATAAAATTGAGAAAAAAAAAAAAGAAAAAAAATTTAAAGATTTTGTTTGATGTGTTCACTTGATTGGAAAATACTTTTTCATGATAAAAATAAAAAAAAAATTTTTTTTTGTGTAGTTTGTGAAAAATATAAAAAGGAATACGTGTATTACATACATGTAATGTACACAAATATACATGTTAATATTGTATAACATATAAGGCTATCTGTATATGTATCTAAGTTTATGCGAGGATTAAGAGTGAACGTATGTATGTATTCATGTGATGTTGTTGTATATCTATCTTTTGTGGTATGCTAAAAGATACGTGAAAGTGATACTTTTCGATGAAAAGTGCAAGAAGCAATATTCTTTTTTATTAATGTGTATATTTTTCATTTTCTGTTTTTTTTTTTTCGTCTTATTTCATTTTTTAAATAAAATTTTTTTTAAAAAAAAAACATGAAGAAACGATAAATAAAACGCGGTAAAATTTTTTTGATGATTTTATGTCTTTTTCATATAAATATTATAGTACATATTTGTATATTACACACATATGTTTGCTTGTATGTCCATTTAATTTTTATTTATATTCTAAGATTTTATTACTTTGTTTATTATTAAAAATATAAGGAAAAGAAATAACGAAAATCAACTAAAAAAAAAAAAAAAACATACATCGAGTGTAGTGATTCAGGGCAGATATGCGAGTATACGTATTATTTATAACAGCTACTTGTGTAATGATATCTTTGATCAAATTCTTAATTATGTCATTAATTTAAGAAAATCAGAAAAAGGAAAAAAAAAATACAAATAAAAATAAAAAAAGAATATACTTAGAAAATATAAAATGTTAAAATTAAATTAAAATCAAAACCAATAAAATAAATACATACACCGATATAGAGAAGAGCAAATAAATAACGACTATATAATAAAGTGATAGTAAAAATGGTTATTAAAAAAATTTTCGATATAAAATATCCTTTAAAGGTTATTCATTTTATATTTTATAGTGATTAATGAAAATGTACATATTTATGTGCGTGATTTTAGAATTGTGAATAAAAAAGAAAGAAGATATTAAAACGTGATTGAATCAAAATATATTTTTTATGAGTATAATGTCTTTGAATTTGAAAAGTATTAAATAAGTCAAAATATACATAGGTATAATACATAAAGAAATCAATACCAGAATCATTGGGATTATTTATATATTTTCTTTTAATTTTAACTACTGATGGATTTGATGACATAGGATACAAATTACAGGTAAGAGAGATAATTGATTTATATATTTTTAAGTATTTTCAAGAATGATAACAATAAGAAGAAAGTGATGTCGATAGAATAGATTCATAATAAATGTATAATTTCGTTAAAAGAATTATAAATTTTCTTAAAATTCTTCCTTAAATCTTATAAAAAATTCAAAAAACAAAAAATATTTCTAATTTATTTTCTATAACCGTATATTATTTATGTAAGTTGCAATAAAATAATTTTAAATAATTCCTATTAGAAATTCAATGTCAATATCTATTCACGCAGTCATCCAACAGGTTTTTCAATCTGTAATTCAATTAATGCACATAATTTTTTAATATTTAAATATAACATAAATGCATTTTCGTAGAAAAGAAAAACAAAAAAAAAACAATTGAATTCAACATTTAAAAATATATCTCATATTATAATATCCACATACCATGTGACATCATTTTATTGATCATTATATCAAAAGAGCAATCATCCACATCCATCCACATATACTCGATCATGTGAATGAATACCATTTAATGTAACTTTTAATAAATTGAAATAAATGAATTTTCAATATAACGTATTACGTATACATATGTATAATAATAATAATTATAAATTATGGAGTTATTCGATTAAAATCACTAAAAATAAAAAAAAAATAGTACTGCAACTGCAAAAATAAAAGCAAAAATTATTATACAAATTATATTTAAAATTGGTCATTTTGCATGTCAACAGTTACAACAATCTTCAATTACAAAACAGACGTGCGTGTAGTCACAAATTATGTACGTATGTAGGTAGGTATAGGCATAATAATAATATATTATGTACATGTATTTACTATATATACCATTTAACAACTATCAATGCATACAAATCTTAGTGCATATGAGGAAGCAATTAGATATATGTATATGTACATGCATTTATGAGTTTAATTCAATTTTTGACTTGTTGTATGTATATATGTTGTAAAAATACTCGTATTTATTTATATCTATTCATTAAAACATACCGTTTTATCGATTGAATATAATCGCGAATAATAATTCGAATTAAATTTTCATGATCATCGCAACATTTCATTACTATATATTATACAGTATATCTTGAATCTGTTGATAAATTTCACGGTAAATTAAATTTTTATTTTTATACAGTTTTATTTTATTGGAAAAAAAAATGTATATTTTCTAAATAATATTGATCGAAATCATATTAAAATCGACACACATATGATATACCAGCAACAAATGTATATATACAGTGAACATTGAAAGTCTTTGTACAAATCTCAAAATTTTTGTAGAAAATGCTCTTTTTCATTACCCAGAAAAACCGTATAAAAAATTATAGGGGATTTTATGGATCTACAAACACTTTTAACTTGTAATTTTGGAACTTCTTTTAATATTATTTGCCCATAACTTGAGAAGGAACAGAGGTATGAAAATGATACTTGGAAATGATATATTAAGAATATAATATCAGAGTTTCATTTGTGCAAAATATGGGAAAATGTGTTGATTTGATTTTGACTTACAGACAGGTATGAAAAGTTTAAATTTGAAGATGTACACAGATTTTTGATGTTCACTGTATAACGTTTGAGATATTGCAGATATACATATTGAGATATGGATTAATATATAAGTATGTATATATAGATTTATATTCTATACATTTTGCAACATTTTATAAAAGTTAAGTTGAAAATCAACTTTTTAATGTCACACAAATGGTTATTGGTTATATATTGGTTTGTTCGTTTTATTGTTTGGTATTGGTTGGTTTTCTGATCCAGTCGTTACTACAATAAAAGATATTAATGTATCGAAAATATAATAAATCACATTACAAATTCGAATTTAGTCAATTTATAAACATTAAAATTGATGTTTATTAGATTAATTAAAAAGTCAACATTAAATTATATGTAATATTGTATAAAGTATAGGCGTATAGGTGAACATAATAATATTATTGTAAGTATTTTGTATACCAAATGAGTAAATTTTTAATGAAAAATAAGTTATTTGGGTGGATATAGAAATCGATTGAATGATAGATGAAAATATGTAGAAGAGATTGTATTTAGAAGAAAAACTATTCGATGAAAGTTGCAGATACTTACGGTTACATGTATCGTATATCAAACATATTTATCTACATGATGTAAGTATATTTATGCTGAGATATACAATGAATTTATTAAAAATTTGATGACAATTTTAATTAAAATTTTAAAATTGACACACACGCACAAACACTATACTCGTATATTACTTTCACCATTAATGGCCAATAATTATTTTTATATGCAAATCACTCTTTCTCTGTATAGCCATATATTATGTGTTAGATGATTAAAATGTCTTTCTTTTTAAAATCAAAAAAAAAATATCAAAATAAAAATTTCAAAAGAAAAATGATAACCATCTACAAATCATTCTTAAACGATGGATATACATAAAAATGTTTGATGAATTCATTTGAAAAAAAAAACCTTTAAAAATTGTAAATTTTTATTGTTATTTTATATTTTTTAAAATCATTCTTACTATAATACATACTTGTATAAATAATCATGCATGTACATAAGTACCAATAGATCAATAGTAAGTTCATAAATTAATTACTACCGCATCGCATCATTTAAACTGTATAACAACATTAAAGAAAATTTGCAAGAAATTAATTTACCAGTTTATAAAAAGCATAAAATATAATTTTTAACGTTTCCTTTTTTTTTTGTTTTGTTTTTTTTTGTTATGCTATGTTCACCTTGCGATCTGTAAAATTACAAATCAAAAATACCAAAAAGAAACGCTTACAAAAATTAAATAAAATTGATTCTAAAGATGAATGAATCGATGATACCTTCTATATATGTATGTATATTATATAGCAGGTAATATCAAATATAACGTATTATACACATGGCACATATAATACCCTACAAATAAGTTACATCATAATAACGTGTATGTAATGAACGAGAGTATTCATTGTGCAAAAATTGATTCGTTCTATAACTGATTTTATGAGTTTTGAATTGGTTATAAAAATTTTTACTGTCAAAGTAAAAAATTCATTCATTCATTTTCAACCATCATCATTATAAGAGTATATGTATACGCGGTGAATCCGTGCATATAATAAATATATGCAATGCAAAAATGAAGTTTTACAAATTTATTTTCTAATACATAATTATACACACATAAAATAATGTACGTTGAAGTTCGTACTTTATGTATGTTATATACATATACAGGAGCACCTATATAATATTGCATTACATAATTTATATACATTGATCGCGATATAACTTATTTTAATTGTTCACGTAACGAAAAACATTTCAACTTAATTAAGACTTAATAAAAATAAATACATATGAATTACACAGATGTGTACATATAAATTGTATATTTATACATGTATGTATGTATGATATAGATACACGAATATATGTGAAGATTTCTTTTTGTCTTTTTGAATCATTTTGTATTTGCAGTGAAGCGGATGAAATGAAGGTGGATTAGGTAATAAACTGTGTGAGTAAAGATTAAAAGGAATCCTTCAAAATATCAATAGATATACAACTATAAATTAAAATGATGGAATAAAAAACGCATAAGAATTAACGAATATAAAAGAAACTGAATATTATAAATATTATTGCATGGAATTCTGTTACAAATCATGCATACGACGATGTGTACAATACGTGTACATCCATACGTACAATATATATGTCAAACTTTTGTTTGTAATATTTTCTTATAAGTACTTAGTACGATACTAGTACGACGTATAGTGAACGTCAATTTTGATTATGATTTTAACACCATTTTTAAGATACTACAATATATAACTCATAATAGTACGTGTATACGATAAATATTTTTTATGAATTTAGTGCATAAAATGTGTAAACATAAGAGATATGTACATTCTCGTATGAATGAATATGCATATGCGAGATTGAATGGAGAATAGAGATAAATAACAACCGGCATTATATAAATTATTAACTTAATTGATGCAACTGAAGTGTTTAAACATTACGTAACGAAAAACTGTAAACGATGACGATGGTGTACATCGCATATCCTGTTGTATATATTTTTAATATGAAGATTATAATCTTTCTCTCTGTCTGTGGATGTATAAAGTGTATAGCAAATATACGAAACTACATTACGTGTATAGTAAACTATGGTAGTATAAAGTATATTTTAGAAATTATCAAAAGTATCTGTTAAACAAATAATGGTAGTGTCCACTTTATATAAAAATGTAGAAATTGAAGAAGATTACAAATATATGATAAGTCAGAATATGTATATACTTAATGAAGAAAAATGAATCTTTAATAGCAGATCATTCCAGTTGGTCTACTAAACTGTATGGATGGATGGATGGATGTAACATTTATTCATGTATAGTTATATTACAATGAATAATGCCAATTTATTGATAATGATGACAACGACAACGAAAACTACCAGGACCATGACGACAACGACTATGATGATGCATGATGATGATGACGATGTTGATAGTAAAAATGTTGACGATAATAATCCAAAATTTTCAAAGAATTTTAACAGCTAATAAAAAGGCTTAGAGCACTTAACTTCATCAGTTATTTAAAGGTAATTTATTTTTCTGTTTGTTTGATAGTTGCAAATAATATGCAATGTAAGTATACATACCTACTATGAGTTGTGTGGCTCTTAAAAGACATCTACCATATGATGGCCATCATCGTCTATCATCATCATTACCATCATAATCATCAACTATCATTTCAGTATATATACCATATTGTATAATATGTCTTATAGTACACACATATATGTACGCTCTGGAAGAGTAACGAAATGATGACGATAATGGTGACGATGAGGTTGAAAATGATTTTATTATTTTCATGTTCTGCTATAAAATGCGGAAGCTATCAAATTGCAAAATCTTGTCTTCCCTGAGGCTTAGTTTGAATATTGGCAGGATAAATTCTCGGTATAATACATGATGGTCGTTTTTAGATTAGTTTTTTTTTTTTTTTTATATTCTTCTCTTTTTTTGAATCTTATTATTATTTCAGTGCACTATTGTTAGAAATAATAGATAGTGTAAATATTCATATATAATATGTAACTTATTATATAAATGTATGTATAACTCGCGTATAGTTAGTTGTAGTGAATGGAATGGATTCGCGGTAATTCAAAAAGGCAATAGCACGATATTTGCCTGCCACGAAATTTTCTTTTAGCTTCAAGTTATAAAAACGAAGGTTAAAATTGAAGTAAAATATAAAACCTAGTACCTATATATATGTATATACGTATAATAATGCACAATATGTACAACAAAATACAAATTCTTAGGTATTAAAACAGCATTCATCCACATGTATTGGATATATTTGCAATGCTGAACTAAAAACTCAAATCATCATTTACAATCTAACAGAAATGAAAAAAAAAAAGAATCTAAATAAATAAAATCGAAATATTCTTTTTTATTTTTTGCTTTAGTAACAATTGCACACCTTCGACGTTAATATGTACATATAGAGAAGTTCATTACTTGTATATACATACTCGCCATATTGTATTGGTAAATAAGTACACATATATATTTTTTTTGCATTAAAAAAAATTGAATTCTTTTTTATTTTGTGTTAAAAATAAACTAAAGAATGGGGTTTATTGTTTAGCATTTAGCACCATTTAAGGTTAAGGTTTATTGAACTTTATTTGATTGCATTGTGAATTATTCTTTGCTTATAGTATATTTATTGCATTTCATGAGCAATACTTCATTTTTAAAATCCGAAAAAAAAGCGAAAAACAGCGAAAAAATTCATGATGCATTTGTTTTTTTTTTTTTGACATGTATTGAAAAATATTGATAATCGCATAAGATATTATCCGGTGTTTTAATTTGACAGTTTATTATTTTATATTTTATTTTACGTTTCGTTTTTTTTTTTTAATATTTCGATTAAAATGATATATTCTATGCATAGAAAAAAGATGAAGAGTTTTCACGTCTCGTTTTTTATGTGAGTATATATATTATTTTTGTATGTACTCTTTGACACAACATATACATACGTAACGTAGTGTAGTATATTCCAAAATATCTATATTATGGGTACATTTACCTGAATAAAATTTTTATATAAAAATTCAACAGACCATAACAAATTTTAACTTTTGACAAGCAAAAAAAAAATACATTTTTTTCCAACCAACCAACAATGAGAATTATAAACAAAAAATAATTTTTTTCACGTCATAATAGAATATAAAAATGAGGCATACAAATACTTACTAACATATCATTATACGAACTTATTGCGATAAGAAAATTTTTCTGACTTAAACTGCTTTAACTTAACATAGCAGCGCCTCTATATGTGCAAGCAAGTGAATTTTAATATTTATTTACAAATAAAAAAAAGTGTAAAAACAAAATACATAATACACGTACATACTTACGTATACATTTAAGCGAATGCATATACATATGAATGGGAATATATGAATCAATTATTCGTGAGATTATATCGCATGATTATCGCATTCACATACTTATAACCACAATTCCAATGTTGAATTTTAATTAGAACAATAAAATGATTTTTATTTTCATTTTTTTTTTGTTTCTTGTTTTGTATTCTTTTTGTATAATTGTCACGATTTCAAATACATATTATTTTGAAATTATATTCCATTTCAAATTGACAGCAGTTTTATATTAAAAATGGAAAATTATAAACAAAAAAAAAAACATTAGTAACAAAATTAATAGAATTAAACAAATTGAAAATATTAAAAATATAGAATTTGCAAAAGTAAAACATTTAAAAGTAATTTATATTATTTCTACACAAACTGTATTTAGCTTCATGTATAATGTATTTACTCGTATATATAAATTATTCTTGAACATATTAATGATAATATATGATATTATATACTTTACTTAAATGCGTTACATATAGGTACGTACGTTAATGTAATTTTCATTTTAATTATGATGATTTGTAATCAAGAGAAGACCGACATTATTTATACATACATATAGATAGATACATTATTACACGTATTTTTATTATATTGTACATTTGATGATGATTTAATTAAACTTGAATGATGATGACTGACAATAAAACATTTTAAAAATAGAAACGAAAAAAATCTAAAATAACTTTTATCAAAGACAGCGCTAATTGGCTAGAAATTAAAATTTAGATGAGTAAATGAAATAAATGACAGAAATGTCCCTACGTAAGCATAATACATAATAATGTACATTACATACTCGTAGTTGTGTAATAATTATAATAAAAATAAATTTTGAATAATTGATTTTAATTGCATATATGTAAAATTGTATTGCATACATTAAAATGCATAAAATTATTACTCTATTTCAATTTCACATCATTAAATTGCATACATACCAAAGTTAAATTGCATAAATGTAATATGGGTTATAAGGTGTTTTGAAATTTCAAAAGATTTTTATGAATGCCGTATAATATTATAATGCATTATTGCATTAAGAAAAGGAAAAATACAAGTATTGTATGGCCATATTCTTCATGTATTGTAAAATCCATGTACCTAGTACACTGTAATGTACGCCTATAGGAGTATAATTTCTTTGTCATACCCTCAAGTTACAATAGTTTTTTATTATACAAAAAGTATTTCAATTATAATTTCACAAACAATAAACAAATCTATAAACATTGTTCGTAAACTTTATCCCCATAAGGGCATAATATACATATTATTAGAGAGAGTAGGGGAAAATACAAAAGATTTAAGCGAGTAACTTTTGATCATAAAATGCTTACATACGCATTATGCATATAGACATTTTCTTTTTGAAAAGATTTCAACTAAAATCGTACATGTATACTATGAATAAAAGAACATATAATCATTTACATACACATATACGAACATATACGTTTGAATAATTATCAATTGAGAGCATAATATTATTCCTTTATAATATCCTTTAGAATGAGACCAATAATAATACATATTTAATAATAATTTAAATGATCGAGAATTTATTGTTGACAGTTTAAGACTTTAAGCTATTCGCATTTATTATAAATCAATATATACGGGTACTTGTATAATTAATCTGAAAACTGGCTATTAATTGAATTACAATAATCTTTATATAGTAATGGAAAATCATTATTCAAAAACAGTTCTTATATAATTTTCATATTGATAATAATATCATGTACGCTGTACGGATATTATACATACACATACAGTGCACATTAAAAGTGTTTGCACAACTCCAAATTACTTTGGACAACTGTAACTCGAATCCAAATGAAAAAAGCTTCCTATTTTTTGCATAAATGAAAATCTGACATCTTCTTAATTATTGTTCTGTAACTAAAGTTATAGAAAAATAATTAAAACAAGTACCAAATTTAGGAGTCAAAAGTGTTTGTAGATCCATAGAATCCCCTACAATATTTTTTACGATTTTTCTGGGTAATGACAAAGAGTTCATTTTACAAAAATTTGGCGGTATACAAAGATTATTGACGTCCACTGTATATACTGCGGTCTGTTAAATACTTAATATAATAATAATGTTTAAACCTTTCAACAACTTATTTTTTAAAGAATAATAATTGCGTGTTTTTTTTTCGTTAATTTTTATATTTTAAACAGAAAAAAAAAATTTCAATTGCAATTATGCAAACATCAATTTATCTGTCTACCTACATAATATATCGACTTATGTATGTACATTTTATGGTATACCTATAGATTTCTAGTTCATTTTCGCTTCATATTCTTTCTAAAATAATTTTTTAGATTTTTTTTTTTAAACCAAGGTATTCAGTTTATCTATAGCTCGAATATGAATATTGCATAATTTTTTTTTCCTTGAAGAATTGTTTATAAAGTGTACTAATAAATTTTTGAAAATTTTTCAATGTATAGTTAATACAGTACCTAAATACCGGAGTACACGATATATTTACATATTATATTTGCGTAAAATATTTCTATCTTGTATATACTCACTTATCTATAGCTTTTGTGTTCATCTCATAATTTAACAGTTTACCTGTAATAAATCTTTTTTATTCAATTAATAACAGTATATAACTAACATCATTATGTACACAAGAAGAAAAAAAAAGGAAATGAAATCAAAATCAAGTCTTAACAAATTACATATTAAATATTAAGGTACTTATGATGTAATGTTAGTTTGTTCTTCGCTGTATGTTATCATGCGTAAAAATAATAGATATATATGTATGTACGTACATGAAATATGTATGTATGTAGTGTATGCATGTATTTTTTAGTTAACAATTTTAGCAACACAGATTTTCAATAGGCAAAAATTTTCTTTCTCAAGAAGCCTGTACATAATGTACACTCATGTAAACTCATTTATGTTGCTATGTACGTATGTAGTTTGTGTACACTTGAAGAGCAGTCTATTGTGTACATAAATTAACTGTCTTAAATATATGCATGTGTATTCGCTTACATTGTATATATAGAGTTATGAACAAACACATAAACACATAAGTACTTGTAGTTGAAGGTATACATATAATATGTTGGTTAAAAATAAAATTACAATTTAAATTAAATATTAGAGAAGTCATTTGTATAAGGCATTTACATATGTTAAAATACTTGTATACAATTATAATGTAAAATTACACGTTGTTACACAAAAGAAAATATTAAAATAAGATATAGATACACTATACAATACACATATGTAATTATATTATATAAAATGAAAAAATGAAAAATGTAAAAAGAATAGACCAAATAGAAAATTACATATCTTCTATATATGTACAGGCATTTATGCAATAATTTGCATATAATATATATATATAATGTATGCTCATTGTATAATCGCAAAACAGGTCCATTCATTTTATTCACCATCATCATCATATTAAAGTGGTGTATTCAAAAGCGTTAATATTTTAATTTATTTTATATCATTTTTTTTAATTTAGAATGAAATTTAATTACGTTCTATTAGTTAGAAGAAGAAATGATAATTTTCTCCTATTTGTGGAATACATTATACAATTTACATACACGAATACATCATTAAGAAGGTATCTGTATGCAGAGAATACACAAATGTGTATAGAAAAATGCTAAAAATATTACGTGACCATTATCATTTTTATACATTCTCGTATCATTGCATTTTACGACCATTTCTCTGATTTTTTCAAAATATAATAATTTAAATTTCCAAATAAGGATATATTTCATACCATGTAGTGTGGTAGTAGAGACAGTCTCATAATTTATTTTACATAATATTTACAATGATCATATCAATATATATACATACATTATACACGAGTGCAACAGGTCAAAAAAATTTTTGAATTTATGAATTTTTATTTTTCAACTTTTCAACTTCAACATTTTGTTGCTGTTGTTGATGTTGTTTTTATTGTTAAATTTTTGCAATATTCCAATTCTTGTCCAATTATTAAAATAATTCTTATGTAAGAATAATGTAGAATAAAATTTTGTACTTTGTAAAGACAACAAAATAAGACAAGAAAATAATATATGATTTTTTACCTTTATACCTTTTGCTGTTCTGTACTTTATATATAGAACCAATAAGAACACAAGTAGAGAATATATATACATATGTTTGTATAGAGAATATTATAATATGCGATTAAATAAAAAAATATAAAGTTCACTGACACAGACCGACCGACGACACAACATCGTACAAGAATAATAATAATAGAAGTAATATATGCACATTTATTCTTACGTAAATAAATTCGTAATCGTATGTAGGTATATGTACCATAAAAATGTATGCATGCATACTCACATATATTTACCTTACGTATACGAAAAAAAATTGTTTTTTATTATTCATTATCGTTCTGCATATAAGTACGACAATACGATTATGATTCGTACGAGTATTATATGTAGCTACTCTCGAATATATAATAAAAAAGAATTTATTTTTTTTCTACAACATGTAATGTGGCATAAAATAGAGCAGATATATGCTCGTATTTATGTTATGATAAAAATAAATTTGTTCTTTATTTTTTCGGTAATAAAATGTATGTATACATATTTTGTTATTTTGAAACGAACAAGAATAAGAACAATATGTCGTTTGTCATAAAATTTATGCATTTACATGTTGTCGTCAACAATATTTATGTATGTATGTATGTATATATTTTTTTTTCTTCATAATGCTCGTATGTACTTATATGTATCTCTATATATTACATATTTACACACACATCATCATCAATTTGCAATTTTCATATATAAATATACTTTGTTTTTCATCTGATTTTCTCTGTCTTATAATAATTTCTTTTGTAACTGCATATATCCAAGTTACATAAAAAAAATATGTTAACCTTTATAAGATTTTATTTTTCTCGTTTTTGTTTGAAATACATACATATATATTTCAAATTAAAAAAAAAAAATAAAATAAAAAAAAATTCATAAAAACGACGAAAAAACAATGCTGTTCGCAAATTTAAAATCTATGCATAAAACATTATTTTGGAATTTATTTATTTTTTTTTTATTATTTTTATTTTTCAAAATTCAAGTTGAAATTATTATGCCCACACAAATAATTTTCCACAGGGGTTATAAAATATAATTTGCTTAAAATTTTCTATAGGTATAGGTACCTAGCTAAAGGTACCAATGTTTGTATGTATATCTCTGGTTTGTCGTGTGCATGTTTGTTTGTTTGTTTGTTATTTTTTATTGGATCATACATGTACGTTAGTTATATTATGTAGTACTTGTAGTACATACTATACGCTATATCCTGTGGTTGTTTTCCGTTCCTTTTTGAATATTTTTATTTTAATTTTTGTATAGCTATTTATTCTTTGCTTTGAATAAATTCAAAATTAAAAAAATGAAAAATTTGCATACATTAAACAACAATATGTAAACCGAAATCTATGCAGAACAACTATACACCGCTATTATACCTGTATACTATGATTATAGTATCTATGTAAGTATTGTGTTAATATTAAAAAAAAAAAATGTAATCATTATATTATGCACAAAACAAATTAAATGGATGGCATAAATGCATATACAAAGTCAATTTGAGAAGAGTCATTTTATATAGTAAATCGATTCAAAAACTTTTCATTTTAATATGATTGCTAAAAATCACAATAAAAATTGTATGTAACTTAATGAATTGAAAAATGAAAAAAAATGATGGAATAGAAAAATATGTAAAAAGTCTGTCTAAACCATAAATGGGGACCCGCGCAACCGCACAACACAAACACAAACACAACACCAGACCTCCATACGACGAGAGTGGTCTTTTAATTCATCGTAATTTTACCTTATGATGATTATGTTAGCACATGGTAAATGGTACTCTTTGCTTATAATATGGTACGTTTAAAAATTTATTTTTTTATGGATCCCGTCCCGACCAAAGAAGTGTATAGTATATATGTATACGGCAAGTATTCCTCACTCATATAAAATATTATATAGTGGATGGATACGGTTGATATGAAAGAAAAATGAAAGAAACTGAAAAATAAAAAAAAAAAATAAAAAATAATGAAAAATGAAAAGAAATTTTATTTTCTTTAAGGCTAAATATGCACACGTATACATACATACATATGTACGTTGAATGTATGTTTGGTTGGACATACATCTGCAAATAGATATGAAAAATATGCATTGAATTATTATTATATGTACATGTACCGGGCACGTACACATAAAATACACAAACAATAATTTCAGTGTGTATGTGTGTGTGTGTGTGTGTGTGTGTGTGTACAATTGTACATATAGTATAGTACATCAAAAAATACAACAGCCATGACGACATTATATTCTCTTCATTTGCATACAATGCGAAAAAAAAAAACATTTTTTTTTTTACAATCTTCTTTCACTGTTTTTATGTTTTCTTAGGAGTATTTTTCTTTTTTTTTTCATTGCATTTCATATGAATTTAATTAATTTTTTTTTCTTATTGTTTTTCGGTTTATTTTGTTGTTGTTATTGTCGTCTAGTTTCCTTTTCTTTTTCTGAAGAAAAAATAATAATAATAATAATAATAGAATGTAATAAAGAAGAAGAAAAATAATATGTATGTAATATGAAAAAAATGTTAATATGTATCGTAATTTTCCTCTTATTTTTCTTTCAAAATCAACGAAGGACATACATATAGGTACTACAAAACAAAAAATAAAAAGATGAAGAAACGAATAAAAGTCAAAATGACGACTGAATTTTATTTTTTGTTTTGCTATATGGTATGGTCGTATGCTCGTATGGTGTATGGTGCTGTTGTTGTTGTTACTTTTGCTATAATCGCTTTGTATTTTTTATTTCTCTTTCTAGAGAACAAAAAAATAAACAATCGTGTATTTATGACAATTTTACAAAGTAACAGAGTAAAAATCAATGTCTACGTTATGTTATTTTTTCATTGTTTTTTTTCTTCTCCTTTTGAACATTTATTTTATTTTTGTGCAATATTATAATATGAATATGAAATCGAATGCATTATAATGAAATAAAGTACTACACATGTATGTCCATATAAAGGTATATACAGTGGTACCCATACATATAAGGTATACACAGTGCATCGTTGCGTTGTTTATCTATTTATGATGACGATTATATTTGAAGAATTATTTTGAAAAATAAAACAAACGTGTTTCAAATTAATTTATCAAAGGCAAGAGATGAGGACATCCTGTAAATCAAAAAAAAAAAAAAGTGATTTTTAATTTTTATTCTTCTAGATCCCATATACTGGATGTTAATTTATTCAACCATATTACACGTCCATACATCAGTATGATTATTTGTGAATAAAACAAATTGTTACCACATTTTGATTTTTGATTGCATATTTTTGTGCGTAATTTTATTTAAAATATTCGAAATGATGCAATTTTTATGACTCTATACACACATCGCATCCATAAACTATAAATTGATTCTTTTAAATGTCATAAAAATGCTTTTTCAAATTGTTAATTTTAAGAACAGAATCAAACAGATTTATAATTGTAAAATCTTGTATTTTATATAAATTACTGAACCAATAAACAAGTTGGTTTTATTTAAATTTTATGATACATAAATTTTCTTTATGATAGGTACTTGGATATGTAAGATCCAATTTAATAATCTGAAATGTTTCTAGATTTTTGTATGTAACTTACAACATTATTAAAATGCATATATACAAACAGATGTACATATCATTTATACTTTACATAATGAACGATAGTGGTATAAAAAAGTTAATGTTTAGTAGAGTACAAATTAAATTAAGAATAAAATTTAAAAAAAAAATATGTATTTCCAAAGAATGAATAAAATAAAAATAAAAATAAAAATCTTGAAACATTTTTCTTCGTTTATTTTTTGTCCAGTTTTTTATTCCAGTAGGAGGTAATTTAAGTCTCTTAACAATGGACTATAAAAGATCCATTTTATATAATTGTGTATATGTATGTAATGTACATTCGAATTGAAATAAATCCATCTAATTCTTTTTGTGATTTTATTTTCATTTTTTTTTTCAACATAAAATTTTCAAAATCCCAAGTAACAGACACTACCTATATACTATGTACATAATTCATTCTTATGCACATGTATGTATGTATGAATCTTATATTTATATACATAGATATATCTATATGAGACGTACATATACTCGTATTCATAAAATGGTAACGTCGTATTCATAAAATGGTAACGAAAATAATTTAAAAAAAATGTGGTAAATGTAACGTAAGTGTATCCATACTCTTCTTGTGATTTCGTCTATAGATAACAAAAAATAAAAAAACTCATAAATTCTAAAATATGATACTTAAATCACAGAACATTTTACTAACGAATATGTGATTGTATGTATATACAATACATTTTGCTATACGGCGGTGTGACAATCATATATGTATGTGTGGTAGTGGTATAGAGATGGTGGTGTATGGATGAATATGAATGAAATTTGAGCTTATAAATAACGTACTTACACACAAAACTATAGGAACAAATTTTACTTCTAAATTTTTTTTTCATAAATCAGAATATACAGCATTAAATTCAAGTAAGTAAATTCTCTGAAGGCAAAAAAAAATTGAATTCTGAATTCGTTTATAAGGCGATTTAATATAAATTCATGCTAGTTATATAAATCAAATTCCTTTTTGCATACATTATACGAATGTATGTACGTACCTATATATAGTATATAATAAAGGAGAAAAAATATATCAAAAGACGACTGAATAAAATTAAAAAAAAAAAAAAAAAATAAAAGTTAGCAATGGAATCGAAATTTTTAAATTCTTCAAAAATATTTTTTTTGGTTTTTTTATTTGAAATTTATGAAGCGATTTTTAAGAAAAGTTTTTTGAAAAACATACTACTTGTACGTGTGTACATATTTCAACGACATCAGACAATAGACAATATTTATATATAATAGCAAATAAGAGACTACCAGAATAAAATTTTGAAATCTATTGACATCATATATAGCAGCAAAGATCTTTACAGTATACTGTTCTTATTCCTAAACGCTAAGTGTATACAAACATAAAGCTATAGAGATAAATCAACAAAACCTATCCAAAAATCACAGAAAACAAAAAAATGATACAAAAACCAAAAGGTTACCCATAAGGTGCCTAAAGATGCGGTTTTATATTTCATGTCAGACATATTTGTATAAAAATTCTGTTTTGTTAAATTTTTTTCTATTCAATAATCAATTTATTTTCTATTAATATAAACGACATCGCGCAAACAAATTAGGTATGTTTATGAACATGAACTCAAACAAATTTGTTAGCCATCACTCGTTATTTTCTTTATTTTTTTGAATAAATTTCAATTTTTTTTTTTTTTGGTTGTCTTCGTTTGTTTTTTATTTTTATTTTACAGATTTACCTCGCGTTTTAAAAGCATCTAAATAATCCATAATTTTTAAATATTTATTTGTTGACTGACTAATTTGATTTTAAATGGCGATTCATTTTTATCTTTATATAATTGCCTAATATTGTATAAGATTATTTTAATTTATCATAAATTATTATCACTTGTTGTTGTCGTTGTTGTTGTTTGGTTTTAATTTTTCAATATCATATTATCGAAACGATTGAAACAATAATATTCTCATTTAGACAGCAGAAAAATTACAAAACAACACATTCAAATGAATAACTTTGTTTGAAAAATAAAAAAAAAATGTAAAGTTATCAATATAAAAATTATTGAAAATTGCTAATTTCAATTAATATCTTATCGAATTTGGTCTTGATTCTATTCCAAGATACGTATATATGTACGTGTGTTTAGTTATGCATAAAGTACGAGGTCTGTTCAAAAGAAAAGGTGAATTTTGAATTTTTGCGGGCTGTGTACATTCGATTATCGAAATTTTTTTTTGTTATGTTGGTACACATACATATGTTTATCATATGTTGACATTATCAGCCATTTTGGATTAGTAGTTTGTTTTTGACAAATGAAAAGGTTAGTCCCGTTTTTGTGTGTTCTTCGATTTTTTTCCGAAATTGCTAAATTTTGAGCAAAAGCAACGTCGCATTAGTATCGCTCAGGAGTTATTGAATGACGTCAACGACGATCCAGATTTGCTCAAAAGGGTCATAACTGATGACGAAACGTGGGTATATGGTTATGACGTCGAAACCAAGATTCAATCATCCCAATGAAGCGGCCAGAAGAGCCAAGACCGAAAAAAGCACACCATGTTCGATCAAATGTGAAGGTTTTGCTCACTGTTTTCTTCGATTACAATGGTGTGGTGCATCATGAGTTCTTGCCAACAGTTCGTACGGTTAATAAGGAATACTATACAAACAAGTTATGAAACGTTTGCATGAAGCAATACGACTCAAACGATCGGAATTGTGGAAAAACAAATCATGGATTCTGCATCACGATAATGCACCAGCTCACACATCAATGCTTGTTCGTGATTTTTTGGTAAAAAACAACACCGTAATCACCCCTCACCAGATTTGGCTCCCTGCGACTTTTTCCTATTCCCGAAACTGAAAAGAACAATGAAAGGAAAGCGTTTTGCCACAAATGATGAGATAAAATCGGAATCGAAGAACTATCTGATGGCCATACAGAAAAGCGCATTTCAGAAGTGGTTCGAGGATTGGAAGAAGCGCTGGCATAAATGCATTATACATATCTGAAGGGAATTACTTTGAAGGGAACAAAATGGATATTGATGAATAAATAATTATTTTTCGAAAAAATTCAAAATTCACCTTTTCTTTTGAACAAACCTCGTATATGATAAATTTTAGAAAAATTTTCAATTTGAAACGATCTACAAACAAAATAAACTCATGTATATGTGTATACGTGTGCATACGATTAGGAAAAAATTTATTCTTTCTACATAGATTTTTAATCTTTAAATTTACTTTAATCTTGCTTTATTTATTTATATTTATTTTTGTTCTGTATTTAACTATCCATTAAACTATGAATTTTTATTGTAACTGATTATTTTTGCTTTGATATACATATAGTACGTACATACAGAGAAAATCAATTTTAAAATAAAATTTAAATTTTTCATTTATCGTATGTAATACCGTGCCGCGTATCGTATTGGCGTATCGTAACGTAATTTTATATGATTATAAAGGATAAAATATTTTTAATATAAAATATAAGTCACGATATATAATGTATACGCTTCATTGATTTACGAATAAAAATACGATTAACTATAGATATATTGGTATGGTATATATGTTTGTAGATTATTATGATATATTTTAGTCGTATTTTGTCCATTATATTTTCAATTGAAATAAAATATTCAAGAGAATTAATGCGCATTTATTTATTTTTTCTTCTCATTTTTGGTTTAAATCTATACATACCCTCATTTTACCTTCAATACATTGTTATTTATATTTTTGACGTATACACAAATAAAGGTATCTAAATAATATAATATGAACACAATTACATTTTATTCGAGTACTATAATTCAAATTGTTTATTTAAATAAATTTTTTTAATTTGGAAAAATCATATTCATATAAACGTTGATTTCATCGCGATTTTATGAATTATTTAATTATAAGATTTTATTATTAAATTAATGTACGTATAATACTATACTCCCGTTCATGTGTAAGTATGTATGAGTATAAAAAAAATACAGCAATTCTAATCTATCAGATAAATCGAATTCTATCTATCTATATGGTTTTAATTTCAATTTAATTTTTGCCTACGAATATAGAGATTTTTAGATATAATTTACATAAGTGTGTTGTGTGTGGTATTATTTATGTACTCGTCTCGTATATATAAGAATAAGTATTGTGTGATTATATGTTTGGCGTGGGGGTATACGTTATGATATGACAAATAAGTTAATAAAATAAAATTATTATTATTGCTACTGTATACTGAATTATTAATCAATGAAGGCGCTTAAAAGTCACATTTTAAAGTGTGAATGAAAATGATAAATATTTGTACAAAAATAAATATACATATGTATGTACGATGTATACAAGTGCTATGTAAGTATTTATCTATATATTTCTGTATGAGAGAATAAATGATAAAATAAACAACTCTAAATGGAGACAGGTAGGTAGGTACATACACAAGTATTCTCTACACCTTATAAATAAATTTTTTGCATAAATTATATGAAATAATCGTTTATTAAAATTCACGAAAAATTATTATTCTGTTGGTTATATATACACTTTGTACATTTACATGACTTTAATAGACTGACAAATTCTTTTTTGAAGTTTTGTTATTTATTTTTTTGCAATTTAAAATTAAAACAAAAATATTAAGTGCTTGATATAATATGAGAGTAAATATTTGTACGTATGCATCTACTCTGCATAGACTGATATTTATAGTGAGTATACAGTGTTATATGCAAAAAAATTACAATACCAACTACTAGTGTCTTAAGATAAATATTAAATTTGTTTGTAAAAGTTTTCAATTTATTTTTTGTCAAGCAACTAAAAATATTGCGCGCTCACTAGAACAAGTGGTAGAGCAACTGGCTATATCTACTGATCTCGAAGTGCTCATTCAATTTCTGTCCAGGGCAAAGGTATAGAAAATATTTCAGCTTTGATTGCCTCCCAAAGTTCACTCAGCTTTAAATGAGTATCAGCTTTCTGGGAAAAAGAACATAGAAATGCTGGAAATGCTGTGCTGATAAGTCTAATTGTTGACAAAAAATAACACAAAATATTACCAATCTAAGCTCTGTCCTATCATGTGAAAGAGCTTGCTTCTCTACCAGAAACCAGTGCATAGCAATAAAGTCTAGAAATCAAGTCAGTAAAAGTTGATGATAATGATGGTAATAGTTAATAGTATAAAACTCGAGAATAATGCAATAGTTACGATAAGCCCGTTCCGTCCCGTCCCGTTCCGTTCCGACACGTTTCAAAACATACCTGTTATAATAAAACGAAACGGTATATAGTAAAGTTGAAAGATAATATTGAAAATTCATATGGAAACAGGTTATGTTATCCGTAAAAAGTTGAAATTTGTTCAACTTCAACGTTTCGCACCGATCCGTTCTGTCAATCGTAACAGCTTTTTCATCAATATAAATAACATGGAAATGTCAAATATCCAACTTTTTTCTTTTTACGGAACGGGCTTATCGTGACTACGCCTTAAAAATCTACAACTTAAGAACTATATATACATGTGGAAATTATGACTTAGCTCTAATGCAGTTTTGATGATTTACACTCATTGCCAAGATTCATAAAATTTTAATTTGTAGAATTGCTGGAACATATTGCAAGCGATAGGTCTTGTTGTGGAAGGATTAGATTCTATTTGGACTGATGTAAAAGACATCTTTTAGCCATCAAAAACGAAGAAGAATACTGTGCATATTGAATATACAAAAATTTCGAAATTGAAAATAATTACTCTCGAATATTTCTTTTGGGAGAGTCACAAACTTAAGAAATGGGAGAAATATCGAGAAACAAATATATTGTTGCTAATGTTTTGTACAACACTGTACTTATACTAGAAAATAAAAAAATCAATATTTTTTAAAAAACATTTTTTTAATCAATTGAACACTACACCATATCCATAAGACAAATTAAAACTGTTAACTTTATCTAAATAAGAAAATCACCAACATCATTTATTTTTCAATTCGATAAAAGTATCAATACATTAAAATATTATGATAATTATCATTCTATATGTAACATATATGTATTACCTATATACTCGTGTAAAAATACTTATGTGTGACTCGTGTGCATATATTTTATTAAATTACCGTGACCATTACTTATGAAGGTGTATACCTAAACAGGTATCTACTTATATACGCATATATATGTATATACATATATGTACATATGTTTATTCCTGTATGTGATATGATATGTATAATTCATGCATTTAATATACATATATAGGTATTATTGAAATCACATAAATATATCTTGTACAGAGAATTTAAGATAAAATTTATTCTGACTGCTTTTTCATTTTTACATTTTTATTTTCTTTACGTTTTTTTTTTTGCAAAATAAATTGTTGATAAACGAAAACATTTGCATGGAATTCACTAAAAAAAAAATTTTTTTGAGATAGAACTATGCAAATATCTTTTCTAAAATCTTTAATAAAAAAATAAAAATGAATAAAATAAATAATAACATTTACCAGTAATGCACAATAAATGAGAGAGTTATTTTCTGAGCTCTCCATACCAAACCAATACAAGTACTATGAGTATAGGTACTGGAACGGTGTGTTTATATTATATACAATTCTTGATTTACGTTCTTTATTTATGTACGTGATTTTATTTTTCTTTTGTCTTAGACACATTCTTGTGTATACAACACATACCAAACATACACATATTTATATCATTTTTCTTTTGAAACGAAAGAAGAAAAACAAAAAAAAAATAGCACGGATAACATAAATATTTTTCTTTCTTATGCATATATGCATTCATGTATTTGTCTATATAGGTATCTGAATCTTTGAACACCTTTCATGAATACTTTTAAGTATAGTATGTTATAATGTTTGAATTTATTTTTTTCTCCCTTACCAAAAAATAAAAAAATAAAATAAAATAAAAAATAAAACATTTAGTCAATATTTTTATCTTATAAGAATTTTTAAATGAATACCGCTGTGCTTTGATAAATTACATATGGCATATATATATATTCAAATACATTTACATTCACATGATGTTCAAGCATACATAATACATAAATATGTACGTATCATTAAGCATGCAACAATATTTTTGCATTTTTTCAAAAAAAAATTTTTTTTTTTCGTTTTTCTGCTCTTTTACAAATACAAAAACCAAAAACAAAGACAAAAAAAAAATTTCAAATAAAATCAACAAAAAATGAAAAAAAAAAATAAGAAAACTTTAAATATCCAAGATAAAGTTGAATCGTTGAATTCATTTGTTCAGCAGCATAGCAGAATTATCAAAATGAGCATTAAAGTAATGTGTACTCGTAAATATAACGAAAGAGATTATCTTAAATGTATATATAATAAGATATACATATTACGCACACTCTGAAATTTATGCTCATATATAAATAATATTGTATGGTGTAACAGTGTATAATTACTCGTTCTAAATCATTAATCAAAAATCAAAAAATGAAGAATGGATCATTTTTCAAGAATGATTTTTAGTCTGTTTTTTTTTTTTTTTTTTTAAATTTTATTTTATCTGGATTTTTTCAATACATATAAATAACAAAAAGAAACACAAAAAGAAAAACAAAAAACACAAAAGTATAGTGCATATATGAGTGCATATATGTATATTTCAAGGTGTATAAAAAGAAAACACAAAGAGAGAATGTAAGAAAAGTGAAGAAAAGAATGATAATAATAATAAAATGGACTCATGCTTGGTGAATATAATTTTTGGTTAGTCAGAAAAAAAAAATGAAAGCAACACAATATCTTTAATTTTTATGTGGTTTTTCTCACATCATATTCATTCAAATCCATATAATGCATGCATATACTCTTACATTACCATACGATTAAAGTTTGGAAATTAGAAGCTATATCACACTTTATCAACACTTCCTTTTTGGTAGGTAGGTATATTATCTTAACTTTTTGTACGTACGTAAGTACAATGTACGTATAGAAACTGAATATTTTCGGAGAAGATTTTATTATTTATCGTACTTGAATTAAAGATCTTCTCGTATATTATCTGTATGTATATAGGCTATACGAAATATAAGATATCAAAATTTATTATTTAAAGATCATAAACAAAAGGATGTATCCATATTATAAAGAGTATAGGTATACCTATATGCAATGTTGTAATTTGATTGATTTTCCTTTCAAATCTTATCTTTTCATTTTCATTTATATTTTTTTTTTGTAGTAAATCGAAAATATGAAAGTTGTAAATTTCACTTTAATTTGAGGGCCATAAATAAAGGCGTCAATTGGTCCTAATTAAAATTCTTATATCTGTTCGATTGTTAACTGTTTATGGATCAATTTATTACTATATATAAGACAAAAATAATAATTTTTATTGCCACTAATTTGAAAGCGGCATATAAACTTTTATATGAATACGCGAGTAAATCTATCATCTAAGTATAACTATGTACATATTTTATATATAGATAAGTGGTGCTTACGTACATTTACTTATAAGATTGTATCAGATGTTTATAAATCAAATTCTAAATTTTTATTACAAAAAATTTTAACAGAATTAAAAATATATTTCGAAAATTGATAGTTTAAAAAAATTGAATACATTTTCAGTTTGTGGTTTCCTGAATAATATAATGATCATAATATAATAATAATAATGTCGAAGTGATGTGAAAAATATTCAATCATCATCATACTTATGATGTGTATCCTATATTTTTGATACTTGGATATGTGCATCGATATATATTTAAGTAAAATTGTATCTATTGTGTCGGTAAATTAAATTATATACCCAGCCCAGATAAAGGTTCTAATAAAATGATCTTTCAAAAATTCCTATATCCTTTTATTACATTTAAGTTCAATGATTCCAAAAATCAATATGCACATATTTTGATTAAATTTGTGTTAACAAATAAATTCAAATTCATCTCAAATCAAATTTCAATAAATGTCTAGCTTTTTTTTTTTTGATTAAATTACATCTATTATAATAGATGAAAAATGAAAAATTCCAATATTATTTTTATGGCGCTATAGAATTTGAATTTTTATTATATCATGCTCATAATCGTACATATGTGAGATCATACGACGCATTATAAAATAATGATAATGGATTAGACTGATCTGATACCTTTTTATGGATGATCTTTGAACACATATTTTTTCCTAAGATCAATAATTTATGTACTGTATAATTTCTAATAATTATAATCGGATTTTAATAAATTCATTTTGTTTGTTTATAATCCATAATAATTTTTTTTTTTTTTTTATTTGAAGGAATTTATATGAATTAATTAATAAAATATTGAATAATTTAATTTCATTTTTACTTAATTTAAATGATTCAAAATGATGTTTTACAATCTTAAAAAGAAAGCAAAAAATAGAACAAAATACACACACATATTGGCGTATATACAAATAATGTTTGTATAACGTGGTATAATTGAGCAGTTTATGCGCGTCGCTTATATCATGGTATGTGTTGTGAAAAATTTTTTTTACAATTAATAAGAATTCTTATGTTAGAGAAAAAAATTCATGCATTTTTAATGAATTTTTTTCCACAGAAATTAGTTACAAACACGTACATTCAGAGAAAATTTTATAGTTCCACTCTTGATACAAGAAACTTTAAAGTTTTTTGTATTATAGTTTCAATCTTGATTTTTCAAAGTGTATAACAAGTGAGAAATGTTCATTTATAGTTTCTCATAATATGTAGTCGCATTTTACTGAGAGAGAAATTAAATGTTTCTCAGGAATGAAAATACGAGTATATGATGTATGAATGAACCACAATCAAATGTATTATAACAGACTATCGTAACGAATTTGTACCAAATTCAGCTACCAATAACTTCACCTCACTCCTACAACACTACTTACTATACAACTCTTTCTCATTCTCATCTACTTAGAGCGTGTATATAATGTAAAGCGTTTGTAATTGTAGAACAAGGTTAGTTAGAAGGTTTTTCGTATTTCTCACATATTTTACTGAGAGAGAAAAAGTGAATATTTCTCAAGAATGAATTGCTACTATAGAAGTAGTACTGTAACTCACTTTTGTTAGCTCAGCTTGAAGAGCTAAATTTTGTAACGTGCAAGAATGTTTATACGGAAAATTTTATGACTCTTTCAGAACACTAAAAATGTACCTGGAACTACAAAAATTTCGTTGAGTGTACAACAAGAAAAAGAAAAAAAACCTCTAATGAATATTACTTTTATATTTTTTTGTTTTTCATCTAATCTCAATTAGCCTACTGTTAAAAATGTACATATGTAACATATGTGGCTATGGGCAATATAATTATAATCCAATCAGATACACACCTCAGCTTAAAGAATATGTCAAAAAAAAAAAAAATCTAAAATAAAAATGAATAAGTAAATGAATCGAAACTGGAAATGGTTGTGATCTGATTCGGATTTGATCGTATATACACATACTTTTGAACGGGTACCATACATATGTCGTAGTTTTTTTTATATTTTTTTTTAAAAGAAAAATGTTCAAAATAAATACGAAAATGGACATATGTATTTCTTATTTGACTATTTTTATACGAATTGTGGATAATATAATTTATGACTTTTAAAGACATTCAAGAATCAAAACAGTACTCGTAATTAAAACAAATTTCAATGTGGTGTAATAACAAATTTTTAATTAAAATTTCAATTTTTTTTTTTAATGAAAATTGTATTTAACTTGTCATTTTTTAATTTTTAAATTTTTTTTTTCTAATGTTTTTGTATTCTAATATTTCGAAAAATTTACGAGATAAGTGGATGTTTGATGTAAGTGAACTGGATCACATTACTACTCGTATATAACAACATAAACCTTTCTGTATAATAATTAACTGATCAACTCAACCATATTTTTATAATTATAATTGTACCTAAGATACATTATGATTTTTTTCTTATCCTTATTATTCATCATAATACCATATTATAGAGCTGGTGTTATAAAAAAAGAAATGAAAATAAAATAATTTCTGTTTACGTTTTATATAAATAAATGTAATCGAATACAATTCATATGTAGATAGGAGTCTATATATGTAATGTAATATGGAGTAACAAAAATAAATATAGATACATACATAATGTTATTTTTTAATGCCTTTTATAAAATAAAAAATAAATTTTAATTTAATCGTAGATTTTAATTAAATGACTGCAGGGTAATTTTTTGAGTTTAACTACCAATAATCATACTACTATATAGTGATTTCATTTAAATTATTGAAATTATAAGCAACAAAAATAAATGTGAGTATAATATTATGGCTAATTCTTTTTGTGTGTTTATTTTGTTGTAAATGAATAAATTGTACAATATGTGTACATTATAATTAATTTACATTAAGTGTAACTTATGTTGTAATTTGTTGTAATAAAACAAAGCTGAAATTATTAAAAATTTTGAAGTATTTTTACATGCTGTGTTTAATGACCGATTACTATGTTGTATAAGTTTGTTGTCTATGAAATATGTTGTTATGTGTGTATGTATGAAAATATATTTGTATAATCGTACATTGTATATGTCTATATATATAAATAATTTAAATCAATCGCGCTCGTATTACATTTTTCATCTGTAACTAATCTACATTAAACTGATTATAGTACATAATGTATGAAAATCGTTTGAATTTTTATTTAAAATTTTTGATTTGTTGATCGAATTTTTCATACATACATATAAATACACATATGTATGTAATGTCTAATACTATTGACACACTGCAGAGATAAACTATGGTTATCTCAGTTTTCTGGTTTATCTTTGCGATAACCGACTTTCAGAACTCGGTTAGGTTAATCGAGTTTCTAGCACTTAGTTATCTTGTTAACCAAGTTCGAACTCAGTTATCTTTGACGTTTGTTTTATTTTTTTTTTATTTATATTATATTTAAATAAACTGTCAAACCAAATTTCAGCGAACATGCTAAATGAATGAAAAAGAATTAGTGTTGGAATTTATCTCGACAGGTGTCGTATGAATACATAAACTAGTATTCACCTCAATTTAAATGTGTCACCCATACCAGGTTATCGATCAACCATTTGAGATATAACCATGATTTATCTCTGCAGTGTGTCAATAGTATAAGTGAGTGTGCATACATTAAATTGTTGCATTAAATATATGCAAATACTGCATGGATTTAATTTGAATAATGATGTAGAAAAAAATGTACAAATATAATACACAACATGGTACAATTACACATTGACGTTATATACATATATACTCGTAGAGTAAATAATGGTATGTAATTATCATTAAAATTAAAGACTTTACTAATATTAAAATTAATGTGACTGGTTTATATACATAATTTTATACTGATTTGTCGTTATTTGTCAGCGAAATTTGATTGCGTTGAAAAATTTAATTTTTCTATTTCTTTTTTCAAATTTAAACGAATTAACTTCTTTTTTTTTTTCTTTAAACTAACAGCGAAAAATTAATTTGAGCTACTACATATTATAGAAAAAAAAAATTAAAAAAGAAATTATATAGAGCTCATATGTGTTGAAAGATTAAATTACTTGTAAATTGTTTAAAAATTAAAAAAAGAAATAAAAATACTTGAGTATGCATATATGTGTATAGTGTATATAGCGAAATAAAATGACACTTATCTGAATAAATTACAGAGGTAATCAACTTTTTGCATATAGGCTAAAGATTTTCTTACATTCATGTATATATATTATATTTCACACAAGAAAATTTGATATTGCGACCAATGAAAAATCATTAATCTGCGATAATATGGTAAAATCAATAAGATAAGAGTATAGTGCCTCTAGTGCGTTGCTGTTATGTTTTGATTTATGAAGTCAGCTAATTGCATTGTATATCATACTTGATCTAGCTTAAATGTGTCAAAGACCTGTAAAAATATTCCATACAATATTCAAAATAAAACAAACAAAACAAAATTTGACAGTCAAAAATGCATTTTTGAAATTGATAAGAAATTAGAGTTGTAAATCATCATCATCATCAATAGTGTAACAGCTCTCGGTGAGCCAGGACTTTCAGTGAAATGATTTCTAGACTTTATTACTATTATAAATGCACCTACATTTTAAGGTGCAAATGTACAGAAATGGATTGCGAACAACTGAGTTGATGTTAGAGAAGCAAGCTCTTTTATACATGATAGGGCAGGGCTTAGACTGGATCTATTATTAAAGTGATCTTATGATCTAATAATACTGCTAATATTTTGAGTTACTTGTTGCAAAGAATATGAAGCTACTCGTATGTCAAAGCTTCATATTCTTTGCTTATGTTGTAATCAAGTAGACTTGTAAGTATTTCTAAGCTCTTTTTCCCAGAAAGCTGGCACTCATTCAAAGCTGATTATACTTTGGAGGTAATGAGAGTTGGGAAAAGGTAACGGAATAATTGAAAATCATTTTTCTTACTTTTGTATTGAGCTGGAAAGGAAACTGCACCCTTGCACTTCGATATCAGTAGGACAGTTGCTTCATGCCTTGCGCCACCGAACCCCCAAATTGGACCTTAAATGTTACCTAAATCTCAAGCACTAAACTTATATGAGTTTTGTAGTTTTGTATATCTTGAATTTCTGATAATTTCATTCTCTGATTTCTTTATTAGTTTCAAATTTTCAAGTTTAAATTAATTCCTTAAAAAGATAATGATATTATTATTATTAGGACTGTAGTATACCCATTGGATAAATTTTTCCAAAACATGAAAAATGGAGCACGCAATTGTGTTTAATACTTCAATATAAAATTCTGCATGCGAAAACCAGTCAACTTATACATTTTATAAAAATACAGGCAGATGTTTAAATATAAAAAATAAAAAGAAATCGATAAACTGGTTAGCATTTGTTTTTTAAGGTTTTCTTTTTTTTGCTCATTTTATACATTTTTATCTTTTATTTCTTTTTATTCATCTTCGCTTTCTTATTAATTCCTTTTCATTTATTTTATATACAATTGTTTCTGATGATGTTACACAAATCATCGAAATAACACATGTCAAAGAAAAAAAAAAACAACAGAATCACGAATTAAAAAAAAAACAACAAGATATAAGTACATTATACGTGTGTGTAGTTGTGACTTCACAAATTCTACAAATCTACACATATACATATACCTAAAATCGATCTACATAATACAAATAAATAATAACAATTGATAATAATAATAATGATAAAAAGGAAATGCATGAAGCACGTTTTCAATAAAATTGTACATTACAAACAATTTTACATGAAAAATTTTATTTAAAAATGCTTTTTTTATTTTTACATACATATACATATATTTCATTTTTGCATATACATATGTATATATAACTACATGGAATAGGAATTAAATCCAGAAATTATGTATGTAATTGTAACAATAATATGTAATAAATTATAGCAACGAACATGACTACCTTGTAAATTTTTAGTGATTGTGAGTGATTGGTGGTAGTGGTTTTTTTTTATTTTTCCTTGTTTTTGAATATATGTATTTTTTTTATCATTTTTCTTTTGTTTGATAAATCAGAAAAATTGTAAATGAGAAGAAAAAAAAATAAAACATTTGCACTTATCTGATCGAACCAAATGAATGGTTACACATTATTTTAATGTCTTCGCGTAATTTAAAAGGAAATTTTATACAATAATTAGTATATAGTACAGTTATATGTATATAGTAGCAGTTATATGTACGTACAAGTATACGGATGTAGGATTTAGAGGTATGCATAGGCAGTCATAGGTATGTAGAGACACGTATGCCATAAAAGTTTTCTCTTAAAAATATTTGAATTCATTTTTAATTAGTTTTTTCATTGAGTTTTGGTGTAGCATAATAAGAAATTCTTCACCTATTTAAATGCATTGTAACTGAATTTCACATGCAATCGTACTTACATAATACGGATAAGGAATCAAAATATGTAATTAAGTAAAATTTAAAATAAAAGTGATAGGGATTATAAAATATTTCCTTAATATTTTTCTGTCAAATTTTTTGATCAAAAAATAAAAATTACATTTCTTTTTTGATTTTTATATTTTTTTTCGCAGTCACCGCGAATCACCGAATATAATTCATTTTATTTCATTTGTTTTGTAAGAGTTGTAATATGTATATTTGAACGTTTTTCGTATTTTCACATAACTCGTATCCGTATGTGTATAAAATGAATTGTAAATAAAGTATGTGTACTCATGTCGTCAGGTACTTATACGGTGAGCTATAAATGAAACGAACTTTTAACTTTTATATGATAAAGTAAAAGTTAAAAATTTTAATATCCATACATTAACGTAATACAAGGACTCTTTGTAAAAGTGGATGATTATATGTATACTTGTTATGTGTTCAGTACGTATATACAAATTATGATAGTAAATAACATTTTAAATATTACCTGTCAAATATTATATTCGGAATGGTATGTACATAAAGTATTATGATGAACATGAGTATATGCGATTTAGAAAATTAATCTGTAAAGTGGATAGCTTATTTTTTCTGACAACAAAAAAAAGAACAATAAAAGTAAATGTTTTTTTTTGCTTTATTCCGAGTATGTAATTTGTATTGTCACAGCAAAAGTAAAAAAAAATGCCACAAATATTCGTATCCAACAAGATAATATTTCCACAATTCGCAATTCATGCTGTGATTTGCTCCTACATACATGCATATAAACCCCAAATTTATAATATATAAAAAAGGTTACTAAAAACTTCATAAAATTTAACGGATTTTCACTACATTACTCTTTATATGTACAAATGCAACTTCTTATATATAGTAGACACACATATTGTTGTCAATCGATTTTTCTTGATCCACTGTATTCTGATCAATCTGTCTTTTCTTAATAATTTTCGTACAATAAATTTATGTATGTGTATATACATATAATGTTCGTATAATACTCTGTACATTGACTGTTTTGTATATTATATAAAGAGGACCACCAAAGTTGACAAGAAAAAATTGGATAATAAAACAGCAGTTTTTAATTTTAAATTCAATAATGAATATTAAGATGATGATGATGATGTCGACAATAGCAACCACAAGAGTAACAGAAAACGATAAGAAAAACAACAACAACAATAACTAAAGAAAAAAATATTATTCTCTATTATCGATTATGCACATATGTACATACACAAAAGTTCGCATATACTCGTATGTATAAATCTTTTCATCCATGAAAAGATCAATTTCACATTCAAATTTTATGGTAATTTGATATTTGGCGGTGATACGATTCATTTCAAATTTTGAATTTCGAATAAAGAAGAAGAAGAAGAAGAAAATCCCTCTACATATATATGTGTATATATTTGTATGGTAAAACAGAGAAGATTTGTGTCTATTGGAGAATGAAAGAGGACTCTAAATTGATAAAAAGGAACTGTAGTAAAAGAAATAATAATATAAAGAAAAATTTAAAAATAATAAAAAACAAAAAGTGAAATGAAATGCAAATAAAAATAAAAAAATGTGGAACAAAAAAAAAAAAAATAAATAAAAAAGAAAATCTTGAAAGAAAAATTAAGTAGAAGCAGTAATAATAAAAACAGAGTGAAGAAGTATGACGAAAGAGAAATTGATGATTGAATTGCAATTTTTCCTCTATATGTATGTCTATTTGTATGTTTGTGCAAATGTACGAATATACTACATAAAAATACAATATGTAAATTAAATGAAAATGATGTGTACATACATATAAGTAAGCACATACTCGTATACTCGTATTGCGAATATTTATTTCACATAAAATTATATAATTTATTGATATATAATTTTTATTGATCATCAATTTTCTAAATAAATTATTGAATTTTATACTCGTATATTCTTTTTATACTCGTACATGAATACATAATGTACGTACACAAGTATATACATATATATGTACATAATGTACTTGAATTTTATTTTATGATAATATGTATGTTGTGTACCTTATTTTAATTTTGGCTTTTTTTTATATACATCCAATGATACGAGTAGTTGAATGAAAAATCAATTTTCTCTGCATGTCCTCAATTTTTATTTACCACTTAGCATAATTTTATGGGGAGCAAAACAACAACAACAATAATAACAAAGTAATCTATTATGAAAAACAAGAGAATAAAATTAAAAAAAAAATAAAATTAAAATTTTATAAGATTTTTCCATCTTTTCATTTTGGAGGTTCATGAACTTCACTTGCATTATTACTTTGCAATTAGGGTATTAATTTCAAATCGTGAACTTTATTGAAGTATATTTTTTATGATCTCGACCTCGCCAGTTAAAATGAGGTGAATGCATCTTGTAAAATACTATAACCTCAATTGTAACTTAATTCTTCACAAATTCTTATTTTGTCACACAAATTCTGTAATCTTCTAAAAATATAACCACAATAATCTTCATTTTAAAAAATTCAACTACCAAAAATGACAAGCTGTCAAACCTTTGGTTCAAAAAAAAATTTTTTACGAGGTTGTTCTGCGCCACTAAAAAGTTTCGTTAATTTATGAAAAGCTCGTTATTCTTAAAATGAAGGAAAATAGTTACAACTTACTTCTCATATTACGAGACTTACAAGATTTGGAAGGAATACCTTCAATATTTTAGGTTTCACTCTATGATACTCTTGTCCAGTCCCATGTATAATATGTAATGTAAATATATGTATATGCACTATACATCTAAGATGGAAAATTTATGTTTGCATTATTTTGTTTTGTTTCGCAGTTTTTCTTCAATTTGTTTTTTCAGAACTTTAGAATATATTTTATTCTAATTTTATATTATAATTATTATTATTATTATTATTATTACAAGTACTAATACGCTATTAAATTCTGTAAACATTTAAAAAATTAATCAATAACAGTAGGAAGGCTACTTTATAACATCAAAATGACACAGCACAGCATATAACCAAAACAACAAAAAATACGACATAACAGTAACAGTAACAGTATATACCAACAAGAATCTACACATACATATATTATAAACAACACAGAACACACACAAAAAAAAAAATCATAACTACTACCAAACTAAACATGAGTATTATAATGTACGTACATTTTGTTGCAATGCAATAAATTTTATTTTAATTTTAAATTTTATTTTTTAATATAAAAAAAGACAATAATAATGAACATGAGTACATGAATAAAAAGCGCATTCCTATATATGCACATTTTTTATTACTACACTAAAAACACACTGTATGTATAGTGTATATACTTTTACGAGTGCAGAATATACACACACTTCGCATTCTACTTTAAATTATACAAAGATCGAGCAATAAATGAATATGATAAATATTATAATAATTTTTATCATTCAAATGAATAAACATTTTAAACATTTTAAGTAATTTTATGTATGCATAAAATGTTTATATACACAGATTTATATGTATAGCAACAATATAAATTTTATTTAAATGTTGATCATATAGTGAGTAGCTAGCTATACTGGTATAGTAGTTGTAATGTTTTCCTCCTTTTTTTTCAATTTTATTTACTTTTTGTTTTTTTTTTTTGTTCAAAATCACAAAATAAGATATAAAATTTACAAGGTACATGTATCGGCATATAAGGTATACATTATGTTGATAGTTATAGAGAGGTACATACATGAACATTATTGAGTTAATACATAATCTAATTTTAATCATTTTAATAGTCGTTTTTCTAATACGATTATTTGTACATTATCCTGATGTACATAATATTAGATCTACCAATTCATTTTATAATGTCAGAAAATCGAAATTAATATCAAAATAAACGAGTAATATTTTATGATTTTACAACTTTTAGAGCTACATAAATACTGCGTACTGTACTGTACTGTACATGAAGAGAAAGATATTCTATCAATAGAGTACATACTCGTAATATTTAGGGTATTCATTTCAAATATTGCAAGTATCGTAATTCGCCTAACTAGTGAGTAAGTAGGTAATTAATTGGTCATATTTTTTACAAAACTTTGTAACTTTTTTATTTGTTTTGAGAATTACGAGCACTACGTAAATGAACGAGACTATTTATCCGCGTAGAACAACTTCGTAAATAAATTTTGTGTAAACTATAATGCTTGACAGCTTGTCATTTTTACCAATTAAAATTTGAAAACGAAGTTCTTGGTTATATTTTGAGAAATGTGTTGAAATTGTGTGACAAAATAAGAATTTATGAAAAGTTAAGATACAGTTACGTATGATTATGACGAAGATATAATGTACGCACCTTGTTTGCTTTGCTTGTTTTAATTGCTTCATTTGCTATGTGCATTGTGAGAAATCCCGTTTAAAAGTGCCATTTCTGTCAAAGTAAATAAAGTAAGCAAGACGTACATTTTATCTTCGCTATTATAGTGTTGTAGTGGTTTCACTTCATTTTAACTTACGATCTCTTAAAATTACACGTTTCTCAAGTTTATACGATTGAAAATGAATACCCTCATTATTTTACCGATCGAATGAATATTTACACATAACTATACACGATTTACTTTTATGCATTACATTACATTACACATGTATGTTTGTTTGCTTGCATGTACATAATATTCAAATGAAATATATTTTTTACTTTTGTAGCATTGATGTAATGCTGTTGCACATTAGAAAAATACGTTAAAATTTTTTTATCAGAAAATAAATCACAATCATACTTCCATTTTCATTTGATATATTACTATTGTAACTACATATATGTATGTACTTGTATGTACCATGCGTATGTTTATATGAATTTATATGTACCTACCGTGCACTATATTATACTCGTATGTATGCACATACATATTCATTCATGTATATGCATTTACCGATATATTGACCGGATTTATTTTATTCATTTTTTTTTTTTTTTGTATTTCTAAATTTATTCATGTATAGTACATACATAACATACGTCCTATGTATATTTATTTTGTAACATATCTTTTCTTTTCATATGAAAATTAATCAAAATGTTCACGCAAAAATTTATTTTCGAAAAATAAAATATGAAAAATAAATGTGAAGAAGACGCAAAGAAGTTAAAAAAATACCTCAAAAGAAATAAAATTCCATAAGAAGTTATAAGAATTTTTAACGTCTATACCATCATATGTGTACTCAATTATCTACTATATGGATTTTATATATTTGAAAGTTACGTAGGTGCAAATACGCATAAAATTTAAAGATAATATAAATATCATAAAATATATGTACATATAAGAATACATTAACATCATGGGTCTACTATGTGTTCATGTACATGAAATGAATATCAAAATATTTGAAAATTTTCTGATGTATGTATAAAGAATCGTACATATAATGTTCTGGGTACATAAGTAATATATGTATGTATCTTCATTTTATATAAAATTTATTTCTCTTATATATGATATGGTCACAAATCACAATGTAAAATCGTCACAAAAAAATAGAATGAAAAAAATGTACAAACAGAAGAACATGAAATAAAAATGATTAATGAATCTGATGTTACACAAGGTCAAATTTATAACTATTTTTTTTTATTCATTTTGTTATTGGAAAATATAGAATTCGAATAAAAAAATACTTAATAGGTATGTACAAAATGGTACAAAAGCATTTGGACAGAAGTTGTTGGAAATTCACAGAGAAATAAAAAAAAAATTAAAAAATATGAAGCATATTAACATATTATAAAGACCACACACCGAAAAAAAATTTTTTTTTTTAATAAATCTTACATCCGAAATACGAAAAACTTTAAATGTTTATCATCACTATGGATTTCATAGTTGGAAAATTTAAAATTTCATTCTAATGTATAGAAAATTTATCTTAGAAAATAAGTAAATCTCCAATGTAAATTTCTTTAGAATTTCCTTAATGAATCTTTGAAATCATGATGTAAACGTGTACTATACGAGTATACAGATATATACACGGTTAAATATATTAAATAAAAGTACATTTATAATATACAAAGATCACATTTTCTTACAATTTTTTTTTATTTCTGAAATACTGTACATAAAAATTTTAATATTTTTTTCAACGTTTTTTTTTTTTTTTTACAGAAATGCAGAATGGGTCTTTACGAGGACCACGGGAAGATCCACTTCCCAATGCAATCCAGGTAATTATCATAATTACTTATAATGTGACATAAAATATATATAATTAGTGTGTGTATATACACGGTACACTTCTTATAAGTATACATGTAGTACATTTTTATAAGAAATATTGTATGCGAAATAAAAGAAAAACAAAAAACAGTATGTTTTAAAAAGAAATTATATTACCGCTATTCGTGGTAACGTAAATTTTTTACAATTATTACGAGAGTATATATACATATGTAGGTACTTAATACAATGGAAAAACAAGCAAAAATATAATATTTTTTTATTTGTTTTGCAACAATAATTTACGAGAACATTACAAGAAAGAAGAGTGTATTGTATATAATGTATGATTGTGTGTGTGTGTGTTTGTGTACAATGTAAATGTACTATGTAAATGTATGTATATTTTTCTCTGTTGTTATAATCATAAAACGGTTTATATAGATACAACAGTGAAAAACTCCGAAAAAAAAAGATAATAAAACATGAAAAACATATAACAACAGAAGAAAAATTGTAAAAAAAATTTTTTTTTCGTACCAAATGTAATTTACTACATTGTATTCTACATAAAGTTGAATCAATGCAAACAATTTAATGCAAATCAGAAAAAGACCCAATTCACAAGACATTTTTAAGGTACATTTATGTATATATTTACTATATATGAAGTACCCATCACTATATTATATCGTTCTATTCTCAAGAATATTCATTTTTATATATAGATACTATATGTATACATAAGTTGTATATAAAGACGAGTATATACATTAGTATGTAAGATGATGAAAAAATTTTATAATAAATAAATGTAGTGTAAAATTTAGGTTAATGTTTATAATTTCTTAATTATATGTTAGCAAGTACCAGTAGGTAATATGGATGCAGAACATTTCAAAAAAACACAAATAATTTTTTTTTTCATATTATTTCTTTTTTCTAAAATGCATCAGTTACTATATAATACATATAATCTTAAATTTACGGTTATATGTAAATGAATGTGTGTAATATATGCAGTGGACATCAAAAGTCTTTGTACATCTCCAAATTTAAACTATGGATACCTGGCAAGTCAAAATCAGATGAACACATCTTTCTATTTTTTGCACAAATGAAGCCCTGATAATGTGTTAATTAGTATCATTCTGGAATTTAATTCTCAAACCTCTGTTCATTTTCAAATTATAGAAAAATAATTAAAACTAATTCCCATAATTATGAGTCGAAGCTCAAATGGTGTTTGTTTGTACATCCATATAATCCCATGTAATTTTTTACACTTTTTTATGGATAATATTACAAAAATCTTTTTCTTGTAAAAGCTATTACTTTGACTTTGAAAATATTTAGCATGGTTAAGGAAGACACTTCCATCTTTTATATGCAATTTAATTTATGACTCTATCTTTCCTCGTTCACAAATGTTAAATTTATATATATTTGTTAAAGATAAATCTTAGATGTTTTCTGATACCAACTTTTTTTCACAACTTGGTAATGTTAACAAAGTGAAATCAATTACGTATTTTATTTAAAGAATAATAAACTTTTCTACTATACATTAATATAAAACACGTCTCTATACTTGTCAAGAATTTATTAGGAAGATACAGAATTTTACAAAAATATTGGAGGTGTACAAAGACTTTTGACGTCCACTGTATGGGTGCTATGTCTATTTTCATATGATCATCAGAACAAGTTGTATGTTTTATTTTTATACTTACACAAAATGTGGACCTACTATTTACCTGTATATATATACATGTATATATATTATGTGGAATAGATAAATATTACAAGTGAACTTAACTGCAATATAATGTACTACTATATACAATACTTCCATAAATGGAGTAAAAACATAACACACATAGTACCACATAGTGTACCCAGAAAAGAAAAAAAAACGGTTTGTTACAAAGTTTTTCAATTAATTTCATCATCAATTTTATATATAGCCAGTTATCTTACATGCATTGTATATATGTACATACATGATAGTACATTGTTTGATATATCTTCTTGTATAATACAAACAAACGCTATACAAACGAAAACGTATACAGGGTGATTCTCTATCGGATGAAAACCTTGAGACAGGTGATTGGTCGTGCCGAGAAACGAAAAAAATTGTAATCTATTCTCAAGGGGTAAGGAGTTACGGGGCTACGAAGTTTTTTTTTTTAGGTCAAGTCACTTGTTCCGTATTTTTGGCCATAACTCACGAAATACTCAATACTTTTGAGTCATCACTTTGATGTCTAAATAATTTCTTCTTACAAATTAAATTTTGCACTAAAAAAAATCAGTCCTTTTCAGGACTACCAAATAATTATCTTAAAGAGTGAAACTTTACATTTTATTTCTTTTCTCAACGAGAAATATCAACAACAACAACAGGTGAACAACTTTTCGATGCAAAACCACTGTTGTATTTTATCAGAGAACTCAAGAACTACGAAAGACAATCAAATAAAATAAAAAGCAAATGAAAGGCGATGCATTGGGCTGTATTTTAAGTAAAAAAAATTCAAAAAAAATAGAGCAAAATTTTGAGATATTTGACCTTGAACTTAAAATTTTTCGTTTTTTTCCATAAATTTTTGACTTTGATGAGCCGTATCTTCAGCACCGCTAATCCAATTTAAATTATTTAGACATCAAAGTAAAGAGCCATTGATTCTCTTTCTAATGAGTGCAGGATGACTCAAAAGTATTGAGTATTTCGTTATGTTATGGCCAAAAATACGGAACAAGTGACTTGACATAAAAAAAAAAACTTCGTAGCCCCGAAACTCTTTACCCCTTGAGAATAGATTTACAATTTTTTTCGTTTTTCGGCACGACCAATAACCTGTCTCAAGGTTTTCATCCGATAGAGAACCACCCTGTTTATACTTAATATAAAAATTTATTTTTGATGATAAGAAAAATATTTTTTATACAGATTACATTCAACAATGAATCCAATTACACCTACACATCCATATATGTATGTATATTCTTTGTACATAAATCTATATAATTGAAAATATATTTATTACGATCTCTAACCTCAAAAACTGTGTATATACAATATGTATGGTATGTAGCGCCAAAAAAAAAAAAAAATAAAACATTTTTAAATTCTAAAATGGAAAAAAAAACTTTTCATCAAAAATGAAAGATTCATTGTCTATATATTATAGGGAATGTTATAATGAAATTTAATAATGTCGAAAATTTTTGAAATCTTTTCAAAGTTTAGTAAATAATGAAGACATCATATCTCAATATAGAAATGTATAACACACATATCAACATTACACGTGTGAGTATGCATTTTATAAACGACCGTTCGATGGTGTATATATACGAATAATGTACAGAATTGATTGAGCTGATTAATATTCATGTTGTTTTTCTTTTCTTCTTCTTCTTCTTTACATTATTATATTTTTCAATTCAATTTAGTAATTAAATGAATACATACTGAGAAGAATTTATATATATCTTACCTATACATTCATATATGATGTTCGTGTACGTAATACTTTTCTGTAGATACTTTTATAAGTATGATTGTGTTTTTATATGTACCTAATACCATTTTAAAAATTCCAATCCATATATTTATCTGGTATTATATAGGCTCATAATCTATTCATCTATCTGGTATTTATTCATTCATCAAATTCATCAAACTCTGTAGGTGCTTAATATACACAAGTTGGTCTTATCTTTTTTAAATATTACCCTAATATAATATTGACTTTTATTTACATTTTAAACATTTCATTATTTAAATTTTCAACGTACATAAGTATGTACACTAGAGATGATATAAACTGTGATTTTAAAAGAACTGGAACAACCTGTGACTGCTCTTTTAAAATCACAGTGATTGAAACCTGTGATTTAATCACAGGCTGTGATTTGCTTGTGTAAATAATTTGAAATTGTGAACGGTTAGTTTTATACCATATAGTTATATCAAGCCACATCCAGCCGAGATTTTTTAAAAGAACTTGAATTTTGAATGTTACCGTTTCAATTTCACCTTATTTCTAATATATTAATCAGTTCTTTTGAAATGATAAAAAAAATGAAAATTCAAATTTAATTAAACAAACTGAACAACAACATATTTAATAAGTAAAAGTAATATACAATTAATTATCATGTTATCTAGGTCTTGCAAATCAATCAAATAATCAGTTGATTCATGATGTTAAATGCGATAACAGCTGTAACAGCAGCTCTCCCACTCGTCCTTTCATTATTTCAATTCAAATATCAAGTTCAACGTTTAAATGATTTATGAACAATCAGATAATGGAAATTGAAGAAAGAGAATGAAACACAGGAAATTGAACAAAGAGAATGAAACAATAAATAATCTACCTTATTAAACGCTGAATATATAATAGTGATCAGTGATCACAGTTTTGTGAAATCACTGGTTTTTTATAAGATGAGCAGTGAACTGTGATTGCTCTTTTCCAAAACCTGTGATTAAATCACAGGTTTTGAAATCACATACCATCTCTAATGTACACATTATATTGCATATTGTATTCAATCAATAATATACGAGTATATACAATATACATAACATGTACTCGTATATGATGTATATACTTATAATCTAGCTAGAGCCAATAATCTTCATCTCCAATAGTGAGAAATATACTATACATAAGTATTGATTCGAAAAGAAAAACAACAAAACAACACAAATCTTTTATTTTCATTTTTTTTTTTTTGTTCTTTAAATCTATAAAGTAAATAAATATGTGTTTTCTCTTCACGTTCACGTTTTTAAATTAACGTAATAATTTATCAGAAATAATAAATTCCGTTAAAAAAATGTCATTTTTGAAATACCATAACTCAAAGATAATAGTCATAATAATAATAATAATATTAGTAATAATGGATGTATACGAGAGTATATCTATCATTGTAGGTGCTTGTAATGAATGTGTTATTTTACATTTATTATTAAATTTATTAAGAAGATTTTTTAAATTCTTTTAGATTTTTTTTTTTTTTTTGCTTCTATAAAGATACAAAATAGAAATTAGAATTATGTATCAATAATAAGATACAAATTATGAATTTAAAAAAAAAAAAAAAACTGATTGCCTAAGTAGTATATCATAAATTTTGAATCTTAAAAACTTTAAAAAAAATATGTTCAATGTTAAAATGTTAAATTTATATTTTTTTTTTATAAAACTGCATATCTAATCAGAAAATATATTTTAGTTTTTAGAATACAAGAACAAACATATCAAAAAAAAAAAAAAATTGCTTTCCATTTTCTCTGTTCGCAAAAAAAAAAAAATAAATAAATTCATTTTTGATCGCAATAAAGCTTGTTAGCGCAGACAACAAAAAATAACAAAAAATACGAGTATAACAACGAAACAAACTTTATTAATATTTTTGCCAAACAACAACGAATAAATACATACATATTGCCATTAAAATAAACTTTTCAACTGCGGTAAATCCAAACCAAAAACCAAACTAATATTATAAATGTAATCCTTTATATCTACAAAGATTTATTCATCTGTAAAAAAGTCATTTATCATTTATGACTATATACACGATACGATATGCGAGTATACAAATCTAAATAATGTATACGACGCGCATGATACAATGACTCTATACTGACTACCATCATAATGAAAATACAATGAATGCCAATAAGTAAAACAAATTCAAGATGTTAGCAAAGATATTGTGGGGGAGTTATATACAAATATATGAATAATTTATATAAAGAATATTGTACTATATATTTTAGATAGATATATAAATAGGTAGGTACATTCTGCTGATCACCAGACTGACTAAAAATGGACAAAGAGACTTTATGGTCTTCAATCTTCATCATCAAATATTCAGATAAAAAAAAAATAAAAAAGAATGTACAAGACTCCATATAACAAGATCAATTATTATTTTTGCAATTTAACGATATGGATAGGTTTTCATTTTATTTTATTTTTGTTTTGTTTTGTTTTGTATTTGTTTTATTTTTTAGTGGATAGATTAAATTTCTTTCAACCACTGTCAAACATTTATTTATTTATTTTTTTTTCTTAAATAAAAATTGAAAATAAAGAAAAAAACATGAATAAAAATAAAAATATAGGAAAAGATTTACAATGATCAAACATGAATTTCTTATAATGGATACTATGGTGTATAGAATGTTTGTTTAATGTGCGTATACAGGTATACATTTTATGTTATGTATATATTACGGATTACGGTTAATAAATGTAATAATAAAAGGCCGCCATTTCTATACAGTAAAAGAAAATAATGATAAAGTTCCGAAACAAACATAGAACTAATGGATTATTCTGATTAGATATAAATGTTTTAATATCTATTTTTGGTTTTTTATTTATCTTTTTTTAAAAAGGAAAAAATGATATACGATTATGAAAAATCATTAAATATTTCAAAGGATACTTTAGAATGAAAAAAAAAAAACACACATTTCTATTATTATGAATTAAATGTACATAAATATTGGATTTTATACCTATAATGACTTGCGCAAGCAAATGCATAATTATTGGGTTTTATATATGATAGATTGTATGGTCATCAAAGGGATTTAGGTCTATTTATGGGCTCTTTTGAAGTGATATTGTGCCAAGGATGAAAATGGATGGATATGATATCATACAGCTAGAGTAAGCGGGCTATAGATTCGATAAAATAATATTCTTGTTCATAAGTAAAAATTAATAATTCTTCAGTTGCTTGTTGGTTAAATATCATGTGATCAATTTAAAGAAGAAATTGAAATTCGATAATTCTTAATATGTACAGAATAATGTCATTAATATAGAGTTACATATGATGAGAAATAATTACTTTATCTCTGCATGATATTCAAGAATTTTTTTTCCATGTAATTGAAAATAAAACCATTATTAAATTATATATAAGTATCAGATATGCATATAAGAGAATTGAAACGTTTACAATGCATAAGTGAATATACTTCATGATCATGTATATACGTACTCGTCGTAATGTAATTTTGAAAACGGCATGATTTAATTTTTAAAATTTTATTTTCTTATTTTCTTGTACGAGTATATATATAGTACGTACCTATAAGTCAATTTTATTTACAATTTTGAAGGGAATTTTTTTTTCTTTCTATAGTATTTTTCAATCGAATACACATATCATATGTATGGATGGATGCATCATACACCTATAATCATCATAAATGGCCGATAATGATATATTCTACAGTCAAGTATATTATATTCTTCTAAATCTATAACCTATAATATTCTTATTTTATATAATATACACATTGTATATAATTAATGTACACGTAAATGAATATAGATTTGTGTACATTTAATTTTGATTTATATATATGTACATATATATATGTGTGTGTATGTATAAGATAATGGATCTTTTCCGGAATTAATTTCAATTTATCTATACTCAAATTAGTTATGCTCCATGTTAAGTTGACGAAAGGACGTCTTTCTTTTGATTTAAACATAAGTACGACCTTCATCAAATAGCAATTTCTTTTGGAATTTCTATACACTGTTAACATTATTGCGTTTGCGTATATATGAAAATTATTTTTATAAGTTTGATTTTATTTATTTATTTATTTTTTTTTTTATTGGAAAATTAATCACTTTCTAGAAACTATCGTATATACCTACATTTTATAATAAATGTGATGAATAAGTGTACATACTACTCGTATAACTACGACTTTGTTGAAATTAAAACAGACTATTATTGTATATCTTTGAATAGATGATAAACGAATAGATGACGTTTCACTCATTTAAAGCAAAAATTAAAAAAAAGTCTAAGAAATTTAATTAAAACGTATCAAAATAAACAAAAAAACAAAAAAAAAATTCAATAAAAAGAAAATCATCAGGGAAAAGATCAATTTTGATTTTGTTTTATTTTTCTTGATGATGATGATGATTTTTAATGAGTTTCTAACTCAGGAGATCAATTTAAAATTAATATAATGATAATGTATGCATATATGCACGTAATATAATTTCACTCTATACATTCATATTTGATAATATATACGTATATGTGTGTACATAAGTATAGATACCTGTATACGATAACTCTTCTAATATATAATGTGCAATTTTTGAATCAGTTATTTACTCATTTATCTATTATTTTATGCATTATAATACGATAACTTAACGATTTAATGTTTTGAATTTATTCTCTTCTTACCAGGACATTATATACATACGAGTATGAACGTATCTACAGCTAAATACATATAGGTGATAGCTAGAAGCTACATATATGCAATGAATTATAAGCATATAAATCTACATTTTGTTTTTATTTTATATTTTATATTATTTTCTTTCGAAAAATATGCATTATATGCATATGCTTACAATTTATAATAGAGAAAAATTGTCTTTAACTTTCGGCATCATATAGGTACACAAGTCAAGTATATATAAATACATATAATATACCCGTACTATACATATAAGTACATTACAATCATATACACTAGCAGTATTTCTACTATCTATACACACTAAGTATATAAAACTTCATTATTATGCAAAACCAATCTTCTAACGCATTCACTATCTAAAAAGTACACTCTTATTTTATATACATACATTATATATTCAATATAAAATTCTGTACATATGTATACTATATACTATGTATATGCGAATACTCGTATACCTTTTGTTTGTACAAAAAAGTTAATATGGATGGAAGTAAGTGTATATTATACTTTTGACGATATTCATTTATTGTTTTATTTATACATACAATTTTTTTTTTACTTAATTTTTTTATATTTTTTATATGTTACTCTTGAGAATTGTGTATTTTTGTTGTTGTTGTTTTACTTGTAGTAGTGTAGTATTATAACATGATGTAACGTATATGTATCATTAAATTTAACCTGCGGTAAACTCTGTATATACACATACTAGATTAAGGCGTTTTATTCTCATATACTTGTACTTTTTGTATTATAGATAGATGTACATATTATGTAGTATACTATAAAATTGAACTTGTTTCTATTAGAGAGGAGTGCATCTTTATGGGTGTATTTATATATACGTACGTACTATAGGGTTAGGTGTATATATGTAGTGTATCAAAGCATATAAAAACAACAACGACCTTTATTTTTCTTAGATAAAGTTCTTTTGATATTATAAAAATACAAAATGAATTAAAAAAATGAAAAAGAAAATTCAAAAAAAAAAAAAACCCACAAAGAATTTGACGATAATGATAAAACATTGAAAAATATCTAAAATGAAAGAGAAAAAAATGTGAAAATACATACATATGTATGTGCGTACAATAAATAAATACATTTTTAATATATACAGCTATATAAGCATAGATATATAGATACACAATTATAAAGCATCATGCATGATATGATGATGATCAGAAAATATTTTTTCTTTACCTTTTTTACTATATGTAGTATTATACTACGTGTATACGTATATGCATATAAAGAAAGAAACGTGTTTCACGGACAATGATTATCATCAAAAAATGATCAAAGTACGTAATAAAGAAAATGTGCATAAAATAACAACAAGAAATATATCTATATAAATACATGAACACATATACGTACACTTATATACTATAGTATACATACATAAAAAAATAATGATAAGACGACAATGACGATTAAGATGATAACACTATATATTTGCGATGAAGATGATGTCTATGATGGTCATGTGTATATAGTTACAAAAGATATGTGTATACATATACATATTACAATTCAAAAAGAAAAGAAAATTACAAAATGAACAAAAACATATAAGTATATAGGTAATGAATATTCTTTCAACATGTGCTTGTTATGCAAAGAATTTTCTTTGAAAAATTGGATTTAAAGAAAAAAAAAAATGGATGTTTTTTTTTTTTAAAGTAAATGAAATTTACAAAAAGTGAATCTCAGAAGAAGAATCTGTTTTTTCTTCTTCTTTTCTTCAAACGAATCATATGTGTATATACGTACATAATTTGAATAGTTCCTAAAGTGCAATTTATTTTGAAAACAAAGACAAAAAACGTACCAAAAAATATTTTAATACAAGAGAATAAAAATGTTTTAATAGAATTGTATATATATGTGTATTTGTATAACATGTTCTAAACCCACATTTTGTAGTACAGTACACATATCAAATTCACATATACTCATATATAAAAAATGAAGAAAAAAAAAAAAATAAATTTAAAAATTAATCACAATCTTGAACCAAAAACTTTTGATTGTCATCGTAGAGTCATCATGTTACGTGTTATATATCAGTACATAGGTGGCAAATACACATAACGAATTTATTTATTTGATTCTTGACAGATTGATTTGTGATTTTCAAAATTATATATATACGATATAATCTATATATATATATACAGTGGATATTAAAAGTCTTTGTACACCTCGAAATTTAAAATATGGATACCCGTAAGTCAAAATCAAATGAAGACAACTTCCTATAGTTTTTGTACAAATTAAACTCTGATACACGTATATGTTTTTGATATTATTTCGGAATTTCATTTTCATACCTCTGTTCATTCTCAGGTTGCAGAAAAAGTAATTACCTAAAACAAGTTCCAAAATTACAAGTCAAAAGTGTTTGCGTAAACCTGTATAATTCCATATAATTTTCTACACGGTTTTTCTAGGTAATGTTACAAAAATATTTTTCTTGTAAAAACTATATTTTCGATTTTAATGATAAGTATAGCATACTTAAGGAAGACACTTTGGTCTTAGCAAAATTAACATCAAAAATTATGCGAAGATAAGCCTAGGATAGAACAGAATAGAGACGACTTTTAAGAGAAGCTATGGCTCATCGTGGGTTGATAAGCTGAGGAAGAAGAAGAAGAGGGAATACACTTTGGCCTTTCATATGCAATTTAATTTATGACTCTATCTTTCCTCGTTCACAAATGTTAAATATATATATATTTGTTAGAAATTAATCTTATATTGTAGACACACAGAGGTTAAAATTAAGTATGCTGCTAATTTCAGCCTCAAAATCCGGAAAAAACGACAAATTTGGGCCGAAATCTAGTCAGCGAAATTACATAAAAAATACGTAATTATCGCTCGAAATCTACTCATGTTTCGCTCTTTACGTAGAACAGAGACATCTACTAACAAATTGTAAACCAAAAAAAAAATGTTTTTTTTAAATTTTCATTAAGAAATAATTGAATATAAATGACAGTTAAATTTAATAGAAAAAGTAGGCTATGTTCAGATTAGATAAATTAAATATATTAGACAAACTGTCAAAATCGCTGTGTGTCACCTTCGTAATTTCTACTTGAAATTAAAATGAAATCTACTTAATTTCAACCTCTGTGTGTCGAAGACATTAGATGATTTCTGATACCAAATTTTTTTTAACGACTGATAACGTTAACAAAGTGAAATCAATTATGTATTTTATTTGAAGAATAATAACCTTTTCTACTACATTAATGTATAAAACATGTCTCTACTTATCAAGAGTTTATCATAGGAAGAAAGAGAAAAATTTGAAGATGTACAAAGACTTTTGACTTTCACTGTATATATATGTACAATAAAATCAATGTACATAATATATAAGAAGTGCAAGTACAACTACATATATAAATTCAAAAACACATATAAATTATTTATGTAGGTGATTTTACATTAAATTGAAATATTTTTTAGTTTGTTTAAATTTATTTATTTATTTTTTTTTTCCTTTTCACTATATAATGTGTTAGAATACTAATTTTTATGGTTTTATTCCGATTAAATCAAAAAAAAAAAAAGTAAAATATCATGTTTATCTATAAAAGAATTGAATTAAAAATGATTTGAGAATAAATATTTTTTTAATTAAGTTTCAGCACGTTTCAATCAATATATTCCATTTTTGATATTACATAGATCAATGTATAATGATTGAATTAAGTGCATATATATATACCTATACATATATGATTCTTTTTATTGTATTTTTTTCTTTTCAAAATCATTTATTAATATAAATAGTATGAGTTTTATATACACAAATATATGTATATAATATAAATACATATGTGAAACTTACTTATGTCATGATTTTAAATTCTCTTTTTCTTGTCCAATAATAATAATAATCAGTTCTATTATGAAAGTTGTTTAAAATTCTGTGAGATATTTTTCCCATATAATTAAACTGCTCTTTACCATATATCTATGCTATATATAAGGTACACTTTAATTGGGAAAAATTCTTTCTTATATACCCTAAAAAAAAAAAAGGAAAACAATAACAAAAAAATGAATATTAGATGAATGAATGTATTATAACATACGAGTACATATCGTATATGTATGCATGAATTTACAACAAATATGGAAAATTTTTGTAATGAATAAAAAATGAATATTGTATTAAACACATATGTACTGTACACAATGTAATGCATATATGTATATGTATGAATGTATGTAACATAAAAATTTCTTTTCATTATCACATTTACATCTACGCAAGTGTATATAAAGTATACAAAAATGTATATATCAAATTCTTATACATTTATTAATTCCATCAGAACAAAAATATTTTCTTCCTTTTACTATTATGTTCGTTATTTTTTGTTTGTGCTATATATACATAACAAGCATTGTAATAACAACAACAACAAAAAAAATGAAAAAAATAAAAACATCTTCATATCTTTATTCCAAATATATATCGTATTTAGATCTTGTTTATAATATATTTAACTTTTCATTTTATAAAATCTGATGATGAATTTTTACTATATACTTAATATAAGTTTCTATATATTAGTATTCTATACAATAAATGTACACGTACTTGCGGGTACTTAATCAAAGAATATTGTAATGTACCAATGTACGAGTATACGTATATTGTAATGCATTGTATATATAAGTAAGGTATTATAGGTACATATTTTGATTGATAAGACTTTAGTTATACAATTTTCAATACCAAGAAGATCATCAAGATCATCATCATCAACGTTATTAATATTTGTTGTTGTTGTTGTTGTTATGCTGTTAGTAACATATCTTCTTGACAGCGCATGTGAAGATGCATTTATTTCTAAAAGAAATTATTATAAAACTTGTTTTATCAATTCTAAATTGTAATTCATTTTTGATTTTAATTCTATTCCATTGCATCATACATGTACATATTTATACATATGTACCTTTATTATTATATGAATAAATAAAATTCTAATAAACGCATCTAAAGTTATTCTATATAGATTTTAAAATGATTCTGCAGATTCATCAACACTTTTTTAAAAATTCTTTTCATTTTATTTATATACGAGATAGTAGAGAGTACATATAAATATCCCTGGGATAAATCAACATTTAATAAACGTCCATATAGCTAGAGGACTATAGAGGTCCATATATAATGAATGTATAATGGGTTTGTGTAATGTTCATATTATACAAATGCGTTTCATTAAAATCGAAAATATTTCCAAATAAAACAACAACATATAATTGATTTTTTTTTTTTATAATAAAGTTACATAAGCATATATCAGATATATATACATAGATATATACAAAAATGTTTCATGTATAGTGAGTGATCACATTTTGTTTTGTAGTTTTGTACCAATTAATAATCGAATAATAAAATCGACTAGTTAAGCTATATATACTACTGCGCATACATAATATCCCGGCAAATAAAACCATGGCAATTACTACGGACAAATATGGATAAAAAACTACTTTACGTTACGTTTTAAAAAGAATCTAATTATGAATTCATTATATCACTATCTATACACAAATACACGCTTCGATATTACACTCATATACTTATTCTTTTTAATTCTTTAACAAAACAATTATAGTAAACGCGAATATAAAATCTTCACGATATGAATAAAATACTTAAACACATAATGAATCCGCGAACCACGAAACCGCACATAGAATTGCAATTAAATTAAAATAATAAAAAAAAAAAAAACTAATTTTAATAATGAAAAAAAAGTCATTGTGTTCGTAGTTTACTACTTTTATATTAATAATTACAATGCTAAGATTATTTTATTTAGAATATTTTATCTGAAACCTATATGATTTTTAATTGATATTTTTCTAAGTACACTCTAATTAGATTCATTATATTTTTCTACTTCTCATATTTGTACGTCTACTATGCAATCAACTGCAACAATATAGAATATAAAATAATAAATTGTATATGTATTAGAAATTGAAGAATATGTCATTATTATCGTCAATTTGACTTGAAAAATACCGCGCTCATCAATATTTACAAACAAATAACATATTCGTATGTAGTATAGCTTGTTTAAAATTCCCAGCGAATGGAATATATGCGCAGTGAGAGTATGGCGTCATGCTTTGAGCGAGGTTATAATTGTAGTGGTTACACTTTTTCAGGTTTATATGGGAGAAAAACACAAATACATATAATCATTTTATGTACATATTTAATTTCAAGAGAAACATGCGCAGATTATTCGCTGGGAATTTTGAACAAGCTATACATACAAACATAAATAATATTATTTATAATTTATAATCTATATTCTATCTATAATGTATGGTTCTATACGGTTCCATTCGATCTCTTACCACAGATAAGAACCCTATTAATTCGCTATTGTTTTTCTTCATTTTTCTTATATGTTTTTCTCTTCTTCTTCTTCTTCTTCTTCTTCTTCTTCTTCTGGTATTTTCATTTCGGTTTTTATCCTTTTTAGAACTCTCATTGAAATTTTATCAACAATTCTCATTAAGTTCTAAAATTGTAATTTTATTTTATTTTCAAAAAAAAATGAAATATTCATTGAATTAATTTAAATTTTATTTGTTTATTTTTATTTATTTTTATATTGTTGAACAGAATTTTTATTTTATTGCAATATGTATCTAAGTACATATATAAAAATTTTCACTCAAATTGTATTTGTTTTTGTTTTGTTGTTTGCGTTGTACTTGTACACTTGTTGTTTGTCAAACCGTCAAACAATATCAAACATGGGTATACTTAAAATCTACAATATTTTTGTTTTTGCGGAAAAATGAAACACAAGAATCAAGAATCAATTTCATTTCATCATTCTAACACCACCACCACCATCATTAGTACCAATCAAAAATAGATTAGAAAGGAAACTGTACAAAAAAAAAAGCAAAAGGAAAAGTCAATTAACGTTTTAAGATTTTTCTTTTAATATGCTTCCATTTTTATTATTGCATATTTGCAGTACATAACATACTAACTAGACTATATTATTTGCTATATTACAGCACCCATCACCATATTATCTTTCGTTGTTATTCGTTAATTTCTTCCATTTTACATAACGAAAGGAAGAAAAATAAATACATTACATACTACATATATATATGATGTATTTTGATTAAATTTACTCTGTAGGTAGCTGTCTTTTAAAATGTAATAAATTATTAGTTTTAGAATTATATTTAAAAAAAAGCAAGAAGAACAACATTTTTTATTAAATCTATATATGTATTTATTTGAGCTGAAACATTGTATGCAACAGAGCATCATCATCATCGCCATCGCATCACCATCGTCAAACTGTATAACAACAACAAATAAATATGGTAATTGATATGAGTTATATAGAATTGTATATGTAAATGTAGTACCATACTGTTGTTTATGGTGTGATGCTGATGATACAAAAACTAAAATTTTCAATTTTAAAACACATATGCATACTATATTATGATGTGTACTTATATACATAATCAGTTTGTTCAATTATGCGAGAATTTAAATGAAAAAAAAAATATATATATATGGGGAGTTGTTTTAAAATCAAAACGATAGAACGATACTTGGATCGGATACTTGGATCGTATGTTGTTGCTGTTGTCGTTCTTAATGTACATTACATTGTATGTACATAAAACACGAGATAAAAATTAAAATATAGTACCAGGAGGGAAATGTGTGTATTTGTTGTATTATATGAGGTGAACCTGAGCGTAATGTATAACGTCACAAATATTGATTAACGGATATCATTTTGTTTGCAATTTTATTTTGTATTATATATGTATTTTTGTTCAGTTCCTTATTTTTAATTTTTCCAATTTTTCTTTCAATCAAACAAAACAAAAAAAAAATAAATAAAATTAGAAAACGGACATAATTATTATTGAATTGGATATGTGAGACGAAAACAAAAAAAAGATGAAGAAAATATCAACAAAAATATAACAAAAATAATATAAATCGAATGAATAAAATGAAATGATCTATGGAGATGTGTATCTACATACATAATGTCTACATGAAATTAAAATAAAAAATTGTATATTTTCTTCACTTCGTTATACCGCGATTCTATCCTTTATTGATTGTACATATTTTTTTTTTTTATTTTTTGTTTTTACTGAATGGGCTGTAGAATAATATACTGAAGGACACATGTAATATCGGTTAAATGTACAGTAGATAATGACACATAAATAACATATAAAACTGGTTTTCAATTGGATTTACTTTAGTTTTATTGAATTTTTTTTTTTGTTTTGATTTTCATATCTCTTGTCTTTTTTAAATCTTTGATGTTATTGCATATTAACATTCGCTCTAGATTATTTTCTTTTCCACCTTACAAATATCTTTTACTGATGCTTCTATATTCAATTTAAAGATATGTATATAAAATAATTCTTTTAAATCTTAAATCTTATTTTTCTTTATAAAACCTATACATATTACATATACGAATATAAATATATTGTACTTGTAAAATATTATTAAGTACTGATGGATACATGGATATACACCACAGGTTTTCTGATGCAGTATACTTCATTTTTACTTCACTTTTTTTACACGCAGCGACATTATATATCATTTTATGTATTATAGACAGTTATTGAAATTGATGTTTCTCTAAAAACTGGAATTTAAAATAAACATTATAAATATACGAGATTGCGAGTATTGTATATACAATATACATACACATATCATTGTATGCAGAAAGAAGTCTTTTTTTTTTATATAATAATAATATTATTGAATCTTCGCATGATTTTTTTATTCCAACTTCCATAAAACAACGATATGAAACTTGAATGTAGGTATATACGTGTATATACATAAATTTATCTTCAGTTTTGTTTTCATTTTATTAAGTTCCGCTCGCTTTTTTATATAGGTATATAATTATATATTTTTTTGTGTATATGTACATACTTATAACATACATAAATATCTTTGATAATTATACCTACATGTTTATGATTTGTTTCCTTCGTTTACTGTTCTTGATTTAAAAATACTATAGTACCCAGTACAAAGTACAAGAATATGTATGTACATTTGTACCATCAATGCAATACCTACTACTACCCCACTACTACTAGTTAAATATCTTATTCGATTAAAAAAAAAAAAAATAAAATAAGATATAAGTACACCATTGATTGGTACTTTTTAACTATTTGTTTTGATATTGATTTTAACTGGCATTTATAATGATCCATTGATTTTTTTATATATCCACCTTAAATACCTATTTATAGAGATTCAATTTACTATTGAAATACGAGAATATTTATACATACTCGTATAAGTTAAATATCTTTGGTATTAGTGTCATAATGAAAACCATGTATATAGATAACTAGACTCCAAAATACATATCTGAATTGATGATAAAATAATGATTTAATGACATGTCAAATAACACCTTTAGTTTTAATACTATGCCATGCGTATTTCATATATACATACTCGTATACCAATATTATTTTCATTCAATGGATACATGAGAATAATATCATCAATCAGTCATTCATGCTGATAACAAGCATTCTATAGGTAATATGTGGTAGCAAAATGTATAACAAAAATCCTATTATGCATAAAAATAAAAATTAAAATGAAAAATAATCTCAGGATGTATGTACCTACTGTAATATAAAAAATTCTGACCATAACATTATCATCTTTATTTTTTTTTTTTTGTACACAAAAATTGTAGCTGCATTTTTCATAAAAATAAATTTCCCACAATATAAAAAGTATCATTTAACTCATATTAATACACATACATACATATATCACGTATCTTTCCATTGCATGACATCATACACATCCAGTATTGTATTAATTTATTTTTGTTTATCATTTTTGCTTGTAGGAGGATTCCGGAAGAACGGCACTTCATGAAGCGGCATCAACAGGTGATGATAAATCTCTTAAAGTTTTGTTAGCAGCTGGTGCAGATCGAAATGTTAAGGATTCAAAGGTTAATATAATACTTATTATAATACGAGAACAAGAAAAATTGTATATCTCTATGTATATGCGTAAATTTGAAGCCCCAAAGATATAAAATTCAATTTAATTTCATTCAACACAAGTGTCAGTTTTTAATTTTTTTTTTTTAATTTTTCAATTTATAGCACGGAAATACTCCTTTACATGAAGCTGCATGGAGAGGCTATAGCCGTTGCGTTAAAGCATTATGTGCCTTACCACAACCAAAGATTCGAAAAGATTCAAAATTGAAAGGTGTAATACAAGAGACACGCGGTGCTTTGCATAGTGCTCTTTTAGGTACACGAAATATTGGTGGATTTTCAGCATTACATTTAGCTGCACAAAATGGTCATAACCAAAGTTGTAGAGAAATTCTTTTAGCTGGCGGTGATCCAGATGTGCAAAATAATGTAAGCAAATCTTGTCTATATCAAAGACTATTTAAATTTAATTTTAATTTTATGTTTCGTTTTTTTTTCTGAATTTTCTTTTAGTATGGAGATACTCCATTACATACTGCTTGTCGTTATGGACATGCTGGTGCAACTAGAATTCTATTATCGGCTAAATGTGATCCGAATCGGACAAATTTGAACGGTGATACACCGTTACATATATCATGTGCTATGGGTAGACGTAAACTAACCAGAATATTACTGGAAGCTGGTAGTAGTTTAGAGATAAAAAATGCTCAAAATGAAACTCCCAGAGATATTGTGCTAAGAAAAAATTTACCAGAAATTTTAGAAATTCTTGATAGTCCTATTGTTATTAAACCGCCAAAGGAACGAGAAAGAAGCAGTAGTAACAGTAAAAGTGGTGGTGCAGATAAAGTTGATGGACAAAAATCTAAATCTAGTAAACGATCAGATTATGTTGCAAATCCTGCAAATTGGTCACCGTATGGATGTCATTATTTTCCAGATCCTCGTTCATTTCCATCACCAAAACTTGAAACATTACCCAAAGAACCACTAGCTAAAGGTGAACAATACTATCTAGATTTGGCAGGAAATATTCGCAAGGGACCGATCGGTGTAGGTAATACGTGCTATTGCGGACCATTCTTTCGACATATCGAAGAAAGAATTAGTAGAAATCGGAAAAGTCTTCGAAAGTACGTTCATAAGGCAACTGAACGTCTTGATAATAAAGTACAGGCTTTAGCTTTGAAAACTGATGATCAAATTGAACAGCTGACAAAATCGATGATTGTTGATCGAATACGATGTGAAGGAAGACGATTACATCTTGAACAATGGCTAAAACGTGGAGATGCTACTCGTGTCACTGTTGGTCATAATATAAAGTCAAAGAAAAATCTTGATAATACGAATACGCTGACACGATGTAAAAGCCTAGAAATTTTGGATGATACATCGCTGGACGATAAAAAAATTCAAAATTCTAGAAGTTTTGATATCTTAGATGAAGCAGATGTGATCGTACATCATCATGATGATTCTATTCATTCAAATAGCGGAAATCAAACACACGACCAAAGACAACCTGCATCACAAATTAGTTCTGATCGAAAAACTTCAAAGAATTCAGAAAGAAGTCGTAGTAGTGGTAGTCGTTTGGGAAGTGATTCCTATTCTGTGTCTGAACGCCTCGAAGAATTACTAGCAAAAACAAACGAAATTCTAGAAATGGAAAAAATATCATGGACGAAAAAGAAACAAATTTTACAGAATGTCCATCCATCTGCTCCAGTTGAAAACGTTAAAAAGAGAGTGAAACCTCCGAAAGAATTAAAAGTTATTCAACACAATCGTCATTCAATGTACACAGAGGATATAATTCAGCAGTTAAAGAAGGACAGTAAACGATTTCCAAAAGACGTGAATAATGTAGAATTTATTGAGAAAGAAATGAAAAAGATCACTTCATCTCTGCTGCGTCAAGATGAGTTTGAAGAAGATGATGGTCGAATAACGGAAAATTTACCACCACTTTCTCCAGAAATCATTAAAGAGTTTCCAAGTCAGAAAGAGATGGAAAGGAGAAGTGATCAAGAACATGAAAAATCGAGCATACTCAGTGGTAGCTCGCAGAAGAATCCAAGTTCATCAGGAAGCGGTTATGTACCTGATTTTAATCATGCCAGATCTATTTCTATAGAGAAAGCGATGTCGATAGATAACCAGCAACAGCAATCTAGTCCAACAAATCGTGTTAAATATCATCACAAAGATTATCGATACATAATAGACGCACTGAGAAATGACTATCAATCCATGACACGATCTGACAGAGAATTATTACATTCCCAACAAATTGGATTACCATTGAACGGTAATGATTATCATCAAGATCATATCGATTCAACACAGTCTAGTATCAATCCCATTTTAAATGGTTTCTATCAAAATGCGAGTTTTGAAGATGCTGCTAGCTCTTCGAACAATACTTTGAAATCTGATAAACATCGAAACTTGTCCATTTCAGAAAAAAGTAATCCAGATCAAGAGGAGACAGTTGAACTATCAGAAATGGCAAATGTTAATGAAATTAATGAATTAAAAAGTCGGATATTGAATGGTTCAAATTGGAAGAGTCAAGTTCTAAAGAAAACCCAACAACAATTGAATAAGAAATCAGACTCTAAGGAAGTACATAGTATAAATGGAATCGTACAGAAATTTGAAATAAAAAATAGCGAAATTAAAACGTTGAAAAATCCAACATCTGGAATTTTACGACGTACTAAAGTTCAAGAATTAGTTGCTAAAATTCAGGGTGATGATAAAAATGATGAAACAAACATATCATCATCACCAGATACTGCTGGCGGTAATAATGGTGAAAGTGACTGTAACGAAAATCAAAATAATCATCATCCTGAAAATGATCGTCATGAAAATTCTGAAAGTAGTGAAGATGAATACGAACATAATGAACGTCGAATTTATTCAAATAAATCAACTGAAAATCATTACCAAACGCAACAACAGCCACAACAAAAAATTTCACAACAGCAGAATTATGTTCCTGGTGAAGATCATTATTATTACAACAGTATCAGTAATCGAGCTCAAGCACAAGTTCCATCTCAGCAATATGATCAACAGCAATCAAATTTAATGACGAACAGTCAGCGTTTGGCTCAGCTACAAAAACAGCTTCATCAAAAGCCAATAATCGATGCACGAAATTTAATACCGAAAGATGCGTATTTTCATGAACTACCAAACAAGAATCGTATGCGTCCAATTGCTGACAAATTACCTGAAAAACAAATGATTAATTTTTCATATCAATTTCAATCACAGCAGCAACAGCATCATACCCCGTCACCACCAATAATGAATTTTAATCAACAGCCGAGTCCGAATTCATTAATTTCGGCACGTACTCGTAATCCGTTGCCGTACATTCAATCCTACGATTCTCCTTCAACTCTTGGTAATGATAATTATATGCACATCCCAAATTCTTCTTCTCCATCTGCCATTAATAATAATAATCAAAATTTGATTGCAAATTCCATTTTAAATGCTCGAAATGCTCCAGTACCATATCCTGAAAAATTATTATCGAATCGTAAATACATTTTGAATACAAATTCGAATGATATCCATAATCTAACTGATCATAGCAGTCAAATATCTCCTCTTCATAATCATCAACATCAAATTGTAATGCATTCACCATCACCATCATCACAAATGATGAACCAGATAAATCAAAATGTTCAAAACATTTCAATAACACCGGAACAAGCACAAATCGATCGAGATATGAATAATGATTCTGGATATAGTACAAAAATAGGTGGAAGTTCACATGGTCCTAGTCCAAGTCTATCTGGTACTGGTTCAATTGGTACAAATGGAACTGATTTTGGAACTGGAATTATTGTAAATCCTAATACAATTCCATTATTGAATCAAAATGGTAATGCTGAAATGATCAATGTACAAAAAGGATCAGTAAAACAACACACAGAAACTAATGGTGGTTTAGGTACATATTTTGTTGGAAATATTGGAGCTTCCAGTTTAGTGTAGTATTGTATTTGATGATTTTTATCCAATATACATATTTATCTAATATATTGTACATATGTATGTATTTATTTAGAATTAAATTAACAAATAATTATAAGAATAGAAAAAAAAAAATTTGTTTTTTGTAAAATAAAAAATCAAATTATGAACACTATACTATAAGGATATAAGAAATTTTATCTTTTTAAAAAAAATGTTAACTCAGTGATATGCTTTATTTATGTAATTTACGTACACATATTCAAATTTATTCGAAACGAATTTAATGTAAAAAATAAAAAAAAATAGAAATTTCTTTGTAACATTGATTTTATAAGTAGTAATTGTTTGTGAGATATGTAAAATAAATTTTTATAAATAACTAAATACTGAATTAATATCTACATTATTTAATTTTGTTATAAAATTATCTGTCTGAATTCTTTAAAATTTTCAATTGAATTTATTAAGTATCAATACAGGACCAGAAAAATTCTTTTTCAAATTTATATTATTAAAATTTCCTCTGTTTTCTTCATAAAAATGATTTCATAAAATGAAAACTGGTAGAAATTGCCATTTCCTTTTCTCAATTAACACAAAACGACAAAACACAATGCAAAGATAATGTAGTGCTTGTCAAGAACGGATACGTTGTCTTTGCACAATGTTTGATTTATTTGTAATTTACTTCCATAGATGTCACATGCGGCGTTTTTCTGATATTCGAATGTATAGAAATTTTTATGCGGATGATTACTTTATTAGCATTTCCACTTCCTAAAGTCATCAGTTATAGCGGAAATTATACCGAAATTTCATTGTTTAGAAAATTTTTATCTGGCAAGTCTAATTCATTAATTTTCGCCCAAGTCAAAAATCAGAGATATACAATATACAAATTGACTGTCTTCAACTGTCATCATAAGCAGCTGTTTTCATTTAATGAGTTCAACCGTTGAATTCCATATTTTTCTTCGTAGAGTATAGTCACAGTTAATTTATTTTGTAAAAGAAAATTGACTTTATTTTAATTTTTGATGCAGTTTTTTAAGTTCTCATTAAGAATAATTAAAGTACAAACAGTGGTATTCATAAAAAATTATTCAACAAAATCAAGTGAGTTAAATAAATATAGATTTTTCTAATAAAGAATTTACCAAATGCACAAAGTTTACATACGACAACAACCAATTGTATAATATTTTGCATCTTGTATTTTATTTCGAATGGTAATCATTCATCATTCATTGTCTAGTGTTTTAAAAACTTCATAATCTACTAACAATTTCACTACCTAATGTAATTACGATTATTTATTGGTTTTTATTTATAATTAAGAATATAAGAAATACAACTAATCAAGGACGACAAATAACTGCAATAACAGAAAATTTACATTAACTTCGCGTGCCACAAACCACCCAGCACCCACACGGCACACCATAAATTAACCATAAAAATCGAATTTCTCAGGAAACATTAACTAAAACAACTACTAACACATCAAAATGCTAACAACAATGGCAATCATTGCTAGGGGTGAGTGTTGGGTTGAATATTGGATGTTTAATAATTATCCAATATATTAAGGACATAAATATTTAAATATTAGTAGTATTATTTATTCGTGTTTGAAACAATTTTATTAGCATAAGTAATAATTTATTTATTTTTGTATAGTGCTCGTACAAATACAATTTCAAATTTTTCATAATGTGGTGGATATTTTGGTTCTTTGCATTCGATTGAGAAACATCAGAGAATTAAATTTATTTCTTTTTACTTTATTTCGCTAAGACAAAGTCAGTTGATTTGATAAACAAAAGTGTTGTAATCATGATGTGTTGTAAGTTGAATTTTTATTTGATAAACATAAGCTTAAGAATATATTATATTTTGTATCCTTGTTTCTTGTTTGTTTGTTTTTATTCTATAATTAACTTGAATTTTTTGGTAAGCTCACTTTCAATTTCAATTAACCGTAGAGCCGTAGATTTGTTATACGATATTTAAATTTCGTTGATATTTATTATTTAAAACCGTTATATTAGCTTGTTGCTGAATGCATGTGATTTTTATTGAATTTTAATTCTTTTTGAATTTAAGAGTTCCGTGAATTTATTCAGAATTTTAATATATTTAAACAATGAAATATGTAATTTATCAATTTAGCTTTTATAGCCATGAGAAAAGTTGGACCACGTCCATTAGTCATATGCGGTCCATCAGGATCTGGAAAGAGTACATTACTAAAACGATTATTTGAAGAATACCCAGATACATTTGGTTTTAGGTTTGTATCCATTTATTTCATTTATTTTTATATTCAAAACACTCAAAATCATTTTAGAATTTAACAAAATAAAAGAAAAATGTCCACATTAAATGTCCTTAACTTTTAAAAATGGGATAGAATAAAATTTTATTTTCAGTTCAATTAAATTAATTACTTTTCATGTTTAATTTCTGTTTATTTTTATTTTTAACATTTCTTTTTTTATCGACCAAAATACAGTGTATCGCATACAACGAGAAATCCACGTCCAGGTGAAAAAAATGGTATCGATTATCATTTTGTAACCAAAGAAGAAATGCAAGAAGCTATCAAACGAGGAGAATTTATTGAATATGCAACATTCGGTGGAAATACTTATGGTACAAGGTAAGAGGTTAATGAAAAAAAAAAATACGAAAAAAATACGAAAAATGTGAAGAAAAAATAAATAAAATCGAAAATGAACTTTACTTCACAGTAAAAAATCTGTATTTGATGTGAAAAAACAAGGAAAAGTATGTGTTCTAGATATAGAAATTGAAGGTGTTAAACAAATAAAAAGCACTGATTTAAATCCAATATATATTTTCAATAATCCACCATCAATAGATGAATTAGAAAAACGTTTACGTGGTCGTAAAACTGAAACTGAAGAAAGTTTACAGAAACGTTTGGCAAAAGCTAAAACCGAAATTGAATATGGTAAGTTGCATATTTTACATGGCATGGGTAAATGGATGAATGCGAATGTCATAGACAGATCACACAAATTACATATTTTATAAATGAATATTATGAGATTGAAAATGATAATTTTGTTTTTAGGTTTAACACCAGGAAATTTTGATATAATCATAAATAATGTTAATATTGAAGATGCTTATAAGCAATTTCGTGATTTCATTGTAAATGAATTGAAGAAACAACAAAAGGAAGGTGTAATGGTGAATTTGAAAATAACTCAAACATAAATCAAATAAATATGCATGCACCCTAATATTTATTTATGTAAATGTTTTGATATATTTCATTCAATAGGTTTATCTATTTTGTTAGCTGATACTTTATATATTATGTATTTCATTATAAGTATTTAGAAGGGAATACTTGCATTTTAAAAGGTTAATTCTTGAATATTATTCCTATTTTAACCATAAAAAAAAAAAATCAAATAAATTCCTAACCATACAATATTAAAGTGTAATTAAAATAAAAATTCATTTTTTTACTAACAAAAATTTGTATTTTTCCCTATTTTATTATCACTCTCAAACTAGCTTATTTTTTCTTTTTCTTTTTTTTTTTTTTATCAAATTTTTGTTGACTTTTAATTTTTCTATATATATATGTCAAATTATGGTACATAACTCATACTATGTATTATGAATTTTTAGAAAAGAAAAGTTATGAATATTCTTGAAGAAAATCAATGTAAATGAATGATGCCGCTTCTACATTCAATGCAGTAACTTCAGCTTCGACTTTGATTTAATGGATGTGTATTAGAACTTCTACATTCAATGCAGTAGAGTTGACAGTTACTTTTACATGTTAAACATGCTGTGAAGTCAAAAGTCGAAGTCCAAGTTGAAGTCACTGCATTGAATGTAGAATAGCCACGAGTCAAAATGAAACAAAATGCATAATGCAATAAATTATTCAGGATCAGGTAAGTATGTGACTTCATTTAAAAAAAAAATTCCAAAAGAGGAAATTTAAAAGGCAAACAGTAAGAGGTATTTAGAAAAATTTACATAATAATAAATGTAAAATGTATTTAGAAAAAATTCATGTTATTTTGTTTATATTTCTCGTATTCTTTGTAATTTTGTAGTTTAAAAAGTATCCTAAGAATATCCTTATTGGTATATTTATTGCATGAATTTATATATGTATGTGCTATTTTATTTTATACAGTTCTCATGTATTTTATTTAAAAAAAAAAATATTTCAGTTTTTCTTTTCATTTCTCTAAGCTGAAGAAATTTTAAATGGTTAATGCACATTCGAGTTAGTGCAATTAACGACTATTAACGTGAAGAAAATGCGATAAAAACCATCAAGTATGTAAAATGTAAAATCTAATTTTTTTTTTTTTTTTGAATAAAATTTGAAATATTTATTTAAACATTTTTGTAGTTTTAATAATTTTGTTTTAATTATTGCACAATATTATTTATCTACCATTTTTGTTAAATTATATTTATTTTTCTATTGCTCAAAAATACATTACATGTTTTGTGTATGCAATATAATATGTACGATAAAAATTCTTAAAAATTATTTTATCGTTTTTTACAAGAATTTTTTTTTGTTTTTTTTTTATTTACAAATTATACAATATTTTTTTTTTTTATATTTTGTATTTAGTTAAATTTATATAAATGTATATAATATGAATGTATATGTACATTAAACAAAAGGCACATTTTAAAATGTCAGATAACTAGAGCACAGTACAGTATATTGTTAATCTAAAGTAGATACAGTTGACTCGCGATATAGTGAACCCAAAAAAACAAGGCATGTTCACTGTATCAAAAAATGGTCGAGGAGCCCGGTTTAGTGAACATTTAGAATTTCGAAGGGTATCCGTGCGTCACTTTCAGAAAACAAATAAAAACGTGCGTTTAAGAAAAAACTTTTCATTCTTTTATTCTATATACTAAAATTACATACATATAAGTATTTACTCTTTTATTTGGATATACATACATAATTTGTAATTTTTTGTTGTCTTTTCTTTTTTTCCAATAAACACATCAATGCTTTATCCTTTGTTCTCCGCGAATAGCAAGAATGTCATTTATGTCTACGCATTGTTGTTCAGACCACTTTATACAGGTATCAAAGGCTTCCAACGCTTTTTAAAAATTGAACTTGTCATCCAGGCATTTTTCGAATTGGCGTATTCAACTGGAAGTTTTAAATTTCTCAACACAAGCGGTTGTTTCGCTTTCCCTATATTACTAGTGGCTTCAGCTTGTGACTTCCAGTAGCATTGGTACAAGCAAGAAATGTTATTCTTTGCTTACACATTTTCATGCCTGATGCAGACTTTTCACTAGCTGACACATTTGTTTTCTCAGGTAGTGCTTTTCAAAATAATCCGCTTTCGTCAGCATTGTAGAGCTGATCATTTGTTAGATTTAGAGATCGAATCTTTTCGACCAAACTCTGTTGAAACGGTCTTACCAATTTAGAATTAGAAACTCCATTTACAAAACACTTGAAACCTAACTCAACTAATGAACACGAATGAAACAATGAATTCAATATGAACCAAAATCATTAGACAAATATATAAATGGTTTAAGTTCTGTATTTGACAAGTACAGACATGATTTAAACGTGCATAAAAAAGCAAATGATAACGAAAAACCACATTGCCTTAAATTGTTCATTCTACCGCGAGGTTGACAGCTTTAGTTGTTCACTCTATAGAGTAGTCAATACGAAAATCTAGACGTTCACTCTACTGAACTGTTCACTGTATGAAGAGTTCACTCTATCACGAGTCAACTGTATACAAAATTTATTTAGATTATGAACTCATAATATAATTATTATTAGATATTTTTACAATAAATTTACATAAAAGAATATAATTAGAAAGCAATATCACTTTTAAAATTAAACATTTAACTTAAAATGAAGTGATTATTTTGCGTTTTTTCGTTTCACTATAAATTATTATTTTTTCTATTTTTTGCATTACATAGGTATAGAAAAAAAAAATCTCATTTCGTTTCTTAAAATCAAAAAATTAAAAAACTAAACAAAAAATTAAAAAATAAAAAAATTTTCAAAAATATAATTATTCTAATATCTTTGTCGAAATTTTGATCTACATAAACCTTGAGCTGTTGAATTCCATCTACCATTTTCGCAAATTAAAACACTGTATGGTATTAAATTTGTGGGTATTTCATAATTTCGATTACATGTAACACGACAAATTGTTCCTTCTGGTGTCACCAATTCATTATCGTAATCTTCTCCATTCACATTTGACGGATATTGACATGAGAATTTTCCATTTTCTGGTATTTCAATGAAATCACATGATTTCGATAAATAACGATTCATTGTAGATGGCTCGGATACTGTAACATAAAAATATTGAAAACAAAAAAAAAAATTATAAAAATTAAAATAAAATTTAATAAATTTTTTTTTTTTTTGAATTTAAATTTTATTACGATCATAAAACCTACAACATTCTGGTTCATCACCCTCCCATTTTAAACTGTCACCACATACAATCGGTTCATTATGGCTTAAATATCCTTTACGACATAAAAAATGACATTTTGATCCCCATATATATCCAGGATCACATTTAACACGTAAATTTTCATCTTGTGGATAATAACGACCGCATTGTTGTACAATTACTTTATAACGTAGCATACATGATTGTTCAAATTTTTGATTACGTTTTGAATGAATTTTTGCATGAAATGAATGTGTACCATGTGGTAATAAAAATTTAAATTGTGATCCAAATAATGTATCAATATAATAGATACCGTTCAATATTAAACGATTCTGACATGAAAATAATTTTGGTGGATCGATTAGAACACCATCAAGACCTTTTTGTGCGATTATAATTTTTTCTGGTGGGCATTTTATACATTCGCCACCGTTGATTGATCGATGATGATGATGATGATGATGATTATGATGATGACGACGATGATGTCGACGTAATGTATGCTGATTATGATACGGTTGCTGGATTCCTGTTTGATTTACTGTGACAGACGGCAATGTTGATGATGATGATGATGATGAAAATGTGAATGGAATCGATCTGTCAATTTGTTCGTGTTCTGGTTTTCTTTGTGATTGTGATACCCTCGAATATGGTGGTATATAATGCGTCTAAAAATTTTGAATAAAGCAATATAAAAAGTAAACAAAGCCCAAAGGAAGAAAACATTTTTAACATTCTGAATTGAACAAAAATGAAAACAAAAAAAAATTAAAAAATGTAACAAAATATTTACGTCTGTATTAATTGTAACGAAATTATGTTTTGTTTGATCCTTATCCGGTCCAACACGTACTGGTACATAATCTTTTTGATAAGGATTCACAATTACTGATCCACTTTGAATTGTCTCAAAACCATATTCAGTTTTATGTTCTGTTAATGGTATAGAAGGTGATTGACTATGTTATAAGTAGTCGCATAGAAAAAGAAAAAAGAAATGAAAGATATTTACGATTAGATAATTTTGTATTGTAATATTGGTAAAAAAAAAATCGTTTATTTTTTTTTTAATTTTTATTCTGAAACCATATCCGTTTTGTTCATGCATTTTTTTTCTGTAGTAATTTGAAATGAATTGAAATACTTATTATCTTACAATTTTACAGGTCTGTAATATGATGCTGAATAGTATTTTGGTTTTGAATTTGAGTATGCACTGAAAATAAAATTTAGAAGCATTATTGTTATTATATGTTATTAGTCTGCATGTGAAAATTTTTTGTTAATATAAGAAAAAAATAAAATATACATATTAATAAATAAATAAAAATAATGAAAAGGGGTTCAAATTTCCCCCTAGAGCCTAGGGTGATGTGATTATAAATTCATTTACTGGATCTCTAGATCTCAGATTATATATTTATGATGTCTGTCTATTCATTTACATAGTATTTATGTGTATAAAATGATGGCGTACCTATTCATAAATTAAAATAAACAGTTTCCTGTAATTTTTTAATCCTTATGCAATCATAAATTATTATAAATCTCGATTAATTTTCATATTTAATGTCAACATAAATTTTTAATTTATTTACATAATTACCCGTCTAAATGTTCTAAACATATTTAGATTTTAGACAGTGTAGGAAATCTGAAAATTAAACAAGAATATGTGCTATGTGATAATGATGAGTGGGTGAGTTTCAAAACGCCTCAAAAATGTGTTGTGATACGGCATCAAAACAGTCATGATGCAACATTTTAAAACAGCATTAATTCTTCGTATCGATATTGCAGTTTTACAACTTTGACGTTTTGAAACGAATTTGTTGCTTTGTTTTGACAACAAGAAAAATGGCTCACCTCCTGATGCAGTACATAATTTTAAAATTTAATTAATTCATTCTCTACACTAAATCAAAAGAGGTGAAACAATTTTTTAATAAAATCAAACAATATCAGGATGGACATATTTTATAGCCATTTTCGAATGAGCAAAATACACCTTCAGTGTAAGTGATCGAATAATATAAGACTCTCCATTTTTTTGAAATTTGTTATTAATATTAAAACACTACAAATTAAAATTACACATTAAAAATTCAATTTATCATCATAAACGTACAAAATTTTTGGTTAAAACAGACAGACCTTTGGTTCCATATAACAAAATTCATATAAAAATAAATCATTGAAATGATATTGAGAAAAAAAATCTATTCAAATCTATTTTGAATCATAAAAATTCAGGATGCGTAGATTGCTTGACAGATGCATTGATGCATATCAGATGCATTCACAATGAGTTTTGAAACTGTAGACATTGTCATCAATTTAAGTGTTCTAGTTTTGAAACTGTTGATTATGCATCGAGGCGATATTTAAACGTTTTGAAACTCACCCAGTGCCTTTCACTTTCAAAGTCCTCTATTATATCCATTATAATATCATACTGTATACGATTTTGAGGACTGTCCGATGGGTATATGTATTTGTATAGCTAAAAAATTCACTTTGAAATCATATAAAAATTTTATTTTTCTTCTAAAATTATTTTATAATTCTTATTTATTTGTACATAATTATCAATTAAATTTATTATAATCCTTAGATATATGGATCAGGTAGGTACATATATAAGTATATATGTATGTAATCATTCTGTACATGCAATTATTGTACATATATTTATACAGTCATATAACTATGCAAATTTTATATAGATAAGTGATATAAATAAGAATTTTTATTAGTTCATAATAATATAGTCATTATGTACATAAATTGAGTACATAATATCGTTTTATTTATGTGTGTACTAGTATGTACACGAGTATAAATGAGTATGCCATTTAGCTATGAGTGTACATACACCTAGTAATATACATTTTCTTCTTCTTCTTTGTTTATTTCATTTCATTATATTAAAAAATAAATAATTTCATTTTAAATTGCGCATTTTATTACATTTATTTAAAAAAAAAAAAAATTAAATAGGTTAGTTTTGCAGATTGCAGTATAATAAAAGTAAAAACAAAAAATTGTAAGAAAATTATGAAAAAAAAAAAAAAAACTCAGATATTTTTAATCTTTAATGATAAAATATACGACAAAAATAATGTGTATTTATTAGATAACGTTGTTGTAGGTATACAAACGATAATGCATCTACCATTTACATAATAATTATAGATATGAGTGTAATTGAAAGTAGTCCATAGTTGTTTTGTGATTATTTTATGCAGTTTACACGGTTTTCAAAAGATTTTCCTTAACGAATTAAACCACCAAAACGAGTAACGTGAAATATTCCTTTAAAATATGACATTTCAATAATTCGATTTTGTTGCTGTTGTTATTTAATATAGTATGGGGGAGGACGCTTACTTCCGAACCTGAGCACTCGCAGACAGAACTGTCTATTGTATCTTATCTAAAAACCTCCGTCTAGTTGAACTTCATCATTTTCAAGTAACGAAGAAGTTTAACCCGACATTTGGGTCTGAAAATGCGAACTCTAATAGAGAATAAGGCATAACACTCACACAAAAAGTGTTCCGTCATATCATTTTCCTTTCCACGAGCCGTGTTCAGCGCAGCGCGTCACTAATGATTTATGTGGTGGCAAGATGCTGTCCACATAAGGTATTATGTCGACTGACCATTGTTCTGCATCTGCAGCCTTTTCTTAGTTTGAGAAGAAAAACTGCTAGAGCTTTGTCAGGCTTCTTTATAGGAAACGTTTGGTCTGTCTACAGCTACACTTTAGTCGCACTCATTCAATTTCTTGATGTTGTAGTCCACAGAGTGGAAGGCAGATCGATTTTATCGGATCGGGGCTTACAAATCTCATTTCGGCGTCTTCTTTAGTGGTAATTCAATGAAATTTACGTAATCTAGATGTATAATAGATAAACCTATACTCTCACGTTCAGTTAAATTCCCACTATATTTTTATTTTCTAAAAAATTTGAAATTTGATTACATTTAAAATAGCAACAGATTTATTACATCACTATATCATCACATTATGTTATAATCGCTTATTTTTATCTATGAACATTAATGCATTTTTTTTGGTTTTGTTTCTTTGTAAAAGATAAAATTTGCCAAGAAAAAAAAGACATTATATATAGCAGACACTCTCGCTCTTAATTTATCATTTTTAAGACATTTAATAATAATAAAAATATTATTTATATGTACATAAATGTACGAGTATGTATGCATCATTTTGCGTTTGTTTTACACCATGTTCTATGAGTCTATAGTATATGCACTTAATTTCTATCTTTCAAATTCTTTCAAAAACATTTATCAAATCATCGAAGAAAAAAATAACGAATTTTTTATTTATAACTTGTGACAGTTTCAATAATGCAATTTAATGAGCATAAAAATAGTGATGACATAAAATTACTTTATAGCAACAAAATACTTAAAATATCATAAAATGCAAGGTAATACGTATAATACACTGTATACTCTTTGCATATAATCTACTCGCCTTACATGTGTGTAAGTGTTCAGTATAGCATTGTTTTAAATTCTATATCTCTGTACATATGTGATGCATGTAAAAGCAATGAAAAAAAGGATGTAAACATTTTTTTTTTAAACAGATGTTTTAAAGCTTTCAATGTTATTTTTAATAATAATTTTTCTAGTTGAATGCATTTTGATTAAGTGGTTGACATCAACATACGAGTATCTTAAAAACAATATAAGAACAAAACAAAAAAAAAATGGCATTATATGCATGCTCCAATATGCGTCGTTATTCTAATATATGTACACTCCAATATGCTGGGCTATAGTATAATCTTGTCTGAAATATGAAATAATTCACTTATAAGAATACACTTTCATGAAATATTAATTAAAAAGACATACGGTGTAGATTGATCGATAAATAGATTAAAAACAATCAAGTATGAAACAAAAAAAAATTATATTAGGAAGCAAATTTGTAAAATATCTATGAAATACAAATGAAACGTAGAAAAAGTGTAATATGCCACTATTGTGTACTCCACTAACTAATTTACATAAAATGTATATACTTACTATAGTCATGCAGTTTATCTTTACTATAAATCCACCCACTTAAGATTTTCAATTTACATAAATATATTATAAAATACATTATGCATATATGAAAATGTATACATTTTCTGAACAACGTACATCGTACATATAAGTAGTGTCTTAAAGTCTATGATAGTTATAATTAAAGTGACGACAATCGATGTAAAAATATTTATGACATTGATGATTATTTTGGTTTATTGATTTCCTCTTCTATTCCTATATATAATTTCTGAACTGAACTGAAATTTACATAATAAATTGAATAACTTTTAAATAACTTAAAACTATAAGGGCGCATTTACATTGTCTTTTCTTGCTTTCTTATAATGTTTCAGGACTGAACGATAGCATTTACATTATTCCATTCTTGCTTTCTTGTTCATGTTTCATGTCGTATATTTTTATATGCGATGCCTATTAGTAGTATTGCCATATACTTATTTTATGATTTTCATTCTTGCTTTCATGTTTGACATTTTTCATTAAAATTAAGTTCGATTTTGATAAAAAAATAACTAAAAAAATATATATACATATAAATTTTTATTTTAATTGATTATTATTGAGTATTATTAATAACCTATGGCAGTATTGCATTTTTGTTGATGGTGAAACATTCTACTAATTTTGATTATTAACATACTGGCAACACTATATTCAAGAAAACAAGAAAGTAAACCACCTCTGAGTTGGTTTGCTTTCTTGTTTCCTCTTGTCTCGCTCTTCTATACCTCTTTTCTAAGTTAAAGACGTCACGTTCTTGACTTTCAAGATAATGTAAATGCGGGTTAATACTGTTTATTGCTACACTGTAATCTATTAATATCGGTTGCGTTTTCTAATCACATTGTGTCTGTTGTAAATTTGCATTCTTTCTTTCATTTTTTTTCGTTGTATTTCTAGTTTAATTTATTAGCTTTTTAAAAGAAGAAGAAAAAAAAAATTCAGAATATATCTATAATGTCTGCGGATCTGTGCGGATGATGCCTTTGATTTGTGCTGATGCATTTGAACACATTTGTAATTTATATTTGTAAATTTTTTTTTCTTAGTTTTATTGCATTATCGTTTCGAAGATTATTTTTGTAGATCTGCAGGTATAGCGCAAGTATATATCAGGTAATTATAAGCATTAATTTTTACAAAAATTTTCCTTTAGATTGATTTTTCTTAAAATTATTTAGTTAATTATTTATAGAAATGCTTTAAGAATTTTCATGTTTTGGCTACAAATCGTATAGAATACAAAAATCAATTTGGTAAGTAACATAAGTTCGATAGGATTTATTTCATAATCCAAGATCCCAGAGCCGCCAGACTTACGTCATTTTAGCAAAACTGAAATTTTTTAAGAATTAGTAGTCTACTATGCAGTTAAGAAGGTATGAATGGATACTGTCTAGCTTAAAAGTGGGTCCATTTTAAAGATAGCAAATACTGAAGGTACAAAAAAACTGTACTCACCTATGCGCTAAAATAGCAAACAGCTAGTTTTAAGATATTTTGTATAAAATGTTGTTAAAAAAACATTAGATATTGCCAAACTCGTTCTGTCGGCTATAACTTTCTTCAGACTCTTTAAAAGTCTCTTTATGTTTATAGTAAGGTAAATTATACGTTATACAGGTTGTAGTTGTAGAGTGTTCATGACGTAGGCCTGGCGCTGGCAGATCTGGGATTTTAATCTATCAAACATGTTTAATGAATTTACTATACACAATTGAACAAACCATTTTGTTGGAATGAAACATTTATCTTAATTTGGTTGATGTTTTTTGGTTTCATCGAAAACTTCAAGGTTTTATAGTGATTCTAGCACAAATCGTAAATCAGTTGTCTATTTATTTAAGTCTAGAATTTCTATATAGTAATTGAAGAAAATTGAACATAATATCCCTTAAAGCCTTTTAAGGTTTTCAAAATCACGAATTCACACACACAAATTCGAATTTAACATTTGCCTAATTCATATGTAATTTTAATAGAAATTATAATTTATGGATGATTTCAAAAATTATAAGTTAAATCAAAACTGAACCAATGATAATAAATTGGGCAATTGGGAGTATTCGGAAAATCAGTTCTTACTTGAAGCAATTGCGCAGAACGTTTTTTTTTTTTAAATAACAATAAAATTTAATAAAACAAATGTACCTACGCATACATTGTGTACAATCGATAAATATTAATTAAAAGTGTTGATTTATTGCATTTAATTAATCATAAATCTTATACTCTATAAGTATAAATTACCACCCACCCATTTCCACATCAAGTATCAGTGTACGAGTGTATGTTAACTAAATAAATAAATCAAATTATAATATAAACTATATATAGACTTTAATATACTCTAAATGGTACATAGTATGTATATCATTAAAATCATTAAATATCAATAAAATTGTGTCATGAAATTTTGTAATTTTCATATAGCAATAAAAATAATAAACATAATTATATTTACCCAATTTAGAATTGTGTTGCATTACATAAGTACCTATACGTTATGTACATTGCACAGATAATAATGGTAGATAGTATAATCATAGTGAAACTACATAAAATCCTTTTTTGTAATATCGTTAAATTAATAATTATAATTAATTAATTGATTGGACAAATAAGTATTATAATTGATTTATTGATAAATAAATACGAATAGGATATAAATTTCGATTTAGAAATTACATGAAAATTAATAATTTAACCATCAATTCAATGACACACATACGTGGGTGGAGTGGTATATAGATTGACAAAAGGCATTAATATTGTAGACACACAGAGGTTGAAATTAAGTATTTTGCTGATTTCAGCCTCTAAATCCGGAAAAAACTACGGATTTGGGCCGAAATCTAGTCAGTGAAATTACATAAAAAATACGTAATTATCGCTCGAAATCTACTCATGTTTCGCTCTTTACGTAGAACAGAGACATCTACTAACAAATTGTAAACCAAAAAAATGTTTTTTTAAAATTGTCATTAAGAAATAATTGAATATAATTGACAGTTTAATTTAATAGAAGAAGTAGGCTATGTTCATATAAATTAAATAAATTAGACAAACTGCCAAAATCGCTGTGTGTCACCTTCGTAATTTCTGCTCGAAATTAAAATGAAATCTACTGTATTTCAACCTCTGTGTGTCTACAATATAAAATGATTATAAAATTATTCCCAAACGCTTAAGAATTATAAGAACAAATGACAGGTAAGTTACAAGTTATATAATAAGTATTCCACGATAGCTATGTTAAATGACGCATCGGCTCGGCTTCACTTGTCAATATCGCCTTTAGCAACTGTAAGAAAAATAATTTTCAATTTTTTCATTGCCAATTTCCAATTTTCATTACCCCCAAATCCCAAACTTCACTCAGCTTTGAATGACTGCCAGCTTGCTGAAGATTATTAAAAGAGATTATTAGATCATTAGAACAGTCTCTCTAAACCCCATTATGTAAAAGAGTTTGTTTCTCTACTAGCAACTCAGTATTTCGCAATTCTCATTAAACTTTAGACGCAGGCGCACACATGGTAGTAATAAGTCTAGAAACCACTTCTGTGAAAGTATAGTCCCTGGCTCACCTACAGCTGTACTGCTTTTAATGATAATGATAATGATTGTAATTGTAAATAGACGTTAAATACTAAAGTAAGTATTTTTGTAAATTTGAAATAAAATTTTTTATAAATCTTTTTGCGACAATATTTTCTTTATTGTAATCAAAAATAATCAAATTTGGGCAATAAAATTTAAAACCAAACCGATTAAATTAAAAGCATTATCATAAGTACATACATAGATAAGATATAGTATTTTTTGTAAACAATTTTAAATTGTCCTTGTCCTAGAGGATTTATTTATCATAACAAATTTTAAAGAATTTTTATAGAAAATGTTAATATGTATTATTTAAAAATTAAAATCAAATTAAAATTTTTTTATTTGTGTGTGTATGTATGTATATAGAAATATGGAAATAATAAAGGTAAATACTTTAGATTTATGAAAGAGACAAAAATAATTTTTACCTGCTGTAATAATTGTAATGAGAATCACTGTGTTGTGAAGAATGAGCACCTGAAATAAAAAAAAAAAATTCAAATTATTTATTTATTAAATTTTCTAGAAATGTAAATTTAAATATTCATTATGTCAGAGAATCAGAGAAAAAACCGTGCAATTTTTAGTACCACAAAATAAAAAGTAGATGACTGAGTTTTAAAAAGCATTCATATGGCATCGATGCATAATACAAATACAACTAATAAAACCCTAAATCTCAATTATGCAACGATGCCACATTGATTCATTTTCTCTATATACTGTTTCAAGTTTCATTGGTTTCATCTTTTCCTTTTATTCGATACGGCATCAATGCTTAACTCTGTTAATAAAATCCAAGAAACTAAATTGCAAAAAAATGCAACGATGCCACATCAATGAATTTGGAATTAGCCCATACTATTTAATTTATGTATCCAACTTTTTTTTTTTCAAATTTATCCTGTTTCATCTTTTCTTCGTTCATTCTACTAGAAAAAATTTCTAATAAATTAAAATGCATCAAATTAATCCTTGAAATTAATGAATGAAAATAAATTCTAGAAAATTGATTTCAAGTATAATATATGTTTATTTTCTTGTATATACTATTCTAAATCCAAATATGTTTATTATTATTTCAATTAATTATTTATTTAATACAAAATTTATTTATTTAAATGATAAATTTAAGGAAATTCATTTATTCATCCTCATTCAAATAAAAGTGGATAATTAAATAAACAAACTTTCATGATATTTATTGTATATGTATAATTTTAAATTAACACTAAATTAATCAACAAATATGAGAATGGAAAATATTGTTTGCCTTTAATAAAATAATTCTTTTGATATTTCTTCTTTTGTTTTTTTCTCTCTTATTTCATTTGTGTAAATACATATACAGATGTAAATAAATTTGTTTGACATATGAAATTTATTGAAACAATTTAAATTATTGTCAGTACAATGTACAATATATCTATATGTACTCGTTAATTTCTAACTGTTTTGTATTTGTTTTTTTTCTAATTCTCATGGTGAACAATTCTCATTGGAACAATAATAATTACTACATATACTTAAGATTTTTGTAACTTTGAAAACAAATTAAAATACTTACTTATGTACAACGAGGATGTGTAAACTGTTTACAAATCTAATGAAAATTGAAAATATATAATTTTTATTTATATAAATTTTACAATATCTAGAAAAGCAATTAATTCTGTAAGTCATTAAGAAAATGTATGCGAAAATAGTAAATTTTAATGAAAAATTTTCAAAATTCTATATTTCATTTTAGTAAAATAAAATAAGACTGAACACAAAATAAAATTAAAATTAAAAGTAAATTGAACTACAAATATAAATAATAAATAATAATATGTAATAAAACAGATAATTAAACACATAAAACATTTAAAAAAAAACACATTTTTTGACAAATTATTTAAAACAACTCGCATATTAAAATTTGATTTTTAATTAAATTGAAAGGAATTTTTTTTTGGTTTTTTCAAAATTTTTATTCTACAAAGAATCTATAAAATAATTTCTCGCGCATACAAAGTGCATGTAAGCTAATTTTTGCATATGAATTTTCACATTCATCTCACTTCATACAATGGGTCCAATTATGAGTGTCGATCATATCGACAATCGACAAAATTAAGGCGAGACGAGACGATGTAAATTTTGTATTATGTAAATCGGTCGCCTCGACAGTAAGATATTGCCATATCAAATTTTATTTTCGTTCAGTTTTACCATGTAATTTCTATAAATGTTGTCAAATATATCGATACAAAAATTTATAATTCTTTTTTTTTTCAATTTTGAATAAATATTTAATTAATTTTTGTAATTCTTAATAAATATTTGATTATTAAAATAATTTGCAGCTAAGCGTGAAAATATAAAACATATTAATTTAATAATGATTTTTTTTTTTTGTGTAAAGGAAGAGCATTAAGAGATGCGTTCATGTTTTTTTTTTTCAAACAGCATTTTTGGTGATTTTTATTTAATTAATTAAACTTCAATAAATTGAGCAGAATAATTAAATATAACTTATATTATATACAAATCATACATGAAATGTCAAATCACCATCATAGACTACTATCTGCCTGTCGATTAGTTTTAGCTGATCGACTCAAAATGTCGATATTCTCGCCTCAAATCGAACCTCATAATACAAAATTTGTCGAGTCGAGGCGATAGTCGATGACAAGACGATATTATCGACACTCATAATAGGGACCAATATTTTGAGAAGATTTTCTAGTTTATTTTTTCAAAAATAAAAGAATTTCATTATAACGCTGTAATCTTTATTGTTTGTGTACATTATTTCGTGTATATGTATGTACAAATGTGGTACATTTATAGGTTGTAAGTATGGTTGTAGACAAATGCAAAATTCTTTGAATAATTGCCAAAAAAATAAAACGAAAAAAAAAAAAAAATAATTTCTAATCATTTGTTATGTTAGATTATTATTATTATTATTATTTAAAATTTTTTTTCTTTGCCATGAAAAGGTGTACAGTATATGATAACCACAGAAATGTTTGCATTTGATTTTTATTAAATGCATATGGTGGTCGACATTAAAAAAAAAATATTTTTTATACAAACATTTCGGTTTGTGTGGTAATTGTAAATGGATACAGTATGTTACAACATAAGGCTGGTATATGATTATGATGATCATGGTTATTTTAGAATATAACAATGACCAAAAGAATGTTTTTTTTTTTTTCATAATTTTTTGACAGCAATATAAGAGGAATCACATACACTCGTCTCGTATGCATATATACAAATGATTATTAAAATTAAAATTAAAATGATTTAAAGGAATACTAAATCGTGTTTAATGATGTATAGAAAAGAGGAAAAAAAATATATTTTCTTTTATTTTATTTTTTTGTTCTTTAAAAAATAAATAAAATTTTGGCATACATTTTCTATAAATATGAAAATGCATTTAATCAAAGAACATGATTTTAAGTAATAACGAAAAGTAGGTAAAAGCGTATACATGTGAAATATTAGATTGAAAATAATGAACAAAAAAAAATCATGACAGAAATAAAAATAAAAAAAAAATTTTTCTGATGGTATTTTGTTTAATTTTTTGTTTGAAAATTCCATTCTAAAAGAAAATAAGAGAAAAAAAAAAATAATGTAAATTCTTTGAGAATCAAAATGAGAACATATACTCATACTTGTATATGTTGTATCGCATGTACACGTATACTTTTATAAATACAAAATACAACCATGCAACATACATAAATGATATAGCGATTCAGATAATCAAAAATCGTGAATGATAATTATGACATTGACGTTGATATGAAAATTTTTGATGATTTTTAACACATACATACGTATTTATTATATATCGTCATCAATATCATCATCTTTACACCATCATCACATACCATCACATCCGAATAATAGCAATAAAACAGAATAGAATTAAAAAGATTAAAATCGATTATTATAAGAAGTGTGATATGTTTCTGATGGTGAGAGATTCATTTTTGTATTAAACTTGACCTCGAAATGAAAAAAAAAAAATTTGATTTTCATTTTTTTTTGTTTAAATTTTTCTTGAATGTATACATTATACGCTTTTTATATTATGTATTTTTAGAATAGAATTATTTTATAAAAATTCTTTATTGTAATTATATGCACATAATGTACAAGAATATTTGATTTCTTTTCATTTAATTGTTCAAAATGAATTAAGAAGTGTTTAACAATCATGAAGTGTGTGAATGTACGTAACGTACAAAATTTGGGTGTTTTGTGCGGACAGTTATTTGATGCTATCTATTATAGAATTCCATTTTAGAAATACAGTGCACTCGCACTAAATTGAACCCCCGATAACTTGAAATATTCAGTAAACTTGATCTATCAGAAACTTAACATTGTCTGCTCTATAACATGGAATAGTGGTCACTCTATTATTTGAGAACTCTTAAGCCGTAACTAAAATGACTTCAGCTAACTCAAGTCAGAAGTCAGATTACATTGTTTTAAATCAGTGTAACTATATTTGACTCAAGTCAGCTTCATTGAATTTAACGAAACACTTTGAATTTTTGTTGACTTCAGTGAGTGCGCCTAACACCGACCACACAAAATTGAGTGGCTTGAGTGAAATATGTACACATGTACATGTATTATTTAAACATAACCAATTCCATATGAAATTTATATGAAATATCGCATTTTGTAGTTAATGTAAAACATTTGTAAAAATTTCCTTTATGTTTAACTCTCTCTAAATTTTATGTTTTGTATTTGTAACTCTAACTAATAACAAATATCATGTTCATGTAACTACATACTAAATTAACTAACCTTACTTTCACATATGCTTACTCAATTCACAATATAGTTACAACTTCAGACTTCAGACTTGAGTGAATTTCGTTAGCTTTGACTTGAGTTAGCTGAAGTCATTTTAGTTACGGTTCTAATTTTTTTATTCTCTAATGCTCAGTACGCAGTTCTAAAGAAATTCCGGTTTCTGATTTTACCATTTATTTCTACACGGAAAAAATTTCTGTAGAATAGTGTAGAAATAATCGTACGTATCGTGGAGAAATCAATTTGACAGTTCAGTTTATTTACGTTTATTTCATAATTGTTTTTAAAAGTTTTTATAAAGTGAGGACATTATTTATTATTTCACAATATTTGTTTTTATGTACTGCATAAATTGAAAAGAATTTCACACAAGAAGAGAACTGTCAAAATTACCAAACCACGACACGGAATAAATGACTATGCATTTATTCCGTTTCGAATGAAAAGGAAAAAAAATCTCCACTCTCCCCTAGAGACATCTAGTGGACATTAGCAGATGTTTCATTTTACCAAATGTTTTCCAATCGAACTGCGTACCACTAAAATGAAAAGTTAACTGAAAATTCATGTTACGGAATTTTGTTCATTTTTTATACATGTATTTTATATGAGAAACGGAATTTCTTTAGAACTGCGTACGAGACTTAAACGTGGAAAATTTGTAAAAAATAATATGTTCATGTATGTTTGATATTGTCTTTATTTATTGGTATACAATTGTACATTACACTATAGAATATAATAATTTCTTATCAAGGATATTTCAGTACTGCAGAACCTACGACAAAAATAACTGTTCTATAACCTATCAAAATATATATAAACAGACTGCGATATTTGTATGATAACTTTTCAAAAGTAAATAAAAAGTAATTTTTTATTAATAAAAATTGGTTTGTCAAATAATATAGCATTACCACTTTAAATGAAACTTTATGCAAATGGAATGAAACTTTGTACAAATCAAATGAAACTTTGTACAAATCAAATGAAACTTTGTACAAATAAATAAATTGTACAAATGAAAAGTTTTATTTGTTTTGTACAAAGTTTCATTTGATTTGTATATTATTGTTTTGTTGTCATATTAAGATCGTTATTTACCAAATACTGTCATATACAACACATTCGAATAATTTGAACAGCTTCTTGCACGAGTTCGATCAAGTTAGCACGAGTTCACTGTATTTATTACCAAGGAAATATACATCATATAACTACATAATTATCAACATTTATAATAACACTATAATTGAGGAAGAATTATTATTATTATATTGATTATTTTGTGGTAATAAATTCTTGTGCGGTTAAACAAATTAATTGAAGTTAATCATAAAATCAATTATTAATAAAATTGTAATAAATGAATGAATAAATGGGATTTAAATTTCGAAATTACATTAAAATGAACTTATATTTATATTTGTTAATATAGTATATAGGACTACATAATATTTAATATTTTTATAAAAATGTCAATAAATTGAAATAAAAATACTATACTAGTAGATAAAATAAAAATTTTCCTTATAATATTTATAAGGACTTTAAATAAATATAAATATTCTCATAAATAATATTATTTACTTTTAATTGAAGAAAAATCGATACCATTATTATACACCATCATATACTATATATAACCGCCGAATATATTTTAATAATGCATGATAAATACATAAATAATAATAAAAGTAACAAATAAATTATAATTAATGAAAATTTTTTAGACCTTGACTTAATGTGCGAGTAGCATTTAGTTATAATAGTTCTTTATTGTAACTTTTATATTGAGTTAAATGTTAAATTTAATATAATTGAGTTGTAAATACTTTATTTTTATATTCAGTCGAATTATGTAATTGAATTTGTGTTCTGGTGTATACGAAAAATACGTATAAATAATGATTATGGTAAATGTTTACATTATAGGAATTTAAGAATAATTATGGGTGAGTTCATGAATGGCAGAATACTGCTTCCAATGCTAAGTATTCTGTCCCAAAATTAGTATTCTAACTTATCAGACCTACCGGTTTTTATGCATTGTTTTCATGAACTGTCTATTCTTCTTCTTCCATAGTACTACAGCTTTAAGTGAACCAGAGGTGATCCTATGAATTATTACTATCGCATGTGTGCATCTAGAGTTTAACGTGGATTGCAGAACCACTGATTTGATGGTAGAGAAGCAAACTCTTTTACATAATAGGGTTTAAACTGATCTATTATTAGAATGAGCTAATGATCTAATAAGTTTTACTGACGTTGTCACCAATTAGACTACTTTATCAGCGTTTCTAAGATCTTTTTCCCAGTAAGCTGGTATTCTTTCAAAGCTGATTGAACTTTGGGACCAATAAAATTTTGAAATAAGCTACGAAAAATTGAAAATTATTTTTCATACTTTTGCCGTGGGCAGGAATCAAACCTACACTTTGAGATCAGTTAGACAGCTGTTCTACCACTTGAGCCACTATTTAACTTATCTATTGCAAGAAGACGAAAGAAAATGACATTTATGGTTGATCTCGTTTCGTTATTTATGATGATAATTTGATGAATTCTTTCTTAGATTTTTTAATTCAGAAGCAGAACTGCAAACATGAACTCATCCTCTTTTTCTTTCTCAATCGCATATTGAGTGTATTTTGTAAATAAGATATTGATTATGGCTTGTCATATAATTGTAGGCTATACGGCTATACGGCCTTAATATAGTTGGAGAATTTCTTTAAGATAATGTTTAAATTAAAATAAAAAGAAAATCATAGTTAAGCAATTCGATAAATATATTTTAAGGTACGTATTATAATCACATGACAATTATTTAAATATCTGTGACAATATTTAATTATTTCGTCATACTATATGGTATGCTATATATATGTATATACAAATACGATTCCTTTAATGTACCGATTCATTTATTGAATCAATTTAATATTAAATTATTTCCTGCTGTTTTTAAAACTGTAATCAATGTACTCTTGTATTTGTATAAATATCATGTAATATATACATTTTTTTGAATGCATATATGATGTAACATATATTAAAATGGTGAGAAATTGTCAATTATTTAGATTTCGAAAATTATAAAAGTATAAAATTCATTTTTACTATTCAAAAGATTATTTGTAATCATTATTATATTGAGGGTATTCACTTAATGCATATAATAAAAGACATGTAAATCGAGTTAACTGTGTGAAAATACGTGAATTTTACTAGATAGGTTTACTAGGTTTACGTACCGCTTACTTATTTAGGTTAAACGAATACTCTCATTAATTTTCCCAATTTTTTAATTCTAAATTTGCAATCTATATTCTCCAATAAATGAATAAATAAATAATTAAATAATTAGTTTGATTATAATTATCTGAACATAAATGTATATATTCGTATGTAGGAAGGTATATGTACATTATGTATTACAGATTATTATTATTATTATGATTTTCACGCGAAATTATACAAAATCTTTAATTAGCATTAACGATTTTATTAATAATTAATTGATGTGCATTTATAATGAATTTTATGAAAATATATAATATCGATCTAATACATTCATTCATGTATTACTTGCGTTATGTACGAGAATATAATAAAGTAAGTACTTGTGTACTTTATTAAACGAGTAATGTACCGATCAATACAGACAACATTTATGTGTCATATAGTTTGTTTGTCATAATATCATCTTCACTTTTATGGTTTCATTTATACCGTAATTTATTGAACTTTTGAAATATGTAATCTTTCATTTTTAATCTATTCTATATTCTACTCGTATGTATACAAGAATAAAGTAAATAAGTAATAGATATGATAGGCATGTTATGGATATAAATTTAATTATCGCTATTATCTATTATGTATATTTTCACATAATTATTACAATTATTATGCAACAGATATTTTTCTGTACACTTTTATTCTTTTATATTCTATTGAATATCTACTATTACAGAAATACATACTTAAGTAAACTTTAATTAATTATTTTATTATTTAATTTTTTAACGATTCATAAATATACTTTATTTACAGTAATATGCATATACGATTGCATGTTATATGTACTTACAAGACAGACTCGTCAATTATTATTTTGAATGTGAATAGAATATTCGACATAAATGTATGTTATATACATGACTATTTAGAATTTGTTATTTTCATTTCTTTAGAATATACATATCTTTTCCAATTTATATATACATATGTAAAATGCGTATGTATTTTGTATTAAATAAAATGTACAATAAAATTACAATAAAAATGTAATCAAAATCAAACATATTTTAGTCAATTTTATTACATTTGTACAATCCTAATTACAATTTGCAGACATTTGTACATTTTATATGAATGTGAATGTATACATATATGTATAATATAATCTAGATCTAATAAAAGATATATGTATGTATTTTCCATTAAAACAATTAGTTAAGATAATTCAAGTCTAAACTATAAAGTCTAAGATTTAAACTACAAGTATGCGATTATTTTATATTACATTATGTGAATCAATAAGTTCCGAGACTAACTATACCAAAACAACGATTTCTTGGATATTTTTTTCTCTGTTTATATTAACATTAGTATCTTCTACGCAAGTTGCATCCCAAAATTTTATAACGTTTCGATCATTTGCAGTGCAACTACAGTGGTTTAACTGTAACTCTACTATTAGATTTTTTAAAAAACAGAAAAATTTGAATTTCCAGGCTCGGAAATGACTTAAAAAACATTATTTGGACTCTGCTCCATTAAAAATAATAGTTTATAGGTTGTATGTTGATTTCAAACGCGGTCGTACAGTCACAATAGATGCTGAACTTTCTCGTCGAACAAATGAGGCTATTGCTCTGATAACAAACATGAAAATACAATGAAAATGTGATAATGGATAATCGTGAACTGAAGTCCTGTGTGGTATAGTTAACATCCCAAAGATATCAATTGGTAGTATTTACACAATATTTCACGAACATTTGGGGATGAAAAATTTTTTTTTCCAAATGGATGTTGCAAAAACAATAACGGAGTGATAATAGCAAAATTGCATGAATTGAGCTTTGAATTACTTCCACAACTGCCACGATATTCTCCAGATTTGGTCTCCAGCAGTTATTGGCTGTTTGCAGATTTCAAAAAGATGCTTCAGGGAAAGAAGTGATCGCCGAAAATAACGCTTATTTTGAGACAAAAGATAAATCGTTCTCCGTGGTGGTCGGGTCGGTATGGAAAAGTTATTAAAAAAACTTTTTATGAATATACGAGTATATGGCACTTGTACTGTTGTTTCTGGTAGTTAGTCTCAAGACTTATTGATCCATGTGTTATTGTTTTAATGAATTATGTCATAATCTTTTATTTTTTTTCACAATTAAAAATGTCACTTATACTTTGAACATAAATTTCGTAATAATCTGATGAATTATTTCTATTATTATCATTTTTATTATTATTATTATGATTATCATTATTTTGTATTATAATAATGTGAGATCATTTTAATTAAATTAAAGTTCAATTTTTTTTTTCTATAATACGTATGATAAACAATGTATTATTAATATACATTATACATTCCGAGTACAAATTTGTATGCACATTATTATCTTTTATCTGATAAATTTATTTTATTATTTACTCGTATCTATCTATACATTACATATGCAGTAATACACCAAAACCATTCTAAACCATTTTATTATGTACATGTATACATTTGTAAATGAAGTAGATAAATAATTTACTTGTTGTTTTTCTCTCAAATTAAGAAAATTTTATTAATCCAACGTACATTTTTATGCAACCATACATAATACAAAAACAAATACATATATATTAATTTATACCAAGAGATATTAGCGATAATTGACTATTATTATTAATTCGCTTTATATCGTATACATAAAATCTAAGCATTGCGTATACATAATTCTGATTCTAATTTAAAATTCAAATTCAAATTAAAAAAATAAAAAAAAAATAACGATTTACTCGTATTTTTTTATGATTGAATCATTATTTTTTCTTCTACCACCCACATCATTTCCTTTGCAAAACTAATTATTAAACCAATTTTAAATCTTATTCGATATATTACAAATTGAAAATTTCATATATGAAATATTATTATTATGATGTATATATGCGCTCGTACAAGTACATAATGTACATATTTTGAATTTGATAATTTTTGATCATGATCATTGGTTATCAGTAGTTTTGATCAGTATTTTTAATATAAAAAAAAGCAAAGAAAAAAAAATCTACTTTTAAATGTAGCATATTATTTGTCTGATAAATTCGAATTTTTCACACAAATACTCAATTTTAAAGATAAACAATCTGTCTTTTTAAGTTATTGGGTGTATAATAATAAAAATTGTCTGCGATCATTTCTACTATGCCAAATTTTTTTTTATACAGCTTGTAGTGTCTAAATGTTTAGTAAAATAACACATAGGTCAATAAGTCTCGAGACTAAATACCAAGCAAACGGTTCTTTAAAGAAAAATTTCTATATTCATTAACACGATGCGGTTCTGGATAAGAGATCTCTTATTTCTCTTATTCCTCTTATCGATTTTAGTGCAAATTACATACTTTTAGGAGTTAAATTAATTTAGATAAGAGATGTGATCAGCTGATCTCTTAATTGAAGTGGTGAATTTTTTAATGAATTTTGGCATTCTACTTTTGAACGTTTATGACCGAAAAATTCTGTTTTAACGGACAAAAATCTCTAAACTTTAGAGGTCATCAATGAGGACCTCTTATATCTCTTATAAATTTTATTTATATTGTTGATATTCAAAGTATTGTATTCGTGTCGTGCATATTGTAAGTAAAGTAATAATAAAAATAATAACAATAATAATAAAAATTGTAATAATGACTATAACAAAGATGATAATACAGAGAAACTATATTATCTTTGTATATAACAAGCAGTAAATCGAATAAGGTGGGTTTAAAACCTATGGTAAATCTTATGTCATTTTATGTGGTGAATCTCTTATCCAGAATACCGATTCCTCTTAAAAAATATATTTCACAAAAACTTTAGAGAAATAAGAGGAATAAGAGATCTCTTAGCCAGAATCGCACCGATAGTCTCCTTCAAGTGCGATATACATTCATACAACGCTATTCTATCTTTTCTATGACGACTGTAAAGAACGATTTATTTGATCACAAGATAGGCGTTATTTTCAGCGATCACACTTATTCGTTGGACTGAAATCTCTTTCCTGTAGACTAGAGCTTTCATCAGTATCTATTTTGACTGTACAATCTCATTTAAATGAGCTCAGCTGCACTGCAAATGATCGAAACGTTATAAAATTTTGGGATATGACTTGCAAAAGACTATAATGTTGATAAATAGAGACAAAAAAATATATATCAAAGAAATCGTTGTTTTGATTTAGTTAGTCTCGGGACTTATTGATCTATGTAATGTTTGATAAGAATTATACACGCATACATATGTATATATACCATGATTATAAGTATGTACATAATATGTTGAAATTAAAAAAAATATTTATAAAGAAATGTACAGAAAAAATATTATTTCTGACTAAATACATGTTATGTAGATACATACTATATATAAATGCTTACAAAATTTATAAATACAACTGTACGTTTGTGTTTTTGTGTGTGTGCATATAATTGAAAAGAAAAATAATAGATTGAGATACTCGTTGTATATCAACTCATAATATAAGAATTATTATTATTATTTTTTTTAAATAATAATTCGATAAAATATACTAATAGCAAATCGACGACAATAAAAATCAGATCAAATTTCAAAAATTTATATGTATCAGATTCTTTTTCATTTATTAAATTTTGTATTTATTTGTTTTTCTTTTGTCTTTTTCATTTCTTCATAATTTTTAGTTGTTTGTTTGTTTTTTTAATAAAATAAATAAAATTTTCAGCACCTACATGATAATGTGTCTGTCTGGAATTTAATAAGAAATATCAATCTATACCACCACACCATTATGATTTTCAATTTTGTTTATATATTACTGATTTTTTTTTTATGTATAAAACTTTGATAATGACATCATTATATTCTATACAATACAAATACTGGTCGTATAATATATATGTAATTTCCTTGCGATTTAAGTTACATCAGGCATATAGTATATTTTAAATGAAAATTTATTTATTTTATTTTATTGTTTATAATTTGTTTAATCATAATTTTTGCAATGTAAACATTTTTTTTTTTTTTATTATTGGAAAAAGGAAAACTTGTTTTTATTTTTTGTATTTTTTTTTCTATTAAAACGATTTGTCATTTATCGATGATAAAAAAAACTTGTAAAAATATTTACATATAAATGTATGAGTTTAATATGATATTCCCATAAATGTAAATGTGTGGGTACTCATAATTTAAATTTAAATGATTCAAAATGATAACGTAAAAGTTTTTTTAGAATTTCAATTTTTAAATTTGCATCTTCATTACAAAATTCATAAATATACATAAAATAGGGTGAGCTTCAAAACGCCTGAAAAATGTGTTGTGATACGGCATCAAAACTGTCGTGATGCAAAGTTTTAAAACAGCATTAATGCTTCGCATCGATATTGCAGCTCTACAACATTGAAGTTTTGAAACGAATTTGTTGCTTTGTTTTGACAACAAGAAAAATGGTTCACCTTCTGAAGTACATAATTTTGAAATTTAACTAATTCATTCTCTACACTAAATCAAAAAAGATGAAACAATTTTTTAATAAAATTAAACAATATCAGGATGGACATATTTTATATAGCCATTTTCGAATGAGCAAAAACACCACTCTCCATTTTTTTGGAATTTTTCATTAATATTAAAATACTACTTATTAAAAATTCAATTTATCATCATAACAGTACAAAATTTTTGTTTAAAACAGACTGACCTTTGGTTCCGTATAACAAAATTCATATAAAAATAAATCATTGAAATGATATTGAGAAAAAGAATCTATTCAAATCTATTTTGCATCATAAAAATTCAGGATGCGTAGATTGCTTGACAGATGCTTATCAGATGCATTCACAATGAGTTTTGAAACTATTGATTATGCATCGAGGCGGTATTTAAACGTTTTGAAACTCACCCATACATATGTAATACCTATACAAAATCTAATGCGAATAATAAATGAATGATGAAATGGATGATCGTCAATTATAGATACATAATCGTGTAATTTCAATAATCGATGTTTAGAAAATTATTGGAAAAGAAAGAAATTTATAATTATTGGGAACTATGTAGCTGCAAGTACCCGTTTCGCTGGCTATTTTTGGCTATACATTTATTTGTTGATATCTAAGGATATACTTAGTATGCCATTGATATATTTATATTAAGTATATGTCTTCATACATACATTTCATAAATCCGTCCATTTCTACGATCTAAGCATATTTAATCAAAGAAATAATATCCAATACCATATCAGATTTATATGATCATTCTCAAAGAAATATAACTAATGACATCCAGTCCTAAGCGACTTTTTCCGAAGAAATATAACAAATGGTATACATTGTACAGCCTTATATCCTCAGACCTTGCATATCAACATTAGTTGACCATTTTAAACCTTCGTATCTTGCACACATTTATAGCTATCGACGCGCAACCACCACATAAACCTTGGTATTATCAGGTCTTTCAATCCAAAATACTCTCAATCAGTCATTTCATTTAATCAAATTTTCAAACATACGAAACCATGATTCATTTTTATAATAGGAAATTAAAGGCATCGAAATGATTCTTATATTAGGTGCTATCGATTTTGCCAATTTAAAGTAATTGCGAGTAGAAAAGGTATAAATGTCTGTGCTAAACCATCTACTCGCAGCTACTCATGAAAAATTTTTCAAGTAGCTGCTAGTAGATGCAATTAGTTTCAAATAATTTTTGTGTCGTTCGTTTTAACAATTTATCCTAGACACATTTTAGTACTTGTAATTGCCAAAACGAAAGCACCTATTTTAGAATTCAGTATTGTTATATGAAATTTCAGAATTTTTTAAATTCATTTTTGAACATTAATTTTAAGATTTGAATTTACGGATTGAAAATTTATTATTTTTTATTTTCAAATTGAATATTTTAAAACTTTTCCAGTCAAGAATATATAGTTTTATCACTTTTCAATTTTTTTTTAGATTTTCAATTCTAATCAAGATATCTAAGATTATTCCATGCATTTCATTAAAAATGCACTTAAATTAATAAATTATTTCCTTAATTTATCTCTAAGAAATATTTAAATTTTAAAAATAAGTTTAAATCAAGAAATATATTAAAGATAACTGAGAAATCGTGAATATTCTTTTCATTATGTATATTTTCTATTAGAAATAATTTTCTATTATGTTTTATACATTCTTCGTAATATACATGCACATATACGTATATATAAGAAAAACTTGTACTCATTTTTTTTTTCAAATTTATTTATTTATTTTTATGTGCATCCGTTTAAAATTTTAAAATTTTTTTTCTTTCTTCTTAAGCAAATTAGGTCAAAAATTCGATTATAAATTTATTAACAAAACAACCACGCGATTGTATGTATATGTAACATAACGTTTGTGGTACGGTATATATTTGTACGTGAATGTACGGGTATCTAAATTAATTTATCCATCATAACAATTACTTAAAATTTATTCACTCAATCACTTCATTTTTCTTTGTCTACACACACACACATGCTCACACTCATGCATAGTAATGTGAATGTGAGTTATTTCAATTAATTAAATAATTAATTGTTTCACTTTCGTATATGCTATTATATTATTATTGTAAAATCTATGATTCTATAAACTCTTACATAGACGTTAGTAAATAAGTACATATATTCGAAAATTGTTTTTTTTTTTTACATATATGTATTTCACCGATATAAATATTTAATATATTTGAAAAACTATAAATTAAAAAATTGAAGTCAAAATTTTCAAAAGCATCTTATGATCTTCTACACAAACAGTAAAAGAATGTACCTATATGTGTGCAATGTATGAACATTTTCCGATTGAATTTAATAAATTATAGAAATTTCATTCAAATATTTTTATATTCCAAAGTTTGTAAATTTTATTATTACTCGTATGAAAATAATAATGTGTGTACATAATGTACTAGTATAATGTGCTATATGTGCATAATTCCTTCATTCATTCATTATTATTACATTTAATCTATAAATATACCTACAGTGGCTCAATTAAGTATTTGGGCAATACATAAGTAGTTTTATATTCATTTGAATGTAAAACCTATGTTGTAAGAGGCTGTTTATGAATTAAACCAACAAAACATTTTATCTCAATTCATTCATTACAAAAAATATCAAAAAACAAAATTGAATTTAAATTTTATCATCAAAAAAGTATTCGGCCAGAAGACAATTGCAATAAAAAAAAAACAACAATTGAGCATATTCAAAATTTTTAAATGTTTAAATTTAATGTTCAGCTGTCCTTCCTCGTCTTTTTATAACTTTTTGAAGCCTATACCTTGCATCGAAAACACAAATTTTTCTCAATATTTTGGATCATTTAGATTTCATTCTTTTTGTAGCTGGTCCCGTAGTAAGGTTTTATTTGAAGCTAAATTTTCTTGAACTTTCTGTTCAAATAATTTCATAGGTGCTCTTAGGGTTTAAATCTGGACTCTGAGCAAGGTTGTTGATATCCTTTGGGCAATTATATAAACTCCACAACTTACAAATACCTGCATTATGCTTCGGATCATTACCTTCTTAATGTAAGAGATTTGATAACAATCGTGGATCAGGACCTCCAAGAATTTTGACAGATAAAGAAGAAAGGAGTATTGTAAGAAAAATCAAAACAGATCCTAAAATCAGTGCGATAAAGTTTACTATGGAGGTGAATAATCAGTTTAATAAGACGTGTAATCCAGAAATGGTAAGAAATATTTTAAGAAAACATGGATATCATGGTCGTGTTGCAAGAAGGTCGTTTATAAGCAAAAAAAAATAAAAGAATACTTTTTTGATGATAAAATTGAAATGTTTTTTGACATTTTTTGTAATGAATGAATTGAGATAAAATTTTTTGTGTGTTAAATCATAAGTACAAAAGTCAAAAAATAACATAAGATTTTTCATTTGAAATAGATCATTCAATTACAGGATTTATATTCAAATAAACACGAAAGTACGTTTTGCCCGAATACTTTTTTGACCTACAGTATATAAGTATTTCGATTATGTGTTCATAAAAATTTGTATAGTTAGTAAGTTAACGTGTGATGTTTATGGAAAAGTAAATATTTTCAAAAATTTATATTTGTTTATTTACTCATGATTTCGGATATAAATCATTATTAATTCATTTCTTTTTTTTTTCTCAAAAAATTTTTCTTTTGCAACTGTAGTCATGTTATAAGCATACATGTAATTCGCATATAATAATTATTACAGTCATTAATTTATTTGAGTTCTTTGTCTTACAGTACTCGTATATATACGTTAATACGTCCTTAGGTACACCCGTATATCCATATGTATATATAATACTCGTTTGTTTCTAAATATTTGTGTACAAAAATATACTACATCAGAATAATACAAAATATGTATATAAATTTTCATTCACTAAAATCTTGAACAGATGTACGGATACGATATTTGCGAGTATATACGCATAACATATACTTACATATAGTATTAATAATTTCCTCTCTTCAATTATTATACAATTATTTCATGTCTACACACAATTTGTAATTTAATGTAATTAATTGAATTATACATATGAAGATAGAAAGCTATTAAAAGAATCTTTATATGCATATATACTTATATTATTTTTCTGTTACCAAAACGGGTATAATGCAATGTAAATATGTATTTGAATTTTTATTCTTACCTTGAATTAGAAAATAATAAAAACATAAAATTATAAAATTATTTAAATTATAGATGTGATGTATTCCCATTTTTTTTTTTTTTGTTATGTTTGTTGCGTAAAGTATAATGCATAAATTTTATCACTCGCAAAATAAATTAGATAAATGAAATTTACCAAGAATAAAACAAAAATAATTTTAGTTTTTAATCAAATCTATAATTATTTTATAATTTACTCCTTTATCGTATTTTTAAAAAAAAAAAAAATTTTTCTTCCTTTTATTTTATCGATTTTTCCAAAAGACACTATCTACATAAATGTGTGTCGAATCCGTTACGATACAATCACTTAAAAATATTTTCACAATTATTACATTTAATGCTCATCATTTTTTTTGTTATTTTTTACAAAATGTACATAAGTACATGTGTACATGTATGTGTAAATAACATCACAAAAATATACAAAAATTACTGATATATAATAATAACGATAAGACTTATTAAAATTATTTAAGTACACACAACACAATGCAATACAATGCAATTTAAACTTCGCGTTTTATATTCTTATCTGTTATCTCGTTATACAGGATAAATTGATTTAATAATAATAATCGATTATATATGTATCGTGATCCTTGTATTTTATAAATGTGAAAATTTTGATCTCACATTACCACCTTTTATTTTAGATTTTATTTTGTTTTTCATGAATGAGAAAAATAATATATATTTTTATTTATTTATTTATTTATTTATTTTTTTTTTTTTGAAAAAATTTCGTTATTCTATAGCGTGATATATGATGTGGATATGTGATGTTAACATCAGGAGTGTTAGAAAAGAACTGCTTTTAATATAATAAGACTATTTTATACGATATACAATCAACGAATACGATACTAGATAGATGAGTGGATGAGTGTATACAATAATAAATTTTCACATCATATTATGTGTGTGTGTACATATGTGGATATGTAAAATTATACTTAGATGGTATAATAGTATATGTACATACGTATATATATATAAAATAAAAACGCGATATACAATCAATATACACGACTATGTACTGCATAATCTACACAATATTACTGGCTGATAGTTAGTCAGATATAATGTAGATATATTTTTCGAAATCATATGGATTGAGTATACAATCATATTCATATGTATAGAGACGTTGTATGTACGTACATACTTATAAAGTACACATATGTATATACAGTATGTACATATATGTGCTTTAGGAATAACGAGAAATGATCGTGAAATGATTATAGTAGATATTATATAGCAAGCAATATCTATGTTTGTTTCTGATAGGTATATGTATGTACACAATACACATGTATGTAACTACATTTGTGCATTTATTTATAGGTATTTTTTATGTACATATGTGATTATTATCGTTTTTAATAGAAGAAACAAACATACGAATACGAAAGAATTATAAATCTTAATGTAAAAAGGTAATATCAACTCTATAGATTATTTTGATTTTTATATACGAGTATTATATATATGTATTTTTTTTTTGGGTTTGTTTATGAAGATCATCATCATCATCATCATCGTATCGTTATGTTATTATTTTTCATCTTACATACATACGCGATGATCATCAATGTGTAAATAAATATTCTTCTAGTTTAAATGATAGAAAATTTTTCAATTACGAATTCGTATATTATACTTGTACATAAATTTGCGTAAACATTTTGTTTATTTATTTTTATTTTTTTTTTATGTGTACATGCTTACACACCGTACATACATATATTGTAGACAGGTTATTATAGTGGTGGCTATAGCAAATTATTACATATATGCATTGATGTCCACATTATTCTCCAAAACCATAAAGGAATCACAAATGTGTAACGACATTATAATATTCAAAATTTTGATACGTTCAGTCCTAGGTTCCAGTGTGGTTCTAGTTCTAGCAAATATGGCTCAAAGGCACACGAATGTCATTCGCATGATGAGAATTAAAAACGATCACAAACTTCGAGAGAAATAGTACAATAAAATTAGAACGTAGATATACATACATATATGAAGAATATGATTGAGAAAAAAAAATTCCATTAAGAAATCAGAAATCTCAGCTATAGAAGGAATAAGAAAATCGGTCTGGTCCGAATATCTGGGACTATCTTTATAATAGGCCGATAAGATAATATATAGCCACGATATATAGTGGAGGGTTTGGAAGTGATACAAAGAAGAAAATATTATACAAACAAATTAATAACAGTTGCCAAACAGTTTTTCTGTGTACTTTTGTATACCAGGAAATGGGCATAGATCATTTTAAATTGAATTTAATGTCCAATAGAATTTTGATTCATACATGTATTGTAATAGTAAATGAATGACGCAATTTCAGCTTAAATTTATCGTTACATTTATACATATGTACATTTATATACTTTGTGTGTACTCGTAGTACTTATGTCAAAATCTTTTGATTTAAAAGCATTTATAACAAAACAAACAAAAATACTATCAACCAAAAAAAAAAGAAAAGTAATACAACATTTTTTTGTATGGCCAGGCATATAATTTTCCAGGAAAACAAGTTTTCAACGATTAGTAGCTTCACATACATTATATATACCTATATACAATATGTAGAATTCTTCATTCGATTATATGCAGGAAAAGGTGTTACATTATTGAAATTTATATTTTGCAAATGCACACAAAATACTTGATGTTTGACCATTGGAAAATTGTCTAGGTATGTAAATGATACATAAAGATGTGTATTTGATAGAAAAACTGTCTAGTATATCTACTTATACTATTGACACACTGCAGATATAAACCATAGTTATCTCAAATGGTTTATCGATAACCTGACATGGATGACACATTTAAATTGAAGAGAACACTAGTTTATGTATTCATACGACACCTGTTTATAAATTCAAACACTAATTATTTTTCATCTAGTCAGCATATGTTAGCTGAAATTTGGTTTGACAGTTTGTTTAAATATAATATAAAAAAAAATTAACATAAACGTCAAAGATAACTGAGTTCGAACTTAGTTAACAAGATAACTGAGTTCTAGAAACTTGGTTAACTTAACCGAGTTCTGAAAGTCGGTTATCACAAAGATAAACCAGAAAACTGAGATAACCATGGTTTATCTCTGATTCAATTTATCTTTTCGCCAAAAGGCCCTGCCCTGGTGGGTCATGGTGAGGGCGGGGGTGAGGCAGTTTACTGACCTCACACCTAAATAAATAAATAAATAAATAAATAAATCTCTGCAATGTGTCAATAGTATTATATTCCTTTTTTTTTTTGCTCTAATTCAGTTGGAGGTATTACTATACATATTACACCATTAATTGCTGATGTATATGTATGTATATAGAAATGTAAACCATCATTTTGAAACGTTATCTTAATAATACGATTGACGTTGTTAAAAACAAAAAAAAATTTTTTTTTCTTTTCATTTTTTTTTTGTTTTTTTTTTAAATTTAATTTAAAACCGTAAAATTACAATATTTCTATAATGAAAATTTCTTTAATTATTTTGCATATTTTTTTATATATGTATAGATAAATATCAACACACAATTATCTGGCGTACACATACATACATATGTAATGTGTGTTGAAGATAAATGTGTGTATGTTTCAATATAAACTAAGTACATACATGCAAATTTGAATCCATTTGGGAATTTATTGCTTCGGGTATTTAAATAATTTTATTTTTAACTGATAAAATGATGCATAATACTATACATGCCATTTTTAATTAATCAGTCACAAAAACCAAAACTAACAACAACAGATCAACAATCTCGTCGACATCACACATTTTAAAAAGCTTGAAAGTTTGGTATTGGTACATATATGTAGTATCATCTCATCACAGCGCACTGTACTGTTTGTTCTTTTTTTTTGTCCATTTTAATTTTTCTAGTCCGCATAAACAGAGATTCATACAGCGATTTTGTTGAGTTACTTTTGGATAAATATATGTATATGTATGAAATAAATATGTGAACATATTAAATACACATTTTATACATATATACATACATACACATGTAACTATACGTGAGTAGTTAAGTGAATGTGCATTTTTTTTTCTATTTGTTTGTATCGTATTTTTGCATATCAAATTTTGCAATATTATAATGCAATGGCATTTTTTTTTTTTCGTTTTTATTAACGAGGGCGACGATTTGTTTGTTTGTTTTCAATAATTGATCCAATTTTCATTACATATTTTGTAATTTTCTATAATATGTATTTGTATATGTGGATATTCGGAATTATTGTTTTGTATGTTAAAGGCGTTAAAATGTTGACATTTTGTCGTCGCTGCATAAATTTAATTGAATTTGTTTTTTTTTTTTTTTATATCTTTATTGCATTCAATTTCATTGAATTTATATCGTTATAGATTTTTAAATTTTTAAATAGCAATTAATATAGATATATATATGTATTATTAAATCGGATAAGGAAATTATTATCCACAAACAATATAATTTAGTGATTACGGCATACCAATGTACCAAACTACTATAATATAATGTTTGGTATACATGTATCTCTAGGTAAAATTAAGTTATTTCAATGAAACGTTATAATAATATAGATTATTTATTGTATAAAAATGTTTACAAAATAATTTTTTTTTTGTTTTTGTTTAATTTTAAAAATTTTTATATCTATTTTAATAATCATTTAAGTATAAAAGAATTTATATGATTTGATTACGTTAAAAAGATAACAGAAGAATGCTTTTCGATACTATTATAAATGTATATATGAGTATACGTAATGAATAATTTTATGTTATCATCAGTATAAAATCGAATAAAATGTGACTTAAAAATAGATAATAATGCAGCATATTGTACGAGTATTTTGTTATAATATGAGATATCAAAAAATGTTTTTATCTTATTTTATTATTTTTGTTTATTTTCATTTCAAACATTTTTCAATTGAATAATGTAATATACTTAGAAATACTTAAAATATAAAATTATATTATTTGAAAATGAATTTATGTCTATCGAGTAATATGAAATAGATTGTGTTAAAATAATTTTTATACTTTTTTTTAAATCTTAAAATTTCAACAGAACTAAAAAATGAAATACATACACTATAGGAAGGCACATTAAATTATTCTATTTAATTAGAAAAAAAAAAAAAAAATTGAACAATTTAAAAATCACTTCATTTATTAGAATTTTAAAATTCACTAACTAACACTTCACCTTATAAATATTAAACCATAAAATTTATTATCAATTAATCATTTTGGATTCAATTTAAATGTCAAAACATTAGTTACCAACGCATACCAAGGTCCAAAATTTTTATTCTAATTTGATTCAAAATTGATTCAATATTATATACGTTGTGTGTTATTTATATATATAGACGTTAGCATCTGCATTTTGCGTTTTTCTATTAACATGAAATCGATTATAATTATTCTTAGTACATATTTGTATTATTTTAGTGATCATTATTCTCCATAGTGTAGATATTCAAATCCTTTACACATTTCATTCTCCTATAGTGATATAAATTCAATTTCAAAATGTATAGCCATTTGTGTAGTTAAATAATTCAATTCTAAAGCACATACAGTTTTATTTATTTTTTTTTTTAATTTTATATCATAAAAGTATAATAATTAATGATATATCTACTCTGCTAATAATTATTTTAGTGCCAGTCAGCTAATAATAATTGCCTATCCTATAATACAGAGTGAATGTAAGTATCTATACAAGTGTGAAATGAAGTCATTTTAAAATTTAGAATTTATCCATTAAAAATTCTATATATATTCTACGTATATGATTAGAATATTTGTATCCGTTACACAATGCAATATTATATCTAAATAGAAAAGAAATTTATATAACGTATGTGTATGTATACTGTATACCATAAATTCATATTTAGTCAAAATCAATAAATCATCTGATCAAACAAAAAGTGAAAAAATAAAAAACATTATTTTATCGAATATTTTAACACATTTTCCAATTTATTCGAACTCAATTTGCATACTATGGGTCAAGGGTGAGTTTCAAAACGCCTCAAAAATGTGTTGTGATACGGCATCAAAACAGTCATGATGCAAAGTTTTAAAACAGCATTAATGCTTCGTATCGATATTGCAGTTCTACAACTTTGACGGTTTGAAACGAATTTGTTGCTTTGTTTTAACAACAAGAAAAATGGTCCACCTCCTGCAGTACATAATTTTAAAATTTAATTAATTCATTCTCTGCACTAAATCAAAAAAGGTGAAACAATTTTTTTAATAAAATTAAACAATATCAGGATGGACATACATACTTTATATATAGCCATTTTCGAATGAGCAAAAACACCACTCTCCATTTTTTTTGGAATTTGTCACTAGTATTAAAATACTACACATTAAAAATTCAATTTATCATCATAAAAGTACAAAATTTTTGTTTAAAACAGACTGACCTTTGGTTCCATATAACAAAATTCATATAAAAATAAATCATTGAAATGATATTGAGAAATAAAATGTATTCAAATCTATTTTGCATCATAAAAATTCAGGAAGTGTATAGATTGCTTGACAGATGCGTATTAGATGCATTCACAATAAGTTTTGAAACTTAGACATTGTCATCGATTTAAGTGTTATAGTTTTGAAATTGTTGATTATGCGTCGAGGCGGTATTTAAACGTTTTGAAACTCACCCTATCATATATTGTATACTCGTTTATTGTTGTAGATTTTAATAGAATTTAAAAATTTTTATTTGATTTTTATTTTTCTAATGGTCGTGTGAATTATTGAACTCATTGATTATAGATCTTGTGTTTTTTTTTTTTTGCTCCATTGAATACCTCTCTATGTAGATAGAAACAATCCGTTCATATATAATTATGGGCGCCTTAATAATATACATATTAATACACTACTAATAATAATTATAATTTTCTTTTTTATTATAAATAATTTTTTCAAATGTTCTCGTATTAATTTCAATTTCTAATTGCATACAAAACATAAAGAATTTGATCTATCACATGTATTATTCACCAATTTATTGTTATTATCGTGCATAGTGGCGGTATATACATAATATTTTAATTTTATGTCTGGAATGATGATGTGATATGTTGTGTGTGATCATAACATCAAAAATAAAACACTTACTCCATTTGATTGTATGCAAATTTTAACAAGCAACCAATCAAAAAAAAAAAAAAAAGCAAAAAATAAATAAAATTCATACATGAAACGATACAGTGAAATTTAATTACCGTCATTTAAGCTGAATTATAATCAAAAAATTATTAACAAATATTAGACCATATAAAATCGCTTCTAACTACATATACACTCATGCCTATATGAGTTTGTGTGTAATAATAAAGATGTCAAATACGATCGTATATTCGCATAACTCAATATTTATATTATTAATGGTTTTCATACTGAATTTAAATTATTATTATTGTTATTTTCATTAGTATACTAGACCAATTTTGGATTAGAATTTGTTATACTATAGCATATACATATATATAGATATTAGATAATGTATATAAGATAGAAAATATTTTGAATGTTTTAAAAGTTTTTTATTGTGACGACAAAATTATAAATATTGATTTTGAATTTAAATTAGGTTTTTTGATATTTTTCATTTTATCATAGTTCATGTAAGTATATGTCTTGTAATTTTAGATTGATGAGTGTGAAGGTGGTCTAAGTTTTAATTTTATATAAAAAAAAAAATAAATAAATAAAATAAAAATACGTATTAATTTTTGTTTCAAAATGTTTATCTAAAGTAGATAATGTATATAAGGTATAAAATCCCAATATATGCTGCGAAGAAGCGTTTCTTGAGCGGTTTTTGGAGAGTAAAGTTTCTTCTGTGCAGCATACTGAGCTAAGTAGATGAAAATTTTGAATAAAATCCCATAAAAGGTAATATTTAAGTCGATATGTAATTATATTATATATAGAATTTATCGAAGAGGCTGTCTTTTACTATCTATATGTATTTTTTCTAAAACTAAATTAAGTACGTATACTTTGTTAAAAATTATGGAGCCCTAAATGCCATCTGATGGTATTCCATATTATGTAAATCTGTATTTATTTGTATGTATGTATACTTCCTAAATTGTAGACCCTCCAGACTTGAGTCACTTTCATAAATTTTATAATCTGTTAACATCTAAAATGCGTAATTATCTATATTTTATTTGTTTGCCTATGGCTACTAATCGTTGACTATCTATATATTTACGGCTGAACAAACGAATATAATTTTATAATATGTAACATATATATGTAAGTCACATTTACATATATTCGTATTTGTATACTTAATATATGCATGTATACACTGTGTGCTTAATCAATATGTGTATGTGTAATGTAAATCGATCAAATTAATTTGAACTGTCGAAATATTTTCATCTAAACCATCTGTTTCTCATGTATACTATGTACCTTCTTATATACAATTTAAATTATGTCTAAATATATACAAATGTAATATTTACATGCAGCATAATGTACATTATAAAATAATTTTGAAAAATTATTATTCATTCTTCTTCTATATACATATACCTCTTGTTTATTTGCTTGTGTACAAACATGCATGTTAAAATTATCAAAACAATCAATTACCATAATCCAACTAATAATAATAATAACAATAATAATCATATATGAAGTGGGTGGCAAATACAAAAAAAAAGTAGGCAAAATCATGACTACAAGCGATTCGATTTAACATTAAGTAGCGCAATAATAGCAATAGCAAAATTATTGTACTATTATGTACTATATGCTTATATAAATATATAATATGTGAATATGTACATGTGTGTGTACTATGTAGATCTTCTTTCATTACAACATTTATTATGTGAATAAGCAAGAGAAAAAACATGATGATGGTATCACCAAAAATTTCATTATACATTATAAATATCCCTAGTCTTTTTCAATACTTTTTTTTGGTTTCTTTTTAATTAAATTACTTAACATTGAATTTAATTGAAACAAAATAAGAAGAAGAAGAAATAATAAGATCTCTTCTTATATTATTATGTGGTTTTCATTTGGCTTGTAACAAAATTAATAAAATCGTGTGTAACTTTTACTACAACAACGTGACGCGAGAGTAATCATCGAATTTTTAAATAGCAATATTATCGTATTGATCCACAGATAAATAATAATCATGTTCATGCAATATGTTGTTAACAACATCGATGAATGTATGTGTTATGTATGTATATGTATATCGGTATTATTGACCATGAAAATTGATGAAAATTTTGTAACTGAAAATAGAAAAAACAAAATGATTAGTATAGGTATTTAAAATGAATACGCCAAGAAAAAAAAATTTTTTTTTCTTATTTCGTTTTTTCATTACGGAAAACAGAATAATTTTTAATAGTGTGTGAGCAATCAATATAATAAAAATAAAGACGAAAAATTTAATTCAAAACAGTAGCTAATAAAATAAATTAATTAATCTTATAATAATCAAATAAATTTGAATCCATTACAGAAAATTATATTTGTATGTATGTACATTTAACATAACACTGTAAACTGTACACTGACTATTTATGTAATTGTGATTGTAATTTTGAATTTGAAAAAAAATAAAAAATAGTTTTTTTCTTCACGTTTCGTTTACACATTCAATGACCTACACCAATATATAGGCATAACGAAAAATAAATGTTTTTTTTAATAAAAATCTACTGTACCAATAGAACTACACATATATTTTCCATTTTCACAAACATTTTTTTTTCTTTGATTTTATTAAAGAATTTTGTTTGTTTATAAATTTGTTTATTGTATTGATATCTGTTCTATTTTTATGATTTTTCATAAATATTTATAAAATTTGGATTTGATTATCTACATTTCGTTTTTTAATTCCTTCTTTTTTTTTAAATGATCATTAATTGGTGCATTAGATTTATTAATTACTCTATTTGTATACATCATGTGTGCTCGTATATACATAAGTATGTAACATACACTCAAAGAAATTTCGATAGCTTCAACGTTCCAAGTACTTATATTTTTTGTAATCCTAATCCAAATAATCCTAAAATGAAACATCAGCTCATCAAACTGAACTATAAAGAAATGAGTGTCAGCTGAGTTCTTCTGGTCAGTACTACCTCTCTAATAAGAGCGCATTCATTATCATTCATTATCTCGCAATTTTTTCTTTCAATAAAATGTATGAGAAACACGAAAAAAATTTGACAATATTTTACTATTGTTCTACATTATACGCTCCAAGTATAGGAGAACGAGTAAAGCAAGAGAGTCGGTGTATATAGTTAGTAGTATAGCAGTAGAGTCATTAGCACTAACAAGTTACGTTAGTCTTATGTAGCAGTGCGGTTGTTCACAGTTAACTGCAGTACGATCTACGCTAGGAGTACCTTACATACCATATACTAGCTGTGCTCATTTCACGTGAGCAAAGTGCTTAAAGATCAGTTTGGTTTAATACTTCACTAAATTTTTATGTGTGAACTGCTCAAACAATTTTTCAAAAGTAGTTCACTCATTACTTTGTAAGTAGTTACGTTATTTCTTTCTACCAGATGTCTTTTTAGTTCCAGATTATTCAACAGATGGAAATTGACTGTTTAGATTAGATTTCTTGGTATAAACAAATATCATATGGAGTGTTTTATATAAATCTTTAATATAGATTTTTCAAATTTAAAGTAAGATAATTTTAAGGTTATCCTTTGCTTCACTTGTCAAATTTATTAATGTTTCTTTGAATAGTTTGAGTCATTGCTAAAATAATTGCTTAGAAGTAATTCGCTCACGTGAAAGGAACACAGCTACTATTGTACTAGTAACTATTTTCATTCATAAGAAAAATCCATTTCGCCTTCATATTTGTTCTGTACTATATACATCATAAGAAGTATACAAGAAACAGGAAAAGGTAGTATAAGCAGTATTAATGCATGGTACAAACAAAACAGAAACATAATGCGTTAGCCTAGTATTATAGTAACACTGCTCCTGTTCTAATCATCTATTTTCTTTCATTTATACTTTCAAAATTTAAGGGTGGAATTTTAGAAGTATCACTGAGTATTTTTCATACATTTTTGATTTCTTTTAATTTCAATGTAAATAACTTGAATTCTTAAATGTCGCTATATTAACTGATTTCATTACACACAAGATTTAAATTTTTCATTCTGTTATTTTTTTTTTTTTTTTTTGAAAAATTTTAAATGAAATTTTTCTTGATATATTTGATGTTTCCTGATTACTGGGTTACTGATTACATGACCAGTAGTATGTAAAATTTTCTAGTATGCCAATTCTTTAAATTATAGAAAATGATTGATGAATCTGATACTCATTTATGTTTATTTTTATAAATGCAAAAATGTGTTCAAAAATATTCCAAAACAAAAAATTAGCTACATACGAACATATACGCTGTACATATAAGTAGTACATACATATACTTGTACTGCGAGAAGATGTTACGAAAAAATACTTATTTATAGGTATGTGCATGCACATAGGATTTTCGCTTTATATTTTAATTGACGAGTAGTATATGAAATTAAATATTTACATTAGCTCCAGATAATATTTAAGAAATTGAAAGTCTTTAATCTTCGGCAAATCTTTAAATTTTAAAAAGAAAACATAAGAAAATCATAACACATTTAAATTAAAATAGAAAAATTTTATAATTTCATACAAACATTCATATAATATAGGATAGGCATATGATTTGTTGATATTTTTATTACTTAAATGTAATCTATATACACTGATTAAGTGTAGAAGGTGAATTCACACTTAAAACATAGATTTCCAATTAAAATTTAAGAGAAAAAAAAAATATTATTTTATATGGTTCAAATGATTTTATTTCTTTATTGTTGTTGTTTGTTTGTTTTTTTTCGTTTTAAAATTTTAAAATGAAAATAATGTTGATTTGCGAAAATTCGAAATGAACAGAGATAAAAGAAAAATTAACAACAGATAATTCATTTTTGCTTTGATAGCGAATATGAAAGAAGAACAAAATTATTTTAAAAAAAAAATCGGTGTAAGCATAAATGCATTTAAATGAGATTTTTCAGTTTAATCTTGAATGATGTGGAAAAGATGTAAAGAGGTATACAGAGATTTAGACACGCATTTAGCAATTGAATGCCAATTTGATCAAAGAGTTTATATTCTTCATATATTTATTTAGAAGTAAAATAAACAAAATAAAAGAACACCTATACTACTCTCTTCATTCCATCGTACCATACTTTCTCTATATATCATGCCATGTACTCGTATTTTCATTCATGTGAAAAATTCATTTCTCTTCATACTCTTCATACTGTTCTGCACTACACATTTTACACCATAAGAATTATACAAGAAGCAGGAAGAGATAGTAAGTAGTATAGCAAAGACTGGGGTATCTGGGTTGGTTGGGTAAATCTGGATGGGTGGGTCAGTCTGGGTGATTGGGTTAGTCTTTGTCGGTGGGTTAGTTTCGTTGGTTGGGTCAGTCTGGGTTGGTTGGGTAAATCTGCGTGGGTGGGTCAGCCTGGATGGGTGGGTAAATCTGGGTGGGTGGGTCAGTCTGGGTTGGTTAGGTAAATCTGGGTAGGTGGGTCAGTCTGGGTGGGTGGGTCAGTCAGAGTGGATGGGTCAGTCTGGGTGGGTGGGTTAGTCTGGGTTTGTTGGGTTAGTCTGGGTGGGTGGTTGTGTTACATTATTATACAGTAAAATATATTTTTTTTAATTCTTATTTAATATTCACACATTACTTGCTTTTTGCTAAATTAATTTTATTTACATAATTCAAATAATATTAAAAAAAAGTAATTATGTTAATAAAAACTATTTTTTTTATACGTGTCCTCTTAACTTAGTCACTAACTGTACAAATAATACAATATTGACAATACATAAACAAAATTTCAACTTCAAATGTCAAAGACAACCGAAGTTAAAAGATAACTAAACTAAAACGCAGTGTGTCATGCAATTGGTTTCGAATTAGTTACAAACTAAACGGTTTAGTTAAATTCGGTGTGTCTATAGTCTAACAGTCCCATCAGTCCATTATGTTCAATGATGTTGAATGTTGTTGAAATTGTTCAAAAGCATAGTATGAAGTATGAATGATATATGTAGATAGTATATACATAGCTATGTATATAATATGTATACCAAACTACATTATCTATGATACAGTTAGTACATGTTCGAATCATACCACATTTCCTGTAGTCAAGACAATTTCGTTAAAATTATTTTTATTTCAAAACAAAACCAAGTAAACAAATAATGTGCAGGGCTGTATTGTATTACGGCAGAAATGTGTTTGTTGTTTGTACATTTTTAATAAAAAAACTGTAATATTCTTTCGTTACTTGTTTGAAAAATTAAATTTAAATTTTACGTAGAGAAAAAAAATCAGTTATATCCAAGCCCATAGAAGAATTATTAGAAATTAGTATCTTTTCAAATTAAAAAACACTTTTTTAAATGCATTCGAACATTAGAACAGTATTTTGGTATGCGAATGATGTTTTACTTTTGATTTCATAACACCTGAGAATAAGGTCATGAGTGGCATACAAGTGAAATATTCACTGGTATTATAGTGTGGTAATAAATTATGATGACAAATTCTTTGATCTCTAATTTTTGAGTAGGACATAGAATTTCAAATTTTTTTTTTTTATTTTTCAACTTTGAATTTCAGATCAATTGTCGAAAGATTTTTAGAATTGTAGCCTCTATCACGAATCACTGACCAATTGATAATCAATCAATAAGATTAGGACTGCTGCGTATTAAGTTCAATGCAAAAGCTGATAAGATATAGAACTAAGAACTGAACAGGAAACACGAATTTTCTATTTTTTAGGTGCTCAACTTTAGTAAAAACTAGAAACAAGGCGTCTGATAAATATTTTTCTAGATGATATTAAAAAACTCATTTGTACAGTCAAACCCATCAGGATGGCTGTTACCAACAACCGCCAATTTTCAACACATTGAATTTCACGAGGAAGCTACTAAGGAAAAATTTTCCACAGTCATTAAGAACTGAGATTGCAGCCCACCTACCTTCTTGGAGCTTGAACTGCACATTTTATAAAAAAAAACTTTGAAAACTTCTAAATATACACATGTATTAACATACTTACATATACTCATACCCGTATATATAAGTATCTACTCGTACTTACTTATAGATGACTTAGATCTTAGATGTATCAGTTCACTGCACTTTCACATAACATATTTGTCTATTGTCTGTATACCAATTCATATAGAAAACAATTAAATATTTGCTGTTTATTATCATCGGTGTTTTTTAAATTTTCACTTTTATTTTTATTTTCATTTTCTTATTCATGTCATGCCATGTTAACTACTTTTCAGTTTTCATGTATCTCATATTATTTTATGATTTACATTCATTCGTTAATTTGTCATCGTTCGTTATTATCAACGTATTGTTGAGTGTATAGTGTAGTTCAACAAAATGCTTAAAAAACAATCTGAAATACAAATAAGAAGGTATAAAGACATTACACGCAGATAAGTACTACATGAATACATTAAAAGAATAGCAAAGTTATAAAAAAAAAAAAAAATTTGCAAAAAAAATAACAAAAAAAAAATGGTTGCAAATTTTGAATCAAATTCACCTAAAAGAATCGTATGTAGCTAGGTACATACGAGTAGAAGCGAAAAGTAATAAAAAATATGGAGTTTATCTTTTAAAGGTTGTATTCGTACTTCACATAACATGAAAAATGTAGAAATAAGAATGTAATTATTATTATTATCTCATAGCATATTATGTAGGAACGTGTAGTATGTACATATGTAAATGAGAGTGTATGTGGCGTATATTATAGTGTACTATGTACGTATGTAATATATTAAGTTTGGGAAGGTCGTGTACTCCATAGATAAAATACGAACAAACGAAATATAATTTTTTGATTTTTTTTTTTAATTCACGAATCCATTGTTTTGTTTTGTATGAAAATTAAACTATAAAAATGTATATGCACATACATATAGATACATAAAAAGCGATTGCAACTATTAAATTAGTAACAATAATGTACAATTACCATCCCCAAAAATTAATTTTTGAATTAATTTGTCATTTTATTTGAATACTGAATTACTGTGATTGCATGACAGACTCGGGCCACATTTAATTTTTTTTTCTATTTCCTTATAAATTGTATGTAAGTATGATACATTGTATACAGTGTATATTTATAGAAATTACAAAAAAAAAAAAAACATCAAGTTTTTAATTTTTTTTTATTTATTATTTTTGCCTTAATTTTCTTGACTATTTTATGGAATTTTTATTCTACAGTCTATTTTATACAATTACAAGTGATAACCACGCACGCGCACCGCTTACGTTTTTATATACAATCAACTTTAAAATAGTAATTTTTTAAACACTTTATCTACATAAATTTAAGCATGTTGCATACATACACATATGAAAATTTATTTTCTTACATACATAAACGTACATTCATATCTCGATGACAAAAAAAAAACAAAATGACAAATGAATTGGTAGGTCTATAGATATCACTGTTGTTTGTAAATAAATTATTCACCACACATAAGTAAATTTGACAGCAATGTTTTTAAAAAAATTTTTTTTAATGAAGAATTAAACGTGAAAAAAAATATAAAATTTACAATAATACGAAAAATTCATTTAAAAACGATAATAAAATAATGAGGATTTTCCTCCCTCTTCAACATATACGAGTATATGTTTGCAAATATACATAAATGTTATGAATGTAAACGTCATGTATTTTTCCCGTGTTTTTATTACTTTTTTCTTTGCCTCTTTTGAAGTTTTGAATAGAAGTTCAAAAATAGAATAAAACAATCTGAAAAATGTAAAAAAAAATATATAAAAATAAAAATATAAAAGACAATATTGTTACATAGTCAGTCGAATATGATGAATGTGTGTATATAATTTTGTGAATTATTATTATAATGTGTTGTCTGTATTACATGTATACGAATGCGATGACTTCAATTTTTTAATCACAATTTTATTTCATTTCATTTAATTTTTTTTTTTTTTTTTTTGCAAACTAGAAGTAAACATATTTACATAATATTATGTTTGTTATTCTACTGATTTACTAACTTACCAAACCAACCGATTGACTGACTGACTAACTTACTGATTATATAGCAGAGTTAGGGTGAGTTTCAAAACGTTTAAATACTGCCTCGATGCATAATCAACAGTTTCAAAACTATAACACTTAAATCGATAACAATGTCTACAGTTTCAAAACTCATTGTGAATGCATCTGATACTGACACGCATCTGTCAAAGCAATCTACGCATCCTGAATTTTTATGACGCAAAATAGATTTGAATAGATTTTATTTCTCAATACCATTTTAATGATTTATTTTTATATGAATTTTGTTATATGGAACCAAAGGTCTGGGTGAGTTTCAAAACGCCTCAGAAATGTGTTGTGATACGGCATCAAAACAGTCGTGATGCAAAGTTTTAAAACAGCATTAATGCTTCGCATCTATATTGCTGTTCTACAAATTTGACGTTTTGAAACGAATTTGTTGCTTTGTTTTGACAACAAGAAAAATGGTTCACCTCCTGCAGTACATAATTTTAAAATTTAATTCATTCAATTCTCTACACTAAATCAAAAAAGGTGAAACAATTTTTTAATAAAATTAAACAATATCAGGATGGACATATTTTATAGCCATTTTCGAATGAGCAAAAACACCTTCAGTGTAAGTACTCGTATAATATAGTACTCTCCATTTTTTTGGAATTTGTCATTAATATTAAAACACTGTAGACATTAAAAATTCAATTTATCATCATAAAAGTACAAAATTTTTGTTTAAAACAGAATGACTTTTGGTTCCATATAAAAAAATTCACATAAAAATTAAATAATTGAAATGATTTTGAGAAAAAAAAATCTATTCAAATCTATTTTGCATCATAAAAATTCAGGATGCGTAGATTGCTTGACAGATGGGTATCAGATGCATTCACAATGAGTTTTGGAACTGTAGACATTGTCATCGATTTAAGTGTTACCGTTTTGAAACTGTTGATTATGCATCGAGGCGGTATTTAAACGTTTTGAAACTCACCCTCTGTCTATTTTAACCAAGAATTTTGTACTTTTATGATGATAAATTGAATTTTTAATGTCTAGTGTTTTAATATTAATGACAAATTCCAAAAAATGGAGAGTGGTGTTTTTGCTCATTCGAAAATGGCTATAAAATATGTCCATCCTGATATTGTTTAATTTTATTAAAAAATTGTTTCACCTTTTTTGATTTACTGTAGAGAATGAATTAATTAAATTTTAAAATTATGTTACTGCAGGAGGTGGACCATTTTTCTTGTTGTTAAAACAAAGCAACAAATTCGTTTTAAAACGTCAAAGTTGTAGAACTGCAATATCGATGCGAAGCATTAATGGTGTTTTAAAACTTTGCATTATGACTGTTCTGATGCCGTATCACAACACATTTTTTAGTCGTTTTGAAACTCACCTTTACTACATACTACATGCAGTCAGTCAGTCAGTCAGTCATCTAAGTATACACCTGTGCACCAGCATCATACATAATTTTAACTACATTTTTATAACTCTATAAACATTCATACAGTATAGTATACAGTATAGTATACAGTATAGTACAGCGAGTACATATACGATGATAATATAACGATCTGTATACATATAATATATTGTGCATAAAATATACATGACTATACGAGTACTATACGGAGTTATATACATAAAAGTGTTTTTTGATTTGTTCAAATTTTTTTTATTTTAAATTTAGTATTACTAGTATATTTTTACTGTGAAGTTTATTACTTTATAGAAATTCGTTATATCACCATACTACTACTAAGTATTTATTAATAATTTTACCGGATTATTATGAGTGACTAAAATTTTCGAAATAATTCAAAAATAAAAAGTACAAAACATGTATGTGTTCGCGTAACTAATTATCTTTTTTTTTTTTTATTAAGAATATATAATGTATTATTATAAAAATAAAAACTAAAACATCTATAATTAATTATTACTTTAATGCAAAATAAAAAAACAAAAATTGTTTTTTATAAAACAAAATAAGTAATAATTAACACAACAAATAATTTTTTTGATTAAACTTTTATTTAATTTTAATTTAATGTACATATTTAAAAATTGTATTCTTATATATCTATAGAATTTTTGTATTTTAATATGTACATTTGTAAAAAAATTCATCCTTAATGACTTTTTCTTGAAAATTCGCATACATTTACGGTATAATTCATTTTCATATTCTCAAATATTAAATAACAAACGTTACGAAATCAACATGAATATTTCATTTTTCATTCAACAAAATACAAAATATTCAAAATATATCAACCGGATATATTAGAGGAATTCAAGGATTTTAATTATTCAAAAGAAAAAATTGATAAAAAACAAATAATAATAAATTAATTGAAAGTGATAATGTGAAACAGAAAGAAAGAAAATACTATCAAAAAATTTTTATAAAATATATGTCAAGGAATTAAATCAAAAATAAGTATAATACGAATAATATAGAAAAGAATATACTTACTACAGAGAAGTGTCGTTATGGCCATGTATAGGCCAGCAGTGAGAATCATTTTGAAATTATTTGAGCTTGTAAGTGTCTATTTGTATATGGGATATTGGAATTCCAAAAAAAAATTATCTAATAAGAAAAATTAAAAATACTTAAAACAAAAAAATTAAATATTTATAATGTAATTAAATGCAATATTTTATTGTCACATGTCTAATATTTAGATACTATTTTTGTTTCATATAACAAATAATTTTATTTGAAAAATAATTTAATTTCTTCTAATAATATGTGTATAATAATTTATTAATTATATAGCTATTCGCATACTCGTATTTATTGTAGTATCATCTGCTTTTGTAAATGTACTCATCTCGTCTTGTGCTGTAGGTTGCAGTAATTATGTACTCACCTACACCTTGAACTTTTACAATAAAATCAATAAATAATGATTAAATTTGTGTAACAAATAAGAATAAAAAACAAAATATTTACATATATATTTTTATTACAAAATTTAAAATTTATTTTCGAAATTTTTTCTAATACTATTGACACACTGCAGAGATAAAGCATGGTTATCTCAGTTTTCTGGTTTATCTTTGTGATAACCGACTTTCAGAACTCGGTTAAGTTAACCGAGTTTCTAGAACTTAGTTATCTTGTTAACCAAGTTCAAACTCAGTTATCTTTGACGTTTGTGCTATTCATTTTTTTTTTTTTTATATTATATTTAAACAAACTGTCAAACCAAATTTCAGCTAACATTTATGCTTCATAGATGAAAAATAATTAGTGTTTGAATTTAACTCGACAGGTGTTGCATGAATACATAAACTAGTTCACCTCAATTTAAATGTGTCACCCATGTCAGGTTATCGATAAACCATTTGTGATAACCATGGTTTATCTCTGCAGTGTGTCAATAGTATAAAGAATTTTATAGATTTTTTCATGTTTTTATCTAATTTTTATCAAAATATTTTATTAAATTTTTAAATTTTTCTTTTTTTTTTCAATTTTTGTGTTTTGTTAAATTTTAATAATTTTATGAAAAAAAAAAAATGTGAAACGCCATCACACACAATAGTTTGGTTGCATTGCATGTGTTATAACAAAACAATTAACTGATCAAGAGGCTAGAAGAATAGCATTAAGAAATCAAAAATTCTCAAGAGAATGGAGTCTATTGAATAATGTTACATGGTCAAGAGAAGGAAACGCATTCGCTAATGTAACGTATGGTGGTTATACGCTTATAACTGGATTATTATTAATTTCTAGGTAATTTATTTATTTATTTGTATACATACTCATATATTTTAAATTTATTTGCAATTGTATAAACATTCATAAATGTACATATGTAAAAATGTATATGCAAATATGCACATTAGGTAGATAAATACATATTATAATGCAATCATATAACTTGAAGCAATGTCAAGTTAGAAAATAATCAATTCTACACACATATATACTGTATACATACACACATAATTCACCAAGGAATAATTTGTACAAATAAAAATTGAAAAGAAAATAATTTTTGAAATGTATGAAAATGAATTTTTAAACTTGAATTCCATGGAAAATGATAATTTCCTAAATACAAGTTATATTTTTTTTTCTATCTATGTATGTACATACATGCATCTCATAAAAATGCAATTTTTATTGAAATAAATTATGTATTAGGAAAACCCCTTTACAATCAATCATAGTGTAGAAGTATTAATGACTTCTGGAATCGAATACAATTGATTAATTATAGGTATTTTTTGTAAAGTGTGAAGAAATAAAAATGTGTAAAAAGAAAAAAAAAATAAATCCTGAATGTTGTGAAATAAATAATTTCAAAGCAAAAGTAATTTCAAATTAAAAATAATATTGTAGACACACAGAGGTTGAAATTAAGTATTTTGCTAATTTCAGCCTCGAAATCCGGGAAAAACGACGGATTTGGGCCGAAATCTAGTCAGCGAAATTACATAAAAAATACGTAATTTCGCTCGAAATCTATACTCATGTTTCGTTCTTTACGTAGAAATATCTAGATATTACGTAGAAATGCCATATCTTTGGCATCACTAGACCGATCTGTACAATTCAAATATCAAAGTAAAGACTGATTAATTATCTTTCCAATGAATGCAAAATAATTCGAAACCACCAAGGATTTAGTGAGTTATGACCACAAATAAGAAACAAGTCACTTGACCTCAAAAAAAAACTTCTGAACCCCCTAGATCCTCACCCATTGATATTATACCCCCACCCCTCCACCATGCGATTTTTTTCGTTTTTCAGCAAGACCTATCGACTGGCAAAATGCCTGCACCTGAACTCCGGACACCCTGTATAGTACAAATATAGATGCTAAAAATAGATGCATATATTCAAATAATTTAATGAGGGTATTCACTTAATGTAACAAAGGGTATAAAGGCATTTAAACCGAATAAACCATGTAAATACGTGTATTTTACTAGGTCTACTATAGGTTTACGAGCATTTTTTACTACACATTAAGTGAATACCCTTAAATACTTAGATAGAAAGACAAATTATTAATTCATATGAATGTGTATGCATTTATATACGAGTATGTTACACCACACTCCTTGATTTAATTTTTTTATTTTTGTAATTTTCTTAAAAGAAATATTTTCATATGCATTCATGTACATATTTACATTTTCATTTTCTTATTCTATGCTTTTTTTTCAATTCGATTTTTACTAATTTTAAACATTATGTTCGTTCATTTTGTTTTTATATTCGTTGTTGCTATACGTGATCAATGTTTTCTCTAGAACTACAGAACACATTATACTGTGCACACTTACTGTTTCATTTTTAACTAGAAATTCATACTCGTATTTTTACTACTTCATCCATCATATTCATTACAACTGCAATTGATAATGAAGATCAAATAGAGTATAGAAGCGTTAGCAGGGTAGGATTTTTAATTAGAAAATATTAAAAATTTTTTTTTTCTTCCACATGTTCGTTCTGTTAATGAAAATGTCAAAATAATTCATTGAAATAATTCAAATTAATTTTTATTATAACACTGAAAACGAAAATTAAAGAGAAATGAATAAAAATTATTAATAAGCGCGATCATACGACACCCGCCTGTAGACAAATTTAATTTCAAACGTAATTTCAGAATAATATCGATAATATTCAGAATTTTTTTTTTCAATTTCAGGTGCATAAATTCAAAATCTGGACCATCATTAACTGACAGGATATTTTTGATAATTGGTGTATTATTCTTCTTTGCAATCGGTAAGATAAGATTTCAATTCTTTTGAACGAGGATCTGTAATTCAGAATGTAATTTGTCTATTTTCATGTTTTTTTATGTTAGGATCTCTTGTCTATGCATCAATCGAACAAGTACCATCGGAATTATTCGATAATGCAATTATCTTAGGATCATTATCATATTTTGTCGGATTACTATTATTGATTGATTTAGGCGATCAATCACAACGTCTAACATCGACTCAAACACAAACCGAACAACTGAAAAATAATCAAACCTCAACACAGACTGGAACTACTGGTGATGGTAGGGGTACAAGTGTTACATCTGGTGGATTACGTACATCTGAGTTCAAGCAATTAAACATTCCATTGACTGAAAACGATATTAACAACATTGCTGTTGCTGCTGATGGACGACAATCAATTGGATCCGAAATCGCTACATTGCATGAAATTCCAGCAAATGGTTATTATTTTGCTGGTGAACGTGTTGATACTGTTCATACAACAGAATTGCCAAAATTACAGCAGCCAATTATTACGAAAATAAAATACGGTGAAAAATATTACGTTGGTCAACCGATAAAGACAAAAGTGAAAAAATTATCTCGAAAACCAGATAGGAATATCGAATTTGATGAGTATTCTGTTAGACATGTTCCACAATCGACAATGTCATCGTATAGGAATGTTACAGATACAAGATCTGATGGTTTTTCGACATATTCAAAACATGATTTTCATACGACAACAAGTGAAGATGATAATTTTGATCGTCCGATAAGACCTGGTTTTGTTGCGCAAGCAGCACGCATGTGGGATCGTCGTGCCAGAAGAGGATCTTTCCACGAAAAAAGTACCATAGTTTAAGTTAAGGTTTTTAAATGAAAATCGATTACGGTTCTGTTTTTAATTCATTTTTTACTTTATTGTAAATAATTTTTAAGTTGAATATAAGAAATATATTATTTAAATAGAATATTTGGTTCCCCAATATATCATCTTACGAATACCCTGAAAGGAACTGTGAAATGAAAACACTTAATTGGTTAATTGATGAAATGAAATTTATTTAAATTTCTAGAACCAACACATAACAAAATACAATACATAACATATTCGTAATATTCCTAATTAAAGGTAAAATTGTGTAATAAAGAATTTATTTGATTTAAAATTACATCGATTATCACTTACGGTCAAGTTTCACATTAGAAACTTTTTCAAGTGTTTGAAAGTATTCAAATTTTTTTGGGATATTTCTATAGCCGTGCATTGAAAGTTTCAGCGCTTGACTATAGTGGTCTATTCTCTAACAGAACAGAACCAATTCATCCACATTCAAATATGCCAAATTTTTTTTTTTTATAATTTTGTGAAATAAGAAAAACAATTTTTAAATCCAATGATTCTTAAAATTTTAAAATGAGGTCAATTTACTTTTTAAATGAATTTCCCAACTTTTCTGCTTTTCCCCTCAGTAGATGACTTCATTTTTAATTCATTTTTTTTACACGCAATAACAATATCTGTGTCTCCAACAACATCTCCAGCAACGATGTCCACTATAGTATCCGCAATAACGATGCGTGCAGTAGCGATGATAACAGTATGAGCTGCAGTATGACGTTAAATAATGATCACATGACAAATAACAAGTCGATGAGCAGCACATTTTATTTTTGTATATTTATTTTGATTTTTCCTTGTTGTAAATCACTCGTTCACAAATAATTTTCTAATATCAAAGTACAAGAAAAAAAGAAAGGATTATCAAAATACGAAAGAGAAAAATCAAAAATTACAATCACTTACACGATTTTTTTGTTAAATTTTTATTGTAAGTTTCCTTTCAATTTGTTTTTTTTTTTTTTAATAATTTTCACTTTATTTTTACAAATTCCTTTTATATATTATCCTTATGGAAACTTCAAAATTTTGAATATATTCAACAGATTCAATTTGTTGACGAGTTGTTCATAAGTAGTACAACTGAAATCAAACGATAGTATGAGAATTATAAAAAGAAATATTTTTTTTGTCAATTTTCTTTTGAAAGGAAGAGAAATTTTTCTTCCATTAAATATTTTTGTTCCTATGTATATCCTTAATGGTAAATGAATATAAACATTTTTTCTTCATTACAGTTTACAATCGTTGCCATGGACGATTAGAATTTTTGATATCGATTTAACAAAATTTTCGAACTTGATCTAAATACAAAAATATAAAAAAAAAGAAAACAAAACAAAGAAAAAAAAAAATTCAAAAGAAAAATAAAATAAAATAAATAATAAGAGAAAATTATTTATGAAAGGCAATTATCGAAGAATATACACACAAATAATTTTGAGTTAACATAGAATTTATTATTCTTTTCATAAATAAACGTATTGTGCATAGTAGAAGCGTAGAAGCTTCTTAGAATTATTTCTGTTTATTTAATTTGTGATTTTATGTGATTGTGTGTAACTCTATGGGGAGGGAATAAAAATAAAATCAAATGACAAATTGTAAAGGAAAAAAAAATATATTACGAAAGTCGGTTAATAGATAAATAAAACATTGGATTTTATTGAAAAATAATAAATGAAGGTATGCCAGTATGTACATATGTGTGTTGATTCATATACAAAGAACGTTGAAAAATTAACATAAAAAGTAGTTGACCTGAAACGGAATAACTTTGCAAATTTCATCAGGGTCGTTGGGAATTATTTTTCGCGAATTTTTTTGGTAAATCGTAAGTACTCGTACTGAGAATAAATTAATGAACTTTGTGAAACAGAATTTACAAATTGAAGTTTGATTCCTCGTGTAAAATAATGGAATTATTATAGAATATCCTTTTTGAAAATGCAACATAATTTCTCTAAAAAAAATTGTCAGATAATAATAATTTAAAGATTTGGTAATGATTTTAAAAATCAAAATTTTTCTAAAACAAATGAAGGTCCAAAATTTCGAATACATATCTTTCGAAGTTTTAAAGTTTCAAAGTTCCAACAAATGTACTTTACTCTAATTTTCGTGTACTGTACTGCTATGTGCTGATACTTTCTATAAATTCACAGGCGAAATTCCAAAGACAATAAATTTTGTGTTAATGAAATTCCATATATAAAGTTGTCGGAAAAAAAAATGCACAATGTCGTTCTAATAAAAGCCAAATTAGAAGGCTACCTAAGTATAACAACGAAAAATATCATTAGACATTATCACTGATAGGAGACAACATTTGAACAGGGTGAAGGTTACAAAGCGATTATCGTATTTGGATTGTAACTTTTCTCTGCTTTGTTTTCGTTTAAAAGGAAAATTGTTTTTTTTTTTTTCTAACAGTCTATGACATTTTTGTAGTTGTCTTTTTGGTTCGATATTGTACAAGGGAACCATAATCATAAAAAAATTCAAAAATTTGCATTAGAAAAAATTTTTGTTAGTTATTTCTGTTTATATTTGTTTTTCGGAATGAGTTGATGTCACGGCAATTTACACAAAATATGGAAAAATGGAAATCGGTAGTGAGCGGATCGCTGCGGTATCGTATGTGTACGAGTATAAAATGAAACGTCGTAATTAGACCTTAAGTAGGATAGGCATAGATATTTTTATGGTATTATTATGAAATTGTTGTTTTAATTTTTTTTTTCGTATTTTTAATAAGAAGAAAAAAATGTTGAGAATCAATATTTTATGTAATGTACTCATATTTACCGTTCATAAATGAAAATCACTGAAAGTAAAATAAATCTAGGACACACGCAAACATAAAATTAATGTTATTTATTTAAATATTTAACATTTAGTGGGCTATAACTGTACATATGACGACACATATAAAAACTATATGTGGTTTGAAAAAATGAAGAGGATAACTTGTCTGGAATAATTTTTGAACATTTTAAAAATAGAAATATTTATATACAAGGACGTTGAACTTTTAATTTTGATGACAAGAATTTCTTAATATAGGATAGAAAGTGAATGCTTTTAATAATAAAAAAAAAAAAACTTTGTCAAATAAATTTAATGTAAATTTGTTATGCAATCATAAAATTTCTCGATAAATTTACAACGTAATCCTTTTTGTAAACATTTTTTTTCCATTTTTTTTTTTTTTTTTCAAAGTTACATAAATAATATTTTTTCATGAATTTGCATGGAAACAAAACGGTAAAATTTATTTTATTTACTTGCAAAATATTTTTCCTTGTGGTAGGTATGCCCCATTCGAAATTTCACATTCAAACGTTAAGGATTTGATTTTTAATTTTGGTTGAGGATCATCAGTTTTAGAAGGTAAATTATGAAAATTAGTAATAGGAAATAGAAAATATTTAAGGAAAGGAAATCCAAATGTTTTCAAATTTTATTATACGTAATTATATGTAAAATTATTTTTCGAAAATTAGAGTTTTGTGATGTTTGTTAAATTAAAAGTGCACGTATCCTGTATATAAGGAATATTTTTTACAATTAATTATATATTTTAAACAAGGATTAAAAGACAAGAAATTAACAAAAAAATTATTTTCGTGTGTGCTCCTTATAAAATTATATTTTTTAATTTAAAAAGGAATTTTTTATAAATTTCAAATAATTCTGTTTGTATATCTATTCTTTTTTTTTTTTTAAAAAAAAATTGTTCCAGGATCGTAATGTGTAATTGTACATCAAGTTCCTGTACAAAATGTGACGGTGTATGCACCTGTTCTTGTTCAGTATGCTGTGATTTATGCTGTTGTGATCATCATACTCACTGTACCAATCATCAACATCATCATCATCATCATCATCTTCGTCACCATCATCATATCCATCATCATCATAATGATGTTTGTCAGTGCTATCATCGACACAAATTCTGTTATTTTTGCTGCAAGAAAAAATGTCATTCACTGTAGACTTACCTATCTAAGTCTAAAAGAAAAATTGAAAAAAAAAAATATAATCCTGCCATCATTTACTTACACAATTTTTTGAAATTTGTTAAAAAAATATGTAGTATGTATATGTAAATTATTAATGTATAAATTTAGTGTTCAAATTCGTCATTTTACCATAAAGTTGCAGAGATATTTATGAATATAATCAATATAATGTAGTTTTAATTCTAAAAGAATCTGGATTTGAAAGTAATAGATCCGTTTTTTTAAAAAATAAGTAATAAACAAATTTGAAAATGTCAATAGTTTGTAGTATTTGAATTTTATAAAATTTTAATTCAAATAAATGTAAAACATCTTGTTGATATTATAGAAACATTTAAATTCGATTTTAAATTTTTATTTTTATTTTAATTCTGTAACTGACTGTCTGACTGAAAATTTAAAGCCCGCGTGTATGCAAAAATAAATTAAAATTATTTTATTATAGCAATAGCAGCATTCTGTTGGACTACCTACTTTTTTAAATTTTTTATAATTTTTAGCTGTTATTTCATTGGAAATTTTGAAAAATGGAAATGAAACAGACGTTGTTATTGATTGATTGAAAATAATCAACATTCACTGTATAAAAAGTTTTCTGTTATAAAGGAGGAAAAACAAAATTAAATTTTGAAAAAGAAAATTAGTTAATATTGAGGATATTATTTCTGTATTTCTATGGTCAGTTTCAAACTAACAAAAAAAAAAAAAGAAAAATGTAATCATAGTATCTCCAACTGGATGCAGAGAATGCAAACGAGGAATGACTGGAGAGACATACTGAAGCAATCTGAGACTTACCGAGGGATGTAAATGTAAATGTAACTCCATTAATGGTGGTGATGATCATAGTATCGATCTCATTATTTATTTGAAAATTCCTTAAGTTCTGTTCTAGGTTGTGTGAGATATTAAGGGCAAATAAATTCAAAAAAGAAGACTTTCCCTTTTTAAGAACAAAATAACAAAACATTTTAATAAATTTTCCTCAAATTACCTAATTAAATTGTAATTTATCTAGTGCTCAACACATAATTTCAAAAATTTATCTGTAGTCATAAATCAATCTATCGTTTTAATATCAATCAATCAATATCATTTCCAGTCAATCTATCGACTTTGGAAAAATTTCAAAAATTCTCAAAGTAATTTTCCAACATTGATATCAAAGGTCTTATTTACAAAAATGTATGCACGAGCTTGTGTCAGTGAAAGTGATACATGATACTTTATGCTATCCATTCCATTGTATTATTGTTTGTTAACAATAAAACTTATGAGAAAACGATAAATAGACAATTTAGACGTACATTCAAACTAAATTTTATTTTTTATGTAAGAGAAGGGAATTTACCAAAAACCAATTTACAAAATAGAAGAAATAAATATTACCAGAAACAATTAAAATATCATATTTTACATACGGAGAAAAAAAAAATAAAGATATCAAATTAAATATACTTGTATGTTGTACGCAACGTAGACATTTTGTGTACGTAACATAATTATATCAATCGTTTTATGTAATTACTTACATTGTTATTGTTATACAATGTCTGACTGAAATCGAATTCAAAATTCTATTGTTACAACATTTTTTTTGAACAAATTTCCTATATACCAGGGCAAAACTTTTGAATAATCCCATGTCTCATATGAGAATTTTTATTTATGTTTTTGTTTTAAATTTGATATGAGAAAATTTTACACAATGAAAAGTCCATAAAAATGAAAAATTTAAAATGATATTAATTATTTTAATGATATGGGTAACCACTTATTTGTACAACAACAAATACAATAAAAGACACTTTGTAGTTTGGAAACAAAAATATCAAAATCATGATGATCAATTTAGTCTATAATGTGGAATAAAATAATCGTACAAAAAAAAGGAAGTTATTTTGAATATAATTAGTTGCTTTGTTCATTTAAAATATTCGAAGCCTTCGAATGATCTTCAGATACATTAGACCATCAGAGACAGCCTCAGTAATATATCGTGGAAGTGAGTGGATTTATTACAATATTTCTACTCGTATTGTGTATGCATATTCTTACATAAAATTAATTTTGATTGAAATGATTACTTCCATATCAAGTCTACACCAATAAAAATCTAACGATTGAATTCATCAATCCATATCTATTTCGTAGGTTCATTACAGATTATTAAGACATAAAAGGAGAGGTATGTACATAGAAGCCCAGATATCTATAATGAATGATATGTAGATTTTGTCAGTTATCTACTACTGGTATACTGATTACTGGAATTCCATTATTTTGAGACTTATACAAGGTGTAAGACAAGGTGTTCACTCAACCAAATATCTCATTTTCAATCAACTCGAAAATAATATTGATCGGATACATGAATTTCGGTAATAATTTTTTTAGTTTTTGAATGACCGGAAAATTTCATGACATAACAGAGAGAATTAGGTAACTAGCTGATAGCGTTTTGTTTTTATATTTTGTTTTGTTTGTATTTTTCCACCTGAAGTTTAAACTTAATATTACATATACATATATGTATATGAAGAACTTCAAGCTCAGGTTACCGATTAAACGGACCGGTCACCGCTATACGTATACACCGGTAAAAATTATCGCATATTTTATTCTCTCTATAAACGAAATTTTCTGCATTGTAATGCAATTGATAAAAAAAAAACACCAATCTATATGACGTCATATATATTCGTCTTTCATTCATTATATTAACGAAAGATATTTTTCATTGACGTCACATATAAACGAATACTAAAGAGAAATATAATATATTTTATAGCAATCGTGTATACGTTACTATTATACTGCATTTATTAATTATAGATACGTACATATGTGTATATAGATATGGACATATGTTGTATGTTTTTTGTCCATTAAATTATTATCTAACGGAATAATATTTTGAAAAAGCTTTTCGAGATCACTCACTGTATCTGTACATATCTACCTACATACGAGTATGTATATTTTTTGTGCATTTTTTTTTTATACACTGCGGCATGGAATGAAAATTCACCTGAGTACACATATTGATATTATGTACGAGTATACTGTACATACATATACATATGTATGTACACACTCTCAAAAAAATGTATCAGAATTTTCATTATTGAGTGGCAGAGGTATAGTATATACATGTAGTAGTAGTAGAAGCAAGTAGAAGTAAAGAGGTTATAAAGGTAAGGTAAGATTTAAAAATGCATATCACAGAAGTATCTTAAAATTTCATGTTCAGTTTTATTTAGATACGTGAGCTTACCTGTTGTATTATTATAGCTTAGCAGCAGCCATAAAATTGAAAATATTTTTAGAAAAGCAACAACACCAATCACGTATATATAGTATTTATATATGTATTTTCGAAATTCTATTATGTACATATTTATAAAATAACTGGAATACGATAAATATTAGTGAATAAAATTTTTTAGTGATTTTTGATATTATCGAAAATTAAAATACAAATAAAAGACAAAAAAAAAAAAAATTAACGAAAATACTGCTTTTCAAAAAAACATGTTCTATAAAAGCAAATAATGCAAAAAGCAAATATGTTTGTACACCATGTGCATATGCAAATTATTTGCTAAAAAAATTGAATTAAATTACACGAAAATTTAATCTACGAGAATCTATATCATCAGTATTTTGCGATTTGGCTATTAATCTTTTTACTGATTTGAAAACACATAATCAAAAAAAAATTCAAATTCAAATTAAAGTACTTTTGGAAATTATTGAATGGCAAAATGAAACTAAATTTTTGTTTTAAGTGAATTATTTTTAAATCCTTGTATACATAAATCGAGTGTGTTTAATGGACATTTGTAACGTACATATATTTACATATATATGTACATCGTATAAGATATGTGTAGGAGAATGTTATTCTTTTTGTTATTCCAAACATTATTATTATACAAATAAAAAAAAACATTTTTTTTTTTAAAATAAAAAATAAAATAAATTTCAATGCAATTTATTACCAACGTAAATTACACAATTTTTGTATTTACTCCTGGGTGTTTTCTGTGGCAAATAATAAATACATAAATCATTTCCGATGATGACATAACTACCGATTACTAAATTGCAAGTTAAAAATTCATAAACGATAAGAACAAGAACATAATTTCGAAAAAAAAAATACAATACAAAACACAACGAAGAAAAGACAGAATAATAAATGCATATTCTGTTCTGTTCTGTTGTTTGTGTTTGGTTGCAATTTTATTTTTGTATATATATACATATATTTTTTTTTTATTTAATTTTTATTTGATTTGGAATACTTGCGTGATTACGTATTTACGGAAAATTGATTAAAAACAATTAAAAATAAAATAAGGTAAGTTATTTACTTGACATACGAGTATATACACATATTTATTTAATGATAAAATTTAATTGAATTTTATATTAAGGGAAAATAATTGTTGAATGTATATATGTATGTATACATAAGAAATGTATATAAATTTAATACGCAGTTATTAGATTATTTTGTATAGTATAGGTGTGTGTATATGAAAATGTATAATTTATCATTGAAGAGTAACTTTTTTTAGTATAGAAAATGAATATTTTAATGTGCTTGATTTATGAAGCTTGGACAGATTGAAAAGTACCGGGTTTAACTCATACCGCATTGTACTATCGTACCCTTTACACTTCTTGGGACATAGCTTCTTCTATACGAATTGCTTCCATCGACTTCTATCCAGATCCAGAGCCAGTATTCTGAAGTCCCTTAACACTACCCGCGGTTATGATTAGTTCTATTAGCGAGAATGAGATTACATAATTCATTTTTGAGTAAGCTTTTAGACTGTGATATCCCATCTTCTACATTATAGAATGGCAATGCAACACTAGAGAGTACATGCAAAATCATCATTATAATCATCAGTATTACAGCCCTACCCCCCGAGCCATACGACCTCCTGTAGAATACACCTTCATATTTCGCAGTCTATTTTGTCTTGTCCCTCTAGTCTTCGATTCCTGTTTTTCTTAAGTCTTCTAAAATGTCATCGGGGAATATTGTTTTTGGGTCTAACTATTCTTTTTTTTTTTTCATTCATTTTGTAGAAGAGTGAAGAGAAATCTTTTCAGCCGGTTGTTTTCCTCGCGTCTGAGAAAACAATCCCTGCGATCCACCTTAATCCCTCGCACTTTAGCATGTCCATCACCTTCATATCGTCTTATAGTGCGTGTACGATTCGTGATTGTAAAATGAATTCCACCCTCTATTTTCACAAATTCATTCTAAGGTATTAAGCATTTGTTCATCTCTAGAAATCATCGTCCAAGTTTCTGAGACAAACACTAAAATTGGTCTAACGAATGTTTTGTAAAGTCATGTACATATAGGATAGATAGATTTACTTGACTTTCGAAGTGTTAGCAAAGATCCAATCTAACCATGATCTAATCCAACCGTAACTTTACGTACAATTCTCTTTCATTTATTTTGTATATATAGGATCTTTGCTGTATAAGAATAGTAGTTGAACAATGAACTGTTCACATTTTCTATTCGAACAAAGAAAAAACTCATTTCAAATATTTAAATTTTAAAAAAATTTACTTGAAAAATAATAATTACTTGCAGGTTCTAAGAAATTAAAATAAAAAAATAATATTCAAAAATCACATCAACCATAAAAAACATTCCAAAGAAGTAAATTATTCATTTTATATAAAGTTGAAAAATTGTTCTAATTAAATTTTAGTTTGTTTTTACAATCGCGTTCATAAACTAAAAAATAATAATAAAAATATTTAAGATTTGAATTAACAACAGAATACAGAATTCAGTTACATAATTTTTGTTTTTTTTTTCTAATAATTTTTTATTTCAATTTTTGTTTTCTTTCTTATACCCAAGCTGCCATATACTTAGGGACCCATATACTTCTTATGTATTTTATTGTAATTAAAGCAATTACTTACATAAGTGAATTTAAATGAGTACTCGGTAAGTTGTACTTTAATAACGATGTTAATATTTTCACATTCGTATCTAAGATTGTATTTGTATCTAGAAATATAGAAAGTTAAGAAAAGGTTTAAAATTATATAGATAAATGCTCGTACGTACATTATGTGTGTACTTAAAATTTATTTTTTAGATTTTTATTTAATGAAATTTGAAATTTTATAACTCTGACATACTATTATAAGTACATACAATGTGATGTAATTTTACACACGTAATATCTACTTACTCGTATAACTTTGTTTCATAATATCCATTTTTCAATACATACAAGAACATATTATATGTACCTATTTTGTAATTCTATGATTCTGGCTTAACTTAAAGTTTTTATTTCAAGTTAAATGCTAATAAATCAGATTGTATTAAAAACAAAACGAAAACGTGAAAAATGTATTTTTAAATTATTTTTTATAATCTCTATCTCTACATATAATTTAGTTTTTGTAATTAAAAATATGTGCTGGTATACTATGTAATTTATGTTCTATAACTTATTAATTCTAATTCTAAGTGAAAAAAGCATTCTTAAAATTTACACAAAAAAAAATTGAAAGAAAAAAGTAATTAATGATCGTTTTTATAACTTTAAATTACCTTTCACTCGTAAGATAATTTCATAGATACACATATGGAATAAAATATTCATGAAATAAGATTTCTTTCTTTTATAAAATTTTTACATTTTGTTGCTCTATGATAATGATGGAATGGAATTATGAAACTTTATGCATTATAAAGTACCTAATCATTGAACCACTAAAAAAAAAAACATATTTCTTTTATTTCATCACAAGATCGTCGGTTTTTTTTTTAAATTGGTTTATATATAGAGATTTAATTTTAAAAATTTATGCATAAAGAATTACATATAATTATTGTTTTTTTTTTAAATGCCAATTCTACTATAGAATGAATGGCACAGGTGTACTATTGTATTCTTGGAAAATGATTAAAATTTATATAAGTGTGAAATTTTATACTGTTTGTAATTTATTCTGTTGGAAGTTTATTGTTCTTAGTTTAATCACGTTTAATTGAAATAAATTTTGTAAGGTTTTCTTTTATCAGTTCTTTCACTTCTTTTAAATAAGATGAATGACTGCTTGCATTCAAGATCCTCTATAATTTATATGTACCATAAGTATGCTATTTGTGTGAGTATTTATACGATTAAAAATGTATTACCATGAAGAATAAAGATTGTAATAAAAGCAGAATTTAAATTTTATTAAATCAGAACAACTGGCCTGATGCGGACTTCCAGTCAATAAACTGAGAATTTTATCGGTTTTTACTATTCCTATAAAGTCAATTACTTGTATTATATTGAGTGATGTGCGACTACAAAACTAAAATTAAAAGAATTTTAAACAAAAAAACATGGAAGAAAAAAATTTTGATTGTATTTTAATTGTATGTATAACCAAAAAAGTACTCAGAAACATTTTTAAATTTCAGATGCACAGACGTGAAAATATTATGGGAGAAAAGTAATTTTTCATGAACACAAAAATTTTATCGTACTGACATGAATACATATGTATATGGTCTTTAGCGATTTTGCCACACACAAAAACAAGGAAAAATATAATTATTGCCCTCATGTGATAGAAACTCTTCCACAAAGCCCTGACTTAAATTAAATCGAATATCTTTAGGTATTTTGAGAACAAAAAAAAAAAGTAAAGCAACCTAAATTGCTAAATTAAAAAAAAAATAATTATTTCAAGAGAAAATGGAGTAAGATTCTAAAAGATTTTGTTAAAATGCTTGTGGTGTCAATGCCAAAACAAGGGGCTTGAATAGCTCAATGGTTGGGCGTCGGTCTTGAGATTACGGTTCGAACCCCAGCCAGCGCGCTACTCTTGTCTAAGTCGATCATTAATTTCCCATCAGCAATGTACACCAGTAACTGATTACTGATGATAAACTGGATGATATGTATATCTGACAGAAATTACTGATCGGCGGTGCCATAATGGACTGAGTATCCGCGTGTACTTAATATATACTAAATACATTGTATGCATATATGTATATTTGAAAAAAAAATGCCAAAAAAAGGATGTCTATAAACATAATGTTTGCCATTCAAAATACTGAAATCACTTTTCATATAAATTTTAATATTATTTTGTATTTATGTCCCATGATTTATTCACAGCAGTTTTGATTGTAATTTTCTTTTTCGAATTTATTTTTGAATAACAGATTTGAAAATATTTCAATTTTTTGTTGTGTTCTCCATGATTATGAATTGTATTAAAAAAAAATTTCGAGTCTGTACTTAATTTCGAAAAATTATGTTTGTTCCATAATTTTTTCACAGCTCTGTATCTTTTGAAATGTAGACAAGAATTGAAACAAAAAGAAATTGTTATCGTATAAAGTACATAATAATAATAACAAAAAAAAACATAAATTTTTTGGGAAATTTTTTGGAAATCTATATCCGTATGTGTGTAGATACTTACATATATACGTATATGCATAGATTTAATTCTCGTACATGAAAAGGAAGTAATAATAATCTGTGAATTTTGGTTTTCAGTTTACGGTGAAATATAATCTAAAAATTTCAATTTAAATTATTCAAGAAATAAGTCAAAATATTTTGTGCCAGTATCCAACTACATAATATACTTATTACCTACTCTCGAAAGTATATCTATTTAGTTTCTTTTTTGTCGGTTTTACTAAGTATTTTACTGGAGATTTATTAGATTTTCATGGTTAGCTTTTTATTAATTGTTATGATTTATAATTTACACTTTTGAAACTGGTATACACACGATCATAAAAATCTAAATAAGATAATATACCAATGGGGAATATTTCCTTAATTTTTTGTTTACTAACACAACTAACAGTAAAATTTATCTTAATAATTCAAAATGTAAAAAATAAAAAAATAGAATCCAAATTCAAAAAAGAAAGTAAGAATTGGGTGTTTGGGAATTGTGAATTTGATGTGAATTGGGTTGCAATAATTATTTTATGCTCGCAATTAAATTTTTTTTACTACTCCAAAAAAAAAAATCTTCTAAAAAGTTAAATGGACATAAAATCAATTATCGTAGCGTATATAAGAAGTCAAATTAATATAATTACCAAAATATTTCCTTACAAATATGTACCCATATGTGTATAATAAGTACTATATGAGAAAGAAATTATCACTAATTTTTTCCGATCAATTTTTATCAGATTTTTATGTGAGAATATGATAACCTAGTAATTTAATTTTTTAATAATTATTGTGGTGTATGTATAAGGTTACCTACAGTACTAGGTACTAGTGATATAACATAACCTAATAAAAAAATACTTAATTACAAACTGTAAAATATTTTCAGTAAATTTTTTTTTTATTTCATTCAATTGCATTTACGTGTTAAATTATTTCACGTCCAAATATATAAGTTGATTTTTTTTTTTAAATTTTTTTTTTTTGTACAAATTTCTTATCTACATAATAATAATTTTTCAATATAAAATCGTCATTCTTGATTGAATTTTCATATTTGTATATTCCACTTCTTATACGAGTATAATAATTGTACATTAATTTAATTATTATTATTATTATTATTATTATTGGGCCCTATTATGAGTGTCGATAATATCGACTATCGACAAAATTGAGACGAGACGAGACGATGTAAATTTTGTATTATGTAAATCGGTCGCCTCGACAGTAAGATATTATCATATCAAATTTTATTTTCATTCTGTTTTACCATGTAATTTCTATAAAAATTGTCAAATATTTCGATACAAAAATTTATAATTCATTTTTTTTTCAATTTTGAATAAATATTTAATTAATTTTTGTTTTTTATAAATATTTGATTAATTTAAATAATTTGTAGCTAAATGCGAAAATATAAAGCATATTAATTTAATAATGATTTTTTTTTTTTTTTGCATAGAGCATTAAGAGATGCGTTCATGTTTTTTTTCAAACAGCATTTTTGGTGATTTTTCTTTAATTAACTAAATTAAACTTAAATAAATTAAGCAGAATAATTAAATACACCTTATCTTATACATAAAGCATACATGAAATGTCAAATCGCCATAGACTACTACTTCTATCGATTAGTTTTAGCCTATCGAATCAAAATGTCGATATTCTCGCCTCAAATCGACACTCACAATACAAAATTTGTCGATTCGAGGCGATAGTCGATGACGAGACGATATTATCGACACTCATAATAGGACCCATTATTATTATTACAGGTAATTTATGTTACACATTTTCCTGTTCAAAAAATTAAAAAAAAAAGTCAAGTTCAAAAATTAGTTACAATCAAAAACTATTTATGTACTGTACATGTATAGATACATACTGTGTACGTATAAGAAAATAATAATAAATCAATAAAAATAATGTATAAATGTAAATAAATATTTATGTGAGTGATAAAAACTGTTATATGATATCAATCAACCGTTTCCAAAAGTTACTTACTTATGCCACTTATGCTTATATTTTAATAGCGTATAGTACCTATAAACACACAACATTGATTACACTCAACTTGTATACCATATCCGACTTGGCATGGAATATGAAAAATTGATCGGCATGAATCGAATCGAATTTAGTGCAATCAAAACCAATTTACCTAATTTTTCATATTTTATTTTATTTATTTATTTTTTTTTTCCAATTTTAAATTATCAATTTTTATTTTCTCCTTTTTTGTTTTTATTTTGTCTTTTTTCATCTTTAAATTTTTATGATTGTTTGTTTTGTTAATTTTTCTATACATATATGTACCAGCAAAATTACAACACTGCACACTATTCAATAATAATTCAATAATAAAATGCAAAAAATAATACAAAAAAGAAAGAAATTAATTCGAATGCATGTAAAGGAAAAACAAAATGAATATAAAGACAATTGAGAAGAAGAAGATGATGAGAATATAATAAAAAATTGAATAAATTAATAAATAATTACGTTATGTGTGTACCTTACCTACACAAACACTTTTGTATTTTTGTGAACAGTAATGATGGTATATAGGCATCAACATATCCTATACCTCTTATACTCGTGTGTAGTATTTTGGATGAAATAATTAAAGTTTGGGTGAGTTTAAAAACGTTTAAATACTGCCTCGATGCATAATCAACAGTTTCAAAACTATAACACTTAAATCGATGACAATGTCTACAGTTTCAAAACTCATTGTGAATGCATCTGACACGCATCTGTCAAGCAATCTACGCATCTTGAATTTTTATGATGCAAAATAGATTTGAATAGATTCTTTTTCTCAATACCATTTTAATGATTTATTTTTATATGAATTTTGTTATATGGAACCAAAGGTCTGTCTATTTTAACCAAGAATTTTGTACTTTTATGATGATAAATTGAATTTTTAATGTGTAGTCTTTTAATATTAATGACAAATTCCAAAAAATGGAGAGTGGTGTTTTTGCTCATTCGAAAATGGCTATAAAATATGTCCATCCTGATATTGTTTAGTTTTATTTAAAAATTGTTTCATCTTTTTTGATTTAGTGTAGAGAATGAATTAGTTAAATTTCAAAATTATGTAATGCAGGAGGTGAACCATTTTTCTTGTTGTCAAAACAAAGCAACAAATTCGTTTTAAAACGTCAAAGTTGTAGAACTGCAATATCGATGCGAAGCATTAATGCTGTTTTAAAACTTTGCATCACGACTGTTTTGATGCCGTATCACAACACATTTTTGAGGCGTTTTGAAACTCACCCTTATTACATACTACATACAGTCAGTCAGTCAGTCAGTCATCATGAGATGCATGAATTTTCGGACAAACTAGAGATTATATGCGAGTATATGATGCTTTAATATTGTGCACACACACACGGTCACACGTGTATACATTAGCATGTCATTTATATATGTATATTTTTATTTTCATTTCCATTTTTTTTCTTTTTACCTATGCGTTATCGCTTCATTAATTCACTGACTCAATTCAAATGAAAAATAAATAAAATTAAAAATTTGTCCACACTAAAATGAAAATGATGAAAATGTGAATGGCATAGTATAGTACTACATTATAATCAACGGTATACAATTTAATTTATGTTATATATGTATGTATGGAAATTTCCGGATGTAGAAAAGTTTTTATGATTCCAACAACAACAACAAAAAATCACATACGTTTTATTAATAATACTATAGAAAGATATTATAGGTATGCCCTTCATTATTTCCCGTTTATTTCATTATTTGCTATATACTATAGCAGTATTAGTATTATTATTATTTTATGCATGATCGTGATCAGTATTATAATAAAAATATGACAATGACAATATCTAAGAGTCATTGGCATTTTTCATTTAAAAAAAAATGAAAATTTTTACAAAGGGCCTTATCGGAAAAGCTATGAGAATCTATGTCTGTTTATTGACATACCCATACATATAAGTATGTTGATTGTAAAGAGATTTTTAATTCCGATATGGACGTATAATTTGATGGAATTTGTCAATTTGTCATAAAATTTATATGAGCATTGTACAATTTTATGTAATTATAACTATATTTGAATATTGTTTGATTTTGTCTGTTTGTTTGTCGCGGTTCTGTGTGTACGTATTGTGTGTACGTTTGTTATGTAAGTGTGTAAGAAAAATGAAAGTTTTTGGAAGTGTATAGTTGAAGTGAATTATTTTTAAACTAAAAATTATCTGAAACATGAAAAAAATAATAATAATAATTATACTTCCATGATGACTTTGAAAAATAATAATATGCGTTGCCTAATTAATTGTAAACAAAATAGTCTAAGTATTAACAGTACTTTGTATTGTATTCTTGAATTATTGTCCATAAGAGTACTTGTATATGTTTCTGAAAAATTTCTGAAATGTTCTTTTAAATTTATGACTCAACTGTTAAATTACCTATTTATCCATTTTAGAACAATTTCCTAAAAGATTCAAAACATATTCTACCATAAAACTATACGAAGTCGTAAATACGTTAATGTTCGAGTTCGAGTTAATATTTACCTTTGAAAAATGGTTCCAAACAATTCCAATTACTATACTATCATTATTACTTCAAACTTTCTCTCCTCTCTCTCATTTGATATCGAATTTAATTTACTGCGCCAAACAAAAATATTTTGGGAAATTTTTCTAGAATTAATTTGATGAAAAATTTTATTACCTACCAATCGCTTTTTCTGATACAGTGAAGTGTAAAAGTGAAAAATGTTGTGAGCATCGTTAAGTGCAAACTAATCTTTTCATTTTTTCACTGCACGGAACCAGAATTGAACCCCTGATGACAAATCACCTCTAATATAAATTATAATTATAAGCTTACTCTTAATATGGCTTATTTCATATCACATTATCGTGTTAATCGCTTTCGGAACGAAGGAAATAGTTTTCGACATATTTTTCTAATAATTTAATTTGACATTTTATTTTGTTGATTTTTTTATCAGGATAACGACTAACCAACCATGTATATAGAGTGTGAAAATTATGTTCAATTTTTCTCATAATCTGATTTCTGATGAATAGATAAATTTCTTTAATTCAATTCAGATTTTCTTATTTTTTCACTGTAAATATGGAACAAAATATTTTTTTTTTTTTTGATAAAAATATAAATTACGAACTTATTATTTTAATAATGATTTCTCTAAATTATGGATTTAATACAGTTGCGTATATAATCAGAAGAAAAAACAAATCATCATTGGAATGGAGTCATATTTAAATTGAAAATCACATCAAATTATCACCTCTTGATCTGCAACAGCAACAGCTTAACATTACTAATAGATAGATACATGAATATTTATGTACTTATCTTTATTTTTGTAGTTACGAAAGCATCATATATGTACGAGTAATGTGTGTTTAGTCAAAATGAAAATAGAAAATGTAGAAAAAAGAAATTGAAAAATAAATTTTCACATTTAAACAAAAATGTATTGTATTTTATATCGTGATTTTTAATCATTTTCAAGAGCAAAATACAATGACAATTATTTATCAAAAAGAAAATAATGTGTAATGAAAACTTATTTAATCTGATTAAACATTTTACAAGCCAATTTTCCACATGAATATAATGTAGTTTTTGTTTTATTGTCTTTTATGAGTCTTTATAATAAAAACATTTTAACATTGTGAATGTGATATTCTGTATTCGTCAATTATGTACTTATTTATGAGATGCGTAAAATCATAAAAGCTATATACATAATAAAATATTTTTTTTTCTTCTGGAAAATGCAAGAAAACGAACTTCTTCTTTAAATAAATAACAAAATCCTCTGACGGTATAAAACGTTACTAACTTATGTATGCTCTGTTTAGATAACATCACACTGTGTTCGATGAAATCGTTTATATGAGTGTGTAAAATCCATGTGACATTATCATATAAATGTGAATCTGTGCTTTGGTCTGCTTTGGTTAGTTTGATCATCCGTTATTACTTATTTATTTTCATCTCGTTAAAATTCATCTATGATTGAAAATGCATTCTCTGTATATAGAAACTGTCTTTATTCGTCTACAGTCTGATGTCTAATCTTATAAATGCATGATCTTAATACTGAACTTGAAAATTTATTTTTTTTTTTTTTGAATGAGAAGACAAAAAAAAAGCTTAAATTCTATAAAAGATGAAATTTCTGTTCGTTTTTTTTTTATTTCAATTTTCTTTTAAATTTACAAAAATTAATAAAATATAAGACATTGCACAAAGACAAAGTTTAATTGGTTTCATCTGGAAACTAGTTTTTAAGTAAAATGCGGCGCATAGACAATAATTTTAATATTTTTCTTGTCTGAAGAAAAATAATTACACATTATATGGCTGGAAGCAGCAAAAGTGTAATTGTGTAGTCATCATAATTGAGCCATTTATCTTAGCCGTAACTAGAGTGTGTTGTCGAACTTGTTCTATGGAACCCGAACTTGTTCTATGGAACCCATAATGTATGTATAGGTATGTTAAATGTGAGTGAATAAACACGGTTTATATAGATTTGTTGAAAGATCATTTCGTTTTTGCTCTTAAAGCTATCATTATTATAAATGGTAGGTACTTAAAGTAAGTTTTTGACATAACTCTTCATAACTCTATGGCTAGTTGCTAGTATCTATCTATTCATTTGACAGTTCTATTCAACTGTGAACCACTTAACCTTTGATTCGAAATGCAATAATTTGCATATAAAATATAATTTGAATAAGGATCTTAGACCATAACAAATTAATGCGTTGCTAAAATCTGTATGCGTTACTAAAATGTATGTAAGTATGAAAGTTTGTTTATTTTCTAAAAACAGTTAAAATCATATTACGAGAATGTAATTACTTCAGACAAAAATATATGCAAATAAAAAACTACTTTTCTTTAAAGTTTTTCGATAAAACCAGAATAATTTGTTTTCAAATTTAATATGGGACAGTGACATATTTTTTTTTATTTCGCTTTTTACGTTTTTATTAAAATTCAATTAAACATTCATATATGTACACATGTATGTATACATACGTCTTCTTTACATACAAGATTGACATGAAATTCTTATGGTGATATTGTACATATTTACAGATAAGAGGTATTCACGGTTTGTTGTACGAATGTAAAAAGTGTAAACATACACCCAAATCTTACACTATTTCGTGAACGCGCACCATAGCAAACTTTGTATTGAAAGCAAGCAAATTAACAACATATGTCAGCTAAAATATTATAAAAATAAATGTAATCAAAATACTTTAGCATTTAATGTCAGAATGGCACATACAATGGTAATATACACCGTATACAATGGGTTTCAGCATTGTAAATTTTTACAAGCAGTGTAAGTAAAAATTACATAGAACATGTTTACAATAGGTGTAGGATTGTACGAGTTTACACCGTTTACAATGATACAAGACCAAGCCGTGAATACCCTTATTATGAGCATATGAGTATGTTAGATGTTAATATGTAAAATACGATTTAAATTATTAAAAAAAAAAATGTTTATAGATGATTATGGTTATGGGAATTCAAATCAAGAATAAATTTTAAAATATTTATTTTGCATATTATATTAACATGTGTGCGAATATGTGCAGTATACGAGTATATAGTACTTAATTTTCTATAATTTATAATCGAAAAATTTATGAAACATTAAATACATTTAATAGATAAATATACTTAAATGCATTACAAAGTCTTTTACTACACTTTTTCTCTATCGAATAGATCGTGACAAGTTTTTATATTGGCATAAGATAATGTCAAAAAATGTCTGATCATAATTTTTAGTGCACTTTCCTAAATATACATTTATTTATACTTTATATGGTTTTTACCGAATATTGAATGTAAAATCCATTTGCTGTTAAACAACTTATAATGATATCTATTATTTTTGCTAAAATTTTAACTAGTACGCTACTACCAAATTTATGATCATAAATTTATAAAATAAATAGGTAAATAAATAAACAGAATATAATTGAAAAATTCCAGTCACGTTTACATTTCATTAAAAATTAAGAAAATGAAATTTTAATGTTTGTAGGATTCAAAAAATTTGAAAATATTTGCATGTCGGGAGAATATTGAATAGAGTCAAATTCTTCTTGACAATTTACAGCTACATACATATATCTCTTAGTTCGCTGATAGATTTGTTACATTCCTTCTGAACTGAGAGCTTCCATGCCATCTTAGGTCTCTCTGTGGATCTCGCACCTTACGGGTTCGGGGTTCCGTTCCAGTACTTCATGGCGTATTTCCTTATACTCATTTCGCAGGATATATCCAATCCAAATATATTTTCTCTTTTTGAATTCAACATTAAATTTTGCGATATTAAATATAGAAGAGTAGGTATTTGAAAAATTTCACAGTCTCAAAAATATTGTAAGGAAAATGTTTCTACCTACACATTTTGTCTATAATAAATGGCCTTCGTAGTTGAATAGATTTCAATTTTTTGTCAAACTATACAACCGACTATAGGAAATACAGGAAAAATTAACTTATACACAGTAGATGTACCAGTATTTATTTTCCGTAAAAAAATGTTTGGCAAAAATCTATAAATCTTCCACACAATATTTAAAACTTTAAAAATTTGCATTTATTTCCAGATTGTATATTCAAACAGGTATTCGTATGTATGTACTTGGTGTTGATACTTCCTTTTCCGTAAACAAAAATGTAAATTTCCACAAAGTCTCTTATCAAGTGAAGAAAAATGAATTAACAAAATTTAGAAATGAAAACATTAAAATATGTTTTCATTCGTGATTTTCTTGTCATTCCTTGTACTATGTATTTTATAGAAGTGAGTAAACAATGACTCGTAATGTATACTTGAATTGTAATTGTAAATACTTGTATGTATACTTATATAAAATACATTCTGTATATAACAGTTAACAAAAATTACAAGCATTTATTTTTTATCTTCTTTAGAAAATCTTAAAAAAAAAAAGATTTTTAATAAACATTTCAATTACGATTATTATTTTATTTTATTTAAGTATACAAATTGCAAATTCATTTTTCACGGTCAAAAAATATTCATTTTAGTGTTGTTAAATATTCTACACAAATGCATTGGCTATGTATCTACAACGTACATGTGTGTAGTATACAATATTCGCCATGTATCCATAATAATAATATTCTACATAACATACTATAAATTTTACTGTACACATACCGTCTGCATAAACATTTGTAAACTGTAATAATATCTATATATGATTAAAGTACGAGTAGCTATATACATAAATGTATATGAAATTATTTTTGTATGATTTTCACGCGCTTGTTATTTTTTATATCATGTTAAAAATTTTTGTTTTTTTTTTTAAAATGTTTTTCTGCTTTTTTATTTTGTATTTTTTTTTTCTTTTGATGTTTTATATGATAACACATAACACTCTAACTAGATAGATAGATAACCAGATAGATTGATAGCTTGATAGCTAACAGCTATATAGATAAGTTAAATTACTGGATATATGTATGTACATCATACTCATGTAAATAATAGACACGAATAAATTAAATGTAATATGTATGTATAATGGATTATTATCGTTTTGTATATAAATAGATCTAGATAACCGTGATATTTTTAAATATGTTATATATTTCATAAGTTCATCCATGTAAATAATGGCAGATATAATAGAAATTCTTATCTATTCGATTGCAAAAATACCTTTTATGTACATTACATTATAATATATAGTACCATCATGTAATATAACAGTATTTACATGATATATACACTCAATACTCATCGTATACGAACAATTAAAAATTATACATTAATAATATTCACATTTATTCGTATTTCCAATTATCCATCTACAAGTATATGCGCTTATTACGTACACCTATTTTGTTTGTTCATATTTTTTAAATCTAAATTCTTTAATCAAAACAATGAGGGTATTCACTTAATGTATTCACTTATAAAAGGCATATGTAATACGAGTAAAACGTGCAAATATGTATATTTTACTCTTCTTCTTCAATGATCGAAAAACTAATGTTCTTTACGGTCCAAATTGGACCTGAGTCTCGTGCAACAGAAATCTCCATATACAGTACGGTTGCTGGCGACTTCTCTCCAATGCTTTGTTCTTATAATTGACTGGGCATCTTTCGTCACTTCGTCGTTTCATCTTGATCTTTGTCTGCCTCTTTGGCGAGTACCTGATTCTTGTGGGTCAGCTGTGAGCATTTTCTCAGGCCTTCTATGATCATTTTGTCGTTGTAAGTGACTAGCCCATAAGTCAATCGCATAAGTTTTATATGCAACGAAAGTTTCGGTGACTAGTATAGCTCATATACAATTCGCTATTGTAACTAATTCGCCCATCCGTCTTTGTCATTTGTTGGTCCATATATTATTCTTAGGATCTCTCTTTCAAAAGCATCCAGTGCATTCACTGTTTTCTGTATTATATTATGTATATTTTACTCGGTTTAAACAAGACCCTATAGCCCTAAATAGACGTGACGAGACGAAAGAAATTAAACAAACGTAAATACTCGTTTCGTCAGTTTGATAATTTGCCCTGAATAGAAACGATTCGAAACGAGTAAAATTGTGTATGAGTATTGAGTAGAAACGAGTAGAAACGATAAAATGTACGATTGCTACGGCACTATCCATTTCGTCTCGTTTCGTCTATTTGACATTTAAACTTATCGAAATTGAACGAACGTAAAAACACGTCTATTTAGAATAGTTCTACGTACCACATTATTATCGTATGCACCATTTCGTTTCGTTTCGTTTCGTCACGTCTATTTAGGTTATAGCTTTACTCGATTTACGTGCCTGCCTTTTACCTTTGCTTTTACTATATTTAATTGAATACCCTCAATGAAAATTCATTACAGTTTACAGTTTATAGTATATTTAAGGTATTTTACATATATATTTTCATCATCTCTCTTTTCTGTACTAAATTCTCTCATTAAGTGAAGTGAATTTGATTTATTCCAAAAAAACAAAAACAGAAATCTATCAAATTAAAAATACAAAACAAAAAAAAATAAATAAGATAAATGAGATAAAAACCTCTAATAGAAAAAAGAAAAATGTTAACCAGACATTTGATGATATGATTTGATGATGAAAAGTTCAAGTTCAAGTCTATATGCTCGTACATATATAACAAAACGAACAAAAAAAAAAAAAATTCATCTGTTCCATTCCACTGATGAAAATTATATCATCGCGCATATCATGATGATGATGGTATTTACGAGTAGTTGTAGTATTGGTTTGGCAGATATTTCTCTTTTTCTTCTTTTTTTCATTTATTTGTTAAAATTGATTTTTAAAGTTCAATGATTTTTCCACTTTGAAAACCATCACACAAAAATCTTAGACAGACTTTTGTACATTGATATTAATGTATGTATCTATTATGTGAGTATGTACTTGAATTGGTATACTATATACACGATGAAAACATGTGTTCTGTTCATTTTTTATAGAGTTTTTCTCTGTAGTCCATTTCAAAAATTATATATATGTCTTCAGTCAAGTGTACAAGATAGTATTTGTAATTTGGCTGAATAAAATCAAAAAATAAAAAAATAAAAATGCAGTTAAAGAGAACAGAAAGATTAAGTAAGAGATAATACAAAATTCTGTGAAAAAAATTCATAAATAAATAAAAAACAACATTCAAACAGATATGTAGGTGCAAAAAAGTTTATATACGTATGTCTGTAGATACAAATTGGATGCCATAATATTTCGTATTATATATTCATCATATAAATTCGATTACGCCAAATTACACTTTAGGAGGGTTCACAAGTATAATAATTTTTCAGGTACACAAAACAAAGAGCCCAAAGAAGTAGCAAATGAGAAAAAAAAAACGTATTTACTTATTTTGTATTTTTTTTTTTTTTATTTTACTTTAAATGCATCGATGATTTCAAGAGCATTCACTTACTTTTGCTATATATAATACGTGATAATACCAATTATATTACACTTGCAAGTGTACACCAAAAGTAACTTAAGAAACTTGAATGAAAAAATGAAAAGAAGATCTTTTAAAAATTCTAAAAAAATTCCTACAATATGTACTTGAAGTTTTTAATTAAAAATTTTAACTTCAGTTAAGGAAATGTGAGTTCATAAGTAGCTGCTGTGCATGTTACACTAGTTGTATGTTGGTATCGCATCGACGTATACGATTTCGTACTTATTTTAACCGGAAACTTTTTAAAGTCTTCATTATCAGTTGGAACTAATTGAAACAGAACGGTTGAGAGGAAAAAAAAATATACATTTTTTCTCTCCTTATAATCAATTTATAGAAGAATCAAGTATAGCATGATGTACTTAGTATTTGTACCAGAATTAGACATGTGGTGTTAATTATATACGTGATACAGAAAATTGATTATGGTATCCTTAAAAAAATTATTTGCGTATTGAATAAAATCGAATCATATGTGACATGTTTTTTTCTTCTCCTGAAAAAAAATTTTTTTTTTGTTAATTACGAAGTGTCACTTCTTAACCGACGATATACGAGTATTAGGCACTAATAAAGGGTCATCCAATAGGGACTTTTATGATTTTTTTTCCTTTTTTTTTTACTTTTCATCAAATTCAGCCTGATTTATGCGCCAGAGTCATGCAAAATTGGACACTTCGGATGCGCGCCGCGCCACCCAGAGAAGCCGTGGCGGACATTTGAACGATGTTATATTCCACACATAATGGCATCGATAGGCCTTTCAAACGAATAAACAATTTTTATGATATCTCAAAAACTCTTTGTTTTATTTAAATTTAAAGATAGGAAGTGCTTAATGAAAGACCCTATATAATTTTTGAGAATAGTTTCTTGATTACGTATTCTATGTTTTGATTGCATGTCTGTCAAAGGTATAAGTTGTTTAATTCAGTCAAACGGAAAATCTTAAAAAGAACAATAAGAAGAAAAGTCCATAGTCTCAAATGGTGTTTCATTTTCAAGATTTTTCTTACCACAATTTTATAATAATGGTTGCTTTTTCACTTATACTTAGCCATGCCATACCTACCTCATCATCTACATTCTTATTTCATAGAAAAGAAGATTTTTTCTCTATATTTTTTTGTTTCAAAGTTCTGTAGTTATACTGCTAAATGATATAAAGGTAGAAGATTTTAAATTAAATGCAGTAATTGTGTACATAACGTATATGTATATACGAGTAGTTCGGTATAGTTTATAAAAATATTTAGAGTTAATGGTAGCTCTGTATAATTTTAAAAATGAAGCCATTAAAAATCTTCATACAGATAAAATCAAATTCCAAATAGAAACACATAATATTGTAAGTAACTATCATCACAAAACAATGAAACAATTATTATTACACTACAACATTATTATTTTTATATTTTATTATAACTACTTAGGTACTACTATACTATACCTACCATCATTATTATTATTATTATTATTAAGATTATATGATTATTATGATCATTGTCCATGGTGTTTTGAGTCCTCATTCTCTCTCTCTTACAATACAAATAAATACATTATTCTAGTTTTAATTATGTCTGATTTGGCTATATACAACACACATACACACATACATTTATGATGACAATGAATATTTTTTTGATGTAGATATTTTAATATTTTTTTAAAGATTTATTGTGTGCATCTATATACAATTTGTGTGCAAGCAAACATGTGTAAGGTGTAGAGGGTGTACATACTTATGTACATAATAATACAAAAGATTTATAATTATGATGTTTAAAATTAAGTAGATTTTTAGATGCGTTTTAAATTTTTAATTTTTCCGATAAAAATCTTTTAATAAATACATTTTAATACTATACGCCATACCGATGTGTATGCATACCGATAAAATCAAAAGAAGAAAAAGAAAATAAAAAACAATTAAGAAAAAATATATATCTACTCGTATGTACTTTGAAATAATAATGCATGGAAAATGAATAGAAAATATTAAACATGAAAATCTACAATAATTTTGCTGCTAAGTATACTATAGACACTGCTACTACTATACTGATACTTACTCGCAATAACATATACAGAGACAGACATACAGAGTTAAGTAGTTAGAGTTAGAGGGTGAAAGTTTAGATCTGGAAAATTGAAAAAAAAAAAATTTAGAGAATAGATTGTAGTTTTTTATTTATTTTGTTTTTCATTTTTCTCTCAATTTTATTTTTCTTTCAATTTTTTTTTTATTTGTTTTCATTTTATTTTTATTTTGATTTATTATTTATTTTAATTTTTTGTTCATTTTTTTTTTATTTATTATATAAAAAAATCTCCTTATTCGTTATCATGTCTGCATATAGTAACATTTATAAAATGTATAAAAACACACATTCACTTATGTGCACATTAACGTAAGAATTAATTGCATTATAGAAAACAAGTAAAGTTGTTGACATCTTTGAAAGGATTGATATACATACATACATAGTAGTTAATATATGATGAAAATATAATATTCATATATGTATTTTTTGTTTCATATTTTACTTCGTTAATTCGTAATTCGTATCTGTTTCAATTCAATATTTTATTTTTTCTAATAATTTTCTTTATGTTTTTCTCATACTTTTATATAAAGTAAAGTAGATAGAAAAAAACAAAGTGATTTTCTCAAATGAAGAAAAACAAATAAAACACTAAAATGAACCAGTAAATATTTATTTATATATATGTAAATCCTTCAGTATATAATTATTGTCGATTGACAGTTGCTGTTATAGTACGTGACATCTATTTATCTAATACACACATACATACAGAAATATACTAATAAATACATGTACTCGTAATTCCGTAAATGTGATTGATAACGCATTGGATACTGGTGCTTACAACGTACAATGTCCTGGACAGGTTTCGTAATTGTTATAATCAAATTGGAAAATAATAATAAATAAAAATCAATAAACTAAATAAGAAGAGCACACAGAAAACAAAAAAAAATAAAAAATAAATGAATGTAAATAAAAAATAAAATAAAATAAATTAAAAAAAAAATATATATATTTTTATTATTTGTATTTTTCCTTTTAATTAATGTTTTAATATTTTCTTATCAATTCTGTTTTTTTTTTTTTAACAATATTTTCTTGTATTTTATTTTTGAATTCATTTTAAATTAGAAATCTCGATAGGTCACTTATTTGTATGATATTTCGTCGTATATATAGGCAGTCAATCATAAGTGTGTGTAAAAATATACACATACATAATAATGAACTAAAATACTTAAAATGATAAACAGTGAAAATAATTATTTAAATTATAAAATTTCCTTATTTTCATTTCAAATTTATTTAATTTATATTTATTTCACTAATTTTTTTTTTATTTACTTTCATTTTATGTAAATGCATTTTAATTAATTAAAATGAATAAATATATATAACACAAATTTTTTTTTGCTATAATTACATTTTCAATTTCGAAATTTCGTAATACACAAAACAACATCAAGACGATACGCCGACTCATAGTAGATACTCTTGTTTGTATTATGCGTATGTACATAATACACACACTCACAACCTACCTACCATCAAAAAAAAAAATGTATATTGAGGAATCATGTTACCGATACATAAGTATAATTTTTGTGTTGATATCATTGAGGATATATAGCATTACATTACGTTTGACATAAAACTGGATATTTGATAAGTACTTACATATGCTCGTATTGGATACATTAACATTTTATACCGACAGATCATGCCAGACATTTAAATAAGGAAATGCTCGTAAATATGTACATTTTTAGATAAGATTCGATGATGAATTATTATCCACATATTCCGTAGTACATCATATATGATACATTATACAGATACACAGATGCATAGGTACATTATTTCATGTAATGTGGGTATACATAAATATTATCCGTTATTATGGACTATATAGGCATATAAATTTATGTCATACATAGAAATATACTTTTTTTTTTGTCTCTCCAGAGATGAACGACACAGATTTCTTTAACTAAACAGCTAAGTATATAAAGAGGTTATGTACTGTATATATCCAACAGTAAGAACTGAATTTATTTAAAAATATATATATATATACGAGAAGAAACATATAGAAATAACAGAAGTTTGATTTTATTTCAATTCGTTCTAATTCCCTGATTTCATTTATACAACAAGAATAAAGTATAGATAAATTGATCAGTATGACAATAAAACTGGGCGTCACGTTATGATATGTGCATTCTGTGCTGTGTGTCAATATTTCTGTATCATGAGTGATCTTGAAATTTTTTCAGAAATCATAAAGTGTCTATAATAATTTAAAAAGAAATTTACGAAATTAAAAATCGCGTAAATCTTTTTAAAACAAAAAGGATATAAATTAAATTTAAAAGTTTTTGTTGAATTATGGCAAACTAATCGATAAAATAATTTTCTTTATTACAAAAAAAAAAAAACGTTATCACTTATAATGTAAAGCCCAGCCCATAAATTAGAAAAGTTCATTGACCATTGATCACTACACAATTACAAATTTAACCTGATAATTTAGAAATGTGAAACAAAACAAAAGATTAAAAATTTCAGTCAATGACTTTCTAAGTAAGTACTACCCAAACGCAAAATAATTGATCTAGTTGAATATTTTCCATATGATTGAAAACAAAATTTTTGTATTTAGGTAAGTAATTTTATTTTTTCATGTAATTCACATTATTTTACAAATTTTATTTATTTACTATTGAAAACTATCAAAATTTTAAAAAAAAGTTTACCTGGAAAAAATAAACTATACAAAAGAAAATTATGTATTGACTGCAAAAGAATTGATCTATTGTATTTTGAATGCAAAATAATTGATCTACCACTTGGTTACATCTCCTTTGTTCGGGATTACGTCTTGCATCCGGTTAGGCAATGTTTCCACTATTCGTTCGCAATCTTGATGTGTAAATTGGTTCCAAATATTTATCAATTTTGTTTGCAACGATTCAGTGGTAATAGCAGGATTAGCACGAAGTTCTTTTTTCATTTTATGCCATAAATTTTCTATTGGTGACAAATCGGGGCTATTTGAAGGCCATTCCATTACTGGAATGTCAATAGCCCGGAGCCATGATTTCGTTGTTTTAGCAGTATGGCTCGGTGCACCATCTTGTTGGAAAATAAATTCACCTTCAGGAGATTGTAACCTCGGTATTGCCGGAATAAGATAATTTTCCAGAATATTTCTATATTTCGCTGCATTTACTGTGCCATCAATTATAGCAAGTTCACCGACACCTCGTCCAGACATACATCCCCACACCATTATTGAAGCAGAGAATTTGATTTTGCGTTTCAAACAATCTTTATGAAACGCTTCTTTTTTATTTCTTAATACACGATTGTGATTATTGCCCAAAGTAATTTCAAATTTACTTTCGTCAATCCAAATGACACTTTTCCACTGTCTCATGGTCCAGTCCTTGTGTGCCTTCGCAAAATCTAATCGTTTCCTTTTTTGAACTTTAGTTAAAAAAGGCTTCTCTTTAGCCTGAAAATTAAATTTGTTTGTATTTTATTCTTAGTAATTTTTCTATTAGAAAAAAAAATTTATATTATCTATTAATGAAATAAAAAAATTACTTTGTAAAAGTTGTATCCAAGTTTTTTGATATTCCGTCTACAAGTATCTACGGATACATCCTTTCTAATTGAATTTCTCTACTTAACAGTCAAATTTGCAGCATTCTCGTGTCGATTTTCTTTGATTATTTTACGTAAAGCACGACAATCTTTACTGTTTGCTATTGGAGGACGGCCTGTTTTGGACAGAACTTCTAAATTTCTGTCTTGTTTATATTTATTTATAATGTTTTCAATCGAAGCCCTAGACAAATTAGTTTCCAATGCGATTTTGTATGAAGATTTGCCATTTTTAAAGCTATTAACTATAATTTTTCGAACTTCAATTGGTATAGGCTTTCCTCTAACCATTTTTATTTATTTTTAATAATAATTATCACTGCACTAAACAAATTTTTGATGAAAACTTTGATTTTATACCTCACAACAAAATTAGTAAATTATAAACGCCGTTATTTTTTCAAAAAACACATCTGTTATTACAATACATCAATTATTTTGCGTTTGGGTAGTATATGCTACATATTACATAAATATGTATACAATTTTTTGTATGTGGATTAGGTAAGAAATATTCCATTGACCATAAAGTTTTTTTTTTTTTTTCAAATTCTATATGGATATTTTAGATGAAAATTATTCGTTAGTCAATCTATTCAATTCCATACCATAAATAATACCCACAAGTATGTTGTACATTTGAAGAAAATTAGTTCTAGAAATTCGAAATGCCAATCATAATAATTTTTAACCTGACCGAATCGACTTATTTACATAAAGTCATTATTTTAGTCATAGCAAAGATTTTCTGTGACTATACGAGTATTATAGCGCACTTTGTGTAAAAAATTTCAAAAAGTTTTTAACAATTCTGAATGTAATGTGCAGTATGTGTTAAAAATATTATATATTTTCTCTCTATATACTTATGTATACCTTTACTGTTCCATTTTCTCGATTACAGAAAAAAACTGTTTCTTGTTTTGTTACATATACATTGTACATATTTTATGCAGTTCATAAATCTATACCACATCGTTCACATGACAAAGGTACTGTAATAATTTTCTATACTTCTGGTAAAAATATGCATGGATCATCAAACTTTTTCATACGTGATTGAACAGTAATTTATTTTTACTATACTACAACTTATAACTATACTCTGATATTATTATTATTATTGTAATTATAATTTTTTTTGTGCCATGCTTTGCTTTCTTTTTACAACGCGATGGCGATACGTTATTAGCAAATCAATGCATAATCATTATAAGTGCACATATAAGTATTTTGTATATGGAAGATTGAATTTTGTAAATGCATCGATGCGATTTTAATGCGAAGTTCAGCGTCTTCAGACTCTGGCTAAATTTGAAATTATGCATCGATGCATTTTGAAAATTTAATAAAAAAATAATGTTCATTGTGTATACAAAACTTTTTTAGATCAAATATGCACAATTTTCTTCTTATTATTATTCTCCAATGGCATTACAACTTCTTATGACGATTTGTAGTAGCCTCCAGAATTTTATTCCTTCAACTATAGCTTGATCAGCGGCAGCAACTAATATACACAAAAACAGTGGCAGGAAAATTCAGTACACTCGGTACTGAAAATTTGATCATTGGATCTCTTGGGTTTCATATTAGATGGATGAATAATAATAAATATATATGCGAGGTGTTAGTACTTATGTGGCAACTCCATAATTCCAGAATTGTAATTTAACATTTTCTTTTAATTTTCCATTTTTCATATTTTTTTTGCGATCATTTAAAACTGCATTCATATATGTAGTTAAAATTGAACAAGTTGTCTATATGGAATTGTTCGACATCATATTAGGGATTAATTAGGTATAATAATTCAATTCATTTTGAAGAATTCATTCATTTGCACATTTCTTACATATCGATATCACACATGTTCGTGTTTATATAAATACGTAATGTACACCATAATGTTATTGTGAAATAGAATACAACCGAAAATTACAGAGAAAATTATTATTCATTTAGTGATACATATATATATGAGGTGACAAAAAGAAACATGAAAGATGAAATTCATACGTTACCATTTTGAGGATGATTCAATTATATACGTATGTGATGTATGCATAGTTAAAGAAAATTACAAAAAAAGGTAGATATTATTATGTACATATATGTAATACATATCGCATTAAACTTTTTTTTTATTCAATATTTGCAATATAAATAATTCAATCGATAAACACGATTCACTATACATATACACATACATAGCTGCTATCATATCATATATGGACATTACATTTTAAAATAAAAAAAAAAATTTAATAAAATAACTAGCCATCTTCTAGCCATTTGGTTTAATCCATGTTTAATCAGGTTTGATGTGGTTTGCATTATCTTATGTGATCGTGTCCCTAATTAAAAAACCTGTATATCACAAACGGTTGTATACCATTTGTAGAGAGTTTGTTTTTGTTTTAAATTTTGTTTTTTTTTTTTTTAATATTTTGCTTGCTTCTAGATCTTGGTATTTAAGGAAGTAATGTAAAATCGTATTTAATGAAATTCTCATTTTTTTTTCATTTTTATGGCACATTTCTCACATTTCATTTCATTCACTATATGCATTGGATCCAAAGATATAATAAGTTCGAAACATTTAGTTTTCGTGATGGTTTTAATGAATTGAAAAATTGAATTCGATTTAGAATGAAATGATTGTTCAAAACATTGAGATTTTAACTCTACATTATTTTTTACTATCAAAAAATGATGGAGAAATATAATATCCTTGTGTACAACATTTGGGAATGTAAAAGTCTTCTAGCAACTCCACATATTTCTCTCAGCCATTTTAAATTTTAATTTTGGCAAACATGACCTAGAATACTCGTATTTATGTAATGATGTGCTTTGTTTCGAATATTTAGTGAGAAATATTGGAGACAGTTGGCGAACAAAAAATTATAGTGGTGGCTTCTTCTGTAAGACGCGATAATTCTTCATGGACTGTAACGCCAACAGGATGATGATATATGCTTTGTTTATAATTACAATCCCTCACATTTGGAATCCGGTATATACGAGAATAATTTAACTTTATATCCAGGTGGAAAGTTGAATCGGATCGAGAAATCTCATCCGAATTCAGTTTGCGTATAGTATACACGATATTTCATGAGATTTAACATAGATTCGATTTAGATTTAGATTCAATCCTTCACGTACACGTACATATAGTAATTGTATTTCATTTAATAGGAAAATTTTTCGAAATCTATCAAAACAAATGTTCCCAAGTACGCGTACATAATTTACATTAAATGCCAGTAAAAATTATCGTTACAAATTTCTAATTTCTTTATCAGAAAAATATTTATATTTTTTTTTTGGAAAATTTTCAAACAGTTATAAGAAAAATAAAATAAACTTGGCATTGAATTTATAATTTCTATATAACTTTCCTTGAAAAATAAAAAAAAAAAAAAAAAATTACTCATGTACAATAACAGTAATGAATAATTTTGTTGAAAAAATTGTTTTTTTTTAATACTCGTATTATATCTTTATTGTTATTGTGTGTATGTACATGAATATACGAATAATAAGCATTCCAAGAAAAAGCAAAGAAAATTGTTTCTTTTATTTTTCAAGTATTTTTCAAAAATAAAAATAATGAAAATATGAAATAGAAAAAAATACGAGAAAAAATTAGCATATATGTATTTAAAAAAAAAATTCACACCTTCTCGCATATATACAACCATAACACATAAATAATGTACTTGTATAGTAAATATTTTTCGCGCTAAATTTAAAAATACTTACATATAATCATATATGAGGGTATGAACATGCGCATATAAATTAGATTCGAGTGAAATTAACGAAATTTCTTTTGTTATTTTACTTGTGTTGCTGTTAAATTTTATTCTCTTTTTATTTTTTATTTTGTGTTATTTTCGCATTTTAAGTATTTTTCTTTATAATTTTCTTGAAAACATTTCATTATGGATAAATATTAGATTAGGTATACTAGTATGTAAATAAATCTGTTTAAAATTCATGTGCATTTAAATTCATTTCTTCTTCTTCTTCTTCTTCTTTTATACGAATGTGATTTCTTGTAAAATTACAAATTACAAAATTTAATATTTGAATTCTGTTCCATTGCAAATTCAAAATTTCAATTTTTAAAAATTATAAAATGATCACGTCTCAAATGTGTGTAATCTGTATAATTTATAATTGAAAGTGAACATTACACGTACTAAATACATGAATAAATATGTATACTAGTATGTATATAGATACGATTATGTACTTAAATTTTTCATTTATAAATGTACAATATGATAATGAATATTTATGTTACATACATACATGTATAAAATGTACTCGTAAAACATGACATGACATTTATGTACATATATACATAATCAATTGATTTTCAGACAAGATACCAGTTTATCCATCTATCATTTTGATTAAATGATTTATCATGCATTTAGATATTCCGATTTTACAAATATATTAACAGATATAGATGAATATCGGTACATAAGTATAAATAAATTTACATAATGTACATATGTTTACCTATATACATTTACACATTATTAGTGCTTGTATATCCACAATGGTTGAAAAGTTTTAGAAGAGTGTGAATAGGTGTGTAGTGTATTGTTATCATCATTCATTATCACTGTTGTTATTTGAGTAAAATAATCAAAATTGCAATTGCAATCAGGTAATGTACAGTCATACAGTAACAAGATAGAGACTCATACATAATTTTCTAATTCAACAACATTCAGGAAAAATTCAAATGTACGAGCGACTACATATCTACATTCAAAAAAGTTCCTCTCAATCTCTTATTTTTCATTACCCACTAGTTTTTTGTTCAGTTTATTTGTTGTCACTTCATTTCATTTGTATGCATTTCTGATGCATTACTCTAGTCAACTATAAACACTATAATAATGGAATGATAATGATGATGTTAATTCCGTGAAATCTAGAACAAAAGAAAGTGCCCTTACATACATGCACTCGTACAATGCACATAATTGTGATGTGATGTGCATTTTGTGTACACGGATTTCAAATGTCGTAAATGTGTGTAACGTCATTTTATGTACGTACCCATATACATACATAACACGTAAGCCAATCATTTATATATTGCAGTAGAAAAGTGGTTTTTTTCATAAAAATAATTATATATGTATCTTTTAATCATTTTCATGTATATTAAGGCATGTACGTGTACATGCCTACATAGCTTGAACGATTATTTTCCAATCCAATCACTTCAATTATTTTTTAAATTGACACAAACATTCACATACACATTCTAACTTAACTATACCTATGTATACCCGTATTCTCTTATTTATGTTATCACTTTGTGTTTTGTTTACATTGAACCACTTAATCAGATTTCAATTTCCAATTAAATTTTAGTACCAACATCTAAGCACATTAGACATTACTTGCGCTTGCATCACATCTCTATAAATTGTATATTATTAGAAAATTTTTAATTGAAAGAAAATGAAAAAAAATCTTTTTTTATTTTTGAAAATCTTGTTTTTTGAATTATCCTCTTCCTTTCATCATTTTTGAAATTGCATGAAAACTGTAACTAACTTGTAAATGTGGAATTTTATAATTTTTAGATAATAATGCGCTGATATCCTATACCAATACCAGCCAATACTCAATGTATGTACTGTATAACCTCGCATGAATTTCATTCATTTCATAAATTACGAGAAATTAAAATTCGATAAAACAGAACACATATACCTATACCCGTATATTGTAAGTACTTACACTCGTACTACGTGTATATAGAATTTACGTATACCTCAGAATTTTAATTTTTTTTTTCAGGTTTTTTTAAACTGACGAATTATCACGTTTTCATAAATTTCAAGCGTGACTAATTGTTTTGACCAAATTTACACACGTGAATAATTTTTGGCAGAAGAATATAGAACTGTAAAGTATGCAGTTTTTCAATACAAAAGTATACATTTTGCGGTTCTGTGTATGTTGTAAGTTGTTGCAGTATCGCAGAACCGTAGAATATAACACGTTTTTGTGTTTTGATTTTATTTCAAATTTTTATTTTTTAATTGAATTCGGAAAAATTTGAAAAATGCACATTCATATACACAAACTAAGACATCTACACAAACGTAAACACTGCAGTTTGATAAGTGACAAGTGATATATGTAACTATAACTAGATATTACATGAGTTTTAATTTGATCGTCTGTTCATGTTTTAAAGTGGCTGGTTGTTAGTTTGTGTAGTCTATGTTGGTGTACGTGAAGTTGTGTTTGTGAAAGCTTTTTTTTTTCTATCTATCTAGTTTCTTGTTGACCTAGATTTTTTGTTTTGTACTATTTGCTTAATAATGTCATCAATATTATTCGAAATGCAAATTTCAAAATTTATTTCAAAATACATTACATACATTAATATCAAAATGATCATAGATTTTTGTAGATCTGCAATTAATTTGCATACAGTAATCAGAATTTGAAAATTTAAAATGTTAACTAAAATAAAAATAAAAAAAAAATCAAACATAAAATATATTGGCCATTTTGAAAAGTATTTTTCTTTAGTTTAAGATTCTGAGAGTTTTAGATAATTTTAACTATTAACACAATTTCGGAACTCTTATACCATAATTCATTCGACCTAATTCCCAATATTGTACTTTTCTCTTATATGAGATAATGTTCCAAACATTATAAATAACCACATTATACCAATAATTGTACGCAGTTTGTTGAGGAAATGCGATAATCAAAATGGAGAAAAACTATCTACTTAATGCACTTGTGTAATTAATGTCTTTTAAACAATACGTAATTTTCATAAAATCAGATAAAATAATTGTGGAAAGTCAATTATCGTAGACTATTTTGTTCACTTACTTACATACAATTTGATGTACTTAAATGCAAAAAAAAAAGCTTCACATATGTACCGGTTTTTTCTTTTTTAGATAATGTAACGTTCGAATGGTATAGTATCTATAATATGTAATTGGACTATAAATATCTTTGACCTTAAAGGTAACGAACTTATAACATTTTTTTTTTTAAATAAAAATATTTACTCTTTTCTTTTCGATGCGATCATAATGGTTGGTTACACACATTTTGTGGTGAAATTTTTTTTGTACAATCCAACAAAGAGACAAGTACAAAGTAAATTATATGTCCAAAAGTACAAATTAACTTTTGGTTTTTTTAACGAAAGTTTTTAGTTAGCTAAAATACCTATTAAAAAAAAGGCAAAAAATATTTGTCACAGACTTTAAAAACAGTCAAAAAATTATAAGTTTTCAGCCTTTTGTTGATGTTTTACCACTTAGACATAATTAAGGCAATAATTAAATGAAAAAATGAAAAAAAACTCTACGTACGACTAGCATGTGTTAAAGGAGAAAGTAAAACAAACATGGACAAAGTTCCTCAAATTTTTCATCAAAGTGTTTTTTTTTTTTTGCCAAAAACTTAGTAGTAAAATATTAATTACGAATTACATACGACTAAGTACTAGGTCAACAAAAATAAATAAGAAAATAAAAGTCTTTATGTGTCTCTGTATAATATCTAACAAAAATCTTTTTTAAAATATTTATACATGTATGCATGTGTGTGTGCACCTACATGTATATGTGAGCATGTATATACAAATAATGAATATGTATGCCTGATTACGGCATTAAATTATACCTTATATCGTTTTCCGCTTTTTAATTTAAATTCAAACTGAATGAAAAATAAAAAAAAGCAAAATCTAATAGAGTTTTCCTTATAGTTTTTATTACTTACTATCTTATCGGTCCCGTACATATACTAATGCACAGAATCTGTACATTTTATGTGAAAAGGAAAACACGTGATTTTTACTATTAACTATAAGGCAAATAAAAAAAAAAAACCTCACTGAATTTATTAATTCAACAAATTACAATTATTAGCTATAGCCACATATAATTGGAGATTATTTTTTTCGATAAGTCAAAGATAAATACAGTGCATACTCCAATTCCCCAATTTATTTTTTTTACGTATCAGTATTTATATAAAAGTTATTGTACAGATAAGTAAATGGATATAAGTCGGTGGCACTTAATTATACTATGACCATAACTACACATACATACATTCCCACAAGGCTACATATAAGTATATGTACGATATAACAAAATAAATATTTTTTGGTTAGATTAGGTCAAGAAAATTTATGCCAGTAAAAACGAAAATTAATGTTAATTTGGTATTTGTTTTTCAAAACTAAAAGTAGATTAGATTTGCACATCAGTGACAGTGATTGAGAGAGTTTGGAAACTCAAGCGCTCGAACGTATTGATCTGAAAAGATCTTGTATATATTTCATCTCTCCATCATCTAGAGATAATCTCTTCATATAGGTAATTTGAGATATTTCTAAAAAGCAATTTTAGTCGCCATTATTTTTTTTGGATTTGGAAACATTTCATGCAAGCGGCTTAGCTTCCTTGAACCTGATATTACGGAGTTGGAAAATATAAATAATTCAAGGTTTATGCGTTTTTTCTTCACTGTCACATATTTTATTTTAATTCCATTATAACTAGGCGTTAGGCAATAACCAATGAAGAATTCAGCTATTCGCATCATCATCCTTGGCTTATAGTCCCTCGTGAACCTCCGCCTCCTCTACAATCAGCCTCCAACCATTCTTACCTTGTATCACCTCTGTCCATGCTGTTATTCTCTATTTTCTTCGGACGCCCTCTTCTTCTGCCCATTGTCATTGTTAGAATCTAACTATTATCAATAACTCATTTTTTTTTTTCTTTTGTCAAAGATAGGAATTTTGAAGCATTTTGAGTGGAATTTGTGATCAATTCCTTTTCTTCTATACAGAAAAACTTCAATATTGTCCTCCACTTTGGGTAAACATTGATAGATGGTCTTTCATCGGTTTAATTTAATTTTTCTAAAAATGATTATGTCGATAAGTAATCATGTAAAGAGTGCATCATTGTATGCATTTTAATGAGATGAAAATTCTACGAAAGTCTTCTCTTCACAGTCGTATAGGTACAATACAATAGAAAATGAACAAAAGCATACTATAAGCATCATAAAAGCACAACTAATACAGAAAATACATAAAAATAAAATAAAATTTATTAAAATGTAAAAGAACAATCGTGTTTGTTATATGTATTTTTTTTTTATGTATTTTAAATACATACCTGTGTGCATACAGTAAAAATCATGTTTGATGTAATGTTTTGTTCAGAGAAATAATAAACAAAGCCAGATTCAACAATGGATATATAATACACTATTCGCATTTGGTGCGAATTAGACCAAAACAATGATGGACTACCTATGCTACTGCTACCCATCATTATAACAACATTATGTACATCACTATAAATATGCTCATCATCATATAAATGTATGTACATATTTACCATTTAATGTGTAATCTAAAGCACGTAAATCTCTGTGTATATCTACGAGTATGTAGTGTATGAAAACAGATACATTATAATAAATATAATTATAGATGTATTTGTTTGGTTTTGTTAATACGTGTTTTATTTATTCAAAAATGTTTAGATACATTTTTAAAATGAAAATTTTTATTTATAGAAGTATAATATACTCATTCGATTCATACACATGCAGCTTCTGCTTATGTTCTTAACTCCACTTACACTATATTTTATATGTAAAATTTTTCAAGCTTCAAATAAACAGAAAATCTACTTATGTACCAAAAAATAAATAAGATTGTTTTTAGTTTTTATTTTTCTTTAATTTTTTCTTTGATTTCAACCGAATTAAGAAATTAAACAACAAAAATAATAAATTATATACGAGTATACATTTTCTTGTTTACATGTTCATTCTGTTTTTTTTTTAATGATCCATGAAGAGTGTGTACATGATGTGTAATGTACGGATGAGAAAATGTACATAAGTATGTTGTTGGTTGTATGCATATTTATCAGATAATAATACACAGTATAGTTCTTTCTTACTCTACAAGATTTTATTTTGTTATTTAATTTTCTCTGCATTCCTCTTAGATTTTCATAAATTTCACGAATTATCTGGAAATACAATAAAAATAGAGAAGCAAAAATCTTCGGATAATGTTATTTATCAAAGATGCATATTCGTACTTAATTCTCCTAAAATACATGTTATCTTATAACATGGTTTTACTCTTATGAGATTAAGAAAATTGCGGGAATCGTCTATAAACATTGACAAAATTATATTGTCTATAGTGAGCAATAACCATGACGTATATTTGTGCACATAACTATATTGTAATAAAATTTTATAAATAAGACTATTGAAGATGTACAAGAATTATTAATAAAATAAATAATTAGAGAAGCAGATTTAGTTGAAATGGCGTCCAAAGTTAATTAAAATCAAATTTTGTAGACTACTTCTTCTTTTTAAATGGTGCTGTAGCTCGAAGAACGCTATGTCTCATGTCGAACCTTTAAGCCTTCAAAATCATTCTCACCCAACCAGATCGATTCATAGCATCATTCAATTCATTTTCATAGTCTTTGAAACTTATATCCAAGATTTTATTACCTTCAAAAGTATGAAAATGCATAGCATCTAGTTATATCGTCTGTCCATGGATAAGTCATATTTTCGTTATTTTTTGCCTCATGAACTTGTATGGTTATACACGTACACCAGACATATTTCAAAAATATTCACGATAATCATTATTCAATTGCAATAATAAAATTAATTCTCATTCATTTTTATGAAATTTTTTATTCAATTTTCTCTATTTCGATATTTTACTTCTCGTTAGAAATTAAAATAATTTATATAAATGAACATTAATGTGAACACTATTATATACCTGTGTATAACTGCAAATTCATACTTTATCATCCCGACGAAAACTATAAATGTACATTCAAATCTATTTAAGATTAACATTCTCATTTTCATTAGTTTTAAGACAAAAATAGTATAGTAATAATAATTTTTTTTTTTATTAAATTTTCCACTATAACAATAATCAATCATCATCTATCATAGCATAATATGTCTGGATACATGTATGTATACCGATTATTATTATGTTATCCTTTTAAGATTTTAATATTTAATTTATTTTTTAATTGATCACTTTACCCGTGCCCGTGTCCATGCAATGATACTACTTGTCCGTGTTATTGTATTATTTTCAGTTTCACACATATATGAAAATAACATATGAACATATATATACTCACTCATATTATACATACATATTAATCATTTTTCTTGTAATTAACGAAATATTTAAAATGTCATTATAACGCATAGGAATTCTTCATTAAAGAAAAATCTCACGTAAATACATAAGTATGGACGTATACGAATATGTGAACTTTAATAAAAAAAATTTTTTTTTCTTGAGTTTTTTATATTTATTTAATTATTTGTTTTTTTTTGTAAAACGTAAAAAACTTGTATAATCTGTGTACAAATAAAAATCTTTACATATGTGTATATTTAGATGATAATGAAATTACATTGAATTTGATAGTATAAAGATACGATATTCAAGTTCATTATTATTTCTGTTTTTATTCGTTACTGTTTTTAATTGATACTTAAATGCTTAATGCATTTACGAGTATGTTTTTATCTAAATTATACAGCTTTAACTTAACATATAAGTATTTGTATTAAAATTGGTATATGTGTACACATACAAATATGTACTTTATTATTGCACCTTAAATGTGCAGAAAAATGCTGTAATGTACCAAATATAGGTAATACGAGTGACGAGTATAAACGAAGTTTCTTTCAATCAATACACCATAAAACGTGTATTTTTGAAATTGTGTTCACTTTGGCTGCGTGTTTGCTTGGATGAATGAAATACATATATAAAATTGAACGCAGATCATAGAAACGATAATGAAAGATAAAATGCCTGATATTTCAACGCATAGATTTGACTTATTTTGATTAAGATTTGTGACTTATTATTTGTAAAAACAACTCTTTAGACTTGATTTAAATTTAAGGCACATTGCAAAAAGATTCTGCCCTTGTATTTTGATTCTAATGGATGGAAAAAAAAATTTTTCATGATTATTCATATATTCATTCAAAAATTTCAAAAATCAAAAAATTATTGTCATTTATTTATTAATTTGAATAGTAAGTCATATAGACCTTATATCGATGATAAAAAAAAATGAAAGATATAAAAATTAAGAATAGCAACACTGTATCTAAGCCCATCCCATAGTGTAAAATAAACTGCGATACTCTGGTGTATTTACGTGCACACATGTATGTTAATGGTGTATTTTTTAATCAAATAAATCTTAAAGAAAACGAATACCAAATAAAAGAAAAACAAAATTAAATTTTGCTTTTCTACAGTTTTTCTCGCTTAATTTAATGTGTAACAGACACAATATGTATGAATATATATTTACGGAAAAAAAAATAAGAAAGAAGAAGATGCCTAACCAACTCAATTACATGCATCATTTATTCGTAAATTGTTCATGAAATTTAAACATGAAAAAAAAAAACAATTGCAAATATCTGTCTATCTATAAATATCAATCTAAAAGATGATCAATCTTTTTTTTTATTTCTATATGTACATCATACATTACATATGAGTACATAATACTCACATAAGTATATATGAAAATTTGTTTGTATGTATAAAAATTATTTGCAATATTGAAATTTATTTATACTCTTTAACAACTCATGTTTTTTATGATTTTGCATTTTGCCTTTTTATTTGATTTTATTTTGCTTTATGTTTTGTCTTAAGTTTTTTTCTTCCATTTAATTGTACATTTTTTTTTTCTCTCTTAACTTTTGAAATAATTGATAGATGAATGAACTAATAACATACTCGTAAAAATATGTAAAAAGATAACGCATCAGAAAATCAACAAGAAAAACAAATAAATAAATAAAATTGATATGCGTAAATTAATAAAAATTACAAATAAACTGCCAACAGGCTATAGACTGCATAATCTTTGCAGGGTACAACAAGAAGTATACAATAGAAAATTTATGAAAAATTGAAATTTCTGTAGGTTATATTCATTTTTGAAGACTTTACAAATAGGAATTCGGATGAATTCAATTCTCTTCGAAAATTTGTCTGCATTGCATCATTTTCTTTGCAGGCGCGCTTAGATAAATTTCACAGATTCATTTGGATCATTCGTCTAATATTCTTTAATGTGCAGATGTGCAGCCAATTACAATTCTAATACCTACATACTTAATGCCATTAACTAAATTATTTTCTACTCTCAATTTTCACCAGAGAAAAAAAATCAATTGAATATCCAACTTGAATCCAATCTGAAAAGAAAAGTGATCAAAAAGCTGATTAGAATAAAGTAAGGAGTGACTTATGTGCTTCAAACTTCAAATCGTATTTCTTCTTGTTTTGTACATTGCACTCAAACTCAAAAAGATAACACTGATACCAAAGTGTATATATACCTAACCTATATTTACTTTGCTGATACACTGATAACATTTTGTATGAATTGCAGCACATATTATGTTTTAAGAAGTATGAAAATGCATGTGTCGCAATATTGACAAAAATTCTTTTTTATTTGTTGTCCTTTGTATTACAAGAACTCGTTTTTATACGGTAACAGCTGCAACCTATTAAAAAAGGATGTGCACTCGTAAAAGTCAACAACTCTACTATTTTTCGTGTAAAATTAACAGCGTTTCGTTATGTTGACCATTGACCAATATACCAGGAAGTATAGGAATTTTGAATTGTTTCACCATTTAAACATATTTTTCTAGGGTATTTTTTTTTTTTTTTGAAATTTTTATATTTATTGATTTTCTTATCATTATTATCATCATTATGTTTGTATGGGCGAGTATGAATCTCATTGATCAGCTAATAAATAAAAAGTCATTGATCAAATCGAATTTTTCGACGAACTTCGATTTCGTTTAAAGTACGATATATGAATTATTATTGAGTTCATTGACTTTTAAAATCAATAAATTGATTACTAATAAAAAGAAAAACATAAATCAGAATTGATTATCTCGATTGATTGAAACATAAACAGCAATTTAATTATCTATCAAATTGGATCGTACACATTATATATAGAATTGATTATGTTGACGTATATTTCATGAATTTCAGTTCAACAATAAAATTAAAATAAGAGTAAAGTTTTAAAAATTTAACAAATTACAAAATAAATAATTTTATTTTCTTGATTTTGAACAAATTCTTTACTTTAATTTGTTGGCTGTTAGACGAATATACGCACAATCGTGAGTGGCGTTGTAATTTACAAGTAGATTGAAAATTAACAAGAAATAAATTCCAGAGAATGAAAAATTACATGAGTCATGAAAATGAAAATGTTGAGATATTCAGAATGATTCATATTACTTGATTAAATCAAGAGTGATCATGAAAATGAAATGTTAAAAAGAGAATCACATTAAAATAGAACCTGGACGCTGGTCCTAGATCTTCCTATAATAACATGAATAATAAACAAAATTAAAAACATTAAATGCAAAGAATTTTCGTAAGGCAACAACGGTCATGTACTAAGAATGGAGGACTATAGAATTCCAAAAATAATTATCAAAAGGGAGTGGAGGGACAAAGACCCAGCGGACGCTCAAGAGACAGATGGAAAGACAAAGTAGTACCATAGATGATGCCAGGAAATAATATGGAACGAGATGGAGTCAAGTAGTAAAACAGTACAGTATATAAAGTAGCTGAGTACAAAGAGAAATTGGACAGTGCGAGAGAAAAAAAAAGAAAAAAAAGACATTATAAACTTCAAATTTAATGAAAAAGTATTAAGACATTTTTCTTTGTTCTTTACATATTTTTATTTATATATACGATTTTATAAATGCAATAAAAAATAAATCAATTATTTTTATACATATACATATGTATGTATGTATATAATAAATTTATACATACAATATGCAATGCATATACATAGCTATACATCAAAATTTTTAATTTTAAATTTGTCTTATTTTCTAACTTAAACGATCATACATGATGCTTACATATTTTCATTGTGTGTTGTTTTTTTTTTTTTATTTTAGTCATTATTCATTTTGTTTTGCTTGTTTTTAATTTTCTCTACGAGAAAATTTCCTATACATTAAAAAATTATAAATATAATGTATTATTCACTGATATACCTACACATTTACAATATGTAATATCTGATATATAGTAAAAAAAAAATGCACTTAACTTTTATTTATTGTATATTTATAATATATTTATCAAAAAAAAATTTGTCCAGTAAATCTATTTAAAAATCAAAAAATATTTCAAAAAATTAAAAAAAAAAAAAGAGTAGAAAAATTTGTAATCGTATTATGCGTTATCATTAAAATATAGTCATGTCATCATATCAATATGTCATCTGTATATGCATCTTACATGAATATATTATAGTATGTATACATACTTAGTATATAAAATGTAATGTAATGTCTGCGTTAATATATATAGATAGGCTAAAAGAAGAAAATATTGTATCAAGAACTAAAAAAAAAATAATAATTTAAAAGTAGAAAATAAATCTTCTTGTTTATAATTATTTTTGTTACAAAATACAAATACAAAAAATACATATATATACGTATATATGTAATGAATTTAGTACATAAATTATTGATTAGGCTATACAAAATTACATCTATAGTATACATATAATATTATTCCATACAAAATTTTTGTGTCAATATATTGTTTAAATTTTGTGTATACAAATACATATATTTATGTAGGATGGTTAGAATCATTTATACAGATAATTTGTATTAGTTATTTATTTTATTTTAATTTTTGTATAAATTTTAATACTTTTTTGTTTATTCTTGTTGATTTTTTTATATAAAATATCAACGGTCTTTTTACTGTAGAAATAATTAATTATTTTCACATCACATTTTCTTTACAAAAAAAAGGCAGAAAAATTTTTATATTGCATCTTCTATGTCCATATACATTACATATACCAGATACGATTATATCTACTCATTTCGTTATTCATGAACAGGATCTTTTTCTAGATCTTCGACTTTCTGTCGTTTCATTTTTTTACCAAAATTTTCACCATCTTCGATAGTTTCTAACATAGGTTTATTATGAGTTTCGGGTAACAGTAATGATAATAGACCACCGCTAAATGACATTGCACCAAATATAATTAATGGTAATGGTTTCCATACATCACCTAATAAATTGAAATATGGTGCTAATATACCACCGATACGTGCAACCATTGATGCTGCACCTAAACCAACATTACGAATAACCGTTGGAAATTGTTCAGCTGAAAATATATAAACGGTACCATAACTAGAAGTTATTGCTAATTTACCTAACATCGCCAATACGATAATCATCCAATTATGTTCTTCTGGCACAAATGTGGCTAGCAATAATGTAACACCGGCTGTTATCATACAGCCACATAATATCGATCGACGACCCCAACGATTCAATGTGAACAGCAGAAATGTATAAGCTGGTATTTCGACAGCACCAGATATAACGAAATTTATTAGATAATTACCGCCCAAATTATTTGTATTCCATGATAAGCCATAATATGTGCCACTATTTACGAACCAATCGTAAAATATCAGTAAACTTTTACGTCTTAAATTCGGATATCTTAACAAATCTAGAACTGATGGTTCTTGATCCATTCTAGAATCGGTTTTATTCATTTCCGTCACATTTTTATCATCATTATTTTTTAAAGTTTCCTCTGTTGTATTTTCGTCTAGCAGATTGTTCAGTAGATCATCAGACACTTCAACACCGTTCACTTTAGCTGCTACTTTTATATTTTTAATGGCTTCTTCTTTGCGATTTTTCGATAGTAACCATCGTGCTGATTCCGGTATAAACCAATGATATGACATGAACAGAACACCAGGTAATGTTAATGCAATCTGTAACCATCTCCAATCTCTTACGAAATATGCGAATACAGCAGTTAGCATGAAACCAATTGAAAAGAACATCATACAGACGACACCGGCAAAAAGACGATATTTTGGACCAACCATTTCCATAGCAATTACATAAGCCACTAAAAACACACCAGATGTCGTTGCTCCAATTATAATACGTGATATCGTGAATGTTATATACTCTGGAGCAACACCAGCTAATACACCAAATATTAGTTGAATTACTAGAGATGCAAAAAATGTCGGTTTTCTACCATATTTATCGGACATTTGTCCAAACACAATACTACCCAATAGTACACCAAACATAAATAATGAATCTGATGTTGCTGTCAGCCATGATCTACTGCATACCATATTCCAATCGATTACAGCACTGCTATCATATTTACTGTTATCATAAATCCATTCCTCACACACTACCGATGACTTAACCGGTCGTGCACTTATAAAATATTCCTGGGTAAAATTTGCATCCAAATAACTACATGATGACCATTTATTCGATAGCGTATCATACGGATATGACATATTCATCACTTCTAAAGGAAGATCATAGTGTATTGTAGAATTGTTAGCCAATGATGAATTTAAATCTTCAAATGGTAATTTACAACGATGATTTGGTTTAGCTAAAATGAATACACCGGCTAATTTATGAAATGCACACGATATTGCCGGTAAACATATCAAGAAATATATACGTTTTTGATAGCGTCCAAATTCACCGAGATGTGTTATAACATCATCATAACCCATGATTACGTGTTTGAAATATAAAGTAAATCACTTGTTTATGATATATAAGGAAATAAATTGTTATTACTGCTACTAAAGTTGATTATGATAATAATGTAAGTATAAAGGAAAAATAATTAGCACCTTAACAAAACTCTGTTGCTCTATCTTCTTTCAATGTATGTGTATGTTTGTATACTTAAATTTAAATTCAGTTTATGTATACTTTTAGATTAAATTGAAATGAAAAATTTTCCATATACATATTTTATTGCACTTTATTATTATGTATAAAATGTAATCAGTATAGTTTGCTATATAGAATGTATGTTGTGAATTACATTCATTACATGAGTATGAATTACGTCAGTGATATTCATAAATTTTAAATTGATGATGAATTACATACGTGTGTATATATACATACGAGTATATGTAAAGTAGTTTTGTGTTATTCAAGGAACTTATAACAAAAACCTAATTTAGTCAATTTTAAAAAAATTTATATTCATATTACAAATCGTCTTTTGAATTAATGTTCATGTGATGATATTATGCAAAAATATTATTAGGTTCTGTTTGTAAACTTTTAAAAATTTTTAAACATATTATTATTATGTGGTTTTAAAATTACATAAAAAACACTCACTAGCTATATAATTTATGCACATATGTACATATATATACTTATGAGTTTATTTTATATTTAATGTCTGGTCTGTTTTAATTTTTTTTTTCTAGTGCACACATACGTACATTTATGTTCTGCTAAATAATATTTTCTTCTATTTTTAGTTATTGTAAGCACATCTGTTTTACACAAAAATGTTTATAATTATTATAATTTGTTTTTAGAATGTATAAATTAATTTTTTTTTTAATAATTTCAATATAATTCAGCACACATTTATCAAACATTAAATTCTCAGTTAGTATAATTAATTAAATTACAAAAATATTATAATATGTTAATGTTAGACATAATGCCAACTGTAAAAAATTTTACAGACATTTTATACTCGAATAGCAATAGCTACATATATCTGCATTATTGTACATTTTTTCACAAACTAATCAAAAAATATTTTTATTTTAAATTTTAATACATACTCGTATATATTTTATTTTTAATAATTTCATTATAAAATTTTGTGATGTTGCAAATTTAATGAACTTTAGATAATGTAACACATATACAGATAGACACAGCCAAGTGAAAAGAACTCTAAACAAAACGCGACAGATATAAAAAATTTTAAATTATCGTTTTTATGTATTTTGTTGATTTTTCTGATACATTTAAGTTTTCAATTGATTTTAATTAAATTGATTGGAGAAACTTTATTATTAATAAATTTTCATTTATATACATTTTATAAGAAAGATGACAAAAATTGTACATTACAAATACACTGTATCACCACTGTATCTAAGCTGTATGTATTTCTTTATATGCAAATTATTTGTGTAAAGATATTTATGTATGTTGTTGTGCATACATTTAATTTTTATTTAATTTTATTTAATAAACAAACAAACATATATATATGTATTATATTGACGGTATAGTATATTATGATATGTATTCGTTTTAATACAAAATACTAAGCACCACGGCACACGGTATAATTTCAATTTGATATAGTAATGTCTGAATAAATATTGTATCTTTTAACTTTCAGTTCTTTAAAAATTTTTAATTTATTTCAAATATTTAAAAGAACAACAAAATACACAACAAAATCAACTATAAGTAATGTATATATCTGTATGTATGTATTTAAAAAATTTTTTAAAAGCACATGGTTGATTTTTGAATGAAACACAGAGAATACACACAAAACACAAGTCAGTCCAATATGTATTTCAATTCAAATAAAATATTTAGACTCAGAGTTTCAGTATTATTACAAAAATTTATACAATCTGAAAATCATCCGATCTAATTGAATCGATTTCTGTCAGTTGTCTAGTTTATGCTTCTATGTATTTAGATTTACTCTTTATGTCTGTATTCTACTTATTCTCTACAGAGTAGAGTAGTAGAGCAGTGTCGTAGTCGTAGTGTATGTAATACTAATAATATATATAATATTGTACTCAACGAAAAATAAAATATGTACTCAAATTTTACAACACTCAACTTGAGTTTTTTTTCATATTTTCCTATAAGAATGCACGTACATAGAATACAAATATACTTGTGTATGAAATGAATTTCGAACTTTGTTTGAATCATACAAAAATGAAAAATCCGGTTAAATATTTATTATATTTAACTTAACATTATTTTTTATAATTTTATAGAATTTATTTACCGTGAAAAGTTTATCGCTGCTTATAAGAGTTTTAAACAGTGAACTAGTTCATTGTGAAAATGTATATATGTACATATACATATAATTTTGACCGAATCATAATGTGAATAACCTATGTGTAAATATAATGTATATATATTTATGTATTAATTTATGAATATTTATATGTTCATATATCACATATACATTATAATATAGATTATGTATTGAAAAGTTTTCTTAAACTTTGTTTTATAAATGTTTTATATTTTTCCGGTTTAAATGTGATATAAAACAACAAAAAAATAATTTTATTATAATAATAATAATAATAAAATGTATATACATATGTATCAAGTACATACATACACACACTTTAATTTTACGTTCTGTAATCACTTTACAATTTTTCACTATACTTCACCATAGATTACAGTGTGCTAGTAATTAGCAAATAGAAGAGACTGAAAAATTTTTTTTCTAAACAATGTAATGTAATCGATTCAAATTTATATTCGCGATGTCGGCAATAAACGTATGTGCATGCATACATACATATCTATATGTACAGATACACATATATGGTGTCATTTCATAAAGTACTATGAGTATAGTATCTACTGACTGTACATTATTTTAAATTATTTTTTTTTATATTTAAAAAGTTCATGTTCACGTTCATATATACATACATACATAATGTACGTGTATCGTATAAAGAATATTAAATTTTTGTGTTTATTTTTTGTATAATAATTTTTTTGCGTTTTATTTTGCTTTTCCTGTTGATCGTGAATTCATTTTATATGCTCTAGCATTTGCTAAAGCACTAATATTGTAAAATAAAATCAAAATGAACTTTTCAACAATAATAATACATACATAAATAATTCTGAAATTCTTGCATGTATTTAGAATTTTTTTAATTTTCAATTAGTATTTTGTTGTTATTGTTGTTGTATTGAAAATAAAATTGTTTTCTTGTTATACATATATTGTTACATATTGTTTTCATATGTACATGCACTCGTATTTATAATTCCATTACAAAATTTTCATATTTTATTTTAATTAACATTTCACGATAACACACATTATGAAGTTTTCTTACAAAACGTGAAAAAATATTTAAGTTTCAATTAATGGAAAATAAAAAAAAAAAAATTGAATAGTTTAGAATTTTTATTATTTCTATTACGCACTGATGATAAAATATATAAATGCTAATTGAATGAATTTATAGGTACATAAATACTACCAAAAATCATATAACAATGGTTTTTGATACTATCCCAGCCGACCAATTGAACTCATAGTGAATTCGTTCTGAATTCATTTCACCTAAGTGGTTCTTCACGTGAACGTTCACAGTGAATCATTTGTGAAGATATTTTATTTCAAAAATTTTTACGTTATAGCTGGTCATAGTGAATTCACTTATTGAATCCATTTTCAAATCACTTACTGAACATTTAATGAAAACACAAAATGAATTTATATTGAATGCAGTTTGTGAAGGTGAAATACCATTCACAATGTGAGTAATCAATGAATCCTGGCTCTAATTATTATATTCCTACTTTTCGTTTTGTTTTTTCAATCATTTAAATAAAAACTCTTTAATCACTTCATTATTTTTTATTTATTTTACTTTTTATTTTTATCAAACTAATAGTACACAGAATTTAAAACACTTTTGCCTATTCTTAGATTCAAATCATACAATCACTTTATTACGTTAAGATTATTAGAAACAGCTAAATTGTTTACCATAAAATATCACTATACGTTCACTAAGTGATTCCATAATGTTAGAGGCTTTGTGAATTGCAACCATTTTATAAAGATAAAACGAATTAATTCGTTTAATCATAAAATTGAAATAAGTTTACATAAATCGTCATTCATCAAATGAATTTTATATGAATATAATTCATATTTCAATCACTTGGTTGGTTCATAGTTCAATCACATTTTTGAATAATTCACTTATTTTTCATTTCGTGTTTTCAAAATGAATAAGAGAAAAATTATTCAGTTGGTGAAGATTTTTGGCATTCACTATGAATTCACTGTGAACCTAGTTCGCACTGAATGGTCAGCTGGGATAATATGTACATTTGTATGCATATTTAATATTTATCATCATCACGTAATTTTCTATTAAGTCCTATTAAGTCTTGTCTTACACATCATACGCATACCCCATACCCTATAGATTCAATTCGATATTCGATAGATTAAAGCACAAAATAAAAGCTTAAATTGTATTTGTATAAAAGTATATAAAATATAATAATTTTTCAATATATGTACCTAATTCTATATACAAAATGTTTCATTCATTCATTCTATTTATAGTCTTATCTTAGATTCTTTTTATCAATTTAATAAAGAATTATGACACTACTGCATATTATATTATAAGTTAACATAAAACACGATCATTAGATATACAAATTTATTTTATTTTAGATTTTTTTTTTTTTTTTGAATCTTTATCGTCTTATATGTTTTTATTCATACGAGTATTTTACTTCACTTTTTTTTTATTTTTTTATTAAATATATTTTTGAATTTTCACAGTAGAGATTGATAAAAATTTGATGTGTTTTTTTCTATTTTTCCGTTCAACAATGAAAATTTTTCAAATTGACATAATTATATGTTTGTAAGTTGTTCTGTATCACTTTGTGAAATGAATAAAAATAAAACCGAATTGAATTAAATAATTTAAATTTTAATTCTGTTGTATAAATGCACTGCACATAGAACCAAGAACGAAATAAGATAAGAATATACAAGATATGGATGAATAAAATTAAATGAATTTTTATAAACACTACTTCGTTTTTGTTACTATGCGATGCCTCATTCCTCGTATGTTTTACACTGATTCGATGGAGCACAGATTATATGAACATCAAACGAACTGGATGTTACTTTTTTTTTTTTATTATTAAAATGCTACTGGAAGTCTTGGTGGTCTTGGTCTTAATAATGTACGTATTATTTTCAAAGTTATCAATGCAAATTATTATAAAAATATTAATAACACGATTTAAATTAAAATGCATATCCTTTTCGTTTTATTTATTCATTTATAAATAATTCTATAATAACTCGATATAACATCATGATAATTATGTGTAGGTAGTTTGTATGCTTATGTATTTATTTATTTAAGAACTTGTTGATGTCATAAACTGAATTTATTTATTTATTTATTTATATTATAGCTGGTCCTATTTATATATACTGCCCACTATTGTACCAAGTAACTATATTGTGTATCGTATTCCTTTCAATTTATAATTCGATTTATTGTAATTTATACTTTATTTGCACAGAAAAACTGACACTACGAAGACACAATTTAAACATTTTTTTTTTAAATATTGTTTGAAAAATAAATTAAAATATCAAATATGCACAAGTCATTATAAAGTAACGTAACATGGTACAAAATTTTGTATTTTTAAATGCAAGAATATCGATCCGAGATATCATATGATACTGTTTATTTTAAATTGGAAGTTTTTAACATGGTAACATGGCAGTGATATGTGCATTTATATAATGTGCATTTGTATCAAAACCGGGGGCAGACAGAAGGAAAAAAAGGAAAAAAAAAAATAATTTTTATTTCTTTAATGACAACTGGATTTTTTATATACAATACAGACAGAATATTATTGTACATGCGTTATAAAAACAAAAATTACTCAATACATATATATGAAAAGATACTCAATTTTTTTTAATTTTTTTTGCTCCTACATTACATAGATGGAAGTTAACGAATAACGAGCAAAAATGATATCATATGAGGAGGATTCGGATTGAGAAAGAATAAATACATATATAGCAAAGTACAAAATTCCATAAATACTATATATCTACAACATCATAACTATTGAACACTAACCATATTATATTTTGTACCTAACCCTTGTATCTATTTCTACACATCATTTAAAAAACCGGCTTTTTTCTCTCTGGTATATTGATGAGATATATTTTTATATGAGACATGCGCAAACTTTGCGCATATCAATATTATACAAGTTTTCATATAATGAACATTATTATAAAACAAAAGTTAAAATAATAATAAAAAAGTTCTTTGTATATAGTATATATGTATAACGAAATATAACCTACCTAACTATTTTTTTTTTTATTTCTTAAAAGTAGAATGTATAAATAGCTCATGATTACCTTCTATCTATATAATACGAGCAACGAGTACGTGAAAAAAATTTCACCGAAGAACTTACAGTAGACTACCTACATACATAAGATATTTTTTATAATGTTGGATTAGGATTTTAGATATTTCCATCTGTTTTCATCTACATTATGTCTCTGATGTACTTACATATCAAAAACAAATACAAGTGCTGGAAGTGATTTATGAAGTCACTTCAATTTTGTACAGATTTTATGTACTCATGTGTAATTTTTCCACATTATAAAATCATATCTAAGAAGGAAATCTTGGCTCATATCGCAGACAATATAATATACATACTGTCGTATTATATTGTCTGTGGTCAAATATGACTCTGTATCTGTACAGAATAGGATAAAGTGTTGGTAGATATACAAATTGTTTCTTAAATTAATCAAAATTTTTACATAAATTTTTGTATGTTACACTTTTTTTCCTAACGTTTTCAGTTTAAAATTTTTACATCTCATTTGTATCTCACTTATTGCACTCACTTTTTATTGTAATAAAAAATCGGTAAATACATATACTTAATTTAAGAAAATTAAATTGAATTATTGAAAAATATAATGGAATTCATTAAAACCATGAAACTATAAGCATTATCATATTAACTGGTGGCATTGTATACAAATCACAAATGCAAGTCTATTCAATTCAGTTCTTAGATTCATTTCGATGATGATTATTATTGCAGTTTATTGCCAATTATTGTTTCTCGTTAGAACTAATATTTTCTTCTCCCCCCCTACAGTCAATTGTGGGTATATCAAAATATTTTTTCACATTTTCATTTATTGCAATTCTAAAAATAAATTCTATAATATTATTAAATGGAATGGATCACTTTTCAATTTGAAATTTCATTAATTTCCATGCGATAAACTATTTAAATCAAAAATATTATTTATAATTAAAATGCAATGTAATGTAAGAGTCGTTTTTCAGTTAGTTCATTTTATTTAAATTATATAAATAAATAAATTGATTAATCGTGTATTAGCTATGCACATGTATTGGTATATTGCATACATAATCAAATCTCATGATGATTGATTAAAAAACTCTCTAAAAACCTACACAATAAATAAATAATAATAATTAGTATGAATATGAATATTTTATTAAATGAATTTCACACCATAGCGATATAGTATTGGAATTAGAATTTTGCGAGTGGTCTAAATGTATACGAGTGTACGAGTCTTGAATTTAAGAAATCTAAAGTTCGTTCAAGATAAATTTAGGCATTGAATTTTCATTGGACGATTTCTAACATCTCCTTCTTCTTCCACAGTACTACCAGCTCTAGGTGAGCCATGGCTTCTTCCACGATCTCATTCCATCGACTTCTATTCTGAGCCAGCCTTCTGACGAAGTCTCCTACTTCCATTTTCCCCAGATTTCTCAGAACGTCATCCATCTATCTTTTCTTCGGAAGCCCACATTTTCTGTCTCCACAAATATTCATTTCCAGGATTCTCTTAACTGTTCTTGTAATCGGCAATCTTAAAACATAGCCTAGCCTTCTAATTCTTTGGGCTGTCACACATCTAATTATATTTCTGTCTTCCATTATCTCGCCCATTATCTCTCTTCCATTATCGGAACTATATTTTCTTCTGTAGTCGTCTGTTATCTTTTACGGGTCCAAATATTTCTAGCCTAACTATAAAAATTTAAAAACAGAATATCCCATAAGATTTCATTTTCAAACTGAAAATTAACGATCGAATATCGCAATTTATTTCACTCGATAATTAGGTAATATGTTGAATTTGAACTTACACCACTTTCAAATCGAATAATGAATAATCATATAATGAATAATTATATTGAACGTCACTGTCAGACGTTTTATTAACACAGTTCCCACTAAGAGGAATATAATATCCATTCAACATTATTTTATTTGCGATTATATACACTGCCATATTGCGGTTGCAATTTTATTCACATTCACATTTTATCAATTCTTTTATTTTTTTTGTGTATATAAATGCGCTAATATATGTACATGATTTTATGTTATTATGAAATTTTATTTTATTAGAAAATGAAAATAAAAAAAAATTGTTTTTTTTTTTTCATATTTGTGTATGTATAAAATCTGATTTCGAATTCCAAATTGAAAATGAATGAAAATCGACTATACCAGCACACGTTGTATTACAATGAATTTTTCTATTATTTTTCCTTTGATTTTTTTTTTTTTTTTTGCAACGAATGTAAATAAAAATTTTCTCTATGTATTATTTAGTTAAAAATTTTTATCTCTCACATTATTTACTATATGTATTTATAAATTTACTAAAAAAAAAAAAATTGAATTTCAGATAATAATCATGATTATAATTAGTAACAAGTGATTACAATGAAGGATATTTTGTTTATAATAATTTTTTAAATGTATTAGGTATATCTACTTACTTATATATTTTTTATTGTTTTTTGAATATTTCATATAGGAAAGATATACAAAATATAAACAACGTTAGTATAAGATAAAATTCAAATTATAGATACTTAGAAATTTAGTATATGTATGTATATGTTTCCCACCTCTTTGAAATTATAATCGTATTTATTTTATTATATTTTTAGTATATTTACACACATAACTACATACTCGTACTATAGTAAATGTGATTATCGTACTATAATATTCATTCATTAAATCTCTCGCACAAATTCACAATAATTATTATTATTTTCTGTATACTTGTAATCTAACTTTTCATTATGAATTTAAAAATTTAAAATCTGAAAATTATAAAAAAAAACAAAATAATAAAAAAATAATTCCAAAATAAATATAAAAATAATGTAACAATAAAAATAGGCAAAAAAAAAATAATTAAATAAATAAATATCATGTCTGCTTATCTTTTATTTTATAATTAAATTTGACACTTGTATCAAAGATTTACATGCAACACACACATATTGTTTTATACATAGAAAAAGTCTATAAATGTGTACGCGAGGGTATGGGTATGGAGTGTATGAGATTACCTTCACATTACAATTCTATATAAAAATTAATGAAAATCCATTATTGCTTGTATAGGTACGAGTATTTGTTAACATACGAGTATAGATGAATTTTTATTTATTTTATTTTTTTAATTCAATTTTTTTTGTGATTATTTTTATAATTAAAAGAAAGTGTAAATGTATATACATACTATAGATTACACATATAAAAGTATTTGGATATATGTAATATTTTGTATATGATTTTTGCTAAATTTTCTATGAATAATAAAAAAAAAAAATACAATCACAACAAGAATTAGATGTGAAGATACAATTCTGTAAGGGTATTCATCAACCGTCTAATATTTCGTATTTTTTTTTTTTTGTAACTAAGTAATAATGTCAACACATAAGTAGTACCCAATTTAATTTTTCGTAATTTACTATTGCTGAATAGATAATCAAACGACAATTTTAACAAACTTGAGAGAAAACAATTTATTTTTTTGCCAGAAAAACTAAAATGAACAGCACTGTACATTCGAATACGAAATTACAACATTCTATTTTATAGTAGTGCAGCACATCTGCGTATTATGGTATTATTTATTTGACAAAAAAATGTTATTGTGACTTTAAAAGTTTCTTTTTAGGCAAAAAATACGAGAAACAACTTACATATAACAATTCTTTCCAAATGTATAAAGAAACGATAAAGTAATGAATGGTTACTTCTTATTGTTAAAGTTAACTATGTATTTGTGACAAATAATGTACCTTATTCAGCATATTCGTATAAAGAAATCACGTGTCAAAATATTTCCGATGTAGCGTGCTGAAAATGCTATGTAGTCAATGATCGAACTTAAGAAACGTTTGATCGCAAAATGTTTGCTGATTTGCACTTTTTCGTATAAATAATTTAATTACGAAATGCAGTTTTAACATCAGGCTTTCAAAGAATACAAAAAAGATTTATATCCGAAAGTCGATGAATACCCCTTAACTCATTTGTTTTAAATTTTTATAATATACATTTATGTATCTGATTTGAATCAAATAATTGCGTGAACTTCAAATTTATTTTTGTGAATTTTTTTTATTTTTTTTTTTATTTCGCATATGAATTTTCCATTTTTGATTTATGAATTTTTTATGCAGTATATGTATAGTTTTCGAATTATGATTTGTTTTTGAATTTTTATTGTTTTTCGAATTCCTTTTATATTGTATTCTGTTCATTGCTCCTCCTATACAATTTTACGAGTATGTATTATTTTTTTATTTTATTTTTTATTCTTACTTATCAAAATAATTTAATTAAAAATTGATTTGAATATTAAAAATAGTGTACGTATGTATACGTTTGGTTTATTTTGCATAAATATTCATTAAAAATGCTGAGGGAGGATGTTACTAGGTTTACGTGAATACCCTCACTATATTTACTATTCAATGTTAATTACTTGTATACATACATGTACTTACATATAAATCGGTTATATTTTGATGTTCAATAATATTAGTACATCTAAATGTATTGTTTTCACTAAAATTCATTTCAATTATGAATATAAATTATCATACTCTCAATGTAGATTGGATATTATAGGCATTGGTATAGACGTATACATAATGTACATGCGTTGTTCTCTGTATATTTGTTGTAAGTAAGTACACAATACATTTATACTTTAAATAAATTCAAAATTTGTATACAAAAATTATTTTAAAATAAATCACAAATTAATTTTTCGTAGGTATCTACATACTCGTATATAACACGTATGGGATAACGTGTTAAATAAAAATAAATTTCACTTTTTTAGATTTAGTTATTTTCTTGCAAATTTCTTCATCTTTCTATTTTATGTGTAACATAGATTATTATATTAATTTATAAATTAAAAAATATGTATGAAAAATACAAAATACAAAAAAATAAAATTAAATAAATAAATGAAATTGGAATAAAGTGTAAGTGTAAGAAAAATTTATGCGTTCGAATTTATTGAAAATAGTTATTATGAGAAAACGCATGCAATTAGCCGAGAAAAAAAAACAAATTTGTTTATTTGTGTTAAGAATTCATTGTATATAAGTATAAAATGTAACAGATAACTATATGTGAGAAAATACAAAAAAAAAAAAAAAGAGAAGAAAATTTATTTTTAGTTTTTGAACTAATTTACACACTGAATACAAACATACAACGATTTATTTGTTTGTAAGCTCATAAAATAAACGCTATAAAGTAAAATGAATCTTCTTCTTCTTCTTCTTCTCCTTCTTCTTCTCCTTCTTCTTCTTTCTTAGCACTACGGCTCTAGGTGAGCCAGGGCTCATTTATAGTCTACCTAAATGTTATTGTCTACACGTCAACAAATACGTAGATTACATCATGTAGATTACCTCGTCCAAAACTGGCTCATTCAACGAAATGATTTTTAGACAAGCTGCAACAAGTCGTTACTCATTCAAAGCTGTGTGAACTTTAGGGGCTAGGGATAATGAAAGTTTGAAATTTACAATAAAAAAATTATTTTTCTTAAGTGGGCCATACACTGCTCACGATTCACGACAATCTTTATACTAGAGGAAAGCTCAAAAAAAAAAAATTGTTTCCTTAAATCATCCACACACGTTCACTATACACTTCACGTAAATGATTGGCCCTGTTCAAAAACGTCAAAATATACTTTGGATCAATGCATGGCGTTCAAAAACATGCAAGCAAAGCAGTGCAGTTGTTCAAAAACGTATAGTAGATCAAAAATTTATGCGCATAATGCAGTGCATATGTGCGGTGCGGCGTTTAAAGTGTTGATGCGTTGTTTGCTAAATGTCAAAGTAGTACGTAGTATTACACAAATAATGTGGTGAATTGTAATTATTAAAATGTTTACACAAATATTTAAAGCTAGAGTTTCCATTTTTAAATAATTATAAAATACAAGCACTAAACACAGTCACATGAAACGTTCAAAAACTATGAATCACTGCTTTTTACAAAAATCTACATCTGCTTTATGGCAGCAGCAACTAAAGAGCTGCCACTGCATTTATGCTTTTCTGCAATCAATATTTGACGTTTTCGAACAGGGCCATTGTCACAATAAATCAAACATTAACCGACATTTTTTTGTCACTATGTAAATGTTTTCCTCTTAAACTTTCTCGAGAGCTTTCATCTTTCGTGAACTAATTTTTGCCAATACATTATGAGGAAAAATATTGTATCATGAAAGATTATCGTCTATCCTCAAAACTCATAGTGTATGAACCCGCATTACTTCTGATGTGGATACGAATCGAACCTGCAACTTCGAGATAAGTAGGCTAGGAGAGTAGTTAAGTCAAATACTATCCAAAAATTTGAGAGAAAAAAAGCTTGTTGGTTAAAATTTGAAAATAATTATTGTTTTAGTGACTGACAAGAGATCATAGTGATAATAAATTTTTCAATTGGAAATACAAGTAAGGATATCTTTTGTTTTTATTTTTAAAGAAATATAAATAAATAAATGCGATTGTAACATTGCCATTAGTAACTAATAATCGAAAATGATAATCATATCATAAGCATCGACATTCTTCTATAAAAATTCCTTATATATTTAATTCGAAATTTGCCTTATCTATAAAATTTTAATATGATTATCCTGTAGGATTGTTTAAATTTTTTATAGATTTATCCAAGAAATTATTTCTCAAAGTAAAATTTCAGCATAATAAACATTTCAGTCTTTGTTGATTTTGTTGCGTTACTAGTATCTGAATTTTCATCTACTATTATTTCGTAATTCTCTTCTTGAGGCTATATCTATTCAAATCCATAAACTGCGTGAATTGTAAAATTTCACCGTAATTTTCTTTAATTTTTTTTTTAAAAAATATTCATTCAATATATTGTTTTTTTTTTTTTTTATTTCATTCACTAATTTACCATTTTGTTTTTTTTTTTTATGGTTTTTATGTATTTAAATCTTTTTTCTTATTAATTGGATAACATTATAACATAATATCGATGTGAAAGGATACATTTTTAAACAAAGGCATAATTTATCTATAATGATATCTTATTTTCATTATTGTCACATTGTAGTATATGCCACACATGATAACAAAAGCAAAATTATCAGTTTTTCATTTTTCAAAATAACAACAAATAATATAGAGAAAAACTTAAAAGAACAAAATTTATATAACACAATGAAAATAACATGAAAATGCAACAAAAGAAAATTTTCAATGTTGTCAATTAAATTTGACCGAAATAACATTGTTCAATATTTATTTATTATTGTATATTGTATGTAAAAGAAGTGTATCTTAATCGTATATTCATTAAATATCTAATTTGTTTGGGCAAAAAAAAAAAAATCAAAAAAAATTTTTTGTCTATTGATACATTTTTTTATTATTTATTATTCATACACTGTTTTTCTTTTCTTTGTAACATTTTTTTAATGTATCTATAATGTATGGATGCACAGTATGTAATGTATGCATGTACATAATACGAGTGGATGTGTGTGAAAATAAATTATATGTATGTGTGCATAATTAATCGTTTTAATTCCATTCAGATTTCAAAATAAATACATAATTGATTGCTATTCGAAATTGAAATTGTTAACTTATTTATACTATTACAATAAAATTAAAATAAAATATAAATTGCAAAAGATAAAAAAATATATATATGTAAGTAATAACACAGATAAACTTAATTTTTATAAAATAAACAATAGAAAAAAGAAAATATAGGTTTTTATTTTTTTATTTTTGTTGTCTTAATTATCATTGTTGTTATTATATATTATTATCGTCATTATTTAAGTCAGCGATTTTCATGTACATACGAGTATATTGTAATAAATTGTCAATTATTATTATAATTACATTAAAAATGTGTAATTATATTACGATTGTGTACGTATACTCGTGCATAAAATGAAGAAAAGTATTCATTATATTTTATTTTTGGAAAATATAAAAAAACAAACAAACATTTTTTCATAATTTAATGAGCATTATTATCAAGATGTGTGCGCGGGGACAAATAAGAGAGTTTGTGATACATACTATGTATGAATCAATCTTCAAATGACCTATATTAAATTCAATTTTTCATTTTATACAGTGGCGCATTATGTGATTTTTAAGATTAGGTGAGTTTACAGCAGTGATCGATTTTATTTTATGATTTATTTTCTTATTCTAAGAATTATAATACTATCATTACTATAGTTTTTAAAATTTGTGGATTTAAATCAATGTAGAAAATTATTGACAAAATTTTCGAAATAAATGAAATAAAAACATCAAAAAGATAAAAAAAATATGTTCATAAAGTGGAGGAAATTGACAAAATATTTGTCCCTTTATGTACATTTACAATTTTTAGACATTTGTCATTAGGTGGTGCAAGTGGTAGAGCAAGTGCAGGTTCGATTCCTGTCCACACCAAAAGTAAGTAAATAAAAAATCAATTGTCAATTTCCAACTTTTATTACCCCCCAAAGTTCACTCAGGTTTGAATGAATACCAGCTTGCTGAGGACAAGATCTCAAAAGTGCTGATAAGTAGTCTATTTGTTGACAACAAATAACAGTTAACACAAAGAATTATTAGAGCATTACATCATTCTAATAATAGATCAGTCTAAGCAAAGACTATAGAAGATAGACTATATTATTCTTCTATAGTCTTTGGTCTAAGCCACGGCATACACATTTCTAAGTCAATGTAGTCATTTATTGGAGTGGCAGTTTGAATTGTGACGTAAATCGGGTCGTTAAATGGTATATATAAATGGTATGTTGTTGTGTTGTTTATATTCCGACGACCTGTGTGACGTCAGACATTAAACATCGGACGTCTTTACATTGCCTTAGAAATGTGTATGCCGTGAGTCTAAGCTAAGCCCTATATCATGTAAAAGAGTTTGCTTCTTTACCGGCAAGCAGAAACTCAGTAGTTCGCAATCCACATTAAACTGTAGGTGTACAGTTATCAGATCACTTCTATGAAAGCCCTGTTTTACTTAGAACTGTGGTGCTATTAAATAAGAAGAAGAGGGCCGTACTCTTTCTTTAGAAAATGACACCAAATTTTTAAAAGTCTTCATGTTTTATAAGTTTTAAGAACTTTTCTCTCAAGCTGCGCTAGCCAGGAAAATTTTGACAAAAATGTAGCGTTAAATATCAATGCCATATTGTTTGAAAACGCATAATTTATTTAAAAAAAATTTTATTTTTATACAGATTTTAAAACTTTCCATTTTACTGCTGATCAAATTATGTATTTTTGTCATATTTATGTGCCCAAAAATCATAAGAATTATTCTTTCTATAACTTTTTTGATGATTTTCCAATAATAAAAAGAAACTATGATTGATTTTTTTTTCAATGTTTACATGCTTTAAATATAAATATGTACGTCACAATTATACATCATAATATACGTACATTGTTATGCAGTACGTGTAGTACCCACGTAGTGTGTAATGCGTCACTTTCCATATGACCTGTATTCTTAATAAATTATCTACATACATGCATAATGTACACACACACATCATTTTATTTATTTTCAATCATAACATTACATTATTATGAAAAATGTGTGCATATTATTTTTTTCTATTATATTTTTACTGTCATTTTTCTAATAATGTCAGTGCACTGAACCATAAGACGATAAACAATATTAAAGAACAGCAGCTTACAAAAGGTATTTTTAAAAATGTATTCAAAAAAATAAAAAATATTAAAAATGTTAAAAATGAAAAAATTTATTACAAAATTTATTATTTGTTGTAGTACAGACGTAATTACATACACATATGAATGTGTACAACCGCAGAATTAGAGATACTGTATGATGAAGAGTGCTACACGATAAATAACAAATTTCCTACAATGAAATTATTTTCCTGAACATATATGAATGTAGAGCATATTATTTTGTTAATATGTAAATTATAAATTATTTTTTTTTTGTTCTAAATTTAATTTTTTGAAAAGTAAATATTTATTTAGCTCTGATAAATGTACGAGTATCTACATAATACATAATACATAAATGTACATACAGTGTGTGAGTGTAGGTGCAGTTTTTTAAAATGTAAACACGTAATACTTTGCGCTGTTATATCTAATATCCGTGTATACCTAATTAAATCGAAATAATTTATAATTTAATATAAAGGCGGATAACACACATTAAGGGTATTCACTTAATGCAGTAAAAGAGACAAACTTTTATAAAAAAAATGAAACAAAAAGGTTTTTGAGCTTATACATAATAACATTTATTGAAAGAGTAATCTTAAACCTATTTCGCATTAGTAATAGTATAGAGTTCAATCTCTACTGTTTTGAATTATGAGGTGACATCTTTTGGTACAACTTTCGTTCAATTTTTTTGCATACTCATTGGAAAAACCGTTACACAGTGTATTTAACGTTCTTTCCAAGGGACGAACGCTCTTTATTTGTTTCCCGCGAAGTTTGTGCTTCATCAAAGCCCAAACGTTTTCTATGGTATTGGCATCCGGGGACTGTGATGGCTAATCCAACACCTTAACCCCATTTCGTTCTTTCCACTGTGTATACAATTTATATACAAATATCACTTCAAACCTTTTTTTTTATAAACAGAGCTCATTTTGTAAATATCTAACTATTCTTTAACAGTTTGAACGGAAATGAAAAAAATCTTGGTCAGCGAAATAGACACAAAGGCATAGCTAAACATGACTCATGTAACATTTTTAGTATCTTGGCATTTATTGTGTTTTACCCGATTGTCGTGTCTTTTTAAACAGACTGTACATACGCTTTTGCAAAATTTTGTGTAAATTTAACTCTTCAAATTAGTCGTACGTAAAATATTTGCTGTCAATTTCATTTTGATTTTTGTTTTCAGCTGTTCCAGTTTTTGATAAATTTTAGTAGTTAATTTTGAATTTTATTTTCTGGAAAATACCATATAAAATAAAATGAAATTTTTGACAATGAAAATGACAGAAAATTTCATATACTAATGAATTAAACAAGATGCGCCTCACTCAGTGCGTTCACTTAAAACCTGCATGTGTATATTTACTCTAGTACGAGTTTGTATTTTTATAACTCTGTTAGGTGAATACCCTTATTATATTTTTATGTGATCACCTCTATACGTTATAGATATACATAGACATAATAAGATAAAATAATTTTAAGCTTCTTGTATGTATACATTTTATTCATTTTAATTTTCCTTTTTATTTTGTGTTTTTGATTGGAAAATATAAAGTGCATGTTTTCGTATTTTTCGTTATTATTATAATATATTATATCGATTAACGATGAGATTAGATAACGTATATACACGATTATATTTTTAAAACAAATAAAAAGTAAGCATAAAAAAATGAAAAGAAAAAAATAACAATAATGAAAATTAATAAGAAAAGCAACCAATTAATAATATAAGAAACAATTGTTCAAATTAACTTTTCTTTTGAGGAATAATAATAATATTAACCGAATTCAATAGTCAAAAACATGTATACGAATGTATGTATGTATGGATGTACACATTATGTACAAATAGTATGAGTCGCATGAGCATATTTTCAAAGTAGAAAAATTGAACTAATTTGATAATATCTTTTTATTTTCGATTTTATTTGTTATTTAATTTTAACAAATTAAAGAAAAAATGAGTAAAAAAATTTGTATTTGTCGTTCAGTATGTTAGTTTGATTCTTTTTTTAGATTGTCTTTTATAAGATTGCTATAGAGTAACGAAAATCTGCTACGTGTAATCTGCTTGTAACCGTATGACTAAAACAGATAAGTATCAATATTAAAATAATGGAGCAATAATGTAGATTGTTGAGATATACATACACTCAGAAAGGAATATAATGAAATACCCCACCCCTACACTGTTTTGCAATGGAACCCACGAGGTCCTAGAAATACAGGAAGACCATCCACAACATTGAGAAGAACTATATACTCAAAGGAATCGGCAAGACTTTCAGTCAGTTATATGAAGTACACAGCCCAAAGAAGAAACCCCCGGAAATCATTTGTTGGAACTTTGTACTCCTGAAGGAGTTTGATTAATAATAATAATCTTTTTGATAATATTATAAATTGCAAAGATACTTTAGGAAATAAGAAAAATAAATGTTTTCTTCTTCGTCTTCTTCTACGGCCAAATAGTCCTGAGGAGGACCTTTGCCTCAGTGAGGATCAGTCGCCACTAAATTAATTTGTTAATAATAATTAATACAGGAGCAAGATATACAATCTTTAATTGAAAAGCAAAGCAAAATATGATTTACAACATGTCACAATCCTGTCAGTGAATTTTTAATAAGTAGACATACATATATGTATTCAAAACATAGAGAAAAGGATGTAATCAGATGACTATCTATAACAAATTAATAAAATGATAAAAAAAAAAAATACAAAACCTATAATTTAAACTTTCAAGGAAATAGTTATCAAAACTTCCTAAAATCATTTACGTTCGCTTATAATATAAATTATATTTACGTGTTACGTTACATAATAAAATGGATGTCATATATGTCATAAATCTTTGTTTTATTTCTAATTAATTCCATTTGCAATTAAATAATTTTTTCATTTTCTCATTAATTTTTTTTTAGACATTCGTCGTTTCATTTTTTTTTTGACTTCCTTAACATTACAACGGATTGTGAGTTTATTTTAAGTTTTTCTTTATTTTTACCTACCTATAATATCTAATAACATCTAACACATATCTTGGATAATTGTAAATTTAAGTTTTTTACTTTTTTTACTTCCAAATTATTAAAATGAATACACAAGTGTTTTTGAACCATAACCATATATACATATACGAGTATACATAATGTGAGTATATAGATATTATGAGCGAGCATCATATAAAATAAACTGTATCACGATATTTGTACTAAAAAATCATAGACGTCAACGTATTTGTACGATATTCAAATGTGTTTATTGTCTGAATTTAATATGAAAAAATAAAAATATATATATATATAAGTAACAGTGTATTCAATTCCACGCCTTTTAATCTCAATAAATTAATTACTGTAGTTAAATAACATTTTATATATAAATTATACATATTTAAAATATTTTTTTTTTTAAAAAAGATTTTATGAAAATTAAATTATAACAGATTCACTCTAAATATAAATTTAAAAATTCTTATGTAAATCTCAACATTAGATATTGTACATTACTGTTTATAGTTTGAATATACGCATATTATCATGAATACATATCTACATAATGTATGTAGATACCTGTAAGTGTATGACCTAAATTTTATTTGTTATTTTTGTTAGTTATTTTGTTCTTTTTTTCTTCTTTAATCAGATTACAATATTCATAATTATCTAAAGCACTAAAAATAAAATTTTAGAAAGAAAAAAAAAAAAAATAAATTTAAAAAAAAAAAAACATTGAAGAAAATTATAACACATTCTACACATCTTATACACTACATATACAACATTTAATATTCATACTTTTCGTTCCATATATGTGTACATATCTCTACATATGAATATACACGTATTTGTTGTTATATGGTACATAATATTTATTGTGTTTAAATATAAATCGCGCATAATTACCTTTTATATGTATTGTACATCATTTTTACTGTATTTAATGTTGGTAATGTAAATTTCATTTTAATTTTTCATGTAAATTTTTTGGATCAAAAGAAATGTAAAACTATAATGAAAATATAATGAATAAATATCTACGCTTCTACGCATTATGTGGTGGTAGTACATAAAATTGAAAATCTTATTAAAATTATAGAAACGATGTACAAGTAAACATACGAGATACGAGTAATGTATTATACAAACGATGTAATACATTTTTATGTTTGGCATCCAAATTGCCCTTGATAATATTTTGAAATCCATATAATAATTGATGGTATCTTCGTATGTATCACTTCTTATAAATGTTTATTTTTTAATAGGATATGAGTATTTTCTTTGTTTTTTGTGTTTATTTTTTTTTTTAATTAAATAACAATCTTATGCTGCAACTTTACTTTACTTTGTATATGCCATTGTAAAAATTGGAGCTGCAGAAAAAAAAAAAAAAAAAAAAAAAATCATTATTTATTATCACTATACGGTACATTATCCAGATCACTCTTTCATTTAAATAATATAATATTCAGACGTATATTATGTACATTTATGTAATACATGGATATGAGGAGTATAGTGCAATTTTGATGTACTTAGGTACTTCTGTTCAAGTCAAAATGTTATGTATACTGAGACGGTAGTTAAATGAAGATAATTTCAAAATTATGTAATACCATAATACAAACAAAAATAAACAATAAACAAACAATAAACAAAAATTATAAATTTTTAGGATATTACGGATGTATAGTGACGATATTTTATCTTTGTTTTTCGGTTTTACTTATATGAAAAGGTAACAAAATTTTGTTGTTAAAGATCAAATTTCCAGTTGCTTCACTTTTTGACTTTTAGTATCTTATAAATCGACAATTATTTTTGCGCAAAAAAAAAAGCAGATCAGATTGCATATTTTTTGTCGTTTTCCTGTGACATCAGTTGCATAATTCCAGCAATTAATCATTGATTATGAATTAAGAAATATATCCTATATCCTTGTAACAGATATGTACATCAGAGATTCATAAAAATGTGAATAAATTAAGAGTTCTTGTACATGGTAATTCATGTGCGAATAATAATACTTAATTTCAGTTCTCTTTCTGAAATAAATAAAATTGAAAAGTCTCCAATTCTCTAGAGAACCAATACAAGAATTAAAATAAAATCATAAATTTATCCGTCCAACAAATAACTCCTACACTTTACCATTTTACTTAACAACTTATTGTTAATCTAAATTCGTAATAACCCAAATACATTTTCTTTTCATTATAAAATGTGTTTATTAAATCCAGGAAATACATACATATGTACATCCATACTTTCCATTAAATTGTATGTAGATATATGTACAAGAAATACGAGTATTTAATCTTATATAGCCACCGCTTAGAAGCATGTAATGTACATAATATCTACATAAAATAGTTATTATGTCACCCATATACACGAGTATCTATAGTTACACAAGCAGTAAAAGTGTTATGTACTTAAAACATCATTTCATTAACGTTTTTTTATTAATCTCATCTAATCATTTCCATAATAAAACAGCTATGGATATGACTATACATATATGTAGTTACAGAATACACAATATAAAGGATCACGTTTCATTGGAACAAAAGTCAAATATAGAAAATAGTAAAATACATAGCATAAGGTGGTATAATAAGCGTTTAAATTCGATTTTCAAGTATTTTAACCTCCTAAATACTGTAGTAACCTATAAAACTGATGAATAAATTTAGAAAAATTCTTGTATATAGGAAATAAAATTCAGTGTAAAATAAAAAAGGACTATTATAGAGATAATAACACAAAAATGGATTAGATACACGAGTAGCTTAGAACCAAAAATAACGTTATGTTAAAGCTTTATATAATATGGATCACTTTGTTGTATGCCAATGCTTATATGCTTATGCATCGATTTAAAAGTGAAGAAGAAGAATAAGAAGAAGAAGAATAATAAGAAGAAGAATAAGAAGAAGAATAAGAAGAAGAAGAATAAAATTACAAGTGTTTTATCACACTAAATATGTACATATATGTGAGTAGAAAAAAAAAACAGAAATTCAAAACGAAAAATAAAATTAAAAACAAATAAATTTTTTTTTATCATTTTTCTTTTGTGGTTTTTCATTTTTCTAATATTTCATACATACACATAAAAAAAAAAAATTGACAGAAAAATATGAAAATTAAAAGAAAAACCTTTTAAGCTATTCCGAAAAGAAAAATGTTAGGAAACATTCATATATACACTGTACACGATACACGTACATCGCACATAAATACTATCGAACATTTTGTGTATTTATACGTATTACACCAGAAGATACCTTCATTAAAAATTGATGAGAAAAAAAAAATTATTTTTTGTCACACTAATACAGAAACATATCATATTAAAGAATATAAATTATGAAATATTCACACATACACAAAGCTACAACACTCTCTAGGGTGTAATAATGGGTGCGTTCAGTTCCACGCATAGTCGCCTACTTTGGAGCGATGAAAATATCTTGCAGCTGAAAAAAAGTTCGCTTTAAAATTCATCGTAAACAAATTTTGACATGTTTGAAAGATGCGAATTACGCTGTAAACAATTCAGTAAATTGTATATAGCGATTATCTAAACATCTCTGCATTTTCATCGCTGACTTGCATCGCTGCAATGAACTGAACGCACCTTCTTTTAAATATTGTAAATTATTACATATAAAATTATATGTACGTACGTCTGTATGTTCTACGATTTTGTTTTTCTTGTACATATTTATATTTTGTATTACATACGAGTATATGGTGATAGAAATACATATTTGTACTTTTTATTAGACTGTGAGTGAGTGATGTGTATACTTGCCCTGTATATGTCGTATTATTGAAATTGGATCTTGTCAAAGTCTGGCTTCAAAAATGTTTGAAAACTGCATTACAATATGATATATCTATAGATACTATAGACACTATCTATATGTAAATATTTATTTGTGTAGGTATGTGTTTTTTTTTTTTTCTTCATTTTTTAAATTTTGCTTCTTAATTACATACCCATCATATACCTATAGTATATAATATGGAAACTGATATGTGCTATACATATATGGGAATGGATGTTTGTTTATACATATGTCGCCGATATATTATATTAGTTACGATATAAAGGCGAAATTGTATACCTTAGTGCATTACTTATATACATATACACAATGTGTATGCATATATGTATCTAGGCTTTGATGGTATATAGATGATGTTCCGCAAAATAAAAGTAAAAAAAAAGCAACAAATACCTACATTCATACATGCTATATGTATCTAAGATTGTTTGTATGTATATGTTCCTCATTGATTTCGTAATTTAAGTTTTTATTGTTTTTGATGTTTTGATTCTCTTATATTTATTAGCCATTTATGGTCGCATTTACCTACCAAGATAATGAATTGCATTAAAAATTATAAAAGGGACATTTTATATGCATATATCTGAATATTTTGAAGTGAAATTTTATTCAATTGTAGTTTTAATTTTCATTAAGAATCGTATTTATTAACCAAAATTATCTTTTATCAGAGCAGAGATAAAGTGAGTGACTGGAAATAAGGCCGAGTGAAATAAAGCCACCTCGGTTTTATTACTTTTTCAAAGTGAAAATAAAGTCGAATGTGAAAGAGAAATAATGCCACTTTACTTTATTCCTAAATGTTATATTATTGTTAATTACATTAAGCAGTAGTAAGTCGGTATTATTTTTACTACCACTTTAATCATTGTTCGTATTTCTGTATTCATTAAGTATGGTTTCATTAAGTAAATTCTGTACACAAACCAATATCGAAAATTTTCGATGTGTCAAACATGTGTAAACCAAAAATAATTAACCTATTTCTGCTGTGTTTATTCAGATCCGAAATAATTTTATTGACGTTTCGGCGATTAACTTTGCTACTACTATTCACTGGTAGCAACTTCACTAATCAGGATTAATCTACTACTATGAATATATTTACTACAGTAATAATCTACTACTGTTCTATGAATACCATCCTAAAAATTTTCTATACAAACATACACACACTATCAAATTTGCCTTTTACAAATGCACAGACGCACACATGCACATGTATTTATCAACCTCGATTATGCACTATTCGGATATTTTTAATACAACCTGAGAGTCATACTTTATAAATATCATTTGAATATAACCTTGTTATTATAATAGCAACAGCACAGCACACACATAATAATCATCACACCATATAATTTCTTTTTCATTTTCTAAATATAAAAATACAAAATTTTCACAATCAGATGACATGTTCGACACTCCAAAAATGAAGTCTCAAAACAAATTTAATCTACTAAATTGATGAATAATAAGCTGAAATTACATCCGCGGCTAGAATAATGCGATATGAATAATAATCTTTGTTTGTGAATACGACCCTAAATGAAAAATATTATAAAAAATAAATAATAATATAATAATAGAAAATTTATAGATAAATGTGTGAATACATTCCTAATTAAGTATGTACATACATATAATTTTTCATACAAAATGTATTTATGTGTACTCATTTGTGTAGGTACATATAAAAATATACCTATATTCTCTAATCAACCGTAATGTACATTCATATCTGCGAATTTATATATTTATTGTGATACAACTATAGCAAGTATGTTAATTTTTTTTATTATTTTAAATTGTAAAATAATGTTGTATGTATGTATCTTATATACTTTTCGTATTTGAGTGCATATCCATATATTTTACAGAAAATAATCCAATTACATCCAGTTCACAATAACTTTTAGGTATACTCACATTTATATATGCACTACATATAGTTACTGTAGAATGTACTTAGATACATATGTATGTCGATGTATCTACTGTAAATTAATAGAAAATTGTATATTTTAATATTTGCACGTATCATCATCGGTATATATCTAATTCCTTTTGCACACATGTAGGTACATATATTTTTTCATTTATATTTATTTTAAATTTGAAAATTAAAAACAAAAAGAAAAAAAAAACAAAATACAATAAAGATAAAAATTGCGGTAAATAAATACGTAGATATTAATGTAAAATGTAAGTAAAGTATGATACTACCTGTATAAATATACATACATACTTAATTTAAAATATCTACTCATATAATTCATATGGATTCTATTTATCGCAATACTTTTACTTATAAGTACATGCATATCTAGAGCTACATTTATCATAGATATGAGAATATATTTATGTGAACATTTCACAAACAAACAAACACACACACACACACTGTACGTATAGTGCACTATAAATTTTTGTTTTTTGTTTTTATTTCTTATTATCAAGGAAAAAAATTCATTTGAAAAATACTTAACAGTTTGATTTTAGATTGAAAACTGAATAGAGTAATTGAAGACTAACAATTTATTACATATAGTGTCTTTTACCTTAAATATAATTTATGAAAAACAAAAAATAATATAAAATAAATTCAATCATTAAAATTAGAAACAAAAATAAATTAAAAAAAAAACAACATTCAAAGTTTAAAAATTAATAAATTTAAAATCAAAAGGATTAAAAATTTCAATAAAAAAAAAAAAAAAAATTTTTTTAAATAAAAGTCAAGGATTATTAAGGATAATTGAATAATTATTTTTTTATTTTTATTCTTTTTTTTTTTCTTTTATTTGAATTATACAAGGAAGAATTTTTAAAAGTAATTTATTTTTAATTTTTTTTTTTTCAATAATGTGGAACAGTTTCTATTCAATAAACTTTGAGAATTTCTATCGAATTATTATTACAAGTGAAGTTATTATGAATTCATGGACTAATTAAAAGAAAAATATACAAAAGAAATTATATTTATGTATTGTAAATTATCATTACACACACACACACACATACACGAGAACATTATTTTTGTCCAGTGAAATTGTTTATAACTGTTTTGTTGTTTAAATACGTTTTGCTTTTGTTTATTTGTTAATTTGTCAGCATAGAAAATTTATATAAATAGTGATAATTCTTTACTTATGCATATAAAAATAATAATTTAATAAAGGACCAACAATAAAAATTTGGAAAAATTGAAAAATTTGTAATTCTTCACTTTATAGTCAGAATTTATTAGCAGATGTTCTTGAAAACAAAATTTAAAGATTAGTAAAAAGGAAGAGGATTCCATGTCTGCAAAATAAATTTATGATTTTCGAAATAATTATATTTCGAATTAATAATAAAATTCAAAATTATATAGTTTTTTATTAATTGGAAATCAGGTAATTATTTATATTTAATTAAATTCGAATTACGAAATATGAAATAAAATAAAACAATATTGAAATAAATCCTTGAATCCACTTAGATTGTTTAGAAACTACTTTGATCATTTATTAAACCTACTTTATTTGTTGTAAATATTTCATTATAGTTTCACTATCCTATAACATCCCAAAGAATATGGATGATAACATTTCAATTAAAAGCTTTAATTTGGTTTAGCTGTAAACTGAAATTGCACAAATCCTTCTGCTTCTTTCTGTAATTTTGTGCAAATTATATTCTTAAAATAAATTTTTTTTTTCCCAAAAATTTCAAATAGAAGCGTATAACTATTACACATTCACATAAGGCACTCGTATGGTTTCTCTATATACTAATATGTACTTATTTATTATAACTATTTACGTTCAAATAACGAATATGTAAAAAATATAAATTGTAATTCAGCCTTGACGCTTAAAATATTCTACAAATTATATTGATTGGATTTTTATTTTCGTAGTCTTAGTAAGTACACACGTTACAAAATTGATTTATTTTTTGTTTTTTTTTTGTTTTTATTTTAGCAATCAGAAACAATATTTTTGTAAGGTTTCGAAAAGTAATAGGATTTCTATTTGTTCATGTATTCAATACACCGTATACACTGTATGTATTTAAGTACTTATGTGTATTGAAATCAAAATTACATGTATGTACACTTAAAATTTAAATCAAATACAAATCATATTTTGAAGGATAATATCCATTTAAATGTGATTCAACTTTGTAGTTCATATAAGAATGGAGATATTAAATTTGAAAGGAAGATAATTTTTGAAAAAAATGAATGAATTTATTAAGAATTTGAATAAACACATAAATAAGTTTACATAGTTTGGCATATTTCAATCATACATAACTTGGTCAAATTTGAATCAGTTGTTGTACAAAATCGCTTTGATTCACTTGTCGTCATCGTCATCATCAGCATAAGCACTACAACCCTTGTGGGGTGGGTCTTGAGTTGTTGTAAGATGAGGCTCCAGATGTTTGGATCTTTAACTAACATTTTCCAATTATTTAGATTCAGTTTTTCTGGTATCTTGCTGTACATTATCCACCCATCTTATGGTCTTGGTCTGTCTACATACTTTTGTTGCTCCTACACTTTGTTTGACGGTATGTTAATTTTTCAGAGTACGACATAGATGTCCGGCCCATCTCAGCCGACTTATTTTGATTCTTTTTACAATATCTATGTCTTTTTTATATATAGGTTAGTTTTTATATACAGTCGACGTTACACCGCAATCTCCAACGAGCGTATTCTGGTACGAGGCCACCCCATATACATCTAAGTATCTTCCTTTCGAAACGTTAAAATGCATCTGAATCTGTTTTGATGAGTGTTCAGCACTCAGCTCCATATAATAACTCAGGGAGAATATTAACACAGTTTTGGATAGATTCGATTTTGTTGCTCTTGAGAGGTACTTTGATTTTAAATGCTTATTCAGGCCATAAGTGACCACCTGTTTTCCAAGATGATATACCTTCCTACCTCTTTACTTATTTGATTTTTGGCTGTTCACGAGAGACTCAAACTCAAAGTATATAAATTCTTGTACAACTTCAAAATTATGTATAATCACCAAATTTCGAAAAAAATTTTCGTAAATTTATTGCCCAGAAATTTCAAAATTAATTGCTTTGGTTTTAATGTTTGAATGACAAAAAAAGATCACCTCAATTAATTCGTTTTATATTCCCATACAAATTTCAATTCAAATGAATATCTAAATTTATTTTTCTTTCAAGTTTATTTAAAAATACCATGTGAACGATCATAATATTAGTATACGCATATGGTTATGTGTACATAAAAATCTTAATATTTTCATATTTTCTAAAAATTTATTACTAATTTTTTTTACATCTTTCCATAATTGAAATTTTCTACACATTGTAGTATAGTATTACAGTTTCATGTAAATGCATATAAAACACAAATGTTATAATTTTTTTTTTATGTACATAGATATATACAAAATTAGCTTTCATTTTTACATCCCTTTGTTTTTAAAGAAATTAATTGTCTGAAATGATAACAGAAAATCTATTAAAAATTTATAATCAGCAACATTTTTATTCCATTTTTTTATTTTGCATTAATTAGAGTCTTTATTTTGAAGAGTTTTAAAAAAAAATGAAAAAAAATTTACAGAACATTTATGTTTTTACACACACATATATGTGTACATACATATAAAAAAAAATTACAAAAGTTAAATTATCTTGTATATCTCTAGTATCTAGTAGTAACATTATCTTGTATACGAGTATGTACAATATTTTTCTTTTAAAAACATTTTAATGGATAATATATGTTTAGTCAATGATTGGAAAAATAAAACATTTCAAAGTGAAAGTAATTTGCATACAATACACATCCATAAAATGTGTAATATCCGAACATAAATATATTTATTAGCAGCAGTAGTAGTACGTATATAATGTACTTATGGATGTTACAATAATTTGTAATTAATATGTAAACATATACGGTGGAAAATTGAATATGTATTTATATATATTTTTTTAAAAATATTCAGGAAAATTTTATATAAACGATAATAAGAAAATAGTTTAGGTACATAAATAAAATGCAAAAGAACTATAAAATATCATTTTCCAATTCAATAAGTTATTATCAAATAATATAAAGATTTTTATTTAAAATAATAATAAAAAAAAAAACAAATACTCAATGTACATGTGCATTATACTGGGTATTTGTATTATTTCACATTTACTCGTACTTGAAGGCTTGATGCACATATAAATGCAGTAGGAACAAATATTGAATTCTGAGTGTCGATTAAGTTATAAGTCAGTAGTGTTTATAATCTGAAGTATGGTACAGTTATTAACAATTATTTCAGTCGATAGTTAATATCTCATTTCGATCAAAGGATATATTTTTTATATTTTCAAATGTATATTTTTATAATACATACATATTATCCTTACAATTTTTTTTTTCCATCAAATTTTTATTACATTTTTTTTTTCATTCTTTTCTTTGTTTTTGTTTTTTTTTTTTTTTTTTCATATTATACAACATTATTTGTGTGTTTGTGTGTGTGTGTCGTATGTGCAGTAATCATGACAAGATATGCTGGATTATCACATCATATCAATTTTGATATATTACCATCACCAAAAGATCGTTTCGAGCTCCTCGATATGATTGGCGAGGGTACCTATGGTGAAGTCTATAGTGCTCGAGACAAATTAACAAATCAACAGGTCGCTATTAAAATATTAGAAAGTATCGCCGACAATATTGAAGAAATTGAGGAAGAATATTTAGTGTTACGGGATCTATCACGTCATCCAAATTTACCAGAATTTATTGGTATATTTTTAAAGAGAACACCTGTTAAGGAAGATGATCAATTATGGCTAGTAATGGAGGTAAGTTATAATAAAAACAAAAATGAAATAAATTAATTGAAAATTTTCCACATACTTGTACGAGTATATACTACATACATAAGATGTAGATACTTGAATCTGTATCTTGGTTTATAATTTGCATACAGTCAATGATTCAGTGTACAAGTATACAGGTTACATATGTACATATATACATATTATGTGCAAAAGGTAATTAACACCTTCATTTTGTTAATAAGAAAATAGCATAAATATGCAAAATAGTCAAAAGATAAAAAAAAGATAGGAGTGATCGTATTATAAATTCAAAAAAATAAGAAGAAAATATTAAAGAAAAACAAAATGATAATAATAATAATTAAAAAATTATTTTACCGCGGAATATATACATACCGTACAATGTTATACATATACTTTGCTCTTATATGTAATTCCATTTTAAATATAAAAATGATTTGGATGCGGATTATGTACTGAGCACATCAGATTAACAAAATTATAATAATGAATCTGTCCATCAAAAATCATTATGACGATCATCATGATCAGATGATGATTTGCATGCATTCTATAGTATAAAATAAAAGAATCGTGATTAACATTACTATTGCTATTTGACTAATTAGATTACATTTTGCACGATATGTAATATTTTAAGAAAAACTACATATAGAAAAAATCAAAAAAAAATCTTCACTTTACGTGATTTGATTCACTTTAAATGAAATTTTTTCTTTGAATTCTGGCTTTTCCTTTTTAACAGAAAAAAAAACAAAAACGAAATTAATAATAATAATAATAATAATGATTGAAAAAAAAAAAATACAAAATAAATGGCGTTTCCATGTTTTTAATTTTTATCTGTTTTCTGACTTTATTCATAAAATTGTTATATAGTCGAATTACAAAATCTAAACAGTTTAATGTTTACATTTCTTTTTTCTACCCTATGTTTAGTTCGTATTCAATTATCTATACTTTTATAAAGATGTTTCTATGAATTTTCTTTTTCCACTTACCATTATAATATTTTCTTTTTCTTGTGTTTCAGTTATGTGATGGTGGTTCGGTTACAGATTTAGTGCATGGTCTTAAACAGAAAGATAGTCGATTAAGTTCACAACAGATCGCTTATATCCTACGTGAAACAATAAAAGCTTTAATATTCTTACATGAAAATCATTGTATGCACCGTGATATCAAAGGTATAAATCCATATCCTGATCAGTTCATTCAATGATCAGAATTTTTTATAATAATATTTAGAATGTTATTAATTTTTATTATTGCAAATACATTTTTATATTTTAGGTCATAATATTCTATTAACTGATCATGCAAGCGTTAAACTTGTTGATTTTGGCGTTAGTTCACATCTAGCGGCAACATTAGCACGTCGTAATACCAGTGTCGGTACACCATATTGGATGGCACCAGAAGTAATCGCCTGTGAACAACAATTAGATCAATCGTACGATTCACGTTGTGATGTTTGGTCGATCGGTATAACTGCAATCGAATTAGCCGAAAGTGAGCCACCATTATGTGAATTACATCCGATGAGAGCATTATTTCAAATACCACGTAATCCGCCACCATCATTACAACGTCCCGAAATGTATAGTCCAAAATTGAATGATTTCATATCGCAATGTTTAATTAAGGACATGGAACGTAGACCATTTGCACGGCACCTTTTAGATCATCCATTTTTAAAAAATGTTGACAGTTTTGAAGAAAAAGTACGTAAAGAATTACGTAATGAAATTTTAAGACAAAAGACTGAAGGACGTGTTAAACGACAGGCTGAGGTCACAACAAAACATGGAAAATTGAAATCTGATCGTAAATCAAAACCGCAAAAAATTTATGTTGATGATTTAGGTAGGGCCATTAAACGTTATACAATTAAATTTGTTAATTTTGCATTTAAACAATTTTGCTGGACAAATAATAATTAAAATTTTCTCACTTGTTTGTGTAAATATATAAATAATTTGTTTCAATTTTGAATTCCTCCTATGTACATATGTCCATGTCCAATCGAATTCCTATGACGTATTCCCAAACTATTAAATCCTAATATTCTAAACTTTTCTTGTACAATCCTAATAAGAAATAATTTTAAATAAAAAATCACATTGTCACAATAATTATTTTAGCTGCTTTGGATAATTTGACTGAAAATGAAATTGTTGAACAATTGCAAAGACGCTATGAAACTGGTCAAATTTATACGTATATCGGTGATATATTGGTTGCTGTAAATCCATTCAATGATTTGGGCTTGTATACGATTCAACATCAAGTGCGCTACGTTGGTAAATCACGATCAGAAAATCCACCACATATATTCGCAGTAGCTGATGCTGCACATCAGGCATTAATACATCAGAAACAGAATCAGGCGATCGTTATATCCGGTGAATCTGGTTCAGGTAAAACCGAAAGTGCTAATCTTCTATTGAAACAGTTGGTGTATTTGGGAAAGGTATGAAATTATATTCAGTATTTCATATTATTTTCAATCTAACAGAAACTTTATTTTCATGATTGTTTCAATTCGAAATATAGTCACCTAACAGAAATTTGGAGGAACAGATTTTACAAGTTAATCCAATTATGGAAGCATTCGGGAATGCAAAGACTGGCATCAACTCGAATAGTTCAAGATTTGGAAAGTATTTGGACTTAACATTGACAAGAAGTGGAAAAGTGACTGGTGCTAGAATTTCTGTGTATCTACTGGAACAAAGTCGTGTTGTCCGACAAGCAGAGTATGACGAGAATTTTTTCTACTTTTATCACATATAATCCTGACTATTTCTCATTTCATTTAATTATTTTCAAATTTTATTTTATTGTCGCAGAGGGGAAGGTAACTTTCATATTTTTTACTACTTGTACGATGGTCTAGAGGCGGAAAATCGTCTTTCACATTACTATCTGGATCCATCATATCGTCGACATCATCGTTATTTATCATCATCTCATGTATCATGTTCGATGAACGTCGATCGATGGATGCAATTGATGGCAAGCTTTAAAGTACTTGGCTTTCGGGATGATGAAGTCGACACAGTTCAACGAGTTCTGGCCGCAATACTTAATTTAGGTGATCTTGAATTTGGTGAAGCTATTTGCAATGATAATACCGATCCAAAAGCTCGAGTAATTGATGTCGCACCTGTACATCGTGTTTCAAAGTTGCTTGGTGTTGATGCAAATAATCTTGTCGATGCATTGACATCAAATTCTGTTGTTACACGGGGTGAAACGATCACACGCAATAACACATTAGTTGAAGCAGGAGCAGCACGAGACGCAATGGCCAAAGGTTTATATGGTAGACTATTTGATTGGATGGTGAATCAAATTAACTTATTGCTGTCCTTTAATAAACCAATGAAGTGAGTTGTTGCTTGCAGAACTGTTGATTTATGTACTTTCTTGTCCATTATTTTATGTCACTGTCTTATTATTTCCTGCAGTTTGGATCAATTATCAATCGGATTATTGGATATATTTGGCTTTGAAAATTTCCCAAAGAACTCTTTTGAACAGCTATGCATTAACATCGCAAACGAACAGATCCAGTACTACTTTAATCAACACATTTTCACTTGGGAACAACAGGTAATGATAGAAATTAAAGCTATCTGTTCCATTCATTATTGATGTTTTTAACCATTCCACATAACTTTGCTAGGAATACATGGCCGAAGGTATACCAGTGGATTTGATTGAATTCTCAGACAACCGACCAGTACTCGATATGCTTTTAAGTCGTCCATTAGGGTTGTTAGCATTGCTGGATGAAGAGAGTCGTTTTCCACGTGCAACAGATCGAACATTTATTGAAAAATGTCACAGTAACATTAAATCCAAACACTACGTTCGTCCGAAATCGGACGCTTGTTGTTTCGCAATTCACCATTTTGCTGGTCGTGTAATTTACCAAGCGGAATCATTTTTGGACAAAAATCGGAACTTCTTGCCAGCTGAAGTTATACAGCTAGTTAGACAAAGTCAGTACAGCATGATTCGATTTTTGTTCCAATGTCCGATAACGAAGACCGGAAACCTGTATAATGCACTAACTGACGCCACAAACGTTAAACAGAATTTACCGAAAATTGACACTAAGGTATTTTGTGGAAATTTCATTGTTTCTTAATGAAATTTTTAAATTTTCTTTCTGAATTTCAGGAACGTTTTAACTCCAGAGGACTAGCATCACAATCACGTGCACAGCAAACCGTTTCAACATATTTCCGTTATTCTCTAATGGATCTTCTACAGAAAATGGTAGCCGGTTCACCACAATTCGTTCGTTGTATTAAGCCGAACGACTTGAAAAAAGAAAAATGCTTCGAATCCATCAAAGTTTTAAAGCAATTACGATACACTGGAGTCTTGGAAACCATAAGAATTCGTCAACTTGGCTTTAGCCATCGATACACATTTGCCGAATTTCTGAAACGTTACTCCTTCTTGGCATTTGGTTTTGAAGAAGCGATAGCCGCGAATCGTGATAATTGTAAATTGCTTCTGATGCGTCTCAAAATGGATGGTTGGGCACTGGGTAAAACAAAAGTTTTTCTCAAATATTATCATGTGGAATTTTTGGCCAAACAGTATGAAGAACAAGTTCGAAAAATCATTGTCGTTCAATCGTATGTCCGGAGGTGGTTAGCTAAAATGCGTTACAATCGTAACAAGGAAAAAATGGAAAACACTGCTATTACTCTGCAACGATATATACGTGGTTGGATGGCAAGACGACAATACAAGGATATGAAAGAGGAAAAACTACAAAAAAAAATTGAATTGGAGAAAATTGAACGTGAGAAGAAATTGAGAGAAATGAAAAAAATGAAAAGCAAAAAACAACAAGAAATCGTTTCGGATAATCGAAAAATTGAGCTAGTACGAAATAAAGAAAATTTGAATCAGGATGCAGCTGCAACAATCATTCAAAGTTGTAAATATCATGCCTTTATTAAAAAACAAAAAAAATTCAAAAGTTTCAAAAATTTATCATTGACGTTTTATGTTTTTTTTTTTCGTTGCATTTTTACCGTAGATTATCGTGGCTACACAATCAGAAAAAAGAAATATGGTCCTGAAATGGAAGGAAAAGTTAAAATAATAATGAATTCTGCTAAAAATAAAGTTGAAGCGATCCGAATGCTTCAGAAGGAAGGTCTTAAAACCGAAGAAGCCGAAAGAATGATACAGAAATTTTACAGAGCATACAAGAGGCCAGAAAATCATATAATGGCATCTAAAAGGATTCTAACTCCAAAGGATCAACAATTGGAATTGATTGCACTCTCACAAAAGGCAAGTAAAATGCTAAAAATTTAATTTTTTATTAATATATTTGTATGTATGTACGTTGGAATGCTAGGGTAAATAGGTGATTCAATTCACCTATGTATGTAATTGACGATATATATGGCAATGTGGTTAATAATTGTAGAACGATGATTATTTTTTGAAAGGATCCTCACAAAGTATGAAAAATAAAATTCGTAAAATACTTTTCATTCTTAAAAAGTATCAAAATATGTAGACATTTTTCGCGTATTTTGATTATTTAGCACATACTTCATTCCCATCAATTCTATTTCATTTCTGATGCTTCATAAATAGCTCCAAAACAACAAAAAAGTTGAAAAACTTTTCTATTAACAATGCTTTTTTTTATTTCTTCTTCTTCTTCTTTTTTTTTACCAATACATATATCTTACACCTTTACTACAAAATAACAGAATACCATAAATTTTTGGAGTAATGGAAAAGAAATTCTAAAGAAAATCATTCATGGATTTAAAACAGTTTTAGAAAATATTAAAATGAAAATAAAACTCTTTCTATTTTGATCGTTACGAAATTACGAGGGAAGATCTAAAAGTTTTGTACAGAACGATATTTCATGTGAACCAAATATCTGAGTTTACTTCTTGTACTGTACTGTATAACAGAATTTTTTCAAAGTTTGACATATTATCAATAATTGAAAATGTTCGACTTATACGAGTACGACGACTTCTGTCCGAATGCACTGCATTTGGTACAAACTGGTGAAGTCAAGTAGTACACAATTCAATTAATCGAAATTTTGTTGTGATATTCAAATTTGATATGACTTTCTTGAAACGAAAGTGATAATCAAGTTGTTTACGTGTAAATGTCACAAAACTGGCATAAATTCAAAACGAACATAGAGAGAAACTAAAAAAGGTTGTTATAACGCACAATTTTTACCATAATTTTATCAATTAAGCTCTATTACCGATTAAGTAATTGTATTTAAAAATCGAATGAAATAAAGACAATAATGTATAATAGTCGTATAGTGTAACTGTCAGATTGGTTTTGACAGATAATCACTGTACTATTTTTTTTTCGTTGAAATTACAAGCGAAACGAATTAAAAATTCCAAAATCTATTCAATTTTTTCAAGGAAAATTGATATTTGATTAAGGACGATTTGATCTGTACATTAAATGACGTGCCATAATATACTCACATTTAGTTCACTATATCAGTTAATATACTTACACTCTTTACATAGCCAAAACTTTTAGATCTCTCCTGGTAGTTTGTTTATTATACTTGTTTAATTTCTTCGAAATTTAATTTTAAAAATACAATATTGATTTTCTGAATATAAAAGTGAATAATTTTGCGTGTTAATTAATTTTTTTGTTTTTTTTTTGTTTTCAAATTAATTAATAAAAAATCATTATCGTGTTCTTCGATCGTATAAATCCGAGACTGAGTAAATGCATGGCATTTATTTGAAAAAAAAAAATATACGTTAAAATTAATTTATTCTACGATTTTATTGCATTCAACAATAAAAATGTATGTAGAGGTCACATAAATTCGTATGAAAAAATAAAAATACAAAAATAAAAATGAAATAAACCGATTTATAATTACATATGTCTACAAAAATTTATCACACAAAAAGGATTAAGGTAAGAAATTATTGCAATATTATTTTTGTAATGTATTTAATTAGCAGCTTTAAAAATCAATACCATATTTTAGATGCTAGACTGGACATACATACGGGTATATTGAAATAGACGTATTTTCTTTTATTGAATTGAATTTTTTTTAATACTGATTCGTTCTAGTACGCTTGTGATTTTTGCATTGACAGTACATATTCACTTATGCCAAATTCCACAGTAAAAGCTTGATCTCAGTCTTTCAATTCAGTGGGTGCGTTCAGTTCATTGCAGCGATGCAAGTCAGCGATGAAAATGCAACGATGTTTAGATAATCGCTATATACAATTTACTGAACTGTGTACAGCGTAATCCGCTGTGAACTTATGTACTTGCCCAATAGACATGAGCCATAGTTTAAGCTGCCTTTTATGCAAGTTCAACTAAGCTCAAGCTTAAACTTTCACTGTGGGGTTGGGCACTAATGTAGTAAAAGACATGTAAACCGATTAAAATCCACGTATTCACGTAATCCACGTATCAATTCTTTTTTGCCGCATTAAGTGAATACCCAAATTATTAAAGTACACTATTATTACCGCAAGACATACTCGTATATCCTTTCGTGGGATTTTGTGTAAATTTTACGTTTTAATTTTTGGCTTTTAGAATTTTTATTTTTTTTTTTTTTTTTTGTAAACATGAAAAATATTAGATCCTTGTAATACGTAAATGATAAAAAATTTAGAAATAGAAATAAAAATAAAATATAAAAATTTAATTTTAACAAAAAAAAAAAAAAATAAAACATTTTTATATTATTTTTTCTATACGGATTTATATCTGCTTTCATTTATAATTTCAGGATCATATTAAAATTGATATTCCAATCACGAATGCAATAAATACAATAACGAATACTAATGATAATAATAATAATATGATAACGAATACAAAAATTAAAAAAGATACAAAAATTCGTCAATTAAAAAAATTCAATAAAAGAAAATCAGTCAGGAATTATACATGGAGTATTCTTCATTTTTATTGAAATTTATAATAAGAAGAAAAAGAAGAAGAAGAAGAAGAAGATGATGATGAAGATAAAGATAAAGATGAAGTGAATGAACACGATATATCATCAATTAGAAAATTATAAAAATTCAGTATTAACAAACAAAATTTTTAGTTAAATTATTGATTTATTTAGTAGATAAAATAATATATAGTAATGGAAAATATTTGAAAAAAAACTAAAAATTAATTAACTTGCAAAAATATTCAAAAAATTCTAATATTGTTATAATCAATTTATTATTATGTACCATACATGTGTATACGTTTGAATACTTGAAAAAAAATATATAGATATAAATAAAATTTAAAAATAATTATTTTGAAAGAAAAATGTGTGTGTACCATTAAAATAAAATGTTTCTTTTCCTTTTTCTACATACATACATACATATATCCTTCAATCATATATCGATCATTTTTTTTTGTTCTCTATAAATGCAATTTTCTCTATTATATTCAATAATTAAATTAAGGATTCATACTTTCATTTTTACTATAGATTTATATTTAAAAAAAAAAAAAAATTTAATTTTTTATTATATTATTTTTTATACTACATGTAATACATTATGCGTTTCATACAAAAATATAGGTTCATAAATTAAATCAAGATGTACATAAAAATTTACGTAATAATTGTGATGGGATTGCATTAGATAAAATCGAAAAATTACCAAATAATTATAAGAGACCATCTGGATTTTCGGTAATACCAAATTTATTGGGTTTCAATTACTTTCAACAACAACAACAGCAGCAACAGCATCCTCAACAGCTTCAGCAGCAGCAGCAGCAGCAACAACACCATTTATTACAGTCACCATTAAATGGAAATAATGATACAAAATTACAATGTTACGATCAATTACAGGATGAATGCTTTAGGTACGTATACTGCCGAAAGTATTTTCATAAATTATTTTCTTATGCCCAATTCCACATATTGAAAGCTTAAAAACTTTCGTTGTTAAAACAGATATTTTAATTTCACAAGTATGAATGTTTAAAGCAAGACCCTAAACAGACGTGACGGGACGAAAGAAATTAAACGAACGTAAATACTCGTTTTGTCATTTTGACAATTTGCCCTAAATGGAAGCGATTCGAAACGAGTAAAACTGTGTATGACGTATGAGTATTGAGTAGAAACGAATAGCAACAATAAAATGTACGACTGCTACGGCGCACTATCCGTTTCGTCTCGTTTTGTCTATTTTGACATTTAAACTTATCGAAATTGAACGAACGTAAGAACACGTCCATTTAGGATAGTTCTTTGTATGTACCACAGTACTATCGTATGTATCGTTTCGTTTCGTTTCATTTCATTTCGTCACGTCTATTTAGGTTATAGCTTAAGTCTTAAACTCTACTTATCAGCACAAGCATAAATTTTAACTTCGCAACTGTGGAATTTGGCATTAGTCTGATTCTGAATTATAAGGAGACAATTTTTTGTTTTTGAGTTTCTTTAAAAATATAGTTTTTTTTTTTATAAAAATTTTTATTCTATTCTAGGCTTTTACTTATATTCATATCAAATCTATTTTCTTTATTTTAATTTAATTATCGCATGCTTACCGATATTACGTACTATATTATCAACTTTACTCTATACAAACACACACATGGAATTCTATGTGTTGGTATATGTACATAATAATAATAATAATAATGGGTTATGGATATTTTGTGTATATATTATTTTTTCTGGTTTGGATTTACATAAATATTTTATGGATTTTTTAATTTTATGATATTTTTTATGTGTTTAAATGGAAAATCAACAGTAGCCTTATATCAGATATATCTGATCATGATACACCTGATGTTTGGGATTTGCCATTCTGTCAAAAAGAAAATCAACAAAAAGAAATGGAAAGGTGCTTCAACAGTAAATTGTACATTTTTTTTTCAATATTTTGTTTTTCATGTATTTACGTCTATATGTGCACAATATAAAATAAATCCATTACATAACATTATAATGCATATGAATATATGAAAAAATTGTTAAAATTTAATTTAATTAAAAAATAAAAATCCTGTAGGTAACAAAAATAATATTGATTTGGCATCTATTGGCTTGCTATATACTTAATTTAGCTATAACCCAGCATTTGTGATCGTTGAGAAAATTTTAATTAAAAAAAGTTCAATGACAAAAAACAATAACAAGAAAAAAATGTTTCATTTGTTTTTATTTATTTTAGAGCTCACGCTAATTTGTCTGAAGTTTTCTCTTGTCGTGAGGATATTATTGGATCCAGAGCACATGACTTAAGACGATCATCACCGGAAAGACGAATGAAAGTACCTGTCAAGTAAGTATACACACAGTTGTATTTTGTATTAATATTATCATCTGTGATATGATATTTTTGATATCAATAAAAAAATTCTAAAATATTTATTAATGCTGCCATCTAGGGAGCAAAATAGGGTTTATAAACAACCAGCGTATGTACTGTATTTTTCTACATTCTAAACTCAATTTATAACTAATTCATTGTATAGCTAGGCTAAATTTTTTAATTGAAAATTTTCAAAAAATTTGTCTTATAACAAGATTATTTTTGGAGCTAAGTAATTTTTCATTTTTGGCATAAATGCCATTTGGTTAATCATATGTCATTCGTTTTGATTTATGCCTCGTACGTGTATGCTCATTACTAAAAAAAATTTTTTTCAATATAATTATTTTCTAGTCATAGTCGCATACCAGCCTTCAATTACTTAAATCCACCGACCGAATGTCAGCAACAAATTCAAAAATCAAATGAACGTGAAGCTTCGAGACTAGCTTCAGCAGTCGCATCATCATCTTCAAATCACCAGCAAAGTAATCTTCATAAATCTTCGGTTCAAGGTCAATCGAATCAATCACAACTGCAACATCAACAGAAACAGCAGCAACAAATTGCAAAATCGAGACAAACCAATGTACAGGCCAATTCTAAGCCAGAAACAAATGGTAGATATTTATTTGGATTCCTTCAGAAGCAACGTGAAAATGAGAAAAATTTGAAAAATAAACCAAAGAAAGTCAAGGATAAAGACAGAAAACTTGATAAAAAAGAAAAACAAATCGGCAGTAATAACGGCGTAACACCAAATAAACGATCGGTACCCTATCATGATTACCAAAACATAACTGATAAAGATAAAAAGAATTTAGACAATATAAATTTAACGCATATGAATGATAATAATAGTGCTATGAATGATCTAGATAAGCCACCAGTTTATCGTAAATTCGGTGACACAAACATTTTCAATAGAAATAAAAAGAATATCGTAGAAAATTTGAGTACGAAAAGTGATGGCGGTGACAATAAGAAAAATAACAGCACCAGCATTAACAGTGGCAGCAATCAGATCAATAAGATTCGTAGCAGCTTAAAGCCGACACCAATTAAAATTGAAGTACAAAAGGATATGCATAAAATCAGTTCAAATGCTATGTTAACGTCATTCGCAGAAGTTAGTAACAATTCGAAATATGGTAAAAATGGTACTGGCGTAACAGATCGACAAATATCAAAATACCTGAATATTGATGTGCATCAAGGACGACGATTTATTGGTGGTAGTAATTCACCAAATTCATCATCATGTACATCATCAGCATCCTCATCATCATCATCATCATCAACATCTGGTGTACATAGTAAATCGACGGCAACAACAAATTCATCAAGTCCTTCACCATTTAATTCCTTGGAACAGGAAATAATTGGTGGTGGTAAATTGAATCGTCATAATTCGAATGCTGATTCATTAATGGGACCATTCAATTTTCGTCAATTACTACGACCAACGCAGGGACCAACTGAATCCTTGAGAAAACGTAAAAGCGTTCATAATCCAACTACTCCACCACCGATACAAAGAGGTAAAAGTGTACTATAAAAAAAATTTTTTTTATAAAAAAAAATCAAAAGAAAAAAAAAAGGATATTACCAACCTGTTCAAATAATGACTTTGTTAATATTATTATGTAATTTGTAAATTGAATTCCTTATTTATTTATTCAAATTTTATTGATTCAAACTTAAGAGGAATGAAAATAAATTTTATATTATTAAATGAAACTGTTCAAAGGATAAATAGAATTTATTACTTTTTTTTCGTTTGTTTAATTTTTATGTTTTACTAAATACATTGCGTTATGTAATGAGTAACGTAACATGTTTGAAATATAAATAAAAATTAAATTTAATTTAAAAATGAAAAATATAAAAGAGAGTGTACAACTGTAATTAACTGATATTTGTAGTTTAACAAAAAAAGAAAAGAAGAAAAATTAAAAAAAAAAATAAACAAAAAGGATGTTTGGAGATAAAGCAACGCTATAAGCTAATAATATTGTCATTTAAGTTATTAAGATTTTATTTGATTGTATTTTGTAAATGATATGCAACAGTTAAATAAATGTGTACTACCAATACTACCTAATTATATGTTAAATTCCTAATTAAACATTTAAAAATTAAAGAACAAAAAATCTATTTATTCTATTCATTTTTTTTTTTTCATTTACAGATTGAAATTTCCGATATCCTAGATAAAAAAATTTAATTCAAAATTTGATTAAATTCATTTCAATATCACCAACGTTTTTGTATGTATACACGACAACAAAAAGTAGCTGCTTTCGATTTAATAAATTTCAAGTGCTTGTGTTGCGAGTAGATAAGGTAAATGTCTGTGACTGTGCTAAGCCATCTACTCGCAGCTACTCATAAGAAATTTTTCAAGTAGATGCAAGTAGTTACGAATAATTTTTGTGTCGTTCGTTACAACAGTTTATTCTAGACATCATTTTTGTACTCGCAAGTACCTGAAATTGCTAAATCGAATCGAAAGCTGATAATAATCCGAATTAAACTGGGATGATCTCAAAATTTGGCAGTAACATGTAGGAGTATTTATAGTACTGTTAAAATTTTGGATTTTGAATTTTACCTTACTTACACAAATGAACTAATTCTACTGTAATATGGCATAATATCTGTCAGTTTCTGTCATTTTTAAAATTGACAAGCTCTTCTTTCTTACAGCATTTGAATGACATTTATCACTTTTCTGCCATATTGGAAATTGGTTTACAAATGTTTTAAAAAATTTGGATTGAGTCCAAATAATTTGGGTTTGAACCGAAACCCGACTTTGAAATTGGAAATTATCTCTAAAATTCGGATTATTTTGGGATTATGTGTATACACGATTATTTCATTTTACATTTCGCATTCGTGCGATCAAATATATAAGGATGGCCTCATGTAAAAGTGAAATATAAGATACTGAAAGTTCCTGCAATTCACTGGCGAAATGACATTTTAAAAAATATACATAATTCTATATTTTCTTTTGTCAAAAATTATATTTTTACTTCGTGAGCGTTTTATAGAAAAATGTAAATTTACTTACATAAAATACGAAACAAAATTTTTTCTAAAAATAACACACAGTACTTTTTATTTTCAATTTGATTAGTGCTAATTGAAAAAGGTAAACATTTCTGTATATAAATGGTGATCCTTGTCGATAAAAATCAAAGTAATTACGTAACATAAAAATCAAGTCCATCTAAATAATAATTTATTTAACTAATTAAATTTTCCAGTTATTTGGTTGCCAATAAATAAGGTAATTATAGGCTTTATAAAAATAAGAATTGTATTCAATTTATGTGAGTACGCATTTGTAATGTACTATATTGTTATGCATGCACATATACAAACAAATACACTTAGCTTACATTTTGATAATTGAAATGAAAGCAACAATATAGAATATCATCAAACAGTTCACACCATACACACTAGAATTATTTTTATATGGTTTCATTGAATAATTTTCTTTATTTATTTTATATTCCTTTCATCATTTTTGTCCTCCATTACATTTTTTTTTTTATTATAAAATTGTCTCTTTTAGTGTGTGTGTGTGTATTGAAAACAATGAAACATTTTCCTTTGAGTTATGTTTTTCTTCTCTGATGTGAAACATAAACGAGTACTTAATGATTCCATTAACCATCATCAAGTGTACTAACGTACATATATATACTGAATTGTGTGAAGAGGTGTGTAGATAATTTTTTGTTATCATAATTTCTTAATTTTATTTTTGTTTTCTATCATTGATATGTGTATATAGATAAAGTCAATATAACATCAAGAGCTTTTTAGGTGCCATGAAATAACGTCGATGGCAATAATGTCGAATCGGCTTTATTTCCAAATGAAAATAGAAATTACATCGATCAGCTATTTCTTTTAATATTCGACATGATTACCAATATTAAATTGGTAATGACGTTCATCGGCTTTATTACCAATTTGAAATGAGTGGGAGTAAACCGAAATCCCCGAAAACATAATCCCCAAAAATAAAGCAGATTCGAGATTAGAGATTCGACTAATAGAGCGAGCTATATGACATTTACAATTATATAGATATACAAACGTTTGAGAGAATAGATAGACTGCGCTGTCTCGGAGATGTCAATGGAATGGAAGATGATAACCCGTGCAAAAAGCTCTTTCTCGGAAAAATTGATAGTACTAGACCCAGAGGAAAGTCCAGAAGCCAATGGATGTTTTCAGTGACAGCTGATTTAGAACAGCTAGAAGTGCAGGACTAGAAGAAAAGATCAGGGACGCTTGAAGATCACATCTTTTAGAGACGAAGGTCCTGCTTACGACTGTAGTTCCACAATGAATGAAAGCAGATTCGACATTATTGCCATTTTTATATTCGACTGCATAACCATCCACCATAAAAGCATAGACCTATTATGTTCGATAATAATACACAACATAAACGAGTCACTTTTTATGCCTACATAATCTGCGTCTATACATAGACATACCATAATTCTACATTCTACGTACACAGCATTAAAAAAAGATAAAAAAATAAAATAGAAAAAGGATGAAATTAAAAGTGAAAATATATGTAGTATGATGTGATATATATAAAAAAAAAAAGAAATAAAAAATAATAAAAAATCTAAAGAGAAACAACAAAATCTATACGGGGAAACCTTATTTGTTACATTAATTGATTTTACAAGTTTACAAAAACAAAAAGAACACAAGAATGAAAAATACTTAATAAGAAGAAATACAAAAACAAAAGACATACATAATTTTTTTGTTTTTTTTTTTTTTTTTACAAAATATTAGATGACACACATATTTCGAAAAGTTATCGGATTCATTATAACGTAATGAAAACACACACAAACACATCAGAACATATCATAAATATGCAAAATGTAATAATGTACGTACAATTGGCCGTTTAAAATATGCACGTAAGAACACATAAATGTATGTATATGTTTATGCAAAAAAAAAAAATATATACATACATATATAGACATACATATGCATGTGAAGAGACAAATACTGTCGTACAATATACAGGAAAACACATCACATTTACATATAGGTATGCACTGTCATTATAAGAACAACAAGAAATTTATTTATTTATTTTTCTTTTCTTTTTTTTTTTTTTGTTCATTTTTGTCTAAAGTTGTGTAAATTCATTCTGAAATTATTAGTGCAGTTCCAATCAAGTAATTGAGAGACATTAGAAGTTACAACATTTAATGTTGATTTTTCTATCTATACGGTATCATCACAAGTTATAAAAAGTAAACACAAATCTGTAATTACACGAGTACATACATAGTTATAATCAGCTGTTTAGATAAGCAAAAAAAAAAAAAAATAATAATTTAATTTAATAAATTAGAATTTCTATAAGTTATTTTGGGACATTCAAGAGAAAAAATATAAAAAAAATAAAATAAAAAATAAACATTAAAAAAAATATGTATTTTGAAGATTTAGATATTGTTAATAATAATGCAATCGGTTATTGTGCAAGATGTAATTCATCGACAATTGAACGTGTTACAGCGATTCGATTACGATGTTGTCAGGTGAGTATACACACACACACACAAACATTGAATTTAATTAAACTATTTTTTTTTTTGAATGAATTTGAATGAATGAAAATTATCAGGAAGATATATTTTTTTGTTTTTTTTTGGTAACTAAATTGATTTAAATTTAAATTGAAGATTTCGTTAAGAGTGAAGTGAACTTGGAATTAATATGTTTTTATCATGTGAAAATAAGTATTTAATAATAACAGAGAAAAAATTATTTTAAGATAATGAGTATCAGTGTTTTTATACCTAAAAATATATAAAATTTACTAAGAATAAGAATTATTATGAACACATATTTTCTCATTTTGTATACATACGTTTGTGATTATGCAATGTACATAATGTAAGCACATGTTTTGATAATTTGAAAAATAAATGAATAAAATGATATTTTATTTTCCATTATTTATAATAATAATTTTCCTATGTTTTGTAATACTTTTCAAAGTGTATAGAGTTTACGATTAGTGATTAATTAGAGGGATAAATTAACGATAAATAATTTACAAACAAAAATCTAAACTATATACCTTTCAAAAAGAAATAATCAATGTTTACATAACGTAATTTTATATATTTACGGCTGTACAAATAATTTTGAATATTTTTGTATACTCGTATTTTTATTTTAATATTTAATTTTAATTTGTGTCTGGTAGATTTTTGTATTCACTGTGAGATTTTCAATTTTCTATCTAAGAGCTTTCACGTGTAAACTTTCGGAGAAAATTGAACATTTCCATTTCCATATAGAAATGAAAAAATGTTTGGAAGAGACTGAAATTAGTTATATTTAATAGTTATGTTGTGAATGAAATGGAAATTGAAACAGAAATATGTGAAATATGTACTTGAAAACTTTTCCATAATGATAGAAAGTTTTGAACGATTTTTTTCTTTAAATTTTTTGAATGAAAACATTTTAGCGGAAAATATTTCAAAAAATTTCAATCTTACATGAACATGGCCACTCATATGTATCTACATCAATGAAATTTTATTTGCAACCATTGAGAGTTCTTGAGAGAATTGAATATTTGAATAATTTTAAAATTTGAATTTCCAACAATCATTCTTCAAAATGTTCCAATACTATGTCCCTGATTATTATATTGAAATTAATCAATAAAAATCTTTCAAAATGATTTAAATTTCTCCAATGAATACTTTGATTTTTCATGTATGAACGAACTGAAAATTTGTTTTATTTATCTATATTTCAAATTTTACCTGTTAATTTTCATTTAAGTATTACGAAATCAAAATAGATAATTAAAACGTCCCTGAAAACGAACTAAAAAATCTCATATTCCCATTTATTTATCATTGACTCCAATTGCATGTACGTTCATAGATCATAACCTAAAATCCAAAAATAAAATATAATTATTTTAATATCATAAAATTGAGAAATTTACTTTTATATAAACAATTTTTCAAAAGTAATATTAATTGTTGATTGATGTTATCGTTTCATCACCATAAATCTGTAGACAAGTATCCTAATAGATAGATTAAAAATTAAATAAAAATTTCGTGACGTAAATTATATAAATGTGCATATTCTATACAGATAAATAATATATCGTTGTTATTGATGGTATAAATTATTATTAATTTTCTTTATTTTCAATTTTGAAAATGGAAAAAATAAAAATAAAATTCAATCCATTATTTACATAAATCAACTTGCTAATCAAACAATATTATGTATACGTGTATGTTTCCAATTATCACATCTGGCTAACATATGTACACTCGTCATATGTATGTATGTATGATATGACGTGATGTATAAATATATAACTTTGAATGTTCAAAATGCCAAATAGTGGAACTATATTTATACTACATAATATGTAGTATTAATTAAACAAAAATAGAATAACACAATAACACAGATATGTATGTACTATATTCACGTATACTTACTAGATGAGTAGAGTAGTACGTATGACATACAAATTCTGAATCAATATATGAGTATCGTTATACGATTCCATTAGTCCATTTAGAAAATACAATAATAACGTCACAGATAATAATATAGATAATAATATAGAAGCCAAATATGTTAGCAGATATCTAAATAAAGATTCGTATATCCAAACAGAATAATTATTGATATGATGACGATAATAATATTAATGATGATGCCATCCCACCCAGAAATCAATACAGATAATTGTGTACTTTATATAAGTGTACACTGTTATCGGTAATTGTTGTTATTCTTTCAGTCCAGAATTAAAATCGTATTCCAAAAGGGAAACAAATCAAAAAGGCATGTCAATTACAAAATTCAATGCAATTATACGCGTCGAATGGAAAAGTTTATTGTGTGATTTACACTGTATAGCATACATTAGCTGTGTTCCTTTGACGTGAGCGAAGTATTTCTGAGCAATTATTTTAGCAATGACTCAAACTATTCAAAGAAACATAAATAAATTTGACAAGTGAATCAAAAGATAACCTTAAAATTATTTTACTTTAAATTTGAAAAATTTATATAAAACACTCCATATGATATTTGTTTATAACAAGAAATCTAATCTAAACAGTCAATTTCCATCTGTTGAATAATCTGGAACTAAAAAGACATCTAGTAGAAAGAAATAACGTAACTACTTACAAAGTATGAGTGAACTACTTTTGAAAAATTGTTTGAGCAGTTCACACATAAAAATTTAGTGAAGTATTAAACCAAACTGATTTTTAAGTACTTTGCTCACGTGAAGGGAACACAGCTATTATGAAGCATTTTGTTGCAATAAATAAAAGGTAGAAATCTTTACAAAACCCTTGACATATGTATGTAGAGGTGTGTGTAAAAAACTATTTGGGCTATTATATGTAAATGATAATAATAAGCAATACACATACGTAACATGTGTTATAATATATAATGTCAGATATTTACAATAAATTAAGGAAAATTTACTTAAAACATATATTACCTATACATATACATATATGGCTTATATATACATATACAATATATGTATTTCTTACAATGAAAGAAAATTGTCTTTAGACTTCTGTTCCATTCCAGACATCAGTAAAATGTATTAAGACGCCAATACCAAATATGACGATAATACACACACAGACACACTTCTAAATTTTATTTAGAAATAAAAATCAACAACAAAACTATAAAAAACTTAAATCAAAAAATTAGAGAAAAATTATAGAAAAAAATAACAATAAAAATTTTTACTGTGTATATTATACGTACGTACGATTGATGACGAAGCCAACCATAACTAATCTAATAGTACAGACTAAGGAAGGACTAGTACACTCGTATGTACTCCTGGTGACTACACTATACATTTACCACGTTTATGATATTGATGCCATACCATATACCATATTACCATTGATACGATATAGAAAAATACAAATGTAATGTATCCATACATATCTATAAATTTTTCTAATAGATATGTATTATACAAACAAGCATTATTGTTGTCATCATTAGATTTTTTATAGTATAATCGTATAGTATAGTATCTATGTACGTTTATATTTATGGATAACAAACAAACATATAGTTTTTCCGCTTTCCGTAACAGAACAGATATATTATTTTTACTACTTATTGTTATTGTGTTCTGTTAGAACTATAGATAATAATCATAAATGTGTGCGTGTGTGTATGATGTAAAGTAAAAGGATGATAAAGAAAATATGAAACTTTATAAAACCAAAACTAAAACAAATAAAATAATCATCATACAATAATACAGATAGAAAATCATAAATTGTTTCGGGTCTTCGGGATTATAAATAAGTATATGTAGGTATATGGCGGAATGTATGGTCTGGTCGCAGATATATATATGTATTTGTACACAAAATACACAAATATCTACGTATAATGTAGATGGATACATGCACTGCATACATTCATAATTTCTTTTATTTGATATTATTTTTGTTATTTCATTTATTACGAAAAAAATATAAAAGGAAAAATTCACATGTGAATCTGAATATATATACATATTTAGAATTGAGGATATATGTATATGTACACTGAGAAAAAAATTAAAAGCGTTTAACAATCGTACATAATATACGTGCGTGTATATATTTCTTCTACGATTTAGCCCCGTACATATGCATACATTCTTCATATCAGTATGTCAAGAAGCTTTTTTTCCCTGATATACATATATATACACAGACACTCATGTAGAAGATTCATACGTGAGGACGTGAGTATAAGTACAAAATCACAAACTACAATACAATATATTTTCATATTATATTTTCTTAAGTTACCACAATTACTTACATCTTCATGAACACGATTTATGTACTTTATGTATTTGCTGTTTTGTTATTATTAATTTGTTGTTTTATTTAATTTTTCGGTTGTTTCTGTAATTCATTATAATTTTTCATTCTCGTATTTCTTTTTTTTTTCGTCTTTCCAATTTTTCATACATAAATAATAAAACAAAAACATTTATTTTTGCAAAAAAAATATCAAAGCGACGAAATATAATTTCATGATATCATATAGGTGTACACTCTTAATAGTAGTGTATTGGATCGAAAAAATAAAACAAAAAAAATTTTTCTCCTTTGATTTTTTTACTCTTATTTTATTTTTTTAATTTTTTTTTTGTGGATTACAACTGAAAATATTTCGTAGTAAAATATATTTATTCATGGATGTGTAAATTGTTTGATGTGAATATTATTTGTGTATAGTCGCGTATATTGCCTGGTATCCGCATATATTTATGTATAGTAGATAACCGTTTGTCCGTACGTATACGAATAAATTATAATACATAGTATATATTTTTGGTGAATTGAATTATGAAAAATTTTCGTTATATTGTTTTGTTTTTCATTAATTGCGAGTAAACACGCGGTTTTCTCTTACACATAGCAGATATAATTCATTATCGGATTCGAAAATAACAAAATATTTTTTAATATATTTTTTTTTGTGTTTTAAATCCGTTCGGTTTGTAATCAGTTTAGTGCAAATTTCGAATGCAAATTTTTCAAATATTTTTGAGATTAAAAGAAAATTTTTGTAAAATACATAAAAACGTAAAAAGAAAAAATATACGTACATATGAATAGAATCTTAATAAGGAATGAATAAAGAAGTGATGGAAAAATTATATATATACGAATATTATGGTGTAAAAGAAAATTCAAAAATATGCAAATAAGTATATGTAAATAAGTAGAAACAATATATATAGCTACTTAGAGATATGTTATGCATATTATATAAATTTAATAAATACATTTAGTGGGTGTTATTATAATATACGGTGTGGTGTATATGTATGTGTATGTGTATTTAGAAATAATTTTTCTTGTTTACAATTTTTATTTTTTGTTCTCCTAATAGATAGTAGACAGTATGTATTAGGTAGTATAGTGAATGTGTGTTGGACTATGTGTTTTGTCACCTTGTTTTGTATGTACTTTGTATAAAGGTTTCAATTAAATTAAATACCCGTGTCATGTTTAATAAATATATTATATAAAAATATGTGCATAGTATTTACGTATACTATACATAATAGTATAGTTATATGTATTGCGGTTAGTTGTAGTATGTATGCAATGTGAAATATTAGCTCTGTTCGATCTGTATTCGGATTAGAGTACATTTACTCTAGAAAATGACTGCTTATTTACTCTGTTTTTTTATACTCTTATCGAACAGCTTAGAGTAAAAGTAGAGTAAATCTTATACGACAAATACCTAAGTACTTTACAAAATTTGATTATGGTTTTGTGGTGGAAGACGACTTTTGATTTTTCTGAATCAAGTTAAGATGAAGAAAAAACTATAAGCGAATGAAAAACCTAAAAACCGAAAAACCTAACAGTGCATAAAAAACTATTGTGAAACACATTGAACATTTTAATTATCCCTAATGTATTTTTCAAATGAAAGAACTTTACCAATAATTCTTCCGACTGACTCCAGACTTTTCACTGGTAGATCTAAGTTAAATAAAATATTCAAATTTCACAAAAGTAACAAACCATGTATTATTCTACCTATGCACTCAATTTGAAGAATCTGGCCATGATGGATTAATGAATTTCGAAATGTTTCCGTACATTTTATTTTCTTTATTTTCCATTAAAACAAAATTAAAATACAAACAAAATTTGTTATGTCAACATATTATGATGTGTCAAAAACATGTTCGATTTGTACTCTGAGTTTACTTTTAGTTTTTACTTCTGCAAAAAGATAGGAGTAAGATCCGAGTAAAATTTGGATTACTCTAACCGATCTTACTCTAAGCTGTTCGACATGTTTTCAGAAGTATACTCCGAGTACAGATCGAACAAAATAGAGTAAAATTTCTTACTCGGTGTATACTTCGAGTACAGATCGAACATAGCTACTATCTTTAGATTTATTTGTATACTCTAAAACGTAAACAGAGGACAATGTTTGATTTTATTTGTTATTATATTATATTCTTCAGTGACAGTGCAATATCTCTTTTGTAAAATTCGAATTATAGACATAAGTATAAGTATAGACAACAATTTTTATTTCATTTTCATATTTTTTCTTTAATTTTTTTATATTTTTCTTTCATTTTTTTTTTTAAATACAAATTTCGTTGTGTGTACATTTTTATGCATACAATATACCTATAGTACATATATCTAGTATCACCATTTCATATTTTCATGCATACTACTATATAAATAAACTGTGCGAATATTACGAGTATATATTATTATTAGATAGTATATGCACCTACCTACCTACCTAACTATGTATATACGTAATATACGAAAATAATTACAATATGAAAAATATGGATTTAAGATGGAAAAAATAAAAAAAAAAAAAATAAAAGAAAATAAAATGAAAAAAGTAACATACACACAAACACATCATCACCACCATCATCATCACCACACATTAATGGAATTTATGAAAATCGAATGTACACGTCGTAAATGCAGTTTTATTTCGTTATTTGTTATGAACGGTTATAAAAATTATATAAAAAAAAAAAATATACATATATACGTATATACTCGTATATATAAATGGGACATTATAAAGTCAATAATAAATATACATTTTATTTTTTTATTTAAATCACAACAGCAACAACAACAAGAATATTATTTGGAATATTTTTCAATTACATATTTGTGTTTGTGTACAGTGTATTAAATTTTGTACATTTTATAAGAATTTTATTATACTTAATTTATTTATTTATTTATTTATTTTTTGTTCTTGTTTGAAAATGCATTTAAAATGCATCCAATTACATTTATCCCGATATATAAACTATGTACATATTACTTTTGGAACAAAATGAAATATAGGTACATAGAAGCATGTGTACTCATACTTAATATACTATCGTGTAATTGAATAAAAAAAATTTTTTTTTTCCTTTTTTTTTCTTTTTTTTAATTAAATTTTTATATTTTATGACTTTGTTCTATTTTTGAAAAAATTACTTTTAGAAATTTTTGATTTGTATATTTTTCTTATTATTTTTCATTTATATGAAATTCATGTATTCTTTCATTTTTGTTTTTTATTTTTTTTTTGTTGTATTTCAAAATTAAAAGTTTTATAATAAAATGATTATTAAACGTTTCAATTAAATGAATATGCATTCACATACAAAACAAACAAAAAAAACACACACACACAAAATATATGTAAATATACAGTTTTTAATGTGTTATAAATATGTTATGATGTAGCTAGTATATAGATGAAATTTATATATACGTTTATTAAGAACGAAATATTATTATACATATTTTATGTTTTAAAATAATAGTGTGTGAAAATGGGGTGTAAAAATTCAATAATTCAACAATGATTCAAAAATGCAAAGATGAAATGCAAAACAATAATATATGGGATCATGAGAAAAGTGAAGTAATTTTTGATTGTGTTATTGCTTATATGTATATGTAATGTACATAAATGTTCGAAATGTGAAAATATATAGATATTATCGAAAAATTTATTTTGTTTTGTTTTATGTATGTGTATTATATAGAATTTAATTTTATTTTAATTTTTTTTTTATTTGTTTGTTTAATAATTATTGTTTTGAATAATTTCCGTTACAATACTCGTATTTCTATATTATTTTTATTAAATTTTTATTAAATCTGTTCGAAATATAAATTAAATTACTATATACTTCAAAAATGTCTGAGTTCGATTTAATACACGAAATCAAAGTTAAATCAATCGAACAAATATTATTACCACTAATAAGACAGGTAAGTAAGTATGTATAGTTAACTGAGTATGTATACATATATGATTCTCTAAATATGATTCTCTCTATTCACTACTCTTCATTCATTTCACAATAATTCAAAAAAATTTTTTTTTCATTTTACGTTTTCTAAAAATGATCAATCCAGAACGTATGTATATGTACGCACATGTAGTACATGATCGTATGTATTATATGCACATTTTCTTCTCTATATCCAGTGTGCCAATAAGCGTAGAATTTTTTAATAAATTTTTTTGTATAATTTTGTATTTTCACTGCCAAAACAAAAATTCAAATTATCGATGGAAAAATGAAAAAAAAAATTTTTGCAAAAACAAACAGAAAACCATATGACAGAGAGACAACGACGACGACGACGAAGTCGACGACTACGGCGACAACAAAAACGACAATGACAAAGCAGCAGACAAAGCAGCAACAGCAACAGCAGCAGCAACGACAACGTCAACGACAACGACAACGAGATTCTATATAAATAATAAATTTTCTTCTCCATCTTTTTTTTTTTCTGTTTCTGCTTTTAAATTATCATTTTATTTAATTTTTAATTTTGGCTTGTGCTAAAAGTTTTTTTTTTTTATTGGATTACATCCAAAAAGTGAAAACAAACAAAATGAAATATGAATAGCAGGCAAAAAACAAAATATACACACATACATTTATACAGAAAAGATTGGAGAAACACACAACAACAAAAACAAAAAAAATAAATAACACAATAATAAATAAAATGAAAAATTTAATTTTTTACAGAAAATTTAAAAACAAAAATAAAACAAAAAAAAAATTGAAAATTTTAAAGAAAAAAAAAAACTACGACGAAAACGGAAAGAAAAACTCAAAAAAGAGCAAAGAACACAAACAAAAACGTCATCGATACAATCATAACATACCTCTAGGTCTAGGTATAGATATTATTTATAATGTATTCTACGTGTATTTATTTTACATGTACATATGTACATACTCATTAGTATATGTGTGTGTATGTACGTATGTACTGTAGGTGAATTATTGTTTGATGTGGTGTGGACTTAATGGAAATTATGTATTTTTCATGAATGTTCATTTAAACGATTTATATAGTGTTGCCAAAATGTTGTGTCCTTACACTAAATTTACATACATTTACTTACATATACATTTATTATGATCCTTCGTATGACACAGATTTTATTTAACATAGAAAAGTACAAAGGATATTAGTTCTAGAAGTAAAAGATAGAATATTGTCTGGAGGACGTACGTATACATACATAAATGCATACATGTACCAGGTATATACGAGTATTGATGCCTGTTTAAATGTATAAGAATAAAAATTTTCTGATTTATAAAAAAATTGTAATCGAAAAAATTTTTCTGGTGTGACGTTATTAATTTTGGCATTAGAAAAATAAACAAAACATTAAATTTAAAAGTCATTATAGACGAGCATTTTAATTTTATGAAATTATCGCATATACAAATTACACGAAGCACATTCATGAACACGGTATCGTTTGGAGATGTACAGTGTACACACATATACTATCATTATGTACATATACGTGATATGACAGCATAGTGTAGTCACAGTATTGTATATTTTCGATAAATTATGGTCCCATCATCATAGCCATGATGCCATGCCGTAACGTATTGACTAGATAAATAAATAGGGAAGATGAAATGAGTGGGTGTGATACAGATTGATTCGTTCTACCTATCTGGTCATGTAGATTTTTATAAAATTTATGATCTAAATAATTACTTTCTGTCAAGATTTTTTTTTGATTTTTTGTAATGTCAGCATTTTTTTTTTTTCCGAATATCTTGACTATGTGTACTTTCGTGAGGAATTTGTTTTTTTTTTGAAATTTTTTTATTAAGCAACAAAGTTATTGTATCCATAACTAGATTTATGATATTTCATTTATGATGTATTATATCAGGTCGTCATATATGAATCTTTCGGAATGATTTTCATTTGAATTTATTTTAGAAAAATATTAAGGACATGTATAAATGCATTTAACATGCATGTCTTTCATTCAGTTATTTTGTTTTTTTTTCTTGTTCTTTAAATTAGGATGCCATAAAGTCTATTGGATAAAATATTACAGAAAGCTGATATCCTGTTAGGGATTTTTCAAGCAATTAACCTATTTTTGATATTCATTTAAATATCTATCTAAAAACTTGACACTTGATTATTGATGAAAAAAGTCCAATTCAAAATATTTTTGATATAAAACACATAAATGCATTCAACAAACGATTTTATCTTTTCAACAGAAAGTTCTTCTGTAAGTAGGTTACTTCTAAAATTTGAAATTCTCATTTCCGTTTCAAGTATCAATAGTGTAAATTTTTCTATATCCCCATGATGATTGGTTCATGTATTAAATATAATAAGAAATTTTAATTTGTTTTTATTCAAGGATAATATTCTACTTGATATCGTTTGACTATATTTCCAATTGACTTTAATCCTTGAAAAATTTTACAATCAAAAATATCAAATAGTAAATATTTTAATCATAAATAAGGATACCATTTGAATTTATTTTATAATTTCAATATAAAATATATTTAGTATTTAGCTTTCTTATTTTATCCAATAAATTGATTAGAAGAAAGCTCCAATAGATGAATTCATATGAAAAGCTAATGGAAAATTAAAAGTTCATTACAACTGCTATGCTACTACCCTACTACCTTGTTCCCTTGTTCGTTAGTAGATTTTTCCAAAATACATCATGAATTTTCATTCATTTTCATTCATTTCATCATCTTGAATATGAACTAACGATTTATTTGTTGCTAAGCATGCACACAAACAGCCTCATAATAAATAGCTAGTAGGAGGTAGTATAAAAGTTGATAAAAGTATAAAAAAAGTATAAAAGCTTTAAAAGTTTTAATTAATTTTTGTTCGTTCGTTACTCGTTACAAAAATATGGTCGATGAATTTTTAGCGACAAAATAAATAATTGAAAATAAATCAATTTTATCTTAATAATTAAAAAATTCCGTTATTTATCAAGAAATCTAATTAGAAATCTTTACTATTTAATATATTAAATATTTTTTAATTCAAGGAAAATTCAGTAGTTTGGAATAATTTCAAATTTTAATCTGGTTTCACTGTACTCTCTTCAGTCAGGTCAGTATATTCTCAATAAAAAGCACTGCGAGTTATATTGTAACTTTTAAGCAAACTGTTATTTTCTTATATATTACCATATAAATACAAACATATAGCATAAATATGTATTGTATATGAATATCCTTGTTATTATTACAACATTTTCCTCATATACTGGAAATGTGGAAATCAAATGGAAGTTACATATATTTTATTTGTTTTAATGGTTTTTCAATGAATTATCATTGTTCTCTTGAATATTACATGTCGTTTACTCCTCCACTCTAAATTCTACAAAAATATGAACACACATGCTATAGATAGATCCTACCAAATACACACTTAAAAAGTTGATTGAATGATTGTAAACATTTTTTTTACTTAGTTTAATAAACGTCAGATACTCATATCTCTTTCTTACAAACAAACGAAAAGCCTGATGCATGCGTAACACATTTTCTCTTTTTCTATTTCAAATTTGTATTGTACATGTACATATGTATTTCTATTTTGCACGGATACAAATGAACCTAATGTGGAAAATTGGAAAAAAAGGAAAATCTTCTCTCAATTTTCCTTTAAGTTTTATTAGTTTTTTTTCGTTTCCCCATCAGTTGTTTTAATTTAAAGATCTGCTATTATCCACTAATTTTACAATGAGAAAATTTTTGTTCCACTCATACATGTATTTTATACTATATACTCTCATATTTGTGTAAGCATAAATGTATAGAAGTTATCTAAAATGTGTAATTAGGTAGATGTGCATGGATGTACATCTATGGTTTTTAAAAGAAATTTTTTTTTCGTTAATATTTCAGTTGCTTGCTTATCGTCTTCCGTTCGTGTCGTATACGCGAAATTTATTTAAAAACAAAAAATATAAGGAAAATTTGATAATTAAATACAAAAACATATATCTTATTCAAAATACAAAATAAATAAATAAAAAATTAATTAATAAAATTTAATACAAAACAATACGCATCATCATAAAAAATATGAGCAATCGATAAAACAAAATATAAATACATAAATCGCGAAGGAATATTACAATACAAATTTTCCATATAAAAAGATACATAATTATACAATAATTTGAAATTTATATTTTGATTTATATTTTCAAAAATTTTTCGAAATTATTTAACATAATAGGATTTGAAAAATACAAAACAAAAATAATTCAAAACAAAAAAAAAAGCCAAAATACACACATCGTACATTTATAAAAGTATACTTACGTGAAAATACAAAATCAATCAATTCAGAAAATCTAAAGTATCTACTACATATATTTTTCGTGATTATTTCTATTTTTTTTTCTTTGTTTTCATTTATTTTGTTTTGGTTATACAAAAAGTGTAAATAAAACGAGAGAGAGAAATTTTGAAAGAAAATATTTTCTGTAAATAAAAATAAAAAATTAAATTTTGAAAAAAAAAAGGAAAAGCAAAAGAAAACGTGCAGATATAAAAATGTAAATATGAGAAAATAAGCTAAAAAAAAAAAATTATCCTTAAATTATTTTAAAAAAAAGAAATCATTTTTTTCCTGTAGGTATTTCCTTAAATAAAAAAATAAAAAAATAAATAAAAATGTGTATTTAACCTCCAAAAAAATACATTTACATGATTATGTGAAATTTAATGAAAATAATAATTCAATATAAAAATATCTTTAATGTGTGTGTGAAAATTAATAATTAAAGTGTCATAATACATAAATAATAAAAATAAAATAATATCCTGTTATATTTTTATAATATATGTTTGTGTTTTATTTTAAATTTCTTATTTTGTGTTACATACTCGTACATACATATATTTGATATTTGATAATTTTTTTGGTTTGGAACACAAACAAATTTTGAATGAAAAGAAGAAAAATAATGTCAAAATATGAAAATGTAAGCATAATAATTTCATTATATTCATTTATGTATGCATGTATTGTGTGTATTTACCAAATTTAATATTAGAATACTATTTTGTCATAGAAGAAAACAAAAATAAAGAAAATAATCAAGGAAAATGTAAATAAAATAAGGAATAACCTATACATAGTATCAACATTTATATAATGTATGTGATGTGTATATAGAATATTTATAAGTCCTTATTTAAAAATAAATTTCTTTATAACTCCTTCAAATATCATATATTATGTGGCATTCCCATTGTGTACATACTTTACATTACATTTGTAACAATGCACGAGTATACTTACAGACAGAGTGTGTATATATGTATGTATAGGTGCTCGTATATTTTCTCTTATTTACGATTAGTGTGTATTTGAATATTGGAAAGGCGCGAGACTTGTATTTTATTGTGTATTGTGTAGTATCATATGATTCCAGAAAAAAAAAAATCGAAGAAAAAAACAATTTATAAACACGAGAAAGAGAAAAGCTCTTCAATTTATTTGTTACATTTACATATATATAAATGTATGTAGTAAGATTTTAGTACGATATAATTTATTCGTTTGTTTGTTTGTTTGCCTTATGTGTGCAAAATATCTATATGTATGCAGGAATGAAAACAAAATAAAAAGGAAAAAAAAAATTTATTTTTTTGGAAAGAATTTCATTCAATAAAATAAGAATTTTCCTTTTACTTGTTTTGTTTTTTTTTTTTCATATTTTCTTCTCCAAATGTTTGAACTGATGGTCCAGAATAAGATTTTTGTTCTGTTTGTCTGTTTATTTTTGATTTTGTCTTACTAATATGAATTTTCTCGGTTTTATTTGGTGTCATTATTCTGTCACAATAACTTTTATTAAAACAAAAAATTTAAATCAAAAATCCATTTTTATCGTATAAACAAAAATTACCGAACAAGAATATATTTTTTGCTTATTAATTCTGTTCATATTTTATTATACTGTTCTGTACTGTTCTGACATTTTTCCAGCCAGGCATCATCGTTTCATGTTTTTCTTAATGACGTCTACAAAAATATTCTCTGGCAAAAAATGATGACGATACAAAACTTACAAAATGTATCAGCTCAGCTTCTCAGCAGTAGTATGAGAGGATGAAATTACATTTATACTTACATATATAGAAAATATATAAATATGAGGGAAAAAATCTGAAAAGGATACCTAGATTTTTTGTCGTGTTTTTCTCGTTTTTCATTTTTATCATTCTGTTGCTATAGAGTAGAATAATGCTGTTTTTCGTTAATGTATTTCTCTCAAAATCAGAATGTTGACAATAGCTACTATATGTGTATGTTTGCACCCATACATAAATGAGTGTATGTTGTACTTGTTAGGTTGTAGGTAGATACTATCTGTCAGATCCAGGGACAAAAATTATTGCTCTAAAATTACAATCAAAAAATGATAAAAATGAGAAAATTATTTTTATAGTGGATTTTTTTAAGTGTTTCATTTTTGTTTTTAATTTCTTTTACACACATTAAAATACTTAACTTGAAGAAGTTAATATAAGATAATCACTGACCGTAAGAAAAATTAGAAGCTGAAGGATACTTACATTTCTGTCCTATTATTAAATTTTAGTTTTATCACACAAATATTTTTTTTATTCACAGAGATAATAATTTATTAGAATTTTCATTTTTTTTTTGGCTTAAAATATCAGTCAGAATTTTCTTTTGTTACTGGAATGAGTTATTCTGAGAGAGAAAATTGAGAAAATAAATATTACACAGACATACATTTTCCTTTAGAAAATTAATGTGCAAAAATAAAAAAAAAAAATGAATAAAATTTTATCTTAGTATTTGTTACCTGTTTTCCTCTTTTACTTTTATTAATTTTTTATTCAAATCTGACTTATTGAAAATGTACTTTTTATTTTTTTTATTTTTTGCTCTTAAAAATTCGTTTCTATTTTTACATTGTCAATGCCATCTCCACTCCTCATAAATACCTTATACATATACATATATTTAATAGGTATCCTGCCTATCGTACATGAAAATCTTTCGTTTGCCATATGAAATATTTTAAATGAAAAGAACAAAAAAAAAACAGTCAATATTCTTGTCGTTTGTTTGCTTGTTTCGTTTTCTTTTGATTTAATTTCTTCTCATATACACTGCACGTAAAAATCGAAAGTGATTTGAATTGTAAACAAGAAAAAATTGAAAATTTATATAAAACAAAATGATAAGTACCGTTTATATGTACCATATAGACGGGGTAGTTGTGTGTGTGTATTTTGAAGCTTATAGTAGATACCATGAGTATGTAAATTTACTGCCTGTTGTGTATATCTGCACATAAACGTTGCTATAAAAATATATATTTTTAGAATTTCATGTGGTTTCCTTAATAAACTGATAAGGAAAATAAATAACCAATATCGAATGTGTGGTGAAATCAATTGAAGAAAAATTTAGAAAAAAAAAAAGAAAAATTGTAAAGAAAATAAATATAAAATTTTTCGATTAGTTTTTTTGTTAGCTTAAGGTTGAGAGTTCTATTTTAATGGAAAATGTAGTTTCTGTGTTCTCTAATCACTAAATTTTAATCTAAAATTTATTACAGTATTTTTAATTAATTAAAACACAAAAAAAAACTATACTAGATATAATTTTTTTGCATCTTTTACAGGAAGGATTTCTATATTGATTCCAACCAAATCCTTAAAATTAATTTGACTTTTTCCTTCAAATTAATTGCATTACTTTCACTATGTAAAGTACTAAAAAAATTTATTAAAATACATACTAAGTATATATCATTATTATCCTTGTCCTTAATCTAACCTTTTTGAAATAAGTAAATAAAAAAAATTTTCTGATAAAAATCTGTGAGAAAATATTTTTTATTAATTTTCTTTCAAATTTTTTTTTGTGACGGCAGGGTACTATGCTTGATTCGATATCACTGTATAACCTCGACACTCACCTACAATAATAATAATAAAAATTAATACGAAGCTCTATAGTAAGTATATGCACTCTTCCCTTTGGCACTTTGGCAGTCTTTTGTTTCTACACATTGAACACATGCTGTGGTGAAGTATCTGTATGAAGTGGTCTCATATTGTTACTGAAGTGTACCTATATAATGTTCGAGCATGTTTTACAGGCAGGCAAGGCAGTACCTTATTCGAGGCTATACCAGTTTACACTTAAATTATATTGTACCGAACACACACCTTTTCAATTGCATACACTTAGTACGAGTATACCTACATACCTGAATTTACTTTGAAATAATAGAAAAATTTCACCTTGAAATAACAACTTATTTTACTGAATTCAATTTATTTTCTTTATATTTATATTTTTCTCTTATTTTTTATTCCTTCATATTGATTGTTGATATTTATCATTTAAGAGTTTTATAAATTTTCAGTTGGTCAATAAAAATTTCGTTATTCGAGATATAATAGTGAGTGATATGATATTATCTTTGTTTGACTGTTATCTTTTTCATTTGTTTAAATGTTTTGATTTCGATTTATTTTACTGATTTTATTTTTCTTTTTGAAGAAAATTGCGAGTATTTTTTTCTTTAATTAATTTTCATTATTTAAGTCTAAATATCACTCGTCAATATCACATTCTTTTAATCTTTCAAATATTGATAGTAGATTTGAAAAAAGCGCAAAATGCCTTTTGGAACGCTAAATAAATTATGGTCAGCAAAGGTAGTAACAAACAAGAAACACGAAAAACTTGCAGATATTTAATGTTTGTGTCAAAACGATGCTGTTATACGGCTTAAAAACCTGGTGCATGGAAGAAGCTAGTTACGCTTGAAGATATAGTACAAGTGTCTGTCAACAAATGACTCCGAAAAATATGCAGAGTTTACTGGCCTAATATGGTGGCAAACGTTGAATTATGGATACTCTGTAGAGTGAAGACATGAAATCCTAAAAAGTTTAGTGAGAAAGCATTGTAGTATATAACCCACAAAGTCATAGATATGAAGGAAGGCTAGAGAAAACCATGGTGACGTACGAGACGAGACGTACGTACGAGACGTACTTGGAGACGATGAGCTCACGGCAGTGAAAAAGTTCTGGAACGACACTAAGAAGCTGACATCCAGTATATACGAGTAGTAAAATGGAAAGCATTTGTGAAGACGTTACACCATCCTTCGAAGAGTAATAGAAAAACAAAAAAAATAATGTCCGTCAAACGAAAGGTTACAAAATTGTTCTTTCTTTTTTTGTTTTGTTGTTGTCATTTTTGATGAACTCATTTACAAATTGACTCTTTCGTGTGATACAAATACATTGTCATTATATATTTCTTCTTTATATTTGTTTTTTTTTTTAAGGAAAATGAATTCATTTTTATATTAGTTTCGATTCATTTTCATATTACATTTAAAATTTTCATTTTATTACTGTTCACAATGGAGAAAAAAAAATGTTGTACAAAGTATACACTTTTAAAATTTTCTTTATTTATTTATTTTTCATTTCAAATCAATCGTTCATAATATGTTTCTCATTTTTTAATTTATTCCACATGAGTACATAATGTTTGTATATGTACGGATGCAATAGAATATGTGTACAAAATACATATGTATATATTTGTATCTTTGTATTTTTGTATTAAAACCATAAAAGTGTTTATTTCATTTTATATGTATGATATATCCAATAGTTTGTAACATACATATATAATATTCAAATGATTTAAGTTTTCTATGCTAAATATGTTACTATACATAAACTCGTATACATATGTATGTACGTGTATAGATTGAATAACGCATACATAAATACAATTCACCTACTTTTCCTTTATCTACACATAAATGCAAAATACATTCAACAAAAAAAAATGAATAAAATTGAAAAATACAAGTAAAGTATGTGTATGAAAATTTTCAAAATAGAATTTTCATTTATGACAATATTTCCATTTTTATAATAAATACGAAGTAGGATATAATAGAAAATTTAATATCATCTATATTCTACTTTCTTTATATATGCATGTATTATATATTTAACAACAATATCACATATGTATTGTAATATTTACTGATTGTACTGCAAATATTAAAGTACAAGTACGTATTATTATGCATATTATACTCTTCATACATACAATATGAAAATATAAAATATCTTTATAATTTATATGAAAATGAAATGCAATCCTATAACATAATGTAAGTGCATTTATATACTCGTATAAAAATAGACTAGATATTTATTACAAATACTACATATCCCTACATATCCTGTATCAATATCCACATTATACGAACACTTGAACCAGCACTTCTGTATATATACATATTGAATTGGGTAGTATTACCTTTATATGTATAGAAAAATGTATCAGAAATGTAGTATATGTACGATATGCAAATATTATGTACCTACCCTACACATAAAGGAAAATGATGAAATAATAATAAAAAAAAAATTATTTTTATACAGAAATTTGACGTAATCGCATATATATAAAATATGTAATGTAATGTATATATTTGTACATTTGTATAATTACAAAACTAGATATGTGTTATACATTTCCTGTATTACACCTGAACTAAAATGTCATCGTATGTAAATATTCACATTTCTATATAATGCTACTGACAGACATCTAGCTAGTATCGATACCATTGTATGAACAATACTAGCATGGTGACAGACATGTAATCTAGTATAAACCTACTGCCTTATCATGATATTCGAAGACGAAACGTTTCGTATCGTCTTGTTAAAAACGCGATCATGATATTCGAAACGTTCCAATTTCAAACGATTTTCATCGTCTACTCAGTCGATAGCATTTTGTTCATCGTTTACATATAAATTTATTTTTTTTTTTGGTTTTTAATAGAATTTTTTTTATTTAAAGCATATTACTAATATTTGTGAATATTAATATTAAATTAATTTTTTTAAAAAAATGGAAATTATTATTAAAAATGATATTTCAAAACATCAACAAAATAATAGAAATGACATCGAACCCTTTTTTCTTACAACAAAACTGGAAATTGTATGAATTAAACATTAGAGCTTCGTTTTTATAAGGGATTTATATTGTACCACTATGTACCACTTAATATTCGAAACGATGAAGGTTCATAATAGCAATTTTATATCGTATCGTTTCGTTTCATCGTTTCATCGTTTCATCGTCTTCGAATATCATGATAAGGCGGCTAGTATCATGTGACATATTTTGTGAATTTTGTTGTGGTGTCATATAGAAAATTTATATTTGCATTATACATATTACTTTCAACTTAAAGGCTCATTCAGAATGTAACGCTAAGTGAAAGTGAAATTTCATGAAAAAGCACACTGTTCACAATGTAAAGTGAGCTTTGAAATTCAAAAATTTGATACTTCAATTATTGAGATTTGACTTTGTTAAAAAAAAAAAACAAAAAACATTTTTTTTATTTAAATTGACATTTGAAATTCAAATTTTCAAATTCTCAACTGAATTTCTCTATTTTTAAATGGGAATTTAAAGGAATTTTAGGGAAATTCTTGCATTTTTTGGAAGTCTCCATCTGTTGGTCAATTTCCTAACAACATTTTTGTAATTGGATTTATAGCTTTTGTTAAGTGAAATTGAAATTAGGAATAGAACCTAATTTCACTTTACGTTGGCAATTTCAATTTCAATTAGAGAGTGACGCAGACATATAATATCGTGTAAGAAAATAAGGAACAAAAGACATATAAATTTCACTTTGACTTAGCGTTGCACTGTGAACAAAACATAAAGCCTACTATGCCTACTAATTACTTTCAACTCGATGTTAAAACTACTGTAAAAACTAATTTCTATAATTTCCGCAGCATTAAAATGGCGCTACGTTTAGTAAATTTTTTGAATACTAGATTCATACTAGACAAATCATGTTGGTTTCAATATCACGTTTATACCAGCTTGTTTTCCTGTTATAAAGCTAGTATAGGGTGAGAGACAAGTAGTACAGCTAATACCATGGTATCGATACCACGTTTATACTAGATGTCTGTTTAGGGCTTAATATGACTGTGCAAATAATAATAAAGATAAAAGCTACTATGTGCATTTTATATTTATGTATTTTGTAAATATGCAGCTATGTATTTTAAATGAATCGAAATAAATAACAATAAAGTATGCCTGTAGAGCTAACTAACTTGAGTACATTTACAATCGCAAATAAAAGTATTGAAATCGATATGTTTTAGGATTTCCGATTAAACATTTTTTTTTCAACAATAAAAGGATTTTTAATTTTTTTTAAAAAAAAAAAATAATTCTGTTTTTTTTATTATTCTATTTGCAACGAAAATATAAAGCTATAGAATTATGTCTTGAAATTATTGGGATCCTACTTTAACATATGTATATCTAAAATTTATAAATTACTAGCTGCAAAATACCCATTTCGCTTGTATGCCATTCGCTAAGGCTTTCATATTTCCTCGTTCAACCTATTGATAAATCTATCCATTTCTATGGTCTAAACACACATTTGATCAAAGAAATATATAACCATAGTCCCATATCAGCTATAAACCATCGCACTTTTAAAAAAATATAGCTAACGACTGTTTTCGATGAAATATAACAAATTGCAAACCAGACATAGATCACTACTATCATATTTGGTGACACTTAATCCCCGAATCTTTCACAACCTTATAGCTATCTACGCGCAACCACCACATAAACCTTGATATTGAGATCTTCTAATCCAAAAAAAAAAAAAAAATCTCTCAATCAGTCATTTTATTTTTATCCAAATTTTCAAACATCGATTACATACGAAACCATGATTCATTTTTAGATTTTTAGATTTTAAGATTTAAAATATGACTGTAATAATTTAATTCGTTTTGTACTCTTCTTCTTTGTTCCAGTAATAATTCCCTTGAACAATTTGCCATCAAACACTGCAAGTTTTTCGTTCCATATAATCAAACCAACCAAGATCTACTTCAATATTTCCATGCATTCGGTAATGTCGAAAATATTGTCAATTGATGGATTGAATGATTGATTTGACTAATGTCAAAAGACACTTGATTTTTGTGTGATCAAACATGCAGTGTCTGCACAGTTGACATTAAAAAACGTATTGAAAAAATAAATATAAATTGGAGTGAATTTTAAATTAAAGTGAAATAATGGAGAAAGTGAATTTATATAAATTTATATAAATTATGATTAATGCAAAATGTGAGATAATAACGAGCAAAACTATTTAACAGAACAAAACAAAACAAAACCTTTGTTTTCAATTAGTTTTTTTACTTTCTACATAACCTAGACACGTTGATGATTGCAGATTGCAGCATATATTTATCACCTGCGTTATCTGCATGGCTTTGCTTTTATCAAAAATTTGATTCTATCGATTTTACCGAACGTATGATCTTTGCAATCTGCATTACCGAACTTTCGACATTATTTGTCATCTGCTATGCAATTGACATTACCGAACGCATGGTTTTACTATTACCATCGATTGTATAATGCTTTGAATCTAACACAAGAAAAAGCATTATCGTTTCCAACATTTTCATTTCATGAGAGACTGTATATTATATACCTGGCAAGGCAATATAAATGAGAATGGGAGTCTAAATGTGACAATTGCATTATTTATAAAATGTGGACATTACAAATTTGATTATATGCATAATGATAATAAATAAACTCCTACTGTTATTATTATTATTATTATTACAATGATACATGATTAAAAAAAAAATATACCATAAACCAGAGAGAATATACAAGTACATTCATACCTATGTACGTGTATGTGTTGCGATAAAATATATATTTTCAATTGAATGATTAACAATAGACAAACACATAAAATGTTAAATAAATAAATAAATAATAATAGTTTGACTTACATGTACCACCTATCTAAATGTATACTATATATATATTATTAAAGCTACTAAATTTTCACAATATATTCTTATATGTATGTGTGCATATGTATAGATATTAATGTCTGTACTCTGTAGATAAATAAATCTAATCAATTGCACCTTCACATACAATAACTTGTAAGCGCACATACAAAAAAATAATATAAATGTATGTCATGTATCTGTATGTGTGTATCGCTATGCCCATTTTCATAATATATTCTCGACACCTTTCATTTTGTGTGTAAAAAGAAAATTGATTGATATGAAAATGTAGAAAATTTAATTATAAAGTAAACTTGATAAAAGTACGTATGTATATATGCATTTACATACGTGTGTACTTTTGTATATATAAGTGTTTGTTTATGTATACGCTAAAAAATACATATTTAAAACAAACAAAAACAATTCAAAATGAAAATAAAATTAGAATAATAATAATAATAGAATAGAATAGAATGAAAAAAAAAAACTAAGAAGAAAAAAAGGATAACTAAACAGTATAATGAGAGAGAAATGAATGTGTACTAACTACATTACGTATACGAACTTACCTATTGTATATGTAATGTACATGAAAAGAGGGAATTTATTCGATCATGAAATGTAATTATAAATGTGAAAAAAACACAATAAAAAAAAGGAAAGAAAATTAACGCACATACACACAGACACACACAAAAGAGAATACAAGAAAAAAAAATATAATGAGTGAAAATGAAAAACAAATAACAAAATGTAATAGTAAATAAATAAATTATTAAAGAAAAAAAAAATGTAAATTGGAGGGTTCAACTAATTATGTGTATGTGTGTAGATATATGTACGAGTATATGTATGTCGACGACTGCCTATTGTAATCATAATTATTGTGTTGGGTAGTTTGACATTTTTTCCTTTTTCTTCATTTTTTTTCTTATTCTTCAATCAATAGGGCAATAGGCTACTATTATAGGTTACATATTTACGTTTTATATTTACATCCATATACACATTTCTGTGTGTACTATAATACTTAAACTGTTTATGTAAGAAAAAAGTTAGAAGAACATTTCTTAATTATGAGAAACGTGATAATTTTATACAAAATCTACATACATAGGTACATTGTAAACAAATACATCTAGCTAGATATAACATATGTATAATAATTCTATGACTATGACATTGTTCAAGTTTAATCGTTGGTTGGTTATACGGAAGAGAAAAATTTATTATAAAATTCATTTTGGAAAAAAAAAAAATATATGTAATTACAAAATAATTGGAATCATTTAAATGTAAATTTTTTATTCCTTTAAGTATTTTTCAATTTCATTGTTTGTTTGTTTCAAATATTGTAGATAGAAAATTTGAAGAAAGTAAATTCATAAGATAAGAATTTGATAAGAAAAAAAAAATAAAAGGAAACTAAATTAAATTTCATTAAAATTTTATTATTTGAAAATTTAAAATATGCTTAAAATTATTTTCACTCATTCACTTCTGTAATTTATTTCATTTTTGTAACTTAACTAAGAACGCATTGTATCCTTTCTATTTAATTAAATTTAATTATATATTTTGTTGATTATTGTTATCGTTCGTGTCTATAAATTATTAACATACACTCAAATAGACTTGTCAGTACAAATAATTGATTTAATTACAAGCAAAACAATCAATGATTTTTTATGAATTCGTTATTAAGGCTAGGATATAGGATATAAGTTATGAAATTTTTCGAAAACAACAAATAACAAGAAATTTTATAAAAATTATAAATTATATGACTTTTGCATAACAATGGGGGCTATTAAAATTGAATTTTAAATAATATATGAAAAGTATTTTTATAATAGCTGTTTTTCTTTGGTCACAATTATCTGATAATTCTCAGTTTGACATCTCATTTAGATCAGTTATCTTCTTCTTCTTACTAACTGAGCAGACAAACTGAAAGAAACGGACTGATACTTTTATTCTCACTTGATTGTCATTTTGAAAAGAAATAATTAAAAAAATTTTTATTTTTACAAATTCATTTTTACAAATTATTTATTACAAGTAAACTATATCAAAAAATTTACGAAGTATTAACATGTAGATTGTCAAAATTGTGTCTTCTTTTTGATTCTCAGTTGCTCACATCAATTGAGCAAACATATTTTTCCTCAGATGGAAGTCAAAGTTAAAGGATTTTCCAAAAAACCCTCCTACTTTTTAAAAAAAATATGACTAAATTTTAGAAACAAAAATTAAAAAAGTCTTCCATTTAAGGACCACAAATATCCTTCAGACTATCTATATTCAGAAATATAAAAAAATTTGGTCAATTGGTGTTTGCTGTACTTGGTGCTTTTGGAAACTGAAAAATTGTTATTTTGACAACTTTGACACCCTGTAAAAAGAAAACAAGAAAATTTTTCAGAAAAAAAAAGTGTTCCATTTAAGAACCACAAATTCCTTTCAAAGTATTTATATTTTAAATTTCACTGAAATCGATTAAGTAACTTTGTATATATGTGGTGCAAAAGAAAACAGATTTGATATGCTAGCTACTCTTAAGGATATTTATATTATACATCAATTTAATTATAATGTACTTATTTTATTCTTAAAGTACTCGTATATAATTATATTGAAGTAGAATTAACAATCTAATTTTAGAATGGTAACTATAATACATGGAAATTATTTGTAAATTGTAATATGATCATCAAATTAAATTATAAGCAAAGGCATACATAAATGAAATTTATTTATCTACACATAAAGAATATTGTGTGCTAAAAATATCAGAATATAATATGAATAATAATCTACTTATATGAATATAAATTTTCTACTAATCATATAATGATTCATACACATATATAACTCCAGTTTTATGCACGTAATGTAATGTATATGACAATAACGATAATAATCATCTTGATATTAATTGAAATTTAAATGATAATACCACATAATAAATTTATCTAAATATTTAGTGCACATACAAATTTCTGTAGTATGTATTTAAACTGAAATGATTATAAATGTTCTTACATACTGTATACGAATGCAATACAGTAGAGTATTATGAAGTTCATAAATAATTTTTAAGGATATTGTATATGGAATGTAATGAATCGAATTTTACAAAATATATTTGCATACCTTAGATATTTAGATATTAGAACGTTAACGTTAGTTATTTAGATATTCACATAACAAATGGACCTTAAGCAAGGTGACAATCTGTCTCGCCATATTATACCCTTCAATCTATAGCTTTAGAGAAGTATATTAAGGATAGCGGAATAAATACCACAAGATTTATCTTCAAACAAATCCACTCAAATGTTGGCATATGCGAATGATGTAGACATTATAATAATCAGAACAGCCACAGACGTGAAAGACACCTTTCTTAAATTAGAAAAAGCTAGGAGACAGGCTCTATAGGGAAGGCGTCTCTGAAGCCGATGATGGTGATGTATAACTCTACAAATCAGTATAATACGTGCACATATTTGGATTATCCTTTTGATAAAATCAAATTGATACAGAAAACAAAAATTAAATTACATGAAACCCGTAAGGTTTCTACTCGTTACTAAGGCTTATACTCGTATGTATTCCAAAAAAAAAAAAAAAAATTCAAAAATAATATAGAAAAAATAATTATATTCATATAAAATGATGAATTCCTTGATATTTAATATTTTATAGATATGTACATGTGAACAAAATAAAAGTTTAAATAAACATTTCAAATATTTAACGTGTACTTTTTCATGTGTGTGTACATTATAAATACCTTCATACCTATACCTATACATTTATAATTTATAAAAAAAAAGGTCTGTATACATATAACTTCGCCTGATTGCATGTAGCTTTTTGAATAATTAATTTTCTAATACATATATATATTTTTTATTTCTCTTTGATCAAAATATAAATAATCGCTTTTATTTCTAATGAAAACACATCAAACATAAAATAAAATAAAATATCCTTATTATATACATAATGTGCATTACACAGTCATAGATAAATGATTATTTTTTTTTTTTTTAATTTATGGTCATTAACACGCATTTGCATATAATGAATGCAGTTCATCATGTATAAATGTACATAAGTATACTTAGACATACATATCCTGATGCAGTTATACTCGTATGTATATGTATTTGCATTTATATATTATATACATATATAAGTATGTTCATATAATGCACATAAATATAAATATAAATTAATTACAATCAATAAATTCTTTGACGATAAAAATAAATCCTTTATGGATTATCATAATAATTATAGTGAATAGTCGTATATGTTGTTTGTACGTATATAAATTTTGTAATTAAAACGAGATCCTTTATTATGATAAAAATCATTAGAATACTTTTTAATACAGATATTTTTTAGAAAAAAAAAAAAAAAAAACAATAAAGAATAAAATATAATCAACAAAGTATTTCATGTCACCATGTCACCGATACTCGTTTATCCGTAAATGATTTTTTATATTAAATAATGGATAATCACATTCTAAGAATTATAAAAATATACATAATATGTACATAAGTACGAGTAAGTTTTCATTTTGGTGTGTTTTTCTATACGTAATATAAAAAATCATTGAACGGCGGCATTACTTCATCAACCACTTCTGCAAAATCATATGGCGGTTCGTTTGTTATTTCGAACAAGCTGTCTATATATTTCTCAGAGTATTTTGATCCTAAAATCAACATGTCAAAATCAGGTGGTATTGCGTGAATTGCTATTGGTTGCCAATCAATTGGTATAATGAATTAACATTTTTAAATGGTATCAAGAAGCCTGCCAAAAGACTTTGAGCGCTCATTATCGTAGAATTTTCTTTCATTACTTTTTACATACAAACAATTTTTTCGTAAATAATCTATCTTCTGGTAAGAGTTCGATGTATGTATCTTTCACGTAATTTCTTTCTTAAATTGGACATTTGTAATGATCCTTACATTGTGAGTGATGAAAAACCACTCTTGGTTATGAGTAATTTGGGTATTTGGATCATTCGGGTAAGTGAAAGACATGCTGTATTATCGCCATGACGAAAAACCGATAAAAGTGACAAAGACATAGACATATTAGTTATATGTAAATGTGTTAAAAAACGAAATAGAAATATTATATAAGTAAGTATATTATACAATGATAACCAATTTCAAAGTGGATGTTGTCGTTTTTCGTTAATACATAAATTTATTTGACAAAACTATTTCCCAATTATGAAGGATTGTTAAGCAAAATAACAATTTTGCCGAATAATACATTTGAAATTCATCGATTAAATTAAGAACTTATTGAAGAGAAGATAGAATAGCAATTCATGTACTTAACCGTACGTTCAACGATATAGAAATATGGTATTAAAAAAGAATAAGGTTAGCTTTTATATATACTCGTACGTACATATGCAAGTACCATATATTATGCTTAATCACATTTCATGGTATCAAAATTATCTATATGTGTACATATTATTATTTATATATAACGTATGTTTTTTTTTATAAATAATTGTATTTACTTTGCACCTGTTCATAATTTAATTGGTAGATATTATGCAATAGTTTCAGTTAACATTTATATATTATATGCTTTCTAAAATATAATATTATCACTGACTTTCACAGTCAACACATTATGTGTAAACAAATTTATCCGGTAAATAATGATAACAATTAAAAATGTTTACTAGAATTTCGTTTAAAAATGTTAAACACTTCTCCAAATATTTTGTGGTCGATTACTCAATTATTCCATTTAGAAACTGATAATCGTTCATTTGTTTTGTTAATATCTATAATTTTTTACGTTCAAGAATCTTATAATACTTATACAAAATAATTAGAAAATAACAAAATAAAAAATGTGCAATAATTCATATCTTAATCACGTAATCTTTTAGATAAGCAGAGATGAATAATAAATTTCTAGATAAATTCATGATAAAAATTTACAATAAAGACACTCAAATATTCAACTAGGCTATACGATATTCTGATGTGCTTAGTACAAAGCTGAAATTAAAATGCATGATTTTGACATAAACACAAACAATTCGGTCTTTTACGTCGATATCGAATCATACTTACTACATCAATATACAAGTGTATACCATCGATACATTTTAAAAGTCAGAATCTCAACAAAATAAACATAATGCAAATTATTAGTCGAAATTCATTTATTTTTATCCTTTTATTAAACATTTTTTCATACTGTAATATGTGTAACACAATCATCATCATTTAAAATGTTCAAAACCTGTCTGAATTTTAACATGCTTCCTACAATAAAACTCATATTTACCTACGTAATTGCGAATTAAATATTCATTGAATGTATCTAATGAGCATGGTTCAGGACAAAACGGTATTTTAACTTGTTCTGGCTTTTCGGATTCACTATTCTCATAGAAAAATAATTTTACTTCATGATGACCCGAAATCTGAATTATCAATTATCAATTGTCTGATTATCAATTTCTAAAGCTCGGATTAATGCTAATAAAGTAATATCATGTCCTGAATAAAATACAATTTTTTGATCTATTTCTGTTCCGGATTTATTTGTTTTATGTTCCATATAATTAGCAATATTAGTTAATAATGGGCCAGCACGAATCTCTTTCATTATTATATTTTCTGTAAATATTTCATAGCTTCTTTCCATAATTTTTCTCATTAATTTTGCATTAATTGGGTTATACCAATCAGGCATTGTTAAATTATAATTTTCTTCTATTTCCAGAGTATTAAATACTTGCATTAAACGCAAAACTGTAATATCTTTTAATAGAAGATTTTTTCTTAAATATTCCGTGAATTTTTTAATTGGCATTATTTCTTTAATCAATTCCATGTAATCTTTTGGTGGTTTTGACGTTATATTAAGAAAATATTCATGATATTTCAAACAATATTTGAAGCCAGAAATCATTGCATCTTTTTCAGATGGTATTATATGAACTGGTATTGGTTGCCAATCAATTGGTAATGAATTGACATTTTTAGATGGTACCATGAAGCTTGCCAAAAGACTTTGAGCGCTCATTATTGTACGATCGGTATCACTACTTATTGCAGTCAAAATTCTGTTCGTAAATAAACCATCCTCTGGTAAGAGTTCAATGTATCTTTCACGTAATTTCTTTCCTAAATGGTACATTTGTGATGATCCTTTCATTGTAAGAGCTGAATAACCACCTGGCCATGAGTAATTAGCGTGTGGATCACCAGGAAAGGTGAAAACTGGTGTACGATCACCATGCCGGAAAACCTGTAAGAGTTAGAATTGATATTTTTAGAAAATTATTTTCACGAAATTATACTTTAACATAATATATAAATGTATAAATTATTATTATTTATTCATTTTTTATTTTGTTATTTACAATTCGTATTTTCTAATAATTTCTATACCAAATGTCTTACAATAATAGCCAATTTCAATGTTGATTTTGTCGTTGATGTTTCATCATGATTCTCTGCTATATTTGCCAAAACAATATTCCAAATGTAAGGAATTATAAAACAAAATATTAATTTTTTCAAATTCATTTCAACTGATTTAATTAAAATTCAAAATAAAATTATGCTGAAGACACAATTATTCGTAAACAGAATCTAGTGTGCAGCACTATGTACAATTGTACATATATTCGATAACAGAAGAATGCATACAGGTTTTTTATAGTCTGGTCAAATGTATTTATGTATATTATTTATTTAATTCAGAAAGCTTTCTTTTTTTATAATCGCGCATCTACATATAAATGTCACAGTATTTTTTAAAACTTGTTATTGTAATTAAGTTGTTGCGGTATATGAATTGTGACTTATATGCATAGTGGCAAGCATTAAGGCAAGTGAAATATGCATATAAGTCACAATTCATATACCGCAACAAAAGTATATAATTATTTATTTTTTTTTAATTTTTATTTCTTTTACCTTAGTATATATTTGCAATAGAATTAATTCGATGCATAGATATTCATTCACACACGTGTGAAAATATCAAAAATATAATTTTCGATAATTAGCTACGTATTTATGTACGTAGATTTTGTGTACAATAATATGTAATTTTTGAAAGAAATTACACTATGTTGGTAGGAATTTATACAAAATTACAATAATTAATGTTAGAAAATGTTTACTTAGTTTTTAATTTTCTCATCGAAATTATGTAGTCTGTATAGTTATTTACATAGTCACATAACAGTATTATTTCTAGGTCGATTGCTCACTAACTTAAACATTGATGAACATTTTTAGAGTTAATTTCTTTTATATAAACATGTGCTTTAAAAAGCATGCAATGTAATGAAATTTATTACTAGACCAGCGACAATGATAACTGATTAGTGTGATTCACGTGTATGTAAGTAGATGGTGGACTGCTATTACTACGAGAACGTACACATTTTTGTTCCTATATGTATACAGAACAATCAGTTACCAAATTGTTTTTTAGTTGTGTGGATAATTAATGAAAATAAAATCAATTTAAGTACCAATCATCATCTATCAAATACACACAAATTGCTATAACTGGTCGACATAACACCAGGCGGAGCTGTAAACGAAGGCGATACACGAAGAATCAGGTGTAAATTATGATTCAAGAAAAATGGGTGTGAAAAACTGGAAAACTAAAACGCTAGACCGATCAAACTGAAAGCAGATCTTGGAGCCGCAGCCAATGCCCACAAAGGGCTGTAGAGCTAATAATGATGATGATAATATTTTATACACCGACAAGGATTTTTTTTTTCAGAACCCAAAATTCTTAAATAAAAATATTAGTTAAAGGAAAATAATTATTTCCTAAAGTTTCTGTTCAGAAACTTCAGAAAATATGAAATCTGAAGTAGAAAAACCTGTGAGAATCCTATGTATAAATGTTGTCTACTCACAAAATTACACGATTTCAATGAACCGAAAACTAAAATATTTACAATCAATATAACACATTGTGATATAGGTGTGTGTAAAAATGTATCTTTATGATGTGTTCATTTAAAATGAGTGTAGTCTCCATAGATATGCTCGTAACATTTTTTTAGATTATTATGTGCATTGTGGAAATCGTATGTGAATAGCAACAAAATAAATTTTTATAGTATTTTATTTTGTCTCAAATGAAGGATATGAAATAAAAATGCGAATCGTAAAAATGAAATCATCTTCGCATATAAAATTTGAAGAATCATCATAAACAAGAATAGAATAAAAATAATGAGAATTTTTTTTCTGGAATTTTGATTTGTTTTTTCATCCACAAGTTCATAAGTATATACTTCTTACATCCTAGTACACATATTCTTGGATCCACACATGTATGAAAATATACATATAGATTGTATGAGTATTATATTAATCAATAATCTAGTAAATCTCAAAGGATTTCATTATGTTATGTTTTATTTTCTTTCTTTCATTTATGCATCATCATAATACAGAACAGTTGATTAATGATTGTTTGTCTTTTTAGTATCTTGAGATGTTACTTTACTTTTTATATTTCTTAGATAATTTCGAATATAACTATAAATCAGAAGATAATTGGAAGAAATTCCCTAAAATAAATCAAAAATTAAATGAGAAAAATTTGTTTTCTCTATAGATCTATAAAGAGGAGTGAATAATAAGCTGTGCTGTTTCAATTGTATTCAATAGGAAAATAAAACAAATATAATTTCCTCATATCGGAAACATATTTTTCCTTTTATTTATTTGATATTTTTTATTTTACAAAAATCATAATTTTTTTGTTTTCAAATTTACTTTAAAATCTTGCAATCATTGTTCCACCTGCCGAATTAAACTGACAAAGATATCCATATGTCTCAAAAAATCTATTACGAGCAAATTTCACAAGTAATTCCTTGAATTTGCATGGTTCAGAACAGAATGGTAATTTTATTTCAATCGGTTCTTCAGAATCACTGTTCTCATAGAAAAATAATTTCACTTCTGGTTTACTATTAGCCGTATTGTTTCTATGTAATTCGAATACAATTGCAGAACCATAATCAGGTCTTTTAGTTGTCTGTTCCTGTATATCTAATGCTCGAATCATTGCTAATAATGTTGTATAATGTGCTGAATAAAAGAAAAATTTATAATTCATTCTTGATGGTCTATTTTTAGTTAACATAAACAAAAACATTTCTGTCATAAGTGAATTAACACGAATTCTTTTCATATCGGAATTTTCTGTTAACATCTGATAACATCTATCGATAATATTTTCCATTTTTTTTCGACTAATTGGTTCAATCCAATCTGTTATTGTTAAATTATTAATTTCTTGTAATTCAATGTTATGATAAAATTTGATTAAATCAACACAAGTTGCATTTACAATGCCAGTATGAACTGCAAAATAATCTTGAAATTCTTCATATGGCATGATATCGTTAAACAATTTTTTGTAATCTTCTGGTGGATTCGTTAATAAATTGAACAATAACTTTTCATATCTGGGACAATGTTTTGAACCTAAAAATAATGAATCCTGTGCTAATGGAATTACACGAAGTGGTACTGGTTGCCAATCAATCGGTAATAAATTAACATCTTTCGATGGTACCATAAAGCTAGACAAAAGACTTTGTGCACTCATCATTGATAGATCAGTACTACTTGTCGTCATAATAAGATTTGATTTATACAATCCATTCGTTGGCAGATACATTGAATATTTATCATGTAATTTTTTTCCTAAATTGTACATTTGTAATGATCCTTTCGTTGATAATGTGCCCGGCCATACGAAATAACGTCGATGATAATGTGAATAATGTGGATAATCGAAAGTTGGCTTACTAACACCATTACGAAAAATCTATAATTGATATGACGCAAAAAATTGTTCACTATATTTTTTGAAAGGATATTTTTTAAATAAAGCAGTATAAATATTTAATATATCTTACGACAAATGCCAGTTTTAAAGTAGATGTTGGTGTTGAAATCGATGTTTCCGTTGATAGCGTTGTTGTCGTTGATGGCGTTGTTGACGTTAACGTTTCATCTTCATCTGTGGTTTCATCAGCTAAAGTAATTCCCCAGATGCACAATAACGTAAATAACCCCAATATTGTTAACTTTTGGGATCTCATTTCGAAAAATTCGTTTTTATTTTTATTTATTTGAATGTTTTATTTAAGTTTATATTTTGCCAGTTGTAAAGTCGACACTTCATACAGAACTGTCGCAATTGGCATGAATCTCTTTTATGTATGGGACATGCTTTATATGAAAAATTTATTTTTTGTTTTCTATATTATTTCGCCTTAATTGGTATTTGTTGAACAAATTGAATAAATAAGCACTCACATATACTATGTTTGAGTCTTTAATCATATCAATTAAATGACTGATATTTAATAATAATTCTAAACTAGAGCATTTATTGTTTGTAAACAAATGCCCAAACTTAATTTTGATACCTAATTTGTTTTGTTTTGGTTTTTCTTTTTAATTTTCACTTTTGTTGTTACGAATTTATGAATACAATGCTGTTTACTTTTAAAATGAAAATAATTACAGCTCTATTAATTATGTATTATACAAATATATATTTATTTAAGCTTAAATATGTTTAATTTCTGATTTTTATTTGAAAATTAATACGTATGTACGTAAGCTGTTATTGAAAATTTTAAATTATATTTTGTTAAATAATTCCACAAATCAAACACAAAAATAACGAATAATTAAATATAAGTTTTCTTATTATTTCTACACTAGTACATTGAATTATTATAGTTTCGCATTAAAATACTCAAAACAAATTTTATCTAAGATCGTGATTACCGTGATCGTGAAGACGTACTTTTCTCATACATTTTTTTTTAAAAAGAAATTAAATTGATTTTAAGTATAGTACTATAATGTGTCCATTTCTATGATCTAACCCTACGTCTGTACTGGCAATGTGGTCGGCAATGGTCATAATATCGATATTGACTATGTATACACTGCATTTGATCTATAGATAAGCTACAAATGGGCGACTGGAAAAAGAAATCCACAGATAGAAAACAGTGGCCGCCTTTCCTCACAGACATAAGGATCCTATTAAGGACTGTATGGCCGTAGAAGAAGAAAACATACTGTATTTCCGGCAATATTGTTTCTGTGTTGGAAGGCAATATTGCTTTTACAAAATATTGTGGGTATAATTTTTCATTTTTACACATAAAACTTTTAAAAAAAGTCCTTAAAGCATTAAATTTGTGTTCACAATTTTTTTTTTTGTATTTAAACATTTTGTAAATGAGTATTGATTTCATAATATGCCCACACACAGCAATATGTTATGTCAAATAATATTGCTATTGCCGTCCATATATTGCTAGTATAAAAGCAGGGTAAAGAAATTTCACCAAAGAAATATAAGCAATGGCATATTAGCCTTAGTTGACCACTTTCGAATATAATCAATAGCATACTATCTTACATACCTCACTCAACGGTAGAGACCGACGAGAGATCGCTAGAATCATATCATGGTGATTCTAACAGGTCACTGGCCTGCGGGAGAACACGCAGCCAGATTGGGTCTACCGTACAACACGCACTGCGGAAGCTGCAAGGACAATTCAGAGAAAGAAACTCTGTTACATTATCTTTGCAGGTGTCCAGCATTAGCTAAAACTAGACTAAGGGCTTTTGGTAAGCCTTTCCTCGAAGAACTCTCGGAGGTGGCCAGTCTAACAGTAGGCAGTTTGGCCTACTACCTGAACAAGACGAAATGGCTAAAGCATAGAGAAAACAACCAACACCTACGAGTCTGTGGTAACAAAACGGCACACAAAGTGCTAATTGAGTCTGTTTCTAATGGACTGGCAACGGACTGCCACTGCAACCAACCAACCAACCATCTTACATACCAGTTGACCACTTTAAACCCCCACATTTTCTACATCCTTATAGCAATCGACGCGCTATCATCAATCAATCTTTTCATACAGCCAAATTTTTGAATATCGATTAACACTATGCAAAACCATGATTCATTTTTAAATATGGAAATATAGAAAATACATATAAAATTGATTTTGAATAAAGTGATTCCTTATTTCGAAAACCATCAATTTTGAGACATCCTATAAATAAGCAAAAATTGTCATTACAATTCTCTTAAATTAAAAATAACAATAAAGGTAAATTGAATTGAATTGTCGAATGCATAATTTTACAAATCGAAATCTGTATAAAAATTATAAAAAATATAAAAAATGCTCGTACATCCGCAAATAAACATATGTACTGTACATACCCACTTACGTATGTATCGTATTCTCTTGCGTTCATTCTTTGAATGTTTCTTGAACACAAAACATCAAAAATCCATTAAAAATTGTTCACAAAAAACTACATATAAAGAAACTATAAATCGAACATGAATACGATTATGTGTGTACTTGTCTGAATGTGCATATCGTATAGAAATGTGCAATTTTTGTAGTTTTGTTCAACATTTTTCCATACAAACAAACATACATACATCTCAAAATCATTTATATGTACATATAAAAAGTCTATTTTAATACTGGTATATATAGCTGCATGTATGTACCTAAATTATTTATTGCAATTTTATTTTTTATCAGATTTAAAGTTTATATCATCTCTACAAAGTTTTCAATACATAATAAAATTTTTGTAATTTGTATTAATTTTATTTTATAAACATACATATCTCTCATACAAATTTGTTCTTGTTTATTGATTTTTGACTGATTTTAGATTTGTATCACGTATACATTTTTATTATGTCAGTAATACTCGTAAAAAAAAGTATAAATTCATGTATGTGCGAGTGTATATGAGATTGTATGCATATGAACACCTAGATTTTTACTGTGTACATATTGGGCCCTATTATGAGTGTTGATACTATCGACTATCGACAAAATTAAGACGAGACGAGACGATGTAAATTTTGCATTATGTAAATCGGTCGCCTCGACAGCAAGATATTGCCGTATCAAATTTTATTTTCATTCAGTTTTACCATGTAATTTCTATAAAAGTTGTCAAATATTTCGATACAAAAATTTATAATTCATTTTTTTTTTCAATTTTGAATAAATATTTAATTAATTTTTGTAATTTTTAATAAATATTTGATTAATTTAAATAATTTGTAGCTAAGTGAGAAAATACATATAAAACATATTAATTTAATAATGACTTTTTTTGATAAGAGAAGAGCATTAAGAGATGCGTTCATTTTTTTTTTCAAACAGCTGATCGATTCAATATGTCGATAATCTCGCCTCAAATCGACACTCATAATACAAAATTTGTCGAGTCGAGGCGATAGTCGATGACAAGACGATATTATCGACACGCATAATAGGGCCCATTATATAATTCTTCTGTACTCGATTTTATATTGAAATTGTCAAAAAAATATATATAAAAAAAATAGAAAAGAATTTAACTAGGTTTTGATTTTCTGACATTCATTCGTATACATACACTGATTTGTTGTTCATTTCAATTTCTCATTTTATAACAAAAAAACTATGAACTACCACTATATTACAGGAAATTAAAAAAAAAACTCTAATAGCAAAGCAAAACAAATAAAAATGAAAACACAAGCACATCCGAACAATGCACAAACATGTATAGCAATTTGTGTGCAGTAAAATAAAAATAAATTTCAATCAAATTTTTAATTAGTACACTACAAGAAATTTAATTTAAATTTTCAAATCAGATCAACAATAAAAATGTACGTGTATGTATTTAAAAATAACAGACACACAAAATATAAAAATAATTTTTATTTTGTTCTTTTTTTGGATACATAAAACCCAGTTATGTAGGTATCGTAACGTATAATTGAAAATAGTAAATCAAAATTTTTTAATTAAAGAAATTTTAATTTGTCAAAATATGTGGTTGTGTATGTAGGTCCTTTTGACAGTAACAGTGACGCAACGCTATTTATATTCATTTCATACATACCCATCTTAGTACATACTCGTAAATACTGTATTATTCTGTATTATTCTTCAGTCTTCACGTAGTATGAAATAGAATGTTTGTCGTATTAATGGTGTATAATTTTAACTGAAATGAATTTTTCCAGTGATAACCAATTTATTTTCTCTTATCCTATTTTTGTAATGAACATTTTAAATTAACTTGAGAAAATGAGAAGAGAAAAAAAAATTTTTAAATGTAATCGTTAAGATCTTATTTGATGTTCTACGATTCGTAGTTATTTATTTTTTAAGTTAATTTATTTTCAAGGATTTTATTTAAAAAAAATTTTTTGTTTTTTCTAGAAAATATAAAATTATTTTTGCTCAAAGGAATTTTCATTCAAAATCACTTGAAACTTTTTTTAATGAGAATTTATAAAGAAAATAATTTGGTGTTGAGTTTGCAAAAATTTACTCGTAGTTATATTCTGATTTATTTTGAGATGAATTTTAAAAATAATTTTTCAAAATGTCTCCTGATTCAAATTTTCAAGTAAAAATTTATAAAAGACAAAAAATTATTTGAAAAAAAACTATTGTAAATCTCCTTCAAAAAAAAAAAGGTGATAAAAGGTAGGATAAAATCTTAGAATTTTCAGTTCACATTTCGATTTTTTACCAACGGCGATTTCAAGAGAAATTTCAAGTTTACCAGTTACATTCCTCAGAATAACTTAATCTCAAAATCCCAATATACGATAATGTTCTCCTTTCGTATATGAAATGATTTTTAAATTTTTTTAAAATATGAAACTATAGCTAAATAAAATGTCCATCTATAGCTTATTTGCTATTCTAATTTCAGAGACAAAACGTTCACCAAATAATGGCTGGTAGTCACATCGAAAGCTAAATTTTTCTCTATACAGGGCGTCCCAAAAAACGTGGAGAATATTGAAAGGGGTAAAAATAGACGCGATTTGCAATCGAAAATTCCATATGACATTTTTTCGTTTGCGCTTTATTTTCGACGCTAGAGGGCGTTTTAAATTTTGAACATTTTGCAAGACCTTTCAACGCAAAATTATGTATAACTTTTTGTATATCCCACGTATGAAAATTTAGTGTTCTAGTCAATGATAGTAAACAAAATTATCTTTCTTTTGATATACTACAACAGGTAATTAAGAATTCAGTTCGTAGTAAAAAAACACCCTGAAGTCAAAATTCATGATTCATTTTTAAAAACCACTTTTATTACAAACAGGTTTCCTGAAAAAAATTGCCATAACAACAAATGTTCCCATTTTAATAAAAAACAGTGGAAAAGTGTCCTCTTTCAAACAAAAAAAATTTCACATCGATTGCATGAGCCGTTGTTGAGTTATTAAGGATCAAAGATGTGCGGAGAGGGTCAAAAATGTGCTTAAAATCGCGGAAAAAAGGAATTTTATATGAATAATGATAAAAAAATTCTTTTTATAGCTTATAATGTGCGATTTTAAGCACATTTTTGACCCTCTCCGCACATCTTTGATCCTTAATAACTCAACAACGGCTCATGCAATCGATGTGAAATTTTTTTTGTTTGAAAGAGGACACTTTTCCACTGTTTTTTATTAAAATGGGAACATTTGTTGTTATGGCAATTTTTTTCAGGAAACCTGTTTGTAATAAAAGTGGTTTTTAAAAATGAATCATGAATTTTGACTTCAGGGTGTTTTTTTACCACGAACTGAATTCTTAATTACCTGTTGTAGTATATCAAAAGAAAGATAATTTTGTTTACTATCATTGACTAGAATCAATTGCAAGTGAACAATTTCACAGGAACTGAGTACCAGCAGTCTTAATATATAAATACAGAAATTTATGTATAAATGTATATACATTATAGGATTACGTTTATTATTTAAACACATAACTATACCATCCTAATAATGACTCCATTAAAATAAATATAAAACCACTAAAGTCATTAATATTGATAATAATGTCTAATCGATTATCATGTACCAACCAACAAATATATGTACACGTATACATACACTATATACATATATCGTATTCGTATACATGTGTATAGGATATTATTAAATGTTGTCACAAAATAATTTATCTTTGTGTTAAATCGATGATGATTTATTGCAATTATAAAATTGAAAATCTAGTTAAAATGCATACTAAGCATAATAAACATTTCGAAAATTTATTTACAATAAATGATCCATTTACGAACGATTTTATGATTAAGTACTTAATTACCGTTCTCGTTAGTTATTGTCACTGTTGTTGTCGCTGTTGTTGTTATTGTTGTTGTTAGTGCTGTCATTTTTACTACCATCAAATATTATCAGCACTCAATAAATTTCGATAAATGATTATTACTAAAATTTATACATTAATACAAAATATTAAATGTATCATCATTCATCACATATTATTCAATTTATATTTTATCGACATTACATAAATTAATACTTTTTAATTGTATCTACAAGGACAAAATTCATTCCCTAAAAATATATTTTTTATGAACACATATTTTTTATTCTTAAATTGAACAAATTAAGTGTGTTGTTAAAGTAAGCGAAAATTTTTTCATTAATTTATTTCATTTAATAGCAGCCCAGCCCGTTCGTACGAGTATACATATATACGTTCTCCATTTTTGATTAAATTTTATTTAAAAGGTTATAATGAATATAAAATGTCATAGAAATGTATATATTCATACAAATAAATTTTATTATTGATGCTACTCTAAATGACAACAGTAACACAAAATTAAAAATGAACTAAAAATTAATGATTATTTCGAGACGAAGGAAGAAACTAGAAAAATGTAAAAAAAGGAAAATACTTATATACGTAAATTTTCAATTTTATATTTTTAGCACACACAAAAAAAGGGACATTTTTAAAATGAATCATAAAAATGATAATGATGGTTGAAAAAAAAAAAAAATCAGAAACTTAATAATGACACAGACACAAGAAAATTATGCAAGGATCTTTTTATAAAAAAATTTTTTTTCTCTCTCCTAAATGACGTTTAAGGGAAAGAATAAAATTTCATTTAATATAATTTTTTTTTTTTTTAGTTCATTTTACACAAATGTTTCTTCATCATTTCCATTTAAACACTTATGTACATAATTTTTTTCTATTTTATGAAAATCATCTTCATTTTTTGAAAATTTCTTATGATATAAGTAAGTATATATGTATATAGCATTCTTTTCATTTTTCGTTTATTTTGGAGGTCAATCTGAAAGTTGATTCAATTTTTTTTTTTTTTTTATTGTCACACTATAAAGTTAAGTAAATTACATTTATAGATGGACGTCAGTATATGTACATTAAGAAGCTATTAGAGTAAAATTTCAAGGAATACTTTTTTTTTCAAAAGTCAGAAAAAAAAACAAACGAGAAATAAAATTTTCCATTTTCAGTTTTTTGTTTGCCAATATTTTTGCTCTTTATTATACAGTTATGCAAAAGTAATATAATACATGCACACAAACACTTCTGAATATATGTATAGGTATACATAATGTATGTATACATGCATTCTTATATCATTGCAAAATTGTAACATGACCAAGCACACAGACATTAAATATGTATTCTGGTGAATATCCAGAGAACAAGAAATCAATTTATTCGTTTGAACTGTTTTATATACTCGTACAAATACATATACATACACATACACACAAAAAAAAAATAACTGAAAAACATTATTATCACCATCATCGCATATTATTTTTCTACTTTATATATCAACGATAAAAATATCAAGAAATTTTTTTATCACATTACCGTTAAATGTATGGTATTTTAAAATCATTATCACATCCTTAAAGAATATTTTACATACAAATTGTCTGTGAATGTAATCTATGTATAATAGTGTTTTACTTCTAGTATGAGTCGAGATAGAATAAAAACAAATGCGGTATATAAAACACATTATACATCAAATTTAATATAAAAAAGTGAAAAAATGAAAAAATTTTTAAAAATAAAAACCCTCGACATCACTATTTACGGGATTTAATTTTATCCTTTCACTTTTCACATTTGTTGTTGTTGTTTTTGAAATTTTTCTATTGTTATCGCAATTTATCTTATGTTTTTTTTCCTCTTGGACATTCTACGAGTAATATGTAATTGTAGAATCTTTATTCTTGTACATAGTAAGTACGTTCATATTGAAAGGATCATTTTCAATAAAAATAAGATGTATTTAATGTTATTATAATATTATGTATAATGTTATTTGTTACTCATACTTACTTATTTACTCGTATAATGTAACAAGAAAACTATAAATATAAAAAATGTGAGACGAAAGCAAAAATAATTTAAAGGATATTATCATGATTTTTCCTTAATGTATTAATGAAGAACAAAATAAAATATTTGTAAGATTACAATCATTTTTAGGAAAGAGGGTATAAAGTCCTTCCCAGCCTGTAACGTCAGGGATGATGATAATGATGATAATCAATAAGGAATATATAAGGATACATAAAACATATATTAGAAAATATATAGTAATGTGATTTTTTTTTTTTGTTGAGATGAAAAATATTTTAAAAATTTAAAAAACAAATTCCACTATAAAGGAAACATATTTTCGCAGATGTTACATAAGGAAACTGAAAAATTTGTACAAAATATTTGTGTCGTCTATTATTGTACTTGATTTGATTTAAGGACGTGATGTGCTATGAAGTAAATTTTTTTCGGTTTGACAGTATCCACTCCTGCGGGGAGGATATGACTTCCACATAACCTCTTAAACAGATTCTATTCTGCGCCATGTGTTCTTCTTTTCAATCACCTTAATCTCTGTTACTGTTAGTCTCCAGACGTTTTTTGGTCTCCCCATACATTTCTGTTTTTCTGTGGGTTCCATTCGTGCTTGTCCTGCTATTGCTGTTTGTTAACTTTGTATATAGCGTATGCCCGAGCCAATTCAATTTTCTTTCCGTTATCAGTGTGTTCACAGGATATTGCTTTGTAAGTATGAAATAAATAACAGAGAATAATGACATAATTGATTGATTGCAACTGTTATATCTATTCCCCAAATTAAAAGGTGAATACAATCAATCAGATGAATATTTATTAATGACCTCTATTTTTATACTAATATCCTTTATTCTCTTTTAATAATGTTATAATTCTTATACATAATTCGTTTGTTATCATTTTAATTTTCATTTTCATGATACCAATTCACGATAAATAGACGAATAATAAAACTCTTTCAGATACACGCCTCTTGAATTTCTTCTCTAAAAATAAATTTATTATAAAAAGCTTTCTTTCCTAATTTTAACTAAGCCTATTTTACATTCAGATTCACCGAAATTTCTCTGAGACACAAACACAACATACATATTACACGTTCCATATAAGTAGTTTTAATATTTCTTCATTCATGTATGTACAATACTTCCTAAAAATTTTATTCATGCTCGTGTACGTTTTTATTATTTTTTTCCTTTGTTTGTTCTTTTGTGTTTTTCAAAAATTTCTTAATTATATTTTTCTCATATTTATTTCGTATTACATGTAATTTATCATTCGAAAATCGATTATCTAACAATTTTACTTTGTTTTATTTTTTCTATATTCACATTCATTTCTTTCATTATATGTATATCTATTATATTCAAAACCAATACCAAAACAATATTGTTTAATTAATTCATAACATGAATCCTGAATGTGAATATAGAATAACACGAGCTACCAAAATTTAACATTTCCCTATAGTCTCAAACAGTGCCGGATTAACCATAGAGGCGGAATAGGCGGCAGCCTATAGGCCTCCACCAACTATAGGCCTCCACCAATGACAAAAATTATATATAAAAAGAGGAAAAAGAAATCAAAATATCGATCAAGAAGTTGGGGGTAAATGAAAAATGAGTATAAACAACAGAGAACAACTTCTTCGTTCATTGTTTTGTATTCTACTTACGAGTATGTAGTATCTACTTATATAAATATCATACTTGTATACAGTGGTCAAGCAACTGACTTTTAATAAAAATAGTCAAATATGTACGATTATTTTAAAAAAAAGATTTATTTAACAGTAATATTTATATATACAAAAGAAATGAAAAAAAAGAATAAGATTTACTGTTATCAAAAAAATCGCAATCACCTGAATCTAATATCTACTGCACGTGTATATTTATACTGCATATATTATATGTACATATATAATTCTGAAATAGAAAACCGAAATAACAATGTATACTTATATACTCTAATATGCTATATAAATATATATTCTATTGTAATTATATTCCAATTATTATTCAGAGTCTCTATCTTTAAGTTATATATTCCTCGGTCAGTCCAGTCCCAGTCAAAGAGTAATCAAAATATTTTTTTTAATCAAGTACATAAGATATTCCATGATGTTATGTATACAATGTACGCAAAGGAAAAATAAATCAAAATAATGTAAGCAGTTTAAATATACAATAGATATCATTTTTGACCAAAAATTTTTTTGACTATTATATCAATTAATAATGAATAATGATGATAAATGTACAATTGTGCTTAACGTATAATTAATACGTATAACACGTGCATATCTGTAACATTGTGTAACATCTGCATAACAATTGCATAACTGTCCTGCATAGTAATTCAGAAGTTGAAAGTTAATAAAAAATACCATAACGTACATATAAGCAATATAAAACAGTGTTATTAATTTTGTAATTAATTATTAATTGTCATAATGAATAGACAAAGTGATCGTCATAAAGCTCCATGCAATTTTCTATCAGGCTGCGAAAAACAAAAAGCAAGTAAGGAAAAACAAAAGCGAGAAGAATCTCTTCTCTCTAAAACACATCGTTTGACCGAGTTTTTCACACAACCTTCTACATCTACTTCAACTAATAAGGATGTTTTGATACCCTTATCATCTGTTGATCAAATAGAGAATCAAAAAAGTAGTGAGACAGTATGTATATTTATTCAACTCATTTTTCGCAATCACTTGATTTTGCATTTTTAGTGTTCAAATTATTTTTTGTTTAGATTGAAATAGAGAAAATAAATTCTTCGAGTGGAATTGAAAAACAAAACTCAAGACGAATTATGTTTGGACTGGGATATTGGTAAATGGCCAGACAATATGACAAATATAACGTATTGGCTAAAATTAGGAAGCTCGAAAATTCAAAATTGTGATATTGAGATTTTAAAAAATAAATCACATAAGCAGAAAGATAAGGATTTCATTAGATCGTGTCAAAAAAATATGTTCACAAAGAAACAAAAAAACGGTGAAATTCTTGAGCGGACATGGTTATGCTTTTCACCGAGCACAGGAAAATTATATTGTTTTTTTTTGCAAACTTATGGGAACACAAAAATCACAATTTTGTAATGAAGGATTTTCTGACTGGAAAAACGCGAGTGATCGTTTATTGAAGCACGAAACGTCTTCTACACATTTGGAAGCCGTTATTTCATGCAAAAATCGATCAAATGAATGCAATAAAATAGAATACGAGCTTGCTCAACAATTTGAAAAAGAAAAAAAGCATTGGAGGGAAATTCTTGAGATTGTTGTGAAAGTTATTACTTTTATTTGTAAATTTGGCCTTGCCTTTCGTGGAGACGACGAAATATTTGGCTCTAGAAATAATGGCATTTATATTGGGTTGTTGGAATTAATATCTGAATTTCACGGATTCTTAAAAGAACACATTAGAAAAAATGCAAACCAAGGGAGAGGCAACGTAAATTATCTTTCGTCCACTATTTGTAATGAAGTTAGACATTTGATGGCTACACGGATATTCAATGAAATTATTTGCCGCATCAAACGATCCCGATATTATTCGTTCTCGCTAGATTCCACAACCGATGAAGGGCGCATTGATCAGCTAGTTTTAATTTTTCGTTACATAGAAGAAAACGGTGATCCGACTGAACGGTTTTTAACTTTTCTTCCGAATCAGGGTCATAGAGGACAAGACATGTTTAGTGCTCTAACAGACTTTTTAGAAAATAATGAAATAGATTTACAAAATTGCAGAGGACAATCATATGATAATGCTTCCGCTATGAGTGGGAGATTTGAAGGTCTTCAATCTTTAGTGCGAAGCAAAAATAAATTAGTTTGTTGGATTCCTTGCTTTGGCCACTCACTGAATTTGGTAGGAACCGAAGCAATGAAAAGTTGTTCTGAAGCTAAACTATTTTTTAGTTTTCTTGAGCATATTTATGTATATTTCACCAGTTCAACAAATCGTTATAATATACTGTCCGATTTCTTGAAAAAAGCGTCTTCCACAAACAATCATTTTCTCGTTCCTAAACGGGTCAGCACAACTCGTTGGTCTTCTCGTGCTGATGCCACCAAAACTCTAGTTCGCGGTTATTCCAAAATTAGAGAAACACTTTCAGAAATGGCCGATGAAAATAGTGAAGCACAAGGATTATATGATCAGATGTCCAAACTTGAAACAGGAATATTTGCTATTTTATGGAATGACATTCTTGAGAGAGTAAATGCTACAAATAAATCTTTACAGACATCTGAAATAGATTTTAACACTTCAATTGAACTGCTTTCATCTTTGGAGTCCTTTATCACTCTCAAGCGAAATTTATTTCATGAATATGAAAGACAAGGAGCAAAATTATTGGGTGCTGAAAGCATGGATTATAAAAGCGTGAATAGAAGGAAACGTACTCGTAACGTACGTCTTAATTCATTAGATGGTGAAAGTAGCTCTGAAGTTGAGTTAAGTGCTTCCGAGAGTTTCCGGATAAAATGCTTTCTTCCTGTGATCGACCAATTTATAACATCACTAAAAAGAAGGCTTTCTGCGTACTCAGAAATATATAGCAGGTTTGGATTTTTAAGACAGCTCAATAAGCTCACTGCAGAAAATATAATAGAACGTTGCAAAAAATTAAGTGCAATATATAATGATGATCTCGATGAGAGCTTAGGTGTAGAGCTAGTGCATTTTAATGAATTTTGCAACAAATTCCTTGAGGAAAAAAAAGATGAGATGAACATCGAACTTTTCATGCTAAAAGTTTTAATAGAAAAAAATGTAAAAGATAGCTTTCCAAATGTGGAAATAATGCTAAGAATATATCTATGCATATTAACAACAAATTGCAATGGTGAACGAGCATTTTCTAAAATGAAAATTGTTAAAGATAGATTGCGGACATCGATGACCCAAGAAAATTTGACTGACAGAACGATTTTGAGTTTAGAGTACGATTTATTAGAAGAGCTCGATATTTCAGATATCATAGAAGAATTTGCTGCAAAGAAGGCTAGAAAAGCCCGAATTTAATATACATTAGTGTATCATTTATATAAAATTAAGTATGTATGATATATAAAATTAGGTATTTATGTAATACTCGTACATACATTATATAAAATTAATTAAAAAAATTAAATAGAAGGTAATAAAATAGAAATAAATACTGTTCTTATGCTATTTTTTATATTATTGAAATGACTAACTTGAATATATTGTACAAGAGCGTGAATAGAATTTAAAATAATCAAAATGAAATAAAAAATGTATGTTCAAATTTTAAATTCAGATTATTAGGCTATAAAACTGAATTAATAAACTTGATTACAGTTCAATTTTTATGTCTATTCTTTTCCAATTCATACCTAAAATGCAAAATTTTATGTCAAACAAAACGTTTTCAGCTTTTTAGAAAAATGTTGTCTTCTACTAGGCCTCAACCATCATTCTGCCTACAGGCCCCCACAAAGGTTAATCCGGCCCTGGTCTCAAATGAAATAGTAATACAATTGAAAAATCAAAAAAAACATGCACGAAAAATATGTACTGGTATCGTTTATAAACATCATAATTATTGTTGATGTGATACTCGTATATAGTATATAGTAATGTACAATACTCGTACTATATCCATGCAAATGTTATATTAGGTTTGTACACCTATCCTTAATATACATATTATATCCTTTATGTCTATACTTTGAATTGGAATCGAAGTAAATTATAATTCAAAAATAATAATATAAATAACCTATTATAATATAGCACGTAGTTCTAACACACCAGACATACAGACATATACATATACAGTATGTGTATGTTATATATGTACATTGTGTTTACTTCCATACATATCATATGATACACGTATTATCTATTAAAAATGAAAAAAAAAAAAAAAACAATAACAAAATATATGTAATATTTATTTTATATTTTTAATCAAATAATTTATATCGAAATATATACTCGCATTTAATAATAATAATTGTATACGTATAACAACACACAGAAGGAAAATCCATTTTCTTTCTACATTTTATTTGTTATTTTTTGTTATTCGAACAAAATATCTAATATTAGATTTACTAAAATATTATCAATATATTACGTATTCAACATGAACAAATATGTAATTCTATTAAATTAAAATTATATTATATATATTTACTTATTCTTTTATTTGTAGTTTCACTTCACGTGAACATATAAAAATAAAATAGAATTTATTTTTGTATAGAAAACAACGAGAGAAATACTGTGAAATGAGAAAATTATAAATGCGGTGAAAAGTTTTTGATATTAAAATGATGTCTGATTAAAAAATATTAATACTATGATGTTCAAATTTAAATTTATAGGCGCGTGTAAATATTTAGATGAAAACATAAATATAAACAATAGCTATACCAATTCATTGATAAAAGTTATGTAAAAATAATTTTCTAAAATAAAAAAGGAAGAAAAAATTTACTTTTAGTTTTCACCAAGGCAAAGTAATTTGAACGGGGAAACTTCCGAATTGGTGCCGCCAAATTTTGAAACGAGACCTTCCGATAATGATACTGTGAAATGTCCTCTTTAACGTGGTATATGTCTCTATTGGCGCAAATTCATCTAGAGGACGCAAACTACCAGATTAGGATCTTGGATCGGATTAGTTGATATACCATTTAAAAGAAGTACTTCCTGCTCTATTTGTCACAGTTTATTTCATTTTGATTGGATTAGCGGTTCTTAAGATATAAGGACTTAAATTCAAAATTTCGTGTTTTTTAAAAATCACTTTTTCAACTTCTTTTGATGACGCTATAACTTCAAAACTTGAAAAATGACATATATATTTTGTTATATGATTTGAAAGGATTTTTTGTTTTCTTTCCAATGATACCCACATTTATATATAGAAACTGCATAAATAAAAAAATAAATGCACAAATATACAAAAAAATGCGAAGAAATACACATTTTACATTTTGCAATACAGAAAAAAAATTAGCAGGAAAACATTCGTACTCTCTCAATCGTAAGGTCGTACAATAAGCCATCAAAATATTTATCTTCTTCTCTCACGCCATCATTGTTCGAAATTAAGTAATTATTGTACTCAGTAATATAGTAAGCCATTACAGATTCTCATTCTTCTTCTTCTCTTATACGCAATTATTATTCGAAATTAAGTAATGGAAGACAATTTATTTATGGATTAATGAATATTTTTGTTAATATCTCGGAGAATATTGATTTTACGATGGCATAATGTTTAGACTAAATTTTTATTCGAAAAAAATCTAAAAATTTGTATAATATTTGAAAATGATATTATTGATATTTTAGAAGATAATGATAAAAATAATTTTGATTGAAACGTACATTGTACACAAAAACATAGAACAAGCATTATTGTCGACATAATTCATTGTTGATTTCATCGAAAGTCCTTTTCAACTATTTTTGTTTTTTTCTTTAATTAATTTTTTTCAAAGTACATAGGTACTTATACATATTGCGTATATTAACTACTAAAACAAGCGAGATATTTTGTATCAGATTCTTCTTTCGTAGTATAATATTTCGTTATTCACTATATAATCGAATTATTTCGAATCATCCACATATTTAATTGGTAATTATAATACCATTACATTATCAAAATTTTTTTCTCTTATTATCTATTATAATTATTACGTGTTATATATTCGAAAGTTCTCAAGAATAATTTCACTTGAATTTCAGTAATTCAATACATCATTTCTTATAAATTTCCTATAATATTCTTTTTATTTTTATTATTTTTTTATTATATCTTCCTTTTATTTACCTTTTTTAATTGAATATATTTAGGATAACAACGCGTTAATATAAAGATAAAGGAAGGTATACCATTGCTAAGGTATAGGAGCCATATAGTAAATGATAAGAAAAATAATAGAATAAAAATAATAATATTTCGAATTGCTATTAATGGAATTCTTACAAATTTTCTAAGATGTCGAAGTTTTATATTCTCATACATATAAATAGATATTTATATTTTATTTATTTATATATGCATTTCCTTTACTATATAAGTACATTGCATACGTTCGTATTATATGCCCTATTTTACTCTAAGCTATAAATATACGTGTTATATGTATAGTATAATGAACGGATGATACTTTGATCATATATCTTCCTTAACCATGCTCGTGTATATACATTATATTTTGTTGTTATTCTCAGATATCTTCATTTAACTGTTATATCTCCACACGTGTAATATGTAATGTATGGGTATATAGATTTTTATTTTTCAAGGATATATTTCATATATGTATGTACATATGTACATACATTATGCAAATATATTTATTCTTTCATAAACTTTCTATATACGAATTTATATAAGTGTGTGCATAAGTAGATACATATATGATGTGTAAAAATACATTTATTTTATATTTTTATGTATTTTATTTATATTTAGATATGAAAATTCTATAATAGAATTTATAACAGCTTATAATGAAAGAGAATATTTTGTTGAATCCTACTTTTTTCTCTATACATACTTTTAAATAAAATAGATTAAAAATCATCTATTTTATAAAAATATGTATATTATGTACAAAAATACAACACACATGTTATGTAAAGATACATTGTTGCTGTTGTTTTTGTTGTTGTTGTTCTTGTTTGTTAGGGGGGAGGTATGAAACCAGAGCACTCAGACGTAACGCTGTCCATTGTACTCGAAGCCCCAGTCTAGTCAAACTTCTTCGTTGCTCTCAGATAACGAAGGAGTTCCACTCGACTTTCAGGCCCAATTTGTTCGGGTCTAATGACATCAGTGCCAAAAATGGGCATTCTAATAGCGGAGAAGGCCAAGCACTCACACAAGAAGTGTTCCGTCGTATCCTCCTCCTCTCCACAAGAAGCACACAGTGCATCACTGATGATTCCTATGGTAGCGAGATGCTTTCCGCAGGAATTATGCCCTGTAAGAGCGTTGACCATAACTCTGCAATCTTTCCTTCCCTATTTGAGTAGGAAAGCCGCTAGAGCCCGGTTTGGCTTTTTGATAAAGCGCATGGTTTGCCTGCACATTGGGAGATTTTGCCATAGACTCTCATGCAGATTGCCTGTGAGTGCATCTACATCATTTTTCACCACCGTTGTAGGCACACCAATTACTGGTTCGGGGCCTATGAAACGCGTTTCGGCGCCTTCTTTAGCAATGCTATCGGCTGCCTCATTGCCTTCAAAGCCCTGATGCCCTGGTATCCAAATGAGATCCACGGAATTATGTCTTGCAACATAATTCAACCTATATCTGCATTCGAGAACAATTTTCGAGGAGACGATAGGGCTGCTCAATGCTTTTAGCGCAGCTTGACTGTCGCTGTAAATACAAATGGACCTGCCCTTCCATCCTCTTTCAATTGTCCAATGAGGTACTTTAAGAATCGCATATATCTCCGCCTGAAAGACAGAGGTATGCGATCCGAGTGGGTACGCATGTCTAGAACCGGAAGATTCCAGACACCAGCCGGCTCCAGCGCTATCGCCTGTTTTTGAGCCGTCTGTGTAAAAGACATCCGTATATGAAAGATATACATATTACGAACGGTATAAGTATTTATGCATGAAAGAATTAGAAAGTAATATGCGTACTTAGTTTTAATTTAAGGAATTCAAAGAAATTGGCAAACAGATGTGTGGAACATACACGAGAATTAGCGTATATACTGTGTGAATGCATAGATATGTATGCAAATTTATTAATTAGAATTAAACAATACAGAATATTTCTTCAAATTAGTCTTGAACTGTACCATGACACGTTCACAAAAATCTGAAAAATTTAAATGAAAATAATAAAATTAAAATTCTAAAAAAAATCTATATAATTATTTATCTCTCCTTTTACCAATTTATATACGGCACCTTCATTCATTAAAATAAAAATTTTTTCAATTATGAAACATGTTAGAGGTTTTCCCGTTTATCCGATGAACAAATAATTTTCAATTTATTGTACATAAGAAATTGGTATTGGTACAGCCGTACAGCCTTAATCATCATCGATTTTTTCATTTTTTATATGTAATGTATATACTCGTATAGAAAATACAAAATTCGAATGACCATAAGCCTCTTATGGCAAATAATATATACTTTATGGATATATCCTGTTTTTTATATACATATACATCTTTTATATTTATTATTCGAGCATAAATTTTTGATTGTTATTTGCGGTTTATTTTTGTAATTGCAATTTTTTCCTTCATAAAATTTGTATTATGACTATATAATAGTTGAAATATAAAATAGATATGATACAACATACAATCAATTTGTATGTATGTATGTAATATAATAAGTACCTATGTGAATCTTCTATTTATTATATCCTTATGAATGAATTGAATGATGAATTAAAAAATACATATGTATGTATACAAATATGTGTATATAGCTTAAAAAGATTTAGGGAATTTTAGAATAAAAGGACTCAATAATTTTTATTACTACAATAATTTTCTAAAAATTTTTCTATGTTCTCTTTATATTGTTGTCAGGTATTCTAGGAATAATGTCCTTTGCCATTATAATGAAAATGATGTATATAAATTTCGATTAGTACTACGTACTACGTACTACATTATAATATAGTCCTTGTCCTAGTCCTAGTCCATTTATATTCTTATCTATGTGTATACGTTTATATATTCATAATAAATTGTAAAGGCGCCCATAAACATTCGATGTAACTAATAACTTGGTTGACCTCTAAATTGAAGTATTATTGTTGAATTAAATTGTTGTATTATGCCGCTTCTACATTCAATACAGTGACTTCAACTTGGATTTCGACTTTCGACTTCACAGCATGCTTAACATGTAAAAGTAGCTGTCAAGTCTACTACATTGAATATGGAAATTCTAATACATGTTCATTATCAAAGTCGAAGTTTAAGTCACTGCATTGAATGTAGAATCGGCATTATTTGTATAGATAAGTCGTCAGACTATGGCTGACAGATAATTCGAAAGTCGGAAGATTGGTGATAATATAGAGCAAAAAAATTTGATTATTCGGAGCTTGGCTTCAATTTCGACAAATATCCGGCATCATTTTAAATTTTGATCTTGTGATTTACGGACGAAACTATTTTAAAAAGATATGATTAACGTCAACGACATGAACTCCAAAAAATATTCTTCTGAATTAAGTCTGAAATGAGTCAAAACGCTTGCTGTAACTGTAACCAGTCGACACTCGTCAGACATATCGTATGTTTATGGGCCCCTTAATTAACTAGAAATATTCGTTAATAAAAAATGAAAGAAAGGTTATTTCAAGGATATTCCGATTAAAAATTATTTTTCATTTTCTTTTTGTATTTGTGTATTTTTGGACTTTATCATCATCATATTTGTTAATATTTTCTTAATGAAATACATTATTTCTTTCATTTTATAATGTCAATAATAATAATAAATGATAATAAAAATAATAATCACAATAAAATTCGAACAAAATATACACACATATTAATTCATATACATATGTATACAAAACATTCATATATCCTACATTAAAAAAGAAAATTATGTACATTACATGCATCTGTATATATCTGTTTATATGTCATAGATTTTTAGATTGCGTGACGGAAATGATCAGTTTATTTTTGGGACACAGACAATAAAATACAGAAAATATTTAAAAAAAAAAAAAACAAAACAAACAGTTATCAGGGTGAAATAAAACTTGAATACATTTTAAGAGTTCCTTTTTTTTTTTTGAGTACTTTTCTTTTGTCCTTCTTGGACAATCAGTATAATACATGTACATATGTGTACTTCCTTGACGAAACACGAAAAAACAATTACTTTAATAAAAATCTTATAAATTATACAATAATTTCTACAATAAAATACATTTATATAGTGTGTACGAGTATATATAGGCACGTTCGCACTTACATACATATATTAAATTACATAATTTCGTAACAACAAGTATCTATCTATGTAGCACAAACATATTATATCCATGACCAAAACCATGACATTGAACGAAATGAAATAAAAAACTACAAATATATTCCATTCAAACTTTTGTATCTAATTTCTTTTATCAAACTTTTAAGTACATGTACCTACACATTATTGCATAATATACGAAAATTCATTTGTATATGAGTATGGTGTATGGTATAATACATTTTTAAAATGCTGACATACTTACTTATAAAACAAAAATTCGGAACAAAAAAATGAAAAAGAAAAAATATAGTCTTTACATTTACAACAGAATAATATCTATGCATGTATAGGATTTATAGATTTTTATTATTATTATTTTTTCATTTTATTTTTTTCAACAAATCAGCATTTCCTGTAGTTACTTTTCCATTTACAATGTGTGTAGTAAGTATGTAATGTACATGTGCGTGAAATATATGGACAGAATTACAGTATGTATTTATGTGGCTACATCCTTTATGAATATTTTCATGCATAAAAAATGATGACTGTGTGTTATCTATAGACTTCAATATATTACGTGTATTTGTATGTATGTACATTTCAACAACATGCTATTATATATAGTACATTATACATATGTATCTATGTTTGCTTATTTATATATGAATTTACTATTAATCCTTTCACTATAATATTCCATATCAAAAAAATATATACTATGTTATGTATTTTAATTTCGTTATGATTACGATTTTAACTAAGTATGTCACCTGTCACTGTATAACCTGCTTTAATAGAACAGGATATATATTTCTGATGACTATTTATATTACATATTTTGTATTTTCATTTTATTTTTTCTTTTTTCTTTCCTTTTTTTTTCATGATGACAATTTGACAATATTAATTCACCTTTCGCATTCTAGCTATTTAAAGGACAACACGTTTGTATTTGTTATGTACTAGATACACCTAACACTAGCATACACATTGTTATGTAGATAGATAGATATAATAATTAAAAATAAATGAATGAATATAGGTACAAAATGAGAAGAAAAAAAAAAGTATTTACTTTTAAGAAGGAAAGGAATTGGAAAAATCTATTATTTAACAAATTCTATTTTTCCCAACCCATTCCCATGTATTTATTTTTTTTTTTTCTATTCTGTTGTATGTATTCTATTGTACATTTATACGTATATATGGTGTACAATTCATGACAGTTGGATATTAAGTATCTAACTGTGAACTATTATATCCTGACATGTAATAGTTTTTCTAAGAACTTAAATATAACATATAACTTAAATGTATATACGAGGATAATACTTACGAGTATAGTAGTAAAATTAGTAATATGTATTTAAATATCCTTTCTTCTATTATTTCAATTATAAAAGCATTTTTTTTTTTTGATACTATAAAAATAAAAATGAAAACGTAAACCTTATATTATTGAGTGATATAGTATCTTGTATATGTGGATATACTGATAATAATAAACATAAATTGAAGGATTTTCTTTAACAAATTTATTTCCTGGAAAAATATTTATTGAGAATTTTTTATAAAATTTATATTGAAAAAAATATTTGGAGAAAAATTATGGAATAACTTTGAAATAATTAAGGTCCTAATATTATTAAACTTCTAGGATTTTTAGAAACTTATATGTATAGATTCGATATACTCTTGATTTTCAAAATTTTCTGATATTAATTCAAAGAAGAATAAACTTTGGACTAATAAACTACATCAATATGTAGTCCCTAATATATCAAATTTGTTTTTAATCGACTGTCAATAACTATGTGACTGATAAATTTCAAGCCCTGTAATCACAAAACGATATTGATCCTTCTGATGTTCTCCTTTCCAGAAATGAAAATTTCTTACACAGAAATATTGCAAAATATTTTAAACATTGAGTTGTTTAATATTCAAAAAAAATGCATTTTTTTACTGCAAAAGGCAAAAAGGTATCTTGGGCTTTCTGCTTATGTAATTACAATAACTCAATTTAATTCTGACTTTGAAACACAACAGATCTTGAAAGAAAGGACGTAGAGAAGCATCTAAGGTATTATTACAGAGAGGGCGGAGTTTTCTACTGATTTGTCTTAGAGTACTTTTTTCTATGTAGATAGTGCAAACCGTAGTTGTTATAGGATGTTTCGTAGAAAAAGTGCGAAAATATTCTACACCCTCTAGTAGCATAACGGTTGAGATTACCTCTTCCTCCTGGAGTACGATTTTTTGTTTGTCCCGATGAGACCTATCTACTATTTGCGGCTGATTACCCAAGGCCGGACACCATATACTTATATAGGAGCGAAATTGAATTTCTATATTTCAATAACAATAAGGATAAACAAATCAAACTCTATTCTAACAATTAAAATTCTAAATTTAAAAATTGGATTTCATTTTTAATAATTTATAATTTCAAATAATATACGCGCAAAAATCATATTTAAAATATTACATTTCATATACATACATGCAATATGTAGGATACATTTATGTCCTAGTATTCGTATATGAACTCGTATATCTGTAGTTATAGTGCCAAATGGGATCATAAATTTTTGCAATTAAACACAAAACATAATCGAGTTAAAAACAAATTATTTTTTATCGTACTGTGTTGGTGGATCTATGTATTTGTTGTATATATGTGCGTATGTAGCGGATGTTTGTATTTATACAAATTATACAATCACAATTATGTAAATACAATATTTATTATATGTAAATACAATAAAATGAATTTCCTTGTTTAGATTTTATATTTTATATTATTTCATTTTTTTTGTGTCCTTTTTTGCCTTGTCCTTCACGAATGTGTATTATAAATAATAAAAGAGTATAAAGGCACAAAAATAAATTTCAATGGTAATAATAATAATAATGAAAATATTAAATTTTATGATCGCAACATAAAACTAAAATATAGTCTATAAAACATTGATGTCAAAATATATAGAGATAGACTATATGTATGGGCAGGCACATACGAATATGAAAAAGGATATATATATAACTAGTATACGCATCATATATTTATTGAGATATACATATTTTACAATTATTATAACAAATTTTTGATTATCCTATATTAGTTGTATTTCTTTTATTTTATTATCTTTCAACATATATGGTGTCCCAATAAGCGATTCAGCTTTGACATATCGGTTATTTTTGCGCTGGCAACACTAATGTCATTTTTTCTTTGACAGAAATTCAGTAAATCATTTCTAGTTGATGAAATGAGTCGCTTAACGGTTCATCCAAAGTGGGAAATGTTGGAAATTTAATTCCACAACAAAGACAATTTGCTCAAAAAATCATCAATAGAGCCGCACACAATCCAAAATGTGCTCAGAAATCGGACAAACAGAATGGAGTGCGTCAAGGCCAGCCGCGGCTCGCATTTGAACGAAATCATTTTCCATAAATAACCGGAAGGATTGTAATTTCAAATAAAAAAATAAATTTGGAAATATATTAAGCCGTTTTAGTTTTATTAAATTTTTAAATCTGAACTTCTAATTGGGACACACTGTATAATGTATACAAATACAGTTATAAATTAAAAGAAATAGAAAATTTATACATTTGGCCCGCACATAAAATACACACACTTTGTATTTTCCTTGTGCTCGCATATACACGATACACTCATACATAAATCTCTATTAATTAAGGATGGCGTTTTTGAATAGCTTTCAATATAATTATTCTCAGTGCTCTAAATGTTTGAAAAAAAATTTCCATTATAATATCTATCAGAATATCAAAAAATTTTGGATTCAGTCAAATATATTTTTAATGTATTCAAAACACGGATATACAGATACAAGGACAAATCGATATTGCCATATATGTATGTATAAATATTTACACCATGAACGTATTGTACATACCATATATACAATCGTATTCCCAATATCTTTATACTGATTTTATTTTATTTATTTTTTTGGTATATCCTTTCTGCGTTTATTATCTAGTTTTAATCAAATTTATTTTCTATATAATTTACAATCCAAAAAGAAATACATTTTATACTTCATGCAAAAATATTTTTATTCTCGTAAATTTTTATATCCTTTTTTCTTTGTATATAAGTATTTATTTTTTTTTTATTTTTTTAGTGTTTTTCTTCTTGTTTTTCATTCTATTCGCTAATACATTTTTATTCATTTTTATATTTGTTTCGTTGTTTTATTGTTTTTCAAGGAAAACATTTTCGTTAATTCGATTATTTTTTACCTACTGACACATGCAAAGCAATGATAGAAATATTTCTAATTTTGAAAATGAATCGAAAATAATTTATGAAAATTAAATGAATAACGTAGAGGATTTTAGGGTTAAAAAATGATTAATATTTTAAGAAAAAATTATACACCAAACATCCATACATTAAACTTACGTGTGCAATACAAAAAAATAAATGAAAACCACAAGAAAAATGAAATTAAATTTGATTTAGTGTTTGACTATACCTATACAAACTGTTTCCGATTTCTTTCAAACAAAACCTAAATTTCTAGAACTATGAATCTGATATAAGAACCGACTTTTATAAAAATTTGTTTAAAATTCACACAGAAACACACTGATATGTTCAAATACGAAATTTTAGGACATACACTATGCCAGATGTGTACACATTTTTATTACTTTGTATAAAAATTTCATTTTAAAATTTTCATTTATGAATGAATTAAAATGTATTGTGCTCGTATATCATATATACACTATACAAACAAAATAATTTCTAACGTACGAGTATGTACGTCATTCATAAAAGGAACAACTGAAATCTGAAATAAACTTTGTATGATTTTAACTTTTTATTCGATTTTATTATCAACACAAATGACAACAGTTTGTATGTAAAAAATCACATAAATATTACATTGATGTCAACATTTGTTTTTTCAAAAATTTATGCTATATTCGTATATGTAATTTACATGAATATTTTTATCAAAGGTTAGCCAGGATTTGACAAAAAAAATAATAAATGAATTAATTAATAAACCTGCTACAGACTTGACATACTAAATTTCAATAAATAATACCAGTTAATGTTTATTATAAAAATATACAGCCGTTAAATGAAATAAAAATTCTATTGTAAACCTTTTTTAAATTCAATCTACAAACAACAATAGAAAAAAAAATCAAGAAATAATAGAAAAATCCTTTCACTAATTGAAATAATTTCATTTTTAATTCATAAAGTATAAGATTGTATAATCCTTTTTTTAATTGACATTAATTTACAATATAACACTTTACTACAGAAATAAATAAAATGAACGTAAAAGTGAAAATCCTTTTTCAAATTCTTAACTTAATGTTGTTAAATTAAGAGATAATGGTAGATGTGTAGAAATATAAATGTGAAAGAGGATTTCATATTATTTAATTAATTCAAAGAATTCATTTTCAATTCATGTACACTTTCACCTTTCATTTTCACAGAAGGTAAAAACATTTCTATGATATTTACATCTCCTTTTTCAGAAACATTCCATTCCATTGTATTATATCTATATTTTCGAGTATATTTTTATTTTTGGATACATACACATACACATGATCTTATATGAACAAATATTTATTGTATGATAATGCAGTGCTGTTAATCTACAGTAATTTATATACGTGTATCCGTTAATATGTCATTCAGATAAATCTTCTAAATCTCTTTGTTGCCTGTGCGTTATTTGCAGATACTATCGTATGTATACGTCACATAAATACTAACCCTTGGCACCCTTGGGCAGTCTCATATACTATAAGAAAATTTATACATTTTTGTATGCGTTTATAGTCAATCCATAAAATATAAAGTACAAAAATTATTTGTGAAAATAGCGTTGAGTATCTGTTTTTCGTTGTGTATAAGAATGTTTTTACATACAAAAACAAATTATAAATGATTTATCTTAAATTTAAAATGAAACACAATTATAATTAATACAAGTGATATTCAATTGATTTGTTTATTATATTTTGAAGAATAATTAATTGCATTACTGGCATTGACTGGCTGAATACTTGAATAGTCTTGATACCCAATTTTTCACTACTCTCACGAATAATTTCTACGCTTTGTTGAATCTTGTATACATGAAAAGGTATGAAGGTAAAAGATCACTCTTGTCGTTGTCACACAATACTGAGAGTATAGAGATCAAAGTTTGAGTGGGTTGAGTTTGAGTTTGACTTTTCGATCAGTGTTATCGTTGTGAACGTTGTAAATTCTGACGTTCTTATTGATAAACGCTATATATCTTCTTATAAATAAATTTGTTGCGTCTGTCTGTATGTATGTATGTATGTTCCGGGTAATCTCAAAAACGGCTGAACCAATCTTGATGGAATTTTTTTTATCTTAAAGAGTGATTCCTCCCACAAATAATAGGCTACTTTTTTTTCAAATTTAATTATTTAAAACAATAAAAATTTGGATTAAACAGATGAAGGTCTGAAAAAAATCTATAAAATGTATGGAAAGCTTTTTCTTCTAAATGAACTGATAATCGTGGTTGATCATGGTAATTGAATTACAAACTCAATAGAAATGACGTAATAACATAAAGCTTTACAAAGAGCTTCTTCGCTCGGGATCACCTTATTCTGTATATCGTGGTTCGTTTTATAGCTCTATGACAATGCGGACGAAGTCGCAGGCACACTCTAGTAACATATAAATATGTTATAAAAATGTTCCTTGTATAATTATATGATGATATAGTGCATAAACAAATAAACGAATAATTTTTACTTTGAAGGATTTTTTTTTTTTTTTCAAATATACATACCATATATACATACAATGTGTATATAGTATATATTGAGTGCACGAGGATACTTAGTCCATTATGGCACCGCCCATCAGTAATTTCTGTCAGATATATCATCCAGTTTATCATCAGTAATCAGTTACTGGTGTACATTGCTGATGGGAAATTAATGATCGACTTGGGCAAGAGTAGCGCGCTGGCTGGGGTTCGAACGTGATCTCAAGATCACAAGACCGACACCCAACCTTCGAGCTATTCAAGCCCCTACTTTGAAGGAATAGTGACAGGAGAATATAAAAATATTTTACAAAATACAATGTTGCATTATGCTGAAAAAAATATGACATTAAGATTGCGTTTTAAGCATGAAAATGACACAAAACACACTTCTGCTATATAAGTTGGTGGTGGTGACACAATATTCCGATCTCAATCCTATAATATCCCTTCCGATTTCAATCTATGAGAAATCATAAATAGATTCATGCAAATTACAATAATTATACAAATAAGGAAATACTTTTTGAGGCAATTGGATGAGAATGGAGAAGAATACCATACAAAAGATCATCAACAACATTGTTCAATCGATGTCTCGAAGATGTGACGAGGTTATTAAAAACAAAGGCCACATTACAATATATTAATACATATTGTACAATTAGTTAAAAATTAAAAATAATAAAACTAAGGAAAGTTGAAGTTGAAAGTCCAAGTTGAAGTCACCGCATTGAATGTAGAATTGGCGTCAGTTTTGTCAAGATGATAAAAAATTACAATATTTGCTACTTTTGTATTAATAAAATATAATTTAATAAAATATTGGCGTAGTTATTATATGATTATTTGTTTATAATTATGTTTATAAACAAATTTTTCAGTTTTTCGATGTACATATAAACGAAGTTTTACCAGTTATAGTATATATTGTACATCACTTTTCAATTTAATCGCTTTAGTTTTCTCACACATTGCATATATCATAATAAATATACAGATATGCACATATATTTTATATTATTTATTTTTCTTTAATTATTTAATATATTTTTTTTTCATTTAATTTTATTTTCATTTTTTAACTTCAAAAATAACATACTCGTATACGCGTACCAGTATAAATATTTAACACATATTTAAAATTATTTAAACATGAATTAAATCATATATGATAAAATCACACAAAAAGAATTTATTATTTATTTATATAGTTTTATATTTTAAAAAATGTTTTATATAATTATACCATGTAGATTTTTATGTAGGTACATATTTATTTTAACATTATTTGCGGCAAAAGTAAATTTGATATTTACAAAAGGAATATACATACATATTTATATAGATATTATATACACATATACATATATACGTATATTACTAGTACTTATATACGAGTGTATGCTATGTACGTTAATCATGCGTATACTCATACAATTTATTTTTAATCAAAAAATCAAATAAAAAATCAAAAATATCAAAATTCAATATTCATCCTGCATATACAATACATATATTTTCAAAAGTTAATTTAACATTTGTACATGCATACACGCAATGCTTGCACACATATATTTATGTATACATATGCGTACATATGAACATCATTACAAGAATATTTACAATATGAACATACTAAAAATATAAATATAAACAACATAAATAAAAATAAAATAAATAAAATAAATAAATATCATATTTGAACTGAATTATTATAAAACATTAATGATGATTATGGTATCATAATATCACACAATATATTATCTATGTATACATAATATGATCATATATTTATATATATATACATAAATTTAATATTTATATGTATAACTGTGATTATATATAATATCCTTATTTTATTATGTTTTATGTTTATTTACAATATTTTTTTTCCTTTCATTTTTTTTTTTTTACTTCTCTTCTTATTTTTCGTCTTTTCTTCATCTTTTTATTATTATTTTTTCTTTCAATCGATTTATTTATTTACATAAAGTTTTTATTCAATATGCTATACGAATATAGTATCAAAATACATGTATGTATATAGGATGAGATTTTACTTCATCATTCAGAATCAGAATATGTACGCATTCAGGATATATGTATGTACATACAATATCGTTTTTCACAAGTCTATATATGTTCATACGAAGAAACATATAACATACACACATACATATAGATTACTATAGAAAAACGGTGATTTTTGTTAGATTTTTGTTACATAATGTAATGACATACTATATATGATTGTTATCTTAATTAAAATCAAATTTGTCAAAAACAGATAATAATAACAAACATTGAAAATATTTACTTACATCATACGAAAATTTATGAAAGGAAAATAAATTCTATTGAAATTTTTATCTTCAAATACCAGAGTACATATACCCATAGTAACCATAACCAGTATCAACTACGTTTTTCATTTTTTTCGATATCTATGTATGTACATTTTTCTATTTTCCAATCACGAATTATATCATATTTTTTTTTATTCTTGTTTGCTTTTTTTGCTGTTATATAATTTCATTAATTTATTTTTGTATCATACATGAGGCATAAGGTGCGTCATAAAATTTTTGATAGAAAATATGTATGTATACTATAGTATACTAGTGACAGTCTATACCTATATATTTCGTGAAGTTGAAACTTTTTTGCTATGCTTTCCTCTGCATCATTCAATTATAGTTTTGATGTGACAGAAATCGCTAATACCAGAGCTTTGATGGCAGCTTGCGACTATCAGTACAAATAGCGATATTTTTCTTTCATCTAGCGATAGTCGTAATGCTTAGGATTTCGAGTATCTCTGATGCATGAAAGACAGTAGCAAAGTTTGATAAGCGATAAGTCTCTGAGAACTGAGTAGGTGTGTCCATATAAACTCCGGAGACTAACCCACAGTCCGTCATTAGTTGTGTTCCTTTTGACCAAGTAAAGTACTCTCAAGTACTTGAGAGTAAATGGTAAATGGAACGCAATTTTTTTACTTGGAAGTAAAAAGTAACCTCAAATTTCAAGGCATACACATTTCTAAGGCAATGTAAATATTGGAGTAGCATAGTTTTGAGCCGTGCTCAAATTTCAGCTGTCATGTATTTCAAATTTGTTTTGTTGTTGATTTTGTTGATGTTCTTCATAACCTTAAACAATGAAAAGCCACCTATTGAAGGAAAAGTGTAATGAAAATATTACAGACTTTAACGTATTTCTTTAATCTCTATAACGATTGAAACACAAAAACCTCTGACCACGAATTTTGGCGTAACTAACCATGCAATTGTCAAGTGAATTACTCGAATACAAGAGGTAGTGTAGATGATCACTTAGTTTTTTACTTAGGGAGTACTTTACTTGGTCAAAAGGAACGCAACTATTGATCCATCTGTGTATATGTTATTAGGTCGTAGAGTCTTTTATAACCGCATTTTGTCTTCATTCTATGTTGTTATGTAGGAATACACGAAATTGAATAAAAATAAATAAACAAATTTTTATTAGTTTTAATTTTCATTTTCCTTCTATTTTTTTTATTATTTTCGATTATATAATTTTGTGCTTTTCGGAATCAATGAATTTTGTTCTCTTATTAATTCGATGAAAATATATAAATTACATAAAGCTGGAAAATATTTCTTAGAAGAGCCTGAAGAAAAAATCTTCAAAAGAAAATGAGAGAATATACAAAGAAATTTTATGAATAGAAAAATTGTCAAATAAGCATAACATTACGGTTACATTATTTAATAATTACAAATAAAAGAAAAATTTCATTAAATTAAAATGTACAAGTATGTACTTCTTTTATACTACTTATATCATATTGAAGTAATAATAAAAGGACGAACCACCTACATAAATCTATGACATAAATTATAAAACATCGTACAATATCTTATCTTATACAGAATTTTTTATTACATACAAACCTTATATACGAAACATTTAGTCATTAGATTCAGACTCTGATTTTTACATATTTTCCACTCGAAAATGTTCTTGACAAGCATCAGTACCAGAAATATAATAATAAAAAATTGAATAGAAACGTGAAATACACAAATTTTTGATAATAATAATTCACAACAAAATTTATGCTTATGTGCTCTGTTTATCTGATTTTGGGTATTACACATTCGCAGGTATAGGAATACGCAAACATGCAAAAGAAAATATTACAAAAAAAAAAAACGAACACATTAGCGGGAATTTCTCTTTTTGGTAGCATACAATATTTTGCAATGACATCTTTACGATAGGAGTGTATCCTTGCTGTTTTGTCATTATTTTGGTCATATCTGTACATAGTAATTCCCACAAAATACATGTGAAATTTTCTTTCTTTATCCACTTCCTCTTGCTACCAGATTCTATTATCATTACAGAAAAATACCTCATTTTTCAAATCTTCTTAAAGAAGAATAAAAAAATGTACACCTAATTATTACCACATTTCAATCATACACAATACAAAACATTCACTTTGATCAATCGAAAACAGATACTGAAACAGTAGGATAGATACATTATTATCGATCATCATCATCATCGTCATCACGTCCAACATGCGTTGTTATTGTTGTGTAAACTATTTTTATTCATCACTCATTTTTTCTCACCTTTTTCGCATTTCAAAAAATAAAAAAAAAAACGAAGCAAAATTAAAACGTTGCATAAAACAGAGGAATATAAAAGGAAAAACCTCCAAATAACCACCCACCAACATGGTATATGTTATAATATTCGTCGTAATAATAATGGTTTTATATCCTGCAGCCTGAAGGTTCTTTAATCATTTTTTATTATCACTGTCTACTGCGAATAAAAATGATGACATTATTATCAGAATTATTACAGTCATGACAGTTTTCAAAGATTTTCGTTTTTTTATTTTCATTCATTTTTCTTCCTTTTTTTTTTGTATTATAAAAAGTAACAACAGTTGTGAATATCGATAGAAAAAGAAGTGAAAGCAAAAAAAAAAAAACAAAACTGAAAAGAGAAAAATAACTCGTAAAAATGAAAATACGCAATAAAATTTTCACAAATCATACTTCTGCAACAGGAAATAGCAATAAAAAATGATAGAGGTGGCTGTAAATAAAGAATAAAAAGAAGAAGAAGAAAAAAACAAATGTAAATTTATCTGTGATGATGACAAGTACAATTACAATTACTTGCAATAATTGAAATTTAAAAAAAAAAATTTTTTTTTCCTCATTATGTATCCATATAGTTAGTGTTGATGAGAGGTGTATAATACTCGTAAGAGTGTAAGTGTTGTTGGGTATATTATGATAGTGAACAAAATTTTCACTTCATCATCTTCAGTTCCATTTTCTTCATTACAAAACATGATGATTCCCGATAACAGTGAAAAATGACGATTATGTAAAATATGATAAAAAATTAATTTTTTTAGTTTAATTTTGAAATGAAAACAAAGAAGAAGAAGAAGAAGAAGTAATCGAAACAATAGATATAATTATCCTTTTTTTTTGCTTGTATTTTAATTATTTATGATTTATGTTGATACAGAAATACTTATAACTTTAAAAATGTTCAAATTTTAATTTTGAATCCTTGGAATTTAACAAATTTCAAATGTAACAAAATTATAATTCAAATTTTTCTCAGTGTTTTGTGTTAAACTTAAAAGACCTCAATACCGGAGTTTGTATTGTCGTTATGTACTTGTAAGGGTATACAAGATATGGGGATACAAATTCGTCAACTTAGGTTGGTTTGCAAGGTGGTGATCGAAGGCTTGATGCCATGCCATTGATTGCATTTCTTTGAAAGTGGTCAACTGAGGCTAAAGATTTAACAAATGTATACATGAGGACATATGTACAATATAAATATACCAATGGCATTCTAGCCTTAGATATCAACAATTATTTGATTTATACAACAATCAGCAGCTATTATTTTATAAATATTTTATTTTACCTCTGCATCATCATCCTCATCATAATTGTTTACAATAAAATATAAAATACTTATGTTATCTACATGAAAATGAATTAAATTAAATCTCTAATTAATGAATCCTAATGAAGATAGTCAATGTTTAATTAAAATGATTATCAAAACAATCAAAAAAATAACAACAAATTATTTCTAATCTAAACTCATCCTATCCTTTCTGTAAAAAAAAAACAATAGAAAACAGACCAAAACACATGTAACTGCATATCAATGATAAGTATATTCCACTCTATTTCACGTAGGATAATATGCCCATACACTGAACGTCAAAAGTTACTATGCAGTAAAAAATTTTAAACTTTTTTCTTGATTTTTTGAACTAATGAACATTCATGGGGGAGGCTCTTGGTGGTGCAGTGATAGAGAAATCAGTCAACTGATATCGAAAATGGAGATTCGATTCCTCCCCGCGCAAAAAGTAAGAAAAATAATTTCATTTTTCATCACCTTTTTCGAACTTTTATCACCACTAAAGTTCATTCAGCTTTTTAAAGGAGTACCAAATTGCTTGGAAAAAGAACTTCAAAATGCTGATAACAAATCTGCTTGCTGACAAATTGCTGCTCTGTGATAAGTGAGCTTGCTTCTGTACCAGCAAATCAGTGGTTTGCAATCCACATTAAACTTTAGGTGCACACATGATAGTAAAAAAAGTCTAGAAATCACTTCGGTTCAAAATTAGTAAATGTATATTAGTTTCAATTGTCGTTATTTTTCAATAAAAAACTTCAGAAAATATCCTTCGCTTTAAAAGAAAATGACCCGATGTACACTAATTTTTTACATTCATTGTGCATTTGTAATTGTGATGAGTATTTTAGTGAAAAAAAAATATATTCTGTAACACATATAGAGGTAATGAATAATTGAAAATAAAAAATATCATCATTATATTTATTGTACGTACAACATATCCAGGCCCATATTTTCCACACATTTATAAGTATAAGCAAGTACGTTTTTATATGTATTTAGATCCAGCAATAATATCAACAGGAACAGCACAGTAATAATGGAAGAAAATAAAAATTAAAAATAACTGCGAGCACATGTGTACATATATGTACTATGGCTTTAGTAAGTAATTAACGTTACACTAATTAAGGACTTCCATATAAATTAAACTGCTACAAAACAAAAAATAAAACGATATAAAAAAAAACGAAATAAAATAAAAATATTACAACCTACACGGATTAATGAAGGATATAAAAACTACGAGTGTATATTGTATCCGTAATCATATATGAATGTTATAGTGTACATGCATATGTGAAATATAAAAAAGTACATATTATACATATACAAATACAACAACAAATGAAAAAATGAACAAAATTTCAGGAAAGAATTAAGATTAGAAAACCACAAATACTAAACTAAACGAAATCTAAAAATAAAAAAAAAAATAATAACAGGAAAATCCTGAATATTACAAAATTACAAATTTTTATTTTTTACTTTCATATACTCGTACATACTTTCGTTATACTTTCTTTACGTTTTCATTATTACTACTTTATGTAATGTTTATGTACAAATTATAAAAAAAAAATTTTTTTTTATTGTATACATTACCATCAGCGGTAGCAGATAAGAACAGAACAAGAACACACAAAATAAAAAATAAAATAAAATAAAACTGAATGCATAAAATAGAAATATATTTTTTTATATAATACTAGGTCATTCAAAAAGTTCGCAGCCTTATAATGAAGCAGTATGAATTTATGTGCCAAAATACAATTAATCTTCAATATATTCGTTTTTGGTCAGGATTCAACGAATGCGGCACCCATCTTGTCAATAACTTTCTCATACCTGAATCACTGGTTAAGATACTATGCACTGATCCAGTTGAGATGCCTGTGGCCCCAGCTAAATCAACCACAGTTATTTGGCGGTCTTCCAAAACCAAATCATGAACCTTGTCGGTAATTTCTGGCGTGGCTGCTGCTTTTGGACGTCCTGAACGTGGATCATCATTGATGTCTGTACAGCCGTGTTTAAATAGAGGAATCCATTTTTTTACAGTTGCAAATGAAGAAGCACTGTTTCCTAATACGTTTACCATATCATCAAAAATTTCTTTCCCACTTAATACTTTTTAAACAAATATTCAATCACCGCACGATTTTTTAAATTATCCATTTTCTGAAAACAAGCCAAGCACATGTAATTTAATCAACTGTTTAAACTAAACTATTTGACAGATCGATCTGGAATTTATGGTACGTTCATATGAATGACTGGTGTTGCCAATACGAATAAATTTTTTTTTCTAGAAATGTCACGTATGCGTTAGGCTGCGAACTTTTTGAATGACCTGATTTATATACCTATTCGAGAATATCGTATACATGTACCGTACACATACATACTCGTATGTATGTTATATGCGAATGTAATGTATATAAGCACTACTTATACACATATTTATACATAAAACGACAAAAAGTAAAAACAAAACAAAAAAATATGAATAAGATTTTGTATCAACAATGTTGTGGAACACATTAAATGAGAAATATTTTTAAAAGTGAATAAATAAAATAAACACAACAACCAGCAACAACGAAAAACAAAATAAAAACAATCATCATGGCAACTGTTACATATGGAAGACAGGTATGTATGTACACCGCATATAGTACTGTACATACACATCCATAAATGAATTTTAATTAAAAATTATTCATTACATTTATCATTGCTAAACTACATATATCCTAGAATTATGTGTATGTGTTCCTATGTAGGACTAAAGAAAATAATGAAATATGTACATATGTATGTATTTTGTTTCATAATGTTTTTATATTCATTCATTTCTTTTTTCAACTGTACTACATCATGTATCAATGTGTGTGTGTATGTGTGTGATATATAAAGGACAAAAATTGAACTTATCATCATCTAATATTACATTACATAAAATGATAATATTTCTGACAGAATATAAAAATTAATTTAATTGAAAAAAAGAAAGTCATCTACACATACATATATTATACCTACCACAAGAAATTACGAATGTTACTGTTGACTGTTGTAGTACTGTTGTATGTCACTGTGTTTTTGTATTACTTAAATCAAAAAATTGTTTTTTTACAATATGTAATGAATATATGAATAAAAAATGAATGGAAAAAAAAAACACATTCCACACATAAACATTTGAAACGTACAGACTTAAATATATGTATGTATGCACGATGTCGTCGTCGTGTATACATATATAAGAGTATATTAACTGTCGTACATATTATCAAAATATATAATAATAAAAATAAAAAATCATGATCATCATTATTCAAGGACTCGTTTCAAATTTCTGTGAAAATATACTTACTTACATACTCGTATGTACATCACAAATAAATTTAATATTAATGGATAATTTTTGTTCTCTACATACATCCTTAGATATTTTCCGCATATTTCGTTGTCGTATTTTAGTATTTTAATATTTTTTATTATTTCGTATATAAGATACTCGTATGCTCGTACAAAAACACACACATATGTACACAATGTATGTATTTACATTTATACATAAGATGTGAAGAAGCAAAAATAATAAAAAAAAAAGTGAATAAGGATAAGAAGAGTCAATTGGAAAATGTAAATGAAATATGATATGTGATAATGTATATATGCTGGTTGACTATTTATACATTATTATGAGTGTACGCATATACTTAAAAAACAAAAATGTGTTGATACATCATTATGTAAGGTACATTGGTAGACAGATAATAGATGAAGTGTATATATAGCTATTTACATATGAAAAAGGATACTATGTATGTACTTGAATCTACTCAAAAAAGTCAAGATAAATTTGAAGTTCATAAATAAGAAAGAAAACATATATAGTACATGCATACATATATGATTTTCCTGTGCGTTAATCTAAATACAAGGATGTATTTATATGAATGGAAAAAAATAAGAGTGTATAGAGTATACGGAATATACATATTTAAGAAAGGACAAAAATAACGAACAAGAAAATACAAAAAAAAAAAGAAAGAAAAGATGAAAATGTATCTATGTACATGTACACATTAATTTACATGGAAATTTATTATAATTTGTCCTTTTTTGATATTTGGAAAGATCATTTACATCAAAACCATATTGTAACATTTTCAGTTTGAATTTCCATGTTACTAACATTAATGGCCGTATGTTCACATAGGTATAATACTGGAACTATGACCAGTACGGTCGTAAATGTATAACAAAATTTTTTGTTTTCTTTTTCAAAATTTTTTGTGATTTTCTTTTCAGATAAAATCTATGAAATCTTAATGTTTTAGTAACAATTTTCTATGAAATAATTTGATACAGAATTTCAAATTTAATTACGTCCTTTACATAATAATCTATCACTTATAAATTGCGTGCATTAACACACCTACATATACATATCTTTATCGTTTTATCTTCATATAGAAATATATAAATTGATACTACTTTTTCTGTAGGGAATTTAATTAAGGACTCCTTCAACAAATTAATTTTCCTTACCTTATGCTTACATTATAATGTACAGTAACGTGTTACAAAAGTTCAACAAGTTTATCCTTGTGTATCATTAATCTCATATTTTCTGACGTATGTAGGTACACGAATGTACTCATATGTATATATGTATTTATTAACAATCCTACACCATCCTACACATTATACGTATGATATGTGTTTGCGTGTGCATACAAACGGGAGTTATAAAAGTGATTTTCATTATTTTGATTGCTTTATTCAATTTCTAAATATAAAATATCCCTTTTGTACACATACACATACACATTCATACAAAATCTAATCAAATTTATTTTTTATTCTTTTTCATTAGTAAACTTATTCAACACATTCAAAATGTTTTTCATGTATCTTTGTTATGGACATCTTTCTAATCTTAATTCATTTTACATTATTGCTACAATGTTGCCGGGTTGATTTATGATTTCAACTTTAACAATTTTTCTTTTCAGTTCAGAAAAATTTTAAATTTTTCCTTCATAGGACTTTTTAATTATTCAGTGTATGAAAACTTTTTCATAAATAATGAAAAATCAACTACTACGTCTATATGCTATTTGTTATAGAATTTAAAAAAAAGAAAAAAACCATTTTACTTAGCAACATTATTCATAAAAGATTGAAAAAGTTTTTTTCTAACAAAAATTTATATTTATTTATTTTTTTGAAACAAATTTAATTAGAATATTTTTTCTATATATTCATAGAGAGAACGTAATATACATTATGTATGTAGTACATATAATAAATATTCTGCTTGTCATGATGAAATTAAACACGTGTTTTCGTCATGAAAAATATACTACATATAAACTTATTTCAATTCACATTTTTTTTTAGTGCTTGAATATTGATAATAAAATGAAATTAATAGAAAATTTAATTTTTATCCCTAAACTGATTTTCGATTAAAAACAAATAAATCAACACTCAATACAATTTGAAATGTGCGTGGTTTGAAGTTCATACATACATTATGTATAAGTATAAGTTTCACTCTTAAAATATATTTTTATCTCTTGTACACGTAATACATATGTACATTTATGTATAGTTACATATTAAGGGCATTTACTTAATGCAGTAAAAGTCACGTTACATCGAGTAATTACACTAAACTACACGTATAGCGTGAACACAATATTCGTATTCCAAAACGACAAAAAATACCGACAAAGATTTTTCAATTATTGTCAAATTTTATCGAGAAAGAAACTAAGCCCGGCGTAATTAATTTGTAGACACACAATTTAGTATCTGAACAGTCAAAGATTTTTAGGTAATGTTGTTAGAAATTTGAATTTTTTGTAATTAAAGCGTCTGGCGGAAAAATCGATAATTGTTCTCTACTGGAAGGCGATAAAAATTTTGACAATTGAAAAATCTTTATCGGTGTTTGTTGTAGTTTTGGAAACCGAGAATTATTATGTTTACGCTAGTAAGTATTTACATGTTTTACTCGGTTTAATATGCCTTTTATTATAGATTAAGTATGAATACCCCACAATATATATTGATTTTGGTGTAATATCAGATATCAGTATGTAACAATACGTGCGTATCATATATTATAATTTACGAGTAGATTTTTATTTATGATGAGAATAATGTAATGTGTTACATAAAAATAATGTAAGTAAATATAAAAATAATAACATTTTTTTTTATTTGTTTACATTTCATTGACCCTGAATGATTTAATACGTACATATATACAAAACACATAGATATTCATATATGTATATATGTATATTGACAATATTTAATATTAAATGTATATATATGAACATATTAATTTAATCAATCTGTCCTGTTTGTTTGTCCGTTTTATTAAATATGTTATTTTGATGGTGGACAAGTTAAACAAATTGCCTTTTTCATAATGTACTTATACTCATATACGAATATGTACGTACGTATACGAACGAATATGTAAGAATTGATATACTATATTCGCATGTATGCTACATAATAATGATAGAGAGAAGATTTATACAAAAAAGAACTACATATACATATGCACGTGGATACATTAAGTAAATTAAGGTAGTTAATGGGTAGTTTTTATTTAGATTATTATTTGGTTTGGTTTTACAGTTGATTGGTCGGTCGGTTTGTTAAAAATTACTCAATGGTTTTTATATAATGCTAATGATTTTTACGTATTAACACTTTTACAACCATACAAAAAAATACATAGATAATTATGTATACAAAAAAAAAAAAAATTGTTTTTTCTTTCCACCCCAATATATAGAAAAAAATTTTAAATCAATAAACAAATATATGAACTTAAATATTAGCTACCCTTCTAAAATGTAATTATGAATTTCTTTTTCCGGAAATAAATTTTTCTGAATGACTATTTATTATAAATTGTAACACATTTTTGGATCTAGAAAAAGTATTACACATACATATGTGTATTGTAATTTATTTTTATGTATGTCAAGTCTAAAGGTTATAGAAAAAGAAATTTATTTTCATTTTTATTGGACAGTATAATGAATTCCATAAATTCTTCTATGTACATAAGTTGAAATTTCTAAAACATTTTCAAATCTACTTTTTTTTTTCCTTCGTTAAATGTAAATTTTGTATCAGACAACTAAAATATGCACAACTACTTTGCTATGTCATACATCCATACATCATGTATCCCATGATGGAATATCTACTTCAGTTAGAAACTGTTTGTTAACAAAATATATTTTTTTTTTTCAATTTAACAATTCTCACAATAAGAATGAATGCAATTGAAATGAAATTCTTGCCAGAATATAAATTTCCATTAAACTATAAAAATATTTCTATCTAAAAAAAAACACAATAAACTATTCTGTAATATAAACTATAGCTATTTCCTTTTTTTTTGTCTAAAAAAATCGAATGTATTCATTTTACGTCACGACATCATTTGAAGGTGATATTGCAATAAATCAGATTTTTTTTGTTTTTTGTTGTTTTTTTTTTGTCCTAAATAAAGTTCATTCGACTCTCATCTCGCATATGATAAACATACGTAAATTATCATTAAAATTTGTATAAATGTAAACGAGTTTACATAATGCACACGTAAAATTTGCTTGAATTGTTCAATGTTATTTTTGTTGTGTCAGAAATTAAAAATAACAAATTAGAAAAATGTCATATTCAGCTGGTACCATATGTACCATATAACAACGTAACTTTGATATAATGTGCACTCACACTATGTATAGTATACTAGCACAACATGCAAATGAAAAATCAGAAACAAATTCAAAATAATTATTACAATGACAAAATAATCCTGAAAAAAAAATTATTTTTGCTTTGCTTCAACAAACAGAGTTAAGTCATAAAATAGAAAGAGGAGTTAGATATGCATACTACATTTATAAGATGTGTATCATATTTTCGTAATGAATAATGGTATTATGTACATTATTTCAAATTACCGCACGCATACCGCACGTTGTGTGTGTGTGTGTGGGTGTGGTTAGATATAAAAATTTTACCATTAATCATAGCCATACACAACATCTGTCAAAAATAATTTTCAAACGATGCAAAATATCTACCTAATATGCAGGATAAAATTTTCACGTAGGCTTTCTATGGTTAATGACATATACATATGTGTACCCACATAGCTGTATGTATGTAGAATATGTGACTGTTATCCTTATAATTTTAAACAGAAAAATTTAATTAAATACGATTTAGAAAATTATGTGTATACACATTATGTAATTTGTATGACACCTACATGTAGTATGTATATACGTAGTATCCCTGAATGGTGCGTTATAATATGTAGTAGCAATCTGGTAATTAGGCATAGTGAAAATTATTTTACAGTCCTTTTGATTCTGATGATGGTGGTGGGCTGATATCATTTTTACAATTAGATACAAGTTTTTACACACACACTTTGAAGATTGATTGTTACGTTACAGTGCAGTACATTTATTAGCTCAGATATTTTTCCACAAATTATATTTAAATGAAAAATTTTGAAAATGAAATTTTTTCGGGTCATCGTAGCTGTCGTTCCTTCCACAAATGATATAATACAGAAAACTTTCTTCAATGTTTAATTTCCGAATTTTATCAAATATAAAATTGGGAAACATATTTTCTTTATGGTGCATTGTTCATTTTTTTTTCTTCTGACATCATCTGATTTTTATCGATAACCTTGCCGAAAAGTCATTCAACCATATGAAAAATGAACAAAAGCAAGTATTCATTCAACTAAAAAAACACATAAGTATTTTTTTTTTTTTTTGTTCATCAAAAAGAAAATTCATGTATCATGTACCAGATTTTCCTTCTTTTTTTTTTCTATTGTATTGTGTTGCGTTTTATTCTCGTTTCAATAACGAAGAAAAAAATCATTTCATTTCAACATTCATTCTGTCTCATTCTGTAAAAGATAAATATAGAAAAAAGAAATTATTTGAATATTTCCAGGCGAATAAATAGATATTTGAATGATAAATGGAAATCATATTTTGGAATTGAAAAATAAATGTTTACTGTATGGTTGTTGTTCTATTTCAGTTCGTCTCTTCTTCTAATCACAACTAACTTAATCGTTAAGAAAATAAAAAAAAAAAAACCAAGGAAAAGCTATACAGACATTAAAAAGGAATAAAATATATTTCTTTTGGATTAATATAAAAAAAAAGGAATTAGGAAATGAAAATAGAAAATACAGTAAACTCGCAATAATTATGTTAAGCACTCACATATACGCATTGAAAGGATATTTTTATTCGTAACATGGTAATAATGTGCAATAATCATTTTTTTAAATACCAAATAAAATGATTAGTTATGGAGTGACGGATTTAATAACCGTAATTGAATTTAAAAATCTCAATTTCAAAGTTCTACAATCAGATACCCTTCATTATTGATTGAACACGTCAAGTTATTCATCAATTTACAATGATTAGGTGATACAGTGACTTATCCTCGAAGAAGTGAAGTGAAGAATTAAAAAATCTCAATGTACGATAAAGTGAAAACTATAACAAAACAGATAAATTCAACAAAAATTATTTCTATTCAATATCGTCATCAAAATCGCTACAACTCTAGGTGAGCCAAAACGTTCAACGTAGTAATTTTTAGAGCTTTCATTACTATCATGAATGCAGTGCTATGCACGCACCTACAGTTTAACGTGGATTGTAGACTACTGAGTTGCTTGTAGAGAAGCAATCTCTTTTACATGATAGGGCTTAAACTGATATGTTGATAGAATGATATATTTCTCTAATAATATTTTACGTTACTTGTTGCCAGCAAGTAGACTTGTTATCAGCATTTCTAAGCTCTTTTTTCAGCTAACCGGTACTCATTAAAAGCTGAGGGAACTTTGGGGGTAATGAAAGTTGAAAATAGGAGATGAAGAATTTATAATTATTTTTTCTACCCTTTGTCTTGGGCAGTTGCTCTATACCACTTGCGCCACTGAGCACCATTCTATCCAATAGACGATTAGTATAAATAAGAGAGCTTAGATAAGATGAATTCACATCACCGTCAGTCTACTGTAAGAATTATATATATATATATATTTTGAAATATGAAAATCAAACAAAAATTTCATACCATTAGTTTTATGGTAAAAATGTGTCTATGATGTATTTATACATAAATGCACGTATTTTCGTTTAGGACTTAAAGTCTTTTCTTTATTTTTGATTTTTCTCTTTAAATATATTTTTTATTTATTTTGTAAAATTTCATTTATTGATTTTATGTTCTTTATTCTACCTATTATTTTTTTTTTTTTTTTTTTTTGAAAAGAGAAAACATTGAATCTGGGTCAAACTAAAAATTAAATTTTTAATTGAATTTTTCAATAAATCAGTACCTAGTAGAACAAAATGACGTATAAGAATACAGTAAAAAAAAATTTTTTTTTTGTTCTTGACTAGAAAAACAAAGTTATTATATACCTATCATGTCTAAAATTATCGATTTTTTTAATAATCCTTTTGGAATCCTTTTTATTCGTATATTTTTTAAATAAAATATCAAATTTTCTAATTATTTTTTTTTGTAGTGAGATAATAAAATATGAAAGTTCGAAAGTTATTGAAAACTTTTCAATATAAAAATTTCATTTTTTTCAAAATCAAATTTGAAAAAATTCCTAAAAATTATAGAATAAATTTTTGTCGAACTAATAATACAAAGAATTATTCTTCAATTTAATAAAATTTACTTTCATTTTGAATTCAATTTACTTTACTTTTGAATCTAAAAAATTTTCATTTTAAATATTTAATTATCCTGTAAAAATTTTAACAAATAATTAAAAATGTTATCAGTTAATGTCCTCTATATATCATTCTATTTAAAAAAATAATAAAATAAAATTTAAATAAAATATAAATCTCTGTACTTGCATATATCCTTGACTAAATACACATTTGATTCACTTCAATTATTTTAAATTTCACTTCGAAATTTTTCTCTCCAAAACATAACATCATGATTTTCTGGAATGACTGATGGAGTATTTCTCATCACAAGTCTGCCGTCCGGATATACGGATCGATTTAAAGATTTACCAAATGTATTCACACACAAATCCTTAAAATGTCTGCTCTAATCCTTGTATTATATGTTTATACTGCACAAGTATGTGCATTATATTTGTATGCGTGTGTGTATACATGTGAATGAAGATACATAGATGGTATACGAATATTGACTTTATTTTAAAATAATGATTTCATATTAAATTGACAGACATTTTTATTCCTTTTATTTAATTTCATTTAATTTATTGTGAAAAATTCGACTACTTGTTAAGAACAAACATTTCTATCTATCTAGCACGTACATTTATAATACTTATACGAGTACATACATACATTTATGTAGGTTATTATATACAATATTCGATATAGTTTTTCGAATTTATTTCCAATCACAATAAAAAAATGTTAGCTGTCTCTATAATCTGTCGATGTATACGTTCGAAAGAGGATATAAAGATGAAAAATGCACAAGACGAAAATGATCAATAACTAAAAATACTCGTAATTCATTTTGGATTTCAGTATAGAATGTTTAATTTATAATATTAAAGAATTTTTCTTTTTCATTAGCAGATTCATTTCAGTAATCATTTATCTTACGATACAATCATAGTTTCTGTGAATGAAGTAATTTCATTCTAATTTTCCTAGTTTTTCTTTTGCAATTTTGAACTTTTTTTTTTTTTTAAACTGAAACTGTATATGAAAGCAATTAAAAATTTAGGAAAAATGCAGAAACGATTATGCACACGAGTACTCGTACAAATTAAAAAAATGAGAAAACTAATTAAGTTCTCAGTTTACATTTTAACATTAATTTTCCGATACATTTCACTGAGAAAGAAAATGAATGTTTTTTTAAGAAAGAAAATTCGAGTCTGATATACGAAATACGAGCAGTTACTAATAGCTACTAGTATAGCGTACTGAATTACTAGTCTGTTGCCAATGACCTCACAGCTAGCAGCTACTGTTACTTGTAGTAATTACTATGCGATAGTACGTAGTACTAGCTCGTTTTTCTGGATGTAGATAGAGTGAGTAGTGTAGCACACAGCGCCTGACAACAATCAAGAAGTGTGATATGTTGTTAGATGATTTATCGTGTTTCTCATCCATTTCACCGAGAGAGAAAATGAAGCTTTTTTAAAAATTGATATGTGAGTGTCTGATGTCTGAGCTGCTACTAGCGCAGAGTCCTATGAATAACTGTAGTCAGTTGCTTATTTATAGCTTGTAGTAATTACTATCATCATTATCATATTGGCCCTACAGTCTACAGTCCTTTGAGGACCCTCGCCTCTTGCAGTATTTGTCGCCATTGGTTTCTATCCTCTATTGCCCGTCTCTAGTTGCGAATTAACATTTTACCTACATCATTCATGACATCGTCCCATCATCTCTTTCGTGATCTACCAATCGACGTTCTTCCCTTGAGTTTACTTTCCCAGACCTTTTTTGCAGCATTTCGTGATCCATTCTGGGTGTAATAAACGTTCGTGTTTCTTCTACATTTGGCAGAGAGAAAAAATTAATTTATATAAAAATCGAAAGTACGAGGTACGATTATTTGGTGTATGAAAATCTACTATCTACTACTCCTAATATTTGGAAATTCATGGCAATGAATGGACTGATCTCCCAGAACTAATATAGTCAGATCACATTAGGAATCATTGAACTTGCTGCCATTCAATTAAGGCGAATCAGGACTTACATTGGTAACTTATTTTATTAAAGAGTATGTATGCCCAACAATTTTTTAAATCAACAATAAAAATTATAACAATTAAAGGAAACTAATAAACTAAAATTTTAATGTATCGTAACTCATTCTTCGTTTTCACTGTAATTCTCCTAGCACATGATATACTTTTTTAACTAAAAACTTTCGTATGTGTTATCCTTAAAAGTTTAAAGTTTTTCAATTACCTAGTTTTTTTTTTTACATTTTGTACGTAAGCACTTACAGATAAAAGTATAACACATACATACATATATTCAAGTACATTACGGCTATTATATGTAAATGAAAAATGATATGAAAAGGAGCAGCATCTAGCATTATCAGCAACAAAACTAAATAACATAAAATAACAAAAATATTGTTATTGTTGATGATGATAAAGATGATGGTAATGATGATGATGATGATGATGACCTTATTTCAAGGATTAAGTAAGTTATATTCTGTATGAAAGCTTGCGCATACATATAGACATCATACCTACATATCTATCAACTAAGACACAATGCTATTGTACTTAAATACGTACATACATATATGTAAGTTTATAACCATGCAGGGATAGTATGACACTGAGCAGAAGAAAAAAAAAAGAACAAAAATGATACAAATACACCTTTATCATAATGAAAACAAAACAACACATAAAATGAAAGCAAAAAAAAGGTTGGTAAATATCCTTGATAAAATGATATATAGGCCTCTCATTTTTTATATTCTTTTATTACGAAATTTATAAAATACCAACGAATATTGTATACTCTTACATATACATATACTTATACATATAAACGATTAGGTATATACATATGTGTGGTATTGTATTCACATTTGTAGGATTCACATATGTACATTACATACGTACGTAATGCTATGCCATGATGATGTCTATATTATACAGAAAACTTTCATTGTTTTTCGAGTTCTTATTTTTCTTCCTTTTCCTTTTTTTCTGCATTTTATTTTATTTTATTCTTTTTTTTTCTGTATTTTGTTATTTTCCCTTTTTTTATTTTATTTCATTTCATTCCACTTTTATTTTTTTCTTGTTTTGTTAAATTTTATTTTCAATATATTTATGTATATTGTTTTTTTCTCAGCAAAGATTTACTATGAATTTATGTTATAAAAATACACCATATAACCTATACACACATGTAATGTGTACGTACACACGTTGCACAAAATTTCAATGCCAAGGTTTTATTTTTCAGATATAAAATTGATTTTCTTTTGCCACACCATCATATGTATGAATCCACCCTCATTTTATTTATTTATTTGTTTTATTTTTTTCTTCATTTTATTTTTCTTGTATAATTTAACCGCCATAATGTCACCATTACTTTTGTTTTTACATACATACTTACATGCACATGTACAATATACATATTTACATAACAACAACAGCACCAACAACAACACAACAAATTAAAGCTTAACATTTGAAAATCTACTAAAACGAAGGAAAGACAATATCTGTGTAACTATATACATTCATAGAAAAGTAAATAGAATCATAGGGACGAAGAAAAAAAAGAAATTGATACAAAAGGATATACGAGTATATTGTTGCTTTCTAATGAAAAAAAAAACAAAAATAAGTAAAAAATATAAAATAAAAAAAAAAACAACTAATACACACATTGTATGCGATTGTAATGTAGAAGATACACACAATGTATTGTAAGTGTATTTATAAAATAAGAATAATATTTAAAACAAAAAATATTATAAATATACAGAACCAAACAAACAGAAATCAAGAACAAAAACAAAGGGACATATAAAAAAGGATAGTTTTCATATTTTTGTTTTATTTTTATATACTTATTTAAAATAAAAGACATAAATACAAAGCCACATACATAAACACATACACACACATACATACACGCATCATACACAAAATCGAATAATAAAAAAAAACGTTTAGAAATACATGCATATCTACATATATGTATATACGTACGTACACAATAAATAAAAATAAAACATTTCAAAATGATAAAAGAAAATAAAATAAAAACAATAACAAACAAAATACATCTACAAATAGAAGTAAAAATATTTTCTCTTTATTATTTTTTATTATCGAATTTTTTTTTCTTTTTCGAAAAATAGAAAAATAAAAATAATAATAAAATGTTCGTATTGTAGAAAATATAATGTCCACATGTAAATTGGATGGGAGGAGGCTTTTATTTCAATATTCGACATATTTTTTTTTAGTTTTATTTTTTTTTTTATTTTTTATTTCTTATTTATATATATACGAGTATATATATATGTATATATATATTTTTTTTTTTGTATAGAACATAAACAGGAAAAAATGAATGAAAATTATTTTTTGAAGAAGAAGAAAACAAGGAAGAAATAAAAATGAAAATGAGTAAAATTTATAAGATTTGAACTTGAAAGTTAAATACACCATAAAATAAAAAAAAAAATGTTTGACGAAGTAAGTTAAAAAAATAAATACATAAATAAATACGAAAACAAATTTACTTTAATAATAACATATTCGTACAGTAAAATTTTGATTAATGTAAGTAGCATAAAAATATCCTGAGAGATATAAAATATATATAAAAGAAAGAAACTAATAAGAATGTCATTATTTGTATACGATAAGAATGTTAATATATGAAATAAAAAATGTATATGAATATTTAAAGGACTAAAATATTATTATTATCCTTTTCCTTATAAGTATGTAGGTATAGTTATATAGAATTAAAAGAGTATCTAATACTCATGTACGATATTAATTATTTATCTACACAAATATCCTGGTATACAATTGACGCACATTCATAGACTTTTTAGTTTCATTTTAAAGGATATAATAACACAAAATAAATTATAATATCCCAAGCCATATTACCAAAGGGACTAGGCCTTAAAACTGTTAACATTTGAAAAATTAATAAAAAATAAAGTGAAATATATACTTGAATGTTGTCATTTTAGTTAGCATTTCCTCTGAAAGTATATAGTCATTTCGTAATGTAATATTTTACGAATATATGTATGTCCTTTTTTCATTTTTGTTGATGTTTTATTACTTTATTTAGTTTTGTATCCTTTTTTGTTTTGTAGATACTTACTTTGAAATTTTATAATAGTTTTTATGGTTCATATGAGATTCTCATTTTCCTTTATATGTTTTCCTTAAAGTTTCTGTTATTTGTCCTTTTTTAAAATATAAGTAGCAATATTTTTATATGCATATTTAACTTGGAACATTGCCTGTATACTCGAATAGATTCTGAATATTTCTTATGCTAAATACTAACTATAGTCTACATTAGAAAGGACATAAAATGCTTGTATTCTTCTTCTGACAAAAAAAAAAAAAAATTAAAGTTTTCTGTTGCTGTTGTCTTTATTGTTGGTAGATGTACCATTTACGCCAATACCGCCCTATACATTGTACGTACATTCGCTTATATACGAAAGAACATTATACAAGATTTAGGTGTGTACGACATTTCTTGCCTATGACACGTATAAATGAAAAATTAACATAAAAAATTGTTAAAAAGGAAAAAATTCTGAAATTCCCATCTGTATGTTAGTAGAAAGATAAAACAAAATTTACTTCAACCATTTTAACTTTAAAAGGAAAAGAAAAATTAAATAAATTATTACGATCGATCGATATAATAATGGCAACACATTTTGGTTAACAAACAAAACAGGATAAGAAAAAAGGGAACCATTTTTTTTTGGTATCGAATTGATAAAATTAATTTTGTGTTTCATATTTTATTGTTTTTTGTTTTTTGTTTTGGCACTTTCTTCATTAACAATTGAGTAGAAAAATTTGTTATTTTGCTATTTTGATAATGCTAAGTTCACAATACAAAGTGAAATTCTTTGCCAAAGTAATGTCAAAATTGAATGTGTGTACGGAAGCTTTTCACAATTCAAATTGAAATGTTTAACAACAGGAACAGAGTATACAAGTGCTGCCAAAGTTTTAATCGTATAGCTGCTGCTTGCCTTTGACAAATTTTTAATTTGCAGCGCTACAGATTGACATTTCAGTTTCTGTGATTAAAATAAGGTGCCATTATGAATTCGATAGATACAAAAAACAAAATTGATTAGTTGATTAATTTAAATTCATTGAAAATGAAAACCACCAAAAGGCTCTAGAGGGTCGTGGTGTGGGCGGGATTAGAGGCAGTTTACTGACCGCTCTCCTGTAATAAATAATAATAATAATTCAAAATTAAAATATTGATCACTCAATTTGACAGTTTTGAATTATGTAGCTACATACATTAGTGAGCAGTAAATTCTGTTCGTTATAATCGCATGTAAAATTTCAGAATATACTATACATGCTATGCTACATGCTTCATCCGTAACCAAAGCTACCGATTCTGTTCTAGCAGTTAGGAATAGTGATTTAAATTCGACTTCAGGTTGTTCCACTTTACTTTCAACTAGAATAATGAGTAGGAAATATGTAACTTAGTGCAGGCAAAACTGAAAACCAACATCACTTTGTATTGTAATCTTAGCATTACCCATAAATCATGTTACGTACGTTCCTCGTTCGGAATAAATTTCATTAACGTACAAACAAGTATTAGAAAAAAAAGTAGAATGAAAAATTTGGTACTAAAAACAATAAAAATATACATTTTTTTTAATATCTAAATAGATATATGCCCACTATTTTTATTTACAAGCAAAAAAAAAAAATTTATGACATAATAAAAAAGGACATCATTTCTCTTCAAGAGAGCAATTACTTATCGTATAATTTTTGAACTTTTCAGAAGGAATTTTTTTTTCTTATATTTTTACCCATTGTTATAGAGAAAAATAAAAAACATTTTTTTTCCTTAAATATTAAAGGATATCCTTGAAATACGTAATTTTCTGATAAATTTATTTTATTCTTTCTTATATTCTATTTTTTTTTTTTTTTTGTAAAAAATTTATGTTTAATTGATTTTCAGAGAATTGAAAAGAATTTCAATTAGAATCACAAAAAAGGATAAATATACTATACTCTGTATTCATTGTATATTTGTATACGATAATGGTGAAATTTTTGAATATTAATATTTTCGCAGATAAATTTTTCTTTTGAATTATTTTTAATTTAATTTTTTTTTTCCTTTTTAGAAAAAATTCTTTTTCTATTTCGAATAAATTTATTAGCCTCTGATTAGGTATAGATTATTTCAATTGAACATAAAAGTTCATATATAAGGATAACAATAATTAAATCAAATTATTCATGAATTTTTATATTCTCAGTTTTAATTATTTCTTTCTTTTGTTAGACAATTTTTTTATTTCCTTTTGCGTATTTGTTTTCTAAAGATCGGAAGTGAAAGTTTGAAAACTTTCTAAAACCAAAACGTGGAAATTCATTTCAAAAACAATAAAAACTAACTGAAATCTTTTTAAAAAAAAAATAATGAATTTATTCGCAATATTTACACACCACACACACAAAGTTATGTATGTACATAAGTTAAATAAATCATTCAGTAGAACAAAAAGTTATTATGCATTGAAAACAAATAAACCTTATAATTCAATTATACAAGTAGTATTATCCTTATGTATATACGATAAATATGTATACAAAATTTCAATTATTATTTTCCAATCAATTTATCCTTTATATTTTGTATGATTTTCAATGAATTTCAATTTCAAATGTGAAAAAATAAAATAAAAAAAAAATAAAGAAATTCAAAATAAAATATACACGCTAGCCACACCACCACACATGTGCATATTTACCATAAATTTTCTTCCAGTACACATTCTTCATTATTCATAATATTCTTTTAAAAATGAAATTCATTTGAAAATGCTCCTGTATCCATGTGGGAATTTATTTTTTTCTTTCTTGCATGAAAAATACTCACGAATGTATGAGAATAATTTAAATAAATAATATTCACATCATATTTGCATACAGGTGAAGCTCATGCATCTTCATACGAGTCTCCGTAGAAATATAAATAATTCTTGAACATAAAAATTATTAAAATAAAAGAAAACAATGCAAAAATGTTAATAAAAATATAAAAATAAAATAAATTTAAATAAAATATGAATCAAAAAACTTCAAAATCTCTTGAGATATCATCTTCAAAACACGACACAACAATATATCTTAACAATAATTTTGATACTTTGTTTTATGTTCATTTTTGCCATTTATTTTTCTGTGTTTTTTTTATTGTATTTTTAATTTTAATTTTTATTTCTTTTATATGTTAGCAATCTGAAAATAATAATTCTGTTGCTCATTTTATTGTCTATAAACGTAAACAAGATTCTTATTCACTTTTCCGAAAGGAATATTCAAAAGATATAACCAACTGCATACATACTAGTATGTAGTACATATTCGAGTATAATTTTCTTTGTTTTTAAATTCAAAAGTAAATGAAACTTTTATACACATGAGTGCACATAAATAATACCAACCAACATACATACATATGAAAAAAAACATACAAAAGATAAGATTAAAATAAAAAAAAACTGAAGTTAACGAACAAATTAAATGAATAAATGAATATAAAAATAAACAAAAATTAATTATAACTTTTCTAAGTAAGTAGTTTCTTTTGTCATTTTTATTCTTATGCATACATATACACTTACACACATACAGATGTGTATAATGCATCTTATACACATAGATATAATTATTTATGAGGGTACAGGGTAGGGTATACAATTTGTACAAAAATTTTATAAAAATGCTAAAAGGACAGAGATAGAGAGAAAGAGAGAGAGCATTCCAAATATGCAAATAAAAAGCACCACTTCAATTTAAAATTAAAAACAAAACCAAATAGTAAAAATAAAACTAAACAAATAAAAATAAATAAAAAAAGATTTAAAGTAAAGCAAAAAACAAAAAAAAATATATGAAAGATTCTTAAGAGAGTTGACAAACAATATTGTTGAAGAAGACAAATAGAATACGAGTCAAAAACAAAAAAAAACAAAAAAAAACTTAAGCAATGTCAAAATTTGCACACTTATTTATACTGTATTATATGGATACTATGATATGTATATACACGTTCACATACAAACATTTGCACAGTAAATTTTATTCATCAGAAATTGTCCTTCATTAATTTTAATAAAGATAATGATAAGATACATGCATACGTAAGGTAGAAAAATAAAAAAAATGAAAAAAAGAAGAAGAAGAAAATCTAAATAAATAAAGGTGAATTTACAATCTAGTCCAGATTACGTTCCATCATTAGTTTTTTAACACTTCTTTAAGAAATTCTATTCTGCCCAGCTCATAGATTAATCCAGAATGAGAATTATAGATTAGATTTATTTATTTATATGACTAAGGAGATTGTCAGTAAACTTCCACAAGGCCTTCTGATAGTGATAAGATTAGATTGTATTTCTATTCTCACCCTGGCGATGGCGAAAGAGCGAAAGTTATATTGAAAGCTTTTTAGCCAATACTAATGCTACTATATAACAACATACGGTAATCTACGCTGAATTGTAAATATCATCTAATCTCGTAAATAATCTCGACTAAATTGTGAATGTAGCTTAAATGAATGAAAATTTACAGCCAAAAGAAATGAAATAAATAAATAAAATGAACATTTTATGGGTGGGGGTGGTGTATGTATATACAGTAGATACACACAAGAACACAAATGAAAAATATATCTACGAGTATTTTATTCATTTACAAATAAAATAATGTTTGCGTAGACCGAACTGTTACACAGATAAAGAAACTTTATTTTTAACTCTTAAACAGACATTTAAATGTATACATAATCATTTATTTTAAAACACTTTTTAAGGACGACCATACGAGTAAATAGACAGAAAGAATATATTTTTCAATTACATTATAAAAAAAAAGGATTTACCGAATACATATACACACCCACAAGACAATCTCACATGTATATACATGTAGATGTAGACATGGATTCAGTGTAGCAAATGAAGATTCTTTTTTACTTTTCTTTTGTTTTTATTCATTTTTTTTTTGCCTTTTGACAAAAGTGTTTCAATAATTTATGAAGCTTTCACAGAAGAGTTTTGTTCAAAATTAAAATTGAAAAAGTTTACCTGCATGCATTCATATACTTACTTAATATATACGACTGTACGAGTATATATATGCATATATAAGTATCTACTTTATTTACAAATTAAAAAGTCAGCGGCAAATATGTGAACAAACAAACAAAAAAAAACCTACTACATCAACCACTACCACTATACGATACAATATTGTACGAGTACATAAAAATTTTTGAAGTGCAAAAGTAAGACACTTTTGCTTCGAAAGGACTAAAAAAACAAACAAATGAAATAATTAAAAATTAAAAATAAAAATGAAATTGTTTCAAGTATTTACAATGTGAATTTGTGAATTGTTTTAACTGAGTTTTCTTCTTCTTCTTTTTTCATTTTTTTTTTTCATTTTCATTTTCATTTATGTTAGGTACTTTATGTAACGTATATGTGAAGTGAACACCGTATATCGTTCCTTTTATTTTCATTTTTCTTCAACACTTATAGTACATTTAAAAAAAAGTGACAATTATACACCGCACAAGATTTAATTTCTTTTGTTGTTTTTAACACTCAAAAAAAAAAAAAAAAGAGCAAACAAAAAAAAGGACAAAAGAGAACAGAAAATAATAAAAATTAAAATCATTTTTATTATAATTATTTATGTTGTTGTCGTATTTAACCGTCACTCAGATATAAGTATGAATTATTTTTTAAATAATGAATTTTAAAAATGCAAATAAATCAACGAAAAAAAAAAGAAAATATGACAAAAATGTACAAATGATGGTCTCTAAGCGAATAATATACAAAATGAAAAATGGTATATCAGTGTATTAAATATGCATTTATTATTTAGATAGGCTAAATAATTGTTGAAATAAATATGTATTTTATTCATAAAAAAAAGAAAAAATCTCATGAATAAATCATATTAAATTCGCACACTTCTTTTAAAAATAAAACAGAAAACAAAAATATATGAAAAAAGGATATTATTATTTTACAAAGAAATAAATTAAACACAATAAAAAAAAATTAATTCTGTTGGATATACAGTATTTTTGTGGTTGATGTGTTCATATAAATATATACGCATGTGTACATATATGAAAATAATGTGGTAATAAGTTATTACATTCATTTTATCACTGTCCTTATTGAAGTTTTGTAATGTATGGAATATTTTTATACGCTATATCTTATGAAATGCGGTATAATAAAAAATTTATAAAAGGATCCTTGAACATTAACACAATACTTGCTTATTACAAGATTCAATTTAAATTTTACATAACGTTCGCGTGCTCTTAAACTTTAATATCACATCATTTTATACAAAAAAAAAAAAAAAATTATTTTACAAATTAATCTCTAACCAACTTTAACCTAACTGAATTTTTAATATTTTTAATCTTTTAAAGAAAATATAAAACATTTAATAAGGGGATTCATTGCATTTTTTTAATTTTGAAGTTTTGCAGTTCTGTTGACATGAAAGATGGTCTGAAATTTTAATTCTTCGTGGTTGTTTTGCTCAGCTGTCATAAATTCATTTTCTTATATTTTAATTTCTATGGAAACTGAGAGCTGTCAAACATCAACTACGAAACTACAAACACAAAAGTTATAGAGACTGCGAAGCAACAGTTTACTTTTGTAGTTTTTCGAAAATTTCCTAGTTTGTAAATGTATGAAAATGAACTACAAAAATTGTGAAGATTACGAAGTCTACGACAAATTGAAACATGAAATGAATCCTTTTAATATTTCTTTTTTCTTTTTGTATTACAAAATTTAAAAATGCCAAAATCAATTTCAATCTCCTTAATTTGTAACACATAAATTGATCAGAAAAAATAAAATCAATTTGTTGTTTCAGTTTTATTCTCTCTATACATACATAATTCGATTAGACATTACCACATCACTCTAAAAATCTCCTTTCACAAATAACAACAAAATCAATTAATTAGTTGTTGTACATATCTGCATACTGTACATAGATTATAAGAAAAAATATATTGCAGATACTCAAAATAATGACACGTTATATTCCAAGAATAATTTTTACACATATTATATGTATGTATATACATTTGTATGAATGTTCTTCATGTGTTCAGTCGTACAAAAATATAAAACTGCAAGCAATAAAAAAATAAATGAAACAATAATAAATACAAGGGTTAAGAATAAAATTATTGATTATAGTTCATAGAATATCTATTCATATACCAACGTGTAGCACTTTACATAAGTATATGCAACATCATAAATAGTACTCGATACACATAGCAGCTACATATGTATGTACCTCAAGATCCATATTAAACATATGCATACCTTGACTGCAGTCCTTAACCTAAGCACTTGTATAAAAGTTTTTCAATAATTTAAAAAAAATTTTTTTTTTTTGTTTTTATTTTTCAACTGTTTGTCTTCGTTTATTGTGTAGTGTGTATTCTTCGATTGTAGTCTTTTTATTTTATTGCGCTTCCTTTTCACCTTGATTTGTTATTCATTTTCTCATATATTTTTTTTTTGTTTTTCTATTCATGGGGGGTTTAGTATTTTCTTTTAAACATTTTTTTTGATTTTTTATATCCGTGTTTATACACTGTTACATATTGGACTTTCTATTTATTTGTATTTTAACATTCACAAACATACACATACATACAATGTATATAAGTGCAGAGTATATTCATACAAAGTAAGCAATACTCGACCCAAACTACTGTTAAAACCTACCACATAATACTTTACGTTTACAATATTATAATTAAATAGTATGAACTTTCTGAACTTTTATACTATTAATTATATTCTAAATATAACACTATTTTTACACTATCCAACACACAAACACACACACACGCACACAATCATACACATTAAATATAGGCAGATTAAATGTGTACTAAATATAAAAAAATAAAGCTTCATTATTTTTTCAAATTTTATTGTCTGCTTATTTGTTTAAAAGAACACATACATAAGTACATATATGGAAATTAGTACATTCATGCATAAAATTATTTTTAAAATTGAATAATTAAATAATGAAATGTATGAACGATACACTACTACTACTACTACTGCTACTGAAACGATCTCTCACACGTAAAGAATAATTCAAAATAGTACTAAAAATTAGTAAAACTAGTAATACTCTTGAAGTATAAACAACACCTCACAATTATCAGTCATCATCATCACACACCTAACAACAGAATATCAAAATGCCATCATGAAATTTATATGTTACCGCCTTATCAGGCCGGAACACCGGTCAACTGGAACGGAACGTTTGGTGTATGGAGAGATAGAGAGAGAGGCTAAGAGGGAGAGAAAAGGAAATTTTTTTTTGAAAATTAATGAATGTTAGGTTATATAAATTATTTTATATATGGAAAGGATATAATTACGAAGGATTTATTTATTTTAAATTTAAATTTAAATCAGACATTAAATGGAAATTATTTGCTTTCAGAATATCTTAAAGTATTTTCTTAACAAGGTTGAACTAATGTTGAAAATTCAATATTTTTTCTTTCGAAAAATCATTTAGATTATAATATGTAACATATATAATATACACACAAATATGGATAAAGATAAAAATTTCATTCATTTTACTAACAATTAATTTATCAAATTTTTTGGTATTTTATGTTTTACATAAGTATTAATATATTGTTGCATTTTACTGTGCTTTACATCACTCATTCAGCAATTTTGTTTTCTGATACACCATCCACCTCTATATTGTTTTCTTATATTAATTAATTTAATTAATTTTATTTTTCCTCAAAGTATTTTTCGAACTGTTTGCGAGTTTATATTTTTATCGTTCGATATATGAAAAATTTATTTCTACGATACAACATGTTAATTAAGTATACTTGGATTTTATTTCAATCATAGATCGAATGAAAACAAACCAAAAAAAAAAAAGAAAAAAGAAAATTCAGGTGTTATAGTATTAAATTCTTTTTCTGGAAAACTTTTACTCGTTTATAATTAATTTATTCATGGTTTAATACGTCTAAATTTCGTGTTATAATGATAATACCATAATACCAAATAAAAAAATTTATAAGAAACTTATTCATTGCAATTTATGCATAGTCTATGTAGCTAGAACAGATGCTAATAGTGGTTTTTTAAAAAGGATAAAAGACTACAAAGTTTAAAATGAAACTTTTAATTGGTGAAAGTTATACATATGAAGACAAGTATGTAATACGATTTAACTTTACGAGAAATAAAATCTTTCGAAATGTTCAAAGTTTGTAAATATTAATTTTTATTTTGATTATCGATTTTTATAAATCCTTCATGGATCATGTATAGTGAGTTTTCTAATTACCTTTATATATCATGCACAGGTATAAATGTTTCAATTTCTTTTTGAAATGTCCTTTAGCCAATTATGTTACTAATTTAAATCATACATGACTCAGTTTAATTTCTAAACAAAGTTCCATTCAAATATTTAATTAAAATTCATGCATTTATTAGCAACATAATTAACACAATAAAAATAAATAACAAAACACTGAGTAATTATCCAGTCCACTAAAAGTCTATATATATATTTAGTCAGATGAAAGGAAGAATATTTGAAAATAAAGTTTTTAAATAAACCGCAAAAAATCAAAAATAAAATTTGAAATTTTTTGTTTTTTTATTAACTTTATTAAAAAACTTTAAAAAGTATGTGATGTGGCATTAATGTTCAAACACGTGTTCAAATTTTTTTTAATTTATTTAACTAACAACAAATGTTATACTAAATAGAGCCAAAAATAAACAAAAATTAAATTACTTTTTTATATTATATTTTATAAATTTGAATAAATATCAATATGTAAAACTTTTATAAGTTCTAGAAAAATGAAATTATCTAAAAATAAACAATAAAAATGAACGAATAAATAAAAGTAATATTTTTAGACAGGTACCAATATAATATAAGAAGTATTTATAATGATACATATAAAGTTTATTTAAATAACAAATAAAAGAAGGATAATGAAAGCAAAATTTATCTTTTTTAATAATACACGTACACATACCAAATACTTTTATCCTTTATGTTATGGGGATATTCAATCCTTGTGAATAGGTTAGGTAACAAGTATATGTTTTTGCACGTGTATATCTAAATTTACATGTTTATAACATGGAGTATAAATATGGTATAAAGATAAGTTTGTCTAGTAATCAGTTTTTTACACATCCTAACACTAACACATTCCATAGAACGCTAAATATAAGTATACATATGAGTGTACTACTTATAGTATGCAGGAGTAAATTATTTATGTATAAAACAAAAAAAATAAATTAAGAAACGTTATGAAAATTTCCAAGAAATACAATTACATACAGACGGAAACAAAGTTAAATTACGTTTTTATTTAAAAATGAAAAAAAAAAAAAGAAACTTATGAAAGCAGATTTTTTGTCAGTTATTTTAAACTTTTTTAAATGAACTTTCTTATTATTATCAGAGCAATTTTTTATTCCCCCAGTTTTCTTAATATAAGTTTAAAAAATTGTTGACAATTATTTTTGTTCGAAGAAGAAGGGAAGAAATTCAAATGAACGACATGAATGAATAAAGAAATGTTATTTTCATTCATTTTTATTGGGTCTTTAAGTTAACTTGAAAAAGCAAAAAGAAAAACAAAAAAAAAACTGAACAAAAGAAAGGAAAAATTAAGAGGAAAATTTTATGCTTAAATTAATTTTACTTTCAAATTCATTTCTTGTTATTTTTTTTTTTATATTTTTTGTTTATCTCAAAATTTTATGAAATATTTTTCCTTTATCCTGTCATCACAATGAATACGAATTTCCTTAAAATTATAAACGAGAAAGATGAAAAATCTATGTTTGAGAATAAAAAAATATTCATCACCAGACAGAGACTAAAACACTTAATAAAATTTTTCAAAAAAATACTCACTTATCATTCATTAAATTAGGCGGAACATTTTAATAGCTTCCTTAATAACCAATTTTTGAATGTCTGTCCCTCTCTCTCTCTCTCTTTCTCTCTCTGAAAAAAAATAAACAAAATCATTGCTCGTTTCTTATGTCATCCATCACTCTTGTTTAGATGACTTTCAAAAAAAAAAATTCAACAAAGTATGTGTGAACATTTCCAATATTCAAGGATTTCTTTACATTTGTTTTTGTTCTTTTGATAATTTGATGTAAGTAGTACATATACTCGTACTAATATAATTGTAATTGAGACGTAATCGATAACTCTGCAACATCAGAACAAGAGTAGTGGTGTTTGAGCAAAACATAAAATGTTATTCACAGACAAAACAAAAAAAAATACAAGAAACCTTTTCCAATAAAAAGGATAAAAAAGAAGTTTTTAATTCATGTACTATACATTGTTTAAAAGAGAATTTTCTTTAAAAACTTTTTAGAAAACTTACATAAACAATTTTAATTTTCCTTTATTTGTACCACTTTTTTTTCCTTTACTTCAAAATGTATGGATGGTTGCACATTATATATAATTTGTGCTATAAAAACGTGAGATTTTCACATCCTATCAAAACAATGCAATTAAAATAAAAGAAATATAAAAACAAGAAATAAAACTAATGTACATGAGTATGAAACATACTCGAAATACGAAACAATACCGAGTAGAAACAAAAAAACTTTTCACACATGTGCTGGCACTGGCACTGGCATACATGAGTATTATGATTTTTATCGTTTTATAGAAAAACAAAATAATATTTTATATAAAAATTCCATACATATACCGTCCAGAGGGAAAACAAAATTTATAAAAATTGCAAATTATTATCGACGTATATAAAACGTACATGCACACATACTCGTACATATGGTATAAAATGAAACGTGTATTAGGAATCTTTCATACTACAGCATGATAAGGATGTTTTTATTTTTTCTTCCTTTTTTTTTATTTTTTTGTTTTACGATGTCATGATCAACAAAAATTAAGAAATAAAATGTAAACCATAACCTCTAACATGCTCTAACTATGAACATAAATAAAATGAATTTATCATTTACAGATTAATAATATAAATGTATACGAGTATAAAAACAAGCAAACAAGCAAAAAATATAAAATTTACATTGCATATTATCCTTGAAATTTAGAATCATTAGCAGTGATGTTATAATAAAACAAAAATAAAAATAAATAAAATAAATTTTTTTTTCAAGATATCAAATTTATTCTCTCTGTATATGAGAGTACATATACTACTGCAGCATATCTACTGAATACCATAATAATTTTAATGTGTTTTTTTTTTTTTTGCTTAGTCATCATTTTGTATCATCAATTTAAATTAAATGACATTTTGACTACTTACGTATGTACATCCATCCATATGTATGTACATATGCTCGTATCCGTATGTACTAGCATACCTAATAGCAATTTGTACACAAAAAATTTATTGTATAGCTACTCAATACTGCATCATGACGAATTATAAGTGCCGGGTGATTTATCGTCAAGTACTTTTATCGGCAGTTTCAATGGTCTTACCATACGATTTTATTCACTTAGTTGGGGAAAAGTCAAAACAAAACAAGATTAACAATTACATGCCAATGTAATCATCGCATTTGGAAGATGCTGAAAAACAAAGTAGACAAGGGCGCCAAGGAAATAATAGCATGCCATAACTGGAGGCTTGCAGCAGAAAATAAGTAAAATTGGAGATCATGTTTAAGGTCGGTCCAAGTCCGAATTGGACTGTAGCGCTTAGAAGAAGAAAAAGAAAAAGTAATAATCGTCGCATTTGTTCAAAAGTGACGATAGCCATTACGCAACCGACTAGCTTTCAAGCCCGTAATATAAAACAGCGGTACTAGCAGTAGAAAATATGAAACACCGAATACATTGAGAAATTATTTTGATAAACGGCTGATTTCACCTCTCCGTAATAATTTTTTCTGCAAACTCATGAAGTTCATATGATCTGGTTCAATTATACAACTACAATTAATGAATTGAAAGAAAAATTAATCGCATTATTGACCAGATTCCGCAACTTCTTCTTCTTCTTCGATGGTATGCATTCATCACAGCTCAAATCGAACCAAGACCTTCACTTGAAATTATTTTTTGGCCTATTACTATATGTGTGTGCACCTAAGTTTAATGTGGTTTGCGGACCATTGAGCCGTTGATAGAGAAACAAACTCATTTTTCAAATGAGAGTGTTCAGACTGTCATATTATTAGAATGCTTAAATTCCAGTCGTTACGTTCGATGAGAAATAATTAAAAGATCTGTAGTAGAGTAAACCACTCCAAGCGTATAGCTATGAGGCTATCTATGACCGAAATCAGAATGAAGTAATTTCGAACAAGTATGTATGTATGTATAACGTGTTATCGATTCTCAATCAATTTCGTTTTCATGTGTTTCATATAAAAATAATTTCAAAACTGAACTTTACAACGAATCACCCCTTATACGGTATCTACGAAAATATGTGTTATACATACTTATAGATGCTTATAGAGTATATAAATGTTAGTATATGCTCGTAAATATTTACAGCTTTATTCATTATTGTTTCTAAAAATCCAGCACATACAGATAGCTGCACATCCCTACCGAATGATGTACATATGCAAGTAAGTACATATAAATACATAATTGTATAGTGTACGTTATACTCGTATATTTGCTCGTATGTTGTCAAAAAAGTGAAAAATAGAATTTAATTTCACGGAAAAAAGATTTATTTATTTATTTATTTTTTTTTTTTTTTGAATGACACTCAACCAACAAACAATGTGGATTTGGAGGTGATACGATGATAAAATTTTGCATTTATCCTTTTTTCTTGGATTTTTTTGTGTTTGTAATTTTCATGACAACATTATTAGTTCGTTCAATGTTTATATGTTTAAATCAAAACTGGAGATTTTAGTCCATTTTTTTATTCAAAAGAATAAATCATAAGGACATAAGGAAAATAAAATATTGTTTCTGGTTTTTATTAAATAAAATTTAAAAAATAAAATAAAAATTGATATAACTTTAAAAGTTTATTTATTACAATTTTGTCCTTATTCTGATGAGTGAATTTATTTATGTACATAAATATTTTTTTTTCGTTTCATTTGATATGTTTTACCATCAATATCTTCATACATATACGAGTAATAAGTACTCACATGATGTAGTCATTTCTTTTTTACTTAAATTCTTTGAATAAGTATATAATATTTTTTTCAAGATTTCAGTAAACAAACAATAAATCATGTCATATTCATATTCAGAACAATAAATTAAAAAAAAAAACAGGAATGTTATAAAAAAGGATATATTATGCATTATTTTATCGTAAAAACGTATATACATATGAAGCTTCTTTTCTTTCTATTTACTATAAACATCTACTTGCATGTACAAATAATATATTTTGCTACACAAGTATATCCTATCTGTCTCTTTAAAGCATCCACAAAAACCAATACACACTCATTTACTATACACACATACTTTGTTACACATACATATTTTTATGTGCATATGCAAATATCCTTATAAAAAAAAATAAATATTTTAAAATGTTGATGACATTCTAATGCACATATGTATACGCGTATACACGGTTTTACTATGTTACTGAAAGGATATGTAATGCAATGATGACAAATGAAAGTTTTGAAGAATTATCTGCATATACTCGTATGTTATTACATGAAAGAAATGTCTTTCTTTTATTTGAAATAAAAATTTTACTGAATTTAGAAACAAAAAATTCTCTATAAAGTTACATTACATATCCTTTATTTCTTTTATATTCGTTACTACCATACCATACGCATATATATAAATACATAAAATACATATACAAATGAAATATTAAAATAAAAACAAATATTTCTCTAATGTTCTAAACAGAAGAAAAAAAAATTTTGTAGAATAGAAGAATCTGAAAATAAAACCAAATGAAAGAATAAAAAAAAATCTCTCTATAAAATTAGTTAAAATATTATTTTAAATTTATTCTATTGTTCTAAAATTTATTTATTCTCGTATACAGAAGGACATTTTTCCCATTATTATACTCGTACAAAATAAATATTTTAAATAAATAAATTTTTATTGTGTTTGTCGGAGGATATTTTTGATCATATTTTATTTATTTATTTTTTGTATATCCATTTGTCTTCCTTTTTTAATGCAAAATATAAATCAACTGAAAAATTGATTTTCTATAAATAATCAATTCAAAAAAATAATAACAAAGAAAAAGAAAAAAAAAATTAAAAAATTAAAAACTTAAACTTTTTTAAACTTTATTTGTATCTGGATAAATGAAAATCTCTAAGATGTATAGCTGAAGGTCTTCCAAAGTATATAAATTATCATCTGTTTGAAAGCATAGTATTTTTCGAATTTGTTTTAGAGATAATCTCATCTAATTGAAATTATAAAATTTTAAAGATTTTAATTCGAAGAGAACTAAAACACATCTGCTTGTTATATGCCACCATTTTATAACTATACACGCCATTTGTTAACCAATTGAAATAATGCGATTGTGACATTTGATAAATCTTCGATTTACTTTTAGTACTGAGTAACTATATTAATTTCAATTATACATACATACGAGTACATTTGACTGTTCAAAGAGATCAAAAATGAATGAGAAAAAAAAATTTTTTTTTAATTTCGTTTTTCTTTCAATCAATAATTCATTTTCAGTATTATAACTATTGACACACTGCAGAGATAAACCATGGTTATCTCAGTTTTCTGGTTTATCTTTTCGATAACCGACTTTCAGAACTCGGTTAAGTTAACCGACTTGTTGAATTTATCTCGACAGGTGTCGTATGAGTACATAAACTAGTTCACCTCAATTTAAATGTGTCACCCATACCAGACTATCGATAAACCATTTGAGATAACCATGGTTTATCTCTGCAGTGTGTCAATAGTATTAGAACTAGAGGTCAGATTGTTTTGTTATGTGCTTTTATTCAACGAAAATATTTTCAAAAATTTTCAAGTTTCCAATTAAAACTTTGTATAGCCAGTAGTTTATTTCAAGTTAAATTAATTTAACATAAACTCTAAATATTATCTAGATTATGAATGAACCACTTAAATAAACGCTTAATACGTTAGAATTTTGTTTTTTATTTTATACTTCAAATTCTTATATCAGTTTTGTTAGTTGCAAACAATTTTATAAAAGTTTTATGTGAAATGTAATTGCAAAATTATTTATGTTGTTCGCAAAAATTACGTAATCATAATTAGTGTTATAATGTACGTACATTAATGAATCGTTTTTCATTCATTCATAATATTCTTTTGTTCATAATGTATATAGGTACATGAATACACAATACATACTTACATAATATCTGTATAATGTTCGTATAATAACAGAACAAATTATTATAAAATTACGCGCTCATTACTTAATTGCTCGCTGACAATCATATATTTTATTGCATTAATTCCCGTTTAATATATCTATGTCGAAACAAAAGAAGAGCAAAAAGTACTAACATAAAATGCAAGAAAATGAATGGCACTGTATTTCAAAAGTGTCCTATTTTCATATATAACCACCCACTCATTTGTATATTAATTCTTATGCCTTTTAGCTCATGCACTCATTATATGGGATATTGTGTGTGTGTGTGTGTGTGTGTGTATACATACATATATGTGAAAAGACATTAAAAATATCTTATTATATCCCCTCATAAAATATAATATGTATATAATATCGTATAAAAAAATGTAAGTTTCCTTTTTAATAATCAACTCGATATATCAGAGAATGTATATTTTTTATACACATACTAATTACTCATTTGTAATTTATTGAAGGACTATATGTATATATTTTATATTTGCAATATGATTTTAAGGGAAAAAAAATTTCATAAGACTATCATATTTAAAATATAAAATTACAACGATAAACGAATTATTAGCGCATTTATTTAATTCTTTATTCATTACTCAGAAAATATGTACATATATAAGAATGTATACGAGTATAAATTTGAAATTACATAATATGTACAATTGGTATAACGTAAAAGTATTATGTGTAGTGGTACTGTACATGTACTAGATTAGGAATATGAAAGCAGTTTAACAATTTTATGATCTAACATTAAATACATTTTTATGATCAATTTCAGCTTCTCTCTGCAGTTACCTATACGAGTATTTTTTATTATCTGATAAGTATTACACCGGATAATATGTATTAGGAAGAATAGGAATATAAAAATGAATTTTATTTAATCAATTTAACATTATTTAAAAATGTAATACCTCTAGATGTACATACGTATAATACTGTGTTTAAAAACATAAGGCGAATTTTCTATTTAAATTATAGCATAAACCAAATTATAAAATATAGATTTAGATATTATACTGTGAGTAACGAAATGAGTCGAATTTTTGGCGAATTAGTTTCGCACAACCAATCCAGTGTGAAACGGTACATTATTGTGATGAAATATTTTCTTCCTATTCTTCGTGTTTAGTGTCTAAGCCCAAAGTGAGCTTTAGCTTCCTTCACAATTTGTCTCCATTTTGTTCTATCTCTCATTGTATCTTTCCGATTTCTCACACCCATTCTTTCCATGTCATCCTCGAAGTTTTCTTCGTATCTCTATAGTGCTTTTCCCCTATTTCTGTTCTCCAAAACATATGAATCTGAGACTAGTACTTTTTTATGCAATCTTTCCCCGATAAAATTTTTTACTCATTTTTAAAATCAAAAACTGTACTTTTTGGATGAAAGCAATCAAACGTATACCGTTAGCTGCTTCAATATTGACATGAAATTTAACGCAGATGTCTATTATGGTACTACTAACATAAGAATAAAAAATCTAATCGTTTGATTTTATTAACATCATTGGCGCTACAGATCTTTCCGAGCATTTATCTCTAATGGAACCTTCCTCCATTCTTTCCGGTTTCGTGCTGTGCTTTTCCATTTGTGAATTACCATCAACTTTATATCGTCTTCAATATGGTTTGATTTAGTCTCTATTATTCAAATGAAAAATTCACCTTATTTTTTTAGCACAGTAGTATCTACATGACTGGTTGATATAACATAACTTAACACATTAAAAATTGAAAAATTTCAATAATAAAATATAATACATACATAAATATCATTTTCCTTATTTACATTTCATATCATCAAAAAAAAAGGATATTAAAAATTTATATTGTTCTATATATTTTTTTTTTATTTCAAAAATATATATCTAATATTATATCTATTAGTTATATGCGGTATGTAACATACATACATTAATACCATCGAACATAAAATAAAAATAATCTTCCCCACATATGTATATCCTTTTTCATTCTCTGTATGTTTATACATATATACTACTCATAAAGTCTTGTTTTAATTTCACATAAAAAAAAATTTTTAATAGCACATCATTTTATAACGTATCGCTGCATACACATAAAAGACATATACGAGTTTGTAGAGAAAAAAAAAGTTACAAAAAATATAGAAATACCAGATAAAAAAATGTACTGATCTTAAAATACAAAATACATATGTACACATTCATCCACATAACGTGTGTATATTGTGTAAGTTTTATTTGTGTCTAGAGAATATTATTATCTTTTCTTTCTACATTCATATAATATATATTTGTTGTATAGTCCTTTTTTTTTTCTTTCAAAAGTTTAATATTTTTTTTTTTTTTATTAAATTTTATTCATTTTTTTCTATTCGCTTCAATGTACCGAAATGCAGAAAAAAAAGTCCTTATATGACTTTAACAATATTAAATATACTTTTTCTCTACTGTATGTAATGGAATTTAATTCGACTGTACTGTATCCTTTTTTAAATGGTTATATACAATAGTTTAATGATAACAAAATAAATTACACACACAGATACAAATAAGAATCTACTTATATGTATTCGAATGTGTATCAAAAATTTCGGAAATATCATTTATAGTTCACATGCATGGAAATAATAATAATTAAGAAACGATATAGTGTACTTATATTCAAAGGATATATGCATATATATGTATTATCTGATCTGAAGTAATATACATACTAGTACATATTATTATCTATAATACAAATCGCCTTGACTTGTTGCGAAATTTTCCAAGAATATCTATACGCACATATGCACGTATATAAGTTCATAAGTCTATATGTACATCGAAACATGTAGAACCATCATTGTATACTTGTAAATGTGATAATAATAGGATCCAGGATATATTTAGTTATACATACGCTACATATATGTATATATATACATTCATCATTTTTTTGGTATACACATACTGTTATACTTATTTTCTTCCTTAATTCTATTTTATCACATAATAATATTCTTCATAATATGTGTATATGTATGCGATAATAAAGTAAATATTATTTTGTTACTATAATAAACGATATATATTGTGTACTCATATTTTATACAAATCGTTCATTTACTATTACATCCACACATAATTTTCTAATAAATTTCTAATATAATTCTCCTTATACGCCAGCCATATATTGTCATTATCATCATCATCATCATCATCATTATCGTTTATTATCATAATACCAGCACTGAACAAAAATTTGCACAGCATTTAGGCTATGCCTACGTACATATGTACACAATTATTCATTCAGGACTATATCATATATATACAGACCACACATACATTCATGCATGAAATCGTAACCGTCGTATACAACTCCAGCTACACGAGTACAAAACAAAAATACAAGTACAATGTTCCATGAAAAAATGCTCCCATCTGAATAAAGCCTATCAAGCGTAATACATGGTTTTTATGATGGTATATGGTACATATCATCGTCAAAAAAACAAAAAAAAAAAACTTCGAATGAATGACGTAGGATATACACACATACATATATACATATAGCACACATGAAATGTTTATATTTTTTTATTTCATTTTCTATTCCATCCAACCAATTTGTATACTACTACATACTATACACAGATAACTTTTAAGGACATTCGTTTTTTTCTTCTTTTTTTGTCTTTGGTTCCTCTGGTATCCTTATAAAATAATAAATGATTCAAATAACACATAAGCCGGTCAAATTTTATTATGAATTTTCTTTTTTTCCTTTTTTTATTTTTATGAAAATGTACAAAAATATATGTATGTGTGTATATATATGTCCTACATATGTACGTATCTTACATATGGCCATATAACTTTATATAGAACAAAAATTGTTCAGATTAGCTTTGAGAAAATATTAGGATCATGAACTTATATATTTTTTATATTTTCTATTTCATTTTTTTTAAGTATTTATATTTTTTTTTCTTGCATTTTTACTAATATATGTATTAAAATCGATTTACAAGTCCTCTACAAAAAAGGAAAAGAAAAAAAGTAGGAATAATAGAAACAAACAAAACAACATATGTACATATGATTATTAAATATACATATATGTTATATAAAACTATATATAAGGAATAATTTACATAAAATCCTCAAAAATTATCATCAAAAAGGATCCAAGACTAAACTAAAGGAAAAAAAAAGGAAAAATTCGAAAATATACATTTCAATTTGAAAATTTATAATTTTCCTTTACATTTTTTATTTAATCTAAATAATAAAAACAGCAACAACAAAAAAATACAAGAATCTGGGAAAGGATCAAAACCAAATCAAAAAAAAGTTACACAGTTATAAAATTTCCTAAAAGGAAAATGAAGTCGTTTTTTTTATTGGTGTATAACAATAAGTTTATATGAAATATGGGTATGTACAAGAAAATCTTAGTCCTTTCGTTTAGGAAAATGAAAGAAAAAAGAAAAAAAAATTTCAAAAAAATAAAAATACAAAAACTAAGAAAATAGGGCAACAATAAAACCGAAAATTTGACATTCAATTTGTTACCAAGGTTGAAATAGAAAAAAAAATTAAAACTAGATTAACATTTTACTTTTCTCTACTTTACACACAAGTTTATAATCACGTGTATATATAGAAATAGGACAAACATGTTAGATGTGTATAAAAATGAAAAAAAAAAACGGTTATGTCCTGTCCTGTAATTTAAAAAAAAATTGAAGGAAAAAAAAATTTATAAAAAACAAAATTTCAGTAATTTCCTTTCATTTTCATTTTTCTTTCTTATTTTTTCTCTCTAATTTACGATCAAAATATTGATTTCTTTATTAAAGACGAAATCATAAGGACAAAATTTAATGTATTTTAGGTACCCCACTTTATGCAAATCTACCTATATATGATGATAATTTGAAAATTTTTTTTTTTTGCCTATTTTCATTCATTGAAAAATTCATTTTATTCCTTATCCAGAATTGATGTCATTAATATTTAAATATTTTTTTTTTTTCATTTTTTTTAGATTTCAACACTGGTGCAGCATCGTTCTGAACGACCTCATACTACCTCAGAAAGAACAATGCGTGCTATCGGTAGAGTTGGGCAATCAGTTAATTTAGCTGTAGAACGTTTTGTAACTGTTGGCGAGACAATAGCCGATGACAATCCAGAAATAAAAGCTGACATGTATGAAGCGTGTAAAGAAGCTAGAGCTGCAGGTAAATTAAAAAAAAAAAAATAAAAAACTATTTTTCCAAATTAATTTTAGTGAAGTGTTGATGGGTAGCGTATAGGGGAGTAATAAAAAAAATATATATATATATATATTATAGATTCCTGTGAAAGCTCATTACTCATAAATTTAATGAGAATTTAAAATTAAAAGTTGCCTGTGAACAGGTGCACAAAATTGATTTATGACAAATTTTCTGATACGTTTCACATCTGTTACAACGTCAACCAACACTGTATACTACACAAAAATCATGCATGCATATTTTATAGAGAATATCTTTTAAAATTTAATTAACGTGCATCCCCTTTCTCTTTGATTTTCATTTAGATATCGATTGATGTGTAGTGTAAGCACAATCAATTTAGTTGTGTCGAATGAAACGTTAAAGCTTTCTTCTCTTTCTTCCTCTCTTCAGCTTCTACATATATATTTAAAAGTTAAAATGAAAAAATTAAAAATATAAAATGTACAGAATATATCATACGAGTATACATTTATTATAATCGGATTAGATGCAGTATTACCGAAGGATTAAAAAATTGTTCTCAATAAAAACAAAAAAATGACTGTTATACACACAATGAATAATTTATTAATGCTGACATTTATATTCGTATTTATATCACCGCACGTTTATATATATATGTATATGTATTTTCTTCAATAATAATAATTCCAATTCGAAAATAAATTAAATAGAGCATATAAGCATGACTGTATTAGTGTAGCCAAGTATAATCACATGCAACTTCATAAAATACAAAAGAGCGACAATTTTTCAAAAAAATCAAAAAAAATATATATATCTAATTAATTCAAATTCATTTACATAATAAAAGACTGCATTATTATGAATGAAATTTCCTTCACATCATACACCTCCCCCCATACATAAGGAATAAAAATGTTAATTATGTATAAGTGCATTTTTTTTTTTCTGTTGCTTAAATCTTATTAATCAAAATTTCATTTATCTGAAAGTCGTCGTGATAACAAAAGAACTCACACAACACTAAACTACTTTTAAAAAAAAACTATTAAAAAAAACTCCCATCGACATTGAATTTGAATAAAAAATAATTAAAGGAAGAAAAAAAAAAAGACAACAAAAAACTGAAAATTTTAATTCAAATATCAGTTTGAGAAGAGTGTGATATGTTGAATTTTTAATTAATTAAAATCCAAATTATTTTGAAAAATGTCAAAATGTCAATAAACACAACAAAACTTCATACATATACAATTTCTAGCTAGCATACATCATTATTAACACTTTATCGTACCGTAAATTTTTACATATATTTTTTTTTTTCAATAATTTCATAATTTTGCATTAATAATTTGATTAGAAAATTTTAATTTTCTGTCTTTTTTTTTCCTCTCGTTTATTTTTTATCCTTCTGTTTTCGATATTCTTCTTTACATCACAACATCATTGACATTATGTCACACTCGTGTGTGTATATGAGATTGTAATTATTATTTTTTCATTTTGAAAATGCAAAAAAAAAAACCAAATAATAATTTTACTATACGAGCTACGAGGATTATACATAAAACCTAACTAGAAGAGTATATTTTCTTATAAAAAAAGGTTACACAATATCATTGACAAATCTTAACCTTGAATTTTTCTATTATTATTACTACTAGTACTACTGCGACTATGCGACTACTACCTGAACTATAATAACACCACCACTTGCTGCTGAATTTTTATATGTAAATACAATTAATTACTCACTATAATACGAGTATAAATAGTAATTTGTATACAAGTGCTGGTTACTTACTATATAAAGAGGGAAAAATATTTTTATAAAATTCATTTAAAAAATCAATCGAAAAATGTTTAAATCAAATTGACTGAGAGAAAAATAAAATCAATAATTTTTCAATATTTTATATAAATTAGATGGAATAATATTTGTCCTTGATTCGAAAACGAAAAAAAAATATACATAAGCATTTACATAAAAATGTAATATAAGAAGGATATATTGTACATGATGTCTTTTTAAGGCTAAGGATATTCGAAATTTTTTTAGTTGACTACGCTATTGACTTATAAAACTTTTAAATATTTTATCCAAATTAATTATTTACATAATTATTTGGAAAAATTGAACTACTTATAGTTCCTTGAATTATTTTTTATATATTATTTTTTTATTATTTTTTCCTATCACGCATACTATCAGGTCAGTCCATATGTTCGTGCGTATTTTTCCAATCTAAAAAAGGACAGGTTCTAGGTACATTTTTTACCTAGTGTACCTAACTTCTTGTGTTAGAATTTGAAAATACACTCGATTAACTAGTTTTTAATCCACTCTGACGAAGTTCAGATCATTTAAAGTATTTAGTAAAAATGGAAAATAGTAAAGAATACAAGAGACACGTGTTATACTTTCTTTTTAAAAGTGGTGAAAATGCAACAACAGCTGCAGAAAAGTTAAATGAAGTGCACGGTGAAAATTTTATTAGTGTAAGAACCTCACAAAAGTGGTTTGCAAGATTTAGAGAAGGAAAAACAATTGTTGGAGATGAGCCCCGTTCTGGACGCCCTGTGGAGTTCGACAACGATATTTTGAAGACTCTTGTTGAGACGAAGCCACAAATGTCAATAGACGAGATCGCGAAAGAGCTGAATTCATCGCATGGAACAGTTCAGAGACATCTGCAAGAGATAGGAAAAGTTTCAAAGCTGGGGAAATGGGTTCCACATGAATTAAGTGAATCAAATCGACAACAGCGAATTAATGTTTGTTCTTCACTCTTGTCTCGCCAGGCTCAAACTCCGTTTTTGGAACGTATTGTCACAGGGGATGAAAAATGGATACTTTATGAGTCCGTAGAGAGAAAAAGGCAATGGTGTGACAAAGATGAGCTACCACAACCGACCGCAAAGCCTGGATTACACCCAAGAAAAGTTTTGCTGAGTGTTTGGTGGGACAAAAGTGGCGTTGTGTATCATGAGTTTTTGAACCCGAATGAAACCATTACAACAGAAGTCTACTCTGAGCAATTAACAAAATTGCAAGCAGAACTTGTAAAAAAGCGTTCAGTGTTAGTCAATAGAAAACAAGTTTTATTTCATCATGACAATGCACGACCTCACACTGCAAAAGCAACGCTACAAAAAATTAAGGAGTTTAACTGGGAAATCATGCCTCATCCACCATACTCACCCGACATTGCCCCAAGTGATTTTCATCTTTTCCGTAGTTTACAAAATCATCTTCGTGGAAAAAAATTCACAACAACAGAAGAAGTCAAAACAGCTGTGTGAACATTCTTTGATTCGAAACCACAGTCTTTTTTTATGCAGGGCATTGAAAACTTACCTGTAAGATGGCAAAGTGTAGTTCATAATGATGGTGAATATATCATTGATTAGTACTCTAATTATGTGTTTTATTTTTTTGGTCATATGATGTTGGAAAAAAACGCACGAACTTATGGACTGTGACCTGATACAACTACTCCGAAAGGTATTAAAACATATCGGAATGGATTTATTTTTTTTTTCATTTTCTATTGAGTTTTTGTCTTTTTTTAGTGATATATTTTTTGAATTTGTTTTTCCATACCACACTAAGGCCGGCACGCAGACTAAAAGCCTAATGTAGCGTATTTTTCCGAGCGTAAAAGTCAAACCAATTGTTTCTTATCATATATTGCGCATAACTGCTGGAACAGAATGCTGCAGCTGAGTCTGAGGCTGAGGCTGTAGCACGACCTGTCAGAATTCAAAACAATGAAAATGAATGTGCAGGAATAGAATGTGTCGCTGCGGCTAAAGTAGCCGCTGAGGGTGCTGCTAAGTTTCGATGAATTTCGAATTTTACGAGCGTAAAGAAGTTTTGACAGCTGAACTACAATAAAAAACATACAGAATACGTATTAAATGATGAAAAATAATTTGAAACAAGATAATCCAAAAAATTGCAAACAAGGAGACAAAAAAGGAATTTCTTTTTCTTATTTTTAATTACTAAACACTTTTTTATTATTTGGTCATAAATAATTCAATTTAATATAACTTAAATTCGTAAAGTGAAGTCAGCTGAAACTACACCATTCTGTTTGTTATAATCTCATACAGCGCTGCAGAGTATAATTTGTACTGCACTTCACGCTTCAGCTTCAGATTCAGCTGCACAATCTGTTCCAGCAGTAATACTGCAAGCATAGCGTAAGTGATTAAGTTAGATAAATAAGTGATTAACTGAGTTACGCTCTTAGTCTACACGCGACGCGGCCTAAAGATGGAAAACTCAAACTTGTTTTTATTTCCAATGCTTCTTGTCCTTTGTTTTCTAGAAAAAAAAATGCGATTACTTTCCGTGAAACAATATTAAATTATTGACATTTAAACGATTTATTATTAATTTATACACACTTTTATTCCCACATTTTCAAAAATATTTAAAAAATATCCGATAATATTGCGTGTGTGTCTGTAGGTTCCTGATGTATATTTTAATCCATTCATAAAGTAACACATAAAAACCAAATGATTTTTGTATAATTCTGATGAATGAATTATTGCAAGGATTACATATTATAAATTTACATACATAAATACGATTATTATGAACATCTAAATAGCTCCTATATGGCTTGTGTATATTAATTGGCGACCAGATGTCTTCAATTCAGTTTCAATGTCATCATATCTATTGTCTCTGTTAACATATCGTTATCATTATCATGATCCTCCTCCATAAAAAAAAAAACAGATTATACATATTTACAAAATAAATATTATTAAACACAAAATAAGTATAAGAAAGAAACTAAATTAAAGAAATATTTATAAAAAATAAAATAACAAACAATCTCATTTCATTTTTGTCCTTGATCTCGATTACAACATATAATAACAATACAAATACATGTACATGCATATAGTACTCGGTCATAAATTATATACGTATTCATGTAAATATATACATACATTCAACTGCTAAATGAACATGAACTCAAATTTTCTGTCATTAAATTTTTTCGAAATTGTTTGTTTATTTTTTCTTCTTTAATTTTTTCTCTGTGACGTAAATACAACACATAAACATAGATACACTACTAAAGTATTCGCGGGCATTCTACATACATACATATTCGTACACCAGCCATATACGTAAACATCGCCATAATGTCTGGAAATTTTCTTATTTTTCCATTGTTAAGTATTATATAAATGTTTATGAACTTTTACATGCATGAGCTACTCTGCCATTTTGATAATAATATGAAAAGAAAACAATAAACAGGATCTTAAACAGAAAATAATAAATAAAAGAATTTTATATTATTTCTCATTCTATAGCTATACATACTATGGATTTTGTTTTGTTTTCATATTATATTTCATCGTCAGTTTAATTTACGAAATTTTTAGAACATAACAAAAATTGAAAACAAAAAAAGTATTATTTTTTTTTTCTATTTAATTCTTTTACATTTCATTCACATACAAACGGAATATATAGTATTGCATTTTGTTGCAGTGTTACTGCCATCGCACAATTCCAGCGGCAACTACAGCGTATACAGTAATTAAATGGGACTTTTTACGCTGAACTTTACGCTGTCACTGTCGCCCAAATAGATTCTATTCTATTTTTCAGAGACAACAAGCCATCCTGATCTGGATTTTGCAGTATAGTTGTAATCTATTCGCAAGAAGAAGAAATGTAAAATTCATATAAATATATTTTACGTTGCAGTAGCGCCCGAATTGTGTGAACTTTCGGTGATATAGTGTAGATGTCGCTGTATGTCGAGCATGCTAAATGATGCTAAATGACTAAATTTTGTAATTCAAATTCATTGCTTTCACTTGATTGCTGGAAAAAACTGTAAGTAATTTAGAAATTTAGCCATTCAGCATGAATTTCGCGCACAGCCTAAAAATATTTTTAATCTGACGATGGCGATACGAGAAATAATTATATTGAAAATTGAAAGCTTCTTGTGTACCAATTCCAATGTTCCTATTATAACAACATACGATAATCTAGGCTAAATTGTCAATACCAAATAATGTCATGCGTCACACGTAATCTGCACTGCACTGAATTGTAAATGAGGCTTTATTTTTTTTTCAACTCCCATAATTTAGGATACTGTGAATTTTTCAATTATTTTCTTGAGATAGGGGGTCCTTTAATTACGTCAAAAAAAAAATATCATTAGAAAAAATATGGGAAATTCTTAAATGTATTCTAGCAGGCATAGGAATGTAGGACTTTCAAGTTGAGTGGGAGCTAATCAAAGTACATAATAAGAAAAAAAGTTTGTCCTAATTTTTAAAATGCGCGTTTTCATTGTAAGAAAATTCTCTAAAATATCCATTTCTAAAACAATTTTAATTTGGTTTTTTTTTTTTGTTTATTTATCTTAATTGCAAAATAGAAGACATTTACATTTTCAAAACACTTAACAAAAGTGGAAAAATACAATTAAAAATACAAACACAAAAGAACAACAAAAAAAGAATTAGAAAAAACTATGCATTTTTTTTATTTTCTTTACATTTTTGTTTTTCTAATTTTTTTTGTTTCTGTAACAATAATTACTCGTATATATATCTCAGCTTGTCCTAGATATACGATAATTATAAGATCATGTCTAAACTTTTATATGCGAACTAAGTAGAAATATTTTTAAAAGTTTCTTTCTTTCTAAATTTTGTTACATTTCATTTTATTTTCTTGAGAATGGGAGAAAAAATGTAGTACTGGTAGTACTCTTAGGTTACAATAAGATACAACCTCTCCCAATTTTTTTCTGCTTACGGGATAAAAGGAGGTTAAACTCAAATAAGATGAAGATATTTATTCTGTCGCTTTCGCTAACACATATCCTCTTAAATACGATAAAGTTTTTCAAAGTACTGATAATGCAGTAACAATGATTCATCAAATTAAAAACTTTTATTTTATATTATTTTATTTTTTTTTTTTCGAAAATTATTGTGTTAGGATAGACATTTTTTTAGAGCTGGAAAATAGAAATGTTCAATAAAAACTTTTAAAATATATTTTTTCTCAATTGAAAAGAAAGTATAACCAAATCCATGCAAATGATTTCCCGCAAAAAAAAATGTATCCTTCGGTAAGAAACAAAAAAACAAAAAAAATTCATAAAAAAACTTTAATATACCTAGAAAATAAATTGAAGAAGAAATCTTAACAAAAATGTATAAAAGGAAATAAAAAGTTAATAAAATCCAACATAATATTCGAAATAATACTCATAATAGAAAATAATCAATTTCAAGGACATTTATTTCAAATTTTATACAGTACAAAAAATTATTTAACTCACAAAATAATAAGATATTTGGCGATATACATATTAAAAACAAAACAACAACATTCAAAAAGGTGAAATTTATATTAAATTGAATATTGACCTTTTTTCAAAAATACGATATACTAAGTAGGTACTGATACCGAAAGGTTGCATGGATATATTGTAAAGGATATAGAGATGAAAAATTTACTCTATATACTATTACATTCAACATATGTAAATGGCGCCTTCAAAATGAAATGAAAATATCCTTTATCGTTATCAACATATTTTACCACATTTTTTATTTACATAGTAATTCCAAAATAACGAATTGGAACACGTATTGTACAAAACTGACACCAATGGAACACTAAACCTAAAAAATGAATATTTTTCTTTCCATTTTTTTTTTCCTCCCATTTTTCCCAAGTTAAATTTAAATTTTCTTTCAATCCACGCATTTTATTTATGTTGCAATTTTATTTTTTACATTTTAAAATTTTTTTTTGCAACGTTCGAGAACTTTTATCCTTGAACTTTATTTTGATTTATTATTTGCTGCTATTTAGTTTTTTTTTTTATGCACACAATATTTTTCGTTTAGTGCTTTTTTTTGTTGTTGTTACATTTCAATTTGTTTTCTTGTGCATTGTGTTTGTGTGTTTTTATTTTAGCAATTTCCTTTAATTTCCTATTTATGTAATACATTTCAATTTTACTATCATATACCAGCATATAAGTACTAATGTTCTATATTTAGGAATATATGTATTTTTTTGTATATTTTTAACTTTTAAAAAATCAAATGAAAAACAAAAAACTAAAAATTCAATGCGATTTTCATTCAATAATCTCGGGATTGGTTTTACTCTTAACCTCAAAATGCCATCATCATCATCATCAGCATAAAAATTGCATTACGTGTCATTATTATGTTACATGTCTAAGGAGTAAGTATGTAAGTAGTTTTGCATCGTCATTTTTTCAATAATAAAAAAATAAAATTAAATAAAAACAGGAAAATATATGCAATAAATGAGGAAAAAAATATAATTTTTATTACTGATCCTTTTTATTTTTTATATCCATTTTACATAAAATACACAGATTTAATATATCCATATCACAGACACACACATACATTGTAAGAAACTATTCACTTTGAAAAAATATCACCGTCGACTAAGTGCAACCCAAGTAAGCACGTACATACATACATAAAATACGTATAGAATGTTACAAGGTACAAGTACAACCGTACAACATTCAAGGCAAATAATGTATAGTAAGTAGGTGATAATATTTCTGTTTACATAAAAAATTTAATTTTTTATTTATCCTTTTTTTTTAATACAGTTTTGTTTTTATCGCATTACTTATCCTTGCGGTGGTATTGTCAGAGATTCGATTTAAAAACCAAAAAGAAAAAAAATATATATATTGCCCCATTAAAAGAATTTTTTTATGGATTTTTAAAGTTTTTATCGGCGTTTCCTTGTTACTTCTTTCCGTTCCGTTAGCTATAAAAAAAAGGAACAATAAGCATCGAAAATATATACATATATGGCATACTTAGTAATCAAAACGAGATAAGGAAGAATTTTTCTTTAATTTCTTTTTCAAAAAACGGTGCAGTAGAAAATGGACGAAATTGCCTTCAGAAAAATAATAAAATTTATACAGTAGTAATATGGAATTGGAGATTTATTAAAACTAAAACACAGCTTTAAAAGCATTGCATAAACTTTATTCAAGATTTTTTACATCATTACACCTTATAAATTTCTCCATTCACATTTTTTAACTGCAAAAAAGACAGAAAGAACTGCAATAAATGTTTATTGTTGATGCGTTAATGTGCAGGATATATATGTACAGACTTTGATATCTTTTTACGTCACCTACTTACTACACTTAGTTTCATAAAAAAAAATTAAATATAACGCATTATACCGCCTTTTGTACCTTCTACATAAATAATAAATTTTTTTATTCACTTTATTTTGTATCCTTTCTGTTAGTTTTATTTTATTTATTTTTTTTTAAATTTTTCATTTCATTATCCTGGATAATTTCTCTTTCCTTTTATTGTTAATTTTTTTTTTATTCTTGTCTCTCATAATTTTCTATTCACTGACTTTATAATTTTAATTTTTCTGAATGACGATACCAGTATAACTACATTTTTTCTTGTTTTCTTGATAAAATGAAAAAGGAAATGAAATTTACTATTTCATATATTTCGAAATCACACAAAAAGTAGATACTATCTTCTTCTTTAAAAAAATAAAAATACAATAAAATAAAGTGATGACGTTCGTACAGATAATAATAATGAAGTCTTCCGTTTTTTCTTTCGTTGAATTTTTTTCTCATTGTTTTCGATTTAAAAAAAAAAAAAAAAAAAAAATAATAATTTTTATATTAATTCCTTTTTTTGTTTTTCATTGTGAATGCAAAAATACGAAAAGAATAAAAAAAAACAAACACATATAGAGCAGAAAATGTTAAAAATTTTCAAGGATATAATGTTGATTAATTAGTATATAGTTCATTTATTTTATAGTTGTTATATATTCATTATACTTGTATATACTTGTTGTACATATAAAAATACAGAATACATAAAGATACATATTATACAGTTGAAGAAAATCTTTTTCATACACTTACGTATAGATTTTTTTTTGGAAGGAAATTATAATTAAAAACGACGATGTACGAGTATATGTAGATAAAATGAACGCAGTAGAAAAATAAAAAATCTAAATTCAGTATGAAGTGTACGTCGTTTTTCTTTTGCTGGCTATTTCCTTTTTTTTTCTATTTATTATAATTTTTGTTAGTTAGTTAAATTTTACGAAGTCGGAGTATATAATGAATCCTTTTTTATCGCTAAGAAAAAATCTAAGAAAAACTTTAATTCAAGTGTTAATAAAATTAATGCGACTAATAATAGAATAGAATAAAAACAAAAAAAAAAGGATATTTTAATCCTTAAAAATTGTTCTTCAATTTTTCAAATATGAATACACAATATATAAAAATACTAAATTTCATAATTATAATTTATAATACTATTCACAAATTTTATATCCTTTTCAAATAATAATTTAGACATTTTTTTTAAAAGCAATTCCCTCCCCAGATAGGACAAATTATTTTTCACATATTTTTACGGAATTTATGCCAAGAATTTTCATTGAGATTTTTCCTGATAAAAAAGATATTTTTTTTTTAAAAAAATTGTAACAAATTGTTGTTAACTTGTTGACTTTAAAGAACATTTTTTGAGAATTTACCCGTGAAATGATTCAAATACTTTCGATTTTTTAGACTTCAAAAAAGTATTCTAAAGAAAAAAGTTTTCAACCGCAGGAATTTTTGAAAAATATCAATTGAATAACAATTTCATTTTATTTTGTATCCTTTCGATATCTAATCATCATCACAATCCTTTCCGAGCCTTGACTTCCAACTAGAATCCCCTCTAGAAATCAGGATAGTACGACTCGTTCTTTCAGTCTCTTACACTGAGTACTCTTATATCTATATTGTCTTTTCAATATCATCCTTCTTTTACTGTCAACATTTTTAAAGACTACTCCTTTTATTGGGTTATAGTTTTCCAATCTTACCGCATGACCGATCCACCTTTATCTCCCACATTTTATTTAGTCGCCTATTTTACTATCTATTACAAGTGAATTTGTCTAGAATGAACCAAAATTACATCAAAAGGAAGAAATTATCGTAACCAAACCAAATAACCGCAGACATTTTATTTAGTTAGAAGCACACAGAAACCTTAATATCCTTAATGTTACCTGTTAAACATTATCAAAAAATTATTTACATTTTTATCCTTTTAAAACGTAAAATTTAATTTAATTTTAAATTTTTGTTTCAATAAAACTTTAAGGATCAAATCAAATAAAATTCAAGTAATTAATTTTTCCTTTTAATTTCTATATAAATATTTTCTTACATCAATGCCAACTTCAAATAATTTTATTAGTAACTTTATTATTTTACAAACCGAAAATTTAAATACTGCATAAAATATTTATATATATACGCTCGAGTACATACATACACGTATTCATGCACAATTGAAAATATGTACATACACGATGATCGTCAAAAATCCCATTCCATTCAATTTTCATATTCAAATTCAATTCAATTCATTCAAAATTCGAACTTAAGCCATATTTTTTTATTTTAAATTTCAAATTTTATAACCTAAGAAAATTCAAAAATTATTTTCTGAAATATAAAAGACGAATGAAATGTCAAAAATTTAAAACGAAAATATTTTCACGAATATTCCAAAAAAAAAAAAAATCATTCACAATTATTTTCAAATGAGTACATTATGTATACTGTATTATTATTAGAAAATTATGTTAAAAAAGTTAAGTAAGATTTATTTTCTCTAAACTGTCTGTCTGTATTTTAAATTAACAAATTTATTATTACGTAATGATATACGGATGATACAATGTAATGTACATGATATACGTTTGTGTGCGATATACGAATATACATGTACCTGTATTATACCTAAAATATACATATTTTGGAATAATTTATGTTTTTGGTTGACGTAAATTTTATTCTTGTTTTGTTTCGGTTTTAGATTTTTCCTTGAATAATAAAACCAAAACATACCTCTTATATTTATGTGGTATTATACCAATATTCATATGTATGTGTGTATTTCATTTATTAATACAAATTATATAGAAAATTATCTCATTTATTTTGCAGTATTAAGGATAAAATTTTAATCATATGCATATTAAGTAGTAGCATTCAAACGAATATAACATGCAACTACAGTGATACACAAAATATTTAGTACAAATTTAGAAATTTTTGAATAACAATTTCGAAGTACATACATACTCGTATATGATAAATGGAGTTTATTTTATAATATTATTTTCTGTATAACATTTATTTATTCCAAGAATAAATTTCTTTCAATTTAGAAATCTTTTGTGATTTTCACTTATTGACAATTATCACATGTTTCGTTCAAAAATTCTGCTATGTCAATATTTTATTGACATTTCCTTCCCCACACAAATCATTTTACTGTCATTTGCAGAAAATTAAAGCTCGTTCGCGCAAGTAGTAGAGCAACTGATTTATTGATCTTGAAGTGTATGGTGTAGAATGCATGTTTGATGTCTCCTCAAAGCAAAAGGCAAAAATAAGAAGAATAACTTTCAATTCAATACTCCCAAAGTTCACTCAGCTTTGAACGAGTACCAGCTTTCTAAGGAGCTTAGAAATGCTGATAAGTAAAATGAGAAATCTACATACTGAGTTATGTAGATCCTTATCGTGTAAAAAGAGCTTTATTCTGTATCAGTTGTTATCATTTATGTGAGTGTGTCGTTTTTGGAAAAATTACCACTTACACTAAAAAGAAAATCTATTGAGAAGAAACTGCTATTATCTTTGGTATCAGAAACTCAGTGGTTCTCCTACGCAATCCACGTAAAACTGTAGATGCATTCATGACAGCAACAAAGTCTAGAAATAACTTCATTGAAAGCTCTAACTCACCTAGAGCTGTAGCTGTATTGAAGAAGAAGAAGTAGAAGAGGGAGAAGAAGAAGAATAAAAGGAAGAAGAAGAAGAAGGAGAAGAAGTTATTCTTGAAAGTTTATCAAAACGTGTGATTTATAATTTTTTTTTATTTCAAAAAATTAAATATTTTTCATGGAATTCTTATCACCCATGGAAACATCACCCAAAAAAAATATTTTGAATATATTTTGTTCTTCACTGTACTTAGTATCATCAGTATCAGTATACGTTTATACATACGTATCACCTGTGGTATCACTTACGAACATAAATTTTTCATTTTGATTACATTTATGCGGATTTTGTTTAACAAAAAACCGACAAACATAAAAATGAAAATTTTTACAAATAAAAAAAAAAACTACAAAAACAGAATTTTTCATAAAATATCAAATTTTCATTTCATAAAATAAAATAAAATTCTAAACTAAACAAAAAAACAAATGATAATATTCATAAATATGTATGTATGGAAGTATGTACGTTTTTATTTTAAAAAAAATATGAAAATTATGAACACATAAATTTCAAATGCCTGTTTTTAGATCCTTATTTTTCACTTTCTTATTAATTTCTTTAAAGAAAATATTATTATTATATCAGATGTTTATTTATACATAATTATGTGCACACATAAATTATACATACATAGAATGTGTATATGTGTGTATATCCGCTTACATCACTCTTTAAACTTTTCAAAAATTTTACTGTGAATTACCAGTATTACATTACATTTTAGAAATTTACTCAACACATTTTTATCCTTTATTTTTTTTTATTCTTTCTTTCTTTCACAAAGTAAATTAAAATTTAATTGATGATTTACCACATTATAATAATAATAATACACATACTGTTATGTATTCACACACACACACATTTACATACGTAATAATAACAAAAATTATCCAATATATAAATGTAAGTATAATAGAATTGTTAAATATTTATAAAAGGATCTGTGGCAATAAAAACATAGTGCACAGATGTGTGATGAAAAGGATCACATTAAATTGATAAATTGCTTTTATAATTTAACCAGTAAATATACGCATAATACGTTTTGTACAGTGAAACCTTGATAACTCGAACAACAATGAGTCGAATTACTTTTTAGCTCAAAAAAAAAAAATCCTATTTCCTTCCATATACATTCAAAAACCCTTCAAGGAATTTTAGTACATTTTCTACCTCAATAACTCGGAGAAAATGTATTTGAGCTCTTTATCTCGAATAAATCAATTATTTGTGTCATTATCTCTTTTTCTCGAAGCTTGTAGATAATAATCTCGCTCATTACCAGAATTCAGTCAGACTCTTGTATTCGTATATTCATTACGGTGAAAAATCAAAAATTAGTGTTAAACGATAGTTAAAAACTATGAGTCTCTCTGAAAAATTAGAAGTGATAGAAACTGCGAAGAAATGTAATAAGAGGAAAGTCGCTGCTAAACAATTTGGCTTTCCGATGAGTAATGAATCGAAAATACTCAGAAGCATTAAAGTGATCAAAATTTATCGAAAAAAAAACGAATTACAGAATTGCCTGACTTAGAAGAATGTTTAATTAAGTGCGGATTAAGCAATTTCGAAAGAAAAAGTCGGACTGTATTCTAAGTCCCTGAAATCAATTCAATCTAATAAACATTAACTAAACTATAATTTACATTTTTATTTATTTTACTTCTGCAAATTAAAATCCTGCAGTATAAAATTTAAATTTCTCTAAGTCGAAACTTTTTGCGTCTTCCTTTAGATACGAGTGGTACGAGTTATTGATATTCCACTGTATAAACATTATATAAAGTTAGATAAGGAAACATTATAATATACATTTTAAAATTTTTTTTTTTCATTAAAAATTACATAAATTCCAGAAGTACATTATTTTTCAAATACATACAATATCATGAGTTTTACAAATTTTGTGTAATTATTATTATTGCTTGTAACTTTTCAAAAAATACTGTAGCTCGATTATTATCCTGGAAACTTTTTTTTTTAAAAAATTTTCAAAATCCCATTCATGCCTGAGAATGTAAATTTCATTATAAATTCTTTAGAAATGGAATAATTTTTTTTTTTTTTGCTTTTTTGGATTTGAGTAACTCAATTTAAGAGGATAATATACACGACGGAAACAAAAACAATTTATTTTAAATTTTCTAATAATATAACTTTTTCTTTTATGTTCAGTTTAAATAATTTTTATAAGGATAATAACATATGAAAATACTGAAACATTCATATTTTATATTAAAATATGAAATGCATATTGTATAAAATTGTAAAAGTTTTAATCATTTTCGTTTATGTAAAATGAACAGAGTTGTGTGATTAAAAGTTTTAAGACTTTAGTCGTTTAATTGAGTGCCAAAATATGAAAACAAAAAAAAAGGATATTAAACAGATTATACTCGTACACATATGTTCAAATAATAAATGATGTCAATTTTTTTTGCAAAATCATAAAAATTTATATAAAAAAGGATAAAAATGGAATAAGAACAATTTCTCTGGAAATCAATATTTATTGTATTCAGTGTTATTATTTCAATTTATTATCGAAAATTTCTCATTATATAGAAAATAACATAAAAACCACTTAATTAAAGATAACAATAAATAAAAATCAAAAATATAATAATAACATTAACACAATAATAGAGCTTTATCCTTAAATAAAATGTATAAATATTTGTTATCCTTTTTTTTTTCTTTATTTATTAATTCATAAATGCTCATTTAAGTATGAAAGTATGCAATAGGTACACTATAGTATCGTATATCCTATAAAATTATCAATTAAATTTTTGATCCTGTTAATTAAATAATTTTGTTTAATGTTTGACCATTAAAAAAGGCTCTATATAATAGCAAACTATTAGCAGTAAATAGCAAACTACTACTACTAACTACTATCACTATTACAAGTAGGCCTACATATTAATTCTTTTTTTTTTTGGAATGTCTACAAAATGTACACAAAAAAAAAGCTCTATAATATCTATTCGTTGTTGCACCGTAACACACATTTATATATAATAGTGTATAGAGTTACACAATATGAAGTTACGTAGGTATTGGCAATTAATACGTAAACTGAAATAGATATATTTTCGTCCATATATGCATACTGTACAGTGTATACACATCACAAGTGATTCTCATTTTACAATATTGTTTGTCTTATGTTGTTTGGATATTATTTAATTAAAATCTATTTGTACTGTTAATTGAATACCAATATACTTTTATATACATAAATATATACATACACATATACATATGTATGTATTAATTTTTGATATCATACCACAACACATTCTGTATACAAACATTAACGTATAAATGTGCTCAGATGTATAATGATGGGTGGATAAAGTCAAACAGAAAATTTTAAGTGAATGAAACTTGAAAAATTAAACACCTAACTACATAAAATATATTTACATATATGTATACATATGTATGTATATGAGGACATAAAATATTTTTACTATAAAAGAGTAAATAGCTATATATTGGCTTCATAAAAATTTAAAGCACCCTTGAAATATAATCTAAAATGTTATTTTAATGTTAATTTGTAATCACTCATATTCGAATTTATAGTGAATATTATATTTTATTAATTGATAAATTTTAAATTATATCCTTGTTGTTCTATATCGAGTAGATATAATGTAGAAAAGGAATTTAATTTTGAAGTGTTTATATATAGTGTATATAAATGTTTTAATAGGAATAAAAGGTGAATTTTAATTATATATGAAATTAAGTATAGATAATTTGAATATTTTGTGTACAGGTACTACGAGTATATAAATATTATGTGCTTAAGAATTGAAAGATTTTTGTAAATTTTGAACAAAAATATTTCAATTTCACAGATGTTATGTGATAGATTAGGTTTTATTAAGCCAGAAGTTTAATGTCTTGTGGTATCAATTTTCGAAATAATCTGTCCGTTTTTAAGATTAAAACTTACCGAACAAATAATGATGAGAAGTAGTTGAAACCAAAACTTTATATGTAATATATATCCTAGAAATTAAGGAGGCTCTGTGATGCAAGTGGTGGAGCAACTGGCCTATTAATTTCGAAGTCCATCTTCAATTTCTTCAAAAGACAAAAGTAAAAAAGTAATTTTCAATTTTTCATTTCCAATTTCCAACCTTCATTACCCCCAAAAATTCAATCAGCTTTTAAATGAGTACCAGCTTGCAGGGAGAAAGAGCTTATAAATGTTAAAAGGTCTACTTGCTTACATTACCTTACATTACTAAGCTAAGCTCTATCGTGTAAAAAGAGCTTGATTCTCCATACCAACAACTCAGTGGCTCACAATACACAATTCAACTGTAATTAGAGTAATAAAGTCCAGAAATCACTTCGATGAAAGTTCTGACTCACCTTAGAACTGTAGTGATGTTGAATAAGAAGAAGAAGACCAAAAAGAAGTATAATCTATTTCATTTCTGTACACTCATATTGACTAGCACAAAATTGACTAGCAACTAGCAACCATCAACCATTTTCGTTCCTTAATTTAAATTTCAATTATGACTGAAAATAAAAATTAACAATATCACACACTCAATTTAATACTCGTCCTTTTTTTACCCAAAAACAAAAATTCAAAAAAAAAAAAAAAAATAAATTCAAAATTAAAAGAAAACAATAAAAATTTACTGATATGACTTAAGGATATTTGAAATTTTTTCAAATGAAAAAAAATTCAACCAACAAAAAATTTATTAAAATGAAAAAATATTTTTCTTTCATTCTCATTCTCATTCTCATAAAATTATAAAATTATAATGAAGATATATTCTGTAAAAGATTCCTTAAAAAAAAAACAGAAAATTTTAATGAATTCTTTTTCTCGTAGAAAAAACAATTCATGTTATTTCATATTGAAAAAGATAATAAATAGAAAATTTATAAAAGAATTATAATAATAAGAAAAATATTATAAATTTTTAAAATTGAAATGAAAATATTTCTTTAGGCATATTTATGTATGTGTACATAAAAATTTTTTGTATCCATTTAACTACTATTTACTACTTACATACAGACAGTGTTATATCTAGTATACCGAAGGTTAATATGTAATACATCGTAGCTGCAATTTTTACGAAAATCAATTTAAAAAAATACATAATTTCTGGATATTCAAATTATCCTTATACTGTTGAGTATCAGTGACTAGTCATAAGAGCGTTGTAAATCACAAGTTGTCACTTTTTGTATTCCGCGATAAAATGTCACAACACGCCAGAATCACAAAGTTGTGATGCGCTGTGCTATTTCAGTCGTCACAAGAATAACTTTAAGGTTATGTGAAAAATATAATATATAACATTTTTCTTGAAAAAAATTTGACGTTTCAAACTCACCACTAAGAGGTAAAATTTTTGTGATTTTTCTTGTGATTACTTATTCAAAATACGAAACAGCTGATTAGTCACAAGGAAAATCACAAGAAAACCAGTCACAATTTCGTTGTGACTTGTGATGAGTCAGAGTCATAATACCAGAATAAGGGCATAATTCCTGAAAACTGCAAATTTCTAATACATTAATAGTTTTAGCTTGCCCTGCGTCTATACTAGTAATATGGTCGATAATGACAATACGAATATTGACTATGTATTAGGGTATTAGACACTGAGTTTCTGGCAATATTATTGCTTCTGCTTTGGAGAGTGTATCTACTGTTTTGCGGGTGTATCTGTACTACTCCAATTTTAATAAGGGTTTAAAAGCAAAAATGGTAAAAACTAAATGTACGTACTTACTTATAAAAAAACAACAAAAACTTTAGAAATTGACATTAAAAAAATTTTTTTTGAAAAATTGGTATAGACATATTTTTGCAAATAGACGACTCAAGTATCACATATTAACCCTCGGTATGCTATGCCGTATTTCTATTTAAATATCAGAATTAAATTAATTTGTTTATTATCTATCAAAATTTACCTATAGACCTATATAGCTGCTATGAATACATCTGCGCATATAAGTATTATACGAGTATAAGCATAAGCATAAATATCTTACATATATGTATATATCACATAAAATTCTAAAAATTTTTAAACATTATGTAAAGTATTCTTTACAGTAAAATAATTTTATTTTTTATATTTCATATTGAGATATTTTTGTGTTCTATTTAGTAAATAATTTCATGAATTCCTTTCTAAATATGTTCATTGATTTAATTTTGATTATATCTCTACTGGTTTTAAACTTCAAAGAATTCAAATTGATTTATATTCGCATACTCGTACATTACAAATAACATATACCTATTTACGTAAAAATTATACAAGAAAAAACATAATTTATTTAAACGTATACAAATACTTATTACTCTGTTATACAAAAATTAAAAAGAAACAATAAAATAATGTAAATTGTTGCTCATACATGAAATATATAACAACAGGTATTACTCGAAAAAAAAAATTATGCTAAAAAAGAAACCAAAAAGTAAATAAAATAAGCATATTCCCTTCAATTTATTTCCGTTTTTTACTTCCTTTTTTTATTGTTATATCCTTATAAATCACATACATACATACGTATACCTATTAAAATATTTTTTATTTTTTAAATATTTAAGTATCTATTATCACATATGACATGCAATGCATTTAAATTACCATATTTTAGTAGGCAATTTTATTGTGATTATTACTACACATTATGTAGTATGTATCGTTAAATGAATGAATAACACACATGATGTATTGTGCATATTTTTACTCGAATAAAAGCTAACATATGTATGTATGTATATACTAAATTATACATATTTTTAAAACAATAAAATTTGCTCCTAGCGAATCGCTGCTGTATACTAACCCAACATAATCGTACTCGTATACAATATCAACTAGTGTTAGTTAAACTGAATGAAGATATTACATGATACGAGTACAGTAAATAAAAACAATAAAATAGAATATGTAGTAAATGTTTATTAACAATTAAATATATTCATGCAAACATATACATACATTAATACGTGTGTATCACAGATATCAAATACAATTTTGAATATAATAAATTTGAAAATTTAATAAATCAGTATCGCATTCAATGCAATAATAAATTCAGTGTACCTATCACACCATTTTGACTAGTCAATTTTTCATTTTTTTTGTTTGCATATGAATAAAATAAATTTCAATAAAAAAAAAATTAAATGAAAATTGAATAATCATGGAATGTGCACACATATGTATGTATGTACATATTAGAGGTACTACATTAAACAAGTAAAAATGTACCCATAAATAAGAGAGAAACAAAAAATTGATTACAATATTAATACACATAGTTTTATAACAACGATTACGATATACGAATATTATGACGAGTATTATACGTGTACGTGTGCATGCATTATTTCATTATTGATTACGGTTGATATAAATCAATGTCAAAATGTTTGAAAGAAAATATTTTTATTCATAAAATAGAAATAATTGTATACGAGGACTCATATAAAAAGTTGAATATAAAAGTAAATGTATTATATTTCTTGAGTGTGTTCATAAGCACATGTATTGTATATATGTATACATTGCATAAATGTAGAAAAAAAAAAAAAAAATTCACAGAGGAACAATAAAATTTATGTTGAATTTACGTGCTTATGATGTAATTTTTGGTAAATAAATAAATGTGGAGTGGAGTTACATAGTTATAAATTGGTTGTATTTTTTACGTACATAAATACATACTTATTTCTGTTTGTTACACTGATCTACAAAGGAAAAATATTTCGAAATAATTTTAACTACTTAATAATTTCTGTTTGATACGTAAAAAGTTATTTATTAGTTTAAGTTTTCATGATTCTTTGTATTTTAGGAATCTAGCAAAAGCGATTCTATCCTTATTGAACTCTTGATACAGATTATTATAAAAAGGTATAACCTCATCGTCAGTAATTTTAATCTGACAGTTTTGCTGTCAATTTTCAGTTGATACAGTTTTGTCACTTCATATAAAACAAGGACTAATGAAAAATTTCGTAAATGCAATGAACAAAAATAGAGCTGCTTTTTAATATCTTCATGAAAAATTTTCCAGATTATAGAAACTGAGATTAAGGAAGGTAAATATTCGCCGTTCCTCAAATAAGAAATTCATTTAAAGATGATAAGTTTTACTGTGACAGAAGATTTTCGCCTCATGGAGTATGACTTTTTAAGAAATAATCAGGAGGACATATTTTGATTTTATTCAATACCAAAACTGGGTTGTAACTTGTAACATAACCTTGAAAATCCACATTTTACATTTTCATCTTGACTGATTTACGAACAATTGTGCTGGGGATTTAGAGCATGGAGAGCGATTCCAACAAGACATCGCAATTATGGTAAAACGATATCAGGGAAAGTATAACGATAGTAGAATGTTAGCTGGTTATTACTGGACTGTTTGTCGAGACGTTACAGAAGAAGAATACATAAGCGGGCAGATATAATAATTACTTTTGTATTCTGCATTTAAAAATCAATTTAGAAAAAGCTACTTTACTTGAAGAATACTTTATTAAAGTCAAAAATTTGTAGACCAGTGTTATTATCGTTTGTTAGTAGTAGTACTGATGTAAATTTTATATGCTAAATATAATACGATTATAATGTAATTCATAGAATTCATTGTATAGCTTTTATTTTCATTACATTTTTCTCATTGTTTTTCTTTTTTTTTCAATTGTATATCATATCATATCGTATATTGTGTAAACATAACATGCTCCTTTACTTACGTTCAATTTAAGCTTCTTTTTTATCTTCATTTATTATATTTTTTGTTTATAAGCAATTCAATTTATTATATGAGTATTTGTATTGTGTGTAGTACTCAATCTCGAGTTATATGTTTTATATATCGTGTTTGACAGCAGTTAAGTCATAAAAAAAATGAAACAAAAATAAAATAAATCAACTAAAAAGGAATACACAACCCAATTATACATATGTATATGAATGCATGTATATTCACCTTTTTTGTGTTTATTTTTTAGTGTTTATTATCCTTATATTATTGTCATTTTTTTTATTATTTTTTTTTTGTTGTAATTATTGTTTGGTTTTGTTAAGTTTATGGTTTTAAGTGACTGCAATTAAATAAACAATTATTTTTGTTGACACTTGTTTAAAGTTTATATTTTCATTTTTGTATGTATATATGTATGTGTCTGCTTTGTTTTGAATATTATTTAGATTTGTATTCACCAACCAAGATTATCTTTTATCTTGGATAAAGTGTATTCATCAATGTCGATTATAACATTATTCGGATATTTTTAATACAACCTGAGAATTGTATTATATAAATATCATTTGAACATAACCTTGTTATTACAGCAACAGTACAGTACCCACATAACCTCATTTTCATTTTGTCATATAAAAATACTAGGTTTTCGCAATCAGTTGATGTGTTCGACACTCCGAAAATGAAATCCGAAAACAAATGTAATCTAAGTTGATGAATGAGCTGAAATTATATCCGGCTAAAATATATCTGACAGGTAATCATGGTTGATGAATACGACCCTTATTGTATACGAGATATGGGGCATGTTGAATATTGTTTTATATTTCTTTACACATTTTTTTTTTCACAATTTTAATCCAAAAGCAAAACATAAAGCAAAAGAATCAAAAAAGGAAAGATTAAATACGTGATTAAACGTTGATACTTGAAAATTTTTAATTCGATTCATGCGAAAATAATCTGTTCATGTTCATTATTTATGTTCATTAAAACAATTCATGTTCAAAATTTATTCAAAAAATTCAAAAAAAAAAAAGAGAAAAAAAAACATCAGGATTCGTACGAAAAAATAATTTATAATCTACCCCACCTATGTATATTTTTTATATGTCTGTGTGTATAATTCATTATTGTATGTTTATTTGAAAGGAAAAATGAATTAAAATCGATTTACAATTTTAACATTATATTCACGTGATAAATAAAATTGAAATAATAAATTTAATTATTGAAGAATTTAATTGTCTAGAATCATTTTATTTTCTATTATTTTTTGTTCTAACAAAAAAAATTATTCTCGTGTATTTACTAATTTAACAATTTTTCAATTAAAAAAAATATTTGTTAAAAATATTAAAGAACAATGAATTGTGTACTGAAAAGTATAGCAATTACTATCAATTATTTTTCTATTATTCATGAATTGATTTTGGTAAATGTTTAGCAAAATAAATGCTATTCAATTTTAAGGATTTTCGTGCCTATAGATTAAGCAAATAAATGAATTTCCTGAATAACCCATTATAAAATTTGTTTTATAGAAGTGCACCCTACTTATAAATGCTTTTAAAAGAAAGAACCCTCATCAATCATTTGAGGATGACAGTATAATTCTTACAATTACGTAATATACTAGTCTTCAATCCTAAAGCTGTATTTCCACATTAATGATTTAATTTGTTCTGAAATAAAAGGTATAATATTTGTATTTTTCTGCTAATCTGTGATCAGATTTGAATCCCTGACGGGAATGATTATAATTAATAATTTCATTTTTAACTAAATAATATTTTTTCTAACGTCTCTCTGAAATAAATTTCAAGGAAATCTTATGTATGTAAGGATATATTTTCTTGTATTGCAATATATCATTTTTAATTAATTTTTGGTTTTCATTTATCTTCATTACAAGAAATGTATAATTAAACATATTTTTTGTTTACTTTATTCGATTATAAGGGATATTGTAAGGACATACTGAAACCTGTGATTTATATATTTATTCAACAGCCTATTGTATCACGTCTGTGTCCCAGATTAGATTTCATAACAAATGGCTTTTTTTTTAAATATTCTTCAGTATCATCATGAGAAAATTGGGCTGGTATAGTGCAACAATTTTTAAATAAATAACTTCCTTTTTTCTTTGACTTTCTAAAATTTTCTTTAATTATTGTATTCCATGAAAAATACATTTTACTTAAAATTGTACAAAATATATTCAATAATCATTTGTTGATATCACTTCCTTGCCAAATGAAAATTTATTACAATCCAAAAAGAATTATAAATTGTAGATAATAATCGAATGAAAACTCTATAGAGTAACAAAAAAACGAATTAAGGATACCTAGTATAACAACAAAATATAAGGCAAAACCTGTTACCGTTGCAAGGCTATTTTCAATCAGTAAAATCCTTTTTGTTGCTCTCTGTACGTACATACTATATCCTGTAAATAATTCAATTATTTAATTATATTTTATTTCTTTTCTCAATCGATAGTCTCTTTCATTCAAATTTTTTCTTTCATTTTCTTTTTTAATCAATAAATTTTTATTCAAATATTTTGTTTTGTATAAATTTCAATTTGATTCGAATTAAATACACCAAAATACACACACACACACACACACACACAGAAAATGCACATAAAAAACAAATATGAAAAGTATTTGAAGTAAAATAAATAAAATTGTAATAACACAATATTAACAACAAGGCAAAATAAAAGAAAATTTTGGAAACTTTCTCTTAATATTTTTCCTTATTTTTGATCTAAAATTGTTTTCATTCTCTTTTTTTATTTTTACGTTCTTTAACAACAAATCAAATTTAACAACACAAATTGTTTGATTGTAAACAAAATTTCTTTTGTCACATTATAGTATGTAGGTACATATATAGAATTGAATTTGTTTTCCGAAATACCACAAAACTTATTTTTATTATAAACTTTTCAATTTAAAATTAATTTCATTCAAAGAGAGCAAAAACAAATTAGTAAAATGTTTAATTTATTTAATTTTTTTTTTTTTTTGTAAAAACTTTAAACATCAATTTAACTAAACGAGAATAGAATTAACAAGATTATTAAAAATAAAAAAGGATGTATGTACATAATATGACGAATGTATTTATGATTTAGTAGTGTAGAAAATGTAGAGTAAACTTATTAATGAAAAATAAACAAATTGAAAAACATTTATTTATACAAATTTAATATATTATTCGTATGTGTATATGCAGTATATACTTAAATACTAATTTTGTATAATTTTATATAAATTGTTTATTCTCCAATAATAATTTAAATATAAAATGTAAACAAAACGAAACTATACAACGAAAAAACAGAAAAACATAACAACACACTACTCTCATACCAATACTTATATTCTCGCAGTGAGAGGAATTCATTTTAAAAATGATATTTTTCTGCTCAAATGAAATGAATGAATAATTTTCTCTTTCCTCATAGTAGGTACGTAATGTATGAGTATGTACATATGTACATGATTTTCAATAAAATTAAAATTTTGTTTAATTTTCGAATTTATTTTAATCAAATATTTTCATTTCACTATATATACAAATAACGTACATTTTCTATTGTAAATATTTCGAATTTCAAAAATATTAACTTATTCAGATCACATAATCACTTAATGAACATACATAATGTACGTAATTACGTTATTTATATGTATAAGTCTAAATTGAGGGTATATTCATTTCAAATTGTAGACTTTAGTCAACACGTAATTTAACGACCTAGAGTAAATCAAAATTACATGAAAGCATCTCGTCCAGTATAATAGTAACTTAACTCTTCTTCAAATTCATATATTATGTGACACAAATTCAAACAATCTTCTAAAAACATAGTCACAAACTTTCAAATTCCATCTGGTAAATATGACAAGCAAGTTATCAAACTTTGCTTCACACAAAAATTTGTTTACGAAGTTATTCTATGCGACTAAAAAGTCTTGTTCAGATTTATGCAAAGCTCGTAATTATCGGAAAAAGCTTCAAAGTCTAGTAAAAATACGACTAGCTAATAATTACGCTACTCATGCGAATTACGAGGCATTCAAGATTATCGAATATAAAGGGTCGTATTCATCAACCAAAATTATTTACCGAATATATTTTATCCGGATATAATTTGAGCTTATTTATCAATCTAGTAGATTAAATTTTTTTTTCGGATTTCGTTTTCGAAGTATCGAACATGTCAGCTGATTACGAAAAGTTAGTATTTATGTATGACAAAATGAAAAAGAAGCTGTCTGTTGGTGTGATCATATAATATGAGTTCTGGTGCTGTTGCTGTTAACAACAAGGTTATGTTCAAACTATATTTATAGTACCACTCTCAGGTTGTCTTAAAAATATCCGAATAGTGTATAAATGGAGGTTGATGAACACACTTTATCTCTTTACACTTAGGGACACATTATAAATGAATTTAGAAACACAAATAAGTTTTCATTATGAAAATTTTTGACTTAACTGACATTCAAAATGAATATAGCTTCAATGTGAATTGTTTTGTTTTGAATTAAAAGTTATTTAAATGATTTTAATCGAACACATAACATGCATGCATACATGGATATACAAATACCTGGTAAATACTTTCATAATTCATTGGTTCAAGCTTCGAGTAGCATTAATATTCCATTATTTTATAACTTTCATATTTCACATATTTGTTCATCAGATACGCTTTTGTACGTATGAATTTGTTCATACCTACACTGACACATAATAGAAAATACATGTATTCATATTATATCGTATATGAATAATATGTATCCTCTTTTATTTGCAATTTCAATATGAACAAATAATATTTTATTGATAATATTTAGGAAATAATATCAAACATCTGCTACTCTGCTATATACTTACATACTCGTACATATAATATTCTCGCATAATGCTGAAATACTCTTACACATTCATACGTAATATGCATGCGAATATCTGTACCAACCATATTATATCCTTTCTGTCAGTTTGATATTTAAACATATGTCAGTATCTTTGATACTTAGTATACATATTTTATTATTTCTCTATGATATTATATAAATTTCATTTTTTTGAAATATGAAACATGAATAAAAAACAAAAAAAGAAGAATAAAATTTAAATTTACAATTTAAATTCTTTTGAAATACATATATTATGGCATTTATCCTTAAATCTTTGTACATATGTACGAGTATGTATGTACATTCTAAAATAAATCTCTCTAGAATTTTAGAAAAATTATAATAAAAATTTAATACCGAAATGTTATAACTTTTTTAAACATTTTTTTCTTCATTCTTTCATGCTATCTACGTATATATACTTACTTTTTATCATCTTCCTGGATTTTTTTATCATCTGACAAAGTATGTATGTGTATGTATACTTACGACGCCTTTCACTCCACATTATGTAATGTACAGTACAATCTACATTATTCGAATTTTATTTTTAAGAAATTTCTTAAACTTTTTACCACTTTATATTACTCACACACTTCTTCAACATATAAACTAGCATACATGCTTACGTACATTCGAAATAAAGATTTACCAACCTTGATGATGTCACGTGTGGGTCATTTTGTTTTTTTATTTCTGTTGCAGATATTGCAAAATAATAATTTTTGTTTTTCTGTTTTTTTTTTTTTTGATTTTCTCAGTTTTTTTAACTTTTTATACAATTTACTCATTTCACATATACATACATGCATGTTGTACGTCAAATGATGTGAAACTTTTACTTTAGTTAAAAGAAAAAAAGAAAAAAAAAATTTTTTTTTACATATTAGATAGACAACTTCAAATAAATTCATCCATACAATGTATGTTCGAGTATAATGTACGTACACATCATAGATGCATGCATACATTATATATATGCATGTCCTCATGATAATATAGAAAATGTGAAAATAATGTAATATAAAATCATTGAATACAGGATGTTAACTGAAATTTAAATAATTTCATTCTGTATCCTTGTTATATTTCTATATTCACAGTGTTATCTCTTAAAATAATATTCGATTTAAATTGTATGAGTGTTGGTACTAGAAATTTTTACAATAATTTTAGAATTTAATATTACTTAATTTTCAATATGTACATATACATATACGCAAGGACATACATATGTGCATGTAACAGTGTATGAATTATTTACATGGATGATTTGGCAAAATTTTAATTTTCGAAAAAAAAAAATTGAAATAAATCAAAGAATGAAATGAAAATACGAGTATTTTCATGTGTTCGCTCTTCTTTCATATCACATTTACGTTGATTGCATTGATTGCACATAACTAAAAGACACATATTCTTTACCGGTCATTTTGGAATTCAGCCAATAATTTATATTTGAAAAAATTTTATAAACGAAAATTTTATTGAAATATTTAATTATGTTCTTCAAATCTTAATCATATACATTTATCTAAGTAATGTACCTAAATTTCCTCCTGCTACTAATGTATCAACTTTTATTTCATTTATCCTTAAGTTATCTCGTATACGAAATAGCTAATTATTCTCCTTCCAAAAAAATATAACAATTTGTTTTAATTTTCATAAAACGAAACGAACAATTTATAATTCATCACAATAATTTTTCATTTTCAGACCGAAACTCACCCCGATTTGTAGCGCCAGTGATGATGATGATGATGATAATTTTTCCATATTTCTAATATTTTGCTTACATAATTCAGATATTTTATTATTAGATTTTTTTAAATGATAAATTCTTAATGACTTTATACATTCCAAAGATCATAAAGCTATTCTAGCCAATTGGTAAAGCTTTGTACTCGTATTATTCTTTGTACATTCACGTATTATCTTCGTATATACGAATATCTACTAAAAAGTATTTTCTTTCATTCACATATTGTTAATTTGTTTTAAGCTAATTGAATTTTTATTTCTTAGTGTATTTCCATTTTCTTTTGTTTGCTTTTATAATTTCAAGAAATATCATAGGTCATCATCAAATAATAGTTTTCACCTATGTAATTTGTGCTTTATGGTTTATATACTTAAAATGAAATTACTTACGAGTTATTATCTTACAGGTCATGGTTTTACGTTTTTCTTTTCCCTTCTTTTTTCTTGTTTGCTTTTAAAAATTTCATTATGAAAATGCTTTTTTTTTTGTAAGCGACAAAATTTGAGTTCAAGGATAATTAAAATAATGTTGTAATAATAAATACGAAAAATGAACAAGAGAAAATTATTTCGACATTTTCTAAGGAATATACAAAATAATAATTGTAATATGAAAACGTTTTCCGACTACATAATTTAAAGGACTCTAACTGCAGTAGGTATACAGTATAATCGTATTGTTATGATTATATAAGATAAATTTTGGTCACATATTCTCACATATTATAGACGTTCTAAATATACAAAATATTATCAAATTAAGTATCTACAAATTAAGTATCTAAAGATTTCAGAAAAAGAAAAACTAACCACACAGAATGGAATATGAAATGAATGCAATCATAATTTGTAAAATTTCATTTCATAAAATGTTGAAATTCTCAATGAAAATTGAATAGATTTTACAAAGACTTTGTATGAAATCTAATAACCATAATTACTTAAATTTGCAATTCTTTTGAATTGTGATTAAAGGTCAATGGAAGAAACTTTTCTCTCCATTTAAAATCTAGTACGTAAAAAACTGCTCAAATAAACCTTCAATAAAGTGGTCAAGAAAACTTTCACATTTTTTTTTTTGATGTCGTACGCTACTCGAAATAAAATTAAATGTAATTTTTGTGTTGTAGGTGAGATGGCGTTGTTGTAAAAATTATAACTTCTTCGCCAAAAATGAAGATATATCACACGATACTTCTTTGGAGGAGAAATTCCGAAATTTTGTGTGTGTTTTGTCAGCAGAGATTGGATTGGAGGAGTAAAAATAAAGTAGACAAATTTCTGTCAAAATTTCTTTACTTCTGCGAAAATTACTTCTCCAAAGATAAATGTCAAAATTTCTTGACCAATTTGTTCTTCGCAGCATACTAAGAGCTTAACAACAAAAAAAGATAAAATGAAAACCAAAAGAATTATTCAAATCTTCTCTTGTTTTCCTTTTACAACTTTCAATTCCGAATCGAATTAAAATCGTATAGCCATGACAAATTTTATTTAAAATACAATGATCCTTAAAGCCAAACAACCAATATAAATACAAAATAAATACCATAGTTTGTACGAGTACAATAATATCAACAATAATATTCTTACCCACTACATGTACTTTTGCTAAGATTCATTCTGTTTATCTTCATGTTTTCCTGCATAATAATATGAAAAAACAAGGACTCAATTAAGTTAATTTTATAAATTCAAAACTTACATATAGTATATGTATTTGTACCGTATATACTCGTAATAGAATACTTACTAAACTTTTACACTGATAAAATACAAAGTATTATTTGTTATGGGAAATCCTTTCTTTAACACTTCAGTTCACTTATTTTAAATGCAGCGAATGTAAGAACAATCTAAAAGTAAAATAAGCAATAAATGAATAAAACACACATAAATATGTACGTGGATATAAATAAATTTATTTGTAATGTGCTTTTATATTGTGTACAGTTTACACTACTTCTGGTTAGGAAAATCTACACAGACAATAATTTCGAATGAATAAACAAATGGATACAATAATAATATAGGATGTGATGATAAAAGCTAATGGAACAATTGCATATACAAAATAGTTAATAGGTACTTGTACCCGCACAGCACACGAATAAACTGAAAAGAGAAGATTGTAAGAAATATTTTTTATAAATAATCTGCATTAAAACCTGCTCTCTATCTCTATATAACATCACTAAACAATGTGCATTTTCAAGATAAATCGAGAAGTATAACATAACTATGCGTATAGCTTTAGTTATAGCTTTATTTAAATACCGATTCATAAGAAAATAATGTCCCTAGTCTAGGAGTTGTAGGGGATCTCTATAATGCAGGCATACCACAACCGCACAAGTATTCACATATTAAAGGTAATTTAGTATACAATATAGTATCCATTCTTGCGTTTAATGGTTTTGATTAGACCCTCTCTATCTTTGGTATTATTTTTCATATTTTCTTTGTTTATTATTTCCCACCTTATTCTTTATTTTATTCTTTCGTTTCACTTAAGTAAACAACAACACTCATGTATCCTGTGAAAATTCATTCCTTTTAAACCATGTTTTATAAATTGCGGTGTATTTATCGTCGTATAAAAGTGGAAAAGAAAAACACCAGAAAAATGAAAATAAATATTTAACACACACTCACACACAAGAAAAAAAAACAGAAAACTCTTTTATAAAATATGTACTCTATATACTACACACACATACTTGTGCAAACACAAAATGAAAGGCACAGTGCATGTGTTCAAATCTATAGACAATTTTCTTTGTTTTAAACTTAAAATTATTTACCGCAAAATCTAATCTTCCATACGACCATAATGCACACACATAAACGAACCAGCTAAATATCTGTGTGTGTGTGGGAAATTGGAATATTTTATAAAATACGCATATATGCATAGCTATAGAGAATGCAAAAAATTATTTATTCATTGTCTTGTCTGCATGTGTATGGAATATTTTTAAGATATTTGCTCGATATGAAAGTATGGCAATTATTAAAATGAAAAATGTCGTATACAGTCATAAATACTCGTATATTATAGAAAAATTTCATACTACGATCGTATTATAAAGCTTCTCTATAGAGAAGATAATGGCGTAAAATAAATAAATAAATAAATACTTATTTATACAAAAAAATATGTATTATGTGAACAGACAATATAGTAGGATTTATCCTTAATCTTATCTCATCGGAAAATTAGATTTTAAATTTAATTTTTTTATCATTGGTATAAACACAAAATATAATTCACATTCACTTACTATACATATAATACGATACAAAATCCTATGTTAAACATTTAACAGTTAATATTGTCGTATACATTTATGTGTATACTCTTACACAAATATATAGTATACATACAGTATACGTGTACATATAATGGGGATCGCTTAAGGATAATATTCACATCTGTGTTTATTATTATAACGTTTTGTTGCGTTTATCGTTTTTATTTTTCTTTAAAGTAAGTGGTTCTTTAGTAAATTATTGCTTCTAGGTTTTCACTTTTTATACTTATTTTCATTCATTTTTGTTTTGTTCTGTTTTTGTTCAGTTTTTTTTTTTTTTTCTTGTATACAAACCCAACACACAAACGAAAAAAGTAAAACAAAATTACATAAAATGTGAAAACAGGACAAGAACAGTATAACTGCAAAAAGACAAAAATAAACGAGAAACAAAAACCAAAAAAAAAAACAAAAGCAAAAAAAAAACGAAACGAAACAAAATTAAAAGGATGTTTTAAAATATCACTATGCTCAGTTTAGCGTGAAATTTATGACTTTTGAGTGTAGGTGTATATAGAGGTAGGTACTCGTAATTCGTATTCGTTATGCATGTATAATGCAAACTGTACTGTAAATAATTTAAGAAATAAGAAATGAAAAGCAAAAAAATAAGCAAGAAAAAGATTAAAAAACAAAAAAAAAAACAAAGATAAAAGTAAAATGAGAAGAACCAAATTTGTTTTTTTTTTTTTGAAGTTTTTTTTCATTTAAAAAATTGTACACGCTTAACTAATTACAAGAGAAAAATACGAGCATGAATGTATAAGAATGGGAATATACACAGGTGTATATGATAAACATAAAAAGTACCGCCATTTTGTGTGTAAACCTGTTGTCAAACAAAATATCTGGTAATTACATCAATGTATAGACAGGCAGGTAACATATAGTACATATATAAAAATTGTCAAAGATGAAAATTTTAAATATAAGCAATTTCAAAGTAAACAAAAGGCTCCTTTAGGCTTTTATAACAAAATGATGTGATTGAAAACGAAATCAATATTATTTGTAATATATCCTTGAGAGCTATAAAATTTTTTTTGGGATTTTTTTGTTTTTTTTTTTTCATTGTAATTTTAATACTGTCGCATGTCAAAAATTCTATTCCATATCATTAACTTTTTGTCCATTATCGCCTGTATTCTGCATCGTTTGTATAAATACCTATACATATATATTCATTGTCTCTTTATCAACAGTTCAACAGTTTACATTACACATTACGAAGCGAGTAGTAAACATTGAATATTATTGAATTATAAAATCGTCTGTAAAAAAAAAAAGAAAATAACTTAGTTCACTTGTGCGGAAATTTTCTTATCTTTTTTGTTTCATTTTCAAAAATCATTTCCTCTGCTTACCTCATAAATTTTTCAACGTTTTTCTTTTTTAAATGAAAATACGTCATTCTTCTTGTTAAATCTGATAGTGTATAAATAAAATAAAAAAAAAAAAAACTTTTTTATAATATATTTATTTTTTGTATTTTTTTTTTCGACTAATCCTTGGAAAATTAGATTTTGTTTTTTCTGTCATTCCTTTTTTTTTTTTTGCTTTTTTGTTTTTGTCAAAGCACTTTTACTTTTTTCGACATTTATGTATATTTCTTCTTATGCATTTACTTTTCATTTTTCGTCCTTTATTTACATAATATTTTCTTTGCCATTTAACGTTTTTCTTCTCATTTTTGTTACCTTTTACTGCCTATACTATAGAAATTTACAACACTAACACTATTAAATGTTAAAAGTATCATGAATAAACACATTAATAAGTTGTACACATACTCGTTCATGTACACAGTAGTTAGTAGTTTATGTAAATAAATTTTTCATCATATGTATACATATGTATGTTTGTCTTTGTTACCTTTACTTTACCATACATATGTATATTTGTTTAGTATCCTTTCTGTAATAAAAAAGAAAAATAATGTACCAAAGTTAAAATACATTATATATGGATATGATGAATTTATCTTTCATTTTGCTTTTTTTCAGTTTCTTTTTTATAGATCCTTTTTATTTTTTGTTGCTTAAAAGTTAAAACGTAAATGATACAAATTTATTTTTCAAAAGAGTAGAAAAAAAAAAGGACGATATGAACATAGAAAAAAGCATTAGGTTATTATATTCGTTGTGCCTATAAACTTTAAAACTAGAGCATGATAAAAAAAATTTGTAATGAAATGACAGCAACAAAAAGCAAAAAAAAAAAGCAACAACAACTTTTGCTTATTTTGTCACGATTCATTTTACTACTTTTACTACTCTACTATACTATTCTATTACTACTACAGAGATATCTACATGCATAATATGTATCATTGTATACTATACTACCTATGTACATATTAACATATTAATAATAAAAGCAAACAAGGAATACAAATTCTATGTACCTACAAACAATTTATTTAAGATAAAAATGAAAATTATCATTTTCAAAAAAGGAAAATTTGTATTTTTTTAATAAATACAAAACAACAACAACAACAACAACAACAGTAACAGCAACAGCATCAAAAATATAAATAGACATGTGTACTTGTATATAAATACGAGTATGCATATGTACTGAAAATTTGAAAAAAAAAAAATTAAAACCTAGATATAAAATGTGAAGATATGCGAGTACATATACTATATGTAAATGCATGCATATTACTTTTTCTATGCGTATACGACGACAATAATTATATTGTTGTATTCGTACTCGTACTATACTACAAAAAATAAAGGACAAAAATTAAAATTAAAATGAGAAGAAATAATGTAACAAAATAATAATATTTAGGTATATCCTTTGTATATGTTTTTTTTTGCTATAAATTAGGCGTCGTATTCACTAATCACGATTATTCATCAATCTCGACTATACACCCTGTTCGGATATTTTTTAAGATAACATGGAAGTGGTACTACATAAAGATCGTTTGAACATTATTCGTCTTCTTCTGATGGCGTTACACCCCAATTGGAGCCCTGACCTCCTGTATAGCTTGTCTCCAGTCCACTCTATTCTTGGCCTCTACCTTCCAAATTTCTAATGTGCAGCATAAATTTCGCATCCTCACTGACTGCGTCAATCCATATTTTTCTGGTTCTAACCCATAATCTTTGGCCTTCTAAGTCAGATTCTGGTAACTTTGTAAGTGATTATCGTTTGAACATAACATTGTTTGTTAACAGCAACAGCAACATACCAGCATTCACATATTATAATCATCAAACTACATAACTTCTTTTTTATTTTCTAATAAAAAAATACAAATTTTTCGCAATCAGCTGCTATGTTTGACATTTCGAAAATGAAGTTCGAAAACAAATTTTATTTGGGTTGATGAATAAGCTGAAATTATATACGGCTAAATTTTTTTTTTTTTAAATATACATATATACATACAATTTATATAGTATATATTAAGTGCATGCGGATACTCAGTCCAATATGGCACCGCCGATCAGTAATTTCTTGTCAGATATATCATCCAGTAATCAGTTACTGGTATACATTGCTGATGGGAAAAATTAATGATCGACTTGGGCAAGAGTAGCGCGCTGGCTGAGGTTCGAACCGTGATCTCAAGATCACAAGGCAGACACCCAACCTTCGAGCTATTCAAGCCCTCATACGGCTAAAATAGATCCAACGGATAATCTTGGTTAGTGAATACGACCCTATATATTTCAATACATTTATACAAGTATGTACATAATATATTCCTTTTCTGTATTTGAATTTTCTTTTTTATGAAACGGATATAAAAATTTATGCTTGTATATCTTTTTTTTCCTGAAAAAAGAAAAAAAATTATACAAATCTACACAATCATATACATATAAATAGCTATATATATGTGTGTAAAGTTGTATGTAAAGTTGTTATATCAACAATAAATTTTTACTCTACATTTTATTGTCTACACATCTACATATATGTACATATGTGTATGTTTTTGAACTTTATCATCACTACTATGAAACAAAAATAAAAAAAAAATGTATTTACAAATCGTAACAGTAAAAACAAAAAAGGATATTTTACTCTCTTTTCTATATTATATCTAAATGTGTGCATAAATATACATAAATACCTATATGTGTTTTTTACATTAACAGATATATATGTATGTAATGTATGAACTTAAAATATTAAAATCTGATTCTTATATATTATGTTTTATATTTTACATGTTTTCTTTATTATTATTATTTTTATTTTTATTTTTGTTTTTTTCTTCTTTTTCTCCGTTTTTTATTATTAAATTCTTTTTTATTTTATGTTTTTGTCGAGATAATAATAATTTTTTTATACGATGACACAAATGTGTTTCATTTATGTGTACTTACGTGTACATACAAAATGTAGATAGAATACATACAATACATGCAAATACTTTAGATATTCATACATACATATGTACTCTCGTACATGTATGTGTGTATGTTATCAATGGAAATAATAGTACAAAATGATAATAAACAAAAACAAAAAAAATAATTTTTACAACACAAACAAAAAAACATAAATAAATAAAATAAAAAATAAAAATCAAAAAAACACAAATGTTACACATTGATTATACAAACAAACATTTTTTTGTTTTTTTGTATAGATACCTAAAAAATTATGTATATGTATAAATAGGAATACATAATGTATGTACATACGTACCCATATGTAATATAATTGTTGTTTATTTCATTCTTCTTCTTTGTTTGCTTGTTTGTAGATACAAATAATTTTTTGTGTATACAAACATTCATATTATATACAACATATCTATCTAAATTCAAATGTGTGTATGTGTGTGTGTGTGTGTACTTATGTGTGTATATTTTAATGAATTCTAAGCCAAAAGAAAATATAATAAATACATATACATTATGTACTATGTATACAAATGTAGATGATGAGATGTAGAAAAAAGAAATTATCTATTCTTTTTTTTCTACTCCTTATATGATGACGTTGATTATGATTATGAGGTCAAAAAATAAAATCTAAAAATAAACATGTGAATGTAAATTTACACAAATACATATGTAGACACACACCTATACAAACATATTTACAAATACGTATACATTTTATATGTTAACGGATCCATATACCCTTTGTAAAATTTGTCTAAAAATGAATTTCATCAACATATGTAAACGCGCATATGTGTGTATGTGTTAAGGTTCACTAATACAAATATACGCCAGTACATTAATTTGGTAGAAAATGTTGTATCATTTTCATCGCAGTTACTGTTACACATTACCTAGTACCCTACAGTACATGTTAGCAACATTAAAGGAGCAGGGAATATAAAAGTATCTCATTAATAATAATAATAATCAGTTTGTTACAGGGTTATGGTTATATACGTACGTATAAAAGTACAAAAAAGGGAACGTGGTGTATAGGATGATTTCTAGGATTTTACAAATTTTTATGATGTAACAATTTTTTAAGGATATAAATTTATAAGTACTATACCATATATAATTTCATGTACAAGTATTATGTACACGAAACTCATACATCAGATGTATATACTCGTATATCTATATATGTATATATATAACAGATACAAGCACATTATATCCTTTAAAGTAAAAAACGTGTAAAAATTGAAAATTATTATACATTTGTTTAATTTTTAGGACATGATAAAATTTTACATTTTATAAAATCTAAATTTTTATTGTTTGCATGTAATGTTGGTACTATGTCAAAAGGTAAAATATTTAATAGAGAAAATATCCTTTATGTTGCTATTTGAAAAAAAAAAAAAACTCACACTCATATAATATGTAATATAGAATAACAAGCAATCAAAAATATGAAACAAAAATGAGAAAAATTATTACAGTATTTTTACAATAAATTTGAGGACAAATCTCAGAGAAAATAATAGAAAAATCTGTACATAAAAAAATTTTATCCTTTTTTTTTATACATTCATAAAAATATAATAAAAAGATACTGAATATATACATTTTTTATTTACTATTTATTTTTCTTAAAATAATAAAAATTTTTATATTTATTTCACATGTTTCATATAGAGAATTTCAAGAATATACATACATACAAACATTTCAGCAGTTTATAAAATTTATATATATGTACTACATTCCATGTTATGTGAGATTAGTATACAAAATATGAACACAATCTCTAAGGAAATTAAATTAAGTGTACATATACTCGTAGATTCTACAATTTGTTAGAATAGAAAAAAAAATTAAAAAAAACTTTTTGTACATAGAATGAAATTTTACACGTTTTGACAATGTTTAAATTATTCCCTTTATTATAATGTGAACTAAAAATCAAAATAAACAAATTAAATATGTACATAACTTGGAATTGTAAATTACTCGAAGGAGTATTATATACATATGTACTAATTTACTTTGAATAAGTTCGTAAACTGTAACTGAAATGAAAAATTAACAAACTTTGTACATACTGCCATGTATTACTATATTCTCTGATTTTTTCATTTTCCATTATATTCCATGAATATTCTCAAGAGAGATTTCCAGAGTAGTATCATGTAGTATCGTATTACTGGGGTAGTATATATAAAGAAACAAAATCTAAGACGTCAAAAGACTAATTTTACGTTCAAGAAATAAAATTTTTAAAAATCCTACGTAACATTATTTTTATTTATTTATTTTTTATTTTTAAAAGTAACAGGAAGCAAAGGTAATGAATGAAAACCAGGGCACATATTATTATTTTTTAAAACATTTCCCATGAGTTTTTTATAAATTTCTTATCTTATACATATATAAGTAGCTGTTTTGCACAATAGTTTCGTTCCTTTTGACAAAGTAAAGTACTCCTAAGTAGTTGCAGTTGTGATCATCTATGCAGCCTCTTGTATTCGAGTAATTTGCTTGACAGTTGTTTGGTTAGTTAAGCCAAAATTTGCTGTCAGATGTTTTTCTGTTTCAATCGTTAGAGATTAAAGAAATAGGTTTATGTCTATAATATTTTTATTATTCTTGTTATTCAATAGGTGGCTTTTTATTGTTTAAGATTATGGAGAATCTAAAATCAACAACAAAACAAATTTGAAACAACATGACAGCTGAAATTTGAGCACGGCCAACTGTCACTCCAATATTTATATTGCCTTAGATTTGTTGTATGCCTTGAAATTTGAGGTTACTTTTTACTTCCAAGCAAAAAAATTGCGTTCCATATACAATTCACTCCCGAGTACTTGGGAGTACTATACTTGGTCAAAAGGAACGCAACTAAGTAAATTATTATATAAAATTATCGTAAAATTATATAAAATTTTTCCAGGAAGTTCTGTACGATTTAATTACAAAGTTAACTAAGAATTTTTACTTTGCTTTTACTTTATATCCTTTTACAAGACTATATATCTAATTCAGATTATATTACCATATATAAAAATTCTGTATTTTGTATATAGGCGCAAATTATAAATGATCTAAGAATTTATACGAAATCGTATATTATCTGATTAAATTAATGCTAAATAATCACTTATAATTTATATAAATTTACAAAAAATCGTAAATACTATTTCATAAATTTTTACCCAATTAATACATATGTATAGTCACCCACACACACAGATGAATGCGATGAGTCTATATAATCATATGGGGATACTGAAATAATAAATTATGATTGATATTAAAAATCAAAAGCCAAAAACACAAGTTAACAAAAAAAAAAGTAAAAATGAAAATAAATTAGCATGATCTTTATTATACAATAAAATCTGATCGTTTATTATATATTCGAAATAACACAAAAAAAAATGTAACAGAAAAATATTATAAGGATATTTTCAAATTAATCATAATAACAACGAAATAAATCATGTCATATCCTTCCATTATACATATACATATATACATTATATACACGATTACGTATCTTTATCTATGTATGTTTTTGTTTCAATTCAGCTCCTTCTATTATTACTATATTCACACTCATTTTCGGAAAATTTTGTAAATTTATTTAATGTCAAAAAGTTATTTAAAAAAAATTTTTTTTTTTTAAAAAAAAAAACAGATTTATTATCCTGCATCGAAAAAAAATTCTGTTACACAACAATTATCTGAAACACTCGTCGCATGCATTACGCATAAATTTAATCAAAAAGTAATTTTAAACTTTTAACTTATTCGAAATCAATCTATTTATGAAAAATTACTCAATAATTTGTTAACATTCCCTTCCTTTTTTTTTAATCCCATTCATTTATTTGGAAGTTTTTTTTTACGCAAATTCTTGTAGGTAGTACCACGTAGTACATATCAATTTTCTGTTCATCATCATCATCATTATCTGATCGTCATATGTGTCATTTTTTGGATTTTATGTAATGTAAAATGTAGGAGCATACGAATTCATTATATTTTTTTTTTCATATTGGTATAAGTGTATCGACATTAAATTTACATAATCACGTCGTTTCCTTTCATTTCTCTTTGTTATTTCATTCGAAATGTATTTTAGATAAATGTACACGCACGTATTCAAGTATAAACAAGTACCAACACGTATTTCCGAAACATATTTTCATAATAATACGAAGTTACAATTTTTTTTTGTCCTATTTTTCTATTAAAAAATATAGCATGGTATTATTTTCACCTTTTTTTTCCTACACAATTCTTACCTATATAAGTACATTACATACGACGAATATGTTAAAGTTAAAATTTTGAAAATTATTGTGAAAGTAGAGAAATGAAAATGAAAATGAAAAATTGAAAATAAATTTTCATAAATTTTTTATATCCTTTTTTCATGTTATTCTTTTTCTAAAATACTTTTTGTGTATCGTCAAAATAATTTTCATCAAACTTTTTCAACAGCATGGTATTTTCCTTTTTTTTGATTTTTGATTTATTTTTTTTTTTTTTGTAAGACGAAGACATAAAACTGAAATCTGAGGAACACGAAATACACATACATCTTTACATGATAACACAATAATTCGATATCAGAAAATTACAAAAATTTTGTATTATCAATTTTGACTAAGGATATACTCCTATATATACACCTATAAAAGCTATGCACTCGTAGTTACGAACATGTATTTATGTACATTATATCCTGTATACTGTATATTAAGAAGAATTGAATTAAAGTGACTCCATTGTCTCTACACCTTTCAACATCTTATATTTGTATTAAAATTAAATTTTATTCTATTTTCTGAAGACGAAAGTCGACAAGCATAATATATTCTTTAATCCTTATTTATTTTGTAATCTTTCAAGCAGTCGTTCCTCTAAAAAAAAAAAAAAATGAAAAAATAAAATTTAAGGATATTATATGTACGTATGTGACTATAAAGTTCTAGAAAAATACAAAACACTCATAAATATGTATTTTCAGCTTTTTGTATGTATACATATTTTGAAAGAGGATTAAATTTCAATCCGTATTATGGTTAAAAGATACGAACGTACACGAGTAGCTATATTGACAATATTCTTGAGTATGTATTTCAAGAGAATAAATATGCAACTTTTTTCTATATGTGAATACATAAGCTTATGTACAATAGCATGTTGTATACATATGTAATCGTTTAGATACAATACAAAAATATTCTCGATTTTAAGAAAAAATTGCAATCCTTAAAATATATTTTTTTCGAAATTTTTTTTTTACAATTTTATTTGATAAAAATTTTCCTTTTATTTTGATTTGTTGAATTTTTTTTAAAATTTTTAAGAAAATTCAATTCTCAACATACACTGTAACCAGTATATTGTGGACTTATACTGGTATTCTATATGATTGTATTCAAGTACAGTGCTGAAAATTATATTAAAAACACTTGAAAAATCTTCTAACACCCAGATGTTAGAAGTTGTCCTTATCGTTTTCTGTGAGAAATATTTTGATGAGAAAATCATTTTTCAACAAGAACTAACGCTCGTATATACTCAGCTAAAATTACAAAAGACTAGTATAATAAAAAAAAATATATACGGAGGTTATAAGGTGGCCGTTATGTAGTCTTGATCTCAATCTCATTCAGAACTTATGAGGGATAAGTTTAACGTGTGCACGTCAATAATAAACAATAAGAAGAGCGTAAATGATCTGAAAGATAGAATTCAAAGATCATGGTCATCCAACACAGTACCTTTTACAGTAAATATTATTACTTAGTAAATTCAATGCCTGAAAGACTTTTTATGATACTTATAACAGAGGAATTTTCAGCACTGTATATGGTTAGGTATTCATACACAAAATATAATAGATCACAATCATGAAAAACTACAAAATATTATTTATGTTGAGAATGTTATCTATAGAAAATATCTTTAGTATGATCAAATTCAATTCCCTATTCATGTGTCGTAAGTAACATTATACAAGGATACAAGTTACAACAGACATGAGAATATAGTTTCTAACGTTTAGCAAAGGCAATAGTAATTGAAGTCGAAAAGAAATTCGAAATAAATATACAAAGAAAGTTAACAAAAAATGTAAAGTGAAATGAAAAAAATAAAACTTTTGAAAAACTTATAAGTTTATGTAAATACAGTACCTTAAGTTTGTATGAAATTTATTTGAAAGACAAAAAAAAATTCACTCAAAAATTTTTCATCACGTTCAAATTTCATAAGGATAGGTATTACATGCGAGTACATATTCGAGTATGATTGTACATGCAACTGTATACGATTACATATGTATATGTACACATATAGTACATTAAATAAAAAAGTAGTATGCACGATACGTGCTCATAAATTTAACAACAAAAATAAATGAATTTTAAAGAATTAAATAAATATAAGTGAGTTACTTCAATTCTACAGTAGATAAAATATTGAAGAAATAAAATAAAATTACATATAACATACAGTACAAGGATATTTAATGATATGTGTAAGATATTCACCTTTTATCTGAATAATGTATGAGTTTATTAAGAATATCAAATTTAAGATATAATAATTTTACTTAGAAACTTAAGTGTATGTCAATATACATTTTATATCCACTACATACTATAGAGTTATAATAATAAGTACTAGTACTACTACTTTCTGCGTTCCTTTTAGCCTAGTAAAGTACTCCAAAGTACTCGGGAGTAGATTGTAAATGGAACGCAATTCTTTTGCTTGGAAGTAAAAAGTAACCTCAAATTTCCCAGCATTTACATTTTTAAGGTAATGTAAATATTGGATTGGCATAGTTGGTGGTGCTCAAATTTCAGCTGTCATGTATGTATTTCAAATTTGTTTTGTTGTTGATTTTAGATTCTCCATAACCTTAAACAATAAAAAGCCACCTATTGAATAAAACGTGTAATAAAAATGTTATAGACTTAAACCTTTAATCTCTAACGATTGAAACAGAAAAACCTCTGACAGCAAATTTTGGCTTAACTAACCAAACAACTGTCAAGCAAATTACTCGAATACAAGAGGTTGTGTAGATGATCACAACTGCAAGTACTCGGGAGTACTTTACTAGGCTAAAAGGAACGCAGCAACTATTTTGCTTGCTACTATAATAAGTTACAACAGCCATATATTACATTAGAGATGTCAACATGTTACATTACTGACTGTATAATAGAGCATTCCTTATTCCATATTCCATACGCTCTGTTTCCAATAAAGATTATACACATATGTATAAACTATATTACATTATAAATGCACATTAGTGTATGTGTAATATACAAATTTAATTTACATACACAATAGATATAGATTTTTAATTTATATATTCACCTATATTTACTGTCATTATTACATATTATTATTATTATTATTATTATAATCCTTTGTTATTTGGTATTTTGTTTTTATTTTTTATTTTTACACATTATTTTTACGATACATATACATACATAATGTGTATCTGCTTTAACATGTTTGCATTTGTATTATCAAATTTATTAAATTATGCAGTGGAATAGGTGTACGTACATATGTATATATAGGCGTGTGTACATAAAATATCTAATGAATGTAGATACGTAAAATTTTATATACAGGATATTATATGAATATGTAGATATATTATATGAATATGTAGATATTATGTGTATGTATATTTTTATGCTGTACTGTACTGTACAGTATGTGTTTATTATATGTATACTTCATAAATTATTCATAACATGTACATTTTATGTAAGTATATGAAAAGAGCATTATGTACATATGTATGTATGTATGTACATATCTTATATTATATTCTTGTATATAAACAGAAGTTTATAATTATAGAGCTTACATATACACTACAACATATGAAAGTATAAATATAACTTTTTACAGGATATAACATAACATACTACTACATAAGTATATACAAATATTTTTTGCATTATATGTACATACATGTATATATGTATACACGCACACACATGTATTTGAAAAAGGATTTATTTTCTTTTCTCATAATTTTTTTTTGTCTTGTATTTTTTTTTTTTTTTGACGTATAGTAGGTACATACATATATGATATGGTATATTATTAAGTTGTTATTTAGAAAAGCTTAAAATTTATTTACTGTTATTATTATGTACTCAAGAATTAAAAAGATTTTTATACGTATACTACAATGTACGTATATGCAGATTTTATATATGAAATGGGTACCTAACTAAGCTTATGTATGATTAGCTAAAAATATACGTATCTACTTGTATGTACATACTTATGTAGACATATGTATATGTACGTTTGAAAGCCAACACCAAAAACAACATAATATATACATACACTTAGCACTTATTTACATATGTACAAGTATATAGAAGTATACAACATGCCAATGGTATATTTTGCTATACAATCATCTACAAATGGTACATCGCTCCACCGTACCACCGTACTTATATGCGTACACGCACTTACTTACATATGCACTATGTGCGTATACATATTGGATACGAATAAATTATTATTATGTATTCTATGCCAAAATTAATTAAAAAGTCATTATAATGTTACAGATTTTTCTAAGGATTATTTTATGAAATTTTGAAAAAAAAAATACAAGTATATCCTATACGCATATACGAGTATGTACATACATGTTTATCTGTTTTCGATTTTCTTCTTCATTTTTCAGAAATTATCATAAATAAATTTGAATTTGAAATGCAAAAAAAAAATGAAATTTTTATAAAAGAAAAACAATTTGAATAAGAAAATCCGAGCAAATAGTAGATATGTGATCATGTATATGAATTGTAAATTTATTCAAGGTTATATACGCATTGTCTAAAGTTATAAAGATATATTCATATAGGTACTTACATATATATGTATGCGTTACCCTTACATACAATCGTAAATGTTTGATACAATTCTTAGAAATACACAATAAAAGATAAAATAAAAGTTTTCTTAGAATAATCTTCATAGGAATAATTTTCTCATTCAAAATTTTGTTATTCTATACTCGTACATGTATAAAACACAAAAAAATATATGCATATTCTCTTCTTGTGTATAAAGATTTGAATTCTTCCCAAAAATTTTATGAAATTTTTCTTCAGGTTACACTCATAGTTGAACCAGTTGAACTAATGAATTTTATAGTAAAATTGTTTCTCTATTTTTACTTTTCCGCACTCAATAGATCCCCCCTTGGGATTTATCCTTCCAGGAATCATATTTACCAGTTTATTTATGATAAGATCTACTGTTTTTGATTTAATCCTGCTGTAAATATTCTGAAAAAATCAGTAGAATTATTCATATTTTCTTGTAGACGCCAAATAACGAATTTCCTGATTAAAATTCTATTTTATCTACTATATTGCAAATAAATATGAATTTCCATGAAGGACTTATTCAAATTTCAAAATTTGATCAATTTTTTTTTCTAAGAAATTTTTAGAATTTGATACATGTAATTGTGTTACGTATCTAAAATTCTTCTTATTGATAAAAAAAAAAACTTTTCAAATTTTCAATCATAATACAGTTGAACCTAAACCTATACCACTCGAACCTAGCTAAATCGAATTCCTGTTTAACTTGAAAATGTTCTCATTCTCTTCTCTTCAAGTTCAAAAATTATAAGATCTCTGTTATTCAAAACCACTCACTGCTTCTTTTAAGGGATTTGAGTAAATTACTTTCCTCAGTAACTCGAAGTCGAAGAAGAAGTAATTTTAAATTTTTATCTCGAAGAAATCAATGTTTTGTTTCATCATCTCTTCTTCAGGAAGTTTTTATATTAAACAGGCTCTGCCTCTCTTCGGAGAAAATATAAGACAAAACTCAAAACGTATTCACCAATCATCAGGCTTAGTTTTAATTCTTTTATATTTTGTGTTTGCCTCTTGTTTGTTTTTGGCTTTCTTTTGAGCTCTAGCTATCGAAGTTTTGATTTGTAGAACCGTTTATTACTTTACACCTCTTGTAAGTTGAAAACTCGAATTTATTTGCATCTCCCTTAAATTTCGATTTACAGAGATTTTACTGCGTATCATTAAAATTAATAGAAACGTACAAATCTACTTACTTTGAAATTTTCATACTCATATTTTGAAAGTTAATAACTTTCTGAGCTGGGTGAATTACATAAAAATTTAAATGTGAAAAAAAATGAAATGAAATTTTTTTTTCTCTCTTTGTCTATACGAATATACATACGTGATTTTATATTTTTGATTTCATTTTTAACAATAATTCTTTTGTTCATATTTTTTGAATTTGTTTCCTTTTTTTATTCATTTTTACTTTTTATGTTATTGATTTGCTTCATTTAAATATCCTTTTAGGCAAAAATCACATTTAAACGGAAAAATTTTTTTTTTCAAAAAAAAAAAATGAAAAATAGGAAAAATAAACTGCATAAAGAAATTGTTAAAAAAGAATGTAATTTTTTTTTGTCTCTCAATGATACGTTTTCGAGTGTATAATTTTTCATTACAACTGAAAAAGAAGAGAAAAATTCGAGAAAAATTTCCATAATTTCATTTTGCTCGTGGTATTTCGTTTATAGATTTGATTTTCATTTTTATCCTTAACATTTTACCTTCAGGTTTACTTTTTTTTGTATTTTTAAGTTAAGTTTTTGTATGTTTTTGCAATGAATTTACGTCAGTGTAAGTATATTCAACTTTTTACTATTTATTTTGATATTATATAATCGTTTTCTCGTACATTTCACACTTTCAAATAAAATATATATCCTCGCAAATACTTATCTATATAATTACAGGTCTTCAATAACTTGTGTACAAAAACAAAAAAAAAAAAAAAACTGAGAGAAAGAATGAAAAATAGATTTCTACACATTATTCATTTGAAAAATTTTACTGTTTTCTTTACCTTTGCTTTTTTTAACTTTGAAAAATTTTACGTTCTATATTTTTATGTTCTGTATACATACTAAGAAGTATTCTCTATCTAAAACATAAAAATAGTAGAATTTATTGAGACGTATATTTTAAAAGGAAATTCATTTGTTTGTTATTATGTATGGTATTTGTCCTTGTTTGAATATTAAATGTCGTCTGTGCACAGATATAAATTAAAAGTGAATTCAGGTATATACAAAGAAGAAGAAGAAGAAGAATTTAATATTTTCTGGGTATTTAAACAGGATACCTATCGTTTTAAAAAGGAAATGGAATCATAGATATTTTGAATAATTGAAAAAATCTGCAAAGAAAATATTTGTGGGAAATATCTTTGGTTTAAGAAAATAAGGCGACGGCCAGGAAAAGGTGGCTAGAAGCTAGAAGCGATGGAAGAAGATCTTATCAAAATGAATATTAAAAATTACACAAGAGTAGCGAAGGAGGGGATAGAATGGAGGTGTGTCGTAAGAGAAGCTATAATTGCTCATCGTTGGCTGTAATACTGAAGAAGAAGAAGAAGAAGATGGAGAAACAAAATAAGAAAAATACTAGGTACCAGGGCCCTATTGCACCAACCCACTTATCACTTATTACTTATCAACTTATCAAAAAATTCTATAAGTTTGTATTGCATTATTTTTGATAAGTTGATAAGTAATAAGTGATAAGTGGTTGGTGCAATAGGGCCCAGGTGTATAAATAAAATTTGAAAGATATGATAATGATCGATGGGGTCATATTTAAGTGAATGTGAAATTTACGAAAATTGTCTTTCTAAATTTTTCGTTTATGGAAAGAAAATTGTCTTTTTTACGAGTAGAAATTGTTTTATGACTGATTATACGATGTATACAGTATTGTATAATTTCGAAAATTTTTGTTTTTTATGAAAGTAATGAAAATAATTTAGATATTGAACGGAAATGACAAATAATCAAAATGAATCGTCAAGGATATAACGTAAGAATAAAATTTAAATTCATTCCATTCCTGTTGTAGAAGATATTTTCATTGAATTCAATGAGAATGTCTGCTTCATTTTTCAACTAGGCTCAAACAATAATTCAACATACAAGACAATTTCATTCTCGTGTATACTCATATCATACATGCATTATGTATACATAAAATTTCATTCCATACAATTCCCTGTACCTAATTCTAATACAAATGAAAATATCATAATATATATATTAAAACAAAACAAAATTAATTAAAACATTTAAAATATCGAAAAGTTTTTTAATAAATTTTTATCAACCTTGAACGAGCTTAAACTGATTTCAAAAATTTTCTCAATGAATATAACAAAAACCAGACAATTTTACCAAATACAAAACAAACAAAAAATGAATACAAAACTTTTCAGAACAGAACTTTATAGTCTTTTCATTGTTTCCATTATATATACTCATCGTAAAAATTTATTAACACAAAAATTATTTTCATCCATAGACATAATAAGAAAATGTTTTTTTTTTTTTTCAATTATCAATACCATGCATATAATGTTCTTTTTTTTATAGACGTATAAAAAAAAAAACAAATAAATAAAAACAAAAATTCTTAACACAGAACAGAACTCACATGAAAAAACTTTTGAAAGTTTCCAAAATATCCATTTTGTTCGTACTTAGGTTTATCGTTTTCAATGTAAATATGAGTGTTTGTCTTGTATCCTTTTAAGATTTTGATGAAAATGAAGACTATATAAAACACAATACTGTTAATGAATAAAATTTAATACGAAAAGTTCATTAAAATATTTTTGATCGTTTTATGTGTATTATTTTGATTTTGATTTGTTTTTCTCATTTTTTATTAGAATTATTTTGTTATAATCAAAAATTGTCTTCTCTACATGTAATCGACTGATAGTACTCATACAAGTACATTTATGAATGTGTAAAAAGTTTATCAAAATAAATATTGACAATATTGTGTTCATTTATATGCTGTTTGTATAGTACAACTTTTCATTCATTTACATGAAATTATTTTCATTTTCGTAAGTAAGTATATTCGAATTTCTCAAAAGTTTATGTCAACATTGCATACACAATATAAATTTAATTTCGAAGAGATTATTTAGAAAACAAGAACTATCAATTTTTGTTTATAGTAAACTTTCATTATCATTACATAAGTGAAAGTGATGGAATATTAGTCCTTCCTTTGTCATGGTGTATTTAAAAGTAATTTGCTCTGAATGCATTTTTGGTTTATTTTAAAACTTCATTTCCAATTAAAAAAAAAAAAGTTCCAAATCCCCACAAAATTCAAAAAAAAAAAAAAACTATCCTAAGAATTGTTAAATACAACTTCTATACTCTGCAATATAAATGCATATACACACGAACATATATCAGGAAAATCAAAAATTCTGAAACAATGATCCTAACCAAAATCCTTTTAATCGCTACTCATGTGCATTTTATACATTAAATCGTAAATAAAGAGAATAATGAACATGACAAAAAGTTAAATTTGCCACAGTGATTTAAACTTTAAGAAGAATATCTGAAAATCCGGAATACAAAATGAATTCCAAATATTATCATTTATCATTTACACATATATATGTAAATATGCGAACAAATTACACATGAAAATTAATATCAAATTCTCACTTTAAGGACATTAAAAAGTTTCCGCACAAATAATGAGATTTACATAATAGCAAAAATATGTAGAAATTCACAATTTGAAATGCATGCAAAAATTCATTTTATTTCTCTTTTCGCATTGTTGGCTTTAATATGCCTCTTTTTCACATGAATTGCGTTTGTGTGTGCACAAGCATAAAATTTCACCGTTTCACAGAAAGGACATTCATTGCACATACGAGTAGTTGGATTATATGAATATATATGTACATTGGGAATGCATATAGTAAATGAGGAGCATCGTTTCAAAATGCAAATACTCCATTAAACGAAAATTTTCTTTTTGATGCGTACTTAAGTTGATAAAGAAGCAGGCTTTTATATTTTAATACGGCTTCGTTTCAATATGCAATATTCTCTATGATATTTACATTATAAAAACGGCTCTTGGTTCAAAATGTAAAAATTAATTTCGTTATTTATTGATTATTTTTCTCCATAACAATGATTATTTCAAAGATTTTTTGTATTAATCAATTTCCAAAAAAAAAAAAAAAAGGAATTAATAAAGTTTGTTTTTTGGAAAATAAAACATTATGGAGAACTTGCATTTTGAAACGATGCTCCTCAAATATACTTACTCCTGTATACATACATACATCCTGTAATTTTTTTTGTTTTTTCATTTCGAATTTTGTGGAAACGAAAACTAATTATTACAATCACATGAAAACATATAAAACCGAACCACAATTCAATGGTCAAAATGAACGACGACACATTCATCTGATTGGGTCTTTTTGAAAACTTACAAACTTTTATTTGCTATATACTCGTACTATCACAAAGGTATGGTATGTACATGTATACTGTGCATCGATATTTTGATTATTTTTCCATTTAGTTTTACACTAAGAATTGAAATAGCTATAATATGGACTATTTCCTTTTTTACAAGTTATTATTCTATGGACTATAAAATATACTTGAGGCAATTTTAAATTACGCCATTGTTTCATTTCTCACAGTCATTTATACAATAATGCAATCATTCTCATTCTTAGCATTTACTTGTCGTAAAATTAAGTTTTTCAATTTTTTTTTGTTTTCATATTTTCGTTTTTATAATTTTTTATTTTCATATACTCGTACATTGTTTATTCGAATGTAAAATACATAAAACTAGTCAGAAAATTATGTGCAAAAAAAAAATGAAAATTCCCTATCGTAAATTTAAAAATTTTCGTAATTCAAAAATTTGAAAAAAAAAATCAAAGTATCTACTAGGTACAAATTAATATACGAGTATCTACACCATTGCATTCATGTTTTTTGTTCATTTTCGCTTCATTTCTTTTTTTTTTTGTATTTGTTTGTATATTATGTATACAAACGGGAAAAATTGCATTTTGCAACATTTTTTATCTTTTGATTTTATTTCATTTTTTATATTTATTTTGTTTAATTGTTGTTATTGTTGTTATTTCGATTGCTATTTTTATGTTTTTATTGTCGGCGTGAATATAAATATGTAGAGTGGTAGTAGTAGAAGTTGTATAATTTTGCCCTGAAACAAATAAAATATGTATAGAGGATCCCAGGATGCTCATAATTATTACGTTACTATTATATTCTCTGATTTTAACTTTTTAAGTATTACATTGTCATTTATTAATGTTACATATACGAGGATGTCTACGTATGCATGTAATGTCCTTGATAAAAAAAAATATATATATATAAATTTTTTTTTTGTTTCATTTTGTTATTTTAAAAATTTGTTACTACTATATGTCCTACACCATAATGCAGTGTCTATATAATGGATGCACTTGTTCACGTTATATTTATGATATAAACGGAATTTGGTTTTTTTCATTTCATGACCGCACCATCATACATGCATATACAAAGTCAATATTTACAAGTATGTACATATAGTTTTGCAACGAATGAACAAATTCAAATGTTTAGCCATCCTGAATATACACTTATGTATGTACATATAATTATGGTATATAGAAAACATGTTTTAAATCCTTTGATCCTTCCCATTTATAAAAATTACATTTCTTCTTCTTCTTCTTCGATGGCTTTAGAAAGCAAGCGTACCACTCTCTACATAACAAAGCTTCGCTGGGTCTCCAAAAGTTTGGTAGTCCAGACAGATCTATCAACGGTATCCCTTCTCCAGTTGCTGACTCTCAATAATGACCGAGAGTCCCTTCCGACTTCGTCTTCCCAATGTGCTCTTCGTCTACCTCTAAATCAAACTCCTCCCTGTAGAACCATATCTATATCACTTTCTTTGAAACCCTAGCGTGATTTTAGTCCAACCTTATCAATTTTATATGAATTGAGATTTATTAATACAATTTTAAAAAATTCTTAAATATCCTTTAAAAAAATATCACATCAATATAATATCCTCGTGTATATATACATACATATGTGAATGTATTGAATTATAACCGCACATAAAAGCCACAAAAAATAACTAATTAAAGGAAAATGACTGGTATTTTTTGTATGACAGACCACATAACATTTTAGATTTTAGGTTTTGTTCTAATTTTATTCCAACCTTTACCTGCTCTTTTTTTTTTAACAAAGTATCTAAATATTCATAAATTAAATCTATTCATATTATGTAATAATTTTTAACTACGATAAAACCAAAAATACCTACATGCAAAAAGAAAAAAAATATAAATAAATAAATTGCATATCAATTACCAATCAAATCGTATTTCAATTTGATATATACAATACACATAATGCACGAGTATATTTAAAAAAATTTTGTTATCACAATTTCAGTAATTAAATGTACGTCATGTTTGCATATATGAATGTGTGTTATATGAATTTATATAAGTAGATGTACATATATCCTTTATTAGCAATTCATTTTTAATTTTATATTTAAATAATAATGTAGGTATTGTATATACGTTGTAAAATGCAAATAAACGTAAACAATAAACCGATTTATCTGAACAACGTACATACTTTAATTATTATCGTTTCGAAAACTAATTCATTTCATTGGTTTTGCAAAAGTTCAACCACAAATACTTGTGCATACATACTATTTATCTGTACAAAAAAAAACTGAAAATGAAAATAAATGAATATTCTAAATAATAATGACAATAATCTGATTTAATGATGATTTTGATGACGATAATGAAGACCATCAATATCGCTGCATACACATGCATATACGCATTTATATGAATTTATGCTTATTAAATGATGAATATTGTGTAGTAAAATAGATAATAACCAATATTTTCATGAATTTACCACATATTGAACGTGAAATAATTGAAACATTTCAAAACTTTAAAAATTGAATTTTATACATTTTATCTAAAAAAAAAATGAATTTAAAAACAAATAACATTAAAATAAATTTTAGGAATTTTGATAAAATATTGCCTTGATGAATGTTTGTTGTGCATGAATAATTGATGCATTTTTGTGGTTATGTATTCGGAAATGATGGGATCGCGTTGGCGCTTAGTTGGATTCCTGCCCAAAGGCAAAAGTAAGAAGAGTAATAATTTTCAATTTTTCGTTGCCTCTATTTCAAACTTTATTTCCCCTTAAGTTCACTCAGCTTTGAATGAGTATCAATTTGTTGAGAAAAAGAGCTTAGAAATGATGATAAGTAGCTTACTTGCTAACAACATGTAACAAGAAGAATTATTAGATTTTAGATCATTGTGTTGATAGATCAGTCTTAGCTCTTCCAGAACTCTGTGGTCGCAATCCACGTCGAACTTTAATTGCATTTATGACAGTAATAAAGTCCACAAATTACTTAAACGAAAATGAAGGCACACAGGGAAGATTTGTCCTGTAAAGAACATCAAATATTGTTCTTTAATGACATCGATTAAAATCAATAGATTTATTTGAATTTAATTTGAGACTAGAGATTGAAGTAAATTTATTTTTACTGTAAAATTACAAATGTACTAAAATCCTCAAAAAGTATAAAAAACAAAAATAGACTTTTGCACAGGAAAGTGCAACGTGTAACATTACACAAATTTTTAATTTTCCTGGATTTAAAACACATTAAAAAAAATAAATCTATATTTTCATTAAATTATTTCTTCTTTGATTTTCGTCCTTTTCTAAACATATCTACATTTATGTTATATACAAAAATATTTAAAAATTTGTATATATGTAGATACACATATGCAGCGCAATCATATTACATAATTTTATGCAACACAAAAAAAAATGAAAAACATAAAATTTAACCTCATTCTCATACTATACTGTACTATACTCTTTGGAAAAAAAAACATATTTTTATCTCACCCGCATTTGGGAATATGTACATGAGTTTGAACATACATACAAGAATATGTGTATATTTTATCAACGTGCAGATATATGTATCTACGATTCATTAAACTTTTCTTTCCAAAGATATCACATCATACACATAATGTATATAAATACATAATAATAATGTACACAAAGTACATGATGTGAATGCGTTTAAGTACTCCATTATTATATTTACTACTATGTATAATATCGAAGCCTATTTTTAGATAACAGAGATACAATGCATATACATAGTAGCAAAAAAAAATTGTAGAAAAAAAAAACAGAACAGAAAAAAAACGAAATTAGTTTATTGACTTTTTAAGATATAATGTTCGTTATGCAAAACTACATACATATACACGAGTACATAAATGTATAAGAATAAAACTAAAAAAAGTAGAAAAAATTTAATAGAAATGAGAAAATTGAGTACAAAAGAAAAGTTCAGGAAACATTCATACACAAACACAAAAGAAAACACAACAAAGAACAAACAACAACAAAAAAATCAAACAGATTATAAAATAAAAAATCGAGGTCAAAATGTGTCAAATTCACTACACATTATTATATACTTACTTTCACACATGCACACATACACACACACACACACACACATATGTACATTATAGCATTTATAATTTATTGATTTTATTATAATTTATTCGATATAATGCACAGAGAATCAAAAAAAAAAAAAATCAAATTTTATATGTACATATGAGTACATCTGTACGTGTATGTACTTAAGAAATTGAGATTTTTTACTTTTTTATTTTATTTTTTTTGTTTTTGTTTTGTTTCTTACAATCTGAACTTTTCTTTTCAATTTTTTCTATTTTCTACTTTTTTTTCTCGCTTTTTGAATTTTAAGAAGTTTATCGTTATGGAGATTACGTGATCAGATTTTCTTTTTTTCGTTTTTATATCTTTAACGCGATTTAATTTATTTTTATTATTTTTTTTTTTCTTTAATTCACTTATTGTATCTCATATTTTATATTACATATTCTTGATAAGCAATATTATATACATTACCTATGTAGTATATATTTTTCCAGATCGATAAATCCGATTAAGAAATAAATAATATAATTGAAATAAAATTTATTGTTACACGTGCCATTAGTTTTTTTTTTTTTTTGTTGTTTTTTGTCTCCTTTTTTCTAAAAATGTAGTCGTACATAATCACATGCCAATATTTTTGATTGAATTCAACTATATAATATGTTTCAATTTAATTTGAAAAAAAAAAAAAAACACCAAAATCACATTTACGATATCAACGTATCAATCAGTAGATTCTATTGTTCATTTTAATAGAAAAAAATTTTTATTTTTTTCTTGTGAAGTTTTTAGCTTTCCGTTAGGTATACATATGTGTAATAAATAGTAATAGTATCCCAATATATTTATTCTAAATTTTTATGTTTCGATGCAAAAATGAATTTATTGATTTTCACAAGAAATGTGCCACAAAAAAAAATTAATTTAAATTTGTATTCATTAGTGTCAAAAATTTTCCAAAATTAAAATATGTAAATTTCGAATATGCGTCTCACACATAAAGGCTTAAAATGATCATTATAGAATAGAATATTTTGTATGTATGTATGTATGTACATATGTACATACCTGTAAAACCAAATTATGATGTCATATTTTATATCTGGTAATGTCATATTTTCAAAAATAGTTTACGCAAATTTGTGACTTTCTTATTTTTCTTCTGATTTTCTTTCTCTATATTTTCTTCATTTGTATACATACTAATATATACGTATATGTATAATGTGTTATCTGTAAAAAATATTTGAAAAAAGAATAAAAAAATAAAAGAAAATATAAAGAAATTGTGTCACTTTTAAATTTGTTTACAACAAACGAAATACAAAAGAAAAATTTATATGTTTCAATGGTGAATTATTTTTTTACCTCCTGTAAAGGTGTGTTATATAATTTTTTTCTAAATGACACAAAAATACAACGAAATCTTATCATAAATTTATGATACAATCAGAATTTATATTCTATCAAAATCTTTTTACTTATTGTGCACTGTGTATTTGAAAGTGCTTACTTAAAATAAAATTTCAATTCCATCATGGATATTCCATACATATACATTATCATTTACGTGTGGTTAGGTTTAGTTGGTTGGTTGCAGTGGCAATCCCAGTGTGTTCCAGTTTCTTCAAACGTACTCAATTGCCACACATCTTTCTTATGGTTGGTGGTTTGTTTAATCTAGACTATAGCCATTTCATCTTGATTAGGTAGTAAATCAAATTAGCTACACGTAGAAGAAGCATACCGAAAGCTGTAGTCTAGTTTTAGACAAATCTGGACACATGTAATGATAATGTAAGAGATTATCTTTCTCTAAATTGTCCTTGCAATTTTTCCAGTGTATATTAAACACTAGACTCAGCCTGGCTGCATGTTGTTAGGATTGTCATGACTCCAGCGATCTCTTGTCGGTTTCTGCCGAGAATCTTTTGAGCTATTTTCTTGTTAAATTCCGTCCAAGTTGCTCTTGATACGGAGCAGGTATGGATAGACCCTTCTGTCTGTTATTTGCCGCTGATAAATAGTGAAGAGAAGCAAGATCGCTCTCTTTACGCTACTTATAGCTATATTTAATGGTTCTGCTAATGATAAGTGTAGAAATGAGGTATGTCTCACCAACGAATCAGTCTGCTTGTCCTATATAATCATTTATATATATATACTCATTCATAAGTAATTTATATTCAAAATTCACACACATATAAAACAAAAATTTCAATCACGATTTTATGATGATGAGAACACTTTTAAACTTTTCCTCCCATTAAAATCTTATATTAAATTTTGAAAAATTTTTCATTTCCGCATATTATTTTTCATTATTTTATACTCGTATTTGATTTGTTAATCACCTGTACTTTATGTTACAGTTTTATTTGTGTCATACATAAATTTTCAAACTTTTTTGTGGTTTTTTTTTCTCTCTCTTATATTTTTGATTTTCCTGTAATAACAAATATGTATATGTATATGTACGCAATTCTTATGAAACTTTTTAAAAAATCATTGAAATTACTTTCTACTTCATTTATTTCCTAATTGAAATTCATTAATTATAATATGAAATCTAAATTGCAAACATAACGATTCTGCATGATTTCATCTTACATTCTCGCATACATATACTTATATATGTATGTATATACTTTCCTTTATATACGTGAATACTTTAAGTCAAAATTAATGACATTAATTTTTATATACATATTTTATCTAGATATATTTCTTTAAAAGAAAATTTATAAAGAAATAAAATTATTTTATGTATTCAACACACATATATAGGACACGTGGAGATATGTACGCATTACATAGATATATGTATGTATAAGTGTCTATATAAAATAATTATTATAGAAATATTCATTACCGGTAAAATTATTATCCAGGTGATGAATGATAATATTTTCTAAAGATGTTTAAAAATATTTTTTCATATAGCCACAAAAATATTTTTAGTATCTATACATTCATATACGAATATTATATACATATCAGCATATCTAAATGCATATGTTTACTATACTTCTTTATATGTCCTGTGTATGTATTTGTGTAATATTAATAATACCTTTCATATACATAATAAATATTTTCATAATATATAATTACTTCACGTAACAGTAATTTATAATAAAAAGCATATAATAATTTTAACTTTAATAAATTGTGTATATACGAGTATATGTATAAAGACACAAACATATGTAGATGTGGGCTAAACTTCCGAATTGGTGCCGCCAGATTTTGAAACGAGACATTCCGATAATGATACTTGGAATGTTCCCTTCAACGTTGGATATGTCTCTATTGGCGCAAATTCATTTAGAGGACGCAAACTACCCAAAAAAAATGTTTAGTCCAAAATGGCGGGTTTTACGAAATATATTTTTTCGCATTTTTTTTTTTTTTGAATATTTGTGCATTTTTTTTATTTATGCAATTTCTGTACATAAATGTAGTATCATTGTAAAGAGGACAAAAAAAAAAGCTTTCAAATGATATAATGAAATATATATTTCATCCTTCAAGTTTTGAAGTTATAGGGTCATCAAAAGAATTTGAAAAACTGATTTTTAGAAAACACGAAATTTTGACTTTAAGTCAATATATCTCAAGAACCGCTAATCAAATCAAAATAAAATAAAATGTGACAAATAGAATAGGAAGTTCTCTTTCAAATGGTATATCAATTAATCCAATTCAAGATCCTGATCTGGAGAAATAACGGATGTCGAAAAATCCACCATTTTGGACTAAAAATTTTTAAGGGTAGTTTGCGTCCTCTAGATGAATTTACACCAATAGAGACATATACCATGTTAAAGAGGACATTCCAAAGTATCATTATCGGAAGGTCTTGTTTCAAAATCTGGCGGCACCAATTCGGAAATTTCCCCGTAGATGTATACTATATGGTATATGTAGATGGCTGGTAGACTATAGCTAAAATCATTGTTTTTCATTCATGCTATTTATAAGTAGGTACATAGATTTTATTCGTTCAATAAAATGAAATAAATTCATTTTGAAAGAGGAAAAAAAATTGAATAAAGTAGAAACTTTAATAATAATTTCATCCTATCCATATTTTAATATGTATACATATATGTACGTTATGTATATTACTTTTACATATTTCCTTATATAATATGTACGAGTATACTACAAATATGCAGCAAAATACATAAGTAATATCTACAAATTTATACATTTTCGTACATATATTATGCAAAATATACAAAATTCCATAAATATGCATTTGGATACACATGTATTTGCATATCTAATGTATGTATGTATACGTGATAAAAGTTCAAAATATATCTATACATATGTATATAATTATTCGTAAAATATAGAATATTAAATATTTTAAAGTGCTTTCATCATACATATTTTCCGTATGCACATGAATTCAAATTCATTTAACGTAAACAATAATTAATGTATGTATGTATATGTACATGAATATGTATTCAATTAAAAATTCCAAATATATGTATGTATCTAAAATTAATTTTGAATTAGTAAATTGTACAAAATCCTTTCTCTTTCTATAAATAATATATATAAAACGTCTAAATTACTCGAATTTATAGAAAAATATGTAGATACGAAATTAAATCTCATTCAAAAATAAATACCATAATATTGTGCAAATTTTTTTTTTTACAATTCATAGAAATCATTTTGCTTTCATTTTTAAACAAAAATAAAAGAAATAGTTTAATTAGAACAAAAACAAAGGATGAAAATTAATGTTTATCAGTCTCATTGTACGAGCAAGTATTGTAGCATCAGATATCCTCTATATTATTACATCATCAAAATGCAAAATGAATCAAAAATTATCCTGAATACAATAATTTAATTAATGAGAAGCAAAAGAAAAAAAAAAAACATTTTTTAGAAAAAAATGTAATATGAATATCATAAGAGCAAGAGCGGAAATAAATTATAGTAACACGTAACAAAAATTTTAAAAAATAAAAATATAACAATTATTTTTGCACTATGTCAGCTATTTTGTTTGCATTCTTTATTTAAATTCAAGAAATACATGAAAATTATTTTACTTTTACTAAACATTATGTGGAAAGAGGATCTCTGTGGTGGTGCAAGTGGTAAATCAACTGGTCTACTGATCTCGAATTGTAGCTTGTTGGTTTAATTCCTACTCACAGGGAAAAGTAAGAAAAATAATTTTCAATTTTTCGTTACCTATTTCCAACTTTCATTAACCCAAAAGTTCACTTAGCTTTGAATGAGTACCAAAGGTACCAGTTGCTGGGAAAAGGAGCTTAGAAATGCTTAGTAACATTAGTATCCCAACCAAACTATTATATTAGGTATTATATTAGGTATTAGGCATTCGGATGTTAGTAGCAGTATTACTAGATTTCTAATAATGGATCAGTCTAATACCTACCTGCCCTGCCCTATCATGTAAAGGATCTTACTTTTCTAGCAGAAACTCACTGGTAGATGTCTTCATGACAGATGATAGTAATAAATTCTAGAAATTACTTCAATGAGTAATCACTTTAAAGCCCTGACTCATCTAAAGCCGTAGCACTTATGATGATAAAGCATAAATAATATATAGTACATACATCAACGAACACATAAATATAATTATATCGATTTAATGAAAATATGCATTTAATGTGAACAAAAAGTCTCTATAAAATATTTTTCAAAATTATAAAAAAATGAAAACAAAAACATTAACACTGATTCAACATGAAAACTAAACATCATGTATACATGAGAATGTTTTAAAATGTTCCAATATAATAATAATAATACATATGTATGAATTTATGTATAGAATCCTTTACATTTTCCTCTTTACAAGTGTATATACATATGGTGTGGTATATGTCTGTCTATACATTTCTGTTTCTGTTATTCATTCATATTATTGATTTTTAAAAATTCATTATAAATGAAAATTAGGTTAAATACACAGTAATTTTAAATGAAAATCAATTGCAACGTATTATGTATTATGACTGTATACGAGCTATAGCGAGGTAAATGTGTATACGAATAATAATAATCGTATACTCGTAGTAGATAATTTGAAATATAAAAAAATTAATTATATAATGCAATGAAAAATACGGAATTTAATTGAGGTAAAAAAAAATAGGATATAATGTAAATGAATTTTTAAATAATTTTAAATTGAATGAAATTAAATTTGAAAAGAATTTCAAAAAAAATATGACGTTAATAAAAGGTCAAGAGTAAACTGAAGAGAAGGGAGAGAAAAAGTATAAAGAAAGAGAGAAGAAAAAATTGTTTGTAATTAAATTAAATTTGATGTTGATTTAATTAAATGTTAAAGGTAATTAACCTTATAACGAATCAAAAACAAAAAACGCTAAGAAATTTAAGAAATTTAATTGATTTTACACAAAATTTACTCATTTTAGAAAATAAAAATAATAAAAACTTGAAATCCTTCTAAAAATAAATCATTTTGATTTTTATTTATTTTTTTTTTCTCAAAAATTTTACAGGAACATCAATAGAACGTTTATGTGAAATAACAGCTACAGATCCATTAGGTTATCCGCCACCGGATGGACCATTATTAGATCGTAGTGCAATGGTTCGTGCAGCACGTTCCCTATTAGGTTCCGTAACAAGAGTATTATTATTAGCTGATATTGTCGTAGTTAAACAATTATTATTAGCCAAAGATAAAGTGACAAAATCATTAGGTAGATTGGAATCAGTGGCAAATTTTACAGAATTTGTAAAAGCATTCTCAGTATTCGGTGCTGAAATGGTTGAATTAGCACATGTAACTGGTGATAGACAAAATGATCTGAAAGATGAAAGACGTCGTGCACAAATGGCAGCCGCCAGACAAGTATTAGAACGTTCAACAATGATGCTATTAACATCATCGAAAACATGTATTCGTCATTCAGAATGTAGTGGTGCTAGAGAAAATCGTGATACAGTATTTTGTCAAATGCGTCGTGCTATGGATTTAATACATTTTGTAGTTAAAGATGGTGTATTAGAATCATCTGCTTCGGATCGTTTATCACCACGTGGACAAATAATAAATGATTGGGATACGGAACGTGCAACAGCATATACAGCTTTAAAAAATTTTACACGTTTAGTCGAAATGTATAGACCACGTTACGAAAATCATCATTTACCACCGTCATTATCACAATCATCTGGTTCTGGTGCTATAACGGCACCACCACCATCATCTGGTACACAATTAGGAACATCATTATCAAATACGATTTCATCGAACTCACCGTCAATAGGTCCAAAGGTACTAACTTTAGCTACAGCGAAAGACATATCAAACGGAAATGATAGCAGAAGAATAATTACTAGTGAACGAGAATTTGTTAATAATAAACGTGAACTGATGAGAAGTAATAGTGAACGTGATCGGCACATAGGTGGTAGTGGTGGATACCATAAAGGACGTTCATACATGAGCTTAGATCGTGAATTATCATCAGCTGGTGGTGGTGGTGGTGGTTTGAGTAACCATCATCATCATTCATCATCACATCATCGCATGGAACCAATCAATCTAGAAATGTCTGTTTTAAATGCTGAATCTAGGGAACATTTAATGGTCGCTTTAGACAAAGTTGTCGAAAAAACTCAAGACTTTACAGATTCAGCGTATACAAGTCATGAAAACCGAGAAAATATTCTATTATTATGTGATCGTTGTAAGCTAGAATTGAATCAATGTCTGCGTATCGCAATCAGCATGGAACAATATTCAAATTCACCGTATGATTTAGATTCAGCTATTGATAGTGTTATAACAGCAGCACATGATCTATCACATCAATTAGCGATATCGGTTGCCGATCAAGCAGCAGATTTAAATCATGTGATAAAATTGGGTATTGACCTAGTGAATACATTTCGTACTATCGCTATAAATCAAGAGCTAGATCGATTACAAGAATGTGCTGATCGTTTTCATGATTACATCGATCATGTACTAGAAATTTGTAAATTACTAAGGCATATTGCACTTACTGAAACACTACAAGTACAAGCAAAATTCACTGAAATAAATTTACGTATATACGGACCACAAGTAATAACAGCTGCACGTGTATTATCCACATATCCATCTAGTAAAATCGCTAAAGAAAATCTAGAAGTATTCGTTGATATGTGGCAATGGTTAGCTAGTGATGTAACATCAGTATCAAAAGAGGTCATTGAAATGGCACAAAGTCAAGCTAAACCAGATCGTTTAGAATATTTAAGTTTACCAAGACCGGGGGTGAGTATTATTCGCATTAAAATTTTTTGATTTCCACCTTTAAAAAAAAAAAGGGAAATCAAACTCCGTAATGAAATTATTTTCATTTAAAATTTTAATTTTCATATAGAAGCATGGTACAACATCGAAACCTTTAAAGCCGGCTCGTCTCGATCAGGAGGAACAAGAGAAAATCGCTAAAACTGGCCTCGAAATGAAAATGCTTACAAACGAAATGGACGCTGAAACAGATAAATGGAATGGGGCATCTGAAGAAAATAATGATATTGTGAAAAGAGCAAAAAATATGTCTGCAATGGCATTCTCAATGTATCAATTTACAAAAGGCGAAGGAAATCTACGCACAACACAAGATCTATTCACACAAGCTGAATATTTTGCTGAGGAAGCGAATCGTTTATATAAAGTTGTACGTCAATTTTCGTATCAGGTAATTTAATTTAATTTAATTTTCTTAAAAATTATATATAGATAACAAAAATTTCAAAGCAATTGTAAAATATGGAAATAAAAAAAAAAAAAAAAAAAAAAATTTGAATTAAATATAAAATTTTTGTTCATTGATAAAATATAGGTACCAGCTGGAGATAATAAAAAAGAACTTTTAGATCATTTAGATAAGGTTCCAACATATGTTCAGACATTACAATTTACCGTTAAAGATCCAACTGTCGGTAAAGCAGCAACATTTGTTAAAGTCGATCATGTAATTAAGGAAACAAAAAATTTAATGAATGTCATTAATAAGGTCGTAACAACATGTTTCGAATGTGCCAATAAGGTAAAAGATGAATATTATATTTTTTTTCATTCATTTGTAATATTATTATTGTTCGTCGTCAGAAAAGAAAAGATTTTTTTTCTTTGAAATTTTAATTTTTAATATATTTATTTGTTTTTTGTTTTCGAATTTCATTTTTTATGTTCAATTGAATATATAATATATACCTACTTATTTTTATGAATGTGTTTCTACGATTGTGTGTTAGTGTTGTAATATGTTCAATTTTTTTTTTTTTTTTTGAAATCACTCACCCACCAACATTTGTATGACAAAAATTTTTTTACAAACAGTCATACAATTTTTTATATAAATCACAATCACTTATTTATTTTTATATAAAAATGTTTTTCTTATAATATAGAATTGTATAGTATACCTAAAAAGTATATAAATAAATACATATATGTACCTAGATATTTCTATACAACAGATTTACAAATTTATTTCCACACGTAATTTTTTTATGCATATTTATATATAACCTTTGATAGTTTTATTTTAATTTTGAATTTTTAATTTGTTGTAAATGTTTATTTGTACTATATATCAATTATTTATTACAAAACTAATGTGTATATAATGTTGTGTACATAAATTTTAAATAAAACGAACACAATAAAATTAGTTCAATGATAATTATAAAAACCGCCACAAATTGGAAAAAAATTTATTGAAATCTATGCATTTTCTGAATGGCACGGCACAATTTTTTTGATACAAAGATTTTTCTGTTTAGTTTTTATTTTTTTTATATTTTTTGAAAATATAATCTTAGTAATTTAAAAAAAAAATAAAAAAATAAAGAAAAACAGATTCCTCCACATAGTAAATTTGGAATAAAATTTCATCATTTTCATAAAATCGAAAACTAAATTTCAATTAAATAAATATTATTTGGTAACATAAAAAAAAAATAATTATAATTTATTGGCAAACTGAAAATCATAAAAATATCCTTCAAATAAGATAATAAAAATTTCTATGTGGAATTTTCATGTGATGTTTTCAATCTTTGTTAATATAAATATTAGCATTGCAAGTTTTATCATTACATATATGTATGTATTCAAGAAATAGCTTTTTTTTTAATTTATTTTTTAATGTTTGGATATAATTTCAAGGAGTCCCAATTTTAAGAATGTGAATTTTCCTATTTACTTTTTAAAATAAAAATCAGGATAAAAAACTTTTAATTTCATATTCATACTTTGTATATTTTCATCATAGTTCGCCAAAAATACACCAAGCAACTACACATCTATTAGTCTACACTATCTATAGGTTTAGATATAAGTATTTTTCTAGACCTGAATATTCCAAAGTCTCGTTCTTCTTCATCTCCTCGTCTTGTTTTCATTTATTTATGGGCACGGTGTGTTTCATCCTCAATTACGATGTGTAGAAACGTTAAATCTGAATCCAGCCTTGTCAGATTTTATTTAGTTTTAGTATAGAATGCCATGCCATCTTTCGTGTGCCTTTCATGTGCCATGATATACTTTTTAATCTCCTTGATTCCAAATCACTTTTCTTTTTTCATTTAATATAAATGTTTCATAAGAAAAAAAAGTTAATCTACCATTATATATATCATGTGTACTTTGAATACACCTCTTAACCTTTTATCATCTACAATAATTTTTCATTCAAGTTAACTGTAATATTTTTTTTTAAATTTTTCAAAAAAAAAGAAAAATAATTACAATTTTTTATAAATTATCCTCTCATAAAATGTATCCTTTTTATCTTTCCGTTTTTCATTTATTTTTACTTTCGTGTGCGGGTATGTTTCGTTTTCTGTCTTGTTTTTTTTTTTTGAATATTTTTTCAATTTATTTTCTCATTTATTATTCTCATTTTCTCTATCTTTATTTTTTTAAACGATAAAAATTTCTTCTTATAACGCACATGAAGATGAATGTAATAATACTGCTAATACATCACTAATACTAAATTTATGTATATTCATTATAATATATGCGATAAAATATTTCATTTTACTTCAAGCATAAATACGTAGATACTATGTATACCTACGGTCAGAAAAGTATAGGGAATTTGTAATTAAAGAAAACTGTACCAGGAATTTTCATACAAAATTTTGTTCATTACTTATGGTATCACTGTATTCAATTACTGCGCAAACAATAAGCATGGTTTCCCTACATCAAAGAATTTGAATCAACCCATTTTCATAGTGTATCACAATTTTTATAATTACCTACCACAAATTGTTGAACAAAGAGGTTGTCTTAAACTTTGTGTTGTGAATAAATTTTTGAGTATCGAAATACGTCCAAATAATGTCTGAAACAGAAGCTCAACAACATTAACATTTTTCACGAGTTTGCTTGCTCGATTTTGATCGATACTTTGGCATGAGATGCATCGTTAGACGGCTAGTTCCAAAAGACTTATATTTTCTTCAATATAGAAGCGAATTTATTTCGGATCTTACTTTCATAAACGAGTGACGAGACATGAATCTACGAGTTAGACATGTAAACTAGTCGAAAAGCTTAAGAATGACTCTTCATTAACAAGCCGAAACCAAGAAAACAAAAGTTTATGGGAGGATCTGTAAACAATTATTAACAAAATCAAAAGCTCTAACTAAAACAATGAGTTGGCAGATTGTGTTCATATTTGGTATGGTAATCGAGTGCTACTAGTAATGTACCAAATACCAATAGCATTTTTAAATTATAAATTCCTGATACTTTTCTGACAGAATAGTATACGTATTTTGGTATAATAAATCACATTATTTTTCATTATCGTGTATTAAAATCGTATATCCTTTCATAAAATACTTACAGAATATTAAATTCCAACAATAAAAAATAGAAGGAATTTTTTTTATTTTTAATTCATACGAGCAATACATATTCATATTAATATAAAATGAATTCAATAAAATAAAATGCAAATTTCCAATTTTTACCTACATTACATAACATTTAAATTTTAAATGAGATTTTACCTTTTTTTTTTAATGAAAATAAATTATATTGTAAATACATAAAATCGAAAAGGTAAATATAATTATTATGCAGTGTATAGTTATAAATTTACAGATATATACATTTTTTATAATTTCTCCATCATTATTTCCGATATTTTACCTTTTTTTTCTCTGTTCTCTATTAATTATTTTTTTGTTTTGGTAAAATAAAATTTTATTAAATTTGCATTTTAAGCAATTATTTTTACTACGTGTTGGTGAGTAATTCAAATCGATTATTCATTAACATTTTATATGGTACTCGTATCAACATCTGTACAAATTTACCTATGTATGTACTACCTATACTATATATCCTCTTATCAGTTTGTGTGTATAACGTATAACTTTTAATTGAGACTTTCGATTATATGTATATACACTATGCACTATGCATTCGAGTATTTATTTACAAAATATGAACAGTCATGGATATAAAAAGGGGAACTCAAAATTGAAAAAATAAATAAACTTGAACTTTTGAAATTTACCAATTTGAATTAAACTTGACCAGATAGGGATGTCATAAAACGAGTATTAACGTGTATCTCTGACGGAATCCGAAAAAGAGGAAGACCAAAGTTGGGCTGGATGGATAATGTAGAGAATGATCTAAAAAAGAATGGGGTGATGAACTGCAAGAGTCATGCGAAATGTAGAGAGGAATGGAAGCGAGTGTTACAGCCAGCCTTGATCCACCACGGGCTGTTGAGCTAATGACGAAGAAGAAGAAGAAGAAGAACTTTTGAAATCGTAGGTGTTACCTAACAAGTGCGAGTATAACTTTCGATAAAATTTTTTAAATCCTAAATCCGACATTTGTAAAATATTTGAATTGAAATAATCAAAAAATGTGGAATTTATTGATTTCACATAGATTGAAATTTGGAAGTGTTTTTAAAAAAAAAATATTACTTGCAGTTTAATTTTTATATCCGACACTATGTAAATTTATTTATTTAAAAAAAAAAAATTTTTCATAAATTTATGGAAATAAAAATTCCCATATGTGTCTGCGGTTATTAAAATTGTTTCGGATGCAAAACACAAAAAAAAACAGTGCTAAATCCGATGTTTTATTACGTTTATAATAAAATTTTATGTTTAAATTTTACATAGTATATGTATTTATTTCGTTTTCATTTAAATGATAATTGAAGATAAAATTTTATTTGATTTGAATTTTGTTTTTTTTCGCTTCCAATAACACACACAATAAAACATCAAATAACATTATATGATTATTTGGAATGCACTATTAAACTACATAATATATATACTTTATCCTTTCAAAAAGGATTACAATTATTACTTTTGAATACATATTTCGTTTTGAATTTTATTATTTTTTTTTTTGCAATTACTTTACTGAAACATTTTCCAATTTATTTGAATCTGAGAAATAAAAATTTTGAAAAAGGAAGAAGAATTTTTATTTCTTTACAATACCTTCTTTACAATGTTCATTTTATAAGATTTATTGCAATATTTTCTTTTTCTATACGCAATATCTGTTCGAACAAATTGTTGTTTTTTTTTTCTTTTTTTCTTGTATCCTTTTACATTCATTCGTTACATGCAACTCGCTTGAATATACGCTCAGACAAATTTTCGAATAAATACATAAGAATATCACAGTATTGATAATTAATGAAATGAATGTTCTACGGTCAATTATATTGATTTAGTGTTGTTACGTGAACTTAATAACAATAAATAAAGGATATAAGAAATTAATGTTAATGGTATTACATGATGATTCTATTAGAAAGTAAATTTTTTTGTGTTGAAAATAAATTTAATGATTTCCGTAGCAACAAATTTTGAAACAAGAAGACTAAATAATTAAATAATTATGTAGATAATATAAGCAATTAAAAAGGATCATTTTTTGCATACCAATATCTTCTATATCTATCTGTCATCATTCAGTATTTATTGAGTATAAGAGTATTAAATTTTCATATTTATAATATAATTGCTTCTTTTCCCATTTCGAATATTAAATGGACCAATAAAGTCCTGAGACTATCAACACTAGTATTCTGCGAGTCACATCTCAAAATGTTATGACCTTTCAATGACTTGCAGTAAAGCTACAATAGTGACACTACTTTCATGTCAAAAATATTTCACACAAAACGAGTAAATTTAACTCTTCAAATTTTTCTCGTAAAATATATCCTGTAAATTTCAATTTCAAAATTTTTTCCAGCTGTTTCAGTTTTTAATTTGTTTTTAGCGGTTAATTTGGAATACTGCCTTTTGGTTCTACTTTTTCTTCCTCCATAGCTTCACCCCTCAAAGTTCTTTATTAACCATAGCTTCCACTTGAGGTTTCAAGACTACTTTTATGGTTCGTTACGCTAACGCTCCTGTAAACAGACGCTTCTAACATGAAGAACAGTCACTGACCTGGATACTGGTCACTATAATCACTATGAGTTCATCGTGCCAGGATTTGTCAGTGCTTATTTAATGTCGGCACTTAATCGCCTTATCACAGTAGATGTCAGCGATACCTACATACGTCCTTACATCTCTATCGCATATTGGTCCGAAACTACTTTTTGATTATTTACAGCTACCCATCATATCTGAAGGGCTTTCCACTATCCGCCACCCAAGGGCAGTCTGCTCTGCCCCATCTTCGATTCTAATTGCCATGGAGAATATAATAGGAATAAAATGAAATTTTTGAAAATGAACGCAACGTCATAGTACGTTCACTTAAAACCTATATGCAATTTTACTCTGTTAAGTGAATACCCTTATTATAAGTATTTATTTTTTTTTAATTCTAAAACATGCAATTTATTTTAAAATATCACAAAGAAGATTGATTATTATTCGCTACAACAATCTAATCCACTTCATTTGAAAATGTTATCTTTTAATTTGTATCTAAATTTTCGTATATAGTACTCGTAATTTTTTTTAATTAACGAGTTATATGTTTACTGCATACATATTATGAATACAATATAGCAATAAAATTTTCCCACAACAAAATATATAAAAATGAAAACATTGAACATAAGAGAGCGAGAAAAAAAATAACTATAACAATAAATCAATTAAAAAATGATTTGAACAAATTAATTATTTCACTATGGAATTCTATAGAAAAAGAATATTTTAAATATTTAATATTTTATTATAACTGGTAATGGTGTTAACTAACATATAAATATGTAATTTATAACTGGTTAAATAATTGTTTTATTGCCCATAAATAAATAAATAAAAAAATAAATTTATATTTATTAGTTTATTTTTACATCATTTATTTATTTATTTTTTTTTTAAAATGATTGCAACAATGTTAAATCAAATGTAAAAAATTCTTTGTAAAGAAAAATAATTAAAAAAAAAAAATGAAAAAAAATCGTAATTATAAAAGTGAAAATAAAATATTTAATTACCATGCTATATAAGTAGTATAGAAAAATGTATGTGCAACAAATACTATACGAGAACATACTTTATTGCAGTTTATTGGGAATGCAGTTTAAAAAAATAACAATTCAATTATAACATATATTTGATGATAATCGCATACATATGTATGTATAGTGCTGCATATAGATGATGACGATGACGATGATTATACTGAAGTATGCATGAGCGCTTCAATTATAATAAATTTTCTTTTAAAGGCACGTGATCTGAGTGGTGGTCTGACAGCAATAAAAACATTGAAATTATATATTACTTCTCTTTCATAAATAGCAACGATAGTAATAATAATAGAGTCAGATAAATTATTATTATTACCGGATATTTGTAATTAGAAAATATCTACATTATACGTGTAAAGTAATTTCAATTGTATCGTATTATAGCAAGATTTTTTGTTATACTACAGACATAGCTTATAGCATAGACACACCTAGTTTGTAACAGACTCATATATAGTATAAGATTAATTTATTTTACTTTTTATTTTTTTTTTGATCATATGTGTACACTTTTTATTTTTATATACATAAAATATACAAAAAAGAAAATGATTATTATTTTTTACACTTACTTTCTGTTATATATTTATAACCGGCACGACAACTAAACGGCAGCAAATCAACTGGCTGCAATCAATATAATAATATTATATTGTTCGCCAAAAACAACATCAGGTAGAAAATTAGAGAAAAATGATTGATGATCTTGTTTTTTTCATTTTTCTCAAATTTTCTCTTACAATAGTGATATAGTGGTTGACTGAAATAACAACTACTACCATTGTATTTATAAACTTGCAAAACTTTATGTAGTATGAGGAGCTACTTTTCAAAAGACGACATGTCCATGTTAGTCCATTTTGAGTTAGTTACAGAGTTTGTTGGAAATGATACTAAATTTCTTGTATTTTTCAATTTATATTTACTCAGTTGTGTATAAAATCTGAGTGTGTGTCAGCAGTTTTCTACCTTTTTCTAAGAATCACATAAATGTGACATGTTGCTTTTTGAAAAGTAGCTCCTCAATATTGAGTTAACTAATATCGAACCGTCAAACTGTGTGTCAAACAACTGCTTAACAATCGGAATTCTTGTTAAAATTGTAAATATTTTATGTACTAATTGTGAAAGAATAAATAAATTTTGAATAAATAATCCTAAAAAATTAGAAACAAACGTTGAATTTAAATAATAATAATAGCGGTGTGTCATGTAAAGCATTGGACATTGGAAACTAATTTTAAACTAAACTGTTTAGTTAGCTACTCGGTGTGCCTATACATGTTTATTACATATGTTACGATCCAAATAAAATCGTACAATGTGTGATATAATATACAATAACTACATCACCAACATCATCATTGGCGCTACAACCTCTTACAAGCCTTGGCCTCGTCCAGAATTCAACAACATTCGTTACGCAACCTTGATTTTGCACGCCTGTTTCTGATGTTCAAAATTGCAATGTCTGCTTCACGACAACTACATACAGTTACATAAACCACTCATTATTTCATGAAGCATTGTTATGTAAAGTGAGAAAAATAACAATTAGGAACTAGGAAGAGATACGATGACTGATGGTGCATTGTGAGAAAAACTGTTCTACAATAAGCATTTCATTTCTCACTTTTACCAAAAACAACATTAATACATTTAGTATATACAAAATGTAAAACGTACACATGAGAAGCAGAAATATGAAAATCATTTTGCGGTTACGAGTTACTAATAAAATATGAATGACGATCGATTATGAATGAGCAGAACTAAAGAACATTTTAAAAATGAAACAAGATTATCCGTCTGTCGTGTGCATAGTGTATATGAAATGAACTGAATAATTTAAAATGTAGCCTTTATTTTTAAATTAAATGTAAACAAACCTTAGTCAATAAACTCTGAAGCACTTTGGAGCATTTGAAACGAAGAAACAGAAAAAACAATTCCATTACTTACAATACTAATGGTACCTATACTGATCTTGTGAACTTTTCTATAGTTATAATCATTTATTATTTCCTATTGGAAAAATACAACTTAATCATATAAAAAAAAATTTTTTTTTTATAAAAATCTCAAAAGTTCTTTAACAAAAAATGAAAGCAGAAAAAATCAATAAATGATGTCTACTTAACGTCTGTTCAATTCAATCGAATGTATAATATGGAATTTAAAATATGTAAATGTAATCAATTCTTGTATGTATTCAACTTTATAATTTATTATTATACTACACACACTCACAGATACATACTCAATTAAAGTGTTTACGATATAAATTATACATTTGAGAAAAAAAAGTTAATAACAAACTTTATAAAAAGATTAACTTAATTATACAAAATCATGCATATAAAAAACTGGTATACTAATACAGAATTATTATTATAAAATGTTTCATTTAAAAATGTTTTTTGCAATAAATTTTTAAACATACGTAATGTACGTCTGATTTGTAAATAAGTTCCAATTTTTAATTCAATTAAATTATTCTGAAATTATTGACATGCGTTTTAATCACATCACTAAACATTAAAATGTAAAAAGGAATATTTAATTAAATAAATTACATACTTAGTTTTTGAGGAAAAAAAAGAATTGAATATGTAGATAATTTTCAATTAAAAAAATACTGCAATTTAATATCAATTGAAAGTGTATGCATAAATCAATATTGAGAAAAAAAAAAAAATGAGGAATGACTTTACAAACTATTATTACTATTATTTTTTTTATGTTTACACTCCGTAGAAAAAATAAAGGAACATCGTTAAAAAATCCAAAACAAAGTTCATTGAAAACAGATCATTTTTCGTTTTCCAATTATTACTTTTCACTTTTATTATATCAGATCTAAGTAAAAGTATTTATATTATACATATGTGAAAAATATTTGTAAAATTGAAACAATTTTCTCTATTTTTTTTTTCTCTCTCTCAAAGCAATAGGTATTAATTCGATTAAATTTTTTTCTTCAAATAAAAATAGAAAAATATTTCGAAATAAAAAAATTTGTATTCAACCTTTTTGTAGTGTACGCAATACAAGTAATTCTGTTTATCGATTAAAAATGACAATTACAAATTATTTTATTTCTTTTTTTATTTTAACTTTTATCCTCCTCCTTTATCCTAAAAGTTTATTTTTATACCGTAGTTTTATTCCGGAATAAGAAAGACAAAAGTTTTAATAACATAGCCAGTAAAAAAAAAATAGTCAACTCTTGTTCATTTTGTTTCATTTTGAAAACTTTCATTTCACATTTTCATTTTATGTAGAATATTGCTATATTTTGTCTACAATAAAAAAAAATAAAATAACAAAATAAACAAAAATGATATGAAAATAGAGTGTAAAAAACAACGAAAAAGTATGAAACTAAATAAAAATATCCCAAAAAAAAAAAACATTTCAAGTTTTAGGCAACAAATAATAATAAAACAACATATCTACTCTGATATATAAATGAGTAAATATACCTAATGAGGGTATTCACTTAAATTCACTTAAAAGGCTCGAAAATCGTGTAAAATATTTTATGCGAAACGAGTAAATTTAACTCTTTCCAAGGTTTCAAGTGTACTTTTATGGAGGTTAGCTTGTCACTTTAAAGCTCATTTAAACAGACGCTTCTAACATGGTAATACAGTTATTGATTTGGCAGTGCTTGCTTATTTAATGGAAGCACTTACTCACCTCATGGGTGGACTTGGCAATGGCAATGGCAAGTGGGCTTGTAGGTATTTAGCAAGTATCAGCGTCACCCGATACCTCCATACGCCACTCCGTCTCTAACTCTACCGCATGTTGGCCAAGGACTGCTTGTTGAATTTTCACAGCTACCCTCCATATTTGAATGGCTATATCTCACGTTTAGTCCTAGTTACCATAGAGAATACAATGTAGAATAAAATGAAATGACAATGAAAATGACTGAAAATTTCAAATACAACTGAATTACACAAGATGCATTACAGTGTGTTCACTTAAAATCATATCTAATACTGAGCGTGTTTTTGAAATGTCATTTGCAAGCAGACTCAATTGATAACAAGTATTATTGTATTACGAGTTTACTTGATCGTCAAAAGACTAGTCAATAAGTTTGACAATAATCACTTTTTTGACGATCATTTGACATTTTCAAACAGGGCCTACGAGTTTTTAATTTTACTCTACTGAGTGAATACCCTTAATATAACAAAAATAACTGAAAAAATATAATATCCAATTAAAAGAAATGAATTACAGTTGAATAAATACGTGAATGAAAACTTTTTTAAGTCCATATTTTTTATGTATGTAAATAGATAAATATTTTATACTTTACTTTAAAGACGTACTAATTCTGTACAGTACAGTATGTGAACGAGTATCTTTGTTTGGTATTTACAAATCTAATTAAAAGTTTATATTTTCAGTTCTTTTTTTTTTTGTTCAACATTTTCATGTATCATTCAATTCAGGATTTTATCTATCAGTTAATTTTAAATGTATCAATAAATATTAAATTTAAATGTTATTTTTCTCTTCACTTTATTCAGTTACGTTAAGTTTAGTTACGACAAGTAATACTCGTATAAGTCAGTAAGTTATTTAAACTTTATAATTTCCTTTTTCCCATTTACGTATTTCACTCATTTATTTCGTCCTTGAAATTACACTTATTTTATTTGTTAAGAAAATTTTTAAAAATAAAATAAAATTTAAAATTTTTAAAGATAGAAGATTTCCTTTAAAAGAAACACTGTTTTTTTAGATGACTTTTTTCGCATATATTTTCTTAAAAAAGAATGAAAATTTTCAAAAATCTGTTCACTTAATCTTTTGTACTATTTTGATATAACATTGCAATCGCAGAAATGTCAACAATATCATAAATGTGTTCGGATATACGTATAGTAGTAACTAAATTAAAATATCAATTTTTATCTTTGAGAGGTGATCGTAAAACTCTTTGCTTCAAACAGGATTTGATCGAAAATTTGTCATTCATTTAATTGTTAATTATACAGAAATCATCGGCAAAAATACCAGATTGTCAAATATCTCGCAGTTTTGTAAAATCGTTTAGGGCTGTATTCATAAACAAAGATTATCTGTCAGATATATTTTCATCATCATCATCTGTGGCTCCACAATTCACGTCGGATCTTGGCCTCCTCTTATATTTTAGCCGGATATAATTTCAATTTATTCATCAGTCTAGATAAATTTCATTTTCGGACTTCATTTTCGGAGTGTCGAACATGTCAGCTGATTGTGAAAAGTTTGTAAAAGTCATATTTTTATATGACAAAATGGAAAAGAAGTTATTTTGTGTAATAATTATATATGAATGCTGTGCTGTTGCTGCTAATAACAAAGTTATGTTCAAATGATATTTATATAATACCACTCCCAGGTTATCTTGGAAATATCCGAATAGTGTATGATGGAGGATAATGAATACACTTTATCTCAGATAATCTTGATTGGTGAATACGACCTACAATGAACATTAAAGCTACAATTGAATAAAACTTCATTTCAAAATGTTCAAATGTATAAAATGTCAACAACTAGCTTTTTTCTTATACATAATACAGTATAAGGCATAAAAAAGGCAAATATTTTTAACTTTTCATTTAAAGTTTTCATAGTTTTTATAATAAATTATTCATGTATAATACAATTATTTTTAAGTTATTATAATTTTTGTGAAAACAATCAGAACTATATTTATTAAAAATTTTATATTTATTTTATATTTTTTGTTTTTAATTTAAATTTTAAGTTAAATATTTTTACAAAGTTTTCTTTATTTTCAATAATATTGTACCTAGACTTTATTTTATATTACATAAATAGCATTACTTGTTTATTCAATTTTTTTTAATTATTTTTTATTTATTTATTTGTTTTTTTTTATTTTCTTATTGTTTTCAATTTTATTTTTAAATATTTTTTTTTTCTAGTATTGTTTATGTATGCCACAACAAATAATTATATTTAGTGAATATCAAAATGAGCAGCAACAACAACAGCAGCAAATACAACAAGAACAACAACGACAACGATATCAAAAACAACACCAAACAAATTTTAATCAAATCCTAGAGGCAGAAGATCAATAAAATATTACAAACTAAAACAATCAAATAAATAAAATAAAAAATACAAATAAATAAAACATTTAAAAAAAAAGGTCAATGAAACGAACAAACAGAGTATAAATTATGTACGTACGTATTTGTGTTAAAGCGTATATATACAAGTAAACGAGTATCTGTGCATATACTTAATAAATGTACATTGATCTTTGTAAATAATAATATGTATTCGTAAACATTTTAAATAAAAGCAAATATGACTTGCATTTATAATATTGCACAAAATTTACATTAGGTGCTTTCGATTTGGCAATTTCAAGTACTTGCGAGTACTAAAATGTGTCTAGGATAATTGGTTAAAACGAACGACACAAAAATTATTCGTAGCTACTTGCATCTACTTCTAGCTACTTGAAAAATTGTTCATGAGTAGCAGCTTGCCAGTAGATGGTTTAGCACAGACCAAGTACCTTTTCTACTCGCAAGTACTTTAAATTGCCAAATCGAAAGCATCTATTATATGCGTGTGTATATCCTTTAAAAAAAATGTTAAAGTTAAAGAAAAAGAATACATAGATAGTTTTATGTCATATAATATCAAAAGGATAAAAAACTTTTCATATACTATATTTGACGTCTGGAATAATAAATCAAAATCTAAGAAATACTTAGTACATGGATTACCATAGAACAGTGCATGCACAGTATACACGTTTATGTTTATTCGTGATTTAAATATAAATCTGCATGAATTCGCAGTGTGCATAAATTAACACAAAACTTTCTGCATACATAAAATCTTTCGATGTCATATGAATTAAATATAACCACAATATACTGATATAGGTACTCGTATGTAAACTATATATATGTACCTACATTTTGTATTCATATAATTTGAATTTTTTGCAGCTTTCTGTTTTTCTAATTTTCACCATCTATTCTTTGTTTTTACATGAATTTCGACTCCATTAGTTTGTATACATGATTTTTATAATTAAACTAACCCATCTAACCCGCTACATACATCGTTTTCTGTATTAAAAATAATTTGATAAGGAATTTAATTAGTTTTTCTTTAGTATCCTTTTCCTTCTTTTACTGTACTTACATATATAAATTCTGAGAGTTGTTCAAATAAAAATAACAAAAAAATATTTTTTTAAGGAAGAATTTTATTAAAATATTCCAAAGGATTAAATCAATACTACTATTTATGAATTTTTTCTCTTATCTTTATACTTTCTTAAAATGAAAAAAATTTGAATCAAAGAATTTAATTTAAAAAAGTAAGAACGAAGAGAAAAAGAATTTTTCTATTTGATTTTCATCAGAGCTTACCTAAATTCCAGGAAATTAATACATACATATATGCAATTTCATAATTTGAGAAAAATATTTGAAATTAAATATTAAATTCTTATTAAACTTTTATACATACTTTTGAATATATGAATTTTTTTTTTTTTTTGGGATTCATCTTATGCACACTACATCCCATCGAGAAATTTTTTTTTTGATAATTATTTTCCTTTCTTTTGCCATGAGCAAGAATCAAAGTAGCACTTTGAAATGAATAGGCCAACTGAAACGTTTCTAAGCTCTTTTACCCAAAAAGCTGGTACACTCATTCAAAACTGAGTGGATTGACTTTTGGGGGTAATGAAGTTTGAAAAATAGACAACGAAAAATTGCAAAATTATATTTTTCTTAATTTTTTCTCGGACTGGAATGAAGCCTGCACTCTGCACTTCGAAATTAGTAGACCAGTTATAACGCATACACTCATAATATAACGCATACACTCATGCCATTGCCATTGCATTATTGCTTGTTTGTATTGTATTACATTACAATAGAATTGTAGAGTTATACAGTATTACAGAGTCTTGAAAGTAAAATGAAAGACAATTGTGGAACGATTTTATCCAACAAATAGTGAAAACTTCTCTACAAAAAACAAAATCATAGTTGAAACTCTTGAAAATATAAAAATTGATTTGACAAATTTCTTGGAATGTCTGTGCTTAATATTTTTTAAATATTGACAAAGAATTTTTATTAAACATATAAAATTGAGTTAATTCTTTTTCTTTAATTGCGAATAAATTATCCTTAAAAATACACGTGAAATTATTTTTTCAATAATATGAATATGTATTAACTTGAAAATTTCGAGTAGTAATCCTTATATTATCTCATCAGTTTTCTATTTCAATTTACATATTTCAGGACGAAATTCTTATTATCAGCTATATTCATTATCTATTTAGGCCGCACGCAGACTAAGAGCGTAGCGTATCGTGAATTTCAGAGCATAAAATTCAAATCAATTGTTTTTTCTTATTATGTTACGCATACAGCAAGCGTAGCGTACGCTCAGTTACGCTAAGCTCTTAGTCTGCGCGCGGCCTTAGAACATATAAAAATATACGCTCATTATTCATTACACAATTACTCAGAATGTTTGTTTACATACATAAAGGACTCGTCTTAAAAATTCTGATTGAATTTTTACTAGAATGTTTTGCCTTTATTATGAATTCTGAAAAACAAAAATATTTTATTGAAACTGCTATCATGGGAGACATAAATACTTTGAATAATGTGATAATGCATGATATTTCATGAAAAATAAAACCCTCATACTAATACCTACACTTAATACCACGCATAAACACTTCTTGTATCTCAATTATAAATTGATCCCTATAAAATGTATAAAATTACAAAAGGATATATTTTCTATACAACACTTTAAGAAAAATAAAAAAAAAATAAACACACAAAAAAAACACACACACACGCATAAACACAAAACATTTATTAATTCATTTTAAATTTGTGTATAACATTTAACATTTTTTTTGTTTTTATAATAAAAAATATCCTTTAGTATATGTACCTATATATAATTTTTATCATTTTTCATTATTTTAATTTATGTATTTTTATTTTAATAATTTTCTATTTCTTTTCCATTTTTTTTTTCATTTTTTATTTAATTCTGAATTTTTTTTCTTTGTTGTTTTTTTTTTTTTCAATCTGTAGTATCTACTATACTACACTAGATATGTAGCATAAAATATATATATATATATAAAACAAAAACAAAACAAAAACAAAACCAAAAAAAAACAAAAAAAATTAATATAATCACAATAAATATATGTATACAATATATTATGTATATAATCTCTATTATACTATTATACATACATATACATATTATATATAATGTGTACATATATATTACATCATATATACTCGTATAGGTTGAAAATCCAAATGATGGAATCCTTAATTTCATAATATCGGTAAGAAAAATACAAAACAAAAACAAAACAAAAAATAAACAAAAAATAAACAAAAAAAAATATATATATACTTAATTATATAATAACACACATTTACAAATTACATATAAAATACAAAAAGCTACAATAATTATAATTTTTTTTTATTTATTTATTTATTTAAATTAGAACCAAAAAATGCTTTTATTTTTTCTTTTCTTGTATTCTTCTTTATTTTTTGTTTTTTTTTTTTGTATTTGAGTATTATTTTAGAAAAATATCGTAAGTTAGAAAAAATTATGAGCTATACATTTTAATAATTTATGAAGATTACTTTGCAAAAAATATCCTATACGAAAAATAAAAAACCAATTTTTTTTTTAAATGTTATGTAGAGCAAAAGAAAATTAGTATTAGCAATTAGTCCTAATGATCCTTTTTTGTTTTTAATTTTGTAGTTGTTTTTTTGTATTTTATTCATGAAATATTTTTCTCATTTTAAGTGCTTCTTATACATACTTATAATATCTAATAGAATAGCTAATAGAATAGCTCAAATGTAATTTAAGGAACAAAACATAAAACATAAAATATATTTGTATATACAGGGTGTCCCGATAGTATGAGTTAATTATGACCACAAATAAGAAACAAGTCACTTAACCTCAAAAAAAAAAAAAAAAAACTTCTGAGCCCACTAATTCTTCACCCCTTAATATTAGACCCCTCTCCACTTGTCATACTCGGTTTTTTTCGTTTCTCAGCAAGACATATCGACTGGCAAAATGCCTGTACCAGAAATCGGGACACCCTGTATATGTATATAAAGTTAAATTGCTTCTTTTTGTTGTTGTTGTTGTTGTTTATATTATTATTATTAAAAAAATGTGCTTAATAAATTTAAATTGAATTTTTATATAGCTGTACTTGTACTTGTAAAAATAAAAATGTGTGAGCTAAGTAAAAATGTTTTTGAATTTTTTTTTTGCATAATTTTTTTTTATTTTTGAAAAATAATTAATTTTATATGTACATATATAAATATATTGTACATATGCGTATATTGCTTTTTAACAAGGATAATTATAATAATAAATTTTTACATGTTTAGTATAATATACTAAATTTTTGAAATTTTTTTAAAAAAAAAAATTAATTTGATATTTTTTGTTTCATTTATTTTTTTTTTATTCCAAAAATTTTTTTAGTATAAACTTGACTTTAGTGGACTATCTGGCCGTGCTGCATCTGGTTCAGCAAGAGATGATGATAGCGGTCCAGGTGGTATGGGTGATTCAAAGGGATCAACAACAAGCACTGAAGGTAGTATGTGACAGTACGGGATGGCTCGAAGAGCCAAAGGTGACGCTAGAAGGACGAGAGTATCATTTTTATTATTTTAAAAAAAATATTATATAGTATATATTTTTTTTTTTTGTATTTCAAAACAATTAATGTTCATTAATTTCGAATTATATATGTATGTTTGTCATTTCATTTTAAAATCGGACCTAAAACGAATTTATATTATATATCATTAATATTATATATATTTTTTATATAAAATCAAATAAAAATGATATTTATCTTCCAAATTCATTACCTATTTTTTTTTTTCATTTCATTTAATCATCTTGAAAACGTAAATACTTAAATACAATTTTTCTCTCGTCCTTTTGAAAGGAGTTTTTATTATAACCTAAAAATTATATTATTAATTGAAAACAAACAAAAACAAAAACAATCCTATATTATGTAATAATAAATAAAATGTAATATGAACTTATTTATCTAAAAATGAACATCAAATATCTAATGTATTGCGACGATAAAATTATATTTTATAGAAAAAATAAAACAAAATATATAATAAGAATCTTAATTAATAATATTTAATGAAAAAACAAACAAAATAAATAAATTTAAAAAATAAATGAAAACAAAAAAAAAAAAAAACAAATGAGTGAGATATCCCTATACGCGATCAAATAATTTGTAAGATACATAAATAATAATATTAATTTATGTATGATTATTTTGTTTTAATTTTGTTTATTTATTTATTTTTTGTTATTAATTTTTATGTCAATACAATTAAGCAAAAATGTATAATAAAAATAATTAATTTTTCTAAGAAAAAAAAATATAACTAAATAATAATAATTAATAATAATATTTTAAAAACTTAATAGAAATCACAAAATGAACAAAGGAAATTATTTCTATTACATTTAATATGATGGCTTTACATAATATGCTATGCGACAAAAGATACAAATTTATATTTGATATTAAATTTGAGATCAAAATACGAAATAAATTCATTATTTGAAAATAAAAAGAAATTGGAAAAAAAAAAGGATATAAAACAAAATTTCAATTTTGTTAGAACAAAAACAAAAAAATATATAGGATCAATATAGAAAATAAATTTAAAAACAAGAAATAACACACACTCACAAAAATAAATAAATTATAAATTTTCTTTATATAAATTATCTTTATGCATATAGTAAATAACCTATATAATATACGAAGTATTTAAAGGATATTTCAAAATATATATTATGTAAATTGAAAAGAAATTTCAAATTTTAAATTAATTTTAAAATAAATCATGAATTTCTTCTCATATAGTAATCAGTCTATTTATTCCTATATAAGTCCTATATAAGTCCTATGTCCTATATACTCGTATAAACTAAAGAAAATATCAAAATTAATTAAATAAATAAATAAAGCTGATTATTTAAATTTCAAAAATTTTAAAAATCCTTAAAAAAAATAAATTCAACTTATTAGATAGAATATGAAAGAGAAAGTTTACTACTCTTTTTAAATTAGAATTTTGTCATCAATTCAATTTAATTATCTAGAACATAACTAAATATTTGAGTAGATTTTTTCCAATAATTCCAAAATGCCTCTATATTAGTGAGAAATAATTGTAATGTACGATTCTAAAATTTTCAAAATAAAAAATTAATAAAAAAATCATAATTAATAGAATACGAGTAAAGTAAATTTTAAAGAATTAAAATAAAAGTTAAACAAATTCAAAGTCTTGTACATACATGTACAATTTCTAGCTTTTATTTATTTTCAAAATTTTTATTTAAAAAAAAAGTTCAAATTATTACTTCAATTCCAAATATTGTGTACCATACGATGTCAGAATCAATATCCAGGACTTTATTGATTTTCATTATCATAAATATTATGGATCAATCTACCGATCAAATTATCATCATCATCAATAACCAGTACAGTACAGATCTAGGTGAGCTAGGGTTTTCACTGAAGTGATTTCTATACTTATTACTATCATTGTGCACCTACAGTTTAATGTGGATTGCAAACCACGCTGAGTTGATGGTAGAGAAACAAACTATTTTATATGATGGGGCTGATAGGGCTTACACTGATCTATTTTTAGAGTGATGTTGTGGTTTAAGGTAAGATAGAATGCTATTGACAAACATGAGCACTCAGACAGAGCTGTTCATTGTACTCGAATTAGAATGATGTAATGCTCAAAAAGTTCTTTGTGTTATTTATTATCAGCAACCAAGGCAGCAAGTAGACTATACTTATCAGCATTTCTAAACTCTTTTTTCCAGCAAGCTGGTACTCATTCAAAGCTGAGTGAATTTTGGGGGTAATGAGAGTTGGAAAATTGGCAATTAAAATTTTTTCTTACTTGTGCCTTTTACCTTGTGTAAATCGAACCTGTACTTCGAGATTAGTTATTGGCAGTTGTTTTACCAGTTGCGCTACTGAACCTATACCGATCAGTACTGATTTCAAGCTGAACACATACTCATATTGCATCAACAGAAGTCTCTGTAAACAGATGAACAGTGAATAAACAAACTGTAATCAGTTTATTAATTATAATTTTCCCTAAAGAAACTTTCAAGTTTTAAGACAAAGATTGTAAAGATATTGTAGCTGAGAGAAAGATCCTCAATATTTTTCCAAAAAGAACATAGCTATAGGGATGTGAATGTGATGGTTTGGGATACATTTACGTCGTCTAGAAGTTCAAAATTCCAGTACTCTTTCTGAAAACTGATGCGTAATAATAACACTTGTTTCGAATATTTTTAAAGATTATAAAGCCAGAATTCATATTAGTTGTGAAACCAAATCTTGACTTTCCACTAGATCAATTGCGAATTTGGATTGGTCTTCTACACACTCACCAGACTTCAATGTACTATTGAAAATCCTGGACAATTCTGGTAAGATCTGTGCATATTGAATATAAACAACATGATGATGGATGAAAAACAATTATGTTGATATGATGGTACACTATAGTATTGCTATTTTTGATTTGTAAATTTTAAAAAAATATTCAAACATACACACATGTGAGGAAATTTGTCTTGGATCAATATAATAACTTACTCAAATATCGAACGATCCAAACAAATGTTAACAGTATTTAGACAAAAATGATTTAATTATATCGGCAGAAACTTAAATGACAGATATTACGTTAACAAATCATGATCTGATTAGACAATACATGCATACGTAAAATGTGAATTTATTTGAATATTTTTTTTCAATCACAAAATCAATTAAAATTATTGTTAAATGATTGCATTTACATCCTTTCAATATAAAACACAATTAGCAATATACCTACTCCATACTATACAAAAATATTTAATGTGATAAATAGATTTTATTATCCAAGGCAAATTTAATACCAAGCAAATATAATTATATTATCTACTACATAAAAATTCAAAAATCTTAATTACATAGTTAATTGTCTTCAAATATTTACATTCTAAAAAACAAAACCAAAAAACGAATTGTTTTTTCAATAAAAATAATAAAAAACAAATTAAAAACAAAAAATAAAACGAAAACCAAAACGATATAAAGAAAATAAAAAAAAAAAAAAACAAACATTAATAAGAAAACTGAGCCTCTTATTACAACGCGGATAATAATAATTCAGGTTGTATCTTAAGTCATATTATAAACATAAAATTTATAAAAAAAAAACACATAAATTAATAGTTTAAATTAAAAAAAAAAAAGAAAAACAAAAATATTAGACCTATAATATGTAATAGAAAAAAAATTCAATATTTATTATTATAATTCAAAAAACCAAACAAAAAAAAAAAAAAAAACAAAAAAAAATAAACACAATAAAAACAATAAAAAAAAACATAAATCAAAAATTGTACATAAAACCGAAAAACAAAAAATACAAAAAAAAAAAAAAATAAATGAAAATATGTTATAAAAACGAAAATTTATTTTAACGAATATATTATTGTTATCTCAACCAAATATAATACAGATGAGAAAAAAAATATCTTAAAACAAATTTATATAAAAACAAAATAGAAAAAAAAAACAAAAAAAAACAGAAAAAATATATGTGTTACATTATTTATTATATTATATTGTTGTTAAAAATATTTAAAAAATATATTATATAGAGTACAGCAAATCAACCGATAATAATTGAATTTATTTAAATACAATAATTATTAATTATTATTAGTTAAAATCAATTATAAATTTAAATTAAAAAAAAGTAAAACAAAAAACAATAACAAACAAACAAAAATAAACAAATATATTACATATATTATAATTTAGAAAAAAAAAGATATAAATAGTACATATATTAAATAGAAAATGAATTTTAAAAAAATTTGCATATTTATGCATAACTTCAAGAAAAACAATAATAATAAATTGAAAATAGAAATTATAAAATATAATTAAAAAAAAAAAAAGAAAACAGCAAAAACTCATTTATTATTATTATTACATTATTAATTATTAAAAATTACGATTGATTATTACTTATTATTATTGTAGATATTATAATATTTATAAATTATATAGTTTACGATATTTATTAAAATGATGCATACAATTTAGCGTATAAATGAAAGAATATAATTATATAATATTTAATAAATATTTAATAGAATTATAAAATAAGAAAAAAAAAAGGAAGACTATTTATTAATAAATTATATTAGATAATAGGCATATATAATACATATATATATGTATATGTTGATATATAGATATATTATATATATATATATTATATAAATTGCTAAATTATAAATACATTCATATACATACATATATACATATATAAATGTTTAGCTATGTTAGCTAGAAAATTTAACAGAAACAAAAATATTATATAGAAAAAAAAAACAATTGAAAAAAATCATAAAATAATAAGCAAAGTAAATAAAACAATTTTAAAACAAAAATTAAACAGAATTTAAAACACAACAAAAGAAACAATAAAAATCACAACCCACAAAAATTAACAGAATTTATATATATATACACACACACACACACGATACATATACTGGTGTAGAAATTTCGACATTAAAAGTTATGTATATTCTTCAATTTAAAGTACCTACTTTTGTATTTAATAATTTTTACATTTTACATAATTTTTAAAAATTAAATAGTTTCCATTTTTTAGAAAATAAAATTACAAGTTGTTTTTTTTTTTTTGGAAAAATTAACAGCAGTCATAATGGTTCTTCCATATATTCATTAGCAGAATTGAGGTTACGGCGCATTGTTTTCGCTACCGTTTTATATTCTACTTCTGTAACATTTCGACAAACAACCCACCCCCAAAAATAATCCGCCAACATTGAAACGTTTTCATTTTCCCCGATAAATGTAGTTTTTCCTTGTTTGCGATATCTCAATGGAACTGATCCCCATGTTAATCGCTAAATGTCCGGGATAATTGTCTGGAAATAAGTCCAAATGGAAATGTAAAAAGTCGATTTTCAAGAACATGTTACAACTCAATTTTTGGTGTGATCATTTTCAATAAAATCAGCATAGTTAATCACTCTCCTTATATATTTCTTAGGAAGTTATCCTCGATAAGGCAAAAATCATCTGTCAGAGTCAAACTTATCATCTAAAAATTTCTTATTTTAGTACCGATGAATATACTTTTTTTTCAATCTTAGCTTCTATAATCTTGAAAATTTTTCGTAAAAATATTGAATATATCAGCTCCACATTTTTTCAATGCTTTTACAAAAATTTTCATCAGACCTTGTTTTATATGGAATAGTGAAACTAAAACATATGTTTTATGAGTCAACAAATTTTGATATTATTTGACCCAGATTGGAATGAAGCCGCACCTTCTTTTATAATATTTTCCAAGTCAACTAACAATAAATAAATATTTCCATTATCAAGTTCAATATGAGAGTATAGAATCTCTAAATTCGGATAATATCTATGATATCGTAAAAACTTAAACCATAATGACTTAATAAATGACTTTTGGACGTATCAACTCATATTCAGCATGAGTAGAGAAGAACAAGTTAGTTAAAATTATTTCGAATACCTACTTTTCCACGGTGGACCAGTGTTACGTTTTAAAATGTATTTATTTTTAATTTTTAATATTTTTTTTTTAATTTCATAGTAATTATTTATTAAAAAACATGTTAATGCATTATGTAATTGATTTTTACTTATTCTGTTATTTTATATTTAAATTTTTATTTTTTTTTATATTCATTTTAAAGATATATATATATATATTAATAAAATTTCATCGAATATAAATTACGAAACAAATTACAAATAACAACAGAATAAAAAAAAAAAAAAACAGTAAATATAAATGTACAAAATCAAATTAAATTAACAAAAATACAGAAAAAAGAAACCCAAAAAAAAATATATATTTAATTAAAATATAACAAATACGAAAATAAAACAAAAATAAAACAAAACAAAAACAGAAAGTAACAAATAAACATTTAAAAAAAAAACGATTAAAATTATAAAATAGAAAAAGAAAAAAAAAATATTTAAAAAAAAAGTGAGAATCATAAATTTATATAATAAATATATAGTATAAATATCAACTTTTGAGCTGTGCAATGATAAAATAAAACAAAAATAAATATTTAATATGTTAAAAAAAAAATATACTTATGTAATAGTGTATTTGAAAAAATAAAAAAAAAAAAAACAAAAAAGAAAAGAATTAAATTGAAAAATTTTGAATATAATAATGTAGTTTACATTTAATGTAATTATAATATTTAAATAAAATTATAAGTGTAATGTAATGTACTCTATACCTATATTTGTAGATTTTTATTTAAAAACAAAAAAGAAAAAAAATAAAAACAGGTGAAAAAACAAAAATAATTGTACAATAAATGAAAAAAAATAAAAAAAAAAAAAAAATAAAACAAAAAGTTTAAAACGTTATTTGAATAAGGAAAGGATAGATATTACATAAATCTAAAACATTTATGTTTTATTTTATTATATTTCTAACAAATATTTAAAAGAATTGAAAAAAAAAAATAAATGTGTATGTGTGTGTTGTTTAGAAAATGAAATTAAAAATTACATCTACTAACCTACATCTACATACTTACAAAATTATTATGATGTATACAATATTTATATCAAAAAATTTATTTAATGTGAATGTATATTTAGTATATCGATGTGTTTATAATGTGTACGAGATTATTATTCTTAAGAAGTATATAGTATCGAAAATCGGTTGTTAAAATCAAAAGTTATTTAGCCTCCCATATGATTAGTAAAATATTAAAGTCATTTTATCAAAAATATTTGGAATTTTATTAGCGATATGAAAGGTTCCTAATAATAAAAATACTTGTTTTTATCGTACATTTATAATTTGATTTTGAAATTATATACTCTTGGTACAAGTTTATTTATTCAATAATCATTTTTAAGTTCAAAGCCACGTCAAATAGTTCCATCTTTTCGTTTGGTTCAAATCAAATTTTTTTTTAATTTTTCAAACTCTCTTATTTTCGTTTTGCTTTTGGCCGTTTTCACTTTTGCATGGTTTTATGCGTTTGGTTGCGTCCAAGTAAGCAACCATGCATGCAAACGTCAAAAAAAGCAAACCAATTAATTACAACAAAAATTCACTTGCGCATGTGGAAATACTTGCATATTTAAACATAATCCGACATCAAACACAAAGTATAAAAACAATTCAATTTAAGTAAACACAAAATGACAGCTGATGACAATGACAACACAAAGAGTGTATCTTCTTCTTATTCAGAAAAGCAATAAACTTGAAATACTTGCATAGGTTGTGTTAATTTTAAAACAAGTTTTATTAAATGAACACATGACGTTTGCATGGTTGAAAAAGTGAACGGTTGCTAAACTGAACACACTGTAAATGCAAGTTTTTATGAAACCATGCAAGAGTGAAAACAGCCTTTGTTATTTGTACAAAAGTTTATCCATTTACATTTAAAGAAAGCTAACATTTTATAAAAAATGAAAACGAAAGGAAAAGAAACTGAAACGAAAATGGAACTATTATGAAACTAATGACTACAACTTGATGGGTCATATGTGAATAAAAATGTGCATTAGCTTATAATTCACTGTTTCGGAGCAAATGTTTAGCTTTTTATGAATAAAAATAAGCGAATACTCATGCTCAAAATCCAATATGAGTATCTGCTCCAAGATTATGAGTATTTACTTCGAAAAACATTTACTTCAAGTTTGATTATGACAAAAATGATTTTAAATCAAGATGTAAAAAATGCGTTTAGAGCCAGATGAATATAAGTCGATTAATATAATATTAATGTAAGTCTTTGTATTAATTTTTTTTGTGAAATATGAAGTTTCGAATATTTTCGGATACTTTCTTAAATTTGAAGCAATGAACATCATTTTCAGATATATTAGTATTCATCATTAGCACAATTATTATACTTACACAAAAGCAAGCAATTTGTCTGTACATTAAAACCATGGGATTTCACTCGTAACGTCATAACCAAAAAGGGTGAGCATGAAGTGTTAAGTATGAAGTATGAACATGAAGTATAAGAAAATAAAAATTATAGATTATTCATAAGAATATAAGCAAATATTTATATCTCGACCTTTTACTCATGAGCAGATGATTGCACAGTGCTTCTTATACTTCATGCTCATGTTCACAATCATTTGCTCCCGATTTACTCATACGCTCACCGCCACCATCCTCATTTAAATAAATACGATTACAAACAAAATTCGTATTGATGAATGAAAATGATAAAATGAGAATTTTCATTTATCAATCATATATCATATAGACATGAACATCTGACATTATGATCTGACAGTGATAAAATGATCATTTGACAGATCGCCTGCATCAGAGGTTATCTTTGATAATCATTCACATTTGAAAGAATGATTATTGAATAAATTATTGCTGTGTATCATGATGGGTATTACAAAAAGCTTAAAAAACTATTTACCTTTCTATTTTTGAGTTCACAAAGATTAAGAGAACAATTTGAAGTTCGAAATGAGTAAAAGATATTTCTTTTTAAATTGAAATAAGAAAAAAATAATTTTAAATCTTTAAAAAATAATTCAGTTATTCTTTCAAAAAAAATTTAATTTAAAAATTTACTTTTCCTTTGCTACTTACTTCACTTTTTAAAAATTAAAAAATTTTAAAGTAAAAAAAAAAGATTAGAATGAAAGATAAATTGATATTAAAGCGATAGATATGTGTTATTATACTGATATCTTGAAATATAATTTTTTGTATACGCATAATAAAGATATAAATAATATTGAAATCATAAATTAAAATTTAATTTAAAAAATTATAAATAAATTGAAATTAAAATTTAACAAAAAAATGATTTAATTCGTATACAATAACTTCAGACATTTTCATTTTAAATAATTTTACAATTTTCGAATAAATTAAATACACACACTCTTTTAAGAGAAAACAGAGAGAGAGAGAGAGAGAGACAGAGAGAAAGATAAACAAAACACAAAGAGAACTTCATTAATTTTTGAAATTATAATACTACTCACTCCCATCCATATGTAATTTACCACCATCAGTATTTGAAATAATCAAATTTTAATTTTAATTCTGTATATAAAATGAAAAAAAAAATAAATAAACATTAAATTAAATTAAAAATTAATTTAGAAGAATTAAAAAAAAAAAAATAAAATAAAATAAACAATTTATTTTCATGTTTATTTATAAGTTTTATTATGATTGAAATTAATATTCTAAGTTGTTATAAATAATAAATTTATAAAATACATAGAACATACAATAAATTTTATTCATAAAATACTAGTATATTATTATATGTATATGTATATTTATTTATTTATGAAAAAAAAATTTTTTTTATGTAATTTAAAATTCAATTTAAATTTGTGAAGAAAAAAAAATTAAGTAATAATAACGATAATAATAATAATAATAATAATAATAATAAATTAAACTATAATTACACATTTATATATTATATTTGTATATGTATGGTATATTATGTATGATGTTATATGTAAGTATATATATATATTATTATAAAAATTTGGTATATACATACATATACTCGTATATGTATGTGAAAGACACATAATTATTTATTATAATAATAATTATGTAATGTAAAATTGTAATAATAAATTAAGTGTGTAATGCTATGTAATAATATTATTGTGTATTATAACTTATAAGTTTGTAATAAAAAAAAAAAAAAAAACAAAAAAACTTTAATAAAATGTAAGAAACGTAAAAACAAAAAACAAATAAAAATAAAATGTTGAGAAAAGAAAACGAATACAAAAACAAATAAAAATGAATGATTATAAGAATAAAACAAAAATAAAAAAGATGAAATATTTATTACACAAATTTATATGATGCGTATATAATTACTTTATTATATTATTTACTAATAACATATCATTTCAAAACACAAAAAAAAAAACAAAAAAAAAATCAAAACAAACTTTTCTGAAAAAAAAAGAAGAAGAAATAAATTTGAAATAATTATCTTTCTTTTTTTTTTATTATCCATTATATTTTCATTTTTAATCGAAATTTCGATTTATTTCGTTCAATTTGACGAAAAATGTAGTATGGGATTTTTTTTATTTCTTTTAAATTAGAATCATAAATGTGTACGTATACAATCATGGTCTCCCAGAGTTCAACAGGTGTGTGTATACACTAAAGAGATCTTCAAAATTTCAAGAGACCGCAGTATTCTCTGAATTCTATTTTGATATACTGTTCACCTGCCGTATATATACTGAAAAGAGGTGGACTCCCCATAAAGGTACGTATACATGGTCTCCCAGAGTCCAACAGGTGTGTGTAAACACTAAAGAGATCTTCAAAATTTCAAGAGACCGCAGTATTCTCTGAATTCTATTTTGATATACTGTTCACCTGCCGTAAATATTGAAAAGAGATGGACTCCCCACATATGTATAGACTCTAGTTTTCAAAATGTTTTGATATTTAACTCTTGGACTTCAGAGTCTAAATATGATATTAGAATTTTGATTATTGGTGTTTTAAATATAATAAAGTAAATTGTGAATAATGAAAACAAATTAGTTTTTTTGAAACAATTTACAATAAATAATTATATAATATACTTAATATTGTATTTTTCCTGTTAGTAATAATATAAGCCGAAACTGCTGCAACAATTTCAACTTGTTCATATGAAAAATTTATTACGATTGGATTGATGACAATTATAACATCAGAAGAAACGTCAAATAGTCCTCCAGAGATTCAATTTCGAAGACCAAATACGTATTCCAAAGAGACCGGCCTCCAATAGTCTACTATCGTCATGCCTCTGGAGGCTTAATTATGTGATCTCCTGGGACCAAAGTCTCATATTATGTAGCGTGTTTGAAATTTTGATCTCCAAAAAACGAAGTCCAAAAGTCTGAAGACTCTTGTCGTGTCTGCTTAAATTAACTTAAGTTGCATACTTTGATAATGATCATAAAAGATGGTCATAAACTTTGCAAATTTTGACTGAAGTTGACTACAACCTTGAATGAAAGAAAATTTGTAGTTCACAAGCTGATTTAAATGAACACAAGCTTACCGCATGCTCAAATTTTTATTGAAACTTTAATTAATTAATTATTTTATTAATTACAATGTATATGTGTAACATTTTCATTAAATTAATTTATGAATTTGTTTTCTACTTACATGATCACATATCGCGATCGTAAATAATAAAGAGAATTTTATTTTATATTTTTACATTTTGTTTTTTTTTATAGATTTGAATTTCATATTTTATATGTCAAGGAAAATAATTAATTTATCATTTTATTTTTTGCTTTCAATTTTCAAAATAATTTCTAAAATGATTAACTTCAATCGCACTTACACATTACTATAGATTATAAGAATACGATAATAATAATGATCATCGCAATATACATATGTGCACATTTGATGATGTGATGCTCCATGTCTGATGTAATGCCATTTAAATATTTTCCTCATTAATTTATTTTTATTAATTATTGTTAATTGAAAATGTGTTTTTTGCTTATTTATTGATTTTTTGTTTTTATTTTGTTTTGTTTTTTATCTCATGTCAATTTTTAATATCCATATAGATCTTACCGCTCAATATCAAATTCCATATTACATACTCGTGTTTATATACAATTCACATATAATAAATAATATCATTGTTCTCTTTCAAATAACCTCTACTAACCTCTTATACACATATGTATGTGTGTACAAAAATATAAATTTACAAATAAAAATTCATTAAATATACAACAAAGAAAATTATTTTACTTTTATCTTATATTTGTGTATGTGTCTTCTTCTTCTTATGTCTAGCTGTTTTTACCATTTATTTGGGGTCATTTCGTCTAATAAATTCCTTCCACAGCTAACTGTTCTACGTTGTTTCGTTCTCTAAACCTAATTCTCTCATATCATTTTTGATGTTCGTCAGCCATGTTGCCTTCGGTCTACCTTCGGTATATGTTTAACAGTCTATTTAGTAATGTCTTCCTTAAATACGCACGCATACCAGCGAAGTGTGTTTTGTAAAATATTTTCTTGAATTTTTGCTACTTTAAAACTTTCACAAATTGTAATCGTTTTCATTTTATTCACATTTTTGCTATTCCTTCATCCCATCTTAACAACTTCATTTCTGTTATAAGAGTGTGTGTATGTGACGAAAATACATAAAAGTGAAATGAAATGAAGTTTAAAATTTAATAAAGAAATGAATAACTCGAAGAAAAAAAAAAAGGAAAATTGTAAAAATTTGTATGAAAAATGAATAAAAGAAAATTTACAATATCGTACATATATAGAGAAAGTATGATACAATAAATAAAAAGGTATTTACACCTTATTCTTACGTATTACACTCTTTATAAAAAGAATTTATAATGAAATAAGTTATGGATTATATTTATTCGCACATATATAAATGCAGAGAATAATATTTGAAAAGAAAAATGTTATTCTCTTTTTTTTTCTTTTATTTCGATTTTGTTTTTTGTTAAAATATGAACCTTTTTTAAAACTTCACCTTACAAAAATTGTGTATGTATGAATATATACCTTTGACATACACTACATACGGGTACAAAAAGATATAAATCCCTTTTCTTTATTTTCTTTTCATCACATCTTTTATACATTTTTATTTCTTCTTTTGTTATTTCATTATTTCTTACATTGCATACATAAACATGAACATTATATACATATTTTATTTATACTTGTATTTATATGTATTTCTTTGTTTTTTTATCTAAATCTAAAACCTAAAAATTTTCACTTTATCTCAAAAATTTTTACAATAACATTTTAACAATTTTAGTCTAAAAAACAATGAAAAAAGAAAAATTATGAAAAATCTGTTTTATTTTATATTTCAAATTTTATGCAATAAGATTAGATATTTGTCATACTCGTACACTCGTACAGTTGGTTATACACGGTTATACCAAGATAAGTATAGAATGAATTTTTGAATTTTTCTAATATAGTTGTTCGAAAAGTAGTTTCGTTTTCTCCTAACAGAGTACTTAATTGTATTTCTTCACAACTAATTTTTTTATATACTTAAGCCGCATAATTATTTACATATACTTTGTTGGCAATTAGCTTTTTGTGAAAATCAGCATTTTCACCATATTTTACTTTTTTTTACTATCGAAAAGGTAAAAATACTATTCAAGCAAGAAAGACAAATTATCCAATATTTGTGGAGAAGATGTATTGACAGAACGACAATGTCAAAACTGGTTTACGAAATTTCTATCCGACAATTTTAATGTTGTGAGATGTACCTCACGTTCTGGAAAGCCATAGTTGAAGCTGATAAAGACTTAATTACAGTGGCATTAATTGATGCAAACCGACGAATAATAAGTCATAAGATCGCTGAGAGATTAAACTCATCGAATTCGATATAATTAAATAAAATATATTTATTCACTATAAGAAAATGGTCTTTCATTTTCATAAAAAAAACGAAAATTACTTTCCAAACAACCTTGCATTAAATCAGATTTTTTTTTCAGCCATAAATGTAGATCGTTCGTGAATAATTTTATCGTCTTGTTGTCCTTGAAATAGATACACAAAAAAATATTCAAAAATCTATTGAAGATAATAAATTAATTAATTAAAATATTTCAATTAAAATCTTTTTACAATCAAATATAAATATGAAAATAAGAAGATTAATATTTTGTTTTAATTGTAATTCTATATGAAACTAATAAGAGTGTATAAATAAAATAGAATTTGAAAATTTCACAGAATTAAGATAATTAATAATATATACTTTATGACTAAGTATACATATAACGTTATTCACGCTAACTCTAAATCAAATAATACGCGTGATTTTTATGGGAACAAAAAAAAAGATAGATTAAATATATGATTTGAATTGAAAATTATAATAATTTATCCACCCCCCCCCTGCTTAAAAGTTTTTCAAAAATTACGTTGTTCACTGGATTATGTTTTACATAAAACGTATAGGTAAATGGTAAAAGTATATGATTTTTTAATCATTTCTAAATCTTAACTGTCATGGTAACTATTCATCATATATATGAAGTGGATATGATATATTATACATGAAATTATGAGCTTTAATCAGAAAATTTATTGCATATACATACCATTATGGAAATAAAAGTGTATTAAAAATCGATAAATTGAACAAAATCCAGTATGCTGCACACAAGAAATTGGTCAAGAAATTTTGTGATACATTTTTGGCGAAGTAATTTTGACGCGGTAATAAAAAAATGTTGGCAACAATTTATCTGCTTTATTTTCACTCCTCGAATTCAATCTCTGCTACCTACAACACACACGAAATGTCAAAATTTCTGCTCCAAAAAAGATATCTTTGGCATCTGGCGAAGAAATTATAATTTTTTACAACAACGCCATCTCACCCAAAGCACATAAAAAACACATTTAATTTATTTCGAGCAGCGTACGACATCAAGAAAGAGAAATGTAGAAATTTTGTTGATCACTTTCTTGACCGTTGTCAAAGATAATATAGTTCTTCGTCTCAATAGATGTTCTTTTTAGTGTAAGTGGTAATTTTTCCAAAAACGACACACTTACATATATGATAAAGATCGAAAAAGCTTCATCAAAATCAAAAAAGTTTTTCAAAATTTTTCGAATTGCTTTTAGTTATGTACCCTGTACACAATTATAATGATTTCAATAAATGTGTCTGACAGTCTGTGATATAATGGAATTGTTTTTGTAAATCGAGTTATCAAAACTAATTGTGTAGACGGACCATAGTGTTTCGAATTTGTTCTCATTTATTATAAATGTTTGCTCTCACAAATGAAATGAACACCTGTCAATGTTTTGCAGCACTAAACAATACACAATGCTATTTAAAATGTACATTTAATTCATATGATATTCCACACATATAAGTGTTATTTATATGTATTTGTATATTTTGAGTATTGAAAATAGAATAAATGAATATCATTGGCTGGAACATATAAATATAAATTTGAACATTTTTGAGAGATTTTGATCATATATATTTATTCTCCATGTATGGTTTATGCTCGTGCATAAGGATATATAAGGATCCATATTGAATTGAAGACGATCTCGTACACATACATACATAAAGCATATAACATGAATAAACAAGTTTGATATAACCAAAGACCGATATATAAAATATATTATATCATGGTATATTATATTGGTCTTTGGTATAACATTGAATGCGATGTAAAAACTAATTCTAATACATACATAATAGACATGACATAGTAGACATTAATAACAACATGCTGCTTGCTTATGCAGAATAGATAATAGTAAATACTATATGCAATGAATGTGCTGTTTATGCGATATACATGATTGTATGTATACATCGTATATATGGTATTTTGTACACATACATACAAGTGTAATTATAAAAATAGATTGTTCAATGATGTATATCAGGATCTATAATGTATATAGTATCAATGACCTTTCTTAACATATTTCTTTATGAAAATATTTGTGTGTAATGTTAAATATGAACCTTTTTGTTATTCATAGATATATGAATACAGTATTTGGTAATTACATATACACTTTCGCTATCAGCTGGTTTTTTACTCATAAAAAATTGAAAAGTCAACCTTTTTGCTTTTTTTTCAACTTTGGTTTGATTTCGGATTTATGAATAGAATATAATAGTGGCTGTTTGATGCGGGGAGTGGTGTGGGGGGTGGTGGGTGGTGATTACTCATGAGTAATTTTTCATTAGTAAGATTGAAAAATTTTATAGAATGAAAAATAAAATATAAATGAAAAAAAGAGAATTTTGGCAGGTGGGTGCGGGGATGCTAAAAGAGTATGAAAAGTGCTGTATAATTAGCGTCATTCGTTAACACTGATCAACATTTTTGAACTGAATTAAACTGATTTTTTCATATGCTCTTTTAACTATCTACCCACACTCTCCTACGCATCAAACTTTAACTATTATACTTTTTTCATAAATCCGAAGTTAAATGGAACATTTTGAGACTAGAATCATGAAGATTCATATATTTTTCGATTTTTAATGTTTAAAGAAAACCAGCTGACAGCGAAAGTTTATAATTACCGAATATTTATCAATTACACTGCACTCTGATGGTTTTCCTCTGAAAAGAATTAAATAACAATTTTGATAAGTAACAGGCCTCAAGCAAATATCCTTTTAAGATACCACAATATCTATATTTGAAGAATATATCATTCATTTACTACGTTACCACTATTATAAGTGCATATTTTTATACATAATTTGCATATTAATATTATACTTTATAAATCATATATAGTAATATATTTAATTTTAAAATTTTTAAATTTGAAAACCGTCTTCCAACTATAGTTAAACTAAAACTGGATGTACAGTATTGTTCACAACTACTTTTACACGGCATTTAATTTCTAATCAATTAATAATTGGAAATACATCCTCGAAACATTATAAATCCATAAATTTGTTTAGTGTATATGTACATATATAATTATAATAATAAATAATTAAATATAATATCAACTTTATTTTATTTAGTGTATACATATATTTTATAGAAAAAAACAGAATTAAAAATACATGCAATTTTAAAACGTTTGTTCAAAAAAAATGCTGTATAAAAATATTTATGACTAATAGTGCTAATACTAAATGTCAGAGGCTATTCAAATTTCTGATAATATATTCTAAAGTATAGACAGGTCAGATTAACTTCCTATTTTTTGCCAACTTAATGACCGCACCATGCAGAACTGACCAGTTCTTGCACTTTTTAAATGAATGGTTTAAGTTTTAAAATTTGGTTTAAGAATGATATTAAATAGTTGAGCTATCAATTTAATAGAAATGTTAAAATATAAAGGCAAATTTTGAATTCAAAAATCAAATAAGCAATTATAATTTACTATACGTAAACCTATTCCACGTTATTTTCAAACATAATTTTTTGAATCACTACTGAAGATATTTTGATAATACGGATCTCCAAAATATTTCTAGGACTAGAATTATAGGCCCATTCTACTTAATAATTTATTTTCAAACAAACATACATGAAAAAAATTTGATTGCATTCAATCATAAAAATCCATAAATTTACAAATAATTTATTTTCGACTTCATGACATATTGTTTATTATATATACCTATATATATACATATATAATATTTTTCAACCTACAAATGATTATCAATTTTCATTGAATCTAATTTAATGTTCATCAGCGCTAGTATTTAGAATGTTTTGAATATATATTTTATACCACACACAAAAAACATCAACGAAATAAAATTTAAAAATTTTGAAATAAATATTTTTAAGCTTTCTGTTTTTAAAAAATATTGTAAATAATTTAAAATTCATTATCCTCAAGATTTAGGAACTAGATCTAGTTAGAAAAAAAATTGACTCAGTCTATAAAAAAATTTGGTAATTCACAAAACACCTGATTTTTAAATTTCTATATTATGATCATAAATCAGAATAATACTTTATTTTTTCAGAAGTCCTAAGGCCAAAACATTAAAAAAGACATTCTTTAAAAATTTCAAGAAGAAATTCAATTCACGGGATATGATAATATATAATCGTATCTTGCATTCATAAGTCAATGAACTCAAAAACATAACAAAATAAAACCATAATATATCCATATGTATACATATATTATGTATAATCAAAGATACTATATACTATCACAGATAAGTGTATCTGATCTGTGATACTATGTAAAAACATATTTATATGTAGTTATATAGTATCTCTGGTATAATGCTACAGCAATTATAATGTATGCATACGTAAAAACCTCTGTTGCCAAATATTCTACAATGCTACATCAGAAAATAATGTAAACCTATACAAGTAATACATATAATCAAAGACCATATAAATGTATATATTTATATGGTCTTTTAGAAGCCGAAGGTCTCAGCTACCAGCGCTTCCTTTCTTAATTTTAATTATGTAAATTAATTTATATAATTAATAAATAATAATAATAATAATATATGGTCTTTGATATAAATACAATTCTATATATGTATTTCAATTAGAAGTAGTAGTAGTAATTTATGTCAGATCATATAGCACGCGACAAGGAATATTAACATAACAACACATACATACATAATATATAAAAATACATTAAATATGAAATACCTCCTTTCTCAAGTCATTCATATATTAAATACGACGATCAACTCAATACAATAAAAAAAAAATTTGAAACAGCCCTATTGTCAATTGTTGTATTCTAAAGCATTTGCGTACAAAATATCCATTTATTTTTACTTATTCAAGTATAATATCATATCAAGGGTGCGTTCATAAACGTTACTATAGTTAACTATAGTTATCATTTGTCGTTCAGAATAGTGGTGGTATAGTAAAACATAACTACCAACATAACTTTTTAGCGTTCATAAACATCTGAAGTAAAGCAAATTTTTAACTATTTGATGTCAAAAATTAACCCTGCTCGAGAGCATGGTTAACGATAGTAACGATAGTAAGCCCTTAAGTGGTAATGACATTGACAATAAAAAATCGTTTGTCATTTCATTTTTTGTTGTGAATTGTGAAAATTTCAATTTAATTTATTTGAAATTTATTAATTTTGTTTTAAACTTCATTTTTAAAAAATAATTTATTTTTGACAAACAAAAAATATAATAATTATAATATGTAAACATTTTTTAAACTTGACTTGACAGCTGAATGATAATTTATTGCTACTACTATGGTAAAAATCGCGTTCAAAAACCACTTGAAGTTAACATAACTATGGCTGTAGTATAACATAACTTTGCTTAAACTATACTACACCATGACTATGGTTAAAGTAATGTTCATGAACGCACCCCAAATAAGTGATGGTACCACTCAAAACCATATAAAATTTAGTAAACCAGTCATGCAACTCACAAACTAATTCTTCTATATAAATATTCTTATTTTTCTCTCATATTTACATCCCTCCTGAATTATAAACTTTCGCTCTTTTTCGATATTGTTTCGAAAAACTTTTTCGATCTTTATTTTTGGCAAACATACAAACATTTAAATAAAAAAAATGAAATGGTTCATCTAGTAGGACTGTATTATCTTTGCCGTTGTTTTTTTACAGAGATTTTAAGTGGAAAGAAAAGTTTCTTCCGCACAGCATACTGGGCTTAAAGCTATATGCTATATCACGTTTTTTTTTATATATTCCTTATAAAATACAGCCTTCCTACGTCATATATTTTGCCATTTGTCCAATTATCTACGGCTAGTCGGCTACCTAATGTGTCGTTAAATCATTGAAGGCATTTAAACTATTAATAATACTTATAATATAAACTGTAATTTAATCTGCAAAAAAAAAAAAACTAGCGCTTGTGAAATTATAACAACATTTGGATAACAACGTGATCGTATAGCTATCGCAATTTTTGTTTGAATTAAAATAATTTTAAAAAAAAATTTTAATCGAACTTATAATGTGTGTGTGTGTGTGTGTGTGTGGTTATATAAATTCCATCACACAATATCGACGACGGTTAGTTTAGTATATTCAAGCATTTTTTGTAGCATGCGATCAATTTAAGATACAACTGATTTTTTTCATAATAATGATTCCCATATAATAGAATATCACAAAAAAAAAATGAAAAGAAAAAGAAACATTTCAATTTCTTTTGTTCTTATTACAATTTTCTAAAAACTGAAAAAAAAAATCCGCAAAACAATAATGAAAATATAAAATAAAATTGTATTATATTCATGCTGATAGAGAATGTATGTAAGTATATACAAACATATATAATATTGAATAAATTATAATATCCTTGAATACTAATAAAAACATAATAAATTCTTTACAACTCATAAATAATTGATGACTTGAGACAAACATTTTATAATGAAGATAAATACGAGTAATATTAAAAATCTTGTATACGACTTCATATATAAAAATGTTTTACATAAATACAGTGGACATCAATAGTCTTTCTACACCACCAAATTTATATTTTCAATAGGTACATACCTGTAATTCGAAAACAAATGAACACATCTTTCCATTTTTAGCACAAATGAACCCGTGATATATGTTCTAAGAGAACATATAGAATAGAAAATTATATCTATAAAATTATGAAGAGGAATGTTAGATGGATTTTGATACTAACTTCTTTCACGGCTGATATAACGTTAACATAGTAAAAAATATCTGACAACCAGACATCTACTTCAGCACTGCCAAATAGCATTGAACATTTACAAGAAAAACGGACTGGTCAATAATAAAACAAACTAATACTAACGCCAACCGACAAGGAAACCTCCCTCATCCTCAAATCCATTGATCAAATCCTGTCGAACATTCAAAATCCCAAAATCTGAAAACAACCGTTTGCTCGAATATTAACATCAACAAAAAAATTAAAATTTATCAGAAACAAATAATTAACTAGCTTATATAAAAAGACAGATTTGCAAGGTGACGACTGACGGGTATAAGTTAGGTTAGACTAGAATTAGGAACATGACGCCGGGTAGAAATTAATTAGATTTAAGAAGCCTGTAACGGCCTTGCGTAGCCATTGTTTAATTTTAAATAAATAAAAAATAAATTATTTATTGCATTTGAAGAATAATAAACTTTTCTACTACATTTATATAAAACACACATCTTTGCTTGTCAAAAGTTTATTAGGAAGAGCGACGTATTGGAGCTGTACAAAGACTTTTAACGTCTACTGTATGATGTTTTAGTATTGTAAGATATATAATGTATCTTCTTTAACTGTCTGATTTTTTTTTTCTTTCATTCTTTTTAATGCAAACGACAACAAATTAAATGAGAAAATAATAAATGATGTATCAATTGAATAAAAATATTCCCACATGTATGATACATCTATGTATGTATATATATAATACAAGTAATATGCGTGTTCATACGTCTCTATTTACTACATACGTATATGTAGATGTTGAATAATAAATCCATAACCATATTCAATCACTGGAATATGTATGAGAAAAATAAATAGTAAACAATATGTAATAATATGGGAATCAAAAAAAATGAAATGAAATAATATATGGATAAAAACAATTAAATAAGAAGATAACGAACATTTATAGATAGTCCAAGAAAAACAAAACAAATCTTCACCAAAATATGCCAAAATGATGAAGTAATGAGAAATAAAATAAAAAAAATAACGAAAAATCTCTTTTTAAGACTTGAAAATTATATACCATATATATATTTTTTGCATTTTAAATGCAAATTTTATCAACAAAATACACAACAGATATTATACGTATATGTTCATACCTCTACGTCATATGGTCATATGCATGTAAGTATCATATAAACATCAAAGTTCATTTCAAACATATTTACAGGGTGTTTCAGTTAAAATTTCTTTGCATTAATTTGTTATACATTCATTCATAACGATGCTATACCATTACTATTATTATATAGTAAGGTTTTGGAACACATTCCTATAGTTGATCTACATGGAATCATTCAAATTTGTGTCAAAAATGTATTCCAAGTATTCAGATTACAGATCTAGTATTTACACCATGATATTTAACTATACCTTTTCCCAATGGAATCCAACATTGTTCCAATCAAAAACAAAATTTTTCAAATCAAAATCAACACATTTTATGTCAATACCAATTGAATTTCATTGAATTTGATTGGAACAATGTTGATTTTAATTTAAAAAATGTTGTTTTTGATTTAAAAAGTGTTGTTTTTGTTTGAAACGATGTTGCTTTTGATTGAAACAATGTTGGATTCGACTGGGAAAAAGTATATAAAAATGTTGTTATAATGTTACTTATAGGTCTGTGATCCTACTAGAAGTATAAAATTTGAATTCAAACAAAATAATAAATTTCTTTATATTTTCATTATTATTTAACGTTCAAATAATTCAACATGAAATGAATGACCTGTATCCCGTTGTGTTAGCTACAAGTTCAATATACAAATTATTAATTTATTTTTTAATTGATGCCTGACAGAATTCAATTAATTTTTCAAGTGATATCTACTGTTGCTTTTAATAAACAATATACATAAAATACATACATATATAAACCCCAGACAATTGATTGTTTTATATTTTCAAGAAATTTATTATATGTACTTCCAAATAAACAAAAATGAAAAAAAAGAAAAAGAATTAGGCTTTTTATAGATTATTTTAATTAAAAAAAATCAATCACTCATGAAAAATGAATAGAAGTATCTATCTATAGTCTTAAGTAAGAAGATTTCATCAATATTTCGAAAAAACAAACAAAAAATAAATAAAATAAAATAAAATTAAATTAAGAAAAAACTTGTAATAATATATATTAGCTACTCAGGATATGATATTAATAAGAATTTTCTAATTAATTTTCTTTCATTTGTTATTTGATAAATTTCTAATTATTTTTGTTACATTTTTGTTTTTTGTTTCTGTATGTATTTTTTTATGTGTAGTAATTAATTTAACAAAAAGGTTAAAAGTTATGTAAATAAAAATTGTCCAAAATATCAATAGTAATAGATCAATCAGTGAGCTTAACGACATCTATATATATTTATTTCGTCAGAGGCATACTCTATCTTAAATGATTTCTTTTTAAATTTGATTAGAAGATAACCAAGTGAACCATCGACATAGTATGTATACGTAATGTATAGTAGTTTTGTAGTATGCATATGGTGAGTAACTAACATATATGAATAACTTTAAAAAATTTAATTTGAAAAACGTGACAAAAGTCATTTAGTAATTATTTAATATTATTATTTTTTTTGTTTTTATCACCATGCATTTACATATATTGTTCATTATCAATGATAATAATTGACATTAACATTTTTTGATCTTGTTGATTTTTTTACACTTTAACAAAAATATTGAATTGTTTTTACTGCTTTGGTTTGACCCTTAAATACTCGCATATATACTACACATTCACGTATGACAGCAAATTTAAAAAAAAAAATAAAGAAAAAGGTAAAATTTTATTCTATAAGTTCTCTACAACTTAATTACATTGTAATAACTTTATGAAATGTACATGCATAGCATACTTTATGTGCCAATAATTTACATAATAATAATATCTAACCCAGACCATACACGGTCAAATTTGTTTGCAAATTTTTAAATGTTCAATTCACACTATCAAACAAATAATCAAACAAACTTTCAAACAACATTTTATTGTTCACATGAACTAGCGTACGCGGTAGTCGTATATTGGACAAATTTTTATCGATTTTTGACGGAAGTTGAAGGTAATTTGTAATAATTGACAACCGAAAATTTGAAGAAATGTTGACATCAAACAAATGGCCATACGCATCAAAAATCGAAATTTTTTGATTTTCTTCAAACATGTTTGCAGACGTTTTTGCTTACAAAACCATACAAGCTCAAATTCCATATGTTTGTAAACGAGTCAACAAACAAATTTGGACCATGTATGGTCTGTGTAAGGCGTTATGAAGAGAAATCAAATATATTGATCTTTTCTCTATCGATTTCTCATGTTTTCATTTATTTATTTTTTTTAATAAAAATTCTCTAATAGTTTACTTTATCGTTTATCAATATAAAAACAAAAGTTGGAAAGAAAAAGCTTAAATTCAATTCCATATATTCCATTTTTCCCACATCAACAATTTTTCATGAATAATTTTAAATTTCATACTTGAGTTTAAACAGCAACAAAAAGCTATGGAGAGTTTTTTAAAATAAAAAACAAATAGCTATACGAGTTACGACGAGTTAAAATATCAGCATATCAGCAGATATCAGCAATTCGGTAAAATAGAACAGTTCATAAGTACTGTTAGCCTCCTATTTGTACTCATGTATATGTATGTATATCCATAATTAATTTTATTTTATGATTTTAAGTTTTTTTTTCAAAAAAGCTTACAATTATTACTTCTACTATTTACTTGTTACTACTTACATTCTACTATCTACTAGCTACTAGCCTACTGGCTATTTATTTAATAGTAGATTTTTTGATTCAGAAATAAGTAAAATGTGCTTTGCTCTCGATCAAGGTCTTCAACTTTTTGATGTACCCACGTAAGTATTTATGTGTATCTTATCTATACACATACTTGTAAGTACTATATGTAATATGCAAATATTATTTGTACGATCAGACAATTTTAATAATTTAAAAAAAAAAAGAAAAAGAAAAAAACGACACAAACTTAAATTAAGCTTACATCATCAAAAACAAAATAAAAGACAATTTTAATTGAATCTAAAACTGAAGAATATTTATGTATGAACTCGAACATTGATTTCAAAAGAAATATATTTTTTCTTTATATACTGTACATATGCATATGTATATATGTTATAATAAAATATTGGGTGATTCTATCAATATTGATAGAATATGATTCCTGAAACTTCATTGAACCTCATTCGAGCTTACTTCAATAAAGTTAAAATGAAGATGTAATGATCATTTTAACCAATTATTATAACTCAATTTGAGGTGACAGACGACAAATGAATGATCATTTGCAATGAATTATTATCATTGATTCGCTTTCGTCTGTCTATCACACAAGAGGCGTGCATTCATTTATTCATACATATGGCGCTATACAGCCCAAATCGAGCCTTGACCTCCTGTATGGGTTACCTCTAAGGCTGGTATTCAACAACATAGATTATCTTTTATCTGAGATAAAGTGTATTCATCAACCTGGATAAAACACTACTCGGATATATTTAAGACAACCTCGGATTGGTATTATAAATATCGTTCGAACATAACCTTGTTATTAACAGCAACATAATTATCACATCACAGAACCTCTTTTTCATTTTGCAATATAAAAATACAATCAGCTGACAAGTTTGACACACATGTTCGACTCGAAAACAAAGTTCGAAAACAAATTTTATCTAGGTTGATGAATAAGCTGAAATTGTATCCGTGTTGGTGATATATCCATGATATATCCATGTTGGTGAATACCACCCTTAATGTCAAGTAGGGTACTTGCGTCTTCAGTGACATATTCTAACCACTTTTTGCCTTGTCTACTCGAGTATACAGAATCACTTTCATTTTATCTTCATTATAGAGATGTGCATTATGTATTTATTAATATATAATTTTTCAATACGAACATTTTTAATAACACCCTTTTAATAAATATTATAAGATTAGTTTTTTTCTAATTCATTTTCATTTCATAATTTTATTTTTTCCTATTTTAATAACACTATATAAAACTTGACTTTTCATAGAATTAGATTACATACTACAATGCATACATGTATTGCAGATAGAAATGCTACATATTGTACATTCATACATAAATAGCGCAAATAAACACACGCGCACACACACACACACACACACACACACACACACACACACACATACACACACAAACGTATCTACAGAACTACACGATACAAACAAACGTATATGAAGAATATATTATTACAAAGCTGTATAGAAACTTTAATTAAGACTTTCAGATAACAACAAAAAAAAACCTAATTCATAAAGTAAAGTTGTAAGTTTTGTTTTAAGTAATTATGAAAGCAGTGGTAGTAAATGGTTGTAGTTGTAGATTGTAGTAGATAGTAGCAATAAATTTATATTCTTAATTCACGTCTACATACATATATCATACTTGATACTTGATTAGTTTAGTTCTGTTCTACGGTTCTACACTACTACTACACAACTACATTAACACCAAAATCATTCGTATTAAATATGAATTATAATAATCTACACTACTGACTGAGTGGCTGACGTTAAGTGCTATACGCCTCCGCCTATAATACAGTCTAGTTATAATCATCATCGTAATCAGACAGATTTTCTTCTAAATGATGTTCTGTGTATTACAAAATTTATGATGTTGTGCATTAAGGCAATTTAAAAAATTTTTGTGTTTTTTAAGTTTTTTTTTTAAAAAAAAGTTAAAAATAAATGAGATTTCCAAAAAATATAAAAAACAAAAAAAAATAAAATAAACTGTTAAAAAATATACAAAAATTTTAAAATTTGAAAAACAAAAATTTTACAAAAATAAAAAAGAAAATCTTGTAACGAAAAGTACATAAAACATTAGAAAGAATTTGATTTGTTATGATATATATTTTTTTTTTGAATCAAAATTATTGAGATTCACATACAAACTTATATACAAGGACTATATTTACTTATTACTTGTTAAAAGAAAAATCTTTTAAAAAATTATTAAAAAAAAAAAAAAACTAATTTCAATAACATTATATATCGATATTAAGTAGAATATTATTTCAGTTCAAGTTCTAATATTTAACTTAGTATTGTATTTTATTTATTTCATTTCGTTTTGTTTTGTTTTAAAAAAAATTTTTTTTTTCAAATTTTTCGTTTTATTTTTGATTGTGTTACATAGTACTTATATGTAAATTGTGTATGTAAAAGAAAAAACATAAATTTAATATGTATGTGTATTTTTCTTCACGGTTATATTATAAAATGTTATCAAGTGAGGTCATATAGATTAATATTACAACTATACAATTTAAACAACTATCTAATATACATTACTATATACGAGTATAAATGAAATAAAAATTAAGAAAATTTTATATTAAATAATATTTTAAATTGCAATAAAAATTTTGTCATTTTTATATTTAATAAAAAATATTTTATTTATAACACTTTAAAATTAAAATTAATAAATAATTAGCTAATGAATAAATATACATTTAAAAAAATAAAACAAACAATAATAACAATTTTCTATTCCTTTTGAACAATACCAAAAAAAATGAAGAGAATTTAAATAAATTTAAAAAGAAAAATATATAATGAAATAATTTTTATAATTAAAAATTAACATTTTAGAGGATTACAAATTGCTATAGCATCGCCATACACTCGTATATAGATGCGTAGCATTATATCGTATTTTCAATTTAGTTTTATATGAATTTCAATCATTAAAAACATCACAATAGTATATAAATTTATAATTATAATTATTTAAATTATTATTATTATTATTATTTATCTGTTTTTTGTTATGCTCAACGAATATTTCAAATAAATAAGAAAATCTAAATAAATGAATAAATAAAAATATTGGTATAGCTAAGCTATATATTGTATTTTTTTCTACATACGCATACATATTATGGACTTATTAAATAAAAATATAAAAACAAATATTTTTTAAATCAATATTAAATTAAATTTTAACAAAAATACTTAATAAAAAAAAAAAAAAAATTCAACAAAAATGTATACTGGCAGAGCATTAAAATCAAACATTGAATGGCTAATAATAAGGATACGTACAGCTAGAAATCGTAGTCGTCTTGGTAAATCATCAATTATTTTTAAAAGTGTAAGTATTTTAAATTAGGTATACATATAGCATTTCTTACTCATCATCATCCTTGGCTTATAGTCCCATGTGGATCATCGCCTCCTAGCCTCCGCAACCATTCCTATCTTGCATCACCTCTGTCCATGCCATTATTCCCATTATTTTAACGTCTTGTTTTACTTCGTCCATCCATCTTTTTTTCGGACGCCGCCCTCTTCACTGACTACCTGTCATCAGTTTTGTTAGCGCCTTAACACGTTGCCTTGCGACTTGATGAATCTTACTATATTTTCTGAATTTATTAGTGTCTCCTACTATGACTATACTTAATTCTAAACCAACGCCATTATATGTATATAGGATGCCTAATTCTAGTTAAAATTTACATTATTTGGGGTTTTGAATGTTAGGAAGGATTTGATCAATGGATTTGAGGATGAAGGAGGATTGAAGGAGGCTTCCTTATCGGTTGGTGTTTGTATTATAGTTTGTTGTTTGGTAGTCCTGAAGTAGATGTCTGGTTGTCAGAATCTATTCATGACATCAATGTGGGCATTCGAGAGCGGAAATATTTTGCAATATTGAATAAATTATAATGTGTTGTGTGCATGTAAATAATATAGAATTTGAAATTGTATTTTAATTAAATTTCTACAATGAGAATTTTTCATAAAATAAAAGCAGGAAACTATTTTTTTGTTTATTTTCTAGGATTATTTTTGTAAACTACATTTCAATATTGACAAAATGAAATATTTCATTTATGTATTTTTACTTTTATGTCACATATTGTATGAAGTCATAATGTAATAAATATAACCTTGAAAATACATATATGCATATATTTTAATAATATTCAATATTTTTGATATTTATCTTTAGGAAAATATATAAGAACAATAAAAAAATCTTCAAACTTTAACTTCACTTTGTCACAATAAAAATAATTTGAATATCATCGAATCCAGTTCTTTATATCATCATTACAGATGTATATTCTTCATTCTCTTCAGTTAATAAAATATTATGTGTGTAAGAAAAACATTCATCGATCATAAATTTAATATTTTAAGTATACCTATTATACTGTTGATATTTTATTTAAAAGGAAAATTTCATCTGCATATTATTAACATCTTTTAAATATTTTTTACGCGGTATTCTTTTTTAGTTTTGTTCTATTTTTTTTTCCAAATTGTAAGAATCAAGTTTTCTGTCACAAACTATATCTTGTATGTAATTTTACATAAATGTAACTTTTTTGCTGGTTATCTGTATTCTTTATTTTGTATTTTTTTGTTTGTTTAAAGACAACAAATTAAAAAATTTTAATTATAAAAATGTGAGTATATGTATGTATTTGTACATATAAGTAAACCATATATATTCACATGTAACACATAGGTATCCGCATATACGAGTATAAACAACTTGAATATTGTACGTCTTAAAAAACTAAGAAATAATTATGCATATACCTAATTATATGAATGCATATTTATGTTCTTATATTTTTATTATTATTATTACGTATACATTTTTACGAAATGACATTCAAAGAATGACAACAACAAAAAAAAAATTCATAATTAAAAACAAAAAATTAAAATTATATAAAATAAGAAGAAAAACGAAAAAGAAAATAAAATAAATAAAATAAATAAAAATATTATCACATTTTATTTACAGCATGATTTTACAATTTTTATTTTCCGATCCACATAAATAGTATGTACGGTCTTCTATGCGAGTATCGCCCAAAACAGTTGACAATTTCATATAATTACATTGTATCTGTATATATAAGTTGGCATGCGCAGAAGAAAATATGATTGGTTGGTTTGCAGTGGCAGTCCGTTTCTGTTTCCAGAAGCAGCAGACTCAATTAGCATTTTTGCTTGCCGTTTTGTTACCACAAACTCGTAGGTGTTGGTTGTTTTATTCTATAGACTATATAGCCATTTCGTCTAGTTAAGAAAAAATGATACATGCCACTTTCACATGCATAAAATTTATGCGCAAAGAACAGAGCTGTCGTTTGGACTCCGATCGGAGTTTTGGACTACCTTTTTGTCACTCAGACTACGGGACTACCCCTGAAGCTAAAATCTTCCCTTTTTCCTCGTTCAGAAAATTTACTTAATTAAGCGTCAAAAGGAATTCAAAGAATTTCAAGAATATTTCAACAAAAAGCAATTGAAAGTCATGGCATTAAGCAATACTCGGTGGCTTTCTATGGAACATGTTGTAGAGAGGATCTTAGATCAGTGGCAGCCTTTAATTCACTTTTTTCTTTACAGTGAACTTGAAGATAATGCTGACTTAGCACAGCAAGCATACGGCTACATATGAATAATATTACAAAATCATATTTAAGTTTTTTGGCATACATTCTTAAAATAGATAATAAATTAAACTTAGAATTTCAATCAGAAAAACCACGATTTCATGTTTTATTACTGTCTTTTAAGATGCTATATAAGAGTATTTTAAGTAACTTTGTGAAAGAAGAGAAGCTAAATATATTTCTGAACGTACCAGATTTTAAAAACATGCAGATGTATAAGAATGTAAAAGATATTTATTTGGGACCAAAATTTGAAAAAATTGTTTGTAATGGACAGTTGAATGAGAAAGAAATTCTTGAAATTAAAAAAAGGTGTAGAGACTTTTATATTGTACTCTGCAAAAAATTTTACAACGCATTAATTTTGAACATCCAATTTAAATTTAAGTTCAAAATTTAAATCCTGATTCTTTAAGTCACAGCATAGTTCCTTTAACCAATTATTTTCCGAATATTGTCAACCAAGATGATTTAGATGAGATGGATTAAGAATATAGAAAAATTTGAATTTATTGAATTTATAACAATTTTTTGCTTCATTTTTCATATTTCCTTTAGCCTTCCTGCTTGAATAAAAATTAATTCAAATTTTATTTAGCAGTTATTTATGACTAGCCAAATTAAAGAAGACGTGGTGCATTTCATTTATTGCAATTGTTTATCAAAATCATCATTCGGAGTTTCTTTAATTGAAAAATAAATTTATTATAATTAATACCTAGAGCAAAATGTACACTTTTGTATTGTACTTGGATTTAAACTGACTTCAGTATCAGTAATTCAGTTCCAGTTTCCACTTTCCAGATTTTCAACTTAAATTTTGACATTTCTATTACGGACTACCTTTCAGTCGCAAAACCTCCTTTTTTGTGTCGGAAAAAACTCCCTTTTAAAACTGTCATGCGACAGCCCTGGCAAAGAATAAACAAAACTATTTGTGTACATATATGTACATATGTTCAAGTGAAGATTTGTCTAACATTTTTCTTAAGATCATACATAATTACCCATTTTAAGATCAAAATTAATACAAAAATTTTACTTATACACATAAATAGAAACATGCGTGAAACTTGTCAACTGTTTTGGATCACGCTCTACATAGTATATACTAGCTTATATTCGTCATTCATATAATATCTGCCTACATATACAAATTATTATTATTATTATTGAATTTTATTGAAGCCATGGCATATATACGTAAATATCGTTCTAAATAGTAATAATAAACTATAAGAAAAATGATAAGTGCATTATTTATATAATTACACATATTAGATACGTATGTACATTTATAGGCAATCAGATTTAAGCTCTAATTAAAAAAAATAAATAAATAAACATTTTTATAGTTGCGCACATACCTACTCGCGCATTTGTACTGTAAGTACGCATACTCAAACACTCTTCTAAGTAAATAATATAAAAGATGAGAAGATGACTAAAAAAGTTTATAAGCAAATAAAGTTATAAAAATGCTTTGAATTGTTTTTTTCTTTAAGAAAAACTTAAAAAAAATACATTATCAAAAATAAAAATTTATAATTTTTTCTTGAAAGTTTTGTATTATTAAAATCCTCAAAGAGCCCGCATCGCATACCTATATATTTCAAATAATCATAGAATCATAAATTTAAATGAATAGAAATATGACTTTTAGATTTTTGATATGCATAATATGATGACGAAAGGAACAAAGAAACATTATGAAATATCAAATATATAAAATATTTAAGAATGTAAGGATAACGACGCTAATCAAAATCAACTCAATATTGCGGAAGATTTCGTCATGTTAATGAATAGAATGGAGAATGGTAAATATGCAAAAAATTATTAATCCAAAACATGACCGGAATTAGGCCTAAGGGAAGACAGAAGACCGCATAATCACTGGCCTGGCGGAATGCTGTACAACACGATTTAGAGAGATTATCCATAAGGATAATGACTTAATGAGATCAAAAAATAGAGAAGAATAAATAGGTTGCTTACTTGAATTGAAGGTTCTCACTAGTCTTGTGGTACCATGATGATGATGATTTTGGTGAAATCTCGCATTAATTATCATAGCTACATAATGTTCTACTTCCTTCAACGATTTATTTAGACGCTGACACTTGTCACTCTTTATCTCATATACGTAGTATAACGAATTGAAATTAATTCAAGTATTCTAACTATTATCATTTCATTGATGTACTTACGACGGGCTCAAAATAAAAAACAAAATTAAAATTTTATTTGTTATAAAATATATAAACATATTGGCTATTTTCTTATTGATATTATATTTTTTTTAAATATTAATATACTGACATTTATCATATATACATACATACACTTACATATATACAATTATTAATGTATGTGTACATATAACAAATATATTTATTTTTCATTACAATTCATGTGATATATTTAGCATGGCTTTTATCTCTCTTACTGAATACACGTGCTGTTTTTCAAATTTTATAAAGCAAAACAAAATAAAATATTAAATTTACTAAATTTATAAAATATTTATTTGTTTATTTATTTGAATATATTTCCTACATAAATACATACATTTATGTATATACGTATATACTTACTAATATATAGAAGCGTATGCTAGAGTGCGATTTTAATATAGCAAGTTACAGACACATATTCATAACTATAGAGAAAATTAAAATCTCAAAGAATAATTGAAATATTATATAGCTATATGCCTAAATATATCACCATAATCGCAGCTATACAGCCATTAATGGGCCTTGACAATGCTCTAAGATCTGCTTCCATCTGGATCTGTCTGACACATTTCCTATATGCTCATTCTTTTTAGATCATTTTGTACCATACTCAACCATCTCCACCATTTTGTCGTTCCTAATTTTCTTTTTCCCCAGAGAGAATGCGCAGTATGATTTTCTTTGTTACGTCTTCATTCTTATGAAGTGACCAAAGTCATTTTAATTGGGATGCATTTAGCAATGTCTATGTCGTTGTATATAGTTTGTATCATTATATCATTATATCTTATATCATCAGACACAGTTTTCTTCTACTGCTCAAAAAAATTTTCTAAGAATTTTTCTCTCAAATGATTTAAGTATACATACCATCTTATCTGGCTTCAATAATAACGTCTATATGATTCCGATTCGTACATCATTACTGGGAGAATCAAAGTTTTATATATGTATTATAAATATTCGGCACTTTGTGACTCTCGTTGTTATCAGTTTGGATTTCAGCATCCTTATGAGAAAAAAGTATATATCTAACAAAAAATTTTTATGTATGCATATTCTTTATTATTTTATTAGTTAAAAATAAAATCATACATGTGTATGTAATACTATTGACACATTGCAGAGATAAACCTTAGTTATCTCAGTTTTCTGGTTTATCTTTGCAATAACCGACTTTCAGAACTCGGTTAAGTTAACCGAGTTTCTAGATTCGAACTCAGTTATCTTTGACGTTTGTGTTATTTTTTTTTTCTTTTTATATTATATCACAGACAATATTACAGACGTGCCAATGGAAACAAAAATCCGTCACCATATAAAATGAAAAAATCGTGTGTTCCCATCTACTTTACATAAATCAAAATGCTTCAATTTAGTTTAGTTTTGAATCCATAAAAATAATATTCAAATAATACCAAACTTTGAACTTGAAACAAACTTTAAATGAATGTTAATATGTAGTACAATACATATTAATTTTTACACATTAATACATATGTTCATATGTTTGTACAATTAAAATTAGTATAGCGTATAGCGTATAGCACCCATTCACCAGGAAACAATATAAATTGGTATTGTATTGAATTTATCAGTGTATTTACATACGCATTTACGCACATATTTTAATATTAGACAGTATGTAGTAGTGTCGAATGTCTGCTTTGCCTGTGCTTTAATAATTATACGCAAACGTATTAGCAATAGACAGAGTAAATTCGTTTTTGTACATTTCAATCTACCTGCTATCGCAGAGAATATAATACATACAAACATATATATATATATTATTTGTGGTGCTGCTATACGAATACTTCGCAGGTTTATTTCTTTCATCATTTTTTTTCTTTTTGATGTTGCTTTTGCTATGCCACTATCTTGACACACAATTACATATATATGTGCAGTGTGTATGTAGTATGTTCACTATTGTACATGGATAGAAAAATTATTTCAGGATTTGTTATAATTTTTGAACAATTTTTGACTTGAACATTTAGAATATTATTTTTTAAAAACAGACAACTAATAAGGGTATTCACGGTTTGGTCTTGTATCATTGTAAACGGTGTAACTCGTACAATCCTACACCTATTGTAAACATCTGCAATGTAATTTTTACCTACACTGCTTGTGAAAATTTACAATGCTGAAACCCATTGTATATTACTATTGCTTACTATTGTATGTATATGCCATTCTGACATTAAATGCTAAAATAATTTGATTATTTTTATAATATTTTAGCTGACATAATTTGCTTGATTTCAATACAAAGTTTTCGTTCACGATATAGTGTAATGTGTAAGATTTTGGTGTATGTTCACACTTTTTACACTTTTACAACATTTCGTGAATACTCTAACATTATAAGCATTTAGACTGTGTACTGTTGGTACTGTGCAGTGATAATTTTTATATTTCCTTCTGTATGGTACACTATATCACAAACAATAAACATGTTTATTAAAGGGTATGTTATGTATACAACTTGTTATACACATACACATAATTATAAATCATTATGGTGTACTATCCTTACTGTAGTCTATACTATACGTGACGTATACAAAATATACAATGTATACAAAAACAAGTGCAGGTATATATTTTTTTTTCACACACAAAAAGGAAAAAAAATGAAAGAATAACTAGCGATACATATTCCTTCAAAATTTAATGCAAACATTTAATAGGGTTCAATGTCCAATATTATTGTTGTATATAACACATATAATCCTTATCTGTGTTTATACATAGGACTAAATGATACCTGCAAGACAACATGTACTATGGTAGCATACCATCAGCAATAATATTATCATATATGTACATATATAAATGTTTATGATATTATATATACTGCCAAATTGCTACAAATAAATCGTATATTTTCTATTATTGCATGTAAATATACGAATAAACCTAAACACACTCAAATCAGATTGTTTATATGTATGAGTATATAATTTTATGAACCATATTTTAAAACTTTTATCGAATGCAAGAACAACTGAATATTAACGTATATTTTGAATTTAAATATATCTAAGACTCGAATCTGGATTTTCCAGAACGTCCATATGAGTTTGATTTTGTTACATATTGAATTATATGCAGAGAAACATCTGATCTTATCTGTGATTATATTTAGACAAACTGTCAAACCAAATCTCAGCTAACATGCTGACTAGATGAAAAAATATTAGTGTTTGAATTTAACTCGATAGGTGTCGTATGAATACATAAACTAGTTGACTTCAATTTAAATGTGTCACCCATACCAGGTTATCGATAAACTATTTGAGATAACCATGATTTATCTCTGCAGTGTGTCAATAGTATAAGGAAATAAACTTTTTTGACATTTTGTGCATACGAGTACACACAATGTTTGTATAGAATTTCAAAAAAATCCTTCATAATATTCTTTCAAAATTATGAATAAAAATAAACTTTGAAATTTGAAATATTAATAGTTATCTTAAATATTTAAATACAAAAATTCACTACATAAAATAACAAATGTAACAAATAAAAAATTTTGCTATACAAGCTTCCTATATGTACGTACAGAGAACATAAGTAGTACATTTTTAATATACAAAATAATCAATATTATAAAAACTAAAACGATCAAAGTATATAGACGAACTAAATAATCAATCATTTGATCTTATAGAATAAATAACACATCAACAGCAGCAACAACAGCATTTATATTTATGTACATATATGGAAATAAATTTTTACTTAATTTCATTCAAATTTAAGCACACAAGATAATTCACCTTTAATCTTGATATTTATAAATACATTGTAATTATTGTTGTAACGACTTCCTCTTGCTTTGAAAATGTCCAAAATGACCATAAGAACATATCATATGCATAATTACAATATTGTTTCCCATATTTATACATAAAAAAAACCCCGTAAATTTATATTGATTCTATTAAAAATTTTCTAAATTCTTACCCACGTATACGTACATATACACATCTGTAAATATTTAAAAAAAAAAATAAAAATTTATCATTCATATAAACAATGACATAACAAATTCAAATGTGTATTTATAGATAAAAATTTCTTTTTTAAATTTAAATTTTAAATTTGCAAATCTCTTTTGATTACATTTTTGTTTTGATCTTGTTTTATTTAAATTTTTTTTTCCTCAATTTTATATGATAATTACTTAAGTATATTTGTTTTTCTTTACAATTTTAAATATTTTTATTTTTATAATACTATATCGTATTGTGTGTGTAAAATAAAAATTATTATTTTTTCCTCAATAAATTTTTATATAAAAAAAAAATAAAGATCACATTAAATTTTTATTAATGAAAAATAAAAATAAAAAAGTAAAAATAAATATACTAAATTTTATTTTAATTTTTTTGTCTTAAAAAAAAAAAACTTGTATACTTGTACTTTTTTTGTATGGCACGTGCTTTTTTCATTAACAATATTTCAGAAATTTCAATGATTTACTTACATTTTCATTTTGAATCATAAACATCGATACAAGATTCCACTTCCATATATACATATGTACATATGAGAATATTTCTAATAATATATGTATTTTTATTTACACATTATACATATTATATGCTACGTATGTATGTATGTACATATGTATCTGTGATAAAAAAATTATAAGAATTGAATGAATAGAAAAATTGAAAAAGAAAACTAAAGTAAGTATAAAGAAAATTTATACGTTATATTAATGATACTTAATTGATTGATAAAATTGAATCAAAAAATTTAACACCAAAAACCAACAATAACAACAACAACAATAACAGTATATAAAATCAAGGTCAATATAAAATAAACAGAAAAAAAAATTATAGATACTCGTATATCAATCGATTGAAACAAGTTTTCATTTTATGTAAAATATTATTTGTGCTATTTTAATTACAATATACTCGTACTGTGTATCATTAATTTGTACATTATTATAGGCAATTTTCTCTCAGATCGCTATTTAAAGGCAAAAAAAAAAAAAAATGATCGTACATTACCTATACAGAGTCGTTAAAAAATTATGGGACAAACATAATTTTTCGAAATAAAGTGCACTAAAACGTACATACATAAAAATGACACTAGTGTTCCAAAGAAAGTGATAGATATGGTTCCACAGGGAGGAGTTCGATCTAGAGGTAAACCCAGAGCACGTTGGAAAGACGAAGTCGTGAGGGACTCTCGGACGTTATTGAGAGTCAGCAACTGGAGACGGGATGCCGTTGATGGAGCTGTCTGGAGTACCAGACTTTTAGGCTGGTATTCACAAACATAGATTATCTTTTATCTGAGATAAAGTGTATTCATCAATCTGGATAAAACACTACTCGGATATTTTTAAGACAACCTCGGAGGGGTATTATAAATATCGTTCGAACATAACCTTGTTATTAACAGCAAGATAATAAAGAAATAAAGATAATGTAAATGTACTCTATTATCATATCTGCATATAATTATCACATCACAGAACCTCTTTTTCATTTTGTAGTATAAAAATAAAATCAGCTGATATGTTTGACACACATGCTCGACCCGAAAACGAAATTCGAAAACAAATTTGATCTAGGTTGATGAATAAGATGAAATTGTATCCGGCTAAAATATATCCGACGGATATATCCATGTTGGTGAATACGATCCTTAGAGGCTCTGGGGAAGATTTGTTATGTAGAGAGTGGTACGTCTGCTTTCTAAAGCCATCGAAGAAGAAGAAAACGTAAACAAAAACTAGAAATATTTTGAAATTCCATTATTCAAAATGATGACAACCTTTACGTCTATAGACCTAATACAGTTGTTTTGGTATTGACAACACAAAATTTATAACAAAATCTTATAGAATCTTACTCTGTTTTTTTTTTTTTTGTAATAATCTTTTCAATTTAGCAACTGACATTTCCTATAAAATTTGATGTTACGATTTTTTTAAAATTTTGTTTTCTTCTAAAAATTACCAATAATATTCGATTTAATTTAAGAGAAAACTTTATGGTGATGCTTCCATCACATGATGACAATTACGTTTTCCCTTTTTGTGTGTGGTTGATAAATCGCTAAAGATCGTATTTCGTAATGTCAGTATAGATAATCACGTTTTCTACTTATGAAAAATTGTACTCTTGTCCCATAATTTTTTTCACGACTGTGTAATAAGTATGTATTAAATTTACGATCATTAGCTTTCAGATCATTTATAGTTTTGCGTCAATGTAAGTAATTATAATACTATACTATATGTACATAATATTCGCCTCATATACTTATTATATACGTTTTTATTAATCTTTCAATTGTGTGTATGTATTTGATTTCATATCGAAAAGATTAACAGAATGAAAAAAAAAATTAAAAAAACTAAAACTTGAAAATTAAATTGAATTGCTGCCCGATTAATAGTTATACTACGCTACGATTACTATCTATATATATTCGCATACTACATACGAGTATATTAATAAAATATATAATTATTAATTATGATAGCAAAAAAAGAAATACATATATATATAATATATATTACTTACTTACATTCAAACATTATTTATACATTTTTAATTACCAAAAGATTGTCAATAAAATAATACATACTAATAAAAATAGTTAAACTTTCGGCTTTACATAATTGCGTTTGCAGTTGAATGTATTATCAATTTTAAGACCTTGATTGAAAAATTTTCTATTCTATTCTGTAATTATACTTACTAATGCTATAAAGTTGAATTGAATATGAAAATGAAAATTCTAAAATTAAATAATAAATTAAAGGACACTTTTACCTATATGTATGAATTTTTTTTCTAGATTTTTCCTTTTAACTAAATATGTACCGACATTTTTTTTTTTTTTGTACCTCAATTTTATCTCAAAACTCAAAGATATATTTTAATTTTATTATTTTCACATTTTATTTTGATTTATAAATAGCTGAATAATAATAATAAGATTTATTTATCAATTTCTTATATATTTGTATATGGCATATAGTCTCTTATCAGTCAAATGATTTTAAACTTAAATATAAAATACTATCATGATTGATTTGTGGCTGTCCGCCTCCGCCTGTTCGGAATCATTTTAAAACGAAAGAAGGTCAAAAACTCAAACTTTATAAATTATATACATAGCAACAACAAAACAAAAAAATTAAAAATTAAAAAGAACATTTTTCATACCGTAGTTATGCAGGTACAGAATATTTACACCATGAAATGGCAGAAAATGCAGATAGCACCCTGAACTAACACGAAGTTGTCTCCTATATACTATATACTAATCTATACATAAGTACATATAATCAAAATTCCAAAAGTCAAAGTTCTTCATTACTTTTAAATAGCAAAGAAAAGCTCGATTTAACATTCAGTTCAGACGTTCATACTTGAAGAAATCGATCTTGGTAATATCAGTTATCAGTTTCATTCATATTTTGTATGACTAGATTTGACCTCTATTACCAACTTTCATTACCCTCAAAGTTCACTCAGCTTTGAATGAATAATAGCACCAGCTTGCTGGAAAAGAGAGCTAAGAGATGCTGATAAGAATAGTCTGCTTGCTTGACAACAAGTATCACCATTCACCACAAACTATTATTAGAGCATTACATCCTACATCATTCTAATGATAGAGATCAATCTAAGCCGTATGAAATGCCATGCGCTAGCCATGCCTTATCATGTAAAAGGTCTTTCTCCTCTGCTATTCACATTAAATTTAAGGTTCATTTATGACAGTAATGAAAGTCTAAAAATCATTTTAATGAAAGTGAAGCCAACCAAGAAGAAGAAGAAGAAGAATAAGAATTGACTAGAAATGACGCAAAAACATTAAGGCTGGATTCACCAACATAGATTATCTTTTATCTGAGATAAAGTGTATTAATCAACCTGGATAAAACACTTCTCGGATATTTTTAAAACAACCTCGGAGTAGTATTATAAATATCGTTTGAACATAACCTTGTTATTAACAGCAACAGCACAGCACTCTCATATAATCATTACATCCATAACCTCTTTTTCATTTTGTAATGTAAAAATACACTCAGCTGACATGTTTGAGCATGTTTGACGAAGTTCGAAGACAAATTTTATCTAGGTTGATGAATAAGATGAAATTGCATCCGGCTAAAATATATCCGACAAATAATCTATGTTGGTGAATACCAGCCTAATAGTTTTTGTCAGCACCATTTAGTAAAGTTAATTCTATCAATGATACGATCGATAAATAGTTCACTTCAACGTTTTTTTTCTGTTTTTTTCATTTATTTTATATTTTTCAATTTTAAATCACAATTTAAATTTCAATAGAAAAATATCAATAAAGATGTAAAATACTTAAATTTTATAGGTTGATTGAAAAGTCCTGGGCACATTTTTTTTTTTTTTTGAAATTTTGAAACTATTCTTCAACGTAGTCACCTTTTAGCTCGATACAACAATTCCAATGGTTTTGAATCAATTCGATTCGATACCTTTTTTATAATAGCCTGCGTCAAACTCCTCAAAATAGGCTTCGTTTGGGTTATTACTTCATCATTCGTGTAAAACCGCTTACCATCTAGCCAGCTCTTCAAGTTTGGAAATAAATAATAATCGGACGGGGCCATATCTGCATATAATAAGGGGGATGCGAAAGTATTTTGTAGTCTAACTCGGTCAATTTGGTCATCGTTTTTCTGCCTTATGAGCTGGTGCGTTATCACACAAAGTCAACAACACGCGGCAACCAACGCGCACACAACTTCCGCATATTCAAATGATGGTATAAAATGTTAAACACACGTTCTGATGAGATCTTTACGACGTCAGCTATCTCATCCAATTTTAATTTTCGATCATTTCTGAAGTAATAACCTCTGACGGTCTTACCTGAATGCGATGCGGTTCATCTTTTGAGGTACGACCAAACATAAATTCTTGCATCCACCTCTTGACTGTTGTATTCGATGGAACAGAGCTGCCATAATACTTACCAACGAGCATACATACACATTAGATAAAAATGAACATTTTTATAGAATCAAATTTAGAATGTCTGCTTTGTTTTTTTTTTAACAAGTTCTCGCCTCTATATGATGAAAATTATACAAATCATTTTGTTTTTGATATTTCGCTATCTATATAATGTATACAGGTCTATGTAGAATGTATAGAAAAATATAGCCTAATAATTTTTTTTTTTTTTGTACCGAATAATTCTATAGACAAAGAATAATATGTAGGTCTTAAAAATAACAACCAGTTCTGTTTTATTTTATTTAATTTGTATTTTTTTTTAATGTTCTGATGAATGATGATTATATATCTTTTTAAAGTTACATATTTCTACATATTCATGATTCAAAATAAAAATTATTCACAAAAAAAAAAAATATAAATACATTATATTTATCATTTCTACATATATATTTATTAGGCACTTTAGATTAAATAAAAGTTAATTTACATAATGTAAATCTATACAATATTAATGACGTTGATTTGATGATGACTTGCAACAAAATTCACTATAAATACAAGGAAATTCAATTTTATGACCAAAAACTGGAATTAAAGAAAAAAATTTTCTTTTTTTTTTAAATTAATCTACAAAACTAAATAAAAAGTGGATGATGTCAAAAAGATTTTAAATTTAAAAAAAAAAAATTAAAAAGAAGAATTGGAGTTGAATACAGATCGATGATTGGTGTTTGATGAACTCGTACCCATAAAGTACTAGCGTTTAAATTCCTACCAGCAACGCACTCTATACTCTCGGCCAAAATGATCAATGATTCTTCTTCGACAGCACCACATCAGCTACAGCTCTATGGTGAGCCAGGGTATACCACGAAATCATTTCTAGACTTTATTAAGTTATTTAAAAATTGTTATTTAAATAATCTTTATTAAGTCTAATAGATTGTTACACGCAAAAACTAAAATGTTTAGATTCTCTATAAGTAATTATCTATAATATTATCTCTTTAATCCGTATTATTCTAAAAATAACTAGAATTTTCTTATTAAAATTAAAATTTTTTCAACGATCTTCATTTCAAAGATCATCGATAATTTATTGTAAAAAAAAAAAATTTAGTTAATCTTTTGATTTAATATTTAATTTAATTGAATAATTATCGTTCTAGCCTTACATATATTTCTATACCAAGAAACAAAAATTCGGAAGTAATTATCAAAAAAAAAAAAAATCTCAAAATAAATTCAAAATTATTTTTTAGTAAAAAAATTTATCAATATAATTTCTTCTTCTTCGATGGCTGAAGAACTATAGGTATAGCCAAAACAGTTGGCGAAGATCTCCACGCGAGATATTCTCTGGCAACTTGTTTCCAGTTTCTTATTCCTATAGCAATGTTTCTCGGTCACTATATGGTCTTCACTTTTCCATCTTTACTTTGCTGCTCCTCTTGCGGTCGATCGCTACCGTGAAGTATGCTGTCTGTTTTTATTCTCAAATCGAGCCACGACCTCCATCAACTTGCCTCTCGAAACAGCTCGTTCCTTCAACAGTTCTTTCCGATTTCTTGCTTACCTTAATCTCCGTTCGTCGTTTTCTTTGACTGGACCGGACCGTATATTCTGCGTAAAATTGTTCTCTCAAAAATGTCCATAGGGTCTCTTCTCGTCTGTCTCATTAGTTAGTAATCGTCCAAGCTTCGCTCATATCCATACGCAATAACGCTGCGTATTAGTGTCTTGCATACAGTCTTTCTTTCGTTCTTTCTTTATATTGTTATATACAAATATAATTATATAATTTCATCGCATATCCTTTTTTTTGTATTTACGTATTTAATATTATTTTATTTTTTTTCTTTTGTATAGATATGCTGGTCAAGTAGTGCATTACTTTCCAATGGTATTAAATTTGTGCATTTCCTTCAAACAAATGGAACAAATAATGAAGGAGATGATAATAATTGTAATTTAGATAATAATAATGTTGATAATAAAAATGATAATATTGATAAAAATAATGATGATGATGATGATAATGATAATATAACTGATGGTGATCATCATAATAATGATGATAATGTTGTTGTTTTTGTTGCTGCTGATAATAATGATATGAATATCAATGTAAATATAACATCAACAGATGAAAAACATCAATCAGAAACAATCGATGATATATTAAGGAAATCAGATCAATTATTTGATCGTAATCGTTTAATGGATGCAAAATTAATACTCGATCAAATTAATACAGTAAGTTATTGTCAAATTATTGCATCAACAATGAAACGTATTAATTTACCAAAAATTAATTTTAAATTAAAATCCGATCATAATAATGTAAATAATATTATTAATAATAATGATAATGAATTACAGGATAATAGAGTACCAGAAATTGAATGGCGTAAAGCAAGATTATTATATTCATTATCGAAATTATCAAAAGATCGTAAAGAACAAAAATCATTAATTGATAAAGCATATGAATTAATAAAATCAGCATTAAAAAATTATCATGAACATTTTGCAATACATAAATGGATGGCAATTATATTAGATGCTAAAGTTGAATTTGATGATATAAATACACGAATTATCGAAATAAATAATATACGTAAACATATGGAATATGCAGTTAAATTAAATCCAAATGATCCAATTAGTTGGTATTTTTTAGGTGAATATGAATTCGGTTTAGCTGATTTATCATGGTTACATAAAAAATTATTAAAATTTTTAACAAATTTACAAATACCAAATGGCAGTTATGAGAAAGCATTCAAACATTTTCAACATGCTGAAAATTTATCACCGGAATTCTATTCAAAAAATTTATTAATGTTAGGAAAATGTTCGATTGCATTACAAAAATTGAATGATGCTAAAAAATTTTTAAGAAAAGTTACTAATTTTCATGTTATGTAAGTATCCATTTTTTTTTATTTATTTTTACAAAAATTCAAATCGAAATATATTCATCATCATTACGGCTCCACAGACTATTTCAATCCTTGGCCTACCCTAGAGTCAGTCCCCACAATCCCCGGTCCTATGCCTGTATCCTGCGTCAACCAACTCCATACAACTTTCTCGCATCGCCTCTTCGACATTATCTTTCCATCTGCTTCCTGGCCATCCCCGAGGTCTTTGTCCTTCTATTTGCTTATGAAATATTACTCTCGAGATTCTTATGTCCTCCATTCTTTCATCCAAAATTTCGCTTATCAAAAATGTATTAGCTAGGTTAGAGCTATCCCACCAATAAGAAACGTAAAATATTCGTTCAAGAGCTTTTTTCTACACTTCTACTTTTTCTTCAATGGACGTGTGTAACTTATTTTTTTTTTAGACTGAATAAAGCGGTGATTACAATATTTTCGTTTTGTTTCGTCAAGCAGAAATGAAAAGAAATGTAGGTAACGATTACAATGTATTCGTTTCGTCTTGTATGAAAAATAAAAATAAAGTAGAGGATGGTGGGTACCCAACTCAAGTAAATTATAGGTTATGTCATTTCGATTCGGAAAATAAGAATTAAAATTCAATTGAACTTTTCGTTTCATTTCGTCTCGATTCATCACATTGTAATCGCTCCCATTTGTTTTGCGTATAATTAAATTTGACAGTTAGCCGAAACGAAACGAAACATAAGCATTGTAATCACCGCTTAAAATGCTTTCTGATCGAATTTTGTCATCATTGAAGTGGTGAGTGAGTGATTTGCTAGACTCATCGATTCTCTCACTCTCCAATTTCTTGATCTTGTCTGACTGAGAGTGATCATTTTTCCGTTCGCATTGAATGCAATATGTCTTGATCTTTACAAAACTTGGTCCTAAAAAGCGATTTGAATAAATCTAAATTCCGTTTAAAAATTTATAAAACAAATACAAAAGTCATAATGATCATGTTGAAAAAAAAAAAGAAAATCTTAAATTACTTAAGAGTAAGTTTCGAGATTTCTGCTATCTTGTGCACCAATTATCTCCGAAATTACTTAACCGATTTCAATGAAATTTGAAACATAGATACTTTGATAGGAATTGTATTGCTTGACGGAGCGTTTTTTTGTCCTTGTTTCCTTTTTACAGGGTGTCAAAGTCGTCAAAATTGCGATTTTTCGGTTTCCAAATGTACCGCGTACAGCAAACATTGATTGACCAATTTCTTTGAAATTTTGAATATAGGTAGCTTGAAGGATATTGTGTTGCTCGAATATAGCACATTTTTGATTTAAGGTCCTGAAATTTAGTTATAGTTCTTAAAAAAGGAGAAGGGTTTTTTTTGAAAAATCGTTCAACTTTGACCTCTATTTTCATACAATAAATCTTCATATTTCTAAATGAATTTGGTGTCAAAATAAAGTTTGGACTTTTCTGAAGAGTTTGAAAGAAAAAGTATAAAAATCTTTGTTATATTTCCATTCTTGTTAACAAAATAAAATTATGTTCTTTTTCATCAAAATATTCAAAAATCCATATTTATAGCACCTAAAAGGTATGCAAAGTTATTTTTTAAAATTTTTGTATGTAAAATCGTTGTTGTTGTTGTTTTCGAAATCTTTCAAAGTCGAAACCTACTCTTAATGTTTCATCATTATGCTTTAATAAACTTTACGGTTATTTTTTTTTAATTTTTGTGTTTTTTTCTTTTGTCTAATAATTTGCAAAATATCACCCAACCAATATAAGCTGATCGTGAAACAAATTAAAATTTTTATCTATAATTATTTTTATTATTTTATTGCCTTTATGTACTTGTACTCGTATTATATTTGAGAATTCTACTCGTGTCATTTATCAATTAAATCTTTAATACTTTACACATACGCACGCACATAATAGACAAACAAGTGATGTTAAATTTTTTTTTTTTTTTTTGTATTCCTAGTTTGTAGTTCACATTTCTATAGATTACATATTTTTTTTTTTTTTTTTTTTTTTTTTTTTTTTTTTTTTTTTTTTTTAAATATACATATATACATAAATGTATATAGTATATATTAAGTGCACGCGGATACTCAGTCCATGGCACCGCCGATCAGTAATTTTATGTCAGATATATGTACATTATTATCCAGTTTATCATCAGTAATCAGTTACTGGTGTACATTGCTGATGGGAAAAATTATTGATCGACTTGGGCAAGAGTAGTGCGCTGGCTGGGGTTCGAACCGTGATCTTAAAGATCGCAAGACCGACACACAACCATCGAGCTATTCAAGCCCCCTTAGATTACATAAAATTAGTGATTAATTTTATGATATTGGACACACGTCGACACTTCAAATATAATGTACATATAAGTATATGAATATGAAAATGAAATGAAACACATTTCTCAATTAAAAAATCATAAAAATATCATCAGAACAAATGATAAATGTTTATTGCACTCTTACATATTCATCATTTAATTTTTAAATTTTTTTGTAGCAAAACAAATTAAAAAAAAAAAATAAATGAAAAATGAAAAAATTTAACTGAAATGATAATTAGTATTTTGTTACAACATATCATCAATTAAATAATTTTTTAACGTTATAATTGAAAAAAAATTGTTAAAAAAAATAACACGTAATTTTATTACACCTACATACATACATGTCTGTATTTAAAATACAAAATTTACGTATAATTTTATTGGTCTGTTCGAGAACTTGCTGAAAGCGTAAAAATCTTAAAGTACATTTATATCTTTAAAGAAATTAACAGAAATCCGTTCGAGTATACTTTGTCTGTAGGCGGCCATATTTATTTCTCCATCCTGTAGAAAAATAAGATAAATGTGTTGCATTAGTGCATTTTCAAAAGAAGCATCCATTTGCAATGCATTAGTGTTGCAAAAGAAGCTTTCGTCAACAGTTCAAAAAGTAATCTTATAAATAAATTTGGTCCGTCCGTCTGTCTGTCTGCCTGTATGTTCGGGGTAATCTCGAAAATGACTGATGACCAATCTTGATGGAATTTTTTTTTATCTGGAAAGAGGAATTCCTCCCGTAAATAATATGCTACTTTCTTTTCCAAAATTTATTATTTAAAACAATAAAAATTTGATTCAAACAGATGAAGATCCGAAAAAAATCTATAAAATGTATGAAAAGCTTTTTCTTCTAAATGAACTGGTTGATTGGTAATTGCGTTATAGCATTACAAACTCTTTGCAAACTCGGTAGAATGACGTAATAACATAAAGCTTTACAAAGAGCTTCTTCGTTCGGGCTTTCATTATTCTGTATATCGTGGTTCGTTTTATAGCTCTATAACAATGCGGACGAAGTCGCAGGCACACACTAGTCATGAATAAAATTATATGTTCATTTTTGCATTTTATTGTTAACACTAACTTATTATCACAAAGACAACTTTTGCATCATGATTTTTGATGTTGCAATATAAATAAATACATAACCTCAAATTCGTGACGTTTAGTTGATTTTAAATTATTATTAATACTGATGTCATGGATCAAGAAAACAATGAACAATGAGTTAAATTTTAATTTTTTAAGTTTGATTTATTTATTTGATTTTTGTGAATTTTTTATCGATGTGTATAAAATTTTATAAGACAACAAAACTTCAAAACTGTCGTAAAATTAATCATCAGTATCAAAGTATCGCAACATAATAAATAATCAATGTTGCGCTAACACTTCGGAAACACTGCAAAACCATAATTAATTTTTGAACTCAACCAACAATTTTCTACTTACAAATAAATAGTTGTTCTTCTTAATTATAAGATTTGTTACAGAAAGTCATTTTCGTGTATTGTCTTTATTTTATCCCAACTATAACTGAATAAGATAAATTACAGAATTTTAAGATTGCAAAAATTTCTCGAACAGACCTTTTATATTGACTACAAAATGTTTAGAAACATTATATCACGAAATGTTTAGATACAAAAAGTTTATATAAAAAAAAACATTTCCCTCACATTGTTTCTTAAATTTATTTTTTTATTATTCTCTTCTTAAATGAAATTTGAATGAAAATTATCATAAATTATTTCAGTTACATGGATGGCAGAGGAAATTAAATAAACAAATTAATTGAAATTGAATAAAAAAAAAAAAAAATTTGTCATTTATGGAATTTAATTAAAATTTCCATAACAATTTAATAGATATAATAATAATTTGTTATATAAATTAATTTTAACAATTTGTTCACATAATGAATTATTCATCTCATTTTTATGTACGTATAAGCATCGTAAGCATAAGGAAATAATAGTGAACTGAACTAAAAAAAAAAAAAAAAGAAATAAATAAACAGAACAAACAAAACAAAATGTTTTTAACCACATCTATAGTATATTCTGATGTAAATTTTCAATTAAGATCTTAAATTTATTTCCATTATTCCAAATAATAACTTAGACGACTTTGTATATGTAATACGAGTTTTTATTTGTATTTTATTTTTTTAAAACGATATTTTAATTTATTGGTAATTTAGTAATTCTAGTAGATATTTTAAAAGAAATTCATTACTAAATTAATAATAATATTTTCTTTTTTATTTTTTACATAGAAATCGTGAAGATCAACATTGTCAAAAAGAAGCCGTAGAATTATTAAGAAGAATTGGAACAGTTAAATGCAAATAAAAATGATATAAAATTTCAAAATGCATATTATGCATCATATGATATGAGTAATGTATAATCATCACACACTTATAAAACAAAAATAAAAAAAAAAAACATCAATTAAATCGTCACTAAATACATATACTATCTTTGAGAACCATTAAAATCAGCATCATCGTAATCATCACTTCATGAAATTATAATAAACGGAACAATAAAAGTCATGAATTGGATAAATTTAATTTAAATACATACTTACATTTCTTTTTTCAGCTATAAACTGAAACAATAATAATAATAATAATAATATGTATTTAATTATAAGAAACTAAAACATTTAATTTGCATATTATCTATTATCTATTATCTATTAGAAAATAAATAAAATGAGGCTTTTAATTTTAAAATTTCATTTTAAATTGATCAGAATTAAAAATTCTTTTAGTTGTAAGTTATAATGATTATGTAAATTTTTTTTTTTGTTTTTCAATTTTTTTTTTTTTTGAAATAATTTAATTTATAGAAATTTTAATACTCATTTAAAAATTATGTAATGTAATATATATATATTTTTTTATTAAATTTAATTTTTTGTTGCTTTCATTTAAAATATTATTTTTGTATGAAATTGTTAAAAATGTTTTTTTTTGTTTTTCTTTTTCAATTTTTATATTGTATATGTAACACATACATATGTAGTAAATATAAAACGGGAATCAAAAATAATCAAATGAAATTGAACTGAAATAAAATTAAAATGGGTAGAAAATTTATTTAAAAAAGAAAAAAAAAATGTTTTTCAATTACAAAATTTATATATTATTTTTAGTACTAAAATTACGACGAGTACTAATTTGTAGCTGACAATTGTTCATAAATTTCATTAAAATCTTCTTTAGAATGTCAACCAATTAAAATGGATTAAAATACATAATTATTATTTTCCTTGATATAAGTAACTCACTGTTGATCATTAATTCGAAATACCATAAGATCATCAAATTATAAAATTCTCTTTTCTCAATAAATATCATTCTATCCTAATCGCTAGACAATAAGAATATAAAACTCCTGTAGGCATTGAAGTTTGTATCTGCATTTGTAAGGAAACAACGGTCGAGTTCATATTTGCAGAATATTGATTGCAGTACTAGATTTTTCAGTCCTAAGTTAGTACTAACTTAGCAGAATTACGGGTTTAATACAGCTGCTTTTATGAACACTGTCTGCTGCAAAAAGAAAGAAAGTGACGTTTATATGGTTGGTTTTATTTGCTTATTACAATTTCTATTTGAATTTTTATGAACAAAAAAACCGTAAATTTTTCAAACTCCATTTAAAAAATTTTATTGAAAAAATATTAATAATATAATATAATTTTTATATTTTTAATTTTTCTTTAATTTTTGCTAATGAACAATGGCAAACTATTTGTTTTTATATTTTCATCTTATTTTATTTGATTCATTGAAGTTTAACGTAAAAGCGTAAAAGTAGAAAGAAAAATATGGCTGCAAGTTCTAACATCAAACTTTTACAGAACTGCAAACGTGAACATTCTGCATTCGCGCAGAATAAAATATGAACGCGCTGCTTTTTAAGATCTAACTTAGAACTGCAAATATGAACTCGATCAACGTTTAAGATGACTAGGCCATGTACTAAGAATGGACAACAATAGAATTCCAAAAAGGAAGCGAAGGGACAAACGACCAAGAAGCAGATGGAAGAATAACGTCGTAAATGATATCAGGAAATTATATAGAACGGAATGGAGTCAATTAGTAATGAACAGAATGAATAATGTGGAGGCAGACTCTTGGGTTGAGCCGACGATGATCGTTAGACAATATCGTAAATGATTTTAGAAGCAGTTAAGATGGGAAATTGGGGAACTGTTACGAACCAAATGAGTTAATGGCAGCAGATCTTAAAGCAATCCAAAGCCCACACCGGGCTATCCTGTCAAGCTGATGATATTCTCCCATTATAATTGATTCCTCTTTATTCACACCAAATTGATTATGATTGTAAATTTTTGTATAAAATAATAAAACTTATTCAAAATTAAGGTATACATAATAATTGATTTTATTTAAATTTTCATTTTCATATTTTCATTTCTCCAATATGTAATTTTGTATTTAATTTTAAAAACTATTGAACAATAAAAACATAAATGAATTTTTCTAAAGGTGATAATTATAACGTGATATATATTTTATTGTTTATAATGTGACATAATATGTATTTAATATGTAGATGATTTTTATCATTCACAAATATTTTAGGTATAAATCTAAAATATTTCTCTATTTATACGTATACACGACGAAAAATAATTCGAATTTAATTGTGATGATCTCAAAATATGCGGGTATCGTGCATATTGTCAAAATTTGGATTTTGAATGTCACACGACATAACATACAGTCTCTTCAAAAAGACACAACAGTCGGGTAATAAAACACAATAAATGCCAAGATACTAAAAATGTTACATGAGTCATTTTTAGCTTGTCTTCTTTGTCTATTTCGCTGACCAAGATTTTTTTCATTTCCGTTCAAACTGTTAAAGTATAGTTAGATATTTACAAAATGAGCTCTGTTTATAAAAAAAAAAAAGGTTTGAAGTGATATTTGTATATAAGTTGTGTAGACAGTGGAAAGCACGAAATGGGGTTAAGGTGTTGGACAGTACCCGGATGCCAATCCCATAGAAAACGTTTGGGCTTTGATGAAGCACAAACTTCGCGGGAAACAAATAAAATGCGTTCGTCACTTAGAAAGAACTTTAAAGAAACTGTGGAACGACTTTTCCAATGAGTATGCCAAAAAATTGAGCGAAAGTTGTACCAGAAGATGTCACCTCATAATTCAAAACAGTAGAGATTGGACTGTATACTAGTGCTAACGCGAAATAGGTTTAAGATTATTCTTTCAATAAATGTTATTATGTATAAGCTGAAAAACTTTTTGTTTTATTTTTATAAAAGTTCGTCTCTTTTTGAACAGACTGTAACATCTGTCGACTTCTATCATTTTTCAGTCTCTGCCATATTGGAAATTGTTTACTCACACATGCTAAAAAAAATATTGCAATTAAGCAAGCCCAAATGATTTGAAAGCCCGTATACACGACTTCAAAATTAATTGGAATGATCTCAAAGTCGAATTCGAATTATTTTTAGGATTACATGTATACGTATACGATACTACATATGTAGTATACATAATATGCATGTTGATTCAATAATATAATTAATGATAATAATAATATGTATGTATGTAGTAATAATAATGATAAAAGTAAAAATATGCATTAATAGTTTTTTGATTATTCATTTTAAAAAAAGTTTATCAATTTATTATATTTGTATGCTGATAATCATTTTATGCGATAAACTTTATTCATTTATATTTTCTGTTGTAAAAATTTAAGAAAAAAAAAAACCAAGTGAATTTCTCATTCAAAACTGTATCTGACGAAATATGAGCTATATTTTATAACATTTTCATACAAATTACTATGTATTATGTGCTTTAGTAATATTATCTACCTTAATTGATTATTGATCATGATAATGGAAGCCAATTACATTTTATTACAATGTAGATCATCATATTAATTTAATTTACATACGTAGGTGCTTATTATGGTTTTCGATTCGATGGTTGATCGAAGAATCTTCTTCGATTCGATTGAATTTAATTTTGGTATTATGTAAGTTAATCGAACGACTGAAAATGTCAGATGTCATTATTTTGAATTATTGTGAATATTTTCTTGGTTAAGTGATATGTTTTTTAAATTTTCTGTGGCAAAATTGCATGAAGTGTATTTTCAAAATAAATTTATTGAAATAATTGTTTGTTTAACTGTGCTGTTGTGATAATTATTTTGAATCTTCATTTAATCAATTGAAATGATAAGCGTAGAGCTAGGTTTTGATTCGGATTCGGAGGAAGAAAACAATGCAAATGAAACTTATTTACTAAAACAAACAATATTAATAAGAGATGCATCTAATCCTCTAGATTTGGATGAATTTTGGTAAATTATTAATTTTTTTTTTTTGAAGATTATGATGATGATGATGAATAATTTAAATTTTTTATACAGTTTTAAACAAACATTCCGTTTAACAAAAGATGCATTTATAAATCTATTGGAGAATATATCCCCGAAATTGACTACATCAAAGCGGTCTTCCTCTATAGCAGAGATTAAGATTATTAGATATTATTATTATTATTATTATTATCTTCCTCTTATTACCGGTAAGAGCGAGTTTGAGGAAAGATACCAAAACGGAGAAAGGAATACTTGGCTTGTTTGTATAATAAAATGAAATTTTTATAAATTTTGAGTTTTGTACATAAATATACATTTTATAAAAAAAAAAAACAGAAAGCTTTATATACTTACATTTTTTTGAACTATCCATTTTTCTAAATGTTTTTTGTTCACTGTTGTTATACGTAAATATGACAATTCGTCAGTAAAAATTTGATCGGATCAGCTGTTCGATTTAATAGAAGGCTTCGAAAAAAATCGAAAACTATAATAGCGACAGATTTGAATTTGACAGATATTCGATAATTTATCGAAAATCATAATAAGCACCATAATGTAATGAGTAACGCTAAGCAAAATTTAAAAAATCATATTTTTCTGAAAACCAAAAGTTAAGAACCTTCCTTTTTTTTTATGCTCATATTTTGTCTGTTAATAAAATAAATAATTACGATCGAAAAATGAAACCGAACTAAGAATATTATACATTTTTTTTTGTTATTAGCTATTCTGCTTATTTATTATTATTACATATTTACTGTCCTGTAACTATACTTAAAATTCAATTTTTTTAATCCATTGCTGCTTCTCTTAAAGTTTTTTCAAATATTTTTTTTGAATCGATAAAACCTTGTTTTGTTTTACCAAATGAATTTGGTCCAGATGATGTTGGTGTATCACGACCAATATTACGCATTCTCATTTTACATTCGGGTGGCATTTCTTCAACTTCATCATCACTATCATTATTGAATGCACTTGCAACCGTTATTTTTTTAGGTTGTTCAGCTTTTGGTTTAACTGGAGCTAATTTCATTTGTATACCAGACTACATAATAAAAAGAAATTTTTGAAAAAAAAAAAAAAAAACATTTTTTTTAAACGAGAATTAAATTGAAATAAAAATATTAAAAATGAATTTTTTTTTTTTTTTTTTTTTGTATTTTTGTATTACCCCTACCCTTGCGACCGTTCCTGGTTTACCAAATTGTATTGTAGTTTTTGAAATTATCGGAGGTGGAGGAGGTTTAGGTAAATCATCTGTCATCATTGATCTTCCATCATTAATTCCGCTAATATCGTCAGACAGTGGTTGTTGCTGATGTTTTGATGATGATGATGACGACAATGATGTCCTACTAGATTTGTCTTCGGATATGTAAAATTTTCAAAATGGCAATTCAATATTAATTTTTTTTTTATTTTGAAAAAAAAAAAAAAAAAATTTAATCTTCATGTAGAAATCCCACCACCAACAATATTCCTAGCTATTGTATTTTTTGAATTTGAATTATCCGGTGATGATCTAGACAGTGATGTAGATGATACTGGTGATGACGGTGATGATCGATCATCATAGTGTCGTCCACTTCTGCTACGTTCATCTCTTTCTTTTAAATTACCATAACTATCCATGCTACCATCTTTATGACGTTCAATGTTTGATTGATGACGATTATTTCGTTTGGATTTATGGTGTCGATGACGATGATGATGTCGATGTTTATGTTTTGAATCAGATCTTGATCGGGTTCGAGATCTTGATCTCGATCGTGATTTTGAATGTGATCCAGAACTATCAGATATCGATGATCTCGAACTTGATCTAGATCTATGATTGCTGCTGGCACTACGCCGATGATGATGATGATGACGATCTCTTCGATGTCGTCGTGTACCATGTCGTCTTGACGATCTCGATGTACCAGATGTGGATGATTTACTTGATGCTTCCGATGATGTTGATGGTGTCGTTATGCCTATTAATTTTAATTACTGGCAAAAATTAAAAATCATTCTTTATAAATAAAATTTTTTAGGGACAAAGAGATAGAACTAAGAAAAAACATCAAACATCAACAATAACGAGACGAACATAACAATACAACATATTAATCGAGGATAAAGCATATTCCTTTCAAATTAGTTGATTTTTGGGTTGCTTTTGAAAAGATATTCTAATCGTATTTGGATTTTAAATGAATCTACGGAATTCTGGTACAGGCTATACAATTAAACCGTCCAAGATTCTCTAAGTTTTTCATGTTAATTCCAAGAAATCTGAAAACAATAGACTCATTTCTAAAGACCTAAACCTAGACGAGATAAAAATTTCAACAAAAATAATTGTTTTGTAAAATCTTTGAAGATTTTCAAGGGTGAATTTTTGATACAAATTTAATTTCCATCCATAATTTTATAATTTTAGATTTCATTTATTATTTCAAATTATAGATACACGGTGGTGTAAATGAAATAAATGACACACATTAACATTACACAGTACAGTAAATTAAATAACAAGTTGGCTGCAGTGACTGTCAAGTCAAGTCAACCATCGCAAGCAAAGCAAGTAAAAAACCCGTCGTATCGATTACAATTTGCATTGTGAATTGTGATTGGTTGATTCTTTTTAAGTTTTTTTTTCTCACCGTGTGTTGTGTCGAAATCGGGATTATTTTTGTACTAATACAATTCCGGAACATTCAATTAAAACAAAATTTATCTTACCTTGTGGCTCATCATCATCTTCATCGCCAGATTGGTAACTCATTTTGTAAATTTATATATAAATAAATAATTTTCCTTAATTTTTCCCTTTTTTAAAACACTACAATTAAATTAAGAAAAGAACACACTTTTTCACTTCTTCTTCTATTCTATACTCACTGGACATTTACAGTTGCACAGACCGACACACGAACGACACTTCAATTTCAATTTCATTTCACTGTTCAATTATTCAAGTGTTCCCTTTATTGCACGTTCCAGAAAACCAAAATTCCAATAATTTTTCTATTTTTATTTTTATTTGTGTAGCAGAAGCAGGGTAATCAACTTAACAACAAGAAAGAAAGATGAAAATTTAGCCGGCTCAGCCCAGTCAAATTAAAAGAGAATACTCTGAGTTTAGAAATTCAGTAGTTCAGCTTTCAGCATTGATTAAAAATATTACCAGTATTACCATCATGAAACGATTTTTAATGCTAAGAAATCCTTTTCAGCATATTTCAAATTTAAAAAAAACCGTTACATTACCATTCCTATGCGAAAAACGATTAAATTTCTCAACGAAAATTTCTGAAAGAAAAAATTTACAAATTGGTCCAGGATTAAAAGAATTTTTGGTTGTTGGTAAAGAACTACCAGTCATTAAAAATGAATTTATACCATATTTAAGACCTATCGATTATAGTGGTAATGGACGAAAAGTTTATTTTGAAATTTATGGATGTCAGATGAATGTTAATGATACTGAAGTTGTCTGGTCAATTCTAAATGAAAATCACTATAAAAAATGCGATAAAATTCAAGATGCAGATGTTATACTGGTTATAACGTGTGCAATACGTGAAGGAGCCGAAACAAAAATTTGGAATCGTTTAAAACATTTGCATGCAATGCAACGAAATCGATCAAAAAAGAAAGGTCCTTTACAAGTCGGTGTGCTAGGTTGTATGGCAGAAAGATTGAAAACTGATCTGCTCGAAAAAGAACGTTGGGTAGATGTTGTAGCTGGCCCAGATAGTTACAAAGATTTACCACGTCTTTTGGCTGTTTCAAAAACAAGCGGAGCATCGGCCGTTAATGTTCTACTGTCTTTAGATGAAACGTACGCTGATGTTATGCCCGTAAGACTGAATGAAGATTCTGTTACTGCTTATGTCTCGATAATGCGTGGTTGCGATAATATGTGCACCTACTGTATTGTACCATTCACAAGAGGTAGAGAACGTTCAAGACCGATTCAATCGATTGAAAACGAAGTTAAAATGTTAGCTGAAAATGGTATTAGAGAAATAACTTTATTGGGACAGAACGTCAATAGTTATCGAGATACTTCTACACCAATTCAAAATTCATCGGAAAATGAAAAGGAAACGACGAAACTAGTGCCAGGCTTTAAAACAGTGTACAAAACGAAATTAGGTGGTCTACGATTCTCTGAATTATTACAGAGAATGGCTGAAGTAGCACCAAATGTTCGTTTCAGATTCACATCACCACATCCAAAAGATTTTCCAGATGATGTACTTGATGTAATTCGAAAATATCCGAATATCTGTAAAAGTCTTCATTTACCAGCACAATCAGGTAGTACAAGTGTTCTGGAAAGAATGCGTAGAGGATATACAAGAGAAGCTTACATTAATTTAGTCGATCACATAAGAAATATTTTACCTGATGTAGCATTGTCCAGTGATTTTATATGTGGATTTTGTGGTGAAACTGAACAAGAATTCGATGATACATTATCATTGATCGAACGTATAAAATACAATGTGGCCTTTTTGTTTGCGTACAGTATGCGAGAGAAGACTACAGCATATCGACGTTATAAAGACGATGTACCAGAAAATATAAAAATTCAACGTTTACAAGATATGGTAAAAGTATTTCGAAAAGGTGCCGAAAAATTACAAGCAAAATTTCTTGGAAAAAAAGAATTAATTCTAATTGAAGGTGTTAGTAAACGATCTGATGATGATTTATTCGGTCGAAATGATGGTAATATCAAAGTTATTGTACCAAAAATCGAAATTCCTAATAGAAGAGATGGTGAAAATTCAACAAAACTTATAGAGCCAGGAGATTTTATAGCTGTCGAAATAACTGAATCGAATTCACAAAATTTAAAGGGAAGACCATTGTATCATAGCAGCATAACAGAATTTTATGATGATAATTTAAAAGTGTAAATATTTAGGATTAAGATTCAATCAATAAAGAATGAAAATTATATTAGAAAATTAAATTTTATTTGTTTTTGTTTTTTCATTAAAGTGAAATTGGTGGAACTTTCAAATGCTTAGCAATTCAGCCATTCATTCAGTAATGAACTTCTAATTAAATAGAGTAAAGTAAATATGTGTCGTCTATTAAAAGCAAAAGGGCATGTTTTCCGTTTTATAAGAAAAATGAGATATATTATATATATCACACTTTGTAGATGTTTCAAAACCAAATCTAATTTTATATTTAATACATTTCGAAAAATTTTCATATTACTGTTTAAAAATTAATTTGAAAAAAAAAAAACAATTAGCTTCAAAAATGTATCTTTTCTAGTGAATACTATGTATGTATATTTATCAATAAGTCTTTATTCCAATGCAATTTATGTATTGATACAAAAAGTTATTTTCCAAATGATTTTCATTTTTGTAGATTTTTATTCTTTCTCTATAATTTATATTTTCATCGAATAAATTTGTATGTCATATTGATCCATTAAGAAAAAAAATAATTAAATAGATAAAAATATCACAATTTTGTTTAAATACGGCCTCTTTTCTAAAAAAAAATTAGTTTCTAAAAGGTACCTTTTCTCGAAAGTTATTTTCAAAAGGTAGGTACTTTTTTCCAAATTTCAAACTAACTTTTCTCGTGATAGGCTGGCTTCATAAAATCAACACTGCAGTAACACTGCAGCAACATGTCCAATCAAGCGTTCAAAAAGTAACCATGACTAAAATAATCTGGGGTGGGTTCACGTAAGGTGATTGGTGATAGGTGATAGGTGATAGTTAAAAAGTGATCACCGAAAAGTAATTGTTCGTGTAAGGTGAACCGATATTTGTGGTGAATATCACCAATCACCTTACGCGAACCTACCCCTGGTTCATTTTTTCAACACATTAATAAAACTAACGTAACACTACCATAATAAAGCATCGTTACACAATAATTTTAATGTTGCAGTAACATTGAATCAACATTTCTGCAACACTGCAAAGTCATGATTACTAAATGAACCCACCCATATATACATTTTTTTAATTAAAATTTCAACAGCATTCTACTTTCACAATGCTAACTAATTAAAAAAAAAACCAATTTTCATATTTACAGCGATGCTACTAATAACAACAAATAAAATGTTTTTCGTGTTTTTCTCAGAACGTGTTAGTTAACATGGAAAACATACCCTTTTGCTTCTAATAGACACATATGTAAATAGTTGAATGAAACAGCTGATTGAATGAAGAAGAAATAAAAATATTTCTAACTTTCGAAATTGAATGTATGTTTTGCGAAGGTGCGTGGAGGTGGCCGTGGAGGTGGACGTGGACAGACGTGGACCAAGTTTATTATGGTTTATTTTTGTTTTCTAGCCAAAAATTAATCTACGTCTACATCCGTTTGATCTTTAAATGTCTTTCTTTATCATCATCAATTACAATTATTGCCATTATCATTCTTCTTTGCATTTGCATTTCTTCAACCAATCGGACAATTACGGAATTATTAATTAATTTAAATTTAATAGAAAGTTTCCAATTAAAATTAAAGTAATAGTGATAATAGGTAATATTTGCGTTGTTTTGTTGGTGATAAATTGAGTGGTGACGAGAGCAAAACTGATTGAATAAATTAAATACAGAAAAGAGTAAAGTCCAAAATAGTTAAGTTTCTATTTGTACTATTTTACATCACAAATCACACATTTATCTATCTAAATCTGTTATGATAACAACAAAACATAGAGTAAACGATCTTTGATCTTTAATATGTTCATCAATTGTTTAGTTTTACGATTTTATATTGATTAGTTTGTAAGTTGTCTTTGTTTAATTGCATTTTAAATTAATTTTCAATTTTTTCATTCAAGTATAGAAAAATTCTAATGTCGTTTGGGTTTGGGCAATTCACGAAATTTCTACAAAATTTTACTGCCAAACAAATCCATCGTATTGGACTCTTCTACATAAATCGTAATACAACAAAACACATTCAATTATCTTCATTGAAAAGATATCGAAATGTAAGTACATATGTACATACATAATTCCAAAAACAAATAAATACAAGATAATCGCTTGCATCCATATTAGCAAATTCATTCTTTGTGTTTTATAGTTTAGTTCCTCCTGGAATCGTTACTATAGCATTATTGTACCAGGTTCACTTTGTTTTATTGCATTTTTACAAAAATCTTCGTCTACCTCAAAAGAATCACAACAATCCAATAAACCAGCATTATCGCCGTCATTATCATTAGAAAAATTTCAAAGTAAAATGTCTGAAGAACAGAGCAGTTTACAAACCATAATACAGCATGCTGATCAATTATTCGATGAGAATCATTTCCAGGAAGTCTATGATATGCTATGTAAATATGAGGTAGATACATACTTAAATTTAATTTTGAAATTTCAAATAAATCGATGTTTAAATTAATCATCCATTTGTGTTTGTTTGTTTGTTTGTTTTTAGGATCAATCATTATCCGATGTGAATTGGCGTAAAGCTAGAGCTCTATTTCAATTATCTAAACAGACAAAAGATAAAAATGAACGTATCGATCTGATAAATAAATCATTTAATTTGATAAAAGATGCCCTAGATAAGGAGGATAATAATTTTGCAATACATAAATGGATGGCCATCATATTGGATGCGCATGCAGAATTGGATGGTATCAAATCACGTATAATACAAATCGATAACGTATCGAAACATATGCAACGTGCTGTCGAATTAAATCCAAATGATCCAACAAGCTGGTATCTATTGGGCGCATTTGAATTTGGTTTAGCCGATTTACCATGGATACAACGTAAAATTTTATCAACAATATTCGCAACTCCACCAAATGGTACATATGAAAAAGCTTTAGAATATTTTCAAAAAGCTGAATCTCTTAAAGAAGGTTTCTATTCAATGAATTGGTTAATGATTGGTAAATGTTATTATTCATTGAAGGATTACGATAATGCCAGAACATATTTTGAGAAGGCAGCTAATTGTAGAGTTTTGTATGTATCAAAATGAAGTTTATGGAAAAGTAATTTTTATAAATTTTTTACTTTTATTATTTCAGAAACGAAGACGACAAAAATTGCAAAGAAGAGGCACAAAAATTATTGAAAAAAGTCTGAAATTAATTTGAGAAATGAATGTAAACAAAGAAGCACAACATCACATGATTTTTATTATTATTTTTATTGTTTTGGTTTTTAATTATTAATTTAAGGATTTTGCTAAGATTTTTATTGCAATTTGTATTTAATAAGCTACGTATTATACATAACATACTCATTAGGAAAATTCTTATTTTTATACACAACAAAACTAATTGCCTAAATAAAGAAAAAAATAAATACATAAATAAAATTTCCAAACATTTTCACTGTTTCTTTTTTTTTTTTGTCTCTGTTCTAAATTTGAAAATTGTACATACATAGGTTCAGTGGCCAATTATTATTATAATTAATTATCGTAAATTGTACCTTTTTACCAGATTGTAACTTTATGGATTCAAAGAATTTTGAAGTCCTAGGATTTTATTCCTCCATGTGTCAAGTAATACTTTCATTCACTAATGAGGTTGTCTATGTGCAGTATCATTCGTCGTTCCATCGAACTGCAGCATTTAAGAATTTGAGAAAAACTTGCAGCATTAATTTTATGAAACTGACATTCCTAATCAATCTCTATACAAAAGACAAAAGCAGTTACGGACTTGTCACCGAATGTAACAATGAAAATGAACGAATTGATTTGTTGCATATAAAAATGAACGGACTGAACATCATCTACTTTGTACATAGTAAAATTTAGCAGACCTGTAATTGAGTTAAATGAACAGTTTATGGATGCCGGATGCGTTGCGTTTACATTATCTTGTTTCATAAAATATGTTTTCAGTTTTCACATTTTATGTTAGATCAATCAATCAAATAGGAATTAGCAATTGAACTTATGAAAATAATTTATTGATTTCAAATAAAACGAAATTTTTTGGTTTTCTTTTCTTTTCTTTTTTAAAGTACAAAACAAAATACAATTGAAATAAATATATTTTCAAAAAAAAAATATATGTATATACATATATTTTTATACAAGTCTAGAACTAATAATAAATATAAGTATATGCATGTACATACATGTATAAATTTTAATTTAACTAAAGTAAGACCCTAAATAGACGTGACGGGGCGAAAGAAATTAAATGAACGTAAATACTCGTTTCGTCAGTTTGACAATTTGCCCTAAATAGAAACGATCCGAAACGAGTAAAATTGTGTATGAGTATTGAGTAGAAACGATAAAATGTACGACCGCTACAGCACTATCCGTTTCGTAGACTTTATCGAAATTGAACGAACGTAAGAACACAACCAATTGAGGATAGTTCTACGCACCACAGTACTATCGTACGTATCGTTTCGTTTCGTTTCGTTTCGTCACGTCTATTTAGGTTATAGCTTAAGTGTATAATAGTACAAGACTGAAGACAGTGTTGTAGTAAGTACTAGTACCTACTATTTCTAAATATTTTTATTTTATTTTTTATATACATTTTTTTTTAACTTTTATTCATTTTTTATATAAATATTTCTTTTTTTTGAAATTTTTTATAAAATATAATTTCTCATTATTATAAATAACAAAACAAATAAGTAACAAAAATATGAAAAATATGTATAGGCCCTTCAAAAGATTAATAAACAAAAATAACAAAAAAAAAAATACTAAAAATATAATATGTAAAAATAAAAATAAAATGAAAATGAGTAGAAACAATTTTTTATCTTATAAAAATCAACAAAATTTATTAATTTTGGTTTATTTTTGTATTGCGTTTTTTTTTTTAAAATGTTGTGTATGTATTTCCTTTTATAATTCTCTTTATGGACTTTTTTAAGGCGAAGTCACAATAAGCCCGTCCCGTTCCGTTCCGACACGTTTCAAAACATACCTGTTATAATAAAACGGAACGGTATATAGTAAATTTGAAAGCTAATATTGAAAATTTATATGGAAACAGGTTGTGTTATCCGTAAAAAGTTGAAATTTGTTCAACTTCAACGTTTCGTACCGTTCCGTTCCGTCAATCGTAACAGCTTTCCCGTCAATCCATATAAATAACATGGAAATGTCAAATATCAAACTTTTTTCTTTTTATGGAACAGAACGAAACGGGCTTATCGTGACTACGCTCTTAGTTTAATATTTTTTATGTTTATTTTGATTTGTGATTCTCTTTTCGTTTCTACGAATACAGATTCGATCGTAGATGGTAGCAGTAAAAAAAAAAAGGTGTATTCACTTACATACGTAGTAAACATTTTTCTTGTGATATTTTTCATTCTATTTTTCTTTTCGTTTTTATATTATTTTGTATTTTATATTCAGTAAGATACTATATGATGACATTTTGCTGTTTTTTTTTCCCGATTTCCCAGATAAATATAAAATATCTATCAAATTCTGTATTTAATTGATTCTTCAAAATCTGACAATAAAATATTCATCAATTTTGATTCGTTAAATTCTCATGATGAAAAACAACAAATTCTTAGGCGGATGCGGGTAGACGCAATCAAAGCAAATTTCTCCAAGATGTACTAAAAAAAAATTTAGTACATAGTACCGTAGTTGAAGTTTTATCAAAGTTGTTGAACTTATACACTTTGAATAAGTAAACGGATCCAGATCAAAAATAAAACGGACACAGAACTGAAAAGGTTACATTGTAATCAGCACATTATTTCTGTTAACGTTTTTATTTTTTTTAATTTTTTGTTCTTTTGGTTTTGCTTTTATTTTATTACTAATTTTAATCTCATTTTTATATGAAGCGTAGTACTAACGCAACGCAACGACATGTCAGTCATATTCTGGATTTTTTTTTTTTTTTTTGGTTAAAATTTTGATGTTTGAACGTCTTGTTGTAAGTTGATTTTAATTTTTTAACTTGTCAACATGCCATGCCGACTAGAATCAAAATTTTTATGAATTTTTTTTTAAGGTGGGACTTTTATGTTTACCAGCTTGTTTGGGACTATTGAAGTTGATAATGACAATTCGATGGGCAGATATCAATGAAAAATTGTCAGCTATTTCATGTATTTTTAGGAGCATTGCCATATTTTAAAATGCTACCCTTTTCTACAAATAAATGTCAACTTGAAATTATGTTGACAATAAATTCACAAACATGTCGTACTATTCCCGTATCATTTCAAACTTCAAACAATTCTGATGCATATCGCTGCGTTTGTACTGTGCTTAAGTATAGATTGGCCCATATCAATTGATGAGTTTTGCTCGCGCACATGTATGTTTTTATCTTAAATTTGTTAGTAGAATTTTTATATACAGATAAGGATTTTGACATTAAGAAAAATGTTAGAAATAATCTTTACTCGAATCGAGTATTATTCAAAACTAGTTTTTGTTTAATGCTTGAAACAGAATGTGTAGCTGTAGTATGTAGTACATGTAGCACTACAAGCTATCAAAAATATACTACATTAATTTAAGTTTGAAGCACCACAATGCGTAGCTGTAGCAGTAGTAGTAGTAGAAGCTGCTGCTCAAAGTAGGAACTTTTCTACTTCATGCTACAGCTACAGCTACAGCTACAGCTACATACTACAAGCTGCACATTCTGTTTCCGGCTTAAGTTTTGGGCATGTGTAGCTAAACTCAAACTTAAGCTCAGACTGTGAAACTGGCCATAACTATCTTTTCTTCTGCACATGCCAACCTATTGTGGTGGGCATCATACCTCCAATCAATGCAATGACTTTTATAATATCATTAGTTTTGTTTTCTCATTAATGAATGAGTCTTAAGTATTTTAATTTATAAAAAAATTATAATTACAAAAAAAAAAAATACAAATTTATATTATAACACACACAAATATTTACATATGTATATAAAATTGAATACATTATTAGGTGATTATACAAAATACAATAAGAGTATATGAAAAAAATTGTTTTGTTCTAAACTCTATAAGATTTCTTAAATTTTGTGATAATCATAAATTTTATCAAATAATTAATCGAATACACACAAACACAGACACACACACATGACTATTTACTAAATTATGATCACGATTAGGAAACAAAAAAAAATGAATCGCACAGAAACAAAAATTACAAAAATATAAATTTACGACGTTCATTATATCAAATTGTAATGTACACATTTTACTTTTACGTTACGTTTATGGTACACAACACTTAGAAGTTTTTGTCTTTTTAAAGGAGTATTTGTTCTAGTTTATATTTTGCCTTTTTTTGTTCTTACAACTTAAAAATTTCTTAATTTGTTGTTTTTTTTTAATTTTAAACAATAAACAATCTAAACAATTGGTTTTATTGCTTATTAAATTGTATATAGATGAATTTGATGATCCCTTCTTCAGTATGTGCCAATAATATATCCGATGTAATATTTCCATTATTTCAAAATTAATGATTCAAATCAATTTTCTGCTGCTCATGTATTAAATTTTTAAATGATTGCTGCTCTTGTATTGTAATTTCATTTAAGAATCCTTTAAATATTTTCACTAAATTCTCAATACCAAATAAATAATTTGTATCAATTGTATTATCAATTGATGGAAATACATGAGCAAAATCAATCATTTTAACACGAACAAATGATGAATTTGAATCTAAAGATGTTGTAGATGTAGATGTAGATGTTGAATGATTTTTTATATCGAAATCATTATGATTATCACAGCAGTGGTTATTGCAGCAGTAATGATTTGATGTGATTCCATTCAATTGATCTAAATTCTAAAATTAAAAAAAAAAGAAGGTTTTTTTAGTTTTTGTTTTTGTGAAAAGGATAACATTTTTTTCTCAACAACAATACAAATACAATATTAATAATAATAATAATAATAATTTACCTCTGATATTATGCTGCATTTACCGTTTAAACTATTGCAATTATTTGATGATGATAATTTATTATTTATTTGTGTCTGACAATAATGACCATTATGATGATGAAATTGATAATTTTGTGATGACGATAAACAATTTATTTCGGACGGATCATTTGTTTCTTGTTTATTATTAAATAACAGTAAAGAATTTGAAATTGTTGAACCATTTAATCTGAAAAGGAAAAGCGAAAAAAAAAGCATAAATTATAAAATTTTCATTACGATTTATAGATTATGGATGAGTTTCAAAACGTTAAAAATATGTGTTGTGAAATGTGAAAAATCATTTTAATAATATAATTGTACAAAAAATTTGTCAGATTTTGTACAAATTCTGATGAAATGTGTGCTGGAATCGTTCATAACTATTCATCAGAATTCTAACGAATAAAAAATCAGACAAATTTTGTGGAAATGTTGTGAACGACCTTACCAGCCTTACAGTTCCAAAACAAAATGTATACAATGTCGCCTAAGGCCGTTTTCACACACAGCGGTTTTTGCCGGACGAAAACCGCTTCTAAAATTGCGATCCGTCAATAGCTTTTACACACGACGATATAAACCGCGTATGAATGAATGTTCAAACAAAGTATGCTGAGAACAAATTCACAAATTTCATTTTCATTCCAACCTTCTATAATATCTGTTCATATCTTCTTTTTCACACACACTGTTTGAAGTAGCTGTCAAACACGTTTGTTGGTTGAAGATTACTGGCAGTAACACTGAAAATTTTATTATCATACGCGAATCAAACTAAACCGTCAGACTAAGTTGAGGGATGTTTGATTAAAAAGCGGATCCGCTGCTAGATGCGGTATGCCGCTACCGCTTCCGTCGTGTGTGAAAACTCTTCGTTCAAATACATGCAGTTCTGTATGCAGTGATTTTTAAAGCGGTTTTCGTCCGGCAAAAACCGCTGTATGTGAAAACGGCCTAATACATTGCTTCCCCATTTTGTGAAACAAGAAAATTTTTGATTCACCAGTTGTTGCTTAACTGATGCGTCAAAAATTACGTTTACAAAACGTTTTGAAATTTTTGAACATTGTCATAATTTTTTTTTTAGCAATAAATTAATGACAGAGGTACAATGTACAACTTGTTTACTTTATTTGCTATCGCTAAGTGTATTGTGAGCAATCCCGTGTTATTTATAAAGTGTTATTTCCAGTTAGTTGTCAAAGCAACCAATGCGTACATTGTATCTTCACCATAGCGTTTCGAAACTTTAAATTTTTCTTTGCCATCGAAACGATATTTTGAACATTTTGAAACTCACCCACATATACGTATGTATGTATGTGTATGTATATACTTACAATTTATTAGTAGTATTTTGTTTCAAATTAAAGCAATTACAATTATTATAATAATTATTAATTAAATATTCTTTATTTGTATGTACTATATCATCAGATAATAATAATCTATTATTTATTACCGAATTATTTATACAATATTTCAGTCTTTTAGCATCATATACAATTAATATTGAACTTGAATATAAATTAATGGTTTTTTGTGTTCTTGACCATTGCTCAATATCTAATAATTTTAATAGAATTTCTGTTATTAATTTTTTACAAAATCTACCATTTTTAATATTTATAGTATCAGCAGCAGTAGTAGTTGTTGATGTTGTTGTTGTAGTAGTAGCATCATAATCATTATCATTATTTAAATTTTCACAATTATCACTTCTTACATTAGTATTCTTCTCATTAGCATCACTGTTATTATCATCATCATTATCATTACAATTATAATTCAAAAATAATTTCAATGTATCAATAAATGTTTTTTGCGTTAATTTTTTACCATAATCTTTACTGAAACGTATCAATTTTGAATTATCCTTTAATGAATATAATTGAAAACCAGGTATACATAGACCAAATGATTTTTTACATGCTGAATATTTTTCTTCTTCAGCTTTTATTTTATCTGCAGTTGCTTCTGGATCCCATGTACGTTTACCAATTTTAATATCCATAATACATGGCTGTGACATACCATACGTTAGATCTTCAAGTCTTATAAAATCCACCTTTAAAAAAAAAAGCACAAAAAAAAAAAATAAATTAAATTATTCTCTCTCTCTCTCTCTCTCGTTCTCTTTTTTTTATAATGAAATTTACCTCTTTATCATTGATTTGAATTTTTTCAGTTCCTATAAATTTTGGTACTAATCTTTTAATATTTATTAAATCTGAATTATTTGTGGTTTCAAGTAATTTATAAAAACCAATTTCTCTGGCTGCACATATCGGTTTACCAGCCGGTTTTAATACAGTTTTTGTTTTTTCATCTTTTAATAAACCAATTGAATTTGTGCCATCTTGAAATGAATGACCAGCTACTTGATTTTCTAAGATTTTTGTACCATCTGGTAACGAATATGATGATGAAATTATTTTATTTGCTGTTGTTGATGATGTGGTTGCTGTTGTTGATGCGACTGTTGTTGCTGTTGCCGTTGTTGTTGTTGTTATAATAAAATTTGTGGTGGTAGTATTTAATGTTGCTACTGTAATTGTTGGAATTGAAAACCAAGAAGAAGAAGAAGACGAAGAAGTTATAGTTGCAGAACAAGAACATTTTGTATTACAAGATAATAATGATAGCATTTCTGTTGTTGATGTTAATAATTTTCTATGATGTTGTAATGATGACGACGCCGGTGACGATGTTGATAATAATGTTGATGATACTAATGATGTTGGTGATGATGATGATAATAATATTGGTGTTTCAGTTACATTTGTTGTTGATGTCATTTTAGGATTGGTTTTTGGTTTTTATTAATTTAATTTTGATCAAGAATTTATCGTATTTTTGATTAATTAATTTAATTTGTTTCTTTTTTATTTTTTTTTCTTTGCTACAGCTACATACACATTTGTAAGAAAAAATATAAAGTATAATAACGAGTATATATGTATATGATGTACAAATATGAGGATATGATTAAAGCTAAGCAGGTAAATGTTGTTGATTAAATGATGATTCCGATTGATATAATGTTTCAGAAAGCTGTAAATAAAAGAGAAAATTGAAAAGAAAAAAAATAAATAAATAAACTAAAAAATTAATATACAAAATATCATATCTAGAAACAAGAAATATGAATTTCAATCTCACATAACAGCAAAAATGTTAAGACTACGCTCAATGGCAGTGTCAAGATATCGACTACTAGGCTATTTTTAAAAATTGCAACCTTCATTTCATCAAATTTAGTACACATCAAAGATGAGAAAGACTTTTGCTTGCAAATTTTGACTAAAGTAAACATTATGAACACATAAAAGTTCACCAAAGGCATACAACTTTGAAAACAATCACATAGATTCAAATTGAACCGACAAAAATACAGATTATGTCAATGTCCAACACAATTTCTTGTCGTTTAAACTTGAAACTCTTTGTATCGCTGGTATCAGTCAAATCAAATCAATCAGTCCAACCTAGTATGGCAACTGAATTTACAACATGAAAACTGGTCAGTCGACCACGATGTATAGGTAGTCGGTAGTCGGTAGTCGGTAGTTGGTGTCGATGAGTTAGTCAAGGGGGAACTATAATCGACATATGTGACATAGACTATGACATATGTTGTAGCCGAACACAGCTAAACTACAATTGACATTGCCGACATTCGTTAAAAATTCGTTTATCATAAGCTCGACATAAGCAGTACGATCGAAAGCGTACAAAACATAAGTAACATAAGCCATAACCTGATTTTGTGAAATTCGTCGTATTGCTTATGTTTAGTATGTTATCTAATGTTATTTTAGTTAACCAAATGTGACGTTTTAACATTCGTTATTATTTCTCATGTTACCCATGTCAGCTATGTCGATTATAGTTCCCCCATTAGACATAGACATTGTCACTGAACGTAGGAGAGTTACGATCATCGCGCAACGCACATGTTTGATAAATTTTAAAGATTTTCTTCTAGGAAAATGTTTCTATTATTTCTAGTCTTTTATAATTTCCTTGAGGGGAGGGGGACTATAATAAATGGGATTTAAAAAAATCAAAGTCACAATTTTTATTTTATTTTAAAAATATATATTTTTTTTCAAATTTTTTATTTAATTTTACTTTTGAATAGTACACAAAAAATTATTTTTTATAAATTTTTTTTTTCTTCTTTAGATTTTCTACATCTAATAATTATACTTATATTGTAAATGCTTTACGTATATGAGTAAGTAAGGTAGTAATTGTTTGAATACATACACATGATCATAAATTTTGTAATATTCTTTAAAACAAAAACGAAAAAAAAAAAACTTTAATTAATAATAATATGACTCAATTATTTTTTTATTTTTTCGTAGGCACTAGATATTCGTTTTCATTTCTATTTTTTTTTTTCTCTTTCAATTCCTCCGTTTGCTTTCATTTTTTTTTTTGACAATAATTAATTCAAATTTATTTGTCATTATATTTGTAAAATCCTTCACCACTTTTAACACCAAATTTTTTATCATTGACCAATTCATTTATTTTTTGTATTGGATTAAATAATGGATTATCTGGAAATTTTTTATGCCAACCATCTAATATTGATTGTGTTGTATCTAAACCAACATAATCAGCCAATTCAATTGGTCCCATCGGATGACCAGCACCTAATTTCATAGCTGTATCAATATCTCTGGGTGATGCATCACCTCTTTCTAGCATACGTACAGCTTCAGCTAAATATGGTACTAATAAACGATTAACAACAAATCCTGGTGTATCTTTACATGTAATACATGTTTTACCCAATGATTCACCGAATGCACGAATTTTTTTATATGTATCATCGGATGTATCATTTGTACGTATTACCTCTAATAATTTCATAATTGGTACCGGATTAAAAAAATGTAAACCACCAAAACGATCTAAACGTTTTGTAATCGATGCTATTTCAGTTATTGGTAATGATGATGTATTACTTGCTAAAATCGTATGAGGTGGTGCTACCTAAAAACAATACAGAAAATTTAAAAAAAAACACATCAATGAGAAATAATAATATATACCTAGTTAACTATTGAAATTTTTATCCAAATAATTTACCTGATCAATTTTTGAAAATAATTCATGTTTTACTTTCATATTTTCGACAACAGCTTCAATAACAAGATCAGTTAATTTAACTGAACCATTTAAATCAGATGTATCATTTATACGTTCCAATGTTTCATCAACATATTTTTGTTGTGCAATTTCATTCTCTTTAAATTGTTTACGTGCCACACGTAATAAATTCTTTTTAATATTATCTTTTGCTTTATGTGCAATATCATCATTAACTTCGACTAATGCAACATTATATCCAGCCGATGCAGCTACCTAATAATAAAATAACAATCAAAATTTATTAATGAATCAAAAATTTAAAAATACAAAAAAATATATAGGTAGGTAATAAATTTATAATTTAATTTCAGTATAAAATACAAAGTACCTAATGATTATTTTTTTTTCTAGATTATGATTGAAATTTTTAAAGAAAGAAAATTATATCCTTGAAGTGTTTTTTTCTTAAATTTGTACATTGGACATTGTCATTTGTCTGCAATAATTTATCTTTGAACTAAAGTACATATAATACTAAACTTATCTTTGTATTTAAATTGTCAAAGATTCAAAGTTCAATTATTTGTAAATTATTTTATTAATATATTTTTTGTTGCCAAATTCAATTTGATTTATTACGTACATATACAGAGTGTCTATATATTTTCTTCTACATACATAAAAATACATATTTGTAAATTTTTCATGATGACGCCGATATAACATTGAACTCTTGTACATAGGACAAAAAAATCTAATTCTCATGAATAGAAAAAGAATGTATGTACGTGCACACGCATTTATTTCATAATAAAGAAGATATTGTGCATAACATAATAATTTCAATATGTAATGCGTTTAAATAAAATAATGTACAATCACCTTAAGGTACCCGTCCACGATGCAATTTTTCTTGCATGCAAGACGATTTTGACAGATAAAATTGCACGAAATATTTATTTCGAAGTGTACGCTGCCTAGAAAGATGAAATATTACACAGAAATACGTATTTCATGCAATATTTCTTATTGCAAGCAATTTTTTTTATTGCATAGTGTACGCAGAAAGATATGCAATATTTCGCGCAAGAAAAATTTATTCAACTCATTCAATAAATATTTCTCTTGCATATGCAATAAATTCAGCCAAATTCAGCTGACTAAAATGTAATGTGTTGCTGTGTTATCTATTATTCGTTGGTTGACGTTGTGTTGTGCTGTGACTTCTTGTGAATTTGGTATGTATTTTCTATTATTATTATTATTATTATTAGCAAGGTAGGCCTTTCAACTCTTAAAATATTGAAAAAAAAAATATGAAATACATATTTGAAATGTAATGTATATGCAAGAAAATAAGAATTTCGTGTAAGTGCTCGTGCAATAAAAATTTCTTGCAAAGATATTTTTTTCTTGCATGATAGAAATATTGCATATTTTTCATGAAATATTGCATATTTTTCATGAAATATTGCATCGTGTGTACGAAGTACTGCAAGTTTTCTTGCACGCAAGACAAATTTCGCGCAAGAAAACTTGCATCGTGGACGAGTACCTACGCATACAAAACTCATGTACTAGAAGAGCAATAATTGCGGTACATATTACACGCGTAATATTTTATTAAAATTGGAATATGAAAATATGAAAAAAAAAAAGATAAGAATTGATATTTTCAATTTTCTATAAATAGAAATAAATTTTAATCAAGACAATTTATATTCTATTTTGCATAAATGAAATGAAATTCTTCATGAATTAAGCTCAGTATGCTGTGCGGGTGCGGAAGAAATTGGTAATGAAATTTTGTGATACATCTTTGGATGGAAAAGTAAATTTTGAAAGTACATAGTTAAAGAAATTTTGACAGCATTTAATCTACTTTATTTTCATTCGTCAAATCCAATATCTGCCGCCTACATCAAACACACGAAATGTCAGTCAAAATCGTGATACATCGCTTTGGAGAAGAAATTATAATTTTTTACAAACAACGCCATCACACCTGCAGCAGCATACAACATCAAGAAAGAAAAATGTGAAAATTTTCTTGATCGTTTTTTTTTTACACAGATTTTAAATGAAGATAAAAATTTCTTCCATGCAGCATACTGGGCTTTACGATGAATTTCAATTCCATTCATTATCATACCAGTACTAAACTAAATGTAACGATTTAACGTAACTAAATTCTATGGAAATTTTATTTTTTCATTTATTTATTTAATTTTTGTACTTTTTTCGTTTCATTTTTTTGCAATGAATTGAATACTAAACAATATTTTATGTAACTTGATGATATTTTTACATTTTTATTTACATACATGCATACATATTCAATTCCTACATGCGTACGTTATATCGTTATTTATTTATTTATTTGTAATTATTTAGATTTTATTTACTGAAACTGAATACCTAACTAATTAAAATTTCCATGTTCATTAAATACAAATGAAATAACTGATAAAACAGAATAATAATAATAACAAATGAAGCAACAAGTTGTTATAAATTATTATTATAGTATTATACTAGTTTTTTTGCGTATACCATACCATAATATGTAAATTTTTATTATTTACTATTATTAAATGTGTAGTTAATCAATTAAATTTACATACAAATAAATATGAAAAAACTTTTTAGTTACTTAGTTACCTTATATCAATCATTTTTATAATATATATGATCATTTTGACGCCATAAAATCTTTATCATTTATATAATTTGTTATCTTTGCTATTTATAGAAATTTACATACCTAAATCATAAATTCATGTTTGTATAAATAAATATGTTAATTGTAAATGTTAATCAGTAATTGGTCAGTATACAATCGTTTTTACTTCCCTGAGAATATTTATATTTTCTACTACTCTAATGTATCATAAAACTTTGAAGATATTTACATAAATATGTGCAAGGGTGAATTCCTAAGTGTCAGTGTCAGTTTTTTTTTTGCATTGTGACTGCGCTATGCTATGACTGTCATGATATGTTGCTGAAAAGAAAAATAATTCACATTTCCATTGTATTGCATCACAAATTATTCTCTACTCTAGTTGGAGTTGCTAAATTTTAGTCTTGTCAAAAAATTCAAGCGATGCTTTAGAATCAACCATAATAGACTCTGCTTAGCATATGTGTCAAAGTGTGTATATAATTTAACGAAGAGAACAACAAATCATGATAACCATATAATGTCAGCACAAGTAATTGTCATTTTATAAGCTTTTTTGATTGTATTTTGACATTTTTGAATATGAATATTTTATGAATATTTTAAAAAAAATTTTCCTTTTGGTAGAGTTAATCGAACACCATACAAAATTTAACGAATGCTTGCTGCTTTTCTTTGTGCATATTATGGGTAATACTACTATTGACTTCATGATACAGTTTAATGCCGCTTCTACATTCAATGCAGTTACTTCAACTTGGAATCGACTTTCGACTTCACAGCATACTTAACATGTAAAAGTTCTCATACATATCTATCCATTAAATCAAAGTCGAAGTTAAAGTCACTGCATTGAATGTAGAATCAGCATAATTCATGCACATTCCAACTCTAATTCATCATAATTGGACCTTTAATCATTACCATTTATAGAGTTTGTGATTTAGAATGTTTGACATTTTCCGCGTTATAAAAAGACGATCATACTTGACGTTTTGGAATTCACCCTTATATGAATGATATTTTTGTTTTCGTATCGACGAATATGTATATGATTTTATGAAATGTTTATATACAATTTGTTGATTTTTAAGGTATGTAGATAATACGTTCATGAAAAAAAAATATCTACTACTTCTCTACCCTTCACTTGAAAAATACTTTTCTACTACAATAAACAAACACACTTTATAAACTCCATTTATAAATTTAGGAAAATCTCAAGTCTTATCAATCGATCGATAGTCCTATCATAAAATTTAATTTTATATACATTTATAATCTTTCGAAATTCAATTTATTTATAATTTTTATTACAATCAGGAAGACAAATACTTTACAAAAGTCAATATTCTGCTCCATTCTTCTGACATAAATTCCATAGAAAATTTTTTGGGCAGATCTTAATCTGGAAACAAAACTTAAGACCAAAAAAATATCAAATAAACAAGCCTTAAAGGGTTTACTGATTAAAGAATGAAACAAAATTAGTTCCAAAGTGATTTTCTTCTTCCATAGCACTACAGCTCTAAGTGAGCCAGAGCTTCTCACAGATCTTATGTTTGTTGTACAATTTTCGATTATTTTAAATTTTATAAAATGTATACTGATTTTTTTGTAACACTGTATTTATATTGTCATTATTGTATTTATCAAATTATAATATTAGAGATTTGCAATGAAAATGAATTATGCAAATACTGAATAATACTTCATTTTAACATGAAAAAATGACAATAACAAACAACAAATAAAATTTTACTCTAAAAATAAACATTTTTCTACTTTAGAATAATATGATGATAATAAATAAATGTGATAATTATAATCAAGAAAATACATTTATGTGTGAATATTATAAAATAATTAAATTATCTATAAATGTATATGTAGATATAGTACCTTATTTATATGTACAAACAATCTTTCTTGTTTATAATCTTATTTTTATTTTCATTTTAATAAAATTTATTATAGAATATAAAATTGTGTTAAAAAATATGTACTATATTTGTTTTATTTTTATATTATAAATTATCTTTAAGTATGTATTTATTTTTCAAAAGAAAAAATGAAAATATTTGTAAATATATTTACTTTTGCATACAAAGATACAAGTATACGAGTATACTCATATACACTTTGTTTTGTAGTATAGTAAACTCTCGTTAAGATGATGTACTCATGTGAGGCGTGAGACGAACTCATTCTGCCTGCGATCCCAAAAAAATTAAATGGGATCTTTCTTATGGTATTTCTTTCTTACGGAATTATTTCGTTAAGATGAATAACTTTCAACATAAACCTTTCAATAAAACCTTAAAAGGTTTTGATTAACTCTAATAACACGTGTCCACGCGGCCAAATATAAGTATGATCTTATAGAATCACAAAAGGTTGGCCAGTGGGAGAACACGCAGCCGGAATAGGTATACCTTTCAATACACACTACAGAAACCACAGTCAGAAATGCATACTCTCTTTCATTATCTCTGCAAATGCTCAACCTTGGTCAAAACTAGACACAAGGACTTCGGCAAGCCTTTTCACGACTGTCTTATGGATATAGCCAATTTGCCTTTGGGTAACCTGGTTTACTACCTAGAGGCAAGACAAAATGGCTATGTATCTAATGGCTTAAGTATCTAAATAATGACCATCCACGGAAAGTTCTATGGTATCAAAACGAAACACAATAGTGCTACTTGAGTCTATCTACGAAATATAAAGACAGACTACCACTGCCACTGGTACCTAACTCTACCTACCATGGCCTTATAAGAAACGTAATCAGACAAGTATAAAAAAATAAGTAATTCTATGTATAGCAACAAATGAATCTTTAGACTACTTATCTGCGAAAATTACAAAGAAATTTCCATTATTATTTTAAAGCTATAGTCAATATCAAACGGTCGTTCATTGTCGTTATTACGAATAATCGGTTAAGACGATCTAAAATTTCGATCCCAGAGAATTCGTCTTACCGAGAGTTTACTGTAATATATCTCCTCTATCTATATGAAATGTGATGATAGATTATTTATTATTTTTTTTGGACGAAAAATTTCTCTCACTTTTCTCTCTCCCTCTCATTTCTTTTTATTTTTTAATTATTAATTCAAAAAAAAAAAAAAAAATGATTAAATAAATAACGAACGAAAAAAAAAATAAATAAAAAAGAATTTAAAATAAAGTAAATAAAATGTGAATGAAAAATATAGATTAGAACGTACTTTGAACTTTCTTCTCATACATTTTGTTTTGTATAATAACATAAATATATTATGTATGTACATAAAAATCGAATATATATGTATTTTTATTTATACATGCAGATACACAAGTTTATATGTATATATAGTCGGTAAATATTTTCATAATATATAATCTATAAGAAATGTATTTTATTATCAATTTTTTAATATGTTATTTATAATTGATAATAAAAGTATTTTTTACAATAATAATCAAATTGTGTGTAGGTAAGTTATAGATATATGTACTTTTATGGGATAATGGATTGATCAAAAAATTATCTAATTTTATAAATTATATGTGAATGTATTAGGTATGCAATGAATTTTTTTTGAATTTCGGAAATCTTCTAATGAAAATCAATTCATTTTTCTTATTATTATTATTGAATAGTGTTGCAATTTCTTTTGAATCTTTCTTGGTTTCTAGAAATTTATTTTCTGAACATAATATTTTTGACCTTGTAGAAGAACCACAGCAGATAGTAGTAGTACCCACAATTTTCGCTTGAACAATATCAGTTACAAAGAAATCATTACTATGTGGTGAGATGAGCATTTATGATTGAAATCTCAATGTTAACATTTGAAATGTGAGTCTGTATTAAAGCGTATCCCTTCACATATGATGATCAATACTAAAGTAGATTATGTAATGTACTATGTCTACATGTCTACTTCAAAAATATACTGTACATGTACTTGCTTTCACGTATGTCGTACCCGTACGTATACAAATTGCATGAAATCATTAAATTATGATAATTAGACTTCATTAGTTACATTTACTAGCTTCTCGATACGCATTACAAAGCATTAAAATAAAAATTATTTAATTTCTTGTTTTTTTTTTTTTTCAATTAATTAAACAAATTTTTGATGTAAAAAAACGAATAAAATTTTGAAATGTAAATTAGATGGTGAATTTTAATTAAAATTTGTCATTTTATCTATACATGATGAATGTAAGTTAATATGACAAATATAAAATACAAATAAGTTACTGATTGTTTAAAAAAAAAAGAAAAGGGAAATAATTAAATTAAGTACATTACCTGTGCAATACCGGAACCCATTAATCCTCCACCAATAACGGTAACATGTTTTAATTCTTGTGCAGTTGACATTTTACGAATAAATGTTCTGATTACTGATGATGATGCCATTTTTTTTTCTCTCTTCTTATTTGCAGTTACTAGTATAAAATTATATGATGATGATGTTGATGATGATTGTGATGATGATCTTTGATATTTTATTTTATTTTCTTGTTATAATATTCGATAAATGAATTTTCTGCTTTTCTTTAATATTTTTCTCCTTTTTGTGATGTGTTCGTTCAAATTTACAATAAAATAAATAATTCAAAATGTTTTTCTTTTTTGTTTTCTCTTCTGTGTAAATTTCTGTAATATAATTTATTTTTAATTTTTATTTTAAATTAGGTACTAATTAAACTGTTTTTCTACTGTTCAAATTAATACAACACTTTAATATTTAACTTTACTTTACTTTACTCTTTTACTTTGACTTTTATATTTTCTATACTTTTGAAAACACTTTATTTTTTATTTCATAAAAATAGCTATATTTTAAGTACGTTTATTGCACTTTGAAAGGATTCTTTTATTTTATTTTATTTATTTTTTCTACAAAATTTAATTGAAAAATGAACAAATAATAAAATACTAAGTATATAGGATAGGTATATAAAATCAACAATGATTGAACAACGAAGAAGAATTTCCTGGTTTTTTTTTTTTATATAAATTAATTTATTATTAATATTATTATGTACTGTTGTTATTTCCGTGAATTCTTAATTTTATACACTCACTGAGTAAATTGGGTATTGGGTTGGGGTATATACGACTTTAACTTTACTTTAAAAGAAAAATGAAAAGAAAATGGTGTGTTATGTTATCATCATCACGTATGAATGTGTAGACCGTGTAGACAGTGTAGTGTAGACATATATTTTTGGATTTTGTATAAAAATGTTAAAAAATAAAAATGAGAATATTATTCATTTATGTATATATTCGTGTATAATTAAGCACATACATGTGTGTGAGTTTGTATATGATTTTCAGTGGTGCTGGTGATAATAAATATATTATAAAGAGAGAAAACAAATTTAATGTAAAATATACAAACAAATGTTGTTAATTTGCTATACATATAGATAGCACTCTATAAAAGAGATAATAATTACAGTAAAGTAACGAAAGATTGTCTAGAATTTTATTGTACAGTAACAGTCTATACAGTCTTGTAACGTACTTGTAGCTTTTGGTATTGTCATTGGTATTGGCTTGGTTGGCTTTATTATTAGTATATGTATGTACACAAGAAAGCCAGAAAATCTTTATGTACAACACAGACAAAATTATCGAAAAATGTTGCCTACTTTATGAGTACAGTGTGCTACAACAGTACAACAATGACATTTAGAGCTACAATAAATACAAAGTGACCATCATGGGGATGGAGACAATATGATGAGCACGGACATGGGAGTAATGATGAGCACAATACACATGAAATTTTAACTTGGAAACAAACAGAAATATATTATCAAATTTTGATAAAAATACAATAAATTTGAAAAGAAGATAAAAAAAATTACAGAATTTATTTTTGATACATACTTCATTATATTGGTTGATTTGGTTTGTTTACTACATAAATGAGGTTTTATATAGAATAGATAACAATACACAACATTTACAGTAAAACATCTTTATAATGAACTTCTATATAACGAACATTTTCTCATATAACGAAAAAAAAAACAGTTGGGCAGTTAGCAGTTGGCATGATCATTCACACAAGACAAAATCTACCTCTTTAAAATTAAGATTTTTCTTTACAGAATTGGACGCGTAACTTAAACAAACATATTTTAACATTTCCACCAAACAATTCTATGTAAAAGTTACACTTATAGCCCTATTCTGGTATTGTGACCCATCACAAGTCACAACGAAATTGTGACTGGTTTTCTTGTGATTTTCCTTGTGACTAATCAGCTGTTTCGTATTCTGAATAAGTAATCACAAGAAAAATCACAAAAATTTCACCTCTTAGTGGTTTTACTGTTTTAAATTTTTTCTAGAAAAATGATATATTTTAAATTTTTCACGTAACCTTAAAATTATTCTTGTGACGACTGAAGTAGCAGATCACAACTTGTGACTCTGGCATGTTGTGACTTTTTACTGCGGAATACAAAAAGTCACAACTTGTGACTTATGTTATAACTTATGACTTATGATTAGTCACTGATACTCAACAGAATAGGGCTATTAATGTAAAAGTAAAAGTAATGTAAAGGTAAGAGTAATACGCTTACGTTGGGCAGGACATGTTCAACGAACGAATGAATGACGACAGAATCACAAAAAGAGTGATCCAACACAGAAATGGATGGAAATGGACTAACAGAAGACAAGACACCAGTTGTGAAGACAACGTCAGGTCAGGAACGACACGAAGGAACTTTTCAATGTAAGGGATTGGAAAGCAGCAGCCGTGGATCGAACGAAATACCTGGAAGAGAAGGTTACAGAAGGCAATGACTCGATCTAAGAAATGAGCTACCAATACATTTTCTCAATAACGAACACATTTTTGTGATAATACCGAGTTCGTTATAAAGCGATTCTACTGTATTTATAACATTATATAAATTATGTATTTTGTATTACATATAAGCTTTAATTCAAAATTTGTAGAAAGTTCAAAAAAAAAAAAAAAATACATACGTACTAACATCGAAGAGACAAAAATTTTATCAATTCATGTGTGGAAAGAATGAAATAGATATACAAAAAATTGAGTAAATTATGATGGGGGGATAATAAAATATGGAACATAAACACAGAATAAAACATAATACAGAATACTGTACTGACTGACTGTGAAGTGATTGTGTTGTGAACTGTAAAGATATACAGAAACAGATAGATATGTATTATGTACATTACATTTTGTAGTCGTAAATCGTAATGTTTAGTGTACAGTATAAATGTATGTAAAATATGAGTTGGATACTCTTTTTACTTTGATTGGAGTGGAGCATATTCTCTGCATTTTACACGCACCATCACATCACTACATGAATGACTACACCAAAAATAAACACAGTATGGGAAATATTTATTAGACCTCCTTCAAGAATTTTCTTTCATTTACATTTACGATTACGAGTATGATGTATTTGATTGTGTAACATTGTGCAGTTGCTAATCAATTTTTCTGGTACATAATAATATATGCACATGCATTTATATATGTAATAATTTTGAAGTAAAAAAAAAAAAAAAAAAAAAAAAAAATCTAACGATTTTGAAAGAACTAGAACATTACTCTCATTAAAGATTTTTTTTTTTAAATAAAATAATAAAAAAAAAATGTGAAGATGATGTGGAAAAAGCCATTCAAGTGTTTAAATACCCCCCTTCTTACTGTCATTCATTTGTTATTTTGTTTACATTACTCTACATATAGAATACAACAGAAACATACATATATATGTACGTATAGGTTTTAGTTACCTAGAGTTAATGATTTTTTTCCTAATGATTCATAGTCATTAATCTATCTCTTACTCTAGATACATTTAACTTAACTTATAAGTGTAATGTAGGTAGTATCATGATTGAAATTGAAATGGATGGATATCTATTTTTAGAATAATCAAGATTTTAATTAAATATGATAGATCTGTACTGCATTGCATGGTAATGGTCACGTACATTTAAAAATGTTTCAATCTTTTTTATCTTCTGTACAATTTTGTAGATTAATATGTATTATCTAAATAAATTGAAAAAACATTTTTTTTTTAAAAAAAAAAAAGGAAAGATTACAAAAATAAATTTTATATTTAATGGTAAATGGTCATTGAATTTAATCTAAGTCACATACAACACCACAAATATAATTAAAGATATTCACTTATAATGTTGTAAAAGGCATGTATGTAAACCTAGTAAAGGTCGATTTACACATTTCAGTTCAGGTCTCCGATACATTTCAGGATCAAGGATTTTAGATTATTTTTCACATTAAACTATTCAGTCTCAGTTCAGAATTCATCAGTCAAAGTTTTGAAACTTCAGATTCAGATATAGTTTGTCAACGATGTTTTTCCAAATATGTAAATGATTGAGGGATCGGAATCAGAACGGAATTGAAAGAATACTGAAATGATAATTTGTTTCAGATTCAGTTTGTTTAATGTTTATCATAACGAAATGGAAAATACTGGGACTGAACTGAGATTGAACTGAAATGTGTAAATCAATCTTAAACCGTGTAAATACTTGGGTGTGTATTTTACTAGATTTACGAACCTTTTGATACATTTAGTGAATAGGTAACTTCATTATAAAATTACAGAAAATGTGTATACCATACATGTTACAGATATAGATAGATAGAATATAACGGTCAACAGTTATTATATCAATATCATACAATCATTTATATTCAATATTCTAGTTGTATGTACCTTGTACCTTGTACATACGTACGTATCGTACTATTTTGTAAAAAAAAAAAAAAAAAAAAAAAAAAAACATACACATCATATGCATGTGCTTGCTTTTACATACACAACACAACACAATACGACTTCGTATCGTATCGTATCGTACTCATTTTGTAGTATTACATTACATTACTCACTACAATGTAGTACCACGTAGTACGTAGTATTAGTATACATACATATTTTCATACGTGAGAATTTTAAAATTTATCAAATCAAAAAAGAAAATTTACATCTGTACGTACGTATGCATCGTATGCATATTGCAATTGCATGTACATATAAAAATGTAACGTGGTAGTGGGTACTTTTAACACGTTGTTATATGCATCTTCTTGATCTTATCACAGTCGTTTCTTTACCGTTTGTTTTTTTTTTAAGGAAGATATATTGCTTCGATTTCAATTCAATGTACCATAAATACAATATAATATTATTTATTGTTGATTTATTTAATATTTATTTTGCCCTTCTAGAAAATTGTGTAAATATTTTTCATTGTACGTAACCGTAGCCAAGGTACACGTACACCTATACATTAATAAACATCTTATTGTTATCTGTTTTATTTTTGTTTTGTTTCATCAATAAAAATAATTTATTTACTGACTTGAATTTGTAATTTTTCAAAATACCTACATTATTATTAATTTATTTTGTGCACAATGCACATCTAACTACAAGTATACAAAATATAAACATAAAATGATGTACAAACATATTTATTGTGCAATTATTTTCATGCACTAATTATAAAAAAATTGTGAATGCATTTTCACTTCAATAATGACCATTTTACCAAGTATCAAATAAATATTATCGTATATACATATTTTAGTGATGAGCAATTTGAAAATGACCAATAATCAATAATTTATTTGTGTTTATTGGTTTTTTTCCATTCAATAATAGATAATTAGTATCGGTATGGGTATCCAATCGGTATTAGATATTTAGTCAGATATTATATTAATCACCACATGCACGATTAATATTTTTAATAATCATCATTTTGTTTAACAAACACGTGCGTTCTTTTTTTTTTTGCTGTGTAAATAGATTTTAAGAAAAAAATATGTTGATGTGATTTTTTACATTCATTGCCATACCATATTAAGAAGAATACAGGATGTAATGTATGTTAATTTTATTTTTCGAGAATAAAAAGGAAGAATAAGAAAATATTATTGTTATTATTTGATGATAATAAATTTAATACAAATATGTATGTAATTTATAAAAGTATAAAAATAAAATTAAAACTTACACATTACCGATAAATGTATATGTATATCACTTCCAAATATAGCTAGCTATGTACAGTAATTAATTTTTCTAAAAATTTTTCACTTAAAAACATCCTTTTTTTTATATTATTTTTTTTATCAATTTATTTATTTCACATGACAAAAATTTTAAATTTTCTTTTAATTTTTGTATTTTTACCTTGCCACAAAAATTTAAAATTGAAAAAAAGCTTATAAATAACACTATAATTGAATTGAATTAATTTAACAAACAAATGTTAAGATATGTAAGTTAAATGAATATAAAAATTAAAAAATTAAATTTTTATTTTCTAAACAGAAAATAATAACTTGTATCGTCGCATCTATTCTATTCTTTCTCTTATTTGTGTTTCAGCTGGTTTCGGTTTCAGTTCAGCAGCAGTATTTAAAATTTAAGTAAAATAATAATCAAACAAGAGGATGGTTAAAAAAAACTCGTTAAATGTTAGTTCAATTTTCAATAGATAGATAAAAAATTATAAAATATCTTCTTCTTTATCAACAAAGTAGATTACCGAATTTGTTGATGTAACATAACCAAAACAAACTATAAATTGTTTCATTTACCATTTCAAACAGTAATAAACAAAAACAAAAGCAGAGAAATTGAAGATTTTCTTTTTGTATTTAGAAATTGATGTACTAAAAATATTTTGTAAAAAGATTTTCAAATTTAGAACAAATTAAAAATGGTACAGGAAACATATTATGAATCTAAAATCTAATTAAAAATTAAATAATCCTAAGATATTTTCCTGTTTGAACTGGTGGTGTCATCATTTTGTAAAATTAAAAGAAATTAAATCGAAATCAATTTGAAATTATCCTGTCTTAATTATGCAATTAAAATTATAATTCTTTCAAGTTTTTTTAGTTTTAAATATTTATTGTTGAACTTTACACACTGGCACTCTGGCAGCACAAACAATTTGTTAAAATTTTCTACTGTCTACAGGCACCAGTCATTCACCCAAATTCCACATTCTACATTAATTTTTCGCTACACTTCAAATAAGAGAAAATTATTTTCTTTCTTTCTTTTTGTGTTCGAAGTGATTGTAGAAGAAATCAGACAAAATGGTATGAATATTAAATTTTAATAAAATTCTTTATTTTAAATAGATTATTTTAAAAATTTAATCAAAAATTAAATTTAAATGAAATCAATTTTAATGAGATTCGTTAATTTTTATTATATTTAATTTTCTAGTTGATTAAAAAAAAAAAGACTAAAAAATTACACTCCAATAAAATGATGTGCACGTTGTCAAATAGGTTTCAATAATTTTCATTAATTTTGAATATAATTTATATTCTGTAATTTTAATTGATTACATTTTTTAATTAGTGAAATAATTTTTAAAATAATCCTTATATTTTCTTTTATTTTATGTGAAATTTATAAATTGAAAATATGAAATTGTCTGAATAAATTTATCATAACCTAAAAATTGATTTTTCTACACTATGTGTACTATAATGAAAGTTTTTCAATTTTCTTATTTTGTAGACCAAAAAAAGGCGTAATGGAGGACGTTGCAAACACAATCGTGGTCATGTAGAACCAGTACGTTGTACAAATTGTGCACGTTGTGTACCAAAAGATAAAGCTATCAAAAAATTCGTTATACGAAACATTGTAGAAGCAGCCGCTGTTCGTGATATTACTGAAGCATCTGTATATCCATGTAAGTTTTTTTTTTTTTTTTGATTTGATTTGATAAAGTAAATTTGAATTTAATTAATAAATTGAACATGTATTTGAAACATACGAGAAGATATAAGATACATGATGAGAATTTTCAAACCACCAAGAACATAAAATGAACAATTAAATAATGATTTTTCATTATTTGCTATCTGAAAATTCTAGTTTCAATTTGAAATTACTTTATGAATTTTTAATACTACATTGAATTAATTAGAATATCGTTTTTTAACATTTTCACAGCATACATCCTCCCAAAATTATATGCAAAATTACATTATTGCGTATCGTGTGCTATCCATTCCAAAGTTGTTAGGAATAGATCAAAAGCAGCCAGACGTATACGTACACCACCAGCAAGAACTTTCCCAAAAGATATGGCAAGACAAAATAATCCAGCCAGGAAGTAGGAAATAGTAAAAATGTATGCAGAAGAAAAAAAAAATGAATTTTTTAAAGCAAAAAAATAAATTTTGAAAACAAATTTAAATTTTATTGCATTTTCATTTAGTATAATTATTTATTCAAAGAAAAATCGATTTTTAAAACCACAAAAAAAAAGGTAATTGGTCGATCAAATAAATAATTTTTTGGAATAAATTCTCTTGAAAAGTACATTAATATCGGGGGCAATGAAATGAAATTGGGTACATATTTTTGATTGGAAATTATGTGGAGAGCTTGTAATGCTTTTAGGATTGTTTGGATTTTTTGTAAGGAAATCTGTGTCTTTATCGAAGTTGTGACTTAATTGAAGTACGAGGAAATGGAAAAATTCCAAATGTCAATATCCGTGAAATACAAAATTTTTATTCATTTTTTCATTTTATAATCATATTCATACATAAAATTCATGAAACGTTAGTTACCAATAGATTAATTATTCATTTAAAGGAATCGTTTACAAACAAATACACACACATCCATACTTAATTTTTTGTTTCTTTTTCTGCTATTTTCTTTTCTTTTGGAGCTCTTTTCAAATTCACCGGTACACCATCCTTTTGCTGTTTTTTCAATTCATTTACAATGAAATTACGGAATTTATAATATGATTCATTAATTTTCACATTATGTATAATTAAATCAAAATTTCCTGGTGTCAAACCTACAAGCAAGAAATGAATAATTATTTATTATCTTGCATTTATACATATTCATGATATTCATTTATTCATAAAATAATTTATGTGATCTGTTCTGTGATCTGTGATATTCATTACCATTCACTTACCATATTCAATTTCTTTTTCAGCTTGTTTCAAGCGTTCCTGTAAATTTTCTTCGGTTTCAGTGTTACGACCACGTAAACGTCTTTCTAATTCAGCTATCGATGGTGGATTATTGAAAATATAAATTGGATTTAAATCGGTTTTCTTCATTTGTTTAACACCTTCAATTTCTATATCCAGAATACATACTTTTCCTTCTGATAGTATATCTTGGACATTTTTTTTACTATTGAAGAAAGTATAAATTTATTTCGTTTTTTCATTCTTCTTGTAAGTTTGTATTTGTATGTACATTTTTATTAGCGCCAGCCTACTTACCTTGTACCATATTTATTTCCAACAAATGTTACATGTTCAATAAATTCTTCTCGTTCGATGGCCTCTTGCATTTCTTCATTGCTTACGAAATGATAATCGACATCATTATTTTCACGTGGACGTGGTGGTCTTGTTGTATATGAGACACTGTAAAAGTGTAAAATTTATGTTAGTCAAAGCACAGACATGAGACAATGGTCAAAGTCAACAACGACAACAAAAATTTATTGAAAAATAATAAGAAAATTGGCAAGAAAAAATGAAACATGAAAAATAATGTAGGTAATTTAAAATTGAAATGAAAATAAAAAATTTTTATCCTGTCTTTTTTATCATGGATTATTTTTATAAGTTTAGAAAATTTTAGGTATTTACATATTTTTCTTTTTCTCTATTCAAAATTCCATTATATAGAAATAAATGAAATAGATACAAACCTGAAACCAAATGTATCTGGAAATTCTTTAAATAATCGCCTTAGTAAAGTACTTTTTCCAGATCCTGAAGGACCGCATATAATAATTAGACGTGGTTCTTTTTTCATGGTTTTAAAAAATTAAAAACAAAATAAATTTTATTGTTGTAATGTAGTGGAACTAATATGTAGTTGTCTGACTGAAATTTATTTTATCACAATCTAAGGATATTTTATCTGTGATTTTATATAGAAATATCAGTGAATGAGTAGCATCTATTACTTTATTATGATGAATTGATGATTATCAAATGGATGTTTGTTTTTCAACTTCCTTGCAATTGACAATAATTCAATAATAAATAAACAATGTTAGTATTTTCACGACCCGAATCATTTCTTTCATTCGTTAGAATTAGGTTACGTTAGATATGTTTAGCCCACTAGACTTATTTTTATTACAAAATTTTTTTCAATTTTGACATAATGAGGGTACGTACATAATAAATTCGATTGAATGGCCACAAAAAATATACAAGATTTACAGGAATTATATCTTCGGGTGAATTGGAAAAAATATTGCCATTGAAAATGAATTTTTTATAATCCCAAGTACCAGTAATTACTTTATTTTTCCATCAAATTAGAGGATCAATATTATTAATTTATTATTGGGACAGTTGTTATAAAAAATTATAATGGACATTTTTAGGTTATAAAATAAAAATTAAGAATGTTTCATAATGATGTTTCATTTTATTGTTGGAAAGTTGTTAATAATTAAAATAAAATTTATTTCTTAACATGTCCAGTTGTTGCAGCTTGTACTATAACAACATCATCGTCTTTAGTCTGTATGAGCTCTTGCTTTTTATTAGCAATACGTTCTTCACGACGTCTACGTGTTTCACGTACTTTTTGACGTCTTGCTTCAGCTTGATCAGCAAGCATTTTGCTACGTTGTTTTTCAGCTTTCTTTTTGTGAATGTATTCCATAAGAACTCTTTTATTTTTAAATACATTACCCTTACATTTCATGTATAAATCGTGGTACAAATGACGGTCAATTTTTTTACTGTCTCTGTATTTTTTCAATAAACGTCTTAATACTCGCATACGTTGCATCCATAGGTATTTAGTTGGCATACGAGCATTAGATGTACCCTTTCTCTTACCGAATCCACAATGACGACCCTTACGTCTTGCTTCAGTATTTTTACGAACACGATATCTTGAATGTACAACAACTGGCTTCTTAATGATTAATCCATCCTTTATAAGTTTGCGAATATTTTGGCGAGAATTTGTATTCGCAATTTCATTTATTTCATTTGGATCTAACCATACTTTTTTCTTTCCGCATCTCATAACAGAGGCTGCTAGCCTTTTTTGCAATTTTAACGAGCTCATTTTGTAATCACTCTACGACGAACTCAACGTTAAAGATATTGTAGTGCTGAACAGAACACACGCAGATGCTAATCTAGTAAAATTCTTTCACTAAATAGTGAATATCTTAGTAGATAAAAATAAAAATAAAAACTTTAGAAAAAATAAACAATTAATGCTGGAAAATTATCATTCAAAATAAGATACAATTTATTTTATACAATTATTACCTATTTATGTGTTGTATGTTAACTTCCTATTTGGTAAGTAGAATAATTTAATTGATTTTGTTGAGTAAATTTCAGTATTTGTACTCTAGTTGATCTTCTTACAGACAGGACAGGAACTTGAAAATTTGCATCCAAAATGAAAATATATGTAATTAAATTTTATTTAAAAGAATTTTCTTTTGAAAAAAAAAATTTGACTCCTTACCTTACACAAGTAAGAAGAAAAGAAGAAGAAAAATTTGTAAATTCAAGTCAAATAGTCAAATTAATTTAGCGACAAAAACAGCTGTCCATGGCAATGCAATCTTAGATGACAGCTTGAATTTGCTTTATTTTTAACTTGGGCGAAAACTATTAATATGGTCTTACCAGACTAATTTATGGATATTGAAAATTCAAAATTCGGTATAATTTCCGCTATAACTATAAATTTAAGGAAATGTTAACGTTCATAAAATGTAAATCCCAATAAAATGCAAAGATAATGGCTCATATGCATAAAAACTAGCAAATTTGAATGTAGACTTTGCTATATAGCAAAGCAAAATCTTGTAGCAAATGATTAAATTGGTATGTATAAAACATTTTAATCAAATGCTATATCCGAATTCGGATATATAGCATTTGCTATACAGAACATCTGTCAAAACACTGTAATAGTACAATCACATTAGTCAGCGGCGGCGGTCACATAAATGACCATTATTGCTACATTTTATGCATATGGGCCACTGCCCACTGGTCTTTTTTCACTATTTGTCCAAAGTTTCTCACTGGGAGGATGTATAATATAGTATAAGGGATATCATTTTAAAGAAGACAAAATTATCTTTCATTTGACATCATAATAATTTTCATATGTATTCTTTCAATTTTTGGAGATATACCAACATCAAGAGAAGTTGAAAAATCGTTCTTTTAAAAAAATGAAATTTTAACTTTGAGTCCTTATATCTCAGGAACTACTTATTATTTCGGCACAAAATATATTTCGTTAGAAAAAGGAGAAAGTTCTCTTTAAAATGTAATACCCATCGATATTCTGCACTATTTCAAAAAAATAAATATAGCGATTTTTGTGAAACACAGTAAATTTTTTGAAAAATTTTTAACCTCACTTTTCTACCAAAAATCAAAATTCTGCAACTTACATCCAACTTACAACAACGGTACATCCTGAAGAACATGTCACCGGAGTCCCGTTACGATATTCCGAGCTATACCTATTCGGAAGTATACAGCCAGTGAGAATGAGAATTCAAAATTGCAAATTTTTGTATCAGGGTACGTCATCAATAAACGAAATTTTTATTTTAATTGTTACAATATGAAATTTATATAGTTTTACATAAATTTTATCTATGTTCTATTTTGCTATATACTGCAACTTGAGTGTATAGCTATTAGAGCTAGATATTAAAAGATAATTTTAATTGTAATTTTGTCTTTTAACATTACATATTTGTTCGAAATAATATTAAAAATATCGAAATAGATAATTCAAACAAAACATCTAACAAAAATAAATTTATAAAACATTATACAATATATGACATTTCAACATTCATTACTTAAGATACAGATAGTATCTTGATGTCAATATAATAAATACCAATCTAAAATCTAATAATTTGTAAAATCTTCTGGCATATCGATATATTTACATATTATATTCATTTATTTTCAGTTAAATCTTTAACAACAGGCTCAGATAATTCTCCAAGATCAATTACATTATACTTCTTCTCATTGTTTTTTGTTGCGTGACAATCTGATTTTTGTTCGGTTTTCGTTTTTTCATCATTTTTCTTTTGTGCATTTTTTAGCTCAGTCAATATTTCATCATCACTACTAACTGGACTGTTATTATTACTGTCACTACTGTCTTCATCATAATCCGGATCTGGATCACTGCTAGTTTCAGAATCTGAGCAATTACAAATTGTCATTATTTGATATCGTCTTTTTCCTGTAGATTTTTTCTCTTTTTCAATACTAATTTCACCTTCAGCGGTAAATCGAGTCTGTCGTCGTCTAAGCGCTTCATTAATAACACTTTCGATATCTTCTTTATCTGATAGCATTGATTTTTGTGAACCTATCGGACTATCAGATTTATAATTTTCTGTCATTGGTTGAACAGTTTCGTAATTTTTATAATTATCTATAAAATTTTTAAAATAATCATCATTATTTTCATGATTTTCAGTATTTATTTCTTTTAATTTCGGATTAATATCATCACATTTATCTCCTTCTGTATATATAAAAAAAAAATTGATTAAAATTATTGTTAAATGATGAATTGTTAAAAGAGGATTTATAATCGTGATTCACATACCACCACCAGTGATGTGTACTTGATTTTCAGTTGCATTATTTTCATCAGACATTATATTTTCTTCACAATAATTGTTATTTTCACGTTCTGATTAACCGATAAAACTTTCACTTTTTGTTTTAAAACAATCTTTATTATCTAGATCCTTATATAACGATCAAACAACGACATTAATAAAGGTTGGAGATGATTGCTTTAAATCGTAACTTGTAAACTTTACTTGATATTTTTGTGCGATATGTATACGACTTTGTTTATTTTGTGATGTCGATGAAGGATATAAATCCATTCAAATGAATGGAATTTATTCAATAGAAAATTTAGAAAAAATTGTTATTAAATTCGCTTCAATTGAATCCTTTTTATATAAATATTAAAAATTCCTATTTGTATTTCCTACTTTTTTTTGTTGTTGAAAAAAAATTAATAAAATTTTGAATTTTTATTTCAAATTGAAAATATCAATTAAAAAATATATGAAAATGAAAAGAAAAAAATATTATAAAATCTATAATATTCAAAGTAGAAAATATATTGAAAAGTTTGTAACTTAAAATTAATCGTTTGCTATGTGAATTTTTTTTAATTCGATGATATCTATGGCAGCTGTACATTATACATTTATTGCTGTAGAAGTATATTTACATATTTATTAATTTTCTTTTATGTATTTTGCAGTGAATTTTTATATTATTTTTACACCAATATGGATATAGGAAGATGTATTTCTGGTTAGGATGCATTTGATGCATATTTTAAAAGAGATCCAGTGTTGACCTTTAAAGTCAAAGAATTTGAAATTCAGTTGACTGAAATTAATTCTGCAACATAAGACTATACAAATTTGGTAAGTAAATTTTTTTCAGTAATTTTCCTTGTATAATTTCATAATTATCATCCCAAAAAAAGATATATAGATGCTATGTCCAGGAAGATCTTAAGACTCTACTAGAAGTATAGTACACAACTGGAAGACTCTGTCAAAAGAAACCGAACAGCGTGGAGCGCAATTTTGAAGGAAGCCAAGGCCAATAAACGGCTGTAGTGCTCAAGATGATGATGATATAATTTCATAATATGTTGATGGTACATATGTAATTCTAAAATTTTAATTTTATTACAGACGAATATACTTTACTTCAAAACATTTTTCCAAGAATTTTTGAATTACCAGCAAAAATTACTGGTAAGTGAAAATATAAATTCATGTAAAATTTTCGTAAATTATGTACATATTATACATATTATATTATACAGGGTAGGGTATTTACTTAATGCAATAAAAGGCATGTAAACCGAGTAAAATTGAAATAATTTCCATGTTTTGCGTTTTACTCAATTTACATGCATTTTATTGTATTAAGTGAATATCCTTATTGTATGTATTTATATCATATCTACCATTTTGGAAAATCATACAATTGTTCTATTTCGTGCGTATTCAAACTGTTGGCATCCTTTTTTCTCAATACTTTGAATTGAATTTGTCTTTGAAATTTTTAAATTGAAATGTATTAAACGTTAAAAACGGAAGACGTTAACGTTACTCTTAAACTTCCGGTTTTCAAATTTTCCTTATAAATTAAATTACATTACATCAATTACAGTTACAGTTAATGCAGTTTGTTAGTTATGTTTCATTTTCAATTTGTCTCTATAAATGAAATGCTATTTGCTATTGCATAGCGATTTTAATTTAAGTTCTCTTTTGCTAATCCAATAACAACAAAATGGCATATAGAAGAAAATTCAACTACATATTCAATTTTTCTTTAAATCGTTTTGCTTTACTAGTTCGCTTCGCCGTAAACATTTTTGTTGTGTTATGTTTCATCATAGGCAGGGGTATATATACAATGCAACACAAAGCATTATTGTTGATTTGTTTGAATATCTGACTGGTGGGGTGGTTGATTTTTTTTTGTTTACTATCGAGCGAGCCTCAACCTCAAGTCAAGCATGCTTAGCCTATCCCTCTAGCCTATACTACTATAGTTTGATTGAATTTGAAAGTGTTTTTTGGTTGTTCTTGTTTGTTCGTTGTTCCTTTTTGTCTGCTCTTGTCTTGTAACTTGTAATGGTTATTGGTTGTATGCAACATAATGGACAGAACAGAATATTAGCGAAATGGTTCAATGTATGGTCGTATGGTGATGGAGCCATGGAGGTTGGTTTGGTATCCATTCATCAATTCTATTAATGTTATTGCTATACATTTATTTAACTAGAAGTTTAAATCAAACTTTTTTATAAGTAAAAATATCATTGAGTTCGCTCGCGTTGTCGAATGTCGATTTCAATATACACACAACACAACATCCAATTTTGTTGTTTTTAGTTTAGCAGCGTTTTTCTTTTTTGTTTATTCATTTCATATTCATACATAAACATAATATAGCCAGACAAGCAAGGAAGCGAACACATTATTTGTTGTTTTGCCGAGATAGTAAGAACGTTTTTTTGTAATCTTCTCAATTGTTCGTTATTTTTATCAACGAAAAAAATAAATTAAAATCAGTCTGAAAATTTTGTATATATTATGTGTATTTTTTTTTCTGAAAAATAGACTATTATATACTAATATTAGTTGTGTGTATGTGCATATTATGCATATATATACATATATGTAGTTAAAAAAGTGACTGAAAAAGTGCATAATATTTATTTTTTTCATTCTCTTTTATTTAAAAAAAAAAAAAAACGAACATTTTGTTGAATACTATATGTGTTGATGTGTTATTCATTTTTATTGAAATGAAAATTAATTTCACTTTTTTTCATTTAATTATTGTTTATTTTTGTGGAAGCTCATTATTGTTTTGAAATTCAAGAAGTCAGAAAGTCATCGCGTATATTCTTTTAAACAAAAACAAAACATTCAATACTTACGGTATCAATATACGGATAGCATAGCTAGTTATCACTAGCCTAATCACAACATATTAAAAATCTTATTACAAATTGTAATTATAAGTGAAAAACTTTCTAATAACTATTAACCTATACTCGTAAATTTATTTGTGTTCTTCCTTATTAAAATAAAATTTATTTAAATTCATAAAAATTATAAACTAAATTTAATAATCGGTTATGCTATATATTGATATAGTGTAATGTAGAATTGCATAAAATCAAACTATCTACCAATTTATTGAAAATTTTAAATTCAATTACTATACGATACGTCGTTAAAATTTATTCTTGTGTGTGTATAAGAAGTTAAGTTTTACATAAAAAGTGAAACTAAAAAAGGGGTTTACTTGAAGAAATTCTAAAGAGTTAATGTTTAGGTAGGTACGAGTATATTGTACGCATTGTACACTTTAAAGAACCAAAAATACATCATATGCATATATGTTTGTATACTATACCTCCTGTCCTGTATCTATAAGCATATTAGGAGGTACGAGTACGTCAATGAATGTGTACTTAAAATAAATTCCATGACCTTGATCTTAAAATTTCTAGAATAATATTTGTAGTTCAATAACCGCGAACGGGATATATATATACTCGCGTACATAATATAATACCTATAAATATAAGGTGATGTGATTTTAAAGAATTATATATGTACTATGTAGGTACATTTACGAGTATATTCATGTGATGAGAATGTTCATAAAATAATGAAATTTTGATTTATTTCTTTTCATCCATACTCGTACCATCTGCATTTTAATGATTAATAACTACTTACAGAGAGTTGCAGGTAAAATAGTGCGTTAATGATTGAATAGATAGTTGTGTGTTCAGTAGATAACTTTACGTAAAAAAATTCTTGAAGAACTGTGAAGTGGTACAAGTATGATAATAACATTTACATATGTATGTGTTTTTCTTTTTCTAATTGAATAAAAATAAATTCATTCTATACATATATATAACGTATACTTGAGTGTATAATTATATTTAAAAAATTTACAATTAAAGACAAAACAACAAATTTTAAATGAATATTTGTGATTTTTGTTTTTTTTTTTGTTTTTAGTTTTCTCTATATAAAGAACATGTTCTAGTGAATTTGTAAAATTATAATAATATGATAAGAAAAATTTGTGTATGAAAAATTGAAATTTAATGCATGCAAAAATTTACAAACGTGTACGTATACATACTACATATGTAAATTTAAATTAAATTTAAAAATAGGTAATATAACTATTGATAAGAAATAAAGTGAACAAAAAAAAAAAATTACAAATTTGTCTTATCTAATATTAAGGAAAAATAAAAAGAAAACAATCATATTTTCCATTTTGATGGTAGGTACATATACGTTAGTTATTAATATTACATTTCAGATGTTTCAAATGTGAAATGCATGTATACTTAAACGCACATAATTAGTAATATAAAACGTAATGTTTATGTAGATTTTATTTAGCTTCTTCAGTCTTCTTCTTATATGTATGTTCTGTTATAATTTAATGTGCAATTAACAATACCTATACTAATAATCCTTCAATATAAATAAATGTATAACTTACATAAATGTAATCCTACAAGAACGCATAAGTGAAATAAAATTTATTCGCTAATATAAGGACAAGGACTTAAAGTTGAATCTATTATACCTATATTTACTGGAAAATTGTTTTCATAATAACTTTAAAAATTGATTATTTATTCTTCAATTTGGAATACAGTACCATAGTACTATCATAGTATGTATGTTTGTTTATTATCTGACTGATATTATATTGAGAAAGTAAAGTAAAGTTATTTGGTTTTACGTTTTACGTTTTAGTTTTACATTTACCATTACCATTACCACGTTGTTTTATGTTTATACCCGCATTCATTTCACATACATTTACATATATGTCTTTCTTTTTTTTTTTTTTATATAAATAATACATTTTTTATTGGTATTCTTATTGAAGTTTAATAATATTCAAATTAGTTTAGTTTCAAATGTATTGAAAAAGGGGTTAGGTATATAACTAGACCGTGTAAATAAATAAACGGGTTGTATGTATACATGTACATAAGCCATGGATATAAATATTATCTGTCTGTAGAATATATGATTTTCTATATACTTTTTAGTGAAATTATATGTACATATACGAGTAATACATACATATCTTTGTAATATAGAATCCTATAAATGAAAACTTTTCCGCTGTAGTACTTACTTATTTTTCTTCGGTGAAAAACTTTTTAAACATTTTTCTTTTTTTATAAAATTGTGTAGATATATCGTGTTGCGCTTTATATATTCATATTTTATATATGCATATATAGTATGTACATAAATATATCTGTCTGAATGTTAGAATTTATTATTTTTTAAGGGGATTTGAATGGCGTGTGTGATGTTGTGTGTTTTATACGTACATTACTTTAATATACATACGTTATTGTCTACTTTATATAGCCTATAAATATAATATAATTTATTGTTCTATATAATATATGTATTTACATATAGGAATATATTTCTATATCCATCCATATCTGTTTGTATGAATATAGTATATCCTATTCTATTATGTGAGTTCATCACATTTCTATACACGTATCTATATGAATAATTTTACTTTTTATACATGTGAATGATTTAATTTGTAGTAAATTTTATTTCGAATACGTTTATAATGTTATATTTATATATATAGAAAAATATATACGAATATAATGTAGGTATATACTTAAATGCATATTTATATTTTATAGCCGTGTATTGTACTACTGAATATTTATATACTTTCTCGTACATAACATAACAACTGTAAAATAAATCGATAATACTTCGAAGGGCGAATAAGGAAAATCATAATATTAGATATTAGATATTAGGTACCTATATACACAATACACATAATATTATTTTTATTACTCCTTTCGTATTTAATTTTCAGTTTTCCTTTTTCATAGTTTTGTGGTTTTATAGGTACAATTTAAAGCATATAGACTACGTATTGCAACATATCGCACATGTATGTTTAAGTGAGTATGGGATTTTTTTTTTTAAATACCTGTCGAAAATAAATTGTTTTCCTGTATATTACCGCTTAACTTACAAATAGTACCTACATGTATACATACATAGAATAAAAATATTGTAGTAGTACTTAAAGGAAAAGGTGAAAATAAGTACATATTTGTACACTTTTCTAGAATCTACATCTACAGACAATCAAAAAGATTGATGTACTTACATAGGTATATAACAAAACAATTAAGAAAAAATGGCACTTACTCGTAGACCACTTCATATACCTATACATGAACAAGACTAGAAAGGAAAAAAAAAAGGACACTTAACATAATGTATAAATAATAGAATAAACAGATTACCTATAGGTGTATACTTATACATTATGATTTAAAGAACAGGTAAAATTTTTGCACAATTAGGTACCACTTAAAAAGGTATCTATACACAAAATATTTGATTTAAGCAAAAATTTTTTTTAATATGTACTGCTCTATATACATACATTATATTGGTCATAAATTGTTCTAGAAAATTCATATTTCATATGGAAAATTATTTTTTGATATGAAGGTTGGCTGAGTTCTAAAATGTAAAAAATAAGCATCGATGCGGTAGTATTAACGTAGTGATGCAAATATGATCCGTATCATTATTACATTGCATCAAAAACGCATAATTTTAAATTTGACATTTTGAAACGAAGTTAGGAAGTGATTGTGATTTTTCAATGTTTGCTTAAATGATGAGTAAAAAATACATTCACAATGCATTTTGAAACTTATGACAGTGTAACCGTTTTTATTTTAAACATTTAGAAACTATTTACTTTGCATTTAAACTGCATCGATGCATTTTAGAACTCAGCCGTTGTTTCAATTTGAAATTTACCATATAGTACCTTACCGCGCGACATTACAAGTTAATATGTAGCATATAGTAAACATTTCAAGAATAAATTTATTCTTATATGTCAGATATTTTCTTGTGTATCTGTATCTGCATCCATACATCAAACCTTGTGTACGTATACATAATGTATATGAAAGACATTCATTATGAAATTTTTGCTCACAGTTTAGTATAAATTAGGTGCACACTTATACCGAAAACAGACCAAAAGTTTAATCTAGATTAATTTTCCAGTCTGTCAAATTAAGTTCTAGATGATCTATGTACAATATGGATTATATTAATCTAGTTCTTTAAACTCGATTTACTTTGCTAACTCGGTTAACAAAGAAGAATATATAATTTGACAGTTAAATTAAATATTAATTAAATATAATTTAAGTATATATTAACAGATAAGAAGTTTAGAAAAAATAATACTATTGACACATTACGGCTCATTATGAGGTGAAAGCTCTTTATGAGATGCAGCTTGATGCAGATGAAGTGGTGACATATTATACTATATGCTCATTATCTTTGACATTTATCAATTTTTCAATAGTTTCTAGTGAGTTTTCAAATTATTTATTCGCAATTAAAAATAAAGAACTCCGGCTAATATTTACTTGTAACCTCAAAAAATACGTCTGTAATATAAAAAAATTGAAATTGACAACAAATTGTATTGGATATTTCACGTAATTACGACATAATGAGACGATTTTTACATCATTTCGAGCAGCTCATAATGACTTAATAATTTTATGAGGACTTAATGAGTATTCAGCTCATAATGAGCTGTAATATGTCAATAGTATAAATCTAGATTTACTATTTGTCACTTTATTTATCGTTAATCTAGATTCAGTGTAATCTAGATTACCTCAATCTAGATTTATTTCTGGTCTGTTTAGACTTTTAGATACATGCATATCTCAAGTATTTTCTGTATATCTACATACATAGCTTCAAATTTATAAATAAAGTTTTATAAAAAAAATATCTTAAATGTATGTATGTAAGTACATTCAAATATTTGAAAAGCTTAAATTGAAAATACGTTACCAGCGTCTTTGCAAAAATCTTTTCGTACATATTTTCCTGATATATGTATGTATATATAAGATACTTCATTAATTTTCTTTCAAAATTTTCAATAAAATTTGATTACTGTATAAAAGAATTAAATGTGCATAGATACTTAGATTTAAATAGAATTTATAATTTCTTTTCAAAAAACATGTGCATTATTATACATGAATGCAAGTTATATAAATATGAGTGTATATGGATTTCAATGACAGATACAATTTCTTATTTTACGTATGTATATATGACTTTTTTTTTATGTAGGTAGATAAATACTATATTGACTACTCGTACTTGTAATTGACATGGATAAATTATATAATAAATATAAGTACATATATACAGTGTATTTTAATATTTCAATATTATACGTATTATACTTGAAAGTATTTTGATAATAATAAATTTTATGAAAGAAATTTATTTACAAAAAAAAAAAAAAACCTACGTATATATACATACATAATATGCAGTGGCGGAGCCAGTAGTTTTTCCTTGGGTGTTCAGATTTTTTAATAAATATACAGATTCATTACACAAACAATAATAATTAAAACAAACTACCCTTAAAAATTTTTGGTCCAAAATGGCGGGTTTTACGAAATCCGTTATTCATCCAGATCAGGATCTTTGACTGGATTAGTTGATATACCATTTCTTCTTCTAGAACTTCCTGTTCTACTTGTCACAGTTTATTTCACTTTGATTGGATTAGCGGTTTTCGAGATATAAGGACTTAAAGTCAAAATTTCGTGTTTTTTAAAAATCACTTTTTCAACTTTTTTTGATTACGGTATAACTTCTAAACTTGAAGGATGACATAAATATTTTATTCTTTCATTTGAAAGGTTTATTTGTCCTCTTTCCAATGATATTATATTTATGGATAGAGACTGCATTGATAAAATATAAATGCACAAATATACAAAAAATTGCGAAAAAATACACATAATTTCATGCATTTTCATACATATTTGAGTAATTATTTCAAAGCTTACTATTTTTCGTAGTATTATTTACCTTTTACTAAATATGTATGTACGTAAAAAATTCAGTTTAATATTAAATTCAGCTTTTGTTTACCCTTCTACTAAAATTTATATAAGTTAAGTAGTAAAATTAAGCTTCATGTGGTTCCATTTACCTTTTACAAAATTTTATATAAAAAATTCAGAAAAAAATTATTACTAACTTTTTTCTAAAAAATTATTTTGTATGAAAAATGTGTATTTTTTCGCATTTTTTTTGTATATTTGTGCATTTATTTTTGATTCCTATAGAATCGATCCCATATGTCTGGCTGGGTGTACATGATCAACATAATGGAAATGTGAACCAACAACGCAACAACATAACATGCATGTAAAATGTACAAATTGTATTTGTATATTGTATTCTGTATTCTGTATAAAATTAATTGTAATTGTACTGCTGTACATTCTCTGTACATTTACATATTTCTTATAAGTTTATAAGAAAAAGAAATTTAAAAGAGAAGAGTATTAAAGAGATCAATATATGGAGTTCCACCAACTTACATTACAAATTACAATACAATACAATTACAACTCAAACAAGATGTTTCATAATAAATGATTATATTCTTCTCTCTTAAATTTCTTTTCTTATATAAAGAGAAGATATCTTATAATTTAACGAGAAGAGGAATTTCTTATAAGTTTATTAGAAAAAGAAATTTAAAAGAAAAGAATATAAATCAATGTATGGATGGAGTATCAAGTCAAGATGTTTCATAAATGTTCATTTCAAAATATGAACACTTAAACAACTTCAACTTGATAATATAAATTCAAAGTTTTCTGTCGCTTCATATATAAAAATTTGAACCAGATTGATATATAGAAAAACGAACTTTAATATGTTTGTTTTAAAATGTGAACACTTAAACAACCTCAACTTGATAATATATGATAAATTGAAGTTTTTGGTCGGTGCATATCTAAATGTGAACCCGGCTTATATATAGAAAAACGAAATTTAAAAGAGAAGAAAATAAATCAATATATGGAGTATCAAAATTTTTCATATGTTCATTTCAAAATGTGAACACTTAAACAACTTCAACTTGATAATATAAATTCAAAGTTTTCTGTCGCTTCATATATAAAAATGTGAACCCAGATTGATATATAGAAAAACGAATTTTAATATTTTGTTCATTTCAAAATGTGAACACTTAAACAACCTCAACTTGATAATATGAATTGAAGTTTTCTGCCGATTTATATTTATATTTGAACTTTAGTGAAGTAATGTATAGAAAAACGAATTTTTTATTGTTTTCTTGATCTTTTACGATAAAAATTTGTTTTTGAATTTGTTACAAATTTTTATGATCATGTTCATATAATTTTAGGGTGTTCACTGAACACCCTGAACACTACCACCCTCCGCCGATGATAATATGTATATATAATGTATATGTATACGCTAAAATAATACTCTTAAATGTATAAATGTACATGCAGTAATGACGTAAATAATTTATATTTCATCATAAAATTTTCCAGATATTTTTTCTATTATATATAAATATAGGTAATAATAACAATAATCATATTAATAATATTATATAATGTACATCATTATATACATCAGATGTTTATAAATGTTTTATTTTTTGTTTAGATGATGTGCCATTATTGAAAATTAGAAAAAAAAATTTAGAGAAGATATTTACATGCACATGTTTTAGATTTAGTGTATCTTTGTACATGATATGATATGATGTATCGATAATGGATGTAGATATACAGTAAGGGTATTCACGATTTGTTGTACGAGTGTAAAAAGTGTGAACATACACCAAAGTCTTACACTATATCTTGAACGCACCCCATAGCAAACTTTGTATTGAAAGTAAGCAAATTAATAAAATATGTCAGCTAAAATATTATAAAAAATAAATTTAATCAAATTACTTTAGCATTTAGGGCAGTATTCACCAACATAGATATATCCGTCGAATATATTTTAGCCGGATACAATTTCAGCTTATTCATCAACCTAGATAAAATTTGTTTTCGAACTTCGTTTTCGGGTCGAACATGTGTGTCAAACATGACAGCTGATTGTATATTTATATTACAAAATAAAAAAGAGGATCTGTGATTTGTTTGTGCTGTTGCTGTTAATAACAAGGTTATGTTCGAACGATATTTATAATACCACTCCGAGGTTGTCTTAAAAATATCCGAGTAGTGCTTTATCCAGGTTGATGAATACACTTTATCTCAGATAAAAGATAATCTATGTTGGTGAATACCAGCCTTAATGTCACAATGGCATAAACAATATAGTAATATCAATATAAACCGGTATATAATGGGGTTTCAGCATTGTAAACTTTTACAAGCAGTGTAGGTACATCAAAATTCCATTTAATATGTATACACTTGTAGGATTGTAAGAGTTTACACCGTTTACAATGATACAAGACCAAATCGTGAATACCCTTAGTACGAAATAATCCAAAAATAATGATAGATACACATAAGTATAGCTATCTCATATTTCATGCACATATGCATATATTTCATTATCTACATCTGTATTATTATATTTATAAATTTTATAAATTTGAACAAATAAATGTGATATACTTAGTTGTAGTTTATAGTTTTCACACGAAATATTCATGTGTACTACATGTATTTTTTTTTTTTTTTGCACACCACATCATTTTATACACATTACACATGGGTAGGGTAGTAACATCAAATGATAGGATAGAAATAATAAATAAATGTTATATACATTCTAGAAATATGTATTTATCATAAGCATAACCATGCATAGATAGATAGATCCATCAGTATCCAAAGATATTATGGACTTTGTTATCGATGTATAGATAATATTTTTTCTTTGTCATTTTTGTCAGTTATATTTTTTTGTCAAAACTAATATGTATCTAATATCTTAAATGTTAATTTGAATTTTAACTTTTGCAATATTTAATTATTTTAATTTCATGGAACTAGTAAAACTGATCACAAATGAATGAGAAATAAATCTATAGGAAAAGAAAAAGAAATTAATTTCTTAATTGCCAAATGTTAACAATTTAATTTTGTGATACATATATATTTTATTTACATTATTATTGGATGTGTTCATTTGATTTAGTTCTATCCAGAATTCTGTTACAGAGTCTATGTGCAGTCTATATATTATCTGTAACAATAACCACGATTGCCATGTCGACGTCGTTTGTAACGTAATTTCTGATTAATTTTAAAAGAGTCGTCAGCATTACATGAATCGAAAGGTTCAATAAAGGTTTTCTTTAATATATTATACAGATTTTTGAAGGGCATACGATTGTTTGTCGAAGGATTTGTCGTCTATTTTATACCTTGTTGAGTATTTGTTTTAACTTGGAAAACGAGTTCCTTAACCGTGGAGGATGATTTTTGTAAACAATCCTCATCTACATGAATGTAAAGTGATCATATACTCAACCAGTTTCCATACAATTTTTATTTTTAATACACAATTTTTTTGAAATTTTTTTATAATTTTCATTTTCATCCAATTCTATCTGGCTGGATATGGGGTTATTTTGTAAACATTTACTAAAATTTATGTATCAGAAAAGCTATATTTTTTATAGAATTTACGCTGGAAATTTTTTCCCCAATTTCTTAACTGCCACATTTCGGTTGTAGGGTATAGAACTTCCGTCAGACTAATAATTTGTGAATATATCCATGAGTGCATGCATGTTTAGAGTCAATTTTCATGTTTAATTATTATTTTTCATTATTTTATTGGTAAAATTTAATTCAATGCATAACTAGAGAGTAAAATACGCACACATATAATATCATTTTCCATATATATGCGGATTCATAATTCATATAGTAGATGATAACAAACGAATGAAGCTAGAACATGCATCTGCACATCAAGGGTTGATATGCATTAAACTTTGTAATTACAATTTTTACTTAATTCTGTTTATAACATTTTATGGTTTAAAATATAATCCCTATGGTATTCAGTTTTTTAAAAATAATTGGTGACTTCATATTGCATTAAAGGTAAATCCTGAAAACTCTTTTCGTGTAAAATTTTATTTATCAGCTATCATGTTATGTTTCGAGCTATCAGCTATCATACCTCAATATGCAATATTGCTATACATATGCAGTTTCTTTTTTTCTTATATATTAGAATTTCATTAAAATCTAAATATAAATAAATTTTAATAATAAATTTATAATTTAAATTAATATCTAAATAAACAGAATTATTATAAATTAAATAATATCGAATCGAAATTATCATTGCAAAATAACATTTTACTATATTCTATACTTTGCATATACACAAAGGTATAGATAAATATTTTATTTCATAAATTTATTGTTATTTTTGTTGTTGCTTTTTATTATTCATGCTTATGTTTTTTTTGTTTGTAATTGAAAAAAAAATTTATTTTTTTTATTTATATTCGTTCTTAAATTACTCGCGTATTTTGATAAAAATTCTTATCAAACATAAACATTAAGGCTGGTATTCAACAACATAAATTATCTTTTATCTGAGATAAAGTGTATTCATCAACCCGGATAAAACACTACTCGGATATTTTTAAGACAACCTCGGAGTGGTATTATGAATATCGTCCGAACATAACCTTGTTATTAACAGCAACAGAATAAATAAAGATAATGTAGTTCTACTGTATTATCATCTTTGCATATAATTATCACATCACAGAACCTCTTTTTTATTTTGTAATATAAAAATACAATCAGCTGACATGTTTGACACACATGTTCGACATGAAAACGAAGTTCGAAAATAAATTTTATCTAGGTTGATATGAATAAGCTGAAATTGTATCCGGCTAAAATATATCCGATGGATATATCCATGTTGGTGAATACCACCCTAAACAACAATGAAATGATATTATATTACTTGTATATCATACTTATTTACCATTTATGTATGAGTATATGATAGTCTTAAAAATAAAACAAATAACACTCATATTCAAATTTACTATGAAAAATCTATGCATACGTCATCATTTTCTTGTACAAAAAAAATTTTTTTTTCACAAAACACAATAGGTATAGGTACTATAATTATTAATAAAAACGATTCATATTTCATTGTACATAATGTATTTTAAATATTGACTTATATCTTATACAAAAAATGTGTATACAGTGTACATAATAAATATGTACTCATCGTATATAGTACATAATATGTATATGTGTTGCTGTTGCTGCTTCTACTATAACCATATATCGTCTTCGTTCTGTGAAAAGTCACTAAGTCCAAAATTTCGATTTCGAGATAAATGGACTTTTCAAGTTTCAAATTCAAATTAAAAATCAGTAGTTCTCTGATTTCATAAATAGATTAATCTCAATGACAAATTATGTTGACCAGTAGATTTTTTATTAACAGAATTGGAATTTGTCAATTTTGTAATGGGGCTTAGTGATTTCTCAATTCTCACATTAAAAAAAAAATACAATAAATCACCAACTCAACATAATTTACTGAAAATGGACTTATATTGTAGACACAGAGGTTGAAATTAAGTATTTTGGTAATTTCAGCCTTGAAATACGGAAAAAACGACGGATTTGGGCCAAAATCTAGTCAGTGAAATTACATAAAAAATACGTAATAGTCGCTCGAAATCTATTCATGTTTCGGTCTTTGCGGGGAACAGAGACATCTACCAACAAATTGTAAATCGAAAAAATGTTTTTTTAAAATTGTCATAACAAAATAATTGATTATAATTGACAGTTAAATTTAATAAAAGAATTAGGCTATGTTCAGATAAATTATATCAAAATTAAATAAATTAGACAAACTGTCAAAATCGCTGTGTGTCACCTTCGTAATTTCTACTCGAAATTAAAATGAAATCTACTGGATTTCAACCTTTGTGTGTCTACAATATTAGGCATTTTCACACTCTCAAGTAAATCCTAATGCTTTACATAGGAGGACTTAGAGAGTTCTCGCAGATAAAAATATGTATGAAGTTTGGAGATTCTTGTCGCATATACTAACTAGTTCATTTTCAGCAAAAATGGACTTAGTAACTTTTCACAGAACGACGACGATATATATCATATATGTATTATACTGTCAAAAATAGACTGGTATTGGTACATAATTTTCTTATCGCTATATTTGTTTTTATACGATGTAATTTCGATATTTTTTATTTAATTAAAAGTGAAAGAAGAAGAAGAAAAAAATTTAAATTTTTAAACATTTCAAAGAAGGAAAAACAAAAAATAAAATCATTTAAATTAATTAAAATAATATAAATTTGTAATTTTTAATATTAATGGGAAGAAACTTCATAATTATGTAAAATACGTACTTATATACATATACATCAATGCAATTTGTCATTCAAATTCGCAGTTATAATATTCGTATACCATAAATTGATTATAGATAGGTACATTTTTGCTTTATCGATTTTGCATTGCGATTTAATATTTTATTTTGTTGTCGTGTACTTTGCGTCACTATACGTCACTACGTAACAGATATTGACGATATTCATGTAATTATTGATATGCGAGCACATACATATGTACATGGTGTACATTTACGTATATGTACCTACCTAAATACAGTATTAATATTTTTTTTAAAATTTTATTTTGACATATACTGTATCTACACAGGGTAGACTATAGATTGTGTGTATAATAGTTTTGTACATAATACAATAGCTGCTTTCGATTTAAGATATAACCTAAATAAACGTGACTAAATGAAACGAAACGATACATACGATAGTACTGTGGTACGTAGAACTATCCTAAATGGACGTATTCTTACGTTCGTTCAATTTCGATAAGTTTAAATGTCAAATAGACGAAACGAGACGAAACGGATAGTGCCGTAGCGGTCGTACATTTTATCGTTTCTACTCGTTTTATAGTACATTTCTATTCGTTTCTACTCAAGACGTAAGGTACGTTTCCACTTATACACTTTTCGAGTGAAAATGTAACATTCCATCGAGTGTAGACTAGTTTACAAGGTGTAAACACCAAAGTGTGGATTTTCATTTAGTGGAACGATACATTTTTATTTCACACTTCCACTCAAAAGTGTATATGTGTAAACAGAGCATTCCACTTAGTGGAATCAAATTTAATCAAAGTTGTTTCCACTTAAAAGTTTTCAAACCTATTTCGATAATTTTTAAGTGGAATTGTACACTTTTTGACAGAGGATTTATTCTTCTGTGATGTGTTGTATACAAAACATTTACAGTGAGCGAAAATTTCAAATTCTATCGGTGTCATTCTGAAAAAATTTTGAAAACATTTTTCAACATTGCTTTCCAATTCCGGTTACAAAGAACCCATAACACCATATTTCTCTCGATTTTTAACCCAACTTCGCACCCAACATATTCGTTTCTGCTTTTAATTTTTTTTTGTAGTTTTTTTTTTATGAAAAGTAAAACAATAAATTCAAGCTGCATAAATTTCAATAATCGAAGACATATTTTTATATAATTTTGCAGCTCGCTAATGTTAATTACTGGTACATTTACATACACTTTGAACTAACTTCAATTTCAATGCAAGAAAATTTTTCTTTACACTTTTCTTGCTTGAATATTTTTGTTTAAGTGTAAACAGTATAGTTCCCTACACCCTACACTTTGGTGGATTTCCACTTTTCTTTTTCTCCACTTAAGTGTATAAGTGGAAACGTACCTTTATACACAATTTTACTCGTTTCGAATCATTTCTATTTAGGGCGAATTATCAAACTGACGAAACGACTATTTACTTTCGTTTAATTTCTTTCGTCCCGTCACGTCTATTTTTGGTCTTGCTTTAGCACTTCCAAGTATTTTTGAGTAAAAAAAAAATGTCTAGGATAATTGGTTATAACAAACGATACAAAAATTATTCGTAACTAACTTGCATCTTACTTGGAAAATTTTTCATGAGTAGCTGCTCCGAGTAGATTATTTACCACAGACCTTATCTACCTTATTTACCTTATCTACTCACGCAAGTACTTGAAATTTGTTAAATCGAAAGCAGCTCTAATATACATATAATATATTTTTGGAGAGCGATAACATCTAATTATTCATCTGTTAACAGAGTTATTTATATATATTTTTGGAAAGGTGTGCGTGTTAGTATGTGTTTGTTGTTTGTATATGGAATATTTTATTTATACAATATTTTTTTAAATTCACCAAAAAATTATAAAACTATAAATAAAAATGTTATATTGTGATTTTAAATAAAAATAAAAATATTTGTACAAACAAAAAATGTGTACATACACATAACAACTTTTTATTGTTGTTGTTGCGTTAACTAGAAAAATTCCAATTCACGTGTGAAATATTCTGAAAACGCGACATGATTTAAGAGATCTGTCTATCTACACACAGTGAGATTTTGCTTTTATATATGTATAATACCCCATACACGCATAGGTAGGTATGTGAAACTCACGTAATATGTATGTATGTCGATTTATATGCAATCAATATTTATTGAAGTATACGCAATGTCATTTTCTTTTCAGCTATATATAATCGTATATAATGTACATTGTACATACATATTTATTGTATATATTAAGATACATAATATATTGAAAATCAGTAGTATTACAAAACGTTTAAATTAATTAAATTTGAAAAAAATTGAAAAAAATTTTTCCCATAATATACTACGATCTGAACATACTGACTGAAAATGGAAAATTCCTTTCAACCAGAACTGACGACGTCTTTACATATTTTTATCTTTGTATATTAAAATTGTGTATTGTACAATCATTACAAACATCGTCTTACATACATACATATTATATATTAAAATAAATACTACATAATGATATTTATATATTACAGAATTACTATTATGAAATCATTCTTGTATTTAATTTTTTTTTAAAAAAAAAATCTTATATATTTAGACCATGAATAATTATTAGTATTATACAATTAATTGTATTATACATATATCTGAACACAACAGTTTATTTTGTATGAACACATACACATGTGCATCATCTGTATGTACTATATATACATGTACATTATAGATTACACAATATCAAAATGAGATACTTTTTACAGCTTATAATTGGTAAGAAATTTACGTTTTCTTTTAGTTTTGGCTACATAAATATACTTTTATTTTAAGATATATACATACATACATACATACATATATTTTTATTTATATTATATTATATTTTGAGATTAAAAACAAAATTAAAAATAATATTAAAGTCTTTAAAAGTTATAAGTATACATATTTACCATTTTAGTAGGTAAGTGTAACGATAAAGTTTTATTTACTTACGTATCTACACTCATAATAGTTCACATGTATGTGCTCGTATATACGTACAGTATACATATTTACATATTTTATTTATATATAAATTTTCTCTATTAAATTTTAGAGTAAATACAGCTGACTTAAGGAACAAAAAAAATGTAAACATAAATAGAGTGAGAAAAAGTGTTTATTTTATGAATTATATATATGTATAGCAATAATGCAATATTATTTTATGTATTGGAGGCAAAAAAAAAAAAAAAAAATTATATAGGTATATGTACATACAAACGTATATTCGAAGAAAAAAATAAAAATGAATAAATTTATAAAGAAAACTTTATATGGCGCTTCAATAATAAGTTCAATAAATACGAGTATTACTTTATTTTTTTTTTAATGTGTTTATAATAATGTAAATATTTGCTTGCACAATGTAAAGCATTATTATTATACGCTATGTATGTATACGAAATACGAGTACATATATATACTCTTATGTGTATCTATAGTGTATTTATATAATGAGGCATTGAGGGTATTCATTTAAAATCATAAACTTACGGAACGCGTAATTTTACGATCTTGTAAATTAAAATGACGTGAAAGTATCTCGTAAAACACTAATCGTAATTGTAACATACATAACTTTTCGCCAATACTTAATTTGTCACACAAATTCAAAACAATTTTCTCAAAATGTAACCATTAACTCAATTTTCAAATTTCAGATTAGTAAAAATGACAAGTTTTCAAATCCCAGTTTACACAAAATTTAGGGTGAGTTTCAAAACGTTTAAATACCGCCTCGATGCATAATCAACAGTTTCAAAACGATAACACTTAAATCGATGACAATGTCTACAGTTTCAAAACTCATTGTGAATGCATCTGATACTGACACGCATCTGTCAAGCAATCTACGCATTCTGAATTTTTATGATGTAAAATAGATTTGAATAGATTTTTTTTTCTCAATATGATTTATATGATTTATTTTTATATGAATTTTGTTATATGGAACCAAAGGTCAGTCTGTTTTAAACAAAAATTTTGTACTTTTATGATGATAAATTTAATTTTTAATGTGTAGTGTTTTAATAAATTCCAAAAAAATGGAGAGTATTATATTATACGAGTACTTACACTGAAGGTGTATTTTGCTCATTCGAAAATGGCTATAAAATATGTCCATCCTGATATTGTTTAATTTTATTAAAAAATTGTTTCATCTTTTTTGATTTAATGCAGAGAATAAATTAATTAAATTTTAAAATTATGTAATGCAGGAGGTGAACCATTTTTCTTGTTGTCAAAACAAAGCAAAAAATTCGTTTCAAAACGTCAAAGTTGTAGAACTGCAATATCGATGCGAAGCATTAATGCTGTTTTAAAACTTTGCATCACGTCTGTTTTGATGCCATATCACAACACATTTTTGAGGCGTTTTGAAACTCACCCTGTATTTACAAAGTTGATCTATACGCGGCAAGAAAAGTCTCGTTCATTTTACATAGAGCTCGCGTAATTCTCAAAACAAAGGAAAAAGCAGCGTACACAAACAATATAAATTATAGTTTGTGTATACTGGGAAAAAGTACAAAGTCTCGTACAAATATACGTTCAATTTTGCTACTTACGTGAATTTCGAGACTTAGGAGATTTGAAATGAATACCCTCAATATTTTCATTTTATATTATATTACATGAATGTAAATATATAATTCACATAAATTCTATGATTTACATAACATGTATGTAGTTAAATGTTTATGTATATAGGCATCAACGAGTTCACAGTAAAAATGTAACATACAATACATAACGAATGAGTACATTTATTTATTTTTATTTTATGAATGATTTTTATTCACTGTCAAAAACAAAAAAGAAAGGCAAATGAAAATGATATATGTATACATATGAAAATATGTAAATATTATATGATGTACAAGTATACATATATATGTACATATCTAATAAATTCACAGAAATGTTAATTCATTGAAAAACGATAAAACAAATTGCTTATTATAAAAATCATGAACTTGAAATTTTCATATGTACATACGAGTATTATAATAGATTATTGAATAAATTGAATGATTACTTTTGTATGCACACACATATGTATATACAATTTACAGGTTATATATGCAATAGATATTATACATAAATGTCATGTATTATTGTGATTTGTAAGTGATCAATGAATCATAATATTAATTCTGATCAAATTTTTATGTTTTAACAAAATTAGACATTTTTATAATTTTTATCTATTTTAATCCATATTTTGATAGGTAACATATGTATATGGGATCGAAAATGTAAATTGAGCATTTTTTTTGTTCTTTGATAGTAAAATTCAATTAAATTTAAATTTCCAATGGTACCTAATTATTGAAAAGAAAAAGAAAATGGAATCTTCAAGAGATTTGTGTACAATTTTTTTTGCGATATTTTTATTCTTCATTTTAAATTGATAAACAAAATGACAATCATTAAGATTTGTTTTATTTGAAAATGGTGTTAATTTATATTCAATATACTCATGATAATTGAGGTTTTCTGTTGAAATGATAATATATCCGATGAAGTCCAGAGCGAGGAATAATGTTTGGGAACAAATTTTACTTTGGACTAATCAAATTTATGAAATCAAAATTGCTAACGAATGTGCGGCACAAAATAGTGACACGAAAGTGACAAATGTATAAGGCATTATAATACTATACATCGTGGAAACCCATAGGAAGCTTGGACATTATCGAAGATGCATGTCGCATCTCCAAATTTATTTGAGAGAAAAATATTACGAAGAATATTTGGAGTGATCGAAGAAAACAGCGTATGGAGAGCTTTACAAAGACGTTCATCGCATCAGAATAAACAGGCTTAAATGTATTGGGCATATTATGCGAAGACTAGATGAGGGAGAAAGTACTTATAATGAAGTGAGTGCTATGGTACGGCCCAGATGGCAAAACAGAACGGAAAAGGCTAAAGATGCAGTGGCTGGACGATGTCACACTCACAAATGATTTAAAAGCGATTGTAATAAGAAATTGAAAGGATCCAGCTATAGCCAGAAGAGTAAATGACAGGAGATTTTGGAGTCAAAAGAGGCCCACACAGGACTGTCGAGCTAATTATTTAAATGACAATGTTATTCACATTAACTACGTAAATTGACTAAATGATGAACATTTTGAAGGATTTTTTTTTGGGAACTGTGTAAAAAGCTCATAGTATAGATAGCACTAATTTGTTAAAAATGTAAAAATGCACTTACATCACTTTCAAAGAAAATGACTCGGGTGTGTGTTGTATAAAAACAATGTATAATAGTCGCCTGTTCCATTGCACGTGTAACATGTTTATAAAAATGTACTTCTAAGAACAATGATTCATTTCATAATGTAGAAAATAGAAAATTTTTTTAAAATTTACATATCCCGCAGGACTATATAATTTTTACATGTATAAATGTGTACATGTGTACTACATATAAGTCTATGAATTATTAATTCCTCCAGTACATAATACAATAATCAAGATCCATACATAATGTCCAGTTCAATTTCACTAACAAAATTTATTTTCTACAAAATGAAATCAGACTTTTCCTATTTTTTTCTCTTTTTATTTGCGTCTCCTTTTTAAGTCCATTATTCTTATATGAAATTGTTTTCACAATTTAAATTTATTTTTATAAGAAAAGAATAAACGAACAGAAAAAAAATAAATACCATATACCATCGATTTAAATTCATTATTCAAAGTCTGTTCTAATTTTAATTTCCTTTTTAACATTTTTTACATTTATATTTTTTTTTCATTCGTTTTTTATTTATGTTCAAATATTTTTTTTATATTTTCTCTTTTAGATATTCATGAATTAATTTAATTCTTTTTGTAATTTTATTTCATTTTATTTTATTATAATTATTTTTTTTTTTTTTGCAGGAAATGTGACTGACTGTAAAAATTAAATTACTTACCTAAATGTAAACAACAAACAAGAAATAAAAGTATATTATAACGTGTATAACAACTGACAAGTAAATAATAATAATAATAATACATAATAACAAGAAAGAAAAAGGACAAAATAAAAAATAAATTATAATTTCATAGAAAATATAAATTATGTATTCGTATTCCAGATAAATAATTTAAAGAAAATAATTTAAAAGGAATATAAAAGAAATTACATTAATCTGCGTATTTGCGGAAATTAAATCAAAAAAAAAGTATATAGGTACATAGGTTATCTATAAATTTCCATAAATGCGTATAATTATATGAAAACTTTTATAATAATTTTAATAAAACAAACAAACATTTTGAAGACCACAAAATAAGAAGAAAATAATTTTTTATTTAAAGGACTATAAAATTTGAAGTATTGTATATATTAATATAAAAGTGTTAAGTGATAAAAGGAAGAAGTAAAAAATGCCAGAAAGATTTAAAGTAACGAAAACAGAGGGATCTGATATAATTTCACCGCAGCTTGACAATTTAGAGGATGGCAAAGCAACAGATACTTTATTGCCATTTAAAAAAGGTAAGTGATATTTCATTTTTATATATCAAATACAAATACATTGTCTTTATATGATTATTTTTCGATTTTCTTATGCCATTACCATAAAAAAAAAATAGTTTATCAGAAAAACGAATTACAATTTATATAATTAAATGATGATGATAATGACGATCGTATATTCTATCCAGGAGTGTAGATTTTTTGCAAATTTCTTTCATTTTGTCCTTTCCTATAGTCTATTCTCTCAATTTCTCTCCATATTCTATGTCACCACTCACCAGCATCAGTGGTCAGCGCCCTTAAAGGTTGCTCTCTTTCATTGGATTTTTTGGTCGCCTTGATTTTCTTTTATTACCTGCGTATTTCACACTAAGACTTCACGACACATTCCGGGACATCCAAATTTCCACTTCTCGATTTATTTTTCAACCTCGTGTTTTGTTTGGTGACTGTCGACACAACTATAGTTAATTGAAAAAGTGTTGGGCTACCATATTTTTAAGATGAGTCGTCGCAAACATCTATTAATGAAGCTTAGAACCTTTTCAGGTTTGTTTTGACACCAATTTTCTTTTCTATAATGAGAATATTTGATTATGATCTATGTGTTCAAGTATAATTAAATTATAATGTCGATAGAGAAGAAAGTACGGGTATACACAAGAAAAAAGGATGATAGGGTAATAAAATTTGAATCTTTCTGACGGAATTCATCCTATAGAATTTTGATTTGAAACTAAAATTACTTACAATTTTCATTAAATATTCGAACTACTAAATTTCTTTCTGTTTTACAATAATTTTAGATAATAAAAATCAATAAATACTTTTATTCATTCTATAATTTTTCTCGTATTTATATACATATACATTTATGTGGTTTATATCCGTTTATATCAAAAGAAAATGTTTGAAGCTATCTACAGATATGTATATGTATAGCACTAATACACGTATAGTAGCTCTTATATAATGTGTGTTACTGTATGTAAATAAAATTTTATGAATAGCTTGTTATGATATGCTCCAATATGCCCTAAGTCAGATAAGCTCATCATCGCATTATTATGCTTTTAACGTAATTCTTATAGATTATTCCTTGCATATTTATCAATTTTTTCTCATAAATCTCATTAACAAACATATTAAATGTGATAGATGTACATGTAATACACTTATACACTTGCCTTTCTTTTATGTATACCGAAACAAATAAATGTACATATGTGCATAATCTACATACGTATGCTGTATGCATTACATCCTATGGATTAAATGATATTATAAAAGTTGAAAAATAAATAACTGATGATTCCATAAAGGTAATTAACTTTTTAAATAAAATAGAGTCAAAGAATTATGTAAGATTTTCAAGAAGGCGGCGCGGCGCGGCACACACATTCTTAAGTAATATAAAATGTATATACATGTGAGTTTGAGAAAATCCATTTAATTCTAATCAAATCTCAAATAATAATGTAATTATTAATCGATTTCATTCTTTTCATACATATACATTTATGTAGATGAATGCACATTCATATTATCGATATTTTTTATTTGAATTTTTGAATGTAACTTAGCAATAGTGATGTTTTTGTTTATGAATTTATAAGTACCTATATATGTATTTATTAATAATACAGATACTGATAAGATGGCGATAAGTAGTATTATAAAAAATAATAATTATTTATGTGAAAATTATTGAACAAGAAAATGAAGTGGATACATATAGTATGTATATAGAAATGAAAAAAAAAGCAATTAGATAAAAAATAAAAGATAATTGAAAAAGAGGATTATTATCGTGTTATTAAAATAAATTTATAATTATATTTATTTTAAAATAACGTACAAGTATAGTAGTATACCGCGCAAGCGTAAGGCACTTGAAATATTTATTATAACGAATTAACGACTATGAATTCACGAGTATCTCTGTACATATAGATTATCTTATCGTAATTGTAATATCTTCTGAATTTTATGATAAAGTTAAATTGAAACGATTAATTAATTGAATTTTTTTAAAAGTATACCTACTATACATAATTATTATTGTTCACACACTTAAGTTTTAGTAAAAACACATTAAGAAAAACATATGAAATACGTACATACATATATGAATATCGATAAGAGAATATTCTTGAAAATTTATTCCTCTTTCATTGAATTGAAGTATTCATTTTGTACTTTTGTAAAGCCTGTATCTACATACTCAGAACTATTTACATGGACTTATACATAGTACTACATATTTTGCATATTGAAAGTGAAATTTTGAAATAATTGAATTTGATCTATTTATTGAGTAATGTATTTGCATTACATATTATACATGTATTATCTAATATTCCTATATAAGTTATATATGGGTGATTGTAAATATTTTGATGAATATTTCACATAAAATATTAATTTACTTACACATATAATTCCAATTAAATTTGTCTAGAGTTTATATAAAAAAAGAAATGCTTTTCTTTAAGAATGAAACCAGATACATACATATTCGTATTTACAGCAAATGTAACATTTATTAAGAGAAAATTGATATTATTATTGTTCCTATATTTATATATGAGTGCAATACATAATAATATGCATACATGTGTACGTATTTAATTTGAATCAAAATTCATATTTTGCAAATTGTATATAAAAATATATCAAATTTCATTTTTTTTTAAATATTTTTCTTTCTTTATATATATGCTTACATAAAAATTCTTATGAATTCTTGTAATTTGAATTCTAATTTCAAAGGAAATTTTATATTAATTTTTAATTATTCAATTTTAATTGCATAAATATTAGGTATATGCGATGTAATAGATTTTTTTTTTTTATATTTTTATTTTCAAGAAATTTTTATGTATTTGTTATCATCATTATATGGTATTGATGATAATAACTCCAAAAATCAACCATAAAATGGCAATAGTATGTAATATACGGTATTATAAAATATCATATTTTTTTCGCAGAACCAGAGTACATCGATTACATACATTAATACAGTAGATGTCAAAAGTCCTTGTAAACCTTAAAATTTTTGTAAAATATAATCTCTCTATACTATATTAGGGCTTCATTTGTACAAAAAATTGGTATAAAAGTTCAGATAGAAGAAATCACTAAAGTCATGACGATTCTAACAGAACACTAGCTTACGTGAGAACACACATACAGGCCGGGTCTACCATTTACTACACACTGCACAGAAGCTATACAAGGACAACTCAGAGAAAGAAACTCTTTTACATTATCTATTCTAGTGTCGGACTTTGTTTAAAATCAGACCAAAGACTTTCGGTAAGCCTCTCCTCGACGATCTCGCTGATGTGACCAGTCTACGTGTAGGTATAGTTTGATCTACTACCTATAAACAATTCGAAATGGTTATAGTCTAGATTAATTAACCATCACGCACAAGAAAGCTTTGTGGTAACAAAATTGAACGCAAAGTGCTAATTAAGTCCGTTTAAAGAAGCTGAAACATACTGCCACTGCAATCAACCATAACCAACCAACCAACTAGGATTTCATTTTTGCGAAAAATGGATAGATACAGGTTTATTTGATTTTGACTTACAGGTTATCTAAAGTTTAAATTTGAAGGTGTATGAAGACTTTTAATGTCCGCTGTACATATCTGTATACATCTAGGAATACAGTATTATGTACATACGGTTTCCGATGTACATATATTAGTTCAATTATCAAAATTAAATATTATAAAATATCATGTACATATACAGACAGTCTATATGAAAGTCATTGAAATTTTAATTTTTTTTCCTTCTTCTTTGTTTATTTTTTATTCTATAAATTATTTTATTATTATATTTATTAAATGTTTATTACAAAATTCGAATGAGTTTATCATATTATTTTTATTGGGTCTTAAAACTGAATAAAAATTGGCGATAAAATTGTTAATAATATTTTTTTGTTGTTTTTCAAAATAAAATTTATTACATATACTTGAAATATATATTATATGTATAGTATGTACGTCATATTCGTACCATTTATATACGTATATGTACAATTGTAATTTTTTATAATTGTGTATCATCAAAAAAACCACCACAATTCTCACCAAATATACAGTAACTGAGGAATGAGGAATATTTATAATAGGAATGAAAAACAAAAATAAAACATTTGTAAAAAAGAATCAAGAGGATATAAAACATAAAAGAATTGTACGGGAGTAGTATGTATATATATGTACATCATATAAGGGAATTACTTCAATTTTTAATTAATATTTTTCTGTTTTTAATTTTAATCCATCAAAGCCGCATTGTGTCATGGGGTTTTTTTTTCCTTTAAACATTTCAAAAAAAAAATCCCCTTTTCGAATAAAAGTGTCAAATAATTTGGCTTTTGCAAAATTAAATTTTTTTCTTTAACTATAACAATGTAATTTAAAAGAAACTAATTCATCTATACATGTGCGCGTTTGTATACAGCACATAAATTTATTTTTCTTTTCATTTCAATCATCTGTATCTGTATTTCTATACTGTATATCTAAGCAACACATTAGATATACATAACGATACTTGAGAATGTATACGTACGATTATAAAGGGTGATTTTTTTGCTGTTTAGTTTTTCAACACTCTGTTTTTGACAGATCACGTGTGATTCGTGCCATGTGTCAAAGTCAAAGTTGTTCAGTTTGCATTGCCATTTCATCATGGAAAGACTTACAAACGAACAACGCTTACAAATCATTGAATTTTATTATCAAAATCAGTGCTCTGTGAAAAATGTGTTTCGCGCACTTCGACCATTTTATCATCACTTTCAGCGATAAAGCACATTTTTGGTTGAAGGGATACGTGAATAAGCAAAATTGCGTATTTGGTGCTATGATCAGCCACAAACAATACGAGATCTGCCATAATGAATCCCGAAAAATGCACTGTTTGGTGCGGTTTGTGGTCCGGAGGAATCATTGGCCCATACTTCTTTAATAATGACAATAAGAACAATGTTACTGTCAATGGTGATCGCTACCGTGCAATGATTTCCAACTTTTTATTGCCCATAATATACGAGCTGAATCTGGTTGATATGTGGTTTCAACAAGATGGTGCCACATGCCACACAGCACACGAAACGATGGACCTATTGCGCAATGAATTTGGTGAACAATTCATCTCTCTTTTTTCTCTGTGCGATTTGACGCTGTTGGACTATTTTTGTTACGGGACGGGTATGTCGAATCTCTTATTTATGCCGATAAACCAGCATCGATTCAAGCACTAGAAGACAACATCACACATGTTATTGGTGAGATACCAGCCGATATGCTCGAAAAATGTAACTCAAAATTGGACTTCTCGTACGGATCATTTAAAACGTATAGTCTTGGCCAAAATTTACATGAAATAATTTTTAAAAAGTAAATGGCAAGGATTGATTTTTAATCCCCAATAAAAATTTTATACTTTTTCCCAATTATCTTATGTTTTTTTTGATAATTAAAAACCAAAAGCTTAAAAAATCACCCTATAAAAAAAAAACAGTGTATTTATCGTTAAAAATAAAGTATACTTCTTTGAACGGTTCATTTGAAAATGAAATTGTTTATCTCAATAAATTGAAATTAAATGAAATTGAAAATGATTTTTTTTTTTTTTTTTAGAATGAATAACAAAAACATATTGACAATAATAATAATAATAATTATAATTTTTATTAAAATATTTTAATCTTAAAAAACGCATCTTATTTAAATATGGCGGCAATCTTTTTGTGATTAATTTTTTAATTTGTCAAAATATTATATACATTATAATATGTAGTACATTTCATACTCGTTCATATATCGATTAATTTTTATTAAACATTCTCTTACTGTACGAGTATATCACAACACAATTTATAATTATCGTATATAATAATACCAGAGCTAGCGTATCAGACAGATGTGTATCACGTATCACACACGCTACATAAACTTTTTAATTATCCATCATTATAATTATATTATATGGCTATTTGAATTTTTCAAATAATTAATTTTTGTATGAATGTGACTTGATGTACATATGAACAAATTGGCGTATATGTGTATATCCATTGTATATGATTATAAAATCTATACATAAGTATATGATGTCACTATAAACAATCAGTTTATTATCGTTCATAACAAATTGCTTAAAATCCATAGATCCATAGATATCATCATACACTGTACTGTACTTGTATACATATTTATTAACGATATCAATAATAAAAAAATCCATTACGTAAGGAATTTTTTAAAGCATATACATACGAGGGCTAATTGATAAGTTTTTTGATCATTCATAATGATTTTATGGATCTTTTCGATTATTTCAGGAGTGTTCTTACCTTTTCTTGACCTTTCTGAACCATCAGTATAACATCACGTTTCAATTGAATTACTCAATTATAAACGGTTGCATTTGAAGGTGCATGCTTACCTAACATTCTTCTTATCTCATCGATGGTATCTCTTGGTTTCAAGCCTTCTAAATGGAAGTAATTTATTTACTGCATGATTTTCCATTTTTTTACTTATATTAAAAAAAAATTAGAAATTGACTTTACAAAAACGACTCTAACTAAACAACTAATCTTTAACTAATATTTAGCATCTGTCATTTGAAAGAGAATACTTATCATAACAGGCGAGAAGAAAAGTTGTTAAATAGTAGTAAGTCATTGATGACGGTTTTCTAAAGACTTATTAATCCCCCCTCGTATGTTATGAACACTCTTTCATTTATATTTTTGTACGTATATATTATGTAGTCATATTTTCAAAGACAAAATAAAGTTTTAATAATTGAAAACATGAAAAGTTGGGGCGACCGGCCGGCCGAACTGAGAAGAGTATAAAATATAGTTCTTAAAATGATGATTTGAATTTTTCTTTTGAAAAAAAAAAAAAAAAATACAAGGGTAGAACATCATCATTTTTAAATTCATTTTAAAATGTTATTGATTAAAAAGTATGACATCTGATGACGTATATTTATTATAAAATTTTTTTATTGTTATTTGTAAGTATATCTACAGTATACTATAATAGGTACTTGTATACTAATGTATAATGTACGTTCTTTAAATAGTAGACTAAATGATGATTGTATGGACGTGTAGATGTGCGTATCTAAAAATACGATAGGATTTCAATTTCATGGCACATTGAGGAGAAAGATAATCTCTATTTGTGTATAAAGTTTCCGTTATAATTTGAGTGGGCACATAAAATATATGAGACAAACATATAAGTAGAATATTTTTTTTAATTACTTGGTCATAAAAATAAAAGTAAAATTTTTGTAATAAAAAATATTATTGAATGAAATGAAATTAAAAAGTTGGATTTTGTATTAGATACATATCTGTATATCATGTATGGGTAATGGGTATACAATAAACAGAAGAAGTATATACGCGAGTGTGTATATAACGTACATAAAATGGAAATACATACAGAGATGAGTACTCTCTTTCATTATTTTCTATAGACCATCTCATCAATTTACTGTAATACGAGTATATGTATGTAAATACATATGTATATGGAGTTTTTATTTTCACTTTTCTTTGCTAAGTACCATATAAAAATTCAATGTATTCAATGTGTACATACATATATGTAGATTACCATATAGAAACTTTAAATATTTTTTCTTATTCTTTATAAAAAATTATTACAAATATTACATAATGTATAAATATGATCTAAGTATGTAGGGATACACATATTGTTTAATATCACATGTTGTGCAAAAAGTTCCAGTTTGAACAAGTTTAAAGCTGTTTAATTTGATTTTGATTTATTGTGTAAATATTAAAAAATAAAAAATATAACTACATACATATTTATATTATTCCCTTTTATTCTAATAATTTTACATACATATATGTACTTACACATTCATATACATTATACATATATACGATCACATAAATATTTAGTAACATGAAATGTATACATTATCTTTAATTTTTGTTTTATGAAATTTCAATTAAACAAATTAAATTGTTACTCATTCATTGTACGAGTATGTATATATAATATGTATGAATATAATGTATATAAATTTATTATAGATTTAAATATATACAAGTATATGGTATATAATTTATTGGTTAATTTATTTGATCACAACATATTATATTTTATTTGAATAATATGAAAAAGAAATAATAAAATTAATTGATGACAGAAATTTTATTTATATATTAAAAACATAATTTTATTTCTATATATGTACTTAGAAGAACATAGAAGTGGAGTACTTAATACATACATTATGATAGTTAATTGTATTGTATACCTATTCATTCGTGTATAAGTATATAAAGTTATGACAATCACGAAATAGAGTTTGATGAATGTATATAGAATGTTGATTAATAAGAGCATATTATCTTGAGTGGAATGTATACGTATTGTATATGTATATTTGTACAAACTTACACAGACGTGAAAAAATTATGGGTCAAGCGAATAACTTTTCATGAATAGAAATTGTAATCTTGTTAGGAAAGCAAATGCGGAGTTATAGGACCTTTACAATCACATCGACGTAATATCACATGTAAGAATCGGTAGACTGAGGTGGATCAGACATGTGAATAGAATGGAGGATTCCAATCCATGTAACATACTAATACTACTGTATGGGAACATCGAAAGGAACAGATGGTGTCGATACGTGTTGATGGATATGAAGAAGCTGCGGCTGCAGAACTGGGTTTATGTTTCAATAAACCGAGAACGGTTGAGGCAAATTCTCTTAGAGGCTAAGTACATGTTTAGGTCTGTATAGCTGGAAAAGAAGAAGAATAAATTTTAATCATAGTAACATAAATTTACGGGGATCTTTATAGCGATTTACATCAGACAACAAAAAAGGAAAACATGTACATATATAATAATTGCTATCATCCCAGCTGACCATTCAGTGAACTATGTTCACAGTGAATTCATAGTGAATGCCAAAAATCTTCACGAACTGAATAATTTTTATCTTATTCATTTTGAAAACACGAAATGAAAAATAAGTGAATTATTCAAAAATATGGGTACATTATGAATACACCAAGTGATTGAAATATGAATTATATTCATATAAAATTCATTTGATGAATGACGATTTATGTAAACTTATTTTAATTTTATGATTAGGCGAATTCATTCGTTTTATCTTCGTAAAATAGTTGCGATTCACAAAGGCTAACACTATGGAATCACTTAGTGAACGTAAAGTGAAATTTTGTATTTCTTTTTCATGTACTAATTTGTAAACTGAAGCGATATAAAATGTAGTTATTTGAGTCTAAGAATATGGAATAAGCAAGTGTTTTAAATTCTGTGTACTATTAGTTTATTAAAAATAAAAAGTAAAATAAATAAAAAATAACGAAGTGATTAATATTATTAAGTGATTAAAGAGTTTTTATTTAAATTATCCAGAAAAATCAAAACGAAAAGTAGGAATATAATAATTAGAGCCAGGATTCATTGATAACTCACATTGTGAATGGTATTTTACCTTCACAAGCTGCATTCAATATAAATTCATTTCGTGTTTTCATTAAATGTTCAGTAAGTGATTTCAAAATGAGTTCAATAAGTGAATTCACTATGACCAGCTATAGCGTAAAAATTTTTGAAATGAAATATCATCACTAATGATTCACTGTGAACGTTCACGTGAAGAATCACTTGGGTGAAATGAATTCAGAACGAATTCACTATGAGTTCACTTGGTCAGCTGGGATGTGATAGAAACACCTCTGTATTCACGTCTCTGTATTTGTTAGTTTTTGTATGTACATAATGTACATAATTTACGTATTTCAAAGATGAAAAGAACATTAAACTTGAATACTTTTTAATTAGTAAATTTTCAAAAAATTTTTAATTCTATAGCGGTAATAAGATGATGTCTATAAATCAACAATTATACAATTATTGGCAACATCATTAGGTACAGATTGTTTTGCATCGTACAATGATAATTTGCCTATTAATTAAATTCAATAAGGGGATTCATTTCATGTTTCAGTTTGTTGTAAACTTCGTAATCTTCGTAGTTTTTCAGTTTTCGTTTTTCATATTTATGTTTCAGTTTTCGTACATATTTTATTTACAAATTACAAAAGTTTCGAAAAAAGCTTCGCAGTTTTTAACTTTTGTATTTCGTATTCGTATTTTCGTAGTTGATGTTTGACAGTTCTGTTTGTTGTGATTACATGCATCCTTTTCAATAAGTTATTTAAGTATTTTATTTATGAGTGATATAATAAATGTAAGTGGGGGAGAAAACAAAAATTCCAAGAAATCAATTATTACATTGTAAATAGCATATTGAAAATAATTGGCTGGCTATAATCATAATCTGAGTAATGAGTATGTATATGAATTTATGACATCATTACGTTCATGTGATCTGATTTAGGGGGTTTCCAGAAATTCAGATCTTACTTGAAACATTTGCGCAGAACTTACACTTATTGCTAATGCAGTTTTAGATTTATGCATGCAGACAACACTTTTGCAGATTATGTTTCTGAACACTTTTCACATGCAGCATTTACTTTACAAATTTGACGTTGACAGTATTAAAACAAACAAAATTCAATAATGAAAGTGACGTGGGAAATTAAGATAAAAATGAATTCTTTATATAGTTTTTATGATTAGTTCAAAATTGAATATTATTATGGAAAAAATAAATAATGTGAGTTGTGAACGATATTTACAACAAAAGATGTCAGGTTATGTTGTTCTTTAAGTACATGCATCATGCATCAGTAAAACAAAAACTGCGTGATTGCCTTAGACTTGCTAAAGAACTTACTTGCAGTTGTACTTTTAGACGAATTGCATTGGCAGATTTGGAGTTTTAGACGCATTGCAAATTAAGAAATACAGCAGTTTTTAATTTCTGAAAACCCCCTTACATATGTAGATATTTTTATGAATGTGTGTATACACATACACAAAGTCATTTCATGAATAATAAGTTCAAGTGTATAAGAAGGATATAAGTATAATAATTATTAGCAACATAAAAACAAAAAACAAAAAAAAAACCAAATGAAAAATAAAATGTTTTAATGTCTTTTCGAATTTTGGCATTCAAAAAATAATAATCATAACAACTAACTGAAAAGAAATTAAAAGCAAATGAAAAATTGAAAAAAAAAAATACATTAATAAATAATACAAAAAAAAATGTATTCTTATTTTCTTTCTTCTCACAATTTGAAAGTTAAAAATAGATTTTTTATATTTCGTATTTAATATGCATATACGTACGTACATAAACTTATACTCATACGTACATATGTATGTAAATATAGCGTCTCAAAATTATATTCGAACAGTCGAAATCGAAATATTTATTCGCCTCATTTATTATATAATATTTCATTTAAGAATGACTAGCTATACTCTATATTCAATGAATCTATACATAAGTAGTATGTATGTAACGTATGTACATATAATCGCACAAATGTTCATAGATTTACATTTCACATAGCTATTTAAATTTAAGTAGTAGCTACATTTGTGTTTGTGTGACGAAAAGATTCGAATTGGAATTTCTGTTTTTAAATAATATGTTTTCTTTGATTTTGTTTTGTCTTGAAGAACTGTGAAAAAAAATTTTTTTTAATGAACTTTTTTGTCATGAGTTTTAATTGTCTTAGACTATAATTTGTACAAAACTCGATAAAGAAATTAAACAAAAAAAAAAAGGGAATAAAAGGAAGAGAAAAAAAAAACAATAATTAGAATTTTAAAATGCATTTTTAAATAATTTAACCGTGAAAAATTTTATTCGATTTTTTAATAAGTACTACCACACTACATAAGAGGGTCGTGAAAAAATTATTGGACAAACATAAAAAGTATTTTAAAACGTACAATTATGAAAAAAAAAAAATAATAATAAATTATATATGGAACATGAATTTTATTAAAATTTATTAGAAAGAATGAAATTTGTAAAAACAAGAGTGCGTTCATGAACATTACTTTAACCATAGAGTCGTGGTATAGTATAGTTTAAGCAAAGTTATGTTGTACTACAGTCATAGTTATGTTAACTTCAAGTAGTTTTTGAAAGCGATTTTTACTACAGTAGTAGCAATAAATTGTCATTCAGCTGTCAAGTCAAGTTTAAATAATTTTCAAAAAAATTTTTATATAATTATTATATTTTTTGTTTGTCAAAAATTAATTAATTTTTAAAAATTAATTTTTAAACAAAATTAATTAATACTACTACTTTTTCCAAATAAATAAAATTGAAATTTTCACAATTCACAACACAAAATTATATGACAAACGATTTTTTATTGTCAATGTCATTGCCACTTAAAGGCTTACTATCGTTAACCATGCTCTCGAGCAGGGTTAATATTTGACTACAAATAGTTAAAAATTTACTTTACTACAGATGTTTATGAACGCTAAAAAGTTATGTTGGTATTTATGTTTTACTATACCACCGCCATTCTGAACGACAAATGAAAAATATGGTTAACTTTAGTTAACTATAGTAACGTTTATGAACGCACTCCAAATTTGTATGACAACCTTTATGTCTATATATACACGTAGATCAGTCCTAATAGTCTTGACATTGACTCCACAGAATTTTTTAATAAAACCTTGTAGAATCTTACTACATTTTTCTTGTAATAAATTTTTTAATTTAGCATCCGACGACTGTTGGACATATTTTTCAAAAAAATTTTTTCTGAAATGACCAAAAAAATTTGATTTAAGTCAGGGCTTAATGGAGGTGTTTCTATCAAATGAGGGGAATACTATGTTTCCTTCATTTGTCTGTGATAAATCAATAGAGGTCGTACATTTTATGTCAGTATGGTTACGTTTTTTATTCATGAAAAATGACTCTTCATTCCATAATTTTTTTACGCCTGTGTACTTAACTTTTACATTTGCATAAACGTAATGTATAGTTGCATACAATTATTATTAATTTTAATTGTTAATTTGTAATGTTGCGATTTGAAGTTTTACCACAAAATTAGACATACAAATGGTAAAAGAAATCAAATCTATACATACATAGAATCGCATGCTATCTGCTGCATGACGTTCTACTACTTATATGTAGTATATGGACATGGAGACAATTTTTAATCCAAAATAACGATATAAAAAGAGAAAGAAATTAGAAAAAATTCAAATTTTTTTTAAATTTATTTTCGTTTGGTAGAAAATTAAAAAAAAAAAAATTCTTTACATAAACAAGAAAATTGTGTGATTTTATGCCATTAAATTTAAATCACAAAAAAAAAAAAAATCTGGATACAATAAAATGATTTGTTTTCGTACTATGTATAATGTAAATTTAAATTTCAAATTCATTTAATTTCTACAGTAAGTAAGTACTCATTACAATAATTTTCTTTTTATTTTTATTTATTTTTTTGTGATATTTCTTATAGCATTTTTTCATCTTTTTCTTATTTAATAGAACGAGTATATACATTTATGTAATTTTTTAATTTTACTATTGAAATTTTTCTTGAATGTCATGGTAATTATTCGAGAGAAAAACAAAATCTTTTTTTCTTCCAAATGTCATAAAAATGAATTACGAAACTTTTTTTTTCCCGTTTTTATGTACTTACATTACATATATGTTTGTATGCGTGCGTATATACAAACCTATTACTTATGTACGAGTAATAAATTCGTCTAACACATTTTTTCTAATTGTGTTACCACATTAGAATAAAGAATAATATTATTCTCTATTCCATACTTGCCTGTATATAATATACTTTTCTATGTAATCTGAATGATGTTGATTTATTTTCTTGGATTCCATCCAAAAAAAAATTGTTTTAAATAACGAAAACAAATTAAAAAACACAAACACACACAAATACACACATTCAGTTCAATACTCAACAGGTTGAAAAATAATGAATAAAAGTAAGGTGATAATGGAAATTGTGAATTGTGAGCCATTTGAACAGTGAATTGTAAGCTCCTGTTTTAATGAGGTTATAAAGTTGGTTGTGAAACACAACGTCTCTTGAGAAACAGACTCTAGAAATGAATTTATTTGTTCATTCACTTGATCGTACAGCTCCGTATATTCGTCTGACCAAGAATTCTTGTTTTTCTGAGATAGGCCAATCCCTGAGGAGTTTAATTCCAAGTACCGATACTGCATTATATGCTGTATTCTGTCCATAAGATTCTCCACTAACTTCTGTTGGACTGGATTCTCTAGAATTTCCAGGTCTAGTGCCATCAGCATTTCCATGAATTTCTTCTGCGGTATTAAGATTGGACTCAAAATTATTTTCTCTAATTCCATCTGAATGTACATAGTTCTTCTGCAGTTGTAATTTGAACGCCATCACTATTATTTAGTACAGTTGAATTATTTGGTTTATTAATTAATTTTTCATTTAATAGTCCGTACATGACACTGATAAATGCTCAATTCGACGACGCTCTTTTATACCTACTTTTTATTCGTACCGTCTGCAAAAATATTTACTTATCTATTTCTATTTTTAATTATCTAAAACTTTGTATTCCAACCGATAATACTTAATACTACTTAACCTCTCCATTCACGTCAATTAATATCTATCCATTCAACTAATAATCTTTTGTCAAGAACTGATTGCTTGCCCATAATACCATACTAGTATGTACTGAAGTATGTACATACGAGTATATGTTGGCGATATATGAAAATGACATGTGTATGCTTATATAGAAAATTTGTTTCTTTTGTGTTCTTTCACAAATAAATAATAAAAAAATAATCACAAAATATAAAAATCATGTGTAGAGTATGTAGACCAAAGTATAGGTGCAAATATACATAATGTATAGGGTGTCCAAATAAGCGGTTCAGATTTTGCATATTGGTTATTTTGGCTCTGAAAACACTAATGTCATTCTTTCTTTGACAATTCAATATATTATTTCTAGTTGACGAAATGAGTCGCTTAACGCTTCAGAAAAAGTGTGAAATGTTGGAAATTTACTTCCACAACAAAGACAATTTACTCAAAAAATTATCTTCTCAGACGAGGCACATTTTCATCTCGGCGGGTACGTGAACAAACAAAATTGTCGCATTTGGGGATCGGAAAATCTACAAGAATATGTGGAGGAGCCATGCATTCATTGCGTGTTACTGTTTGGTGCGGCTTGTGGTGTGGCGGCATTATTGGCCCGTATTTCTTCTAAGATGAGGCCGGCGCGACCGTTATGGTCAACGAAATCAACTACCGTCACATGAACTTCTTTTTGTGGCCATATCTTGAAGATATTGATTTGGACGACCTTTGGTTCCAGCAAGATGGTGTTCCATGCCACACATCGGGCGTAACAATAGCGGAGGGGCGTCAAAAATTCGATGGCAGCAATATCAGTGGAAATGGTGACGTGAATTGGCCGGCAAGGAGCTGTAATTTGACGCATTTGGATTTTTATTTGCGGGGCGCGTGAAGGACAGGTGTAATGCGGACAATCCACAAACAATTGATCATTTGAAAGCCAAATATTGAAGCAGTCATTGCCGAAATAGACCCGCACACAATCCAAAATGTGTTCAGAAATCGGACCGACCGAATGGAATACGTCAATGCCAGTCGCGGCTCCTATTTGAACAAAATTATTTTTCATAAATAACCGGAAGGATTGTACTTTCAAACAAAAAAATAATTTGGAAATATATTGAGCTGTTTTTGTTTTATTAAATTCTTAAATCTGAACTTCTAATTGGGACACCTTGTATATGCACAGATGAATATAAAACTATTTGAAGGACAATTTAGATATATGTACATATATTTTTTTTTTAATTTTCTTTTAATGTAAATTTGGGTAAAATTCGCAATAATAAATTTATTATCATTCGCATTTATATTCTCTGGATACATGAGTGTAATATTTGAATTTATTAAAATTTTCAAGATCATTCTTTCCTATATACATAATAGAGTTTATATTTGGCATCATTTATTGTTAATTTTAAAAAATAAAATTTATTGTATCTTTTATATACTCACATTTACGAAATTGAATTTTCAAATGTACGAAATTCAATTTTGTATATTTTTGTTTGAAAAATCTTTACATCATATATAGTTATAGCCATATAACAAAAAGATTTTTTTCTTGTATTTTTCTACAAAAATTTTCTCTGTAAATTATTTTTTCTGTTAATATATTTCATAAAAATTCATAAAATTCATAAAAGTTCATAAAAATTTAGAGAATTTTGCAAAAAAAAAAAATTATATACTTTTTTTTGAACAAAAATAGAATTAAAATTAGCATCAAAGAGAGAGAGAGAGACAGAGAGAAAGAAAGAGAAAGAGGGAGAGGAATAAAATTTAATAATTATTTCCTTTTTTGAAATTTTTTTATTATATGTTGTAAAATCCATTTCATACTCATACGATAGTAATTAAGTCAAGAAATCACTTCAAGTGATGGCCCCCAGGCTCGTTATGAGCTGTAGCGTCATTGAAAAAGATGAAGAAAATCCATTACATTATCATTCACATGTACATGAATGTATGAATCCATTAAAATATTATGTATTCATAACATTTACATTGTTTTACTTACTCCTCTACTCTGCATATACTCTTGAGTAGTACTCTGTAGTCTGTACATACTCTCCTATAGTATAATTTACGATAATACGAGTAGTATTCTACACGTGATGCGTACTCGTATTTTTATCCTTGAGTTGATTTTCTCTCTCATCTCAGTACAGATTGCAAATAATATTGTACATGACAAACACGGAAAATTAATTAACAACAATTTATACTTTGTTTCTCTACTCTATACATACTCTATACTCTGTAACAGTGAGTACCTATTCCTATAGTATACACGCTATGCTAGTTAATCGTACTATAAATGAGTATTTCACACATCATGTGTACTCATTTTTGAATTTTCATTTAGTGAAACTTCGATTGATGCATAAGTGCGCTTAATAGGGAAATCCGTCACTGAATGCACATACATAATTCTATACCAACCTTAATATACATATGTAAATGTATAATTTTTGTGCACCAAAAACAAAAAAACAAAAAAATTAATAAATTCAACCAAAATTATATATTTCAGTTTGTTCTTTTCTTGTATGTTTTTCAAATTTAATTTTTAATGCATTTTTGGAATTCTTTTGTTTTGTGTTATTTGTTTTAAAAGTTTACCATACAAAATTATAGCCTAAAGGTTATTTGTGTTCGTGCTTAATATATGTAGTAATTTGTACTATCATTATACAATATTTTTGAACATTTATGAAATTACATGTACTTTTGAGTATGCAATGCATATTTGGCTATGTATTTGCATATTAAAATTAGTATGTGTATGTGAATAAAAAACATTAAAAGTTCACATATATTTATTTGAATTGAGAGATATTATTACATCCTGAGATCTAGTGATATGTTTGAATTAATTCTTCACACGTAACAAAATCATTCATTTACATTTATACATATGTATCTGCGACATGCCACTATACGTATAATTTGTGATGATTTTTATTGGTTTGCATGTTTCAAGTACATGCATACATACATGAAATGTTTAGTATAATTATAGAAAATTCAAATTTTTTTTTTTTTTTGTGAAAAATCCAACAAAATGTACTGAGGAACACCTGTGAATTCATTGCGCCTAATTTACACAGAGTTTTCTTCCCTTTAAAATCGATTAAAAATTTGTGTGTGTGTGTGTGTGTGTGTGTGTGTGTGTGTGTGTGTGTGTGTGTGTGTGTGTGTGTGTGTGTGTTTGTGTTCAAAGATGTGAGTTCTTTGACTTTTTTAAAATGTATCAAAATGTATATTAATACACTTAACTGAATGATATACACTATATCATAGAGAGAGGATAGGATATCGATAAGACTCTATACCTATATGTATTCATTGTACAGCATGCAGTGATTACTTAATATAAATCCTTTTAATCGCATATTACAATTTTATAATAGTGAACAGAAGACGATAGGATAAATAAATTTAACATGTATATACACGTTACATACCTACTTATAAATCACTTCAATGATACACATAACTCGTATATAAAGATAAATGTGTACGAGTATCTCATGCTTATAGTCTATTAATTTTATTTTCTTTCTACATATGTATGTTGTAAAATCTCTCAGGGATTATTAATAGTAGAAAGAAGATTTTTTTTTCTTTGTACGATCAACAAATCGGATTATTGATTTCTATGCATTTGTTTCTATTCAAAAAGCATTTTTTTTTCTTTTTCGAAGAAACTCGAAAATTAAATTTACTAAAGTGTGTAGATACGTAATGTATAAGGATTAACCTAAATTTTAATTTAGTACAACAAAATAGAAGAATATTTCACATCAACATTCACTAAATGTAATCCTGATGTATTCTGTCATTCGCCATATTATCTAGAAATGAATTGAAATAAACTATATAATAGAAGATATTGATCCTTTTTTTGTCTAATTTCATTCATTCCAAAAATAAGTAAAGTGACATTGTTTTTTAGGATGTAATTTTTAATGTAATTTCACTTGACTTTTTGTTTACACTTTTATCTGTTTACAAGAACATTTCTATACTATATTATTTAATATTTATTCTCAAATATCCTGGCAAAATTTTGTTTTTATTTTCGAATTTTTTATTTATTTATGTACTACATTTCCATTCAATACTATATTATGTGATGTACTGCAGTGTGCTGTAAAAATGTAGTGAAGTGAAATGAATTCTCTACTATATGTACTTCCACATATACAGGGTGTCCCGCCTCGGGTGGTCAACCGGCACACAGCAAACAGGTCTCGCCGAGACAAACAAAATAACGTTGTACAGTAGGGGGGATAATCTGAACCGTTTAGCCGCTAGAGGGCGATGAAGATTTTTCGCACTTTCTCTACGAAACACCCTACAACAATTCCGATGTACTAGCTAGCAGAAAGTAGTCTAAGAAAAATCTGTAGAAAACTCCCCCCTCTCTCTATTGATACCTCACATGTCACTCTGCGTTTTTTCTTTCAAGAGTTATTGTGTTTCAAATTCAGAATTTAGTAGATTTTCGCCATTTTTTTTCATAGAAAATACAGGCTGTGGAAGTACAACGCCCTCTATATTAATTTTTACTTAAATATGCAGAAAGCCCAAGACACCTGCTTCATTTTTGCCCTTTTTGTTTTGTTCAATGAAAGACCAATATAACAACTTGTTATATTGGCCTTTGATTCAATACATTTTTACATTTGTCCTTATTTTTTTATTCTTCATTTATAAGTATATCGAAATAAATATATATATATCATTGAGGATATCAATTAAGTTTTATTTTCATGTTTTATTTCAACATCCTTTTTTTATTACAAAAAAATAAAATACACCTACATAAGTGTATATGCATACACATTAGAAGGACAAAAATGTCAGTATCCTAAACGACATTGTACATAGATAGTAGATAGGTTATCAGCCATCAATTTTTCTTTTTTCTTTTGTGTTTTTTTTTTTTGCTTGCTATACCTTCTTTATGTCTATACAACCTACAACAGAGAAACTCATGCTATTCGTAATTTTATTTTGTTTTTCAATTTTTATTTTAACTCTATACGGGAATGAGTGTATAAATGTAATGTGACTTTTTTGTGCTTCTTCTTTTTTTTTTACTATCTACCTACATACAAATAATAATTCTCATATTTTCTATGGTGACTTTTCAAATTAAATAAATTACCGTATTGTTTTCACATGAAATTGGTGAAGAAAATTTACGGGGAATGAGAGAGAAAATAATGAAAGAAAATCGATACGTTTTTATTATAGAAAAATAAAATAGAAAAAAAAAGTTACAAAATACCTACAACGATAAAACTTTGAAAAAATTTACATACTTACATACAAATGGATGCACGTATATGTACTTATATTCGTACTTATAAATATAAAGATATAGACATTAACGTTAAAATGTTCTAAAATTAGATTATTATATCGGTAAATAAAAATAAAACGAAACAAAATAAATAAATAAAGGTCACAAAAGAAAAGAAAATGATTTAAAGAAGGAAAAATGAAAGAATTAAAGAAAATTAATAGAGTTCGTTAAACTTTTTTAAGAAAGTTTATTACATACTCTCGTATATATCCACTGTTTTTCTTTTAAAAATTTATCAAATTTTGTTATTTATTATTTTGAAAATTGTAAATTATTCCTTATATCCATCTCGTTTTTTCTTGAATATTTTTTCGTATTTGTTTTTGTTAGTAGACGTGTATACACACTTGTGTTTACCTTTTGAAATTGTAAATCCAGTGAAATTGATATGTTAAAAATATGCGAATAATATGTATTATGTATGATAAGCGATTGAATAAAAATAACATAATTATGGATTAAGAATACAATTTTTTTAGAAATACAATCCTTATTATTTCTTTATCTCATGCTCATCATCATCATTATTGATGGTGCTACAGCTAATGGTGAATCTGCCCCTTCATCGAAGTGATCACTAAACTAATTATTGCTATCTTGTGTGCACGTTCAGTTTGAGGAGGATTGCGAACCACTGATTTACTCGTAGAGAAGTAAACTCTTTTACATGGTTGGGCTTAGACTGCTCTAATAATACTTTAGTGTTACTTGTTGTCAGCAAGTAGACTATCAACGTTTCTAAGCTCTTTCTCTCAACAAGCTGGTACCTGGTACTCATTCAAAGCTGAGTGAAGTTTGAGGATAATAAAAGTTGGAAATAGGAGGCAACGAAACATTTTTTCTAACTTTGCCGTGGGCAGGGAAGGATTCGAATTTGCATTTTCGAGATCAGTAACCAATTGCTCTAAAACTTGCGCCACCAAGCCCCCTATTACTTTCTCTCATATTTAATATGCAAGGATATCGTATATTACTGTTTGTACACATTTGTGACTCCAAAATGTTCTCCCTAATATTTTTTCCTTTTCTTACTTTATGCTTCATTTCCAATGCAACGTGAAATTGAAATTAAATTTTTTCCCTCTTTGTAGCACATTAAATTATATGACTCTACTTCTCTTTTCTTCTCAACGTGAAAGTTTTCGAAGAAACGTGAAATTAGGTTCTATTCCTAATTTCAATTTCATAGTATATAAAGAGCTTTTAATGATGTACGAAAATGTATTTAAATGTGCTCAATAATTCACGTTACATTTGGAACAGCTGTGAATTTCATCAAAAGCTCTCTTCAATTTCACGTTGGATTGGAAACAAAGCATTATATTATACTTTATTTTCCGGATATATTTTCTGTTGTGTTTCATTTATCAACTTACAGGAGTATATTTTAGTACGAATGCAAAAGAATAAAATTTTAGTCTGTGAATAAACACATAAAAATAACGCAAATAACTGAATAATTAATGAATAAAATTAAGGAAAACAAAATATGTATTATGAGTATGATTACGAAATGGAAATGAAAATAATTTGTAGTTTGTAGTGATGTATACCTCCTTCCTATAATAGTTATTATGTGGTGTCCTATAACAACGACAATTTCGACCTTCAGAATAATATGATGTTACAAAATGTGTATATGTGAGGTATTATTTCGTTATTTTTCATAAATGTAGATATGCGTACGTATAATAAACGTGTATGTACATATACGTATTTACGAGTATGCATGGGTTCATTTTCCAAAATCTAAAAATAGAAATTTTTTTTAAACATTCATTTATGTTAGACAAATATAATGTGCGTATATATATAAGCACTGTTATGTAATTAAAGTATATTTTTGTTAATTCATTCATTTATACATATGTATATATTCATATCTAATGTAAATACTATACATACAAAGTTGTATTATGTAAGTAAGTTGCTTGAATATACATGCGTTTAGTAGAACATGTCACATAGTTTATAGGTATGGGAGTTATGTATGATGTATGAAAAAGATTTAAGATTTTCTCCTTTTAGATTATAAGGGTCAAAAGCCCATCATATACACCTATTATTATATTTACAAGTTTGAAATTAATCGATTTATATTTTTTTTTCTTCTGTTTAAATGAATTTTTTATTATTTTTTTTCTTCCTTTGTATTAATATAAAATTATAAATTAGGTTTTATTTTTAAATTTACAGCCATTAAATCGATTGTTTCTTTAATTGTTTTTTTTTTCATTTATTAGTTATGTATGTAGTTCGTTTATTGTTTAAAAAAAAAATTGGAAAATTTGGAAGTTAATGCAGAATAAAATTGTACTACTTATAACGTGAGTTAGGTTAGGTATGGGCTAAGAACTTTATTTTCTTTGCCTATTTCCAACTTTGATTACTTCCGAATTTCACTTAGCTTTAAATGATTACCAGCTCCCGAGGAAAAAGAGCTTGAAAGAAAAGAGCTTGAACAGCTCGATGGTTGTGGTGTTGAACTGTCACGTCAAGACGTTCCGAGTTTGAATCCTAGCCAGCGGACTATTCTCGCCCAAGTCGATCATTAATGCAATCAGCAATGTACACCAGTAGTAACTGATTACTGATGATAAACTGGATTTGAGATAAATCTGAAAAAATTACTGATCGCGGCGCGGCGTTGCAATAATGTGCATTCTGTTCTTGTTTTATTATTGCATGCATACTCGTACTTAAATTAGAAGGCGTTCAGCTTAATAATACATTTTAAAAACGACAAAAAAAACTTGAATTTTGTACAAAACGATAATTGAACAACAAAAGATTATTGAATACCATTTTAATTGAATTTTTATTATATTACTTATTTCTCTTTAATCTCTTAATTTTTTTTTGATTTTTATTATATGCATTGCATTCACATATATTATAAAAATTTAATAAGCTTTGACTTAATTACATATTATTTAAATTTGTAAAGTACATTCATCTATATAATTTATTTGAAAGATAAATATACGAGTACATATATATGGATTTGTATATGAATATCAATTTAATTTTAATTTTACTTTTATTATTTCATTTAATAGTTATCGCGTGATACATATGTACTCGTATACACTACATACGCACGCACAGTGTATACAATATGGATGTATGCATATGAATATAATGTATGCATGCATACTCATTAATGTAGATTTTGATTTCATTTTAAAATGAATCGATTTACGTTTCATCATGATACCAGTTGAAAACGGAACGGAATCCATTCTAAGTTGATTATGGATCGATTACCGAATTTATGAACAATCAAATCTAATCGTTATAAAACGTCAAATCGAAATAAAGAAGCGGTCTAGCTCAAAACTATTAGATAATATTTTATTTTGATTAATTTTAACTGATTTGATATGTTCAATTTGGAACCATGATTCATTTTGATTGCACCCACCACCGCATTTCCAAAATTATAAATCAGCCATCCTTCCTCTATTCCTCTGCAAATTTTTACCCTCTTCCGACCAATGGTCTCTTCATATATGGACATTTATTGTGAATCTATAATACCAAAATAAATAACAAAATTTCGATGGTTTTACTTCACCAAACTCTACTCAAACTCAAACACGAAACACCAATATCTCTTTTACCTCTATGCAATTTTTTACCATTCTCGTGCCGATGATTCCCACACCAGACCGTCAAATATAACATAAAGTCAAAATTTGTTAAAAAAACAGCCATCCTTCCGCCTATAACACCGATTTCTGTCCAGTTTTCTCTATTGAAATTCGATTAATTCATTTTGTCACAAATTCTGAACCAAATATTATGTACATAAGTATTTTAGAATTAATTTTTGACAACTGGGATTTAAACGTATACATATTACTGGTATTTGTCTGTAATATCTGTTTCATATTTGAATGAAAACAAATTGATTTTCATTTTATCTTATTTTATCTATTTTTTAATATATACTATATATTTTTTTTTCATAAATGTTTATACAAAATATTATGTTTTATGTGTACATACATATGTATAAATTTTGTATTCGTATGTCCATTTTGTATGACATTAAATAAATTGCATCATGACATATCAGTTATTCATCTAGCCCAAAGTATAAAGAAGAAAAATTAAAAAAAAATAAAATAAAAAGAAAACTTAAAAAAAATCAATTTTATTTAAAAATGATAAATTATTATTAAATACACAGAATACAATAAATTTAGTTAGCTGTACAAAAGTGTTCTACTATACTACTCTGTTTGAATCTTGTACTTGTACGTAGATTTATAATATGAATGCTCTACGTCTACATTAATATAAATGCGCGCGAGCAAATCAATTGATTTTATTGATCTGATTTTAGTTTTATTTATTTATTTATTTATTTTATTTATGTGTTAATGTTCTATTATACAGATTTTTCATTTTCATTTTAGAACGTATATACGTATCTTTACTCTTTTTATGTTCTTATGCTTATTTGTTATCTATTTTATATTTTATTTTATTTATTTATTTTTATTCTTTTTTTTTTGTAAATCAGAGCAACAATTTATTATTTTAATGTAACAGATGAATTGAATATAATTTACTGCTATACTCTGCCATATATGTAACTAGTATTTACTCTCATACACTGCGTGTTATGTTACATATACCAGTACTTTTAGCTTGATATACAGATGTAGTATGCAAATACAGATAAATTTGAATTTTTCTAGATGTATCAAGAAATTATAAAAATAAAATAAAGTTATTATTACAAATTTTCAATTTAAAATTATATTTATAATAAAATAATGTAAATCATGATGATGATGATGATGCTCTTGTTATATGATGTTGATAATAAGCAATACAGAAATATATTTACTATCGCTTATATATATACATAGAACAAATGCTTCATTAATTTAAAAATGATTTTTTGCAATTTTTCACAATTAGAAAAAATAAATATTGGCTAAATTTGCAGCTGGATGCATTCACATACATATAAATCTATACGTTATATAACGCTTAGTAGATATGTTATGTAGTTTGTGTTTAAGAAAATTTCTATAATATGTAAATATGTAAATTTAATTTTTGATTTTCTACAAAAATTTATTATCAAAATATTGGCATCTTGATGGAAATTATTTGAATGAATATTCATAAGTACATAGAAATTTTTTTAATTTTGCATTTATGTATATGTATTGTGCATGCGATTTTTTATTTAATTGATCGTTAAATGAAAATTTTATAATTTAATTTTAAATAATCTAGAATTTTTAGTTTGATTATTTGTTTTGCAAAAAAAAAAAAATGAAATAATATTAGAATTAATTAAAAACGTAATTAGATTACGTAAATATTTTCGATTTTAATTTCGGAACTCTGTTCATTGTTTGTTTTTATGTTTACGGTGAAGGAGAATATTTGTACGCAAACTTGGGTATTCCGACAGGGTTGTTCATTGTACTCGAAAATGTTCGTCCAGTCAAAATTCTTTGTCGCTCTCACAGAAGCTCGACTCGACACTCGATTGCATTTTTTGAATATTTTTGGAATGGAAATATAATTTTATTAAATATGCGTTAATTTATGTTGACAGAATGATGAAAATTTTGAAGAATTTTTGTTGGAAACTGTTTATAGATGAAAAACTAAAAGAAGATTCATCATCGTCATCATCGACTATAGACAGTTCCTTTGGAACATTGGTCTACCAAAAGATGATACTTCTTTCATCCCTATTTCTTATCATTCCTTTCCATTTTTTGTTACTAGAATCCTTGTATCGTCTTCAATTATGTCTATGCATCGTTTTTGTTTTGGTCTTCCTGGCCTTCTCCTTCTTTACAACACTTCTACCATTCTTTCTTCTACCACTGAATCCTTTTTATTTTCATCAACTGTTTTATGTCTATATGTCTTTGTTAGGTTGATACAGTTTATGATTATATCTTCTTCTCCATTGTCTGTTTTAATATGTCGCCCCGAACAAATCTCTCAGAAATTTTCTTTCAAAAACTCCCAGCATTTGCTTCTTTTGTTGTGTTGATGGTACATGTAACTACTCATATTATTTGACACTTCAGCTTCATTGAAGCGATTTTCGATTTTGCATTCACAAGAAGATTGCATTTATTAATATCAAGTAACAAATTTTGTTGTTGTTTAAAAATGGACTTACACCACTTTCAAAGAAAACATCTCACTAATTATGCCGTGTAAAAATTTTGAATTTTCACAATCTTCAATAATGAGTTTGATTACGTTCAAAATGTATACTTATATGAAAATGATTTTGCATAACGAATAAATTCATTTAATTTCGAAAATAATCATTTAGGTAAAGAAGTCTGTAGTGTTCAACAGATACTTAATGCATTTCAAATACTTAAATAAAAGTTTTTAAATAGTTAGTCAATTTACTTTCAACTGTAATAACGAAATTAGAAAATCAATATTTTTAAACTAACAAATTTCTAGTGAAAATAAACTGTAAGAAAAGTACTTTATAAAGTAAGTAGTTTCCTTCGTGTTATCACAGATTTAGATAACTATATAGTATACTTTGGTCTGTGGTATTATGTATACAAAATATAAGAAAAACAAATTGTTTAGAAAATGCAAAAACAAAACTTCTTTTTTTTTTACCGGTATACAAATTGCACAAATTGTGCTGTAAATATACGAGTTTTTATTATACGTATGTATGTGTATTTTTTTTATATTTTTCTAAAAAGTAATTTGAATAAGGTCAAGGACTATACTTTATATGTACTTCTTGAAAATTTATAAAAAAAAAATGGAAAAAAAATTAAAATTTAAAAATAAACAAAACTAAAAAGTGCTAGAAATTTAAAACATTTTTAAATACAATTTATTTCTATCTATATATGTACTTTTATGTACCCGTGTACATACTACACTACATATACATTTGTGTTATGTGTAGTGTATATTATTTGTATATATGAATACAATATTTTTCACTTAAATGAAAATCAATAAAAATTGCATTCATTTTACATTTTGAATACAAAGTGCTGTATATACTTAACTTGCATTTATAGTTATTAGTTCTGTGGTTCTACAATGTATGTATATTTACCAGTTGGTCTTGGTATATGTGTATGATGGTGTTAAAATGATAGTAAATTCAATTTTGACTCAATTTTTTCTTGTCTACTCATATATGAGAGAATGTAAAAAAAATAAAACAACAAATAATCAATACAAATATCATTACTCAATTAAATGATGGTTAAATGAATTTTCTTCATATTTACGTCAATATAAAATTTGCAATGAATTTCTATACACTTTTATGTACTTATTTGTTTGTAGATTAATAAATATATTTGTGTGTATGTGTGTGATGTATAAATATACATACATATATTTGATTTTACAAAGGATCTAATTTCTATATATAAATGAAAATTTTATTTCATTTTTATTTTTTAATTTTTATTAACGTCCATTTTAATTATTACACTCTATCATGAAAAGAGTAGAAGAAATACATATATGTACATGTGTACTTTTAAAAATATGAAAAGAACAAAAACAAATAGATAGATAAAAAAAAAAATAGTTTAAAAGTGCATACATATGTGAATAAAATTTTTATAGAGAATTACGTATGTGAATAAAAATAGAAATTCATTAACGTAATGCAAGTTATTGTATTATGAATTATAAAATAGGTATTGTACATAAATACGAGTATGTAATGTATTTATGTATTCATATTTATGTGTAGTTCATGCATGCAATGTAAGTATTTTATATAATCTATGTTGTGTCTAATAAAGTCAGCAAACGTATACATTGTACTCTTGGGTATGCGAGGATGGATTGATAAGTCTTTAGAATAAAATACAAAACATAATTTTTTTTTAGGTAAAATCGACTATATTTTTGTCAACTAGTTTCCTTTTGGTTCGATATACTTTTTCCATCCAATGTTAAGCGTTTCTGTTTCTTTCACCTGTTACTTCATCATTTTATTCAAATCTCTTTCCAACTATCCATTTTTTGATATTTGAAAATTATGCCGCTTCTACATTCAATGCAGTGACTTCAACTTGGACTTTGACTTTCAACTTCACAACATGCTTAACATGTGAAAGTAAATGTCAAGTCTACTGCATTGAATGTAGAAGTTCTAATACATATCCATTAAATCAAAGTCGAAATTGAAGTCACTGCATTGAATGCAGAATCGGCATTAAGATCAATTCTTTCGATTTCCGCTGAGTTTTCTATGATGAATGAATTAAGTTTTTGAAGATTTGTTAACGAACGCGTGACAGCGCCCATCTTTCCAACAGCTTTTTCATATGCAATTCTTCGTGTATGTTGTTGTGTACATTTGACTCTCACGCAACTTAATACGACCATTGCTCTAATGATTTTATAGACATTTTCGAAATGGTTCGATTGTATTAACATCTTTTAACTTTCCTGAATGTTTTGTTCACTTGTGCTTGTTTGGCCACGTTTTTATGCCAATTATAAATGGTTGCATTTGAAGGTGCATGTTCTTTAGTCCTAACATTGTTTTTATCTCATCGATAATTTCGTTTCATTTTAAGTCTTTTAAATGAAAGCATTTTATCGTTGCACAATTTTTACTTTTTTTCATTTTTAAAATATAATTGAAAATATGATGACTTTACAAAAATTACTCTTACTAAGAAACTGTTCATTCAACTGTCATAAATATTTGACAACTTTCATTTGAAAGAACATGCTTCACAACAAACAAGAAAAGCTGTTATGAATGATGCAATGATGGTTTGTTTTGTTTAAAGACCTATCAATCCACCCTCGTAAATATTGTATGCCTATCTATATACATAAATATTATATATGTAATATGTGTTAATGTTATCATATGTTACCATATATAATGTATATTATTGTTATTAGTGTTGTTTTGTAATATTGTATCCTTTCTATTATCGAAATAAGCAATAAGAATTCTTTATTTTACATCACTTAGAAAGTATACGAACATTTATAGTGTATTATTAGTCTTCGATAGGTATTGTTATGAATTTTTAATTTTTATTGATTCCTTTTTCGTTTCCTTTTTTTTTTATGATAGTTTCCTGTTGGGTTAGGTTGTAATCAATGTAAAGTTCAATATTAGATGGTAAAGGTCAGTTTGTATATATGTATTCGTATTTGTACACTATGTGACTATTATGTCATAAAAGAAATACATAAAATAATAATATCCTTGACCAATAATTATAATTCTTCTTCCAATATCTACCTATACTACCATTCGAAGTATGAATGAGTATCTGCATGAAATAAATTTACAATTTTTTTTTTTATTAAATTTTACGTTTCTTTTCCTGTTTGATTATTTACAATTTCGAAGGACTAAATAAAACAATTAATCTAAGTAATTAAATTCTTAATCTATGTATTCGTAACTTATTCAAATACATATAAATTTTTAAATTAAATGTTAATGAATTTTGAGTGGAAGGATGTATGCTGTCCATTTTCAAAGTTGTAAGCATGTTTCAAGCTTGCATTTTCATAATGCTCATTTAATCAGCTTGCAAATGGAAACGTCAAATGTTCATTTTATTAAACTTATCTTGTGGTCAATTCCAATCAATATTTGCAAGTTTCATGATCATCTGTCTCTCTTGTGTGCTTAGCATTTTGACTAAATTTTGACTTATTATCAAGCTTGCAACTTTGAATACAGCCTGTGACTTATTATTCACGTTAATCTATGTAATGATGAATATTTTCATTTATATTATAAAATTTCACAGAAATTATAGTGATTATTGTCACATTCTATAAATATGTTTATTTGTAAGTTTTCATTTTTATTAGAAATTTAATTGAATTATAAATTATTTATCGTTAGACATTTACTCGAATCGATTTATCATATTTCGCAATACGCATTTACACGTCATAAATGTATGTATGAATTATACAAAAAAATTTACATAGTTTAATATGTAATAAGCAGTAGAAATAAAAATTAGATTGATTTTTCCAAATGAACTGTTTTTGTTAAGCTCAGACTCTTGACTTTTGTTTTTCCTTTTAGAATTGTATGAACATGGACATATACTCGTAATATACGAATGTATAATTTAAAAATTTATGAATTACTTTCATGCACACACACGAATATATAGTATATACAATACTTATAAAACAAAATGGACATAAATAATGAAAATATCGACTATGTTGTACATACATATAATATTTACATATGCATGTAACGACATAATGTACATATATATATCATGTCTGCAAGTTTGCATATATTAATATGATGAGTATATCCGCGTGTATATAAGAAGATTATAATCTCTATTTTCATTTATAAATAATTTTACTCATGGTTGAATGAAATTTTCAACATTTCACGTATGTAATTTTTATTTTTGTTTTATTTTTCTGTTTTTACATATATTATATTCTCTTCATTGTTTTTTTTTTTTTTGCAATAATTTTCCTTTATATTCTTGTATGTACAGTGGACGTCAAAAGTCTTTGTACACCTTCAAATTTTTTTTAAAAATGTTTTTCCTAATAGAAAAGCTCTTGACGAGTATAAGGACTTGATTTATATTGATGTAGTAGAAAAGTTTTTTATTTTTCAAATAAAATATATAATTGATTTCATTATATTAACATTCGTAGAGAGTGGCATAGAAAAAGAAGAATAAAAATGTCTAATCGTAAACATATTACACAGCGAATGGACGGTGTTTGTCTGAGTGTTCAGGTGCATGCCTCCCCCTAAACAAACAAACAAACAAACAAACATAAAACATCAGTAGTAGCAAAAAGTTGGTACCAAAAATCATATTAAGGCCCAGTTTTTAGATTCTAGAGTTAACTTCCGTTTAGCTAACCGCCGTTTAAATTTAAACTAAGTTTAACTGACATTATGTTTTTAGCTCATCTGTTAAACATTTGTTTTTATAAACTATTTTTACTGGTAACGCCGTTCGTCATATGACTTTACTTACCACTTTGACAGAAGAAATATCAAAATTTTAAAATTGTTTTGTTGATTAGAGAGGTTAAAAATAAAAATTAAATACGAAAAATTTTTTTTATTAATTTTTTTTCCAGTTTATAATATCACTATATACTATTTATTACATTATTAATTATGTATTGATAACCCCACAAAATTTTATTTAAACAATTAGATTTTATATTTATTTCACTTATTTTATTTCCTTTAATTTACATATATAAATTTTAAAATATAATAAAATTAAAAATTAATAAATAAAATACAATACACAAATATGTAAATAAAACCCAAAATAATAATTTATCTGTCAAAATTTTAAACTCAAGTTAAACGACATCCAATGGCTGGTTAAACGTTGTTTAACTAGCAGTTAACTTTCAGTCTAAAAACAACATTCAAAGTTTAAACTAAGTTTAACCTTCAAACAAAGTTAATCTTGAATCTAAAAACTGGCCCTAAGTATCATCATCTTTAATATATATAGATTTAATTTTTATGAATGGTGAAAGATGGAGTCATAAATTAAATTGCATTTGAAGGGTCAAAATGTCTTCTTGAAGTATGATAATAATTATCATCAAAATAAAAAACATATTTTTTACAAGAAATAGATTTTTGTAACATTATCAAGAAAATCCATATAAAAATTATATGAGATTTAATCGTAATTTTTGGACTTGTTTTAATTATTTTTCCATAACTTGACAATGAACAAAGGTATGAAGATGAAAGATTAAAATTAAGAACATATCAGGGTTTTATTTGTGCAAAAAATGAAAAGATGTGTTCATTTGATTTTGATTTACAAGTATCCAAAGTTTAAATTTGAAGTTGTACAAAGACTTTTGATGTTTACTGTATGTAAAGTGAATAGCAATAAAAGAAAAACTGAATCCCAACTAGTATGTAGGTACAGACAAAATAATGCACATTTATGTAAGCGTGTATATGCTTGTCATAAAATATTTATGAAAATATTATGAATAATGAAAACTGACATTAAATAATGTGAATTTTATATATTTTACATAATTTTTTTTTTCAGCTTTTTTTTGCTTTTCATATTCTCCATATTTCTTGTATTGTTTTTTATATGTATGTTGTTTTGTAATACTATTTTTGTCTATATAGAAACACGGAATTTCTTGGAGATATATTTTTTCAAATTTTTATTATTTTCTTTATTTTGAATTTATTTTTCTGATGATTTCACAAAAATAATTTTGCAAAAAAAAAGTACAATTGTTTTTTTTTTCTCCTATTTCTTTATGTCTGTTGACTTTGTTTTGAAAATGATTTCTTTTCATTTTTATTTAAACATTTGTTTACACGTGCATATAAATATATATATAATTTGTTTTTTGATTTTATTCATACACATACATGTTTACTATACTATACAAATGTCTTTGCGTTATGTCTGTGTTGGATAAGAAAAAAAAAATTGTGAAAATCTTTCCATGCCTTTAATGTAATTGAAACTAAAAAGGGAATTCAGTGACACGCATTACACGTATAGCTATGTAAATAGGTTTTCATATTCATTGATATTTTTAAATAACTTGGTATTATAGACAAAAATCCGTATTAAAGCTAATCCAAAAATATACATAATTTAAACGTATATAGCATATAATATGTGTACAATATTATAGAAATATTTCGTAAAAAAAAAAAATAATCATGAATTGCGTGTCATGATTATTTCGTTCAATTATTACAAAACGTGTACTATATCCTGATTTGAATTAGTTTTTCCGACAAAATCTATCATTATTTTTATTAAATTGTTTCAATTGTATTTTCTTTTCTTTTTCTATACATATACTCATTCGAATGTAAGTGCGAAAAGTTTGCCTAAAGAGATATGATAGTTACTGCCGTCTAAAATTAATCTAATTGAAATAATGAAAAAGGAATTGAATATAAAATTCAATTCCTATTCAAAATAGGAAAGTTATAGAAGGTTGGTAAAATATTCAAATCGTTAGAAACAAAACAACATTTAAGCTATCTAAAATGATATAGGATATTATTAAGAAAGCTTTAACGATTTTTAGAAGGATATATACATATACATTGATGTTGTCGTCGGTCGTTGGTAATGATGGCTCGAGTTTAATTTTATTTTAGTTAGTTGTTTTTGTCAGTTAACTGAGGAATGTGCCTCACCGTAAACGTGTCAAGAAGTGATGGAGATCAATCGAATCATCGAATGAATTCAAATTATCTTTTAAGTTTCTTATACATATTTTTCTACCTACAGACCTACAGATATAAATACGTAATTTAGCTTCCGGTAGCAAGATATGGGAAACATTTTTTTAACGACTGACTGTTCCAGTTTTTGTTATTTCCATTGGTATAAAATTATAAATTACGTTAAAATTTTTGTTTCATTGTTTCAAATTCAATTTTTTCACATCAATTTTATAACATTTATTATGTTTTCTCTATTCTGATCTAGATGGCGATGAAAAAACATAAAAATGAATTTTGAAAAATTATTCAATAATAACCGGAAATGTTATACTTTTAGACTATGCACTTTAGTAGTCGTAATCGTAACGTAATTTATGATAGGAGATACAGATAACTTTAGTGTTTCAGTCGAAGCATCAAAATAAGAATATAATAGCGTGCAGAAGAATTTTCATTTAACAGGAGATAATAATTATGATTTTTTTGATACAATGATATAACTTGAAAATAATTGAAGAACATTTTTTTTTTTTGAATAGATACATCACATGTGCCAGTTGTATTTTTAATTTGAACGAATCTCTTTTAGTTATTTATACGGTTTTTTGAATGCAAATGAATGAAATGTGTGCATAAATGTATATGTATGTACATTTGTATGTGCGAGAATATTAAAATATTTAAAACGAAAACAAAAAGACAGTGTATACGTAATAATAATTTTTCATGTTTTTATCCTTTTTTCATCAGTATAATTTATATCCGTTTCTTTTTGTACATGCATATAAACATTTTTGATAGAGGCTTTTTATGTGACTTAACTTTTTTATCTGTGTATTATTCACACATAAATATACACACATACATGAGTACACATTTTTGAGCAGCTTATTTATGTATGACAGAATGAATTATGCTCTATTTAAAACCACATAAATACCTAATCCTTTTCACATTTTACTGATGTTTGTACATACACTTATGGTACCTATCTAACATATTTATATTATCATTTAAAAGTAGTGTGATATATGGCTGGATGAGATTCATTTGTAATGTGAACTAAGTACATATAGTATATACTTACATAATGTATGTACATATATACATATTATAATGAATGCAAACAATAATAACAATAATAATCATATCTGGATGAGGATTTTATATACGGTTTATATGAAAAGTCATTTTCTTTTGGTTTTATTTTTTAATTTATTTTTTCAAAAAAAATTAAAAAAAAAAAAATGAAAATTATAAAGCTTTTGAGTTATTAAAATAATGTACATACGATTGTGTACATTACATAAAATGCTCGTGCCGTGTATATATACTAGTATGTATGATAACTGTTAAAAGACGAACTCTTTTATTTATGACTATGGTGGTTGCACATTTTTTTTTTTTTGCATTTTTGACTGCTTTTTTAATTTTTTTTTTGTATTTTCAGTTTCCCATTATATGTACCTACCTATTTTATTCTTTTTTTTCACGTAATAGTTTTTGGTTTTAGTGTAGTGGTACATATGTATATGGTTTTTACACAAAACCAAAAGAAAACAGAGTAGAGGATATGATGATTATTATTACGGGAAGGATATTATATCATGAAAAAGGTCATTAAGTTAAAAAAATTTCAATGCAATTGTGTCAAGGACTTTATAATATGAATGACTTATTACAAACAAAATGCAAAAAAAAACAAAAGAAAAACAAAAAGAACGGAAGGAATATAATGGAGAAACAAAATATAAATATGTAGTTGAATGTGTAATACAATTCAATCTGATGGGTGTGTGTGTATTTGTGAAGAGGAGTGTGTATATTTACATATGTCTATGTTGTTATATATGTAATTTCCTCGTAATTTTTTATTTTTATTTTTATGCATTTTACATGTCATACAACGATATAAAATAAAATTGTGTAGTATAATACAGACGTATATGTATATATACGTATCATAACACTTTTACAAAAAGACAGAGGAATAATATGAAAAAAAGTTAAAAAGAATTTATATATAGAATAAAAAAAAAGGATCAGACAATGTGAATGCATATTGTTTAAATGTGTATATTATGTAAGGGATATATATATACATTATATATACATATGTGTACATATAAACGTATTTGTATGTGTATGTAATGAACAATTGTAATGATTGGAAAATATATATATAAAGAAATGTACACGTACTACAATAAAAAAGCTCATAAAATGCATTGCATTATACACCCGTCCGTAAATAATGTATTATTTTTTTTATCACCCAGAACATATTTTATATTGCTATAGGAAAAAAAAAAGGATATACTCATGGATATACTCTTGTATATGTAGATAGTAAATTGATGATGGATATAGCGTGTTGAATGGTGGTGATGGTATATCTAATAGTGTATGTTTATGCGTTTTACATGTTTTTGTTGTAGATATATATATGTGCACTTGAAATAATATATTGATCTCTATACTCTGTTGATATAAAAAAAAAAAAATAAAATAAAAATTTATTTTGTTTTCGTTCATTTTTCGAGTAATAAATTTACTGAGTCAAATTGTATGTGCATATGTATGTATATGAGAAAAATTTTTTGTTTGTCTATGCTCATTTGACGTTTACAGTGTATAAAAAAAATTAAAGTTTTTCATATATAGAGTGTGAGATTTTGTACATATGTACATAGATGCATATACATTTAGAGTTTAATCACTTTAATATAAATTTATATATACGAGTAGAGGGTCGTTAATACCGAAAGTTTTTCAAATATTAATGCACGAATGTAAGTATTGTATATACAGAGCCATGCGATGCCTAAACTCATGCATTATAGATAGCATAAAAGTATTAACTTATCAGTATGTATTTGAATGTTTTTTATTTACATACATATGACTGACTATTCTACATAGTTTGATTCTTTCCATTTATATAGTAATGTATTATATATATATATAATACACATGTATAGTTTGTTAATTCATGAAAGGATTTATTATAGAAGAGGATTTGAAACTTTTATAGATGACATACCTTATGATCTCTGGTTCTCTCTATAATATATGATGTATGATACTAATACGAGTATATGGTTCTACTTACATAGATTTAAGTTAAGCATGTATAATATTACAATATGTTGATTGATTGAAATCCTATTGAAATTGATTTTTTGATGTAAATCATGAAAAATGAATTCTATAGTATAGTATAGAAATAAATAAATTCACAGAAATATTATAAATAAAATAAAATGAAATTGTTTCATGTTTTGTTGAAATATTTTTGGGATCTGAATTAAAATTCCGCATTATAAGAAAATTTTTAATGTTTAATTTTTGTTTTATTTTCCTCAAACTCTTGGATACATTCTTGTTTATTAGTCGTAGTTTCTTTTTTTTCTTTTTTTTTTTTGTTGATTTTATTCGATTCTAGAAAATATTTTATTACAATATTCGAGTAGTAAATACACATGAAAACTTTTTTAATCAAATAAATAAAATATAATTTTTATACAGAATATTACAGGATTTGTATAGGTATCGTGTGTGTATTATATTTATATTTACCATTGAACTCCCACGAGTAAAATTCACTTAAAAAGTTTATAATTTTATTTCATTTTTATGTCATTATATAGTTTTACTTACATTATGTATCTTGTAAAAATAGTTACGAAATTTCATTAGAATTTCTTTACATTTTCATACTCATATAGAGTTTGAGCTATATATGGTATCAATATTAAATTTCATGTAGTATCTATTCGTTTATAGAGCACACAAAATATAATAGTTAGGAAAACCAAAAAAAAAATTAAATAAATAAAAAAAATAAAAATAAAATAATTTATTTATTTATATAATTGTTTCTTCTACTTCATTTTAAATTTGTTTTACTCGTGATAGTCACCTGAAAATTAATCAAGAAAATTATCTAACGAGAACGAGTATACGCCAGTATATGATATTTTGTAAAATATTTTACATCTTAATAAATGCTTATGTACATTTATTTGTCTATATGTATGCAGGTAGATATAATTTGTAAATGATGTAGTAGACAAGATATTATCATGAATTTTTATATATGCAAACATGTACTAAATATGTATAGGGTTAACCAATAAGCGGTTCAGAACTTTAAAATGAAACACAATGATAACAACAAGTATGGTATTCACGTGATTTGTTTATTATTTTTTTAAAAAAAAACAATCGACTACATTACGTTTTAAAAATAATATTGTCTAAATATACATACTCCTGGACTTTGTCTGGGTAACTGAAATTTTGAAACTCAATTTTCTATTACTTTCTCACAGATATCGGGTGGTAAATTTTCAATGTTGCACGTTGAATGTTTTGTCTAAGATTACGAATCGTTCTTGCCTTATTCTCGTAGACCAAAGTCCAACAGTGTTAGATCACATAATCTGGGCGGCCATTTGGATATCAGCATTTCTTGAAATAACACGTTCAGGAAATTTTCCTTGCAACAAGTCGATTTTTTGATGAGATGTATGATGTATGATGTGTGACAAATAAAACCTAATCACGTCTTGAGCTCAGTGACCACATTAAACGGTAATTTTCTGAGCATGAAAAAGCATAATTCGTTAATCGTCTGAGAATTTTCCTCAACACAAATCCCATAGTTTTGTTTATTCACAAACCTATTGATGTATAGATGCAACAATGATGCATTGAACCCGTCGCCGAATATGCATTTTGATGATGAATTCATTATATAATTTATACGTGTTGTGTTGAATGTTGAGTCTTGCCGCACAACACTAAGCACATCAAACAAAATTTGAGTTCAAACTTTTCGATCAGTGTTATCGTTGTGGCCGTTGAATGTTATGACGTTCCTATTGGTAAATCCTATATCCTATGCACATATAGTTTGTGCATGTAAGTACCATATAGGAAAATTAAAATGAGTATGTATACACTGTACTATAAAATGTATACTTTAATTAAATGCCTTTAGGTTTCAAGTTGTATCATAGACGACAATACAAAATGATAAAGATATAAAAAGATGTTAAGATAGGTATGTATATGCACATATTTAGATATGTTTGGTATTATCCTGCATGAATTTGATATTTGCAACAATAAAGATGTATACATACGAGTATTTATGTACATACATATATCTGTATTTGTGTATACATATAAAATTGAATATAATAAGTATAAGATATTTACGGATATTTTCATTTACTTTCACTTCATCACGTTAAAAATAAAATATGTATTATGACGAAGAAAATAATGTTAAATGAAGTGTTATAGTCTCTTCAAAATGTTTTAAACTTTAATTTTTGAATGTAATTGTAAATTTTATGGTATATAATATATATTATATATTTTATTTACACAAATATTGCAAAAATGTGTGTGAGTGTGTGTGTATATATGTTAGTATGCATGTATAGATGATGATGATGAACTCAATTTTAATAAGTGTTTTTCAAGTAAATATTCACATATATATGTACATATATGTACATACATATATTATAAATTCATATGCATACGCTTATATACATATACGGGTATATGTAAAAAGCGTGATATTATGTATATTGTAAGTACATAATATGTTTCCATGTAACAATATAATGTACATGTTATGCAGTTCATGAACATTATATTATGTATTAATCTGCTTGGAAGGATATAATGCTTTATGCTAGTTTGAGAAGTTTATAATAGTTTATTTAAGTATGTATTAGGTAGCTATACACATACGATTATAATGTACATACTTGTATATATTATATTTACGTATATGTTCATGTGCAATACAGAAATGTTTTTTTTTTATTAAAAAGCAAATGAAGTTTTTTATTTAATTTTTTGTTGTTTTGTTTTTGTTTTCATCTATCAGACATTGTATGTGTATGAATGTTATAATTTCTCACCTATTTTTCATATTAAATTAATGTATATTTTATAATATAAATATGTATGTATGTATATGTACTTATATATGTTAGTACATTACACATAAGTTTGTTTAAAATACATAACATTTTCATATACTTACTTACATATTGCGTATATGCACTACTAAAAATAAAATTAATTATTGTCGCACAAATTTTAATTTCTTCATTTTAATATTGAAACAAGAAAAATGTTATACTATTGACACACTTCAGAGATAAACCATGGTTATTTCAAATGGTTTATCGATAACCTGGTATGGGTGACACATTTAAATCGAGGTGAACTAGTTTATATATTCATATGACACCTATCGATAATAAATTCAAACACTAATTCTTTTTCATCTAGTCATCATGTTAGCTGAAATTTGGTTTGATAGTTTGTTTAAATATAATATAAAAAATAAAAAAAATAACACTTACGTCAAAGATAACTGAGTTCGAACTTGGTTAACAAGATAATTGAGTTCTAGAAACTCAGTTAACTTAACCGAGTTCTGAAAGTTGGTTATCGCAAAGATAAACCAGAAAACTGAGATAACCATGGTTTATCTCTGCAGTGTGTCAATAGTATTAGACGACATGAAAAATTAATTTATTTGAATAATAAAAAAATATTAAAAATTGACACATATTCATATATAGATACTGATGTAAAGACATACATAGAAAAATACATCTAAATATTTAGTAGTAGCTAAGTATTATATACAATTTTTTTAATTATCATAATATCTTTTATGACAACATAATTTTATGTTGCATGATGTTATTAATTGCTGCGTTCCTTTTAGCCTGGTAAAGTACTCCCAAGTACGTGTAGTCGTGATCATCTACACCACCTCTTGTATTCTAGTAATTTACTTGACAGTTGCATGTTTAGGTACGCCAATTTTGCCGTCATGGGGTTTTTGTATTTCAATTGTTAGAGATTAAAGAAATAGGTTTAAGTCTATAATATTTTTATTACACGATTTATTCAATAGGTAGCTTTTTATTGTTTAAGGTTATGGAGAATCTAAAATCAACAACAAAACAAATTTGAAATACATGACAGCTGAAATTTAAGCACGGCCAACTATGCCACTCCAATGTTTACATTGCCTTAGAAATGTGTATGCCATGAATTTGAGGTTACTTTTTACTTTCAAGCAAAAAAATTGCATTCTATTTACAATATTTACTCCCGAGTACTTGGGAGTACATTACTAAGTAAAAAGGAGCGCAGTAATTATTGTTATGTTGCATATTGCATAATATTAAATTTTATCCTATAAGCAATATTAAATGTATAACAAGGATGAATGAATTGAAATCCAGATATTTTGAATATTAAAAAATTTTTTTTAATTATCAGTCCTTATAATATTATTAATACAAACTACATATATGTATGTATATATGTATATACTAATATGGTATGTGATTTAATTAGCTAAAATATTTCTATGTACATTTAAAACAATTGTCTGATAATATCGTACATATTACATATAATACAACATGATTATAATGAGTCTACACAGACATAATAATTCAAAATGATAATTACATATCAGTTCATATTCATATTCTATTCAAGCCCATATACTAAGTAGTTACCAGCGTATTAAATCCTTGAAAGTACACATATGTTTGGCATTAATTATTATTATTATTATTATATCATGAATGGATTCAGTTTATTTTTAGTCTGTACCTTGGCATATATTAATATCATTTCGTTTTACATTACATATATGCGCCTTGCCTTACATTACAAAATGTGCATATCAAATCAGGTATATTGTATTTCTCATATATGTTCCATAATAATAACGTAAAATAATTATTGCCATTACATAGATTAGAATTATTTTTAGTTCAGTTTATGCAATCCATTATTTACGAGTATTAATTTGGTGCATTTTTAATCGATTTGTATAATCTGTAGTTTTACAAAATCTTCAAAAAAAAAATATTATTATGTACAAAAATATTGGCAAAGATTTTGTAGTGTAGTTTTTGAAATGGCGAGACGAAAAATAAAAAAAAATTTCCTTTTATATGGTACTCTTATCTAAATATATATACCCATATATCAGGTTTTATTTTAATATAAAAAATAAAAATAAATTTAACTTCATTATCATATATAGGGTTTACCAATAAGCACGTCAGTCCTTTAAAATGAAACATAATGTTAACTACGAGTGATATTCATGTGGTTTGTTTATTATTTTGAATAACAATCGATTACTTCACTTCCTGAAAATAATATCGTTTAAAAGTCTTTCTGGATTTCGTTTGGCTGAATGCCAGAAATACGCTTCATCCGAAAAGATGATTTTTTTTCCAAAAATCTGGATTGGCTTCCAACTACTCCAAAGTTTAATTGGCGAAAGTTGGCTTGAGTTCTTGAGTAGATTGAACTATAATTATCCTTCAAATGAATATCATCAATGATACAGAATTTTCCAAGTTCTCCAAATTCTTCACAAATTTCTCATAATGCACGAAACGTAAGAGGAATTGGAAATGCGTTTTGATAATAAATTCGAATAAATTTCTACGCGTTGTTGAATTGTGTACCTCTTCATGACCACTTGTCACATAATAATGTGCACAGTACAGTAATCAATGTTTGAGATTGACTTTTCGATCAGTATTTTCGTTGTGGCCGTTAAAAGTTCTGACGTCCCTATTGGTGTACCCTATATATAAAATTATTATTCTAAAAATATCCTTTCGTGGAAGTAATTAGTGTGTAAATTTCTAACTAATTTTATCCCAAAATGAATTTTATTGATTCAAAAATAAATCACTAAATTTGTTTACTCTATCAAAAATAAAAGTAGAATAATTGAATAAGTGTTTTACATAAATTCAATTATTCTTTCATTGTTAAGAATAGAGAGATATTTATGGGTATAATTTAATTATTTGTTAATCGATATACCTATTCATAATTATTTTGATTTAAAAAAAAACAAACTAAAAGATTACGTAGCAACAAGAAAACTTTTGAAGTTTATACCTCTTCAAACTTTATTATTATACGATTTAGTACATTTTGTATTCAATACAGTGGAACCTATAAATATCGATAACTAAAATCAAAAACTATAGAATATATATTCTATAGTTTTTGCTAAAATAAATCGAGTAACATTCACTAAATTGACGAGTAATTTATCTACTATTTCAAATATAGCTCTAGTTGAGCGCAGGTTTTTTACTGAAGCTCTTTTACATGATACGACTTACCATTACCACCATGATCTAATGATCTAATAAAACACTGCTAGGTATCTAATACATACTAATACTTTGCTAATTTGTGTTTTTGTTTTAGGCAAGTAGATCAATCAGCATTTCTAAGCTCTTTTCCAGCGAGCTGGTACCTTGGTACTCACTTAAAACTGAGTTTGAATTTTAGGTGTAATGAAAGTTGGAAATAGGCAACGAAAAATTCATGGAAAAATTGAAAATCGAACCTGCAATGCTTCACTTCGAGATCAGTAGGCCAGTGTTGCCCTACCACTTGTACCACCGAGCCCCTTACTTATGTTTGTTTGTAGAACATATGTATATGTATATATTTTACAGATTACAAATGTATATTATGGGATTTTATTAAAATTGACACCCAATATACGTGCAAATTTGACATTTTTCCTTTTAACATAATTTCAATTTTGACAAGTTTCACTGTATATGAAATCCAAAATATGGTTTTCATTCATACATATTTATATATCATAATTTATTCGAAACGTTTTTGCTATAATCAGTCAAGTAAATCAAATTCTTATACAGTTAACATACGGGCATTATTCATTAAAACTACTTAAATACTATTTTCCGTATTAAGTATTATATCCTAGTAATATGTACATATGTATTCATAAAATACTAGATTCAAAGATATCCATTTTTTGATTTGTTTCGGATTATTTCAGCGGTAGTTCTACAGTTTGCTATAAAACTCTAGGCTCTACATTTTAATTTATTACTTTTAATTAAGAGCCTTTTATGACCAATCCGTCATAACAAAATGTATTATGTACATGTATATTATACTCGTAAAAGTATCCATACGAACATTACAATAAATTATCACAGTCATAATCAATTCTGACATTAACGGAAAAGGCATATTATAAAAAAATCATTAATTTGTTTAATTCCACAATTTACTTGTATTATAATTTACGACTGATTTAATGTCGATTGGATTACAAAAAAAAAAGAAAAACATTTCATTTCATTATTATTGCGTATGCGACAATATACTAATATACATACCTACATTATGTATTTTCAAATATCGATATCGGTGCATAAATTGCAATTAAAAGCTTTGTCCTTTGTAATATACGAGTACTACGTATACTCGAGCATATAAATTTTACCACCCACTTATTAATGTAGTCCTTTCAATATTTATTTAAACACACACATAAATAATACGTACAAGTGTATTTATATTTTTCGTGTACAAGCAAAAATAAAAGAGTGTACAAAAGAATGTTCGTATTTGAGTCATACCAGGACAAAGAAATGAATATTAAAAGAATATGAATCGATTCAATTTCAAGGGTATATTCGTTTATAAAAAAAAAATGACATAAAATATGTTTGCGGTTAACATAAAAATGATTGCGATACATTTGTATTTGTATGTATATACATACGATGATAATATATATGTATATGTACGCCAAATTAATGCTCTCATACATAAGCAAACAGTTTTGAAATGAGTTCCTATAGAGAAAAGGAATGAAAATAAAAAACAAAAATGAAATGAATGAAGGAAGGATATATAACATGTACATAGTAACTCTAGGTTATGTTATAGGGTAGGAAATACTTTAGCAATTATTGTTGTTGTATACATACATATATAATATAATATAAAGGACAAGTTCAATAATTGGATTTAATATTAAAAAGGAAATACTGTACAAAACATGAAAACACATACCTAACACGACAGGTGTTCTGTACATATACAAAATAACATTCTATAGTGGAAAATATAAGGATAATAATACATATAAGGATATTAAAAAAAAAAAAATTGAAATGAAAAACTTTTTCATTTTTCTTTTTCTGTAACAATCCTTTTGTACAATGTACGTATAATTAGAAATGAAAATATAAAGGTCAGTTTCAGGAACTAGAATAAAAGAACGATATAGCAATTTTGTATATCACAACGAAAGAGTATAGTAGTATATTTGCTTCATTTTATATCTGGATGGAAAATCATATTATTATTTTACATACAGTAACGTGGCAATGGTTTTAAAAAGAAAAAAATTTTATTTTAAATATATGTTTGGTGTAAAAGATAGAAAAACAATGAACAATTAAAAATTGAGGATAAAAAATATTTAAGGACATTCAGAGTTTGATTATACACCTCTATTTATGATCACCTAAATGTTTTAACTATGAAGTATCTGTATAGTTTGTATAATAATTAATAAATCGAATTATTAATTTATGTGTTCAAGGATGTATGCTTCAATGTTTGTTATGTGGTTTATGGTTCATGGCTCAATGTTAAAAGAATTTATTAACACGTATTTATGATAGTATGGTATGGTCATTATTTTTGGGGCTAGGTTCGAAATTATTTTCAATAATAATTTAAAAAACTATACAGAACTTAAACACTGGTTAAATCAATAAATATGATAATTACAAAAATATAATTTTTTAATAATTTTCTAATAAAAAAAAAAAAATATTTTTGCGCATAAATTTTACTTTAATTGGTTTCATTTATTCTCTATTTTCATTTAATTCTCGCTATCCTGATTATTTAAAAATATTTTACAAGGAATATAAATTATTTCAAAAGACAATAAGGGTATCCATTTAATGCAGTAAAAGGTATTTTGTATGAAAATATTTTCACAAGAGGTCAGTAAATTCAACTCTTCAAATTAGTCGTCTAATTCATTTATGAGTTATGCCGATTCTACATTCAATGCAGTGACTTCAACTTCGACTTTGATTTAATTGATATGTGTATTAGAACTTCTACATTCAATGTAGTCGACTTGACAGATACTTTTACATGTTAAGCATTCTGTGAAGTCGAAAGTCCAAGTTGGAGTCACTGCATTGAATTTAGAATCGGCATTACGCTTATTCGCATGGAATTCTGTTCCCTATATAAAATACATCATCTGTGTGTAAATTTACTCTAATACGAGTTTTTAATTTTACTGTCTTAAGTGAACACCCTTAATATTTTCTCCTATACACACTTGAATATCTATGAATGTATACTTAATTTTAATTAATCTTTCGTTTCACTGGTTTCTTAGTATTTTCTTCTAATTAAAATTCAATGATTTTAGCATTTATTTCATTCAATAATAAATTATCATTACTATCGATTAAAAATTTATTTCGAATCTGCGTATTACACTGTACATCAAACAATTGTGTTCCGTAAACACTCGAAAATTAATTGCAATTTACTTCATTCAATACCCATCATACTACAACAAAAATACTCGCACATGTAATGAATCTATGAAACAAAAACTATCTTTTAATTTTTTTTCTAATTTTTTTTTATCTCTTCTCTTGTTTTTTTTTTTTTTAAATTCAAAGTTTTTCAATGATTTAACAATGATTACATAATAACTTTTCTTATTACATGAATATTTAATTACATAAATTATTTATTTGACATACTACACATTGTACATTCATCATTTATCTTTCAAATTTTATTTTGATCTCTGTGTAAATGTACATTAGACATCAAAAGTCTTTGTACATCTCCAAAATTAAATTTTGGATTACCTATAATTTTTATAAAATTTTTCTGGTCAATATTACAAAAGTCTCTTTCTTGTAAAAACTATTTTTTTTTTATTTTGATGATAATTAGCACACTTAAAGAAGACATTTTTGCCTAATTTATGACTCCATCTTTCCCGCATTCACAAAAATTAAATCTATATACCGTCGACTCTCGATAATTTGAAACTTGTTAATTTGAATCTCTCGATAATTTGAAGTTTTTTTTCCTGGTTCCTTGAAAAATACTCGACAAATTGAACAGAATTAATGTGATTTGGTCCTCTCGGTAATATAGCTCGCAGACATTCTATAATTTGAAGTTGAACTCCTCTACTTTTTATAATTTGAAGTCTGTGATTATTTGTTTTATGTACAAACCTGTCATCGTAACCACTGTTGAAATCTGTCGTTTGTTTATATGAATGAGTGAATGAGTTCGCAGTCATCCTAAATTTTCTTTCAAACTTGTTATGTTAATGTTGTGACTTGTGTTTGTGTATACATTTTTCTACTACATCAATGTAAAACACGTGTTCACTTGTCAAGTGTTTATTAGGAAAAGAAATCATTTTACAAAAATTTGAAAGTGTACAATGACTTTTGACATCCATTTTATATAAGTACATACATATATCCACTAACAGATATATTTCATTTTTCGTTTCGTTTTCAATTTATCTATATATTCATACATAATGTATAATATTAAAAGTTACATTTAAGAATCTACAATAGCTTTTTAATGTAATCCATTCACATTGTACGAATATTACTAAGCATCTATCTATTTTATGTAATACAAATATTTTCTGATAATACATATATTTTATGTTACATTTATGTACGTTCATATGTATGTATGTACGTATAGACAAAAATTCATGTAATATTTTAATCGTACAATGTACGAGTACGTATATATACATTATTTGTACTACATATTATAACAATTTCTCTTTATAAAATATATGAAATGAAAAATACATTATATTGTAGATAACATTGTAGGATACAGCGATATTATGTATTTATTTCTATAGAAGGGAATATAAGAAAATCCATATTTCATTCATTTTACGAATATTTATTTAGTTAGCTGGTAATTTTTCGTATAGCAAATTTATAATGTATGAATGTTTGCTTGTATGTATATGCATATACTTATATATAGCAGAGGCGTAGTATACTTTGATATTAGATACTAAAATTTCGATTGTATTTTTAGAAATTTAATTTATTCAAAGACATAGAGAAAATATAATAAAAAATCAATTTCAAAATTTTTAGTTAAATAATAATTAGAATAAGCTGCTATAGGTAGGGCAAGGGATAATGGAATAAATATGAAATTTATGTTTTGTTATCTGTATACACAAAATATTAGTAAAATATGTATTATGTATGATGTGTATGTATGATACTCGTATACTTATTACGTGTATTAATATTTGTTATAACATATTTATTTGGAGACATTCCTTAGAAATTATTTCATTATTTTACATTATATACACACGTTATATACATTATATTTATATCGATTTATAAGGACTATGTAAATTACATATATGTAGTACATGGATACTCTTAAAATAATTTCTCTTGTGCACATATTTTATCATAAAATTTACATATCTATACATATAAAGGTAATCATATTATAGATCTATCCGTTACGTATATGTATGGGTTAATAGAGAATTAAGTCGAATATCGCTACATAAATTTTCTAAGTAACATATCATCGTATACCGTATAGTATATAGTATAAGTACTTAAGACAAATATGTGTAAATTTTCTTTTTCAATTTAATGTATCCTTTTTGTATGTTGCGTTGTTTTTTTTTTGGATTGTGTTTTAGATTTTTATTTTGCATGTCTAGAATGTAGTGTATGTGTATATATAGAGAATATATGAACTACACGCGCTTGTCACACCTTTTTTCCTTCAACATACGTGAATAAAAAAATGTTTTTTCCAAATCATTTTTTATTAAAAATAAAAAAATAAAACGCAAAAAAATAAGGTACTAACGGAAAAATAAAAAATAAAATTGAATGAATGAATTAAAAATAAATGTAGGTACATACGAGTATGTCTCTGATATAATGTCCTTGGGCATACATTTTTACAATAATTCTAGTATTTATATAATTTTTATGCGATTGTCTTCTACATGCTTGTATTTAAATTGTAGTTTATATGACTTGTGATGAACATTAAATTTCAAATGAAAATTGATTCAGAAAAATTCGATTGTCAGAGACACAAAACAAAACAAAATACGAGTATGTATGTCTGTTGCTTGAAGATTGCTTGAAAAGAAGACAGAATATCCATCCAAAGACAATGTAAAATGTGATATACATAGTTGGCTGGTATAATTTATAGAAATGAATCTTTTAAAATTTTTAAATTTTTCACAGAGACAACGAAACGAAAATAGGATCAAATTGTAATTAAATTTGTAAATAAATGAAAAATAGAAGTTTATACATTATGTATATAGTACCAGTACATAAACTCTTATGGATATTTATCTATTTATTTATTTTGAAATAAAAAATTGGTTTATTTAAGTAATTAGTTATTCAAATATATTTTTCTTGTTAAAATTTTCCGGAACACTTGTGTATATATTTCAATTTGAAGAAAAAAAATTTACGCATAACTCACATACTTTGTCGAATATCTGTACAAATGTACACACAAAAAAATTGATTTTTTTCTCCTACATTCAATCTGTCGTATTTATTTATTTATTTTTTTTTTTTTTATATTTTCTTTAAGCGGATTGAAAACAAAGTCAAAATACTAATAAGTGGTAGAGATGTGAGTGAAATATTTGAAAATGTTTAACAAAGATTTTTGTATGCTGCGTTCTTTAATGTTTTATTGATTTTTAGCTTTTGTTGTTGATAAAATTTTGGTCATGAATAAATTTAATTTTAATGATGATGTTAGCAGAATAATATTTTTTGAATTCATAGCACAACAAAAAAAAAAATGGGATAAAAAATAGAAAAATACAGATACAGAAAAAAATTTACTACTTTGATCCTGACATAAGGATGGAATCCTAATACATTTTAATGAAGAAATTAAATGTAAAATGAAAGAATTGTAAAAAAAAAAATAAAAAATCAGTAATAATGTTAAATGTATTTGAATTACTGTGACTCTGTATATAGAGCATAAAGGAACAGGCGAATAAGAATAAAACTGACAGCATATGGACACATTCTTGTACTAAAAAAAAAGTATGGAAAAAAATTTGTTGGAATTTTTATTTTAATAAATAAAATTTAAGACTTCCTCAATATGAAGGATATTAGAAGGCATACACGAAGTTTGTTTGGCAAATTATATTTTTATTTCACGACTTTTATAAATTTTACTTAAAACTAAGTAGGTACCATACAAGGTTAAATGTGAACTCGTTAAAATGTGGATTAATATTAGATTAATTTTTGATTCCCTTTTATACTTTTAAGCTTCTATTAAGTGCTGCAATTTAGAAGTGATGATGAGTTGTTATTATGGCTGGAATATAATTGTGTAAAGTTTCGATAAATTATTTTAAAATATTAGTTGACGAAAAGTTGTCATGATAGTAAGAACATGAATATAAGGCGTTGATAAGTTGTTTTTGAATTATAATATGATGATAAGTTGTTATGATTCTTTTGAGTTCAAGGTTATGGTACTATTAAGGTACTATGTTCTCGTGTAAGGATTGGATTCGTAATTTGCGTGTATTCTATTTTAAACGATATTTATAATGTGTTGTTGAAATGTCTTCGTATTTACTAAACTTTTACATTTATAATGGAATTGTCATATCATCATATTATGGTATTGATCTTAGGATTCTTAGGATTGAATATTTTATGTAGTATGTACAAGAAAACAAACCATGAGAAATGCGAAACGAAGGAAATATTTCGAAGGAAAATGCATGTATAGTACATAATTTCCTACATATGTATGCTGTATATTGATTTTTGATAGATTTATTTACATTTCAAATTTTTCGTATTTTTTTTTTTTGGTTATTATTCATCATCATCATCAACTCTACAGCTTGGCGTGGGCCTTGAATTGTTTCAAGATCTGCTCCCATGTTTTTCTTTGACTGGCTATTAACTCTCCAGTTCCTAATTCCAATGGCTTTAATATCGCTTTTCGTGTCATCCAATCAACGGAGCTTTGGTCTTTCTCGTCTTATTTTCCTATCTGGGATGTGTAGCAGTTATTCTTTTCATCATGTCATTATCTGGTCTCATTATAAGGTGTCCAATTCACTGAATTCTACTCACACGTATACGATGTTTAATATTTATGTCATTATATATACTTAGTTTGTACAATTCTATTACATAAATGTTGAATATCCTTCAATACAAAATATTAACTTTCATATTTTTTCCTTTATTTTTTGTTCAAAAATAAAAAAACTTAAAGAATATCGCATAGAGAAGGATCAGAGATTATATAGTATAAAGTTTAAAGATTTTTGTAAACTTTTAAAGATTATGTGTTATTATAGTTTATTGATGTATGAGAGAATTACATAAATTTTATAAAAACGTTTAGAAAATTTCAAGAGAACCTTTATACGTATACGGCGAGTATTATAATACATGGAAAGTTTAAGAATGATTTTTGAATCTTTTATTTTGTTTTTATTTTTAAAATGTTTTGTTTTGAAAAATCAAATTTAATATTTTAAATTTAATCCTCAATCACTATCTATAGTCATAGTCCGTTTTTAAGGATTTTTTTTTTTATAATATAAAAATTAAAAAAAAAATGAAATCTAGAAAATAATAATTAATCTACTACAAATAATTATTATTAGAATTTATTTTGTTTAGTTAAATCGTGCATGTGTGGAAATAATATGTACACGCAAATTATAGGTACTGGATGTGATGTTCCAATTAAGTAAAGTACCTTTTACAATGGGATTTTTAAATATATGTATACCGTCGTATGGAATTAAATAAATATGTAGGTTCCTTATAAGGATATACATATATGTATGTGATTTAAAATATTTATTATACTGTTATTCTGTATTTGTGTTAAAAGTAAATCACTTTAACATTTTTGGGCTTCTACATAATACGTTTGCATAATTTTTTCTCATCGAATAAATCACTGGCTTATGCCACTTATGCTTAAAGCAATAGTATATAGTTAAGCGATAGATTAAAATAAGGACAATAATACTCGTATTTGACGACACAAATATACGATAATATATACCATACTTAACTTAACACGAAACCTTTCATATATGTATCGATAACAATACGATATACTTGTACATACATACTATGTGCATAAAGGTATTTTGTCCTCATTTCTTTTATTATATTAATTTTTTATTTTATTTTTATTTTATTTTATTTTATTTACTTTCTTTTTATTATTCAACACATAAGTATCTAGTATGTATTATAAAGTATACAAATACAAACATATAAGTCGTATATAGTTTTATAAATTTTTTTTTTTTCATTCTTCCTTCCTATTTATTTTAGTTTAGTTTTTTTTTTGTTCCTATTCGATTTTATTTTATTTTATTTTTATTGTAATTTGTTTTTTTATTTGCCCTGTGTATAGTTTTATATTTTCTTATTTTTTTCTTACACTTCATTTCTTCTGTATAAATGTAGAGGTGACTCTAGAGAATATATTTTCCAATATATGTACATATGTGTACTCATGTATTCGTTCGTAGGTAGTTTATACATTTTTTTTTTTTTTAATTGCATATATGAAATAAGGATCAGGTTTTAAATTTTAAAAAAGTTTTATGTTTCTTGTATAGAGCATACAAGATACATACTAATAGATTTTTGCTTATAAATATATCGTATACTTTATACTTTTATTGTTATGTAGAAAGGTAATTGTGCTAGATATTCATCAAAAAATATGTATATAGTATATAAAAAAAAATACAATGAAAGGATATCTACTAAAAAAATAAGAATCGGAAAATTGTTTAAAAAAAAAAAAATAAGTTTTTTAGTTTTTCTTTTTCTTCTTTTTTTCCTCCAAGTTTTTATTTTTATTCTTCTTCTTCTTTTTATTGCTTTTTGTAGATAGAAAAAATTTAGGTGCTTTTGCTCTGAACATACGTAAATAAATATTAGACGTATCTATGGTAGTTATAGATTTTGATTCTGCTGTGCACATTTTACACAAATATACACCTTCCTATATACATGTCCTATATACTTTTATTGTGTATATAGATGCTATTGGATGTCTACTTGAGTTTAAAAAAAAATATCCTTCAACTTTTCATATGTTTAAAAATTTTTTTAAATTTTCCCATTTCATATTACTTCGCAGCACTCTTCAGCTTGTGCTCGATTGTGTGTCTAGCAAATTTAAGAAAGAATAAAGATTCACAAAATATTGGTCAATATACATTTTAATATTTGCAGTCGCCTTAAAAGCAAAATAAATAATAATAATTTTCTCAAAACAAAACGATGTTAGGTTTTATCAATTAATTATAAATATTCGTCTTCGTTTGTTTCTTTTGTTACACCCAAAAAAAGAAAACAAGTAAAAACACTTTATCCCTAAAATTACATTGAAGATTCACTTATTCACGTATTCACTTATTGTTATTGTATTAAAAGGCATGTAAATCAAGTAAATCGTGTGAATTCCTGTATTTTACTATAGGTTTACTATGAGTTTACTAACATTCTACTGTACATTAAGTGAATACTCTGACTATAAATGTCATAATTAATTTGAATTACTCATGTCGCATTATGCATATTTAAATATTTCTTAAGAGTAGATTTCAACTTTGAAAAATTTCGAAAACAACAACAACAACGATTTTACATACAAAAATTTTAAAAAATGACTTTGCATACCTTTTAGGTGCTAAAAAAATGGACTTTTGAATATTTTGATGGAAAAAAAACATAATTTTATTTTGTTAATAAAAATGGAAATATAACAAAGAATTTTATACTTATTTTTTGTAAAAACTTCAGAAAAGTCCAAACTTTATTTTGATATGAAAATCATAAAGAAATATGAAGATTTAATGTATGAAAATAGAAGTCAAAGTTGAACGATTTTTGAAAAAAAACCCTCTTCTTTTTTAAGAACTATAACTAAACTCACCACAATATCCTTCAGGCTATACCTACATTCAAAATTTCAAAGAAATTGGTCAATTATTGTTTGCTGTACGAGGTGCATTTGGAAGCCGAAAAATCGCAATACTGACAACTTTGACACCCTGTAACAAGGCAACAAGGAAATTTTTAAAAAGAAAACGCTTCGTTGAGCACCACAATTGCTATCAAAGTATCTATGTTTCAAATTTCATTGAAATCGGTTATTTAACTTTGGAGATATGTGGTGCACAAGATAGCAGATATCTCGAAATCTACTCTTAACGAATAATATGAATTTTTTTCAAATTAAAAGGTTCATGTACGATGTACATATATGCCATTTACGACATATTTACGTAAAAAATAGACACCATAAAATTATGTACGGGTGTGTGTAGTTATCTAGGTAAATCCACTCTTATATAATACGAATGCTGACAATACAGAATACGAGCTCATCATTGGTGTGAATTTTTTTTAAGGTGGTCACAGACACTTCGCCAAATAAACAAATTTATTTGTCAGATGTTTGTTAGAGAATTTCGGACAAATATTCGTAATTGGTGTGTTGTTTTTTCTATTTTCCTAATCGTCTATTTTCTGAAAAATAAATACATAGACATTCTTCTCTCCTTACACAATATTTTGTTGTTTATTTTCTTCTACTTATTTCAATTTGTTTAAAAAATTAAGAAATAGGTTAAAAAACTAGATAGCCATGAATTCTTCTACGATTTCCTTCCATCGACTTCTATCTTGAGTCAGTGTTTTGAAATCTCTTATTCCCAATTGCATGTGTCATTTGATGAATACGAAAATATGGTTTGTTAAATACAGGAGGCGAGATATTATCATGTTTGGGACCACCTTTATATGCATGAATACGCGAATATACTTACATCTATTATAGGCCTATATTTTTTTAGTTACTTAGTTAGCTTAAACCTATTAATTCTATTTATTTATTTCATTTTTTTTTTACATTTCAATTGAAAAACATTTTTTTTTCGTTCATCAATAGAAACAAGACAAAAGTAACATTTCATAATAAAATAGAAAAAAAAAGAAACATATAGTTTTCTTAAGCTACCATACATTTTCGTATACATAATACTCACGTATACATGTACAACTTCATCCCACATTGCTCTATTTTCTATTTTATACTCATATCAACAACAATTTATTTGGACAGTTCTATTGTAAGGATTTTATATAAAAATCTACACAATATACGTGTACTTACACTTACTGACTGACTACTGTTTTTAATCATCGTTAGTAACGTGTGTGTATTCATTCATACATATGAATGTGCACATTTATGTACTTACTATATAAAATAAGAAATGTTGTGTACTTAATATACATATTTCACACTTATATATAAACGTATATATGCATACAATGCATATAATATGTAGTGATAAGTCTACATACAAAACTTTTTATATCCTATACGTATAATATGTACATTTATTTGAAAATTTATATACTCACACCTTGCTCACACCCATCCAGGGATTCCAATGCAATATATGCTCGTAAAACTCGTACACGTACATATGTAAGTGTGAACACAATTTACACTGAATTCAACTACCATATTGAATGTTTGGAAAATGAGATTGGGGGTGTATATGTAATAATAAAAGATCGAGAATGTATAGAATGTATTTGTACATATGTTTGGTGTATTTTAACTATATAATAAATAAATGTAATGTAACATTATTTAGTATATTGTTGTATAAATGAGATAAATACATATGTATGTATGCGTACATACATGCATATTTCTTTAATACGTGCGTACAGGTGAAAAAAGTTTTTACAATCTAAGTACTTTACGAATATAATTCTTGTATTATATTTTTCAATATATACGAGTACATACATACATGTATATGCAGCATTTATCTACCATTCGTATGTGGTTTTGTTTTACTATACTATATACATTGTTGAAGAATTCTTTATAAATTAATGAAAATGAAAATGATACATATTTGAAAAAGAAACAAGAAAAAAAAACACGAATGATAATGAAACAATGAAAGAAAATATAAGAAAAATGAAAATGTGTAAACCAAGAAAACAGAGAGAATGGATAACAATAAGACAAGTATTTTTTTTTTTTCACTTTTGGTATTCTAGTATTGTAGTATGTATCCTTTTGTATAGTTTTACATACTTATGTATCTTTTGCTGTATTGCATGTAAAGGGTGGGCCATGTAACATTTGGAATTTGAGTCGGCTAATTTAAATTTTTTTTAAAATTGTAATTTTATTGTAGAAAATTGAAAATAATTTTCATTTAAGAATTTAACATTACATCATTCAAATGACTGCCACGGCAGGCTTTACTGTACCCAATCCGATCAACCCAATTTTTCAGTATACATTTTCGATTGTTTGAACAGCAACTTCGATTACGTGATTCAATGCATCAATCGTCTCTGGGTGGTTAGCTTAACAACTTATCCTTAAGACTTTCCCGCACAAAAAATATCCAACGGAGTTAAATCACATAGATCCGAGGCGGCCGGCCGGCCAATTGACATCACCATTTCGACTGATTATTCGATTTTTTCTTAAATTTCTTTCCGTTTGTGTAGAAGACTCACCACCCTTGAAAGTAAGTTTTTAGTATTTCCCAATTTTGTTCAAACGTAAAAGCGTATCATTTCGTAAATGTGAAAGATAAAGCTAATTTTATATTAACTCATGAATGTCATTGAATATGTCAATATTAAAATAACCGGTAGTTCAAATTCCAAACATTAGGGCCCACCCTTTATATGCGTGTACATAAATACATACATGTATTCATATACCATACATATTGTACTATGTACGCGATTACACGTATTCATATATGGGTTAATATTTTGTACGTTTTAAATGATATTCTTGTACTTATGACTTTTTTATTTGTTTTTGCATAATACATACATAGTAAGTATATATGTATGTATGTATATATATATATATGTCGTTGTCAATTCATAATAAAATAAAAAAAAATAAATTAAATAATAAAAAATGAATGAAACGAGACCACAGATTAATATATCTTTTATGGTACACATGTTTTGTACAATTTATTTTATATTTTTAATGTTTTTAACAAAAACAAAAAAAATGAATCCTCAGAACATAGAACTACTATTAGCCAGCCATTCGTATACTCTTAAATGTATTTACGAGTATATAGACCTAACCTAACCTATCTATACTACAATGGATTATACTACTATACATACACACATTTTTCTAATTGCCATTAAATCTATACTGATGTCAGAATTGTTTATTTATCCCTCTCCACTTAAATTATTTTATTTATGCATGTATTTACTATGTTGGGTTTATGTATACATATAGTCATAGCATAAATTAAAATGTTAGCTTTCGCTTACTTTAAAAAATTTCTATTATAAGTTTTTTTTTTGTAATACGATTTTTCTTACATATATATTCACATAAGAAATTTCCATACAATACAATGTGCATACATTTATAGCAAATAGCTGCTTTAAAACTATTCATATATACATATACAAACAGGGTGGATTTCAAAACGCCTCCAAAATGTGTTGTGATACGGCATCAAAACAGTTGTCATGCAAAGTTTTAAAACAGCATTAATGCTTCGCATCGATATTGCAGTTCTACAACTTTGAAGTTTTGAAACGAATTTGTTGCTTTGTTTTGATAACAAGAAAAATGGTTCACCTCCTGCAGTACATAATTTTAAAATTTTATTAATTCATTCTCTATACACTAAATCAAAAAAGATGAAACAATTTTTTAATAAAATTAAACAATATCAGGATGGACATATTTTATAGCCATTTTCGATTGACCAAAAACACCTTCAGTGTAAGTACTCGTATAATATAAAACTCTCCATTTTTTTTGGAATTTGTCAATAATATTAAAACACTACACATTAAAAATTCAATTTATCATCATAAAAGTACAAAATTTTTGTTTAAAGCAGACTGTCCTTTGGTTTCATATAACAAAATTCATATAAAAATAAATCATTGAAATGCTACTGAGAAAAAAGTCTATTCAAATCTATTTTGTATCATAAAAATTCTGGATGCCTAGATTGCTTGACAATGCATTCACAATGAGTTTTGAAACTGTAGACATTATTGTCATCGATTTAAGTGTTATCGTTTTGAAACTCACCCACACATTTTAATTTTGTTAAATTTATAGAAAATTTTAAATGTGAACACAAAAAAGAATTTAAATTATCTTGTATAAGTTACCATTAGAACTATTTTCCATACAAATTAAATAAAATATGAGTAGGTATGTATGTATGTATATCAGTTCTAATGTGATATGAAATGTATGTATTTTCTCGTACATGTGCATTATATTCAATTCAAAATATTTTCATAAATGTACATACTACATATGTAGGTACAAGATAAAAGGATATCGTATACGATGCATTTGTGAATGTACCTATACCTGTACACATTATTCATTGATTGTCTGATTGATTTAATATCATATAAATTACAGAAAAAAATTTTTTTTTTCCTTTTCAATTATGAATTTGAATTATAAAATATTTTTGATTTTTATAAATTAATGATGAAAAGATGAATCCTGATTCCATTCTTATTTCTATTAATTAGATATCATCGTTGTAATACGAGTATATTATTGATATTTTTTATATCATTTTATACCATAACACTACATATATATCCTTTTCTTGTATTGAATTCAAATTTAAAATAAATCATATTATAAAATAAGTATCTATGAAATTATCAACATCCTGAATCCCTATCATTTCATATTAGATAGATACACATTATTTAATTTTTATTTTTCAATTTTTCTTATTTATTTATTTATTTTATTTTTTTTTCTTTTTAATTTCATTCGACTACCATATATATACCCTTATCTATATTCTGTACTATTTCCTGACCTACTTGCTTATTCTTGTTATTCTTTTTAGTTGATTCTGTTTGCTTGTTTTCCTTTCATCATCATCATCATCGTCAACATCAACATCGTCGTCATCATGATATAGTCATCAACAATATTGCACTATGTAATGTACTATTATATATAGAATTTTGTACCATATATTCTATATATGGCCTAACACAACTCATGTATTTTTTCTACTACCTCTTCTTCTTCTTCATTTTCATTTTCATTTTCATTTTCTTGTTCAATGTCGTTGTCGTCAAAAGCTTCATTCTCATCATCCAGTTAGTTACGATTTTTTCACGAAACCGAAAGGTTCTTTTTGTATAAAAGTTCGAAAATATTATAATATACACATACATATATATCGTATATTGTAGGATAGGTAAAAGTAAAATGTGAAAATTTGATTTTTTTTTATTAGTATATTCGTATATATATACATAAATGTGTGTTTATATCTCGTACAATATGTATAATGGTGTATTAAACGTAAAATAAGGATTAATTTTCGGCTTTTCATTCATGTAGAAAATTGAAATTCGATCGAAAAATTTGACAAGGATTTTATGATAATATAATTCGTATGTGCATACGACATACTTTAATGTGTATGTGTATGTATGTGTGTATGTTTTACATGTATAAACAGACATAAAAATGCTGTCTGTTAAGGTCAAATAGTTTTCGTTTAAAATTTATTGTGGAAAATACATATCTTATGAGTACAAAAATGTGTTGTGTGTGGTATTTGAAATTGAATTGTTATTTTGTTGCTTATTTATATCACTTGTTGTTAGAATTTGAATGAAAATACCAAAAAAAAGAAGAAAAAGGAATTAAAAAACAAATTTATGTGTATAGGTGTGTAGTGTAGGTAAATAAAATGAAATAGTCCGTCAAACTTTTTTGATATAATTTTTAGCTTTCGTTTACACATATGTGAAAAGTAATGAACGTTGCTAAAATGTAGCCATCAATCGGTTTCTTTTTTTTTTAGTTTGTTGTTTCTGGTTATGGTTTATGGGTAATAATTGTTAGCTTTTTCTGTTTTATTTTATTTTTATTTTTTTTTATTTTTTTTTGTAAATTACGATTATAGTGCTACTAACATTTATGTCAGTAGTAGTGCGACGGTTATATTTTGTCTATAGATAAGATACCGATGGCAATAGATTTAACGTGTGTTCATTACCTGTTTTAATATAAAATTTGCTTAGATAGTTTCTATTGAATCGGAGCTTATATTACACAAACACTACTATGTATGAGTTTCTATAATACTATGGATACTATAGTTAATTTCGATAAAAATAATTATTTTTCTGTCTGCAATCAGTTTATTTTGGCATTTTCATTTTGTTCGTTCTATGTCATTGATGTGAAAATCAATTTTGTTGAAAATCAAAATGAAAAAATTTTCTCGATTTTTTATATTTTCTATGTTTCGTTAATTAGCTGTTGTAATTGTGTGTGTAATTTATTTTGTATGTAAAATTTGAAAATAAATTTTTTTGCAATATATTTGCATAGCAATATACAAATGTTAAATAGGAACGGTCGTTGACACGAAACGTTTGCATTTACATGAAAAATATTCGTTAAAATATCGTTGTTTTTATACATGTGTTGTCTTAAATGAAAAAAGGAAAAAAAAAAAATAAAAATAAAATAAAATAAACAAATGTCCTGAATGATAAAAAAAAAATGACGATTTTTTTTTCTATCATCTATCTACATCCGATTAACCGAAAACTTTTTAGTAATTTCGTTGTGTTAATAACGATAAAATATCGTTGTTTTCTTTCGGTTATTTATTGTGTGAGTATTACATGAATATATAGGTGTGTTCCAAAAAAAAAAAAAAAAAAATACATATTTTAATGCTCACGTTGAAATTTGGAATTATTGTCAGTTATAAATGTCTGCTTTTGAAATTGGTCATTGATCTGTTGCTATACTGTTGTGTAAATAACTAACTACACTACAAATACAACAAAAGAAACGAAGATATGATAAATGTGCGACTTTTTTTTCTGCTTTAAAAATCAGTTTTTGTTTAATGGAAAATTAGGATTGCAGTTTTAAAATATTTGGAAAGTTCAAAAAAGAAAAACTTTTTTTTTTTTTGTTTGAAAATTATTTTTTTTTGTTTGTTCAAAAAGTGTGCAAAATTAAAAATTTAAGGATAATTTCGTAAATTACTCGTATACATATGCAGTATTTATACTTGAGAAGTGTCATTGTTTATATTAAAATTTGAAATTATGTAGTAGGGAAATTGTTTTATAATCACAAATAAATTGAAATGAAAAGTTGATGCGGTTGGTTTTCAATTGCATTCGTAACAAGGATAAAATTTATTTTTTGTTTTGTTTTGTTGGGTTTTGCTTTTTTTTTTTGTGGTAATAAAATAATTAAAACTGTGAAGTTAGTGAAAAATGTTGATCTGTGAAATCTAAAACAAAAATATAATTTTTGTGCCATTTGCATGTACATATACGTACATACATACATAAATCTGGTATTATGGTATTATTTATGTCAGAAAATTTTTAATTTTGATATAAGAATTTTGTACTTTTATAATTTGTTTTTTTTTTTTAATATGAAACGCCATCAAAAAGTTTCAAACTATTATTTTATTTTTCTGCAATTTTAATTAAAAATTTTTTTATCCTTCAGAATAATTTAAACATTTTAAAACAAAGAATTTGCTTTATGTATTTATGGAGATGTCAGGCAGAACAATTAGATTTATCATTTTCTTTTGAATTTTGAATATCTACAATATTTTTGTCCTTTAATATGGGAATTATGTCATAATATTTTGAAAAATGTACATAATACTCATATTCGAAAGTGCATTAAATATATGTACGTACTAATGGTAGCAGAATTGGTCTAATAATACAGACAAATAGTATCCTTTTTTAAAAAGGATTGCAATCGAAAATTAAATATTGTTAGAAATTTCATAAATATTATAAAATTTAATTAATTCAACTGCGCATAAAGTGCAAGTGCATAAGTAAATTTTAATTAGATTTTCTTGTAGAAAATTTTTCAATTAATTTGAGTAGTGATGATGTGACATTTAATTATTGCTTATGTACATCACTAGATATCAGGATGTAATAATTAAATATTCAAAATTATTCTTTTATGCAATTTGAATATATTCATCTACATACAACACGTATGCTGTGTGTTGTGTGTATTTGTATAATAAAAGCTTTCAATAAAAATATATTTTCTGATAATTTCAATTTAACATATAAAAAAAGGATTTATATTTGTGCTCAATTTTTTTTGTTTTTTTACTTTGTTCTTGTTATCAATTTTATGTTACAATCTATAATGAATTTCTTGAATGTTTTACTTTAATTAAAAATCTTAATCGTATTTTTAAATTAAATCATCAATTTTTTTTTTTACAATTTCATTTTATATTTATCTTTTCATCCTGGAGAAAAGCAATTAATTATACTATTAGCCTTTAGTTATATAAACCGAATGAATATATGTACGTAAGTAGTATACGAGTATGATCCTTTTTTCATATTACACAATATATATCCACATACAAGTAGATGTAAAGGAATTAAAATAAGTTTTAATCGACAGTCTGTATACAACATTAATTTTAAAATATATAACATATGCTACATATGTACATATGTGTATGTATTCCAAAAATTGTGATGAAATTATTATATAAAGATTTTTCAAATACTATATCCTTTGATACCTGTGTAGAACATTCGTGTTAAATACTGGAATATAGTAGATATACGTATGTGCACATACATATGTGTTTTATTTTTAATAAATGAAATTCATCAAGTGAAACGGAAATTTGAAAAAAAAAATTAACAAAAATAATTCTTCCAAAAAGGTATTTTTTTTTTCATTTTTTAATTTTCTAATTAAAATGTAAAAAAATATTATTTTGCATATTTTTTTTGAGTATTTTTTGATGCTGTTTTGAAAGCCGGAAAATTAATTATCCAACATGAATGAGTGATTGCGGCAACGATGAAATTGAAAAAATTCCTGGAAGTTCATTTCTACATTGTATGTCAGTGCTTATCTGAAAAATACACAAACATAATTTCTTTTTGATATGAAAATGTGTAAATTTTTTTTATAAAGTCTCTGTTTTCCTTTACTTTTAAATAAAGTCTCTGTTTTCCTTATACTAAGTATTTGAACGTTGCATATAATCTGCCATTTTATATTTCTAATTAATGTTACGATTGAAACCCAAATAAATACGATAAAAATAGAGAAAATGTTGATTTTAAATCTAATACAAAAATGGATCGATATCAAACTTATACAAAAGTATACTACTAATTAACCTTTAAACTTATGTATATACGTACATATATGTACATATGTAAAAGTCAATCAATATCACATGTTAATGTGGCAATTTGTCTGTTATTTTTGCTACTAATTTTCTAGTAGTTTTAATTTTAATTCGATTTGCTCGATTTACAATTATAGTATATTCACATTCATTGTACACATACGAGTATATCTACAGGTTCATGTATACAGTTATCGAGAATTGTGAATAATTCACCCTCAATTTTTTATTCATTCGTAAAAATGACCAACAAGTTATATGAGTGTGGCTGCATATACTCGTATACTTATGTAAATTTTTAATTCTGTACATTTTATGTTATGTACACATTTTTCGTGTCTGTTGAGTACACATATGTACAAGTGTGCGTGTGTATTCATGTATTAAATGTGTATAAATTTTTTAAAAAACATGTTAAAGCATTTTGCTGTTTAATGCAAAATAAAATGAAAATTTGCAAACTTTTAGCTTACAAACTACATACCCGTATATGCGTATACAGCAAATGGACATCTAAATTTTCATGCTTATAGGATATAGACAGATATACGAGGATCATCTAAAAAGTTTCTAGCCTAACACAGAAATACATATTTGTTCACTGAAAATATGTTTTATTTTTCAATATTATCTCCTTTTAAGTCTGTAAACTTTTTCTCAACAATGATTCTATCCCTTTACAACCCTATAAATAATAGTTTACATCTTGCTCTCTGCAAAATATGCTTTTACACGTGGATACGATGTCATGTCCTTTTCATTGTTGGAAAATTCTATCTTCCGAGCCAAACTTTGAGAATAGAAAAAAAATTGGAAAAGTCATTGTGTTCTAAATCTGGTGAATACGGTGGATGATCAATCAATTTAAATCCGAGGCAACCATGGCTGAAGTGTGAGATGATATTCGACTTTTTCATGGCTACAATTTTCACAATCATATTTCAAAGCATGTAGCATAATGAGTTTACGAGAAGCGTATCACTTTCATGTCGAGGCTAGGAACTTTTCATACAACCTACGTAAGATTGTAAAATTGTGCATAATATGCTTACAAATGATGATATCACAGAATAAATAGAAATAGTTTGTATGAAGGATTTATTTTTTATGCATACATGTATTTTATACTTATATTGTACATGTAAATATAGACTTTCCTTATTCCTTTCGTCTCGTATTCAAATTAATATAAAAATAGCAGTATATTCTGAATTAATTATAGGTAGGTGTATGACGATTTTAATTAATGCCCATTGGCAATAATAATAAAATCTAAATGAATATCATGCATTACGTACATATACACAAATGAGTTTAATGTAATAATGTTCATTGATTATTTGAATTTAAAATTGATTTCAATAATTAAAGTTTATTTATATAAAAATTATTTTCGTTAGATACTGGATAAAGTACTGTCATAAATACTAGGCTGTTCAATAAGTTTTGTTGTTTGATAAGAAAAACTCGATTTTATGATTTGAAATACATTTTTCAATGTAATCTCTCTGAACTTTTATAAACTTATTGCAGCGATATTTGAGAATCCGGAAGACTGTACTTTTATTGAGAATTCTGAAGACTGTACGCTCTTTCACGGTCACTATTACCTCTTTGTTCGATTAAAATCGTTTCCTAAGTATGAATTGTTAGAGATTTTGAGAACAGCCAGAAGTCAACCAGAGCTATGTAAATCTGGCGAATAGAGTGGATGTTGTAACAATTTGTACTTTAATCCACAATCCTCAATTAATTTTCGTGATGATTTTTTTCTTTTGTAGACCACATACCTTTTTATTTATATTTACATCCAGCTGGTCCAGAAGGTTACAATAATAATCTGAGAAATTTTTTTTTTTACTTTTACCACTTTCGAGGTAAATCCACAAACTAAATTCCTTATTCACTTGAGAAAAATAGAGAGAGTTGTCGTTAGCAGTTAGTGATTAAAAAAATTTAAAATTATTACTCTATCATTGAAATATTTTATAGAATAAGAATTTAATTTGATTTCAATTTAGATGAATATATTCATGAAACCGATTATAGAGTGTATACTAAGCATCATTCTCATTGTGATGTCAATAAATATGAGCTACAATCATAAAATGCTAATGATAGTAATGCATGTATGTATATGTGATGTGATACATACTTACGTATTCATTCGAATGAATAACTATCAGGAATTATAATTTTATTAGTGACATCAACATCATCATCATCCTCTTCTTATATAGATCATAGATGTGTATGAAGAATCACTCATAAATGCATGTACCTCCTAATAGCATCAATAGAGTACATATAGTTTGGGTGGGTGGTTGGCCTTTTATGCCTTTTATGAAAAATAACAGAGCATAGAGTATAGGAAAAAGTTTATAGAAAAAAAAATGCATGAATGAAATAACATAAAAGGGGTCAGTAGTTAATTGAATTTTTTATACACATTTTTATCATCGGTACATCATTTTGAATAATTAAATATGTAATAATGTTCTAGATAAAAAAAAAAGGAAAATTAAAACATAAAACTAAAGAGAACTGAAGGAATATTAATCATTATTGAATATTAATTAAATATAGTATACGTGCATCGTAAAATGTACAAAAAAAAAAAAGAAAGACGAGTGACTATCTGATGTAAAATTTTCATGTTATCTGCCTTTATATGCGATATTTTATAGATTGGAAGCTACATGATTATTTTGTGAAAAGTTCATAAAATGAATGAAGAAAAAAACAAATTTAAATAAAAATTATCAAAATACAGAATGCACATGATTATTTACACAGCAAAAATCTCGTAATGGTTTTAATTAATTTTTTAATAATTTATTTACAAACAAACAAGCAAAAATTAATAATAATTCATTTAAAGTAGGATACAAACATAAAAAATTAATCAAATTCAGTCACTTATACATTTCAATTTTATTTTGCAAGATATACATATCTATATCTGTTGGGAGAGAATTTTCCCGTTGCTTCAATTAAAAAAAAAAAAAACAAAAAACAAATAAATAAATAAATTTAATTAAAAAAATTATTTGTCGAATGTTATAAATTAATTTTTAAAAATGAAAATGCAATTAATTTCCGTTAAAAAAGATGCAAAAATAGAGTATACAGTGAAGTGTATACGCAATACGTATAATACGATTGTAGAACTTGAATGCTTACTAGAATAATTGAGAATTTTTTGTTAGTTCTTTGAACTTTTTGTTTCTATTGCATAGTTACGACTTTATACAATACATCCATAGATGTACTTGTATCTATCTATTGCTATGAAGTTTGAAAATTAAAGATGGAATTAACAATGCTAAATTGTACGTACATATTTATCTTATACTATTGACACACTACAGAGATAAACCATGGTTATCTCAAATGGTTTATCGATAACCTGGTATGGGTGACACATTTAAATTAAGGTGAATTAGTTTATGTATTCATACGACATCTGTCGAGATAAATTCAAACACTAATTCTTTTTCATCTAGTCAGCATGTTAGCTGAAATTTGGTTTGACAGTTTGTTTAAATACAATATAAAAAAAAAATAAATAGCACAAACGTCAAAGATAACTGAGTTTGAACTTGGTTAACAAGATAACTGAGTTCTAGAAACTCGGTTAATTTAATCGAGTTCTGAAAGTCGGCTATCGCAAAGATAAACCAGAAAACTGAGATAACCATTGTTTATCTCTGCAGTGTGTCAATAGTATTAGTTTATACGATGCCGCATATGAATTGAATTTATATACTTGTGGATAATGTGTATAATATATAGGTGTTGTGCGTATATGAAAATTTTCTTTCATTTTTTTTTCTTTAAATTTAAAAAATAAATATTTTAAATTCGTATCCTTCGATTCATTACAACTCAAGAAAATAAAATTTGTACGTTATACCACATTAAAACTTTCGCATACACTCGGTGTACTTCAAGCAAGAACTATATTTATATGCGAAATTAAAAGAAAAAATTCTTATAAACTTTTAAAAAACATTTTAATTATGCATTTCTTTTTTTTTAATGAACAACATTCACCTACACACAATAAAGACTTTAGCTACGTTATTTTTACTTACGATTTTCTTACGAGTGCGAGTATTTATAGTTTTTATATTATTTCTTATATGTGTTTCGTCTGTTTTTTTTTCTCACTCTCCACTTATTTAGTTGATTTCAATTATGAAAATGTTTTAAAGTATTTCTTTTTTAAACTTTACGTAAAAGGTTTTTGCATTACATACAACATTAAACAACTACATACCACTATTTACTACTACTGCTACTACTACAATAATAGTTTTAATTTTAAGAATAATTCCAGTAATGAAGGGAAAAAAAATAAGAATAAAAGAACAAGAAAAAATTAAATAAATTAAAAGGAAATATCATTTTTCATTTAATTATATTTACTTTGAAGGAGTGCGTGAACGTTAAACATTTTAACATGATTCGCATATCTACCAAGAAAAGTTTTAAACATTTTTATCGGAGTGTTCTGTTACGTGTGCTAGGAAAGAAAATATGAATAAGAAAAAGTTTTTTTTTCTTTCAAATTTTCATCTACGTCTATTTATTTATTTTTGTTTAAATTTTAGGTTTAAGGTTTAAATTGTTTCTGTTTCTGTCTCGATTCTATCTTTTATTCATTCATATATGACATTTAATAGATAATATGTAATGTTATCCTAGAAATACGAAACATCATCATTAAAATGATATAAAAAGATATACAGAAATATTAAAATATCTTGTATGCTTTTTTTGAGCGTAAATACACATTATCTTGTACTTTGTATCTAAATACGTGAAATATCTTTATGTATTCTTGCGATGATAATACTTATGTGTATCAACAAAAAACAAGAGAATGATAAAAAAAATTTGGTGGAAAACTGCAAAATAAACAAAAATGATCTCAAGTGATAACAAAGAAAATTCATAATAATAATTTTCTTGAAAATTTTGTACTTTACATACAAACAAATGCACATAATTATGCTTATAAGTATAATACATACATGATAAACGATAAATGTGGGATGTATGATATATCAGTATACACTGGATATCAAAAGTCTTTATACACCTCCACATCTAAAATTTGGATACCTGTAATTGAAAATTAAATAAACTTTTTTAAACCTCCAAACCAGTAGGAAGCCAGCATAACACGTTTCATTAAAATAAACAGATTAAGATGGCTGAGCCACCTGGTAAAAATGAATAAAGAAAGATTTGCAAGAAAGGCCTGGGAGAGTAGACCAGAAGGGAAAAGACCTATCGGGAGACCAAGGAAACGTTGGTTGGATGATGTAATAGACGACCTACGAAGACTAAAGATGAAGAATTGGAAACAGACAAAGAGCGATAGAGCTGAGTGGCGGCGGCTTCTGCAAGAGGCGATGGTTCTTCATGGACTATGTAGTGCCAACATGATGATGATGAAACCCCCAAACACTTTTTGCATAAATGAAATTACTATGTTCTGTTATTCAGGAAATTTCTTTTTCATACCCATAGATATACGTTTTTTCTGGGTAATGTTACATAAATCTCTTTTTTGTAAAAACTATTTTTTCAATTTCGATGATATTTAGTATTAATTTAAGAAAACATTTTGACCTTTCATATGCCAATTGAAAGGAATTAAATCTAGGAATATAATAAAGATGAATTTTAGATAATTTTTGGTATGAGCCTGGGCATCCACACTTATTACTTCATGAATGTTACATACAATTTAATGTGGATTACGAACCTCTCACTTGCTGGTAAAACAGCAAACTCTTTTACATAATAGGGCTTTCTTAAACTGGTCTGTTACTAAAATTATCTAATGATCTAATACTAATTTGTTTTACTTGTTGTCATTAGTACGTATAGACTTCTCAGCATTTTTAAACTCATTTTCCCGCAAGCTGGTACTCATTCAAAGCTGAGTGAACTTTGTATGAGGTAGCGATAGTTGAGAATATTGGAGATTGGCAACGAAAAATTGAAAATTATTTTTCTCAACTTTTGTCGTTGATAGGAATCGAACCTGCACTTCGAAATCAGTTGATCAGATGCTCTATACCAATTATGCCATACCAAACTCTCAAACCTTTTTTGGAAAAGAAAACAGGTATTTTTAAAAAAAATTGTAGATGTTCAAAGACTTTGACGTCTACTGTATGTGATACATGATACGTGATAAATATAGGAGGATATATGAATGTGTACCGAAATGTGTATTAAAAATTGACAAGGATATAAAAATCATATTATATCTCATAAAATTTTCATATATTTTTGGTTTTTCTTCGTGTCTAGTATTATGTTATCAGAGAGCAGCAATTTCTTTTATCATTTCATTATTTCTATATACATATATTTCTATTTTCAATTTAATTTTTATTTTTCATTTTTCTTCTTGTTCTATTATTTTCCTTCATTTTTAAGTATAATAATGTATATAATATAATATATGTAGGTACATGTGAGCATTTGAAAAATTGAAATTAGAACAAGATAAATAATTCATTTTTCATGTTTTTTGCCTAAATATTTTAACACACACATAAAAACAAAAAAAAAAAAATAACTGAAGTGCAGTGCAACATACATATATGTAGATACATACTTGTATACATTGATGTAGGATAATATTTTCATTTTTATTTTTGCTTTATTATTAAAATACATACATATGTTTTTCAAAATAAGAATATTTTAGAATATTTAAAATCATATCGAGAAAAAAAAAATTTAGTAAATAAATAGTATAGGATATATGAAAATATGCCTTTGTTAAATATGTATATGTAAGCATAGTATTATGTCATGTACATCATGTACATAACACACGAACCAATAAGTCTTTAGACAAACTAAAACTAAAACAACAGTTTTTTTTGGAAAAAATGTTCATTCATTCATTGGCACACTCTTGGCGCAAGCAGGATTCATTCCATGTTTTTCAAACTTTTCTACGCTAGGCTGTGAAAAATGATTTATTTTTCGTCTCAAAATAGGTGTTATTTTGTTGTTGTTGTTGTTGTTGTTATTTGTTTAGAAGAAGGCATGCACTTGAGCACTCAGACAAACACGTCTATTGCACTCGAATCCTCCGTCTACTCGAATTTCAGGCTCGATTTGCTCGGATCTGATGATTTCAATGCCGAAAATGCGCATCGTAATGGGGAACAAGAAAAGCCGCTAGAGCCCATTTAAGCTTTTTGATGAAACATTTGGTTTACTGACACTTTGGAAAGCTCTGACACAGACTCTCATGCAGAGGTGTTATTTTACTTCTTCACTTGACTAATGTATTTTTCTAGAGCATCTTTTTGAAGTCTGTTAACAGATAATAATCTCTGGAAGCCAACTCTGGAAAATACATTTGGTTTGTGGAAGTAATTCAAAGCCAAAATCGTGTAAAATCTTGTTAAATATTGTGTTACTACTATCAAACGATATTCTGAGGATGTCAACAAACTCACAGAACTTTTGTCTATGATTATCCATCACCCAGATGGCCAGAGCTTTCAGCATTTATTGTGACTTTAGGACCGCATGTAAAATTATCGTACCACCTATAAACCGAGCTTTAACAGTATTTTTCTTAGTTAAAAAGCAATGTTTTATTAATACACGAAATACAGATTTTTTCATTGTTTTGGAAAACGTAACATCACTCAAACTTTCCATTATAACCCGCTCCACTGCAAATAATCGAATTTTGAGGCGTGACTCGACGACAACTTGTATTGATAAGTAAAGAAAACATTTTCCAAGAAATTTTTATTTTGGTAATTAATTAGTCTCTGTACTTATTGATTCATGTAACATGAGGTTGTATCTATATGCAAATACACTTAAATACGAATTTCCACGAATAGTTTAGTACAAAGAAAAAACCAAAAAATTGAGGACAAAAAGTCGTATTACATATTTTACATTTCGAAAATTTTCATTTTTTAAATTCACAATTTAACCAAAGTTTTTACATTCATTCTTGAATTTTGCTTTCTTATTGCGAATGATTATGAAATAATTTATAGATTCTGTTCCATTTACATAAAGAATTCAAAAAAAAAAAAAAATAAAAAAATAAATTTGTTTAAAGTGAAGAATCAATTTCTTATTATTATTACTCGTACATATCCAAATGAAAGGGATCCTTGTGTACATTATTATATGGTCCATCTGAATCTATATATCTACTGTTAACATTCCTATTGTAACACAAATATTTTAACGACACATTATACTCAACAATTTTTTGCATATTTTTCATTTCATTTTGTATATTTTTTTTCAAACAAAAATTTTTTAAATTCTTCACATATTTTCACTTCAAATGAATTTATTTTACTTTTGTACACAGATATGCATAATATAAATGGTATACTTGTATACATGAACTATATTAAATGGAATGAATGTCATCATATGAATGTTTCGTAAAATAAGAAGAAAAGGAAAATCGACAGAAAAATATTTTTGTAATGAAAATGTACATACCTAACATACTAGAAGTATAGATAGATTTAAACATGTGTGTACATATGTGTATATAAAGATCATGTAGTTAACAAGTAATGGAAAAAGGATAATGTATAGTTAAATATGTTCATGTTATCATTTGAATTTTGTTTTTTGTTTTCTCCTTTATGGTATTGTTATGTAATACAAATTATGTGTGATATTATTATGTTATTTTTATGCATTACACTTTAGTGTTATTTTTCCTTATTAACACAAGTAATGTGATGTTTTTTTTTTGTTTTGTATAGGAAGAATATTTATAAAAAAAAACTGTAAGAAATACAATTTTCCATTTCGTATAATTGCTCGAGGAAAATTTTAGTAGAAAAAAATCTTTAAAACGTGATAATAACAAATTTTGTTGCTGATGATATCACTGCCATTTTACTATGATAACAACAATCGTATTGTATTTGCTAATAAGATTTTTGTGATCAACCACAATATTTTTATTTTTTAATATTGAAAAGTTAATTTTATAGAAATTGGAAAATTTTCGCTTAATTTGAATGTTTTTTGTTATCTTTTTTTTTTTATATTTCTTAAATTTTTCAATTAAATTTCGCTCCAAATTTCAAGACTTCTTTTCTCTAGATGGCATTAACTACGAATTGTGGATTTGAGCTTTGATTTCGTGTATTCTTTTCTTCTCATACTTTTTGTATCTGAGGCTAACTTATTTCAGTTGTAATGTGATATTTAAAGTCGCAGCCATTTGCATTTACAGTATGTTCCAATTTTACAAGTAGTCTTATGCCCGATTTTTTCACTTCCAATTATCTTCTTGCTAACCTTAGCGGCAAGATAGTAAAGAGATTTGTATTTCTTCACCTCTGATTAGTACTTAGCTGCCAGCTAACTTTAGTGAAAAGATGAAGTTCTGATTATATATTTAGGTGTAACCTAACTCGATACTACCGCCGACTAGCTGTCTAATTGGAAAACATTCAAATAATTAAGCTTTACATGAAATTTTACATTGAAAATTTCGAGTATCGATTTAAAATTTTCGATTTTAGGTTTGAACTTAGCCAGTTAGCTTTGAGACTAGTTACCTAGTTAGCAAGAAGATTGTGTGAAGAAAACCAAACTGGTTGCTAGCTGCCAGCTAAATTTAGGTGGCAGCCAGCTAATCAGGAGTATGAAGAAATCGGCCATTAGTCTCTCGGTTAATGAACTACTTTTCTCTTCTCATCTTCATATTTAATATTTGTATCTGTTTAAAGTTGAAAGATTCAAAGTTTAAAAGAATGCATTTACTGAAAATGAATAGTATTCGATCTTGCAAACTAAGTATTTCAAATTTAAATTAAAAAAACAATTGTTTTCATTCTGAATGACACCATTTTCATATTTTGAACTAAAAATTTTCAAAGTTTGCATTGTAGTTTCAAAATTCGAATCGAACACAAACATTTTCTACGAGTAAATGAATGGAATGTATAACGTATATACCTAACATTTCACATGAATATTTTCATTCATAATTTATAAATCACTTGATTTTTATTTTATTCACCTAATATCTCGTACATCCATTTATTTTTTCTATTCGTTACCATTTTTTCTATAAAATTTCACTTAAGAAAATTCTATCATATTTTCAAATGGATTTTGTTTTTTTTTACATTTTCGTTGAATTTCAAAGAAAAATTTTATCAACCATCAAAATGAATGAAATCAAATAAACACACATACACAGACATTTAAATCGCTATACATAATAAATTATTTGAAAAATTTGAATTAATGAATGAATAAATGAATGAAAGGAATAACGAATGAATGAGAGTAGAAAGAAAAAAATGTTTTTATTTTTTCATGTTTGTACGTACATTTTCTGGAAAATTGTGTTAAATGAAAGTTATGTGCATGAAATTAAAAATAATAATAAATAAAAAGAAACATATTTTTTTTTATTTATATATTATATATTATATATGTATACCATTATACATCTGCCTCTTATACATAGGAAAACATATACCCACACAACTCACATCATATAAAATGTTGAATTCGAAAGAAAAAGTAGAAATATAATTTGCTGCAGTTTTTTTCTTTAGTTTTCTTTTACAATTCCTATTCATGCTTTAACATACGTACACTTACCTACATACATAAATACATACATACAAACACATACGTGAGTTTTATTTTTTATTTTTTTAAAGTTTAATTGCGATTATTCCATACATTTAAGATTTCATGATGTATACATAATTCTGTTTGTTTTTATTGATGTCGTTTTTTTTTTTGTTTTTAAAATTTTATGCTATTTAAATATTTTAAAAAAATCTATGACCGAATTTATTAATAATAATAATAAGGTATTTCTGAAAAAATTTATTTTTTCTTGTAAAAAATAAATCATTTTTATTGCTTATGTGAAATGGTATGCACGAGCACTGGAGATAGTATTATTATAACTGAAACTTTAGACACAAATTTGAAAATTTTGTTTTTTAATTTTCATGATAATCAAAATGTTAATGTAACATGATTTTATTTATCCTTCTTCTTTTTTTATAGCACTACAGCTCTAAAGTGAACCAGACCTTTCACAGAAGTGATTCCATGTATCCTTATATTTCTGTTTATCCTATATAGTGAATCTGTTTCGAGTTATCATTCAAATCCAGCGTAAATTAGTCAGAATTGTTTAACTTCTTCTAGAGCTTGTATTATAACAAAATCTTTTGATGTTTTTATTAACTTGAAACAGTAAATTTTTCCAAGTACCTAATATGTATACCTAGCTACACATTATTAGCATCCTGTATAAATACAAAAAAATAAACAGAGAAACAAACAGGAACAAAATAGTGAATGTTCTTTTTTTTTTGTTTTGCAACTTAATTATAACGTAATTATAGCAATTGAGGTTACCAACCGACATCAACTTTAAATACATACATACCAATACTTTCTGCTCTGTATACTGTGTTTATATACCCTCTATATATCCGTTTCATGTGAACATTTTATACAATTCGAGATATCATTAATGAAATGGGAATGAATGTGTTCGGATACATGTTCTACTATATGTACAGGAATTAGAAAAATTAAATGTTATACGGATAATTTGTATTTATTTCATTGTAATAAATAAATAAATAAATAAATGAAAGAAAGAAAGAAAGAATATAAAAAGCAATTTAAAAAAAAAAATAATTTAAGAATTATTTTTTTCTTCTTTTTCATAATGATAATGACAGATAAAATTTGATCAAAAATACAAAGAATAAGAAAATAATTGAATATTTGTATTTTAAAAGTGAAACGTAATTAAATGTGAAATTAAAAATAAATAAGCAAAAATACATAAATATATACGACGATATATATAGCTATTCAGTTTTGTGTGTGTGTGTGTGTGTGTAAATGAATTAAATTAAAATGAAAATTATCGAAATTATTATATGATGGTGAAAAATGATATGATAAAGTGAAAAAGTTATCCTTTTTAATTACATTCATTTTAGAGAAGGAAATTGAAAGTGAAAAAAAAAAGTAAAAAGAAAATTGGTATACTCGCTTGTACATACATACGAGTGTGTGGATTTGTATATTTTGAAAATTTATATATTGTGTAATAAGATAAGAAATAATTTTCGAAAAGAATTAAAATGGAAAATAGTATAGTGGCCGAAGAAATTGAATTAGAAGTGTATGAAACCGATGAACAGGAAGAAGGTTCGTAAAAATAATTTTCTTTTTTTTATTGTGTTATGAATACTTTCTTTTTTTTTTTTTTAAAGATTATAGTAGATATAGTGATGATGAAAAATTTATATAAGGATATGTATTAACTTCAAGAATATTTTATTTTGTTTTGTATGTATGTAATGCTGATATAAGTGAGATAAGATAATTTTAAGGTGGGAATGAATTCCTATTTGAATTGAGTTTTGTTACACTTTTTAAAGGATATACTATGTAAATAAAATTTGTAATAATATAATGAATTTATCGAAACAATTATTTTTGTAGCTAGTATTTAATAGTATTTTAGTAATAGTATTTTCTTCTTCTTTTATGGTGCTGGCCTCAGTCAAACTTCTCCTCCACTCAACCATATTAGAGGCTTTTTGCCTCCAACACCGACTCCAACCCAGTTTTTTGAGGTCAGCTTCCACTTTTGTACACCATTTCAGTCATGGGCGTCCTACTGATCTTCTGCCTTGTGATTTATTTAAGAAATCTTTTTTGGTCACGCGAGCATCGTCCATTGTCCAGAGATGGCAGTAATAATAATTATGCGTGTTTTTCAGTATGAACTCAAAACTTAAAACCATTATTGTTTTACAATTGGTAGAGTCTTCCAAAGTGAAGGCAAACCAAAATGCTTCATCAAAAAGCCTAACAGGGCTTGACTGGCTTTTCTTCTCAAACTGGGAAGGAAAAATTGCAGAGCAATAGTCAATGCTCTTAAAGGACATAATACCAGTGGAAAACATCTTGCTACCATAGGAATCATCATTCATACCTTTCCCTAAACAAACAACATAAACACCTCTGTTTTACAATTATCGTATATTTTTTTGTATGAAACAATTCGTGAATTATTACTTGAATACTATTTTGAGGAAAATATACGTGCCTTATAAAAATGCCTTTAATGAAATGAAATTCATAAATTTTTCTTAATTTTGTCTATTCTCTTTTCATATTTATTTTTTCAAAATTGTTTTAATATTTCACTGTGAAAAATGAACAAATTAACATTTTGATATTATTTTCACAATGAATTTTTGCCGGTGTATTACACAACACATGTGCAATATATGCATTTATATGCATATGATATATGTAAATTAATGTAGTACATATATTATATATCCTGATTACAATCATATTTAACCTTTTCAAATATGCAAATGAATCAAAATGAAAATGAAAACGATAATGAAATCATTTTTAGTTATACATACATATATGTACATATGAGATGAGAGTATATGTACCAAATGTCTATTTTTCACATTTATACAACTAAAATGTAAGGTGCCTCTATAATCCTCTAAATTTCAACAAAATTTTTTGATTATATTAAATTTATTCACCAATTATATTTATACATTTACGCAGACATAGGATCCTAATTTTTAGTCATGGTTTTATTCATTTTATTTTAGTTTTTTTTTGTTGCTTCATTTTTACAAATTCACTTAGTAAATTTGTTGTTTGAAGAAATATATACTCGTACAGTAAGCAAAAAATTACATATATATTTTTGTATATTTTGCCTAGAGGCGCTATAATATGATATAATTCATATATACTACATATATCCATATAATATGTACATTGTATACATGCATATGTGTATTTTATCTTTAATAACATACTCACAATCATATTGTACAATGATAATAAACATAATTTGTAATTTTCTGTTTCATAAAATAATGTTAGTGAACAAAAAAAGAAACAAAATGTATACACACACAGATCCAAAGAAAAAAATATCCTAGTTTATGTTTGACAGTTATCTATATTAATTCAATGTGCATATGCACGTTACGTACATTTATGTGTTGTTATTAAAAAAGAAAAAAAAATAAGTGATGTGATAATGATATTATTTTATTTTTGTCGTGCATTCATACATGTATACATACATACTCGTACATAATATTTTCTGCCGTTTGAACTCATCTTTATTTCATTATAATATACTTTTACATTTATTATTAATATAAATTACATTTCTATGTATGTATTTATGTGTGTTAGAATATTTTTTTTTGTGTAGTTATAAAAGAAATAATTTACCAAAGCTACAACATTTTATTTTATCACATTTGAATCGTATAAAAGATATATGTACACGTACATATTTCTACGTAAATAAAAGGATATTTTTTTTTCACTTTTTCATTCATTTTATTTTCATTTTTGTCTCATCTCATATATTTATTAGGTATATGTTTTTTATGTGTTCTATTTTTTTATGATACACAGTTTATTATTAAAATTATGTCTTCTACATTCTAGAATATGCTGATCTAGTTTAATAAATTACATAAAATTATCCTTTTATAAAGTAGGTAATAATGTAATTGTGCAAGAATTATAATTATGAAGAAAATAAATAACAAGGAATTCAAACTGTAAACTCTATAACTTTTTTGATAATATATATTTCTAAAGAGAATTGAATGCATTTATTTTAGAATAAATGAAAAATTAAAGATTAATGGAGATTTTGATTTTTGATTAATAATTTTCTATATACATATACATAAATGCAACTTTGAAATATCAGATTAAGGATTAAAGCCAATAAGTTAGAGGCTATAGAATATCATAAAAAATATTTTAAAAATATCTAAAAAATTTTACTTAAAATAACTCAATTTGTTGAAAGTCTTTGGTTATTATACATCGAAGCTCCTGTATTTATGTTGACTCTCCTTTGCTCTCCTGATACATCTGCTTTCAATCACAAAACTTTTATTCTTAATTTTTATTTTTCTCTGTTTTCTTTTTTTCTTTATTCTTCTTATTCTTTAATAGCTTTAATAGCACTATAACTCTATGTGAGCCTTTGGTTTTTCATCGAATTCATTTCTAGACTTCTTACCATCATATGTACACCGACAGTTCAACGTTCAACGCTGATTGTGAAAATGCGAACCTCTGAGTTGCTAGTGAAAAAGAAAGCTAATTTATATGATAGATCATTTTAGATATAAGATCATTTATATCAAATAGACGAAACGAGACGAAACGGATAGTGCCGTAGCGGTCGTACATTTTATCGTTTCTATTCGTTTCTACTCAATACTTATACAATACACAATTTTACTCGTTTCGAACCGTTTCTATTTAGGGCAAATTGTTGAATTGACGAAACGAGCATTTACCTTCGTTTAATTTCTTTCGTCCCGTCACGTCTATTTAGTTTAAGGCCCAACTATAATCGACATACCTGACATAACAAACATAAGAAAAAATAACGAATGTTAAGACGTAACATTTGGTTAACTATAATAACATAGATAACATACTAAACATAAGCAATACGAATTTCACAAAATGAGCTTATGGCTTATGTCACTTATGTCATGTACGCTCTCGATCGTACTGCTTATGTCGAGCTTATGTTAAACGAATTTTTAACGAATGTCGGTAATGTCAATTATAGTTTAGCTCATTGATTTGGCTGTGTTCGGCTACGACATATGTCATAGCTTATGTCAGCAATGTCGATTATAGTTCTACCTTTAGGGTCTTGCTTTAGACTGATCTGTGTTTTTTTCTCTTGTCATATTATTTTAATTTCAGTTCTCAATTGCAATTGGTGTATTTTTTACCCCTGCTCAATCTAATGAATGCTAGATGGCAGTAAAGTATATTCTGAGATATTACTGAACCAACTGAGTGGAAAATTTTTTCTTCGGTTGGATGTAAATAACTATGAGCAGAAAGAGTAAAAACAGAATTCGACATTTGAAAGCGAATACTTATTTTAATAAACTGAGAACAGGCTTTTTTTTCTCTATTGACTGCGGTCATCTATTAAAAGGGAGAAGACTACTGAGCTGAGAAAGTGACAAAAATACAACTATTATTAGAATATTTATGAAATGATCTAATATTCGAATAATACATGATAATACTTTGTGTTATTTGTTGTCAGTATAAGTAAACTTTTTATCAGCTTCTTTTTCTAAGCTGGTACCTGGCACTTATTTAAAGCTGAGTGAACTTTGGGGGTAATAAAAGTTAGAAGCAGTCAACAAAAAATTGAAAATTATTTTTCTTACTTTTTCCCATGCACAGGAATCGAACCTGCTTGCACTTCGAAATCAGTAGGCCAATTTCTCTATCGTTTATCTCGCATACATTGTTCAATAATTTTATTTAAAATAAACAGACATACTTTGGATTCAAAAATAACATCGAACATTACCTACAATTTTACGAAATTCACAGGAATTACTATAGAATTGAATTCAGATGTAACTTTAATTTTAGTAACTTTTCGTTGTTTTGAATTAATTAATTTTAAGTTAAATATAGTTTGCTTTACAGAACTTCGAAACTTACTGCACTGACAGAATGATAGTTCTTCTTATCGAAATGAATTCATCATTAATCAAAACACGAATATAATTTTCAAACAAATAAAATCTTTTATATCACTTATAATTATCTTATTTAAAAATTTTTATAAATCCATAATTTTATTAAAATCTTTAAAAGTATTTATGCAATTTATTATTGTGTACATACAATTTGTGAATAATTAATTAATCAATTAAAAGTGCTATTATTGTATATTAATTTTACTATTTTTTTTTTGTCTATTTTCAGGTACGTAAAATACATTATTCATAATTAAAAGACACATTTATTATAATTGGACAATTCCGCCTCGAAGGTATGTTGTTATTATAATTATTTTTTCATTATTTTTCTTTTACACAATATAAATGAGAAGTATGATTACCATTGAAATCCTCAAAGGTTTTTAATACTGTATGGGTGTATATGCATAAAATATTGTCTGATTAAATATGATTAAAAATTATATTTTAAGTACAAATATCTCTCTCACTTATGGAGATACTTACTTCTTACTTGTATTAAAACATAAACAAACAAATACATACATTTATAATAACATAACACTGTGAAATAGATTTTATATTTACATGTGTATATAATATAGGCATAAACATGTACATATATTTTATGTATATTTTGAAAATTTCATCATTAATTTAATTATAATAAAAGTTCAAAGAAAATATTTCAAGGAAAATATGTGTAAGGAAGATAAGTCTAGAAAAATGAGTTAACAGCAGTACGTATGTATGTACATATATTGTATTTGGATCTTTTAAAACTGATAAATTACAAAAAATATTTCAAAGGATTTTCGAAAATTCTAAATTTATAGATACCTATCTGTATCTATGTACATATCTACGTAAAACAATTTTTGCTATTATAAATTGAAAAATTTGAATAATTCTCTTTTGTGAAATCTAGAATGAAATACATTATTATTATTATATTTCTTCGAAATGAAATGAAAATATTTCATTCGTAATAATATTTTGAATATTTTTAGTTTATCGAAATTTTTCAGTTTTCTTACGCAATAAATAATTCCATAAAAAAGATTAAATGTATACCTACTCGTAGTTCATTAAAATTCCTTACGTTTGCTTTGAAAGTTATTTGCAGAGTTAATTTACACAATAATATCCAATAATAGCAGGAGATACTATAAGAAAATGAAAGATATTAAGTTAGTACAGTATTTTAGTTAGAAAAATTATTAACTTATTTTAAGGATCATTTATAGAAAATCAAATTTCGAATAATCAATCGATAGACGATTTTCGAATACTTTTGAATACTTATTTATTTTAAAAAATTTTCCATTATTCTCTGACTTAATTATTTCGTTATAAACAATCACATAAAACCACTCTAAAATGCCATCATAATAATTTTACTTCAAACTTCATTAACTTGTGTACACTTAATTAAATTTTCTCGGTATCATTTAAAAGCTTTTTCATTTAATCTGTGGAGAATTTATTAAATTTTCAAGGATAAAAAGAACAAACAAAAAACAATCCTTTTAATCCCTTCATTCTTCATAAAATTAATGTGATTCACTACATTTTTTTTTCTCTCTCACCATAGCTACATATATCCATATACAAAAACAAAATCGCCAGAATAAACTCATTTTTGTTGTTGTTTTAAATGAGAAAAAAGTTAATATAAAATCCTTCCTATAAGAGTATGGTATTCATTTTTTCATTTCAATTCATTTGTTTTTCTTTCTGTGTTTTTATTAACTTTTATAATTTCATATTTTTTCTTCTTCTTTTATTCGTGTTTCACTTTCCATTCATAATTTAAAAGAAAATAATATGAAATCGGATTTAATTATGCAATCCATGCATCTTATGTGTACTCTCTGTTTGCATATGTATGTACATAAGTACGTATCTGATCAATAGTGGAGAAATATTATTATTTTGTTTTTTATTCTTTCATAAAAACATTTTTTTCAATGAATTTATTAAAATTATTTTTTTCTCACTTATTTATATATTCTACATTTATTTAACACATACTCATACATACATATATTTTTAAGTTACAGTCTTTTATCTATTCATATCATATCTACATATATGTATGTTATATGTAGGGTTTGCCAATAAGCGCTTCAAAACTTAAAAATTAAACACAATGACAACTCCTCGGCTTCGTTGGGCTGAATGCAGTCAGTTTTTTACTACTTTCTGGCACATGTTGCGCGATAAACTTTCATTGACGTCACGTTGAATACTTTGTCTAAGATCGGGAATTGTTCTTCGGCTATTCTCGTAAATCAAAGATTTCAAATAGCCCCATAGGAAAAAGTCCAAGGGTGTTAGATCGTGCCAGTTGATATCATGATTTTTCGAAATATCTCGTCCAGTAAATTCTTCTTGCAACAAATTAGTTGTATGACGGGATGTACTACAAGTCGAACCGTCTTGTTCAAAGTAAGCATTGTTGATGTCAACATTTCTCAGTTTAATGAAAAAATACTCTGTCGTCATAATCCTATAGCACTCGCCATTCAAAGTTATTTGATTTCCACTCTCATCTTCAAAAAAAAAAAAAAATAATGCACGATCTCGCCTTCAGCCCAAAAACCGTGTATTTTTCCATGATTATTTGTCACAAAATACTGAACATAGTAATCAAAGTTTGAGCGTTCGAGTTTGACATTCCTATTGATAAATCCTTTATAAATGTGTATTCGTATACGTATATTCATTATTGTAATCATTCCATCATTATCAAAACATCATTATATCGCTATCATTATTTTTGTTTATTTACATGCTTTCAATGAGCTTTAAATCCTTTCAGTTATTTCTTTTTTTTTGTGTAGTGCAGTGTATCTGTTCATATTTCCTTTTATTTTATTTGTTAATAAAAATTAAAAACAAGCTCTGAATACACGTATAAATATAATTTTATATGGGAGCACCTGATAAACATATAATCGTATTTACATATATTATATTTTGCATCATTATTAAATTTATTATTGATTTTTAGATTTCTAAGGGTATTCATTAACTTTCATATACATTTTTTATACTCGTATCCTAGGTAAATGTGATCAATTTCGTATTTTGTATTTATTTTTGAAGCTTTGTAATAACTATTGATTACGAAAAAGTTAAATACGACATCGTAAACAAATATATATAAGAGTATTACCATGTATTACTAAACAAATTTTCGCTCTTAAAAAGAGAGTAATATATCAAAATTGTCAGCCTGATTATCTAAATTTCATCAGCTGATAATAAGATGTGCTGTAATATGTTTGTTTGCTTAGAGGGAGGTATGAACCTGAGCACTTAGACAAATGCTGTCCATTCGCTGTGTAATATATTTACGATTAGACATTTTTCTTCTTCTTTTTCGGTGTCACTCTCTACGAAACAAATTATCCCTGATCCTCCAAAAGTCTAGTACACTAGACAGCTGTATCAACGGTATCTCTTTTTCAGGTTTTTGCTTTTAATAACATTCGGGCGTCTCTCACGACCTCTTCATCCCATCGTCTGTGCTCTTGGTTCATGATTATATTAAATACGAACGTCAATTAATACCCCTTCGATTTTTCTTTTCATTTATTTACTGATGATGTGACGTTTATAATGATTATCGATGTACACAAGAAAAATGTAAAAAAAAAAATAAAAAATAAAAATAAAATACCACAAAACAGAAATATTAATAAAACATCAGTATATCATAGTATCATCATCATCAACATCATCATATGCATAGTGTATAGAGTATTGAAATATGTCAGTATATTTACATTATACTGTCTTCCATTTCCTTTATTTCGAATGTTTTCTTTTTTTTTGCAATGGAAAACTTTTTAATACTCAAATTATCAATCCGTGAAATCCTTTTCCATTTGTGTATAAATATTTATATTCTCATGTGTGCACGAATATATGTATAATGTTTATTTTATTTATTGTTTACATTTTACTATAGTATCCAGCATTTTACATTCCACAATTTATTTATTTATTTTTTTCTACTTCTCTGCTTGTGTAATACTTATTAAATGTACGCAAATATTATGAAAGTACTCGTATATACGTACTATATCGTTTACTTACCCGTACGTATACGTAAATATACATGAAAGTACATCATAAAACCACACAATTTATATACATAATTGCAGATACAGATAATAAAAATCACTCGTATAAACAAAATTTTTTAAAAAACCTATACTGTATGCGTTCTAGTTTGTTTGTTTGTTTGTTTGTTGTTTTTTTTTTGTTGCAAATACATAACATATTTTCTTCTTTTCGAATCTGTAGGTACTTTGTTATAATCCCCTTCAGGATATGGATTGATGATAACCTACATATAAACTATACTTCTTGGAACTGTTTTTTTTTTGCTATTTTTTTATTTTTATTTTTTAAAGATATGTAGTATCTACATATATGAAAACCTTTCGCAATTTCATCACCCAAAACTATTTGCTTTTATTGCAGAACAAAAAAAAAGAAACGACAACATATTTTTTTTAATGATTTTATGACATACCTGCATTCACAAAAAAAAAAAAATGATGATGACTTCTTGTTATGATCTATTTTTATAATTTGTGTATGCTACATAGTACCAAAACGATTTGGATCGTTTAATTTTTTTTTAATAATAAAAAATATCCTCCTAAGAATACTCACGTACATACGTACATATATATGCACGTATCAGTTTATATGAGTATATAGTAAAAAGCAAAATAATGATTTTTGACAAACTAGAATCAATTTACGATTATCCTTGCAAAGTTTTGTTATCATTTTATTCACATTTTGACATGAATTTTAAACAATATTTTACCGTATAATTATTATTATTATCATGATTATTGCTGTCATCATTTCTCTCTCATCATTCTATTCGTAGATACATTATACATCGTCTTATTGTCATGTTATATTCTCTTGAGATGTACTCACGTATTTATGGAACTGCGAAAAAAAACTAATGGAAAATTTGGATTTTTTTAGTTCAATTTTTTTTTCAGAGTTTATTCTTTTAGTCATCATAAATTTTTGCTACTCTTATAAGAAGTTTTTTTTTTTTGGAGATTTTTATTATTTAACCGTTAATGTTGAGTACCATTCAAATAAAATTAAGAAAAATATATTTTAGGTTACCTTCAAGTAGTAGCCACCTCTATATAATCTCTTCTTGAAATTTTAATTTTTGTATGTCTGTACACGAAAATGTATACTGAATGTCTTGATTAAAAAAAATGTCCTTTTTAAAATATATGAATTTTGAATTTCATGCAAAAAAATATTTCAATTTTTCGATCCATAATTTTCATTATTACAAGAAGATTTATCAAACTCGTCTATAAAGGTATGTATATTATATTTTACAATTCAGCCCAGATTACGAGCAAGATTCGATGGTATTCATAATTAAACGTAACCTTTTCTTCATATATGACGCTACAGCCCAAATCGAGCCTTGGCCTCTTCTAACAATTGACTCCGGCCTTTTGCCTAACATTTGCCTTCTATTACGTGCTTCTACCCTCCAATTTCTCACCGGCGAGCAAATACCCGCCATCGTCTCGTACTGCATCTTCCCATCTCTTACTTGGCCGTCCAACTGAGCGGTTTCCAGTGAACGAAATTGCAAGAACCTTTTGAAGTTTACGGCTTTCAGACATTCGTATTATATGAACATTCCCATCGAAACGTAGATTACCGTACGTCGTTATATCGAAACATTGGTATTGGTATACAAGTTTTTAACATAATTTTCCCTATCGTAAACTTGACTTTAAAAATACAACCTAACCTCAACCTCAATCTAATTCTGGATTAATCTGGGCTGAGTAGAAAAAAGATAGCACTGAATTGTAAATGTACCTTAAAACTGTTCATGAATATAGATAAGAAAATGGATCGACCCGACCGACCGCAAACGTGAGTGTGATTGTTAAATTTGTTCCCTAACATTTTTTGACCTTTCTATCGTGTTGAACACTTTCATTAATTGCATTCGAACTGATTGAATCGAAACTAATTTGGGTGGAGATTCATTTTTTTTAATTCAATTTTAAAACTCAATTAATTTTCCGTTTTGTTATAGAAAATGAAAAAAAAAATTGATGAAAAATGAAAATCAATTTAATTTAAATTTTCATGCGGGAGCATAAAAACATTTTCAATTTCAAAACTCTTTAAATTATTGATTTTTTCTCGTTCTCGTAATTTTTTTCGTTTTCACAATTCTTCATTTCTAGTATTTTTCTTATTTTTTTAATATTTTGTTTTTTGTTTATCAGAGCATAAGTACGAGGAGTAAATGAACTGCGAAAGCAATAAAATATTGAAAATTCAATGAAAAAATACATATTCGTTCTATTAATCATTTTCATTTTTTCTATTTTCGAATTATGTATTCTTTATGTACTGCTATACATACTGATAATACACAAGTGTCCTTTTATAAAAAAAAAATTGTTGTTAGTGACAAGCATTGATGTATACAATGTACTGTGCAATATTTCTATTTTAAAATATAAACTGCATCCTTATTTTTTTTATATTTTCTTTTTTTGCAAAATTGAAAAATTTCCTTATATTTTCACCTCAAGTTTTCTTGTTTTAAAATTTTCTTGAAATTTTTTGTAAATAAAAAAAACTAAAAACAATGAATAAAAATTAAGTACAAAGAAAAACTGCAAGAAAAAAGGAATGAAAAATACGAGAAAAGAAAATACTAGTATTGTGGTCTGAAAGTAATGACAAAGTATTTTAAGATAATAATAATGGTCTGGTCTTTATGTTTGTAGATCGAAGAAAATCTAGAGAATATACAGTTTGTACGTATGTGTGAATGTACATTTTTGTTTATTTATTATTTATATAAAGTATTTTAAAAGGTGATATAACAGAAGTTGATAGAAAAAATTCAAGAAAAATGACATGATAAAAAAATATATAAATAACAATGTTTTTTTTTTATTCATTTTGCAATTTAGTTTTCATTTATTTTACCAATATCCTGAAGCAATATACTCGTATAATAAGAAATATGTAGATTTTGAAATAATATAAAAACTGTTCTATAAATTATATTTGTATGTACGATTGATGTGTACACGCGAGAAGTGAAGAAAAATAACAAATCGATTTTATATTAATAAAATATTTATTTATGCATTGTTCTTGTAATAATATATTTATATAATTAAATCACACAGATATAATTATTTCACACAGATATAAATATTATTATACAATCAAATTACAAAGACATAAATATTATATAATTAAATCACACAGACTTAAATATTATACATCTGATCACAAAGACTCCATAAAAATTAATAATTAATGTTTATTACAAAAACTTAATAATGAAATTAATTTCTAAGAATACTTGATTAATCATTTATAAAAGATTACTTGATTATAATTATATTTTATTTATAAAATATTTCTTACAGATTCGGCCATCCTGCATTTAATTCGGCCTCGAATTATCTTAAATTCTGATCATGCTTATACTTACGCGTATACCTATACACTAATATAAATTTTGTTAAGAATTTTCTGAATACTTCGAAAATTTATGAAAATAAATTAAAATTTTATTATCTTCAGTACAAATTGTTTTCGTCTCTCTCTTTTTTCTTTCATTTTCACTTAAAATTTTCCTTATTTTCGACCAGTATCATAATATAAAAATATCCGTAAAAATTAGTCAGGAAATAAACATTTTGAATATTTATTATTTATTAGGTTATGGAACAGACATTCGAAAAAAGAAAAGTAAAAATTAATGAAAATATTGTCTATTTTTAGATGATACTGAAAAGCAAACACGAAATTTTACTGCGTTTAAATTAATGTGAATACTAAAAGAAGGCTAGACCTTTTTAGTCCTTTAGGTTTATTCTTTATAGTTTTCTATTGCAAAATTTCAATTGTTTACGGTCCCATAAGTGAGAGCTACTATTTATTTTAGAATAAATTTGAAATAAAAATTCAAAAAAAAAAAATAAATAAATAAAAAATAGTTCCTTTTAATAGATATTATATCCATAAAATTGTGTATAGAAAACAAAAAAAAAAAAAGGATTAGAAAAAAATAAAATCCAAATTTCATGGTTGAATGACACACACACACTACATTATCATTTTCGAAACAAATTTTTTTTTTTTTTATCTAACGACTAACTGATAAGGAATAGGATAATTTTCAAATTTATTGGAATTATTTTGCCAGAAATTTGATCACGAAGTACGTTTTCGAATAAAAAATAAATTTTATTGTCAAACTATTGATTTTTTATCGAAGGAATTTTCAAAATTTGAACAACAGATTTGAGGATATAGATGTACACAACATACATATTATGTTTTGATAAGTTTTGACAACCAATTAAAATATAAAATTTATTTTTTTAATTTTTTTTGCCAATGACACATATAAATACTAGAAACATTGACAAAATAATTGACATGAAATTATCCTTTTGTATTTTGATTTCGTTTCTATTCTTAAATTGTAAATTTTTTTTTTTGGAAATTTCAAATTGAAATTTTGTCTGAAACATTCATAACAAAATTAAGTCAGAATTTTCCACCAAATTATCTGAAACAAGAATCGATACAACTCCTGCAGATGGTAAAATGATTTTTCAATTATCAGTCAATCATCCTATTTTCATGTGGATCGAACTAAAAAAATTATTTAGAAAATTCTTTCTATACCTTCTTTCCTGTTTTAATTGAAGTTTTGATTTGAAGTTTTTAAAATTTTTTCATGTGAAATAAATTTTCTGTGCTTTCAAAATTCTGATATTCAAGGAGCTTTATCCATCTTGAAAACTCTCTTTAATCTAATAGTATATGTGAAAGGAATCTTAAAATAAATGTATGCCTTTTAATATTGAAGAGAATTTACATAAATATAAGTATGTAATGCATGTTACGTCTTTATGATATTATTTATCAAATATATGTATAAGTTTATGTATTCATAACGTACTAAAATTATCCTTTTTGTTAGAAATCCCATGAGTACATTTTTATACAACACATATTTTACAAGAGATTCTCATAAAATTATTCAGTATATAAATTCACGTATATACTTTATCCTTTTTACTAAAATGTCATGTATAGAGCGTATTAGATATAAAAAAACTTATGACAAATTTTATAAATTTCATTTAATGAAATGATCTCATTATGTATGTGTTTAATGTTTGAACTATGTGTTTACATACATTGAACCAATTGAACCCATAATTTGTATACATTCATATTTTTGATTTGTTTTTTATTTGTTGATAATTCTTATCACTTGTTTACGGTGCGATATTCTTGTTTTACGTCAATGTCATTCAAAAGGATAAAGTTCATATATTAATTGAGGTTTTGTAATTTTTATCTTATAGACCAAGAGCCAGCGACGTATTTTGTATTGTCATTTCAAAAGTCATGAAAATTTCCACACTAAATCTTATATACCTGCTGAACAATAAAAGTTACTTCTGACAATCCTCTGTGGCCGTTATGTACTACCCTGAAATTACAAAGAGGATAAGAAATAAAATTCAATTTTGTTAAAGTATCAGTCATGAATTTTCAGGAGATTACTTTCGATAATATTCTCTATTTATAAAAATTATTGCCACAACATTTCCATGTAATATAGGATAGCGTGGAACTTTTCATGACTTTTATTCTTTTAATTACATAATTATAGATACTTTTCACAGTTTCATTTAAAAGTTGTGCCAGTTGTATGCCATTTTTTGTTGTTGTATGCGAATATATTTGAGGATTTATATTCGGAATGATATCTAATGAAATTTTATAAACCATACGTGAATTTATATCGACAAAGTGACGAAAAATTTTAAAGAATTTTCTTATTGGGAATTGTTTAAATATAAAAAAGATTGTAGCAGAGTACGTCCACTATGCTATCATTGATTACATTACTTTCAATGAAAACTATACTCAATTATTATCTTGAATGCTATGTAATTAGTGTAACAGAAGTCAATTTTTGCAAATCTATCGTGTAAAATATAAAATTACCGCCCTTTTAAATAATATTAATATTGCCTCTGTTATCTGATAGATTTATGAAAACAAAAAAAAAAAAAAAATAATTATCGTAACCGTTCGTTATGCAGAAAATGTCACATAAAGTTATATTGCTTATACAGGAGTAAGTTATACAATGATTGATTTTATTCATGATAAATTAAGTATTTATATTTATATATTATTCAAAATATGTACGAGTATGTATGTATTTATCTGTCTATCTGTCTATGTAAACTAGAGAATCACTCGAGTTCATAGTTTAATGACATAAAATCTTTAGATACTGACTAAATTTTATATAAATAAAATTTCAAGTACATTATATAAATAATACTTAACTTCATCTTTATACATACATAAATACATATAATGCACATATGCATATAATGTATGTAGATGCAAAAAAAAAAACCATGTAAAGTTTATTTATGTTTGATGATTGCTAGTTCTATGCAGTTAATTAAAATATTGAAGCACATTTATGTATAGAGATAACCTAACGTATGTATAATGTACATACGTAGTATAAATAAATATATGGTATCTAAAATCTAGTATTTACAAGTATTCATTCTATACATGTATAAGTAACATAAATGTATATGCATACATAATATATGTAGCATATTTATATATCCTTATTGTGAACGAATATAATAACGAATATCCTTTATCTGATACATGTACTATATTTCTATTATAAATACACAATTGAACTTTACTATACTTTTACACATTACGAAATAACAACATTATTTATAACAATATAACTACAGGATACATACATATGTAACATTTATGTAAGTTTAGGTGTATATTTTGTAATTTTTTTTTGTATAAGAGCAGACATGCATACATATACAGATGTTTAGAGAGATGCATATATAAGTATAATATCCATATATAAAAGTCAAATATTGTTGAAGATTTTTCCTATTATCTAGATACTTGATGAAACTTGTATGGGCATCGTGGGTATTACAATGTTAGTAAAATGTATATAAGCACGTACAACGTATATGTACATACATTCTTTACGTACATACATGTATTCGTATGCGGTATGCAATTCAAGTGTAATATGTATTCGAAAATGTAATCAAAAGTTTTTGAATTTGCTTAAGTACACTTTAGGTGTACATATATCGAATACATATATATATATACAAATATGTATACAAATACACATTATATGTGAACATATATATGTACGTACATATACAGAGTTTTAGTATAGGTACACACTTTACATTTAGTTGCAGTTCTATATTTACATATGAATGTATACTCTCTACTCTAGTTTGGGTAATGAATAGTTTAACTGGTAGATACATAGGTACTATAGGTAGGTGTTGGTAGCTACATACATATATACTACTCGCAAAAGTAAATATACGAAAATGTTGATGGAATTGGAAAAATTGGCTTTAGGATAAATATGGATGATACGAAAGAAAAAAACACTCATACATCCATGTAAATATACAAAACACACTAAAATACACATATATATATAAATTCAAAAAAAATTTACAATTTTAAAATTTATTTAAAGTTAAAAAAGGAATATACAGTACAATAATTCATTTACAAAATATATAACAGGATCCAATGCAATATCATTATAAACCGCATATAAGAAATTTCTTAAACATACAAACATACATACTATATATAAGAGAATCTATAATCTACGCATACATGTACAAATATTTATCTGTATTTAAATATAAAAATTTTCCAATTTTATATTAGTGCATGTATACATATAGAAGTTATTTACTCTGTGTTTCTGTTATCATCGATAACGTTTATGTACATTTACGAAAATCTAAAACTGCATGCATGTAGGAAACAGGAAGGATGCTTTCAAAGAGGCTATATATGTACATTACGTATACAATTTTGCTAAGAGAAAAAAAAATCGTTTTAAAGTTTAAAAAAATGTATGTAGATGTGTATAGTTGAATATGAGAATATTATGTCGATTGATAGATTAATGTGCATATATATGCATACGAGTATAGTAGAGTATATAAATAGTTGACCGGTTTTAGTTAATTTTTGGACCAATTTTTGGACGAATCGAATATTTACTCTTACACAAGTATATTTATTTATATACTTATTTTATATAAAAAGTTACAGTTATTTCATTTTAAAAATATTTACATAAGATGTCATCTACTTGCAAAAGTGTGTCTATTCCTTTTTATACTATTTTGAGAAAACCAAAAGAATGTTTTTCCTTCATAATAATATAAATTGCATTATGTTTTCAGCTGGAAATATATATACAGGGTGTTTTGCCTCGGGTGGTACACCAGCAAACAGTAGATAGGTCTCACCGAGACAAAAAAAAAATCGTACTATAGGGGTGGGTAGTCTCAATAACCGTTTATCCGCTAGAGGGCGATGAAGATTTTTCGCACTTACTCTACGAAACACCCTATAACAACTACGGTGTACTAGCTAGAAGAAAGTAGTCTAAGAAAAACCTGTAGAAAACTTCCCCCTCTCTCTAATGACACCTTTCATGCTTCTCCAGATTCTTTCTTTCAAGAGTTATTGTGTTTCAAAGTCAGAATTTAGTGATATTTTGCCATTTTCTTCAGAGAAAATAAAGGCTGTGTAAGTAAAGCGCCCTCTAATTACATTAGGAAGAAGTCAAAGATTTTTTGTTTGTCTTGATGAGACCTATCTACTGTTTGCAGGTACCTGCACTAATACAATTTTAAAGGGCTTAGAAATGAAAATGGAAATAACTAGATTTACGTACATATATAAAAAACAAGAAAAACTATAGAAATTGACATTAAAAATTTTTTTTTGAAAAATTGAATAGACACACTTTTGCAAATAGACGACAAATATTACGTACACATAAATGTATGCTTGTTTGTAAATTTTTTTTTTTTTTATTATTTTATTTAAAAAAATTTCTCGATTGATATTTATTTATGTGACAGAATAAAAATCAGAACGCATTGAATATATTTTGTTTGTAATTATTTATTTAATGTTGCTACTGTGTCTTGCATTATACGCATATTAATCGTTATATCCATACATACAAAACGAGAATACATATGCATGTACAATATTGATAATATACTTAGTTGTGTGGTAATATTTACCGAAGCAATGACATAAAAACATTAATTTCATGTTACATTGTTACACAAATAAACATATTATATTCAGTTCGAATAAAAAAAATTCTAAATAAAATACATTTGGTAGGAGATTAATTTCGATGAATTTAGGTGAACGTGAACAAATGAGCTGAAAATGCAAAAAAAAAAAACCAAACACGAAAAAAACAATACAAACAATATTAAAAACATAAAAAATACAAAATAAAAACGAATCTAGAAAAAACGTAAAACAAAAAACAGTCAAATAAATTGCTGGTAATTTTGAATTTGATTTGTGATATAAATTTGTAAAAAAAAAAATCTCTCATTAAAATATTTGTACGAATATATACGGAAGCATATATGTATGTATGTGGTCACATATGTCTGTAGTTTATGCAGAAATGAAATTAATAATTAATGTAGTAGAGAAGTGCTAAAAATATAATTGCAATCACTTAAACAAATTTTATTTTATGATTTTTTTTTTGTTTATATTGCACATGGAAAATTGAATTTTTTTTATCGTAGATTTCTGATCCAATTTATATTCCAAAAAAAAAAAAAATGAAAAAAAAAATGAAAATTATAAAAATGAAAATTAAAAAAAAAATTAAAAACACAATGAAAAATCACTTAAATTAAAACGGAATGCCTGCACAAACTGAATTATAATGACATATTATCAAACTTAATTAAACAAATTTTTTTTTACGATTTATTTCATTTATTTACGAGTATTTATGATATTATTAATTGAATGTCCTTGCAATTAAATTTATGATTTTTATATAATATTTTACATAATGATATTTTATTTATAGTTTTACTAAAACTTTTTTATTTTTTTTTTTAAATTTTCCTCATTTCATGTTTTCGGTATACAAAAAAAAACATTCAAAAAAAATTTTTTTGCTCATAAAGGATATACAAATTAATATGAAAATAATCAAATTTTTTTCGTTATTTCAAAATCAAATTGAAATTTGTAAAATTCGTTAACATAAAAAAAAGTTTTCCATTAATTGTTTGTATGTTATGCCATCTTTTTGCTATTAGATGAATTTATAAATTTCTATGTTGTAAGGATTTCAAGGACATTAAAGGACATAAGGACATAGATAGATAGATATATGTATCTACACACCTACACCATATATTTTTTCGAAAATAATCCGTTTTTTATATTATCCTGGAAAATATTTGAAAAATTGTTAGAAAAGTTAAAGTTAAAGCTTTTAGTTTCGTGTACTCGTGTATTAATGATGAAACAGAATTATAAAAATTACCGATTCACATTATTTGTAGGTTCAAAAGAAAAAAAAGCTTCATAAAAAGGATAAATAATTTTGTAGGTGTTGAATTGATGGATTTTGGAGGATTTTTATCCATAGGTTTTCATATTAGAACTTTTAAGCTTTTAAAAATTTCACTTTAATGCCAAAAATTGCAAAAATATATTTAAAAGTTCATGTACAATACATACATACTCGTCTGTATATATATATATTTATAAATCTGTATACTCTATACATATGTGTAGGAACGTTATTATTTGACACTCTAAAAATATAGGTAATAACATTTTTATTTAACATGTCCTAGGCAATTTTTTATACATTATAACCGCTGGGAATTAGGTCAAAAAATATACATAAAATGATGATTAGTGTGTAGAGCAAAAAGCTTATATTTCCTAGTATATAAAGGAGTGTAAAATTTTTGGAAAGAACATAATACATACATTTATATAGAATGTAATGACATATATTTTACTCATACAAATGCAGCTGATATTTAGGTAGGATTTATAGGCATAGAGGTATCATTAATAAAGATGTTATATGCAACTGTTTAATATGAAAATGAGAAATTTTATATTTTTAATATTTGAATATTTCGAGAATATTTTTACACAAATACCAATATATATGTCCGTATCTATATACGTGTATGTATGTATATGAAACAATTTTTGTATATTTGTATTTGAAAGGCTTTTATAAAAATTCAAAAATAATATGATGATAAAATGAAATTAAATGTTAAAGTTGAAAAATTTCATTTCCATCGGCTTTTATGTAAGAGGTTATTTTTTATCATTTTGAAATCGTATACAATAAAAGGTACCTACCCGGGAAAAATTTCAATAATATGAGAGAGAGCTATAATCACAAACACGTGAGAAATATACATCCATAAAACTGTACATATACACATGTATAAATAATTATTATTCTCTAGGTGTAGCAATTCAAGACTAGGTCATTATATGAATATTATTATTTATGCAACGATTTGAATGTATTATGCATATATGCACGGCACCACGGCACAGGCATGATTACTTAATTGTTCGGAAATAAAAATTTTTTAATTGTCAAAAATTTTATTAATTTTAAATTTTAAGAAAAAAAAAAGTGTTGTGTTATTGCATCCTCCTCTCCAATTTGATTGATTGTTAAATTAAATGTAATTTTTGATTTTCATATCATAAACAAATCGTTTACAGAGTACTCGTATCCATTTGAAGGAAATTTTATGCACCATTTATAAATTAACTCGTAGGTATATACATATATGTAAATCTCAAAAGTCTAATTGCTTGCAGTTTACTTTTGAAATTGCCTTTTACACTATACTATAAGCATTATAATATGAATTTTATAGTAAAACAAAATATGTAACATGCGCATTATACATTCGACTATATGTAGACAAGACCAACATCAATACAGAATCCTTTATTAAAAATATAAGAAGAAAAATAAATAACAGATGCTTTTACCACATTCATGAATATCGCATCATATCAGTTAAATCAACCATGTCCTTTCTGGTATTAAGTATATACAGATCCTTAAATTCCATCAGAGAAATTTTCAATTCTCTCTCTCTCTCTCTCTCTCTCACAATATAATTAATATATGGTACATATACCCAGTATTAGCATAATAGGACCAACTAACACATACATTATGTAAAAAAACTAAAAGTAGGACATGCTCCTAGAGTAATTTTTTTTTATTAAATTGTCCTAGATGATTTTATTTATTGTTACGAAAATGTAAAGTTTTTTTTAAAAGCTTAATGGAAAGATATTATAATTTTTTCATCAACTTATATACCATTATCCTTTTGATGTTATCCTCTTAATCGAAGCATCATATGGTATAGAATTTTGTATTGGGAGTGGCTTCAGGTGGACAAAAAGCTTTTTCAAGAAATCAAAATTATGATTAATTTTTGCCTCCAATGAAGATGCTGTGCGTCGTAGTATGTAAACAGTGGCGGCATAAAAATTTGGATACTTTTTGTTTTTTGAAGAAAAATTACAGTAAAATTTTGAATTAAATTGAAGTTTTGAATACTGCAGTGATCATGATATCTAGAGGGGATAAAACCGGTAAAATACTACAAATATATTTTTATTTATCTGTTATATATAGCCTTTTATTCGCACTATACGAGTACAGATTATTTAATTTCTCCTTTATACTCTACAAGCTTTTTTATTTTTGAACTTTTTAATTTCTACATTAAAATTAGGAGATGTTCAAAATTATCCTAAAATGGGTACATTTTCTTCTACATATAGGTGTGTCAAGTTATAATAATATTTCTGTGTTGAAAATTGAGAGAGAGAGAGAGAGAAATGTTAAGGATGCTGTAAATTCTGTATGTATACAAGTACAAAATTTATTCATCCGAGTACCTACCTATACCAACATCATCATCATCATCATCATTATCATCATTATCATCAGTATAAAGCCAAGAAGCAGAGAAATATTTAGAAGAAAAAAAAATTTTTTTTTATAATAAAAAAGTACATACAGATTGAAATCTGGTGATGAAAATCATATTAATTCTCACCAGGATCTAAAAAAATTCTTTTTAGGATACTTGAAAGTCCCAGTTCATTTTTAGTCGAGCGCTGAATTTACAATCCGTTTGAACTTGTACATTGCGGGCACCATAATTAAATTTATAAAATCATATTGAAATTGATATTTCACAAAAAAAAAACAAACAAACTATCACAGTTTATTTTATTCATTTAATAAAATAAAAAAAAAAAACACCTAGAAAATAAATTTAAAAATTCTTATCAAAAAAGAGGATTGTGCATTTTCGATATTTTAAACTAAAAAAAAGTTAAAGAAATTTTATTGAAAATTCTGTACATAAAATTGTATAGTGAATAAAATCTTTGTGAAAAAATTCTATTTTCGTGTGATATATTGAATTCATTTTGATTTTTTTTTTGTGTTTTTGTTTTTCTGTTTTTACTTGGTTTTTTTTTCCCGATTTGTTTTCGTTATTCGGAAAAAATATAAAAATCTAAATAAATAGGATTTTTTTAAAAAAATTATTAACTAAAATTTAAAAGAAAAAAAAGAAAATAAAAAGGAAAACTTGTAATATTCATAATAAATCTATATAATTTGTATAGTATATGTACTGTATATGTTACATGAAATTATACATTTTTTCTGGGTTACAAATAATGTGTAAAATAAAAAATATCCTTTACGAATAAAAAACTACATAACATATACAGTTTTTGTGTAATATGAAAATAAAATTATACCGCTTGCTATTATAAAGTTGCTAAAGAGGAAAATAAAAAACAAACAAAAAAAACCATAAAAAATTATCAAAAACAAAATAAAAGTATATAAGGAAGAAACATTTAAAAAAAAAAATTCTATATAAATACACATAGCTATATGTATACAAGAAAATAATAATAATAATAATAATAAAAATAATCAGTTTTCTATTGTTATGAATTGAATTAAAAACAAAAGAATAATAAAATGTAGAGTGGTTCATATTATGTGCTTCAAAAATAATATATAATGTACGTATAGGTATTACTAGTATGTATGTACGAATTTAGATACATACTCATATAAGAAGCATAAGTAAGAAAAAAAAATATTTTTTTAATGACATTGCAGGATAATCATAATCATCGCTACGTCAGTGTCAAAAAGTAGCTTTTTTTTTTGCATACATATAATAAGTATGAATAATAATAATAATAATAATAATACGAGATACAAGTATATGTAGATAAAATACAAAAAAGTTCTAAAAATAATACATATAGATACATACACATATATCGTGTATTCCATACATATATGTATGTGTATTTATATGATAGATATTGAAAAACCTATAAATAGGGATAATAAGAAAATTACAAAAATATAAAATTTATTTTAAAGAATAAAAATGAAAATAATAAAATAAAAACCTAAATAAAAATAATGTAAAAAAAAAAAAATAAATATAACACAGTTTCATTTTGAATTATTGTACTACAGTAAAAGTATAGATAGTCAATATATACTAGTATAGGTATAGTAAATATAGTAGTAGTAGTTGTACTAGCAGTACTTGTAAAATCAAGAAGAAGAAGAAGAAGAGAAAAAAAAAATAATAAAAAGAAATGAAAATTAAAATTACAAAACATTTTCCCAACTCATGTCTATAGATATATATACATAATCGAAGTATAAGAGTCGCTTTGTATGTGAATGAGTCTCCCAATACATATTTAATATAGTAGGTATCTCTCGCAATATCAGCACATACATATACACATTCAATAGAATACATAAAAGTATTCACTTTTCATTGTATATTCTCATATATACAATAAAAGAAAATTCTTCATTTTAATGTAATCGTGACATTTATTTGTGTTCCTCGTACATGCATAATGTAGTACTGGAAGTACACATACATACACATATGTATTACCATAATAAAATTTCATCTCAAAATACTTAAAAAAATTCCAGTATATCCTTTTATGTATACTGGCATCGTAAAATTACTTGTATGTATTTTGAAAGATATGAAAATTATTTGTTCTATTTTGAATGTTTCATTTTCATTTCATTTTTATCATTAATTTTCTATATAACTCGTACAGCTGCTGTTGCCATTATACATACATACATATATGTATCATTTTATTTTTATATTTTCATTTACTTTATTAAACATGTATGTACGATATAATGTATGTATTTCTCAATAATATATATTATGATCCTTTATTTGAAGATTTAGAAAAATGAAACATTTTTATTATAAATTTTTCTTTTTTATACATATGCATAGCGATACATCAATATATGTATGTATTTAAATATCTTCACATAAAAAAGTTTTTTTTACTTTTTTAAATTAAGGTGACATATGTACCCAACGCATACACTATTATATAACGATGATAACGATGCTGCTTATGATATATTGTGTACAATTAATAACAAAAAATTTTTTTGTAGATGTATAATTTATAATACCTATACCTTTTACCAATACTGATAGATGATAAAATTTCTGATGAGAAAATTTTTTTTTTGTTTGTTTATTATATTCTTTGAATATGGATAGGTAACATCTATATTTTATTTCGAAACATATTCAAACGTATATATGTATGTAAATGTAAGTAGATGTGGTAATGTGTAAAAAATATGAGTTTATTATGAGTAGAAATTTTCGTATACATTTTGTTTTCATTTCGAAAAATCGATGTTAGAATATTATAAGAAATATGTACATATATAAATGTATAGAAGAATATTATTGTTTTCTGTTTTATTTACACATCTCATATTTTATATGTTTGATACATTTTCTTTTAATTTTATTTTATATTTGAAGTAAAAATTAAAATATACATTCACAATGATTGTAATCATTGCAAATGTATTTTTGGTATTCACATATACATATACGAGTAATAACAAACAATCAGAAAATATCATAAGTCTATGTAAGTTTTAGAAAAGTATTAAGTATTAAGTCTATTTAAATTTTATTGTGTAGGAAGAAAATTTTATTTAATTTTTCTTTGAATTTTTGTTGTTTTCATACTCACATTTTGGTATAAATACAATCTGTCAAAACAGTGAGAATATTTTTAGGTTAGGAAAATACATAATTATAATGTTTTGCAAATTTCATGTGAAGAAAATATTTAATTTGAATTTTAAAAAATTTATTACTTAGTTTTATTTTGTGGGAATAGGATTTTGGAAATAAATTAAAAATTAATTTCCTAAAAATTTTTAAACCAATTTTTTTAGTTGTTTGTTTTATTTTGAAGTGCTAATTTGTAGGATGGTTTTTCCTGAATATTATAATTATAAAATTATTAGATATGACCATTCCTTAAAGGGTTTTCAAAATGTTTTATGCATTTTCGATAATCATTCTATTTTCAACAAAAAATTACTCTTTCACTTTAACTTTTGTATAATTTGGCATAAAAATTTAGACCAATAAAACCCATAAAACCCATAAAAAATAATTCCAAAAACATGTTTCACATAGCGAAATTTTGTAGTTTGAAGAAAATGATTTATTTTCGAGTTTATCATCGAAAAAATTTGATGGTGATGAGAATAAATTCGAATCTACAATCTACAATTCTGATGTTTTATTCTTTATACTTGAAAGAATATTAAGTCAAGATTCAAACTTTAGATCCACAGTTAAAGATAAAACTGGATTACAATTCTCTGCTGGGCCATAATGTCTAGCTGTAGTTACGACTAAAGTTAGTTACGCACGTTCTGAAGTACTGCATGCGATTAAAACGAATAGAATTTATTGCTGATTGACTAATTTAGTAGTGACTGATTCAAAAAATGTCAAATTTCAAAGTTTTCAATCACAAAACTAAAATGTCAATCTGTAGCGCTGTAAATTAAAAATTTGTTAAAGACTGACAGCAGCTGAACACACTCTGTTGTTAAACATTAATGCTGCTTATTCAATGCAGTAACTTCAGCTTCGACTTTGACTTTCGAGTAGTAAATAGAAGAGTAGCTGTCAATTCTACTGCATTGAATATAGAAGCGGCTTAATTTACAATTGTTTCAAACTTTGCTGCATGCTCCAGCCGTTTAACTAAAGCCACACATTCTGTTCCAGCAGCTATTTAAATAATTCCAAAAACAACTTTTAAGGAAGATAATGATTTTTTTACTGTAAGTAGACCGACTTTATTCTTGAGTTTCGAACAAGACGTGTATTGCATTCGTGAAATTTTATTCAATTCTTTCTTATCACCTTTGTACACCAAAGTATGTAATATGGTAATGAACCCACATTATAAAAATTGTCTGTAGGCAAATCATTACGATAAAAAATTTCATAAATTCTTATTCCTTGACATATTCATAAAATGACAAAACAGAAAAGAAATGCAAATGAATCGAAGAACATTATCAAAATATTAAATAATTTTTATTTCATATCAAAAATATTTATTTAGCACTTGTGTGGGTATATAATAAGGACATTTTGATTAAAAAAAAAAGTATAGAAAAAAAACCTTCTATTTTTCTACTCTGCAATACGAAAACCTAAATTTTAAGTTGAATTTTTTCGTTGATGATATTTTTTTTTTGTTCATTTGATGATTTTTGGTTGGTATACTAGTATATACGAAAGTTTCTGTTATGTAATATAACGCCCCTATTTTCATATTTTATACTCGTACTACACATAAATATATATGTATGTATGTGCATATAAAATTTTTTATAGATCAATCGAAAACGAAAAACTTTCTTGGAATAAATTCAACAAAAATCAGAAAAAAATAAGAGAAAAAAAGAGAAAAAGAAAAAACCTAAAAATAAAATTCAGAATATCAACGCAAAGTTTTGATGTAAAATTTTTTACCTTTGCATAAATACATTCTCATAAAGTACTCCTATTATACCGATACCGAGTATATCATACGATCGATGAAGAAACTGATGTTTGTGTGTACGTTTAATTAAAAAAAAAAATTTTTTTTTCAATCCAAAAACAAATACTAACCAACAACAAAGAGAACATTAATTTCTGGCCGGCGATTCTATAAATTTTCACTTAAATTTTAATTGTTCTTCAAAAAAGTTTTACGTAAGTATACGTATAGAGCATCGTACATTTTTTTTGGTTATGCGAATGCGATTAACTTCATTTAACTTTTCCTCTATAAAATCCTCTATGTATATTTATGTATTGCTATGCATATTATCATGCATACACATTTATAATCATTTACCTTGCTTCAATATAAAACTAGTTAAAAGTTCTATTCTTTCATTATTTGCATAATAATGCAAAAGTCGAAAAAAAAATAATAATTTATTTTTTACTTTTTACGAGTTAGTACTTATAATACCTTCAGTTCTATTTGTTCGCTAAGTACATATATACGTGAAGGTTGTAATATGTGCATTTGTAGAATGAAGAAAAATTTTTTAATAAATTAAAAAATAATTATCCATAATAATATGTACCTACAAATATGCAAGTTAACTATAATATATTATACTCGTATTATGTTCGTATAATTATGATCCTGTTCAATACTTTTAATTATATAATCTCTTCACCTATATACATATACATTTGTACTTACCATTCTCTTTTTATATACCGTAAAGGAAGTTTTAATTTAAATTTCAAATTTTAATCTTTTCATAAGGTGGGTACACTCATATTCAATCGTACTATACACACATAAATTATTATACTAATGAAAAATTTTATCTTTATTTTTCATTCTCCTTTTGGTTTTTGTTGTTTTTTTTTTTTAGTTTTCTCGATAACATTTTAAATATATTTTCTTTTACTACTCACAGACAACAACAGTAAAAATCTCACAAATTCAATAAAAATGATAAGAAAGAAATGAGCAAATTTTAAAGGTAGAACTATAATCGACATTGCTGACATAAGCTATGACATATGTCGTAGCCGAACACAGCCAAATCAATGAGCTAAACTATAATTAACATTACCGACATTCGTTAAAAATTCGTTTAACATGAGCTCGACATAAGCAGTACGATCGAGAGCGTACATGACATAAGTAACATAAGCCATAAGCTCATTTTGTGAAATTCGTATTGCTTATGTTTAGTATGTTATCTATGTTATTATAGTTAACCAAATGTTACGTTTTAACATTCGTTATTATTTCTCATGTTACCCATGTTAGCAATGTCGATTATAGTTCTACCCTAAATTACGAGTAGTACTTAACTGGTGTAGTATAGGGTATCTAGAAAATGAATCATCATATGAATTTTGGTTTAATTTTTTGATTCTTTTTTTTTTGAAAATTTATTTGTTTGAAAGAAGTACTTGAAACTTCTTATAATTTCCGTTCAAGTGTCATAAATATGATATAAATGAAAAGTTTTTAAATCATTGCATATTCGTATTATATATTAGATACGTAATAAGTACTATAATACTACAATGTACTTTTTTATATACGCATATACACTATACATAACTTTATGGGGTATGGTTTATAATCGGGTACGTGTATATTTTTACATGTGAATGTGATGATGATGATGATGATGATTATGAAATAAAAGTTTGAACAATATTTTTGAAAAAACAGATTTTTATCTTTCTCGTTTCATATTAATTTTATTTCATTTTAATTTTTGATTTTTGGTTAGAAAATTTTGAAGAAAAGAAGAAAAAATTTGGTGGATTTTTCTTTGAAAAATAAAAAAAAAATTTAATAAATAAATGAAAATGAAAATTCCTTTTTTTTTTTGTCAACAAATATTTATTTTGATTTTATGTACTAGACAAAAATTTATAAAAATTCAAAAACAAAAAAAAAGTAAATCAATAAATTAGAAGATTGTTGTTTTTAGGAAAATATGAAAAAAAAACACAGAATCTACTTGGAAAGTTTTCCTTATATGATTTTTTCTCTCGTCTATAATATAGAGTTGCTTATACAGCATTATGATTTCACAATAAGTTTTTGAATTTATCGAATAATTTTGCTATTATCATTGTTATTATTATAGGATTGTCTTTGTTGTTGTTTTTAGTTTTTTTTTTTTTTGTTATTATAATTGTTGTTGTCGTTGTTGTTATTGTTTCTGTTGAAAAAAATTCCAATTTAATACGTGCATTTAATACAGAATATACAATAATTTTCGTATACATTTTCATATGAAATGTCCTTATTAGGTATATCACATACATATAAAGTAGCACATATGCGTATGTATGATATACATATGTACATACACGTGTGCCCATCCATATGTGTACAGTAATATAGTACGTATGCAATTTATGCAATGCTGTTGTTATTTTTTTTATTGTCTAATGTCCGACGATTTCTTCACCTCCAACAACTATTTTCTTGCTACTATCTTTATCAGGAAGATAGCAAAGAGATTTACATTTCTTCATTTCAGCTCTGATTAGTACTTACATAGCTGCCAGAGCTAACTTTCTAGTTAGTAGATAAAGCTTTGATTATTTATTTAGGAGATGTAACCTAATTTGATACTACTGCCGACTATCACTCATCGCACAATTCCGGTGACAACTACAGCGTATACACACTAATTAAATGGAACTTTTTATCGTTGAACTTTACGCTGTCACTTTCGCCCAAACAAATTCTATTCTATTTTTCAGCGACAACGAGCAATTAACGACTGGATTTTGCAGTAGTAGTAATGCATTTGCAAGAAGCAAAAATGTAAAATTCATGTTATAATGTTACGCTGTAGTTGTCGCCCGAATTGTGCGAACTTTCGGCCATACGCTGTAGTTGTCACTGGAATTGTGCGATGGCTGTATAGCTGTCTAATTGGAATACATTCAAATAACTAAGTTTAACATCAAATTTTAGATTAAAAATTTCGAATCTCGATTCAAAACTTTCGATTTTAACTTTGCACTTAGTTGGCAAGAAGTTTGTATGAAGAAAACCAAACCAAACTTTTGCCACACTCGTTGCTAGCTGTCAGCTAAAATTATGTAGATGACATCCAGGCACCCAGGTAGCAGAAAGTATGAAGAAATCAGTAATAAGTGTTGTGGTCGTAACTTTTTATTTATCTTCCAAATATAGTTAAGTTTTGTTGAATATTTTTTTTTGTTTTTTTGGTCTTCTAAAATTTATTTTCTATAGGAGACAGTATAGTACCTAGAATTATAGAGAGTGTACAATAGTTTTATTATATATAATAATTCATTTTTACCACCCATCCATCATATATAACGTTTTCGTACCACCATCATATCATCATTGCATTCCCATCATCCACATACTATCGATGCTTCTACAATTACGACACTACTACTACTGCTACTACTGGTACTACTATTGCTGGTGCTATACAATTTAATACTAAAAAATTTCTAATGGCAATAAATATAATGTATGCAAAAATTGTTATGTAAAATGAAAGAATACTCTTCATAAAGTATTATTTCATAAATATACATATGCATGTATGTATGTACATACGAGTTTATTACATTTATTTTACATACATAGATAAAAACCTTGAATATTTTATATTTTTTTCCAATTTTTTTTTTTAAAAAAAAAAATTATTACATATAGGCATTTTACATACGACATAAGTACATATTTATGTAGTACATATATGAATACATTTATAGTATATATTTAGGACATTCAATGTTTACATATATGTATAAATATATATTACATATCGTATATGAATATACATATGTATTTAGATATGTGTGTATGCATATATCCGTTCACCTCTCGAATATCCTTTATATATTTTTTTCTTCATTTTCTTTCATTTAAACAAGACAACAAATTTTCTTCAACATCACTTAAAAATGAAAATTTCTGTTTTTTTTTTCATATATTTTACATTCTCTCTGGCAGATTACGTCTTAAAGAACATATGTAGAAAAAAAAAATCGAATTTTTATAGTTTTTTTTTTCGTACTTACATACTACATACATGTACATACATACTCGTAAATGTGTGTGTATGTACAAGAGTCCAAATGAATTTTGTAGGCAGAATTTGTTAAGAGTAAAGACTAAAGAAACTGAGATTGAGCTATATAAGTACTTAGTTACATATAGAGAATAAGGTTGCGATACTATATACTATACTATACTATATATATACATACGTTATGTAAACGTAAAATGAATGCATGTTCGTTAGCATATAGAGAGAGCATACTATACATGAAATGTAAAAAGAATAAAAGAAAACAAAAAATAAGTGTCAAGTATCAAGTTTAAAATTTCTTGTTGTTGTTGTTCTTCTTCTTCTTCGCCATCTTAATATTATTTATTTTCTTCTTTATTATTCACATTTTGCATTTTACATTCATATTAAAAATGTATGAAAACGCACACGAAATTAGATGAGCCCAATTCATATAAATAAATAAAATATATAAAAAAAAGTAGTAGAAAGAAAAAAATCACTTATTTTTTCTCATTACAAATAATTTTTTGAGAGAATAAGTAATATAATAGAAAAAAAATTCTTAAAATTCTTTAATTCAATGAAATTCATTGTATTTTTTAAGCACTTCTTCACTATTATACCATCACCATCATCATCATCATCATATAATCATCTTCATCATCAACAACGATAATCATCTCATCTCTTGTTTGTTTTTGTTTTTCTGGTTATGTGTTTTTTGCAATAATAATTTTCTTATAATCTTCTGATTTGCTATTTGTAAAAAAATTTGAGTGTCATTGATTCAATATATTTATATGATGCACACATATACATGTATACGTTGCATATACGATTATACTCCTTCATTATGTATGTATGTAGTAAAGATATGCATAAATTTATTCATGTTTATTATCTATGCATTATTCAGGAATTTGTCTGGTCATGAGAAAAATTATTGTGTAACAAGAAAAAAAAAAACAAAGAAATTCATAAGTTATTTACCAGCGCGACATGAATACAATGAAAACAACAAAAAAGAAAATTATTGTTAAAAAATCTCCATAAATACATTGATACAAGTACCTATATTTGCGAGTATAAAGCCATTGACAGACATCTAGTATCGATACCATGGTATGAATACCATGGTATGAACAATACTAGCATGGTGACAGACATGTAATCTAGTATCATGATTCAAATACAAATAGGTTAGCCAAGTCTTCTTCTTGATTTAAATCTGACGTCACTGTTTGAAGTAAAAAATATGCACAGAATAAAAAGTTACGTATTTAACTTTCTAATAAAACTCCGTTTTTAGTTAAGAAATTTTTTATTTTTTTTGTTTTTAACATTTTTATATCTCATATTATTATTATAGTTTTTATTTTTATCTTTAATAAGAAAATATATTCTACTTTTAAAGAATAAGGTTTTAATTTTTTCATGCAAGCAAATATTTTCTGATAAGTTTAAAAATGTCTTTAATGTTTTTTTTCTTCCTATCATGTTTTCTTTTTCATTTTGAAAAATATATTCTAATTTTTTTAGTAGTAGCATGTATTCATCTGTTGGTTTAATTAACCCTCCCTCAGATATCTCACTAACCCAAGTCCAATCATTAAAATTTTGATCAATCATTTTTTTTAAATCAATTTTATTTTTTAATTTTTTTAAAACATATCCTCCTACGTATTCTAATGCATCTGTGTGTAATTCAGCGAATTCGACATCATGAATTTCATAAGATTTTTTCGTTATATCTTCATCATGTGACTCAAGATCAGATATTTTGTTAAAAATATCTGCAGTCAATATGGGTACATTTTCAAGTTGGTTTTCGCTTTCTATATTTGATGAGTTCAAAATTGTTTGATTTCGACCTAAATTGCAAATTAAGAATTAATATTATACAGCTTTTTAATTAAAAAACAATACGAAAACCATCACCAAATTTTTTATTTTTTGTGTTAGTTAGTTGTGTTATATTTTCATTTTTACATTAGTTAGTAGAAGTTAGTTGAAAAAAAACTTATACTTATTTACATTTATATTTAAAATTTGCCTTGTAAAAGTAGTTAAATGGGACAATCACGACATTTATGTGTTTTAAATTAAACTAAATTACCTAATAAAAATGACCTTAGCCGATATTTAAAATCCAATGATGTAGGATGATCATGTAAACCATTTTTAGCACGAATCGTACTAAAAAAGTTTTCGAGGACATCCTGGTTCAATCGGTTTGTGAGAATAAACTCTACCTTGTAATTTTGTTTTAAATACATAAACAAACCTCTTAACGAGCTGTTGCTAACAAGAATGCCCTTTTGAAACGGCAACATCAGACGTCGATTTGATATCCTTAGATTAAGAACAATTTTATCTACATTGTCGATAATTCGATTTTGTTCTTCTAAGCATAAGCCATACGCGCTCATTCTCTCTCGACAATCTATTCGAATTGTTTTTGAATTAAATACATCAAACCAATCATTGATTGATTTGATGAAATTTGCACATTCGAGCACATTACTTGATTTCAACTTTCCTATTTGAAAACAACGTCTCAAACAAGCAGAAACCGAATGTGACAACAGCTGTGCAGCCAGTTTTACTTTCTGTCTTGATGGACCTTTAACATCAAAGTGAATATCTGAAATCTTATGCATTATTCTAAGATCATCATCACCAATGACGTTCAACGCTTCTTTGACAGGTTCTGCTGTAATCAATTTTCCATCGATGACAAATCCTTCATCAAGGAAGTGATTCCGGACAAGTTTCAGCAAATGGGGAACATCTGCAAAAAAGTATATTTTCTTGTTGTCATCTGCTGGATGTGTAATCCATGTCTTCATTATTCCTATTGAATATTGTTTCCACAAGCCTTGGTTACCAGCTCCCATATCAGACACTACAGCTACCACTGTGTATCCAACTTTGTGGAGATTGATTATAATTTTATTTAAAATGCTTTGAGTCATTTTACAATCGAAATCATAAAATACTGGTTGTTTCCAGTTCTCCAGAAGTCCTCTTGCCATCACAACTTGAACACTATTAGATGGACTAAGAATAATGTCACTAGTCCTATCATATTCAAAGCCAGATTTAATGCTCATTTCATCAAATGAGAGAACACACATTTTCTGCTTTTCATTAAAATTCTTGTTCTTCATGAGTTCAAGAACTACTGGCAAAATCCCTGGCTGTACATTTATTTTAGCTGCCCAGTTTTTCAGGGTACTCAAGGAAGGCAAAGGAAATTTTCTCTTATAAAGATATCTGTAGCTTTTAGCGCCTGCAGAATATAAAGAGATTGCAGATGAAATGTCTTCCAAAGACCACTTTATTTGTTTTGTTGGATTTTTTAATTTTTCAATTTGACCAACAGTAAAAATTTGTTGTAAAGACGTCCTTTGTTTATCACTTTCATCTTTGCCTTTTTTTATTTCACTTTCTAATTGACTAATTTTTTTTCTTTGCTCATCAAGTTCTCGCTTTAAATTTTGAAATTCTTTGTCCAAATTTCCTCTAAAAGCATAAATTGGAATATTACAAGATTGTGCTTTTAAATATAAAAAAATATAAATATTACTCAGTTTGAGTTTCTACTGAAGGATTTTTTGGCAAGTTGGAATCCATATGAGTCTCTGAAGTACATTCTAAATCTAAATCTAAATCCATGTCTTCAACTAGTGATCTGGAAAAGAATTAAATTAACATTCAAATAGCAAAACACTGTAAATAACTCACTCTGATTTATCCAACAATTTATTAACTTCCTTTTTCATCTCTCTTTTTTCAAATCTTAAAGACCTTTCACTTATCTTTTCCTCTATGGGCAAATAAAGTGTAGGTACAGCATCCTTGTTTAATTTTCTTTTTTTAATAGGGACATTTAAAAGTCTATCCTCTAATCTGTAAGATTCATCACTAAAATGCAACGAACAAACTTTTGCATGCTTTAAGGTAATAGATTTTTTTGCACATACTTTAATCCACTTTTTTGAAATATTCAAATCTTTTGGAAAACTGTGAAATTTTATATGTTCTTCACTATTTTTTTTTATAGAATTGTTTTTACACCCTTGTACACAACACCAAACCATATCCGATTAATATTTTAAAATACAAATTGAAAAAATTAACTCATAAACTCACTATCTAATTCAATTAACACCACTTTGTTTACAAAAATTACTACAAATTGTGACGTCATTTGACAGTTGGATAAAAAAATTTTTCAAATTCAAGAAGAAGACTTGGCTAACCTGTTTGTATTTGAATCATGATCTAGTATAATCCAAGTATCATTTGACATATTTTGTGAATTTTGTTGTGGTGTCATATAGAAAACTTATATTTGCATTATATTACTTTCAATTTAATGCCTACTATGCCTACTAATTACTTTCAACTTGATGTTAAAAACTAATGTAAAAACTAATTTCTACAATTTCCGCAGCATTAAAATGACGCTACGTTTAGTAAATTTTGTGAATACTAGATTCATACTAGACAAATCATGCTGGTTTCAATACCACATTTATACCAGTTTGTTTTCCTGGTATAAAGCTAGTATAGGGTGACAGACATGTAGTATAGCCAATACCATGGTATCGATACAACGTTTATACTAGATATCTGTCTAGGGCTTAATATGTATGCTAAATATAAGGGTTAGTGTAGAAAATTGAGAAAAAAAAACAAACAAAATGAATGAAGAATAAATTCAAGTAAAATTTGACATCGACATTATCGCATCAGCATCATCCACCCCCATTTTAGTATTTTTTGTGATGTTTTTTTTTCTTTCTTTCTTTTTTTTGTATTTGTTGGATGATTATGTAATAATATTTCAGAATTTAAATAACCTTATCATTGTTAGATTTTCTAATATTCTTATTTTCTTTTCTTGTGATTTCACCTCTTTCGTTTTTGTTGTTTCAATTCACCATATTGAAGTTCATTATATGTATATATAACGAAAATTATTCAAAAAAAAAATTCAAATATTTTCATATAAAATTTTACGTTAATTTAAATTCAAATTTAAAGATTTTCGATAAAAATATCTATATCCAGATTCATTATTCGTATATTTATAGGTATAAATGATTAGATTTTCATAAATTTGAATGCACTCGTATAATTTTTTAACAAATAGTATATTTTGTCACATGATTTCGTTCAATTATTTCGTTCATGTGATGCTCGTATTTACACTGAATAATTTCACAAAAAAAACCTCATTTTTGTTTTTTACAAATTCCAAAAACATAAGATTTTTTATGATGGATTTTTTTTCTAAATATTGAACTAATGGATTTGGAATAATCATACTTATACCCGAACAATTTACCTCACCTGCACTCTACACACGAGTATTTAAATCTTAGAATGTTCGTCACTGACCAAATGAATAACATTTCAATAATAAATTTAATTATCAAAAATGAAAAACAAAAATTCATATTTCATGTTATTTACATATTCTCCAAGGATATCGTTAAATATGTAGAAATTTCTAGTATTTTTTTTTCGTATAATTCAAGTGTATGAAGAGAAAATGAAATTTATCATTCGAAATTTTGAATTTATCTAAAAAATGAAGTTATAATTTTCTGTTATCTTCATACTTTTTTTATTGTTTCTTTTTGTTGTTTTTAATAAACGATAAATGAATAAAAATTTATTCAACGCTAATTATAATTTACAGAAAAATACATAAAATCAATTTAGAAAATTAGGTCGAAAAATATTTACCAATGTCTGCAATAATCAGAAATATTTTAAAATAATGAAAATAAAGATGTGTTCACGCGTAAAATGCAAGCGACTATTTATATAGATGTGAAATTATTTTTTTCATAAATTTATGTTGAAATCGATATAGTAATCGAATAGATTTATGCATTCCACCCGTTCAGAAAAGAGGTAGATTTTTTTTTTTAAATTTAACATTAATTTTATCAATTTGACATTTTCAATCATTTTAATGAATTTTAATTATCTTCACATCAGGACCAACCAAACGATGTTTAAAATAATTTTATGATGGTATTTTTGATGGCTAATTTTTTATTTTAAGAAAAATGGTGCTGCAAATTTTTTCGCGTCTTCATATTGTACCAATGACAAAGTATGCACTTTAAAATTTTTAAAAGTGTTCAAGCAATCATTATCTTAATAATATTGAGACGCTTATAGTATATCCCATGAGAACACACCCTTTAAAATGAAATATAAAAAAAATGAATTTTCACTTTCAAATTTACATAATCACCTACGCTAATACACATACATACATACATATTTGTACAATATGAAGTATAAATGATAAAGAAATTTTATTTATTATAATAATTATGCTTGTGATTATTTGACAAAAAAATTTAAACGCGATATTGTTTCAAGATCGCATATACTCTTACTTATTATTATGTACATGCAAGACCTACATGATTGCATATTTATAAAACAATAATCATATTAGTAAATTTAAATAAACACAAAAATTATTCATCGAAATAATATTATAATAAATTAATTCATACTACTTAAGTACATACTTGTAGAAATCGTTTTTGGAAAAATTAACAAGATTCTAAAAGATCACACATTCAATACACTTATACGGTAGACAGACGAAAGTATAATTCAAATGATAATTTTGTTGTGAATAATCATTCATTTTGCCGTATGTGTCATCCCAAATTAAAGTTAAAATGATCATAAAATCTTGATTCTAACTTCATTGAAGTAATGTTCGAATTGAAGTTCGAATGAAGTTTCAGATACTTAATTCATTGACAATATGGAGATGATGAATCGGTAATTTTCGGTTACGAAAATCAAAAATGCCATAAAAAACCACAATCTACAGATTATCAATCAATTGACAGTGGCGTTACAATCCTATATGTGAGTCTTGGCCTGCTCTAAGATACTCTTCCAGACGGTCCTGTCAATAGCAAAACAATGCTGCCCAATCTACGGATAACTCTTTCTACCTAATCCTGCCATCTATTGGCCCTGAAAGTCGAGTGGAACTCTTTCGTTATCTAAGAGCAACGAAGAACTTTGACTAGACGGGGGCTTCAAGTACAATGGACAGCGTTATGTCTGAGTGCTCTGGTTTCATACCTCCCACGTAACAAACAACAACAACAACAACAACAACAAATCCTGCCATCTGAGTCTTGGTCTTCTGACTTTTCGCGCTCGGTTCTTGTTCAAAAATTCGTTTCACCGAGTCACCACCTACGTTTTACGTGTCCAATCCACCTCAATCTATTAATCTTGACATTTTTTACGATATCAATGTCCTGATATACTTCATACAATTCATGATTGTACCTTCTTCTCCAAGCATCGTCTACTTGAATTGGACAATCCATATATTTTTCTCTATCTCTATCTACAGATTATAATAATTTGAAATTGACAATAAAAATTAAAAATAATATGACAGCCTGAATTACCTATCATTGAAACAGCTTCGTATGATGGCAGGGGCAATTTTGAATGATCATTTAGGTAGTACATGAATAAAATGATGGAAGAATGATCATTAATTCGATTCCGTCTGTCTACTGCATTATTCGTATGCATTATGGTGGTGCGTATAGAAGTATACGAAAATTAAAAACAAATCATTATTATGAGTATTTTCATATACATATTTAATTTCATTTATCACTCTATTTATAAGAATATAAAATTCGTGTAGAAAAAATTTATTATTGGTATTTTCAATTAGAATATGTATACCTCTACGTACAATATTATTTTTTTTTTAATTTTTTTGTAATTTTATATTTTACTAAAAATAAAAAATAAATATGGAATGAAATCATATAGCTACTCGTATGCTTATTTTTTTTTTTTTAGTGGATTCACATACATATTCCAGTGTTATCATGAAAATTATTTATTTATATTTATTTAAAAAATTTACAAAAATAAATCACAATAACTATAATAACACTAAAAAAAATGAATAATAATAATCATCGTTCAAATAGTAATCTATATGGTAGCATTCTATAATAACTTTAATGTACATAAATAAGTACATATGTGAATAATTTACGTTACATATACGAGTATATACACAAACGTCAAGAGTAACATACAACATACATGCGACTGTATAGAAAATATAAAGTACTTACAATTTATTATATACGACAATAAGAAAAATTATCACATATATAGTCAGCTTTTGTCTTCATTATTATTATTATAATTTTTTTTAACACTTTACTTTGATTAAAAATCAATTTTACATATATGCATGTACATTCTTACTCACATATGATGCTTGTATTTACAATTCATATGTGTGTATTGTTCTCCTACTGTATATAAAAGTATTATTCATTCATTCATTGAATCATTCAAGTGATCTATGTACATACATAAATGTATATGTATAATATCGCGTAACAGTAATGTTGATGATAGTAATGATGATGATTATGATGACGATGATGTGTGATGTGTGATATGTGATGAGGGTGATATTTTATTGGAATATTATAAATGTCGGAAAATACTATATACTGTATATCGTATACATATGAGTCGTTCAGTTGCAAAAATGTGTCAATTCCATTTTATACTATTTTGTGAAAATTGAAAAAACTTATTCTGTTCATAATAATAGAAATTGCGTTATGTTTTCAACTGGAATTATACTATATATACAGGATGTCCCATTTCGGGTGCTACACCCGCAAACAGTACATACGTCTCATCGAGCCAAACAAAAAATCGTACTACATTGAGGGGTAGTATCAATAACCGTTTATCCGCTAGAGGGCAATGAAGATTTTTCGCACTTATTCTACGAAACACCCTATAACAACTACGGTGTACTAGCTAGAAGAAAGCAGTCTAAGAAAAATCTGTAGAAAACTCTCCCCTCTCTCTAATGACATCTTATATGCACCTCTACACATTTCCCTTGAATAGTTGTTGTGTTTTAAAGTCAACATTTATTGATTTTTTGCTATACTTTATTCAGAGAAATACAGACTATAGAATCACAGCGCCATCTGAATTGATGTCTAGTTACACAAGTAAGAAGCCCAAGATACCCGCTTCATTTTTGCTTTTTACAATAAAACAACAAAAATCTTTAGAAATTGACAATAAAAAATGTTTTTTTTGAAAAATGGAATAGACACATTTTTGCAACTGGACGACTCATATTATGTATAACTCCATTATTTATGTATTAATTTGCATCTTAACAAATACAAAACAATTTTCGAAAATGAAAATTAAAATTATTGTTTGTAAAATTCAATATGCTACCATATTATATGCACCCGTGCCGTTAGTATGTAACTTACATACACTATACACACATCGCATTGACACATTCATATGTATGTACATACTACATTCATATTTATATTGTACTCGTATTTACTAATGTTTTTGTTTAATTTTCCAATTGTTATAAAAATGATTTTTTAAATATTTTTTGTTTTTTATATATTATTTTTGTTACTTTTATATTCGTTTTATTGTAATCGCTATTAAAATTATGTGATGCTAATTTAATGACAAAAAAAAAAAATAATAATAAATAAATAAATAACACCCAAGAAATTATTGGAAAAAAAAATTTTCATAAAATATTTTTTTTCTATTTTTTTGTACTTTACATACATAGTCGTACACATATATGTATGTACATGTATGTGTGAATATTTTTACAAATATACAACAACAGCAACAACAACAAAAATTAATTGAAAAAAAATGAAAATTGAATAAAGGAAAAACATTTAAAATTCGTTAAAATATTATGAATTTGTAATAGTTGTTGGCAAACCTTTAAACGGATAGGAACAAATCGATATAAATTATCTATATACTGATTTTAATTAAATTTTTGTAAAAAAGATTGCGGAAATAATATTTTTTTTTTGTGTTTAAAATTTTGTCATAAAATGAAAATTTTGAAAAAAAAGTGTGTAAATTTGAGAAAAAATTTTCAATTCGTTTTCTTTCAATTTTTTGTTTTTGAAAAAATTTATTTCGCGCTATACATTTTGTAATTTGAAGATTATACTCGTAATTTTATATAATATTGTGAAAGTCAGATAAATTTAAAGGGAAGAAAAGGAAAGAAAAATTTGTTTGTTTTCATTTAAAATAATTCTGAGAAATTTTGTGGTCAAAAGTGTTTTTTAATTCGATTTCTTATTATGGCGATTAAATAGAAATAATGAAATTAAATAATTGAAAAAAAAATATATATACTTATATCGTAATTTTTCCTATAATAATTCTGAATGTTTTGAAATTTTTTCGAAATTAAATTTCGAAATAAGATAATTTTAATATTAATAAATTTCTTAAAAAATTTATGAATTCAGGTATTTCTTCCCTGTGTTATAATCAATTTTCTTCTTCATCCATTTCGAAAATTATATTCCGAATTTGTGAATTTATGGCAAATCTTTATGTACGAGTAGTATTTTCACATTTTCGATATTTTATTTTAAATTTGTCAAATGCGTACATATATCTACTTTCCAAAATTCAATATTCAGAAAATAATTTATAAATTTTTCTAATATTTTCCACACATGCTGCGAATACATTTTTTGTCATTACATCGCATAGTAAACTTTTTTAAGTCACTGTCATTTTATAATGTAGTAAATACAATTTTACATAAAACTTCCTCTATAATATTGTGCGATAAGAAACTATTTTTGCAAAAAAAAATAAATAAATAATGTGAAAAACTGTCTTACCGCGTAATTCAACTTTTGATTTAATTGCATTCTATTATCATTATGCTGTTTGTATTGTAATGTTTATGACTTACATGACTTAGTGTTTATGTGAATATGTAGATAACTTACAATTTCATTTACTTAATATTGGTTCGTTTGATACAAGCAAGCAAGACAATTAATAAAAGTTAACAAACAATAAAAAGCACAGTATTAACATTTTTCATTCACAAGAAAATTAAACATGTGTTCAAATGATTTTCATAGAAAAAAAAAAATAAATTTTGTAACGATCTAAGATGATTGCTTTTGTTTTTGTTCTTTTTGAAAAAAAATTAATTAGAAAACATTTGATCGACTCACATGTTGTTGATTAGTTTATTAAGATATTACAGCTATATAGACAAACATACGATCATTTTGAATTTTGTGCGTATTCGTTTAGTTATAATTTTCTTTCGTTTAATTTTTATTCATAAAATAAAATGAGAATACGATAACGAATCTAAAACGAATGTAATAAACAGTGGAACATGTATTTGAAATTATATTCGAAATTTATTTTCAAACAAGTCAATGTAAGACCCTTTACGTAATTCAGTTTCTTGTTTATTTTGTTTCTTTTTCAAAAAGTCTATGGTTTACAATCCAAATTAAATTGTTGGAACAGAAACATGATATCAAAAGCACTTCAGTGAGACTCTTGGTTGGATTTGAGGTGTACTCAGATACAGATTCGAATTTATCAGAATAAAAATATTAATTTATTCGTATTCGCTTGTTCTTCTTTTTTTTCTCTCTTCATTTTACTCTGCTTCTTCTTCTCCTTCTTCTTAGGATGGCGATCCGTTACGGAGATTGGAAATCATTACCTCAATTTCATTTTTATTTGATACTCTCCTAAACAGTTGTTCTGATCACAACACAATCACAACAGACGAATAAGTTCTTCAACCATGTAGTTATTCTTTTTTTCTTCATTTTACTCTGCTTCTTTATCTTGGATTGGAAATCATTTCCTTAAGCCTTTCTTTATTTGATACTCTCCCAAATAGAGTTGTTCTGACTGATGAACATTCACAAATCACATCAATCGTATAAATTCTTCAACCACGTATACACTTCTTCTTCTTCTTCTTCCTTCTCTATTTCTCCTCTCTCGATAAATTCTGCTTGAATTGATTATGGGATGGGTTATAAAAGCTCATATATATTCTTTATTTCTCATTACATGCTCTATATATCTTAATTTTCTTTCTTTGATAGTTTAGAGGTTTGGAGTATGATTATTATCATTCTCTTCTTTATAATTTTCTTAAGTATACGAAGTATCATGATTTCTTATTTTGTCTGTTTATATGGTATTTTTAAGGACTTTTCTATAAATACTCACATAAATCAAGTATGTTCTTCAATAACTTTCTACACATAATACTTATGTTTGTTTTGTTTATTGTCTAGGATTCAGCTTCATGTACAGCAATATAGATAGAGGCCATATTATAACATTTTACTCTGATATTCAATAATTATAAATATACATATGAAATAGAGTTTTTTTTTAACCGCATTTTTATTTTCCATTCCGCTCATTTGATATTTATTTCTGCAATAAATCATAAACATTTCATTAAAATAAATCCGAAATTTACAAATAAATAATAAACAGAAAATATTCAATTCAAAAAAACAAAAAAAATAATAATTATTCCATAATTTGGTCGACATATACTAATTATTTATTATGGATGGATGAAAATAAATTTACAAACATTTACAAATAATTAAAACTTCGATTTTGAATAAATAATAATTTTTCTGCTTTCCAAATTTACATTATTCTATACTAAATACTGAAAATACTGTGTTATATTTTTGATAATTATTTAATAATAAAATCACTTTGTGTGTATACATATCTACATATACTTGGCTATAAAATAAATAACAAATTAGTAAATATATATTATTATTTTTATTTTTGTAATTCAGATTATAAAATGAAATTACAGCAATGTGTTTAATACGTAAAAAATAGTGATAATAAGGCATTTAGAGCCTTCATTATATTATTTGAACGTTGAACATTTAATAATAATCCGAATACAGTATTTATATATGAATGTAAATAACACACATACTGTTGTATTTATGTGATAAAAACTAACAGAGCAAAAAAAAGGAAAACATTTAAATTTAAAATAAACAATTAAATGAAATTCAAATATAAAATTAATAATAAAAATTTTTGTATAATTCACATTCGTACCACACAGTACTTATACTAGCTCCATATATGTATGTATGTACTTGCATGTATACATAGCTCCAAGTGTGTACATTTTTAATTAAGACAAATGTTACATGCAATTAAAAATTTCTAAATAAAAAAAAAAATTAATTAAAAATAAATGAGTAGGAAAATTATATAAAATTAAATTTTCATAGCTAAAATATATTAGATTATCCGTAGGATATTTTTGAAAAGTAGGTACTATATATTTCTATATATATACCTACTTGTATATGAATCTGTATTGAAATCGTATTCATAAAAATTAATTTTTTGAAAGAGAAAAAAAAAATCAAATTTATTTAATAGTTAAATATTTAAAAAAAATAGAAAAAATATTTCAAATGTTTTAAATTAAAATTGTTATTCATAAATCAAAATATATAAAATATATTATTATTCATTAGTCTAATAAATTATAAAATAAAAAATTAATTCAAATTTTAATTAATCGTTAATAATATTTAAAAATAGCAAAAAAAAAAAATACTAATCTACTATGATATATAGAAAATGTTAAAAGTAATATTAAAAATAAAATAAAAGTATATATTAAAATTAAAAATTATACATAATATTTAATATACTAAAAGCAATAAATATCTCTTCAAATAAATTTCATAAAAAGTGACAAAGAGAATATAATTCGCTCGTAATTCGTATTTGACATATACTACATATATGTACTACTTTATAATAAATTTTTGATCAAATAAATCATTTAAACATTAACGCATTATATACGTACCGGTACCGCGTACCGCCCCACATTTAAAAGGTTCCATAGTTAAAATCATAAATCAAAGTTTTGATCGTTTTTTTTTCTTTTATTTGTTTGTCGTCTATCAAATAATTAACAAAATTTCAAATATAATAAAAAAATTAAGAAAATCCTTTTAAATAATAGAAAGCAAAGAAAAAACACAAAAAACAAAAAAGGAAAAAAATATAATTGAATTGCCGGTAAAAATAATTAAGAAAAAAGTTCATTTCAAAATTGAAAAAATGCCAGCAGATAATTGTGGTGAAAAGGGACCATCATCACCTTTACAGGATGTTAAAAGTGATGAAAATAATCAAAATTTAACAACAACTACTAGTAATGGAACTGGTGGTGGAACATCAGCAGCAGCAGCAACAGCAGCAGCAGCTGGAGCAACTGGAGCTGTAGCAAATGGTGGTGGTGGTAGTGGTGATACAAAAAATGGTGTTGGTGGTGGTGGCGGTGATAGTAAAACTGTATCACCAAAAAAATCAGCAGGTAATATGAAATCAAGAAAAACAAAACGAAAAAAACTTATAGAAAAAATTAAACATTCAGGATGACCTTTTTTTTTTTTTGATTGCTTTTTGGTTTGATGTGAAATATTTTTTTTTTGATGGGGTGTAAAGGTGACACACAATTTATAACCTATTAGGGTAAATAAAAAATACATAAAAAAAAATTAGGTACATTAATGTATGTGTGTATATGTGTGTGTAATATATAGAAACATTTTTGTGAAGTTAATTAGGGAAAATCAGTTTAAAATTATTTATAATATACGGTGAATGAATATGACTGCATCATCTGAATTTGCGAGTCAATTAATTGGAATGATTTTTTTCACAGTAGAATACCCATAAAAAAAAAATGAATGAAAAAAACATTTTTTTTTTTTTTTGCTTTTTTTGTAGTTAGGTTATAGTTCGTTATTAGCTATTCAAATCGAATATGAATTTAATATCAGGTGAATGGAGATGGCCTAATTTTTTGTTTTCTGTTAAATAAAATGATGAGAATAATGATACAAAAAAAAATTTCAAAAATCAGTAGAATATTGTATGTATATTGAAAGGAAAGGATAAAATTTTCAAAAAAAAAAAAAAAAAAAAAAACAGAAGAGTATAAATCGAATAGGAATTATCGCACACAAATTCTGACAACAATGAAAAGATGAATATTTAATTTTCATTTTTTTTTTGAGGTCCTTACAGAATTTATTGGATCTACAGCTACAGGATAAAGGTTCTTTTCCACCTAAGCAGTATGGTGTGTATAAAATTTATATAGAAAACGTGATGTGATAGAATTCATTCATACATTCACTCGTATATCTTACCTATGGTATAAAAAATTTCAAAAATAATCCAATAAATTTATATATGTACGTGACATTATCCTTTTGGTAGGGATTAAAAGAAGAAAAAAACTTCAAAAAAATTACATCTTTATCAACTCTTATATTAAAACATAAAAATGTTTGTAGATGTGTACTAAATTACATTTTATTGTATTGTTAACTGCGGTTGTTACAAACATACACACACACTTAACATGTAATAACATCGATTTACATACATATACGAGGGTGCGTTTTTATGTTCACGGAATGTCAGGGTGAAAGAGTAGTGGAGGAAATCCTTTAAGTCGTAATGTGTTGTCTGACTCGTTATTAGTACAAATACCGAAATTTGCCAAAATACGATCATTAGTCTGTCAATTTATCGGCGATCAAACAAATCGAATCAACTCTAAAACTGCTGTCAACGACAACGACAATGATAGTGCTCCCGTCCACAAGTGTGGTGTTACGTTGACTGCCTTGTCAGAGGTAGGCTTCGATATTTTGTGTCACCCACCCTATAGTCCACACCTGGCTACGATCGATTATTACTTGTTCCCAAAACTGAAAAAAGAACTGCGTGAGATGATATTTATCAGCGATGAAGAATTAGAGGACGCATTTTCGGCATATTTTTGATACAAGATGCAGGAAAAGATAAAACATTTTTTTATGAAGGCTTTCATAAGTTAATTGAAAGATTTGAGATATATTGAAAAAGAAAAATAATTTGGATTTTTTATTTTGTCTCGTTATCCCCCATTCCGCGAACATAAAAACGCACCCTCGTATATGATCTTATCCTTTCACATCAAATATTATTTTTATATTTCCTTTTATTTATTTTTCACAATAAATTTATAATGAATTTAATATTGACAAATATTGAAAATTGAATGTTTAGAAATTTTCTTATGGTGTCCTTCAATTCGTATTTTTCAAAAAGAAAAAAAAAATATTTTCTTTTCTGAATTTGATTAATTAATTGAGAATGTCTGTTATTTACGTATAGGTATTACACCTAAATATGTGTATACGTGTTTATGTAAACGACACAACAAGTTATTACAACATGTAGTGGTAGTCCTTATTGGTATATAAATGAAAAGGTGAAAGGAAAAGAAAAATGAAATATTGATAATTAAATATTCGTTTCAGATTCAATTATAATCGTTTTGAATGAAAAATTATATTATTTTATCTCAATCAAAAATCTGAGAAATATTTATATTTTATTAACCTTTACTTTCTTATACTCGCGTAAATTAAAATTACAATAGAATTTGATTTTCTAAAATCTAAAGGTATACCTATAGAAAGAAAGTCCTGTGACAGGAAATTCGTAATATCAAATTAATATTGTGTTCGATACGTCATCATTATTACCCCATTTCATTCCTTTGGGAATTGTATTATTGATCTTCGATAAAATTTCTTCATCTCTCATTCTGTTATACTAAACATTTGACATATTATTATGGTTTCAATATCAGTTTATAATTTCTCTTTTACCAACCATCAATTCTGATATGTGCGCAGACCTTCGACTGTCTTTTTTGTCTGGTTCGTGTTGTCATTGTGAATAAATTCCAGATTCAATACGATTCTTGTTACACCTATACGTGATTACGTGATTCTTTTCAATCTGTGAACATTTCAATGCCATTTTTTTTGCATTTATTTATAAAACTGACTTTATGCATATAGCACCACCATAGTACACATTCACATACATAGAAAAATTAGAAAAAAAATTTCTGGATAACATTTAAATTATTACTCTCTTCATTCACATCAAAACATAATTTTGATAAAAATTTAAAAGCAAAAAAACAAAAAAAAATGTTTTTTCGAATAAAGTTTTTGGTAAAAAATTTTGTCGTACCGTTACGACCGAAAAGTTTATATTTTCTGTTGTCCTCATGTCAAATTAATTTAAAATTAATTGAAATTAAATCTATATATATCCTTTGCCAAAATGCAAAAAAAAAAAAAGAAATTATATTTTTCGGTTTTTCGCAAACTTATATTCCATACATATTCTTATTATATGTATGTATTTATGAAAAAAATTTATACTATGGAAAGAAAACTTTTTTAAATTGAAAATTCACACACAACAACAAAAAAAAAAGTCTATAAAAATAATTTTAAAAATAAAAATAAAAATTTAAATAAAAATTAAAAATTTTAATTTTAAAAGTTTATTATTTATTATATTTATACTGATTTGTATGGAAACCTAAATAAAGTCATATTTTACAAAAATTTAATTATAATATACAAAAGAAAAAAAAAACAAAATAACAAAAAGAAAAAAATTTGTGAAAACTAATAAGAGAAACAAAGAGGCCGCAACGACCACAACAACGTGGAAATGAACTTAAAACTTCGAATGAAATATGAAAATAATTTTAAATTTTAGAACAACAACAAAAAAAATATCATCAAAAAATAGTCCATATCCTGTTGTATTTAAAATATGTTCTTTCCTTTTATTCTGCATTTCTGTATGAGTAGCTATATGGATGGTTGTACATTATTATACTCATTTTAAATTACTACTGTATGTAAAATACACCTACCACTGGTATATAATAGTTGCGATCCTTTTGACCAAGTAAAGTACTGAGAATTGTAAATGGAATGCAATTTTTTTACTTGGAAGTAAAAAATAACCTCAAATTTCACAGCATACACATTTCTAAGGCAATATAGATATTGGAGTGACAGTTGGCCGTGCTTGAATTTCAGCTGTCATGTATTTCAAATTTGTTTTTTTGTTGATTTTAGATTCTACATAACCTCAAACAATAAAAAGCCACCTATTGAATAACAAGTATAATAAAAATATTATAGATTTAAACCTATTTCTTTAATCTCTAACGATTAAAACACAAAAACCTCTGACGGCGAATTTTGGCGTAACTAACCATGCAACTGTCAAGTAAATTACTCGAATACAAGAGATGGTGTAGATGATCACGACTACAAGTGCTTGGGAGTACTTAACTTGGTCAAAAGGAACGCAACTAATAATGCTATGTGTGTGTAACTTTAATTTAAATGTAAGTTTTCTCTTTTGTTATTTTGTCTGTATGCTGCACTCGCATTGGAAGTAAACGAAGAAACTCTCGCGTACAAATTGTGTGTTGTATATTTCATATTTTTTTCTTCCAGAGGATTTTTTTTTGCCTTTTTTTGTAATATTTTTATTTATGTATATACATTTCTGACTGAGATTATTATAAGAATAAAAAAAAAACATTTAAAATGAAATTCTCTTTCAGATATAGAGAGCTACATAATGTATATGGTATTTATGTAGCTTTATGTCGATTTACGTCGACGATGAATGAAATAAATTTTATTTAGGTTTTAACTAGCTTTAGTGTGTTGTGTTTCGTATTCGCTCACACTGACACTAAATAGCCTGCTGATGCTATGTACGTATACTTCTGAAACTCTTATATATATTTAAAAAAAATCTGTTTAATTTTATTCAATTTAAAAAATATAAATCCGTGAATTTAAGGGATTCAATTTTTTATATCTATTCATACACTATATAACATACATCATACATAACATCCAAATACATAAAGAAATACGTAATAGTTGCATGTACATACAGTTCTAAAAATATTCACTAGTTTTTTCTACTATGACTCTTTTATTTTTTGTGAAATTTTTATTTTTTTAATTTAGTTTTTTTTGTTTAGTGAATCCTTATTTAACATTTTAATTTTTCATTCTGTATCCTATTTTTATTTTATATATATATTTTTTTTTTGATTTTTTTATAATTAAATCTTCTAACTTGCACTCAACATTTGTATGATAAACTACTACTACCATCTACTACTCTAGTATCCACTTGAATATTTTGTACTTGTATTCGTATTTTATTTTGAAAATTTTTATTTTAAATTTTTCATTTCTTGTTCAAAGTTTATGTAGAGAAAATTTTATGTTTTATTTATAATCTCCGTAAAGTATTTTACATAAAATAAACCACAGTATCTTATTTAATATACATTTTATTTTATGTTTGTATATATCATACAATTACAGTACATATGCATGCATACATAAATAATTATAAAAATACAAAATGTATAGTAGGTATACCACTGCACTCTGTCAAAAAAGTATCAAGAATTTGTAATTCATGAAGGCTACATAGCTATGCTAGGAATTTATAAACCAAATACTTTTTCTATAACTCAGTAACATGGTAACACTTAACACTGTGTACATATTCAATTATCATGCTAAATATGAGTATTACCAGCCTGGCCCATTGTTTGTTTACAGCAGGTTCTTGAATCAATCCATTTATGTAGTGTGACACATTTTTACAATGTAAGTCTGTTGAACAAAAAGTATGTTTTAAATTTTGTGTGCGTTCTGAATAGTTAAATTCCCTGTGCCAAATATCCTTAAAATATTAGGAAAGGTTTCTGGGTGTATCAGTCATATCAGAAACAGAGCTTTAAAAAGGGATGCAAAGCATTCAATTGGGATGAAAAAGAAGATATTGATGTGAATATTGAAAACCTTTAAAACCGATGAAATAATCGATAAAGTAAAAGAAAGGGCCTGCGGTCAGAAACGTCAAAATTTTGTTCGCATTAGCATTAGTGTAGTAGCATGTGCTGTAGCAGCATGCAAAAAAAAAAAAAAATATTAAAAAAATTTGTTTTTGACCAGGGCAAAACTCTGCTCATAGTAATCGGTAATCAAGCCTAAAACAGGAATCTCATGACTTTAACATCTTTCGATTTCGATTGAAATTTTGGACATGAAACGCATTACGTAGTACTTCCCGGCTAATTCCAAGAAAAAAACTTGAATTATCTTCAAAAAGACTACCGCAAATAAATTTGTCTGAAAATATGTTTGCATCAGTTATTTTGGATCTTACATTCATAAACGGATGACAAGACATGAATTCATAAATTTGACATGCAAACTGATCAATAAGCTTCAAAAATATCGTTTCATAAACGAGATGATACCATGAAAATTAAAATTCATGGAAGCACCTATATACATATATGCAAGCAACTAATAAAATTAAATGTTAACAAATCACTCATTTCATTAAGTGTTTGACAAAATTTGATTAAAAATTCCTAGTACATACAGTCGCTTCTTGAATTACAAATTCCCGGTATTTATTAGTCAGAATGTATGTGTGCATGAATATGTATGTATGTAAGTACTTTTGTGTATAAATATTTCATTATACCGTTTCATTGTACTATTTATGTGGTCATATGAAAAACTAAAAAGGATTCATATATGTACAATTAAATTTTCACTTATTTCCTAAATTTTTTTTTCTCTACCTTTTTATATATATACAAATTTATGTATTCTGTTTTATATCACATAAATAAAATATACACAAATATATATTTATGTACATAACACATAAGTCTTTTTTTCAAAAAAATAACCATATACACATTTATCACATTTAATACACAGTCTGAGATACATTACATATTTTTGTATGCTTTTACTTATGTATGTAACATGCGGTTCTTATTTATAAGACTGCTTAAAACCACACAAAAAACTTTTCTAATTTATGAAAAACTTTAATATCTCGCATATACGAGTATACCAGTACCATCTTGTACACATTATTTTATGTTTTATTTTTATTTTATTTTTTTAATTATACGATTCAATTGCAAAAGAAAATTATACAGTCTGAGAAATTATACAGTTTGCATAGATTTTCGGTTAAGTGTTATAAATTATTACAAATATGTATTAGCATTTTTTTTTTTGAAAAATGAAAATTAAATTCAAAAGTTTTCACATCTGGGTTTATATGAAACTGATTTAAGGATAATTTTAATATTTGGTTTGGTTTTATATTAATCGGAAACTATAAATTTTTAAATAAGCGTATGCGTATTTTTCATTCGATTGAATTGAGATTTATGTATTTGTCATAAAACAAAGTTTTGTCATTAAATTATTTATTAGGAACACTCTTTATCATTACATAAATAATTAGAAATACATACAATAAAATTTAATTTGAAATGATTTATATATGTTACATATATTTTTGTCCGTGACTGTATTTCTTTTTTTTTTTTTTTGTGAATTTCATTAAAATTTCATTAGTATACTAAATAATACTCGAAACCCAAAAAACAAAGAAAAATGTATTCATTACAAAATTTTATTTGTAATCATGACAGGACTGTTTCGGATAGTCCTTATTCATAATTAGATGTTTGGAATAATATTCAAGAATATTTACTTTATATATGTGTGCTATATACGAGTATACTACCATATTGCCTTTTGTATTTTCTTTTTTTCTACTTTTCGTATTAATTATTACCATTGTATGTTCTGTAAATGATTAATAATTTTCACATACAGATCTCATTAGATTTTCACTTTACAGTTAGTTATTCGGTATATTCGTTCTTTAAATGTTTTTTTTTCATTCGTATAATATATAAACCATTTTTTCAATAAAGTTCTTAAACTCATAAAAAATATCAAGTAAAAGCAGTATAGGATAAAATGTAAATAGTAGAAACGAAATGAACTTGATTCAATGATTGTCAGGGCATGAAAGAAGTAAGTATTGGCATGTATTTTATCGGTCTATGAGTATATAAGTAATATTTCATTTCTAAGGCGGTCGGTCTATACAGACACCTGGTTGTCAACCGCTTCTCCAACAAGGCAATGTTGTTAAGGTGTTGAATGGTCTGTAAATAGATTGTCGATTGAAATTTTTGCTTGATCGACGATTGGAAAATTTTTGAAGACTGCATTTGAGTGTCAATATTTGTGTTCACTGATTTCATTTCATTTTATTATACCAAACGAGAAATTCCGGTAAGGTTGACGTCTTTTTGACAAACTTTTTCTCACAATAATGTTGGAGTTTATAGTTGTAAATTTGTTTTAGTGTCTGTACATTTCGACTTTTGATTTCCAACTAGGTTGGTAACGTGGTTCACAACCAGCTTGGTCATCTGTCTAGGCAGTCTTATAGACATATTTAAGTCATAAATGTCTTATAGATAAATATTACACACAAAGATATAAAGTAAATCATTGAAAAATTTTGCTTTTGAAAAAAGGAAATATAAATGAATATAAGTCAAAGAGAACATATTAATACTTGACACATGCTACAAAACGAAAATAATCATTCTCGCACACGTACAAATTTACATTATACACAGCATAAAGAAAATTTATGAAAACAAATTAAAACTAAAAAAATAAACTTTACTGATGTGGTTCTCTTTTGCTTTCACTTTGAATTTTGAATAAATAGTAAACGTAAGTGGGACAATAAAATAAAAGAAATAATGATGTATTTTATACACAATTTATAATCAAAAGGATATTCCTTATTATTTTTTATTGATATTTTTTTCCGTAAGATATTTTCACTTTTATCTAAATAGGTTATGGTGTAGTATGAGTATGAGTATGAAATTCATGAATATAATCTTTCTAGATAAACATACAAATTTTAATTTATTCTACATAAAACTATCTGCCTTATCATGATATTCGAAGACGAAACGTTTCGTATCGTCTTGTTGAAAACGCGATCATGATATTCGAAACGTTCCAATTTCAAACGATTTTCATCGTCTACTCAGTCGATAGCATTTTGTTCATCGTTTACATATAAATTTTTTTTTTTTTTTGGTTTTTAATAGAATTTTTTTTATTTAAAGCATATTACTAATATTTGTGAATATTAATATTAAATTAATTTTTTTAAAAAAATGGAAATTATTATTAAAAATGATATTTCAAAACATCAACAAAATAATAGAAATGACATCGAACCCTTTTTTCTTACAACAAAATTGGAAATTGTATGAATTAAACATTAAAGTTTCGTTTTTATAAGGGATTTATATTGTACCACTATGTACCACTTAATATTCGAAACGATGAAGGTTCATAATAGCAATTTTATATCGTATCGTTTCGTTTCATCGTTTCATCGTTTCATCGTCTTCGAATATCATGATAAGGCGGTATATGTCCATCTGATTGTTTATTGTATTCTTAATAAAACATTTGTGACTTACAGTCGCTTAAGAAATTATTGGGACCGATATATTTTTTGTTATGTAAAATCCAAAAAATATACAATCAAGAGTATAAAATATTGGCGGAAGATTTGCGATATCCTAAAACATATATATGGGTCGCGCAAGTGATTGAGCAACTGGCCAACTGATCTCTAAAGTGCAAATTCATTTTCTGTCAACGGCAAAAGTAAGAAAAATAATTTTCAATTTTTCATTGGCAAATTCCCAACTTTCATCACCTCCGCCCCAAAGTTCACACACTCAGCTTTAAATGAGTATAAGATTGGTGGGTAAAAGAACTTAGAAATGCTGATTCGAGTCTAAGCCCCACTCTCTAGCCCTATATCATGTAAAAGAGCTTGCTTCTCTATACCAGCAGCTCAGTGATTCACAATTCACATTAAACTGTATAGGTTAATTTATGAGATCACTTCTATTATAATCCTGATTATTGAAGAAGAAGAAAAAGAAGAAAAAAAACTATATCAGTCACAATACTCTTATAAGCGATTGTATAAGTTACAGACAAAATGTGTTTTCGTTTAAATACATTTCAATTTATGCTTACTATAATTTTTTTTTACTTAATTTTGTTGTTGTTATAATATGCAATCGATATTGATATAAGAGGATTATTTCAATTGTTAATAATATATCGATCGGAATTAGAATACGTCCTGTAGAGAGTGGATGGCTGTGTATACAATAACCTAAAATTATATATAAGCACATTTATACATTTATAACAAAATTTAATTACCATCTTTACGATAAAACCCTTATGATGTACATATGTATGCGTATGTTATCAAGTACATATGTATATGTCTAAAAATATACCTAATCTTTTACATGTGTCCATATACGTACACTTGTACGCACATTACAAATATTTATGTACTCGTATGTGCATATGTATTAATTATGTATGTGCACAAAATATTAATTCGATATCGAATGTTATATAAATTTATAAAGGATATAATACACAAACATAATATATTTATATGGATGTACATTATGTAAAGTGTAACATAGAAATTGATATAAATGTACATAATATCCTTAAAAGCTTTTAAAATTTTACTACTCAATTTATTATATGTATATGATGTCCTGTTAAGTGTTTAAGTGATTTCTTATGTAAATTATATAAATAAACACAAAACAAAATCACAATAATTCATTTAATAAATTCACTTATTATTTTATATTAGTAAATAAATATGTACGAGTACATATAATAATCAATATCATCTCGAAGAAATAGTAACAGCATTATTAACACAACAGATAGAATTTTTAATTCTATAAATAATTATATGGTCCTATGTATGTATGTATAAGAATTGTATACCAAAATACTGCTAAATAATTGATCAAAAACATACGCCATAACTACCGTATTTAATCGTACAATAAATAAAATTATTCGTAAGCGTAAATATAATACCTACATATTTTAATTTCTCAATTCATTTTTGTCAATATTTTTATTTTGAAGAAAAATAAAAATAAAAGAATAAAAATATATTTTTCTAAATTTATTTTTTCACGAAAATTTTCCGACAATTTACAAAAAAAAAAAATCACTATAAATCCTCGTATCCACGAATACATAACATCATCATCAATGAAGAGTACTATTTTGTTTAACATTCAAAAATCGACATTATGAATGAATATATTTTTATATTGATTTTGTTGTACATTGTACACATTTTCTACGACATTATCATATCAATGTATGTGTAGTATATCCTCTGTCACAGTGTATATAATATAGTATACCATAACAAATTTCCATGAATTCAAAAATAATAACAACTACATATTATGTATATATACTTATAGTTAGTATCCATAAATGTAGATAAAATAATATTTAAGAATTTTCCATGTCTGTTTAATAATAATAACAAAAAAAAAAAGAAAAAAAATTGTTGTACACCATAGTATTATGAATATTATATAAATTTATTGGTCCTTGATATTTGATATTATGTATATATTTTTCGATAAAAGAACCAAAATTTTATTTATTTATATTTTATTTTTATTTTGTTTTGAATTATTTCATTTTTATATTTTTCATGAAATCATTTTATTATTAAATTAGATTATAAAATTAGATGAAAAGTAAAGCATTGACATGAAAAATTGTTTCACACAACTACACTTAAACATACTTATGTACATCAACACACACGTATTGGGTAAAAAGGTGGGTATATCTATATATGTACTCGTGTGCTATTAAAAACTGAGCAAAAATATAAATTGGGGATAATAAATATTCTATATATGGAAAAAAAAATAATAATAAGGATAATAATAACGGTACAATGAATAGAGAGAAAAAAAAAAAATATAAATCAATTTATTTATTTTTTTCGTTTATTGATTTTATAGATGTTTTTATGTTTTATATTTATTGAGAATTTTATCGTAAATAAAATTAATATTTTAAGGATATGAATATTATGTACTATATGAAGATATTGCATACATTTTTGATTAAATATAAATATTTCATGATCGTTTTGAAAAATTAATTTTTCAAATTAAGTATTACGTGTATTACTACTGTATATAATACGGGACGGGTACATACGATATACATATTATGTACATAGTACATGGCAAATATTTATGTGTTAATTTTTACTTTACGAAATTTTCAATTTAAAAAAAAAAAAATGTTAAAGAAAATTAAATATCCTGTCAGTTTCGTAATGAGAAAAAAAAAATTGTAAGTAATTTAATTTATTGTTACTACTACTAACACATATATGTACATACATATATATGTACTTGATCTAAGGATATGAAAAATTTAAAAATAAATTTTACAAGGATATTAAGAAATATGTGAAAGAAATAAGATGCTAGGGAATAGTGAAAATTTGCAATAATTATACTACTACTCGTATATATGAGTTAAGGATGGTTAAGGAGTATAAATGTAATATAAATTTAGAACGGTAGCATGCTTCTTGTCGTTCTTGATTTTGATACATATTTTTTTTATGTATTTATTTGTTAATAAATCAATTACACACATCGCTTATGTGTAATATGAACATGAATTTTATTTATATAGAATCGTATGTTATCTGGGATAATTTTTGAAAATTTAAGAAATAATTTTCAGAAAATTATAATGAGAAAAATAATTTATAATTTCTAATTTAATATTTTTCGTGTAGAAAATAAATTTTTGAAATAATAATTTTCAATGTTCAATATCAGATTATTTTTATCATAATATATACAGTATCTTTGCGTTATAGGTTATGGAGTTATAGCACGCTATAGTGTGAAATGTATTGATAAATTATTATTGAAGGATACATTTTATCATACTGTTTATTTTCGAATAATTGTTGGTATATACAGTGTATATAGTATATCTTGTATCGAGGATATGTTCATAAGAAATGTGGAAAAAATGATTAGAATTTTAAAAACGAAAATTATTGTTAAGAGTAGATTTCGAGATATCTGCTATATTGTGCACCACATATCTCCGAAGTTAAATAACCGATTTCAATTAAATTTGAAATATAGATACTTTGATAGGAATTGTGGTGCCTAATGGAGCATTTTTTTTTAAAATGTCTTGGTTACCTTTTTATAGGGTGTCAAAGTTGTCAAAATTGCGATTTTTCGGCTTCCAAATGCACCTCGTACAGCAAACAATGATTGTCAAATTTCTTTGAAATTTTGAATATAGGTAGCCTGAAGGACATTGTGGTGCTTGAATATAGCACATTTTTGATTTTAGGTCCTGAAATTTAGTTGTAGTTCTTAAAAAAGGAGAGGGTTTTTTTTTCTTTTTGAAAATCGTTCGACTTTGACTTCTATTTTCATACATTAAATCTTCATATTTCTAAATGAATTTGGTATCAAAATAAAATTTGGACTTTTCTGAAGAGTTTACAAAAAAAAAAATATAAAATTCTTTGTTATATTTCCAGTTTTATTAACAAAATGATATTATGTTTTTTTTTTCATCAAAATATTCAAAAATCCATTTTTATTAGCACCTAAAAGTTATGCAAAGTCATTTTTTAAAATGTCTGTATCTAAAATTGTTGTTGTTGTTTTCAAATTTTTTCAAAGCCGAATCCTACTCTTAATAATCAAATTGAAAACTATAAAATGAAATTTTCAAAAAAATTATCTATGTGAAAATAACCGAAAAAATGCTACAAACTACAATACCAGTATAGCTTATATTTATTCGATAATTTTTTTTATTTTTATATTTTTATTCTCATTTTTCGCATTATCGCTCATCGTAGATATGAAATTTATTCGATTGGAAAATAATATTCAAAAATATCCATATATATTTTCTTTTTAAAATTATTTTTATTCTTGTTGTTGCTATTCTGTTACATTTTACATTTGCTTTTCAAATTGAAATTATCTCTAAGGAATATTTCTCGTAATAATCTAATTCTAAATATATATATGGTTTTTATCTCCATATGTAGCACTAAAATATAAAATTTTTGTCTCGTATACATATACATAATAATATTCAATGTACTATAATTTACAGTATAAAGTTTGAAACTAGACCGAACGAACAGAAAAATAAAATTCTCACAATTGAAGCATAAATAAATTTTCTTCATATTTTTTTTTTTTTGATTTTGATTTTTTATTCTTTTACAAATCTAGTACATCTATTCATCCTTATTTTATTTTTTTTTTTTCATTATTTAATGCTATACGAGTATAAGCATGTTAAATAATGTATAAAAATACACTACATGGAATAATTTTTATCTGAAAATTTATTGTACATTCGCATTACTATAGAGAACGCATGCTATACAGATGACTGAGTTTATAATCAGCAAATGAAAACAATTTAAAAATGAAATACTACACATAGAAAGGATAAAAAAACTAAACTAAACTAAAAAAAAAAAAAACAATTTCACTATGAAACTATAATAATTCATATTCGTATTTAATTATTCTGGGTATATAGCTGCACATTAATTCAGTTATAGATGAAGTTTTTATTTTTTACGTATACATTTATATTGATGCTCGGAAATTCAATGTGTAATTATACTTTCGAAATAATTTCTTCCTTGTATTTAGCATTATGATATGCATATATACTTATATCTTGTACATAAACTACACTGCAATGTACACAAATGTTCCATTATTAAGTCCTGTGAACTAGTACATATTTTAGATTGCAGTTTTAATGAAATTTTTTCGAAATGATTTTTCCCCTCTATAGTATCTGTTGTTTCATGTGTATGTATAACAAATTAATTTCTTGTTCAGTGTTGCAGTTTGTTATGTTTAATTTCTGTATCAAATATTATACTAGAAACTATGATAAAATGAAAAGGGATTAAAATTAGTTATAAAATAATACAGAATCGTAATAAAATGTATGCCTTATGAATTTATGTAAAGGGTTTACCAATAGTAACGTCAGAACTTTAAAATGAAACATAATGATAACTGCAAGTGATATTTACGTGATTTATTTATTATTTTGAAGAACAATCGATTACATTACGTTCTGAAAATAATATCGCTTAAATGCCTTCCTCGGCTTCGTCTAGAAGATCCATGATGCAAAATTCTGCACGTGGTTGTCTGAGATTCGGATTTTCGCTTACACTCTGGCGATATTCTCCGCTGAACGGGCGGGGCGGTTCGGAGACGTACAGAGTTTGATTAATCTGCAACTTAACCAGTTCTTTCAAATTTTTCAATGAGACGATAAATAGAGCGTTCGGTTGGTCGATTATGTGGACCATAGATTTCTCGCAATTCACGAAACGTACGACGAACCTAACAGGCATTTTGTTAAAAAAATTCGAATAATTTCTACGTGTTCTTGAATCGTATACCTTTCCATAATCACTTGTCACACAGTACTGAGCACATCAATCAAAGCTTGAGTTTGACATTTCGATAAGTGTTGACGTTGTGACTGTTTAAAGTTCTGACGTTCCTATTGGAAAACCCTGTATATGGAACAGAATGGAGTCGATTAGCAATGAACAGAGAAGTGTGGTGGCGCAGTCTCCCAGGGGAGGATAAGAACTGGAATAATCTGTGGAGCTGATGATGATGATGATGACTGGTTTAATACCCTAATTGCGTATATATCTATGTATGTAGATAAAATTTTATATGAATAGTATTAAACATACCTATACGTGATGTGATGCGTTTAATTTCATTTCAGTCAATTGATGTGTCAAATCAAAATAATTTTTTGATTATTTTTCCAAAACCTTGTACGTAACTTATTTGATTTCAACTATAATTCCATGTACCTACATACTTGTTTATGGATACGTAGTTGTTTATGTGTACGAATTATATCATAAAATTACATATTAAAAATTGTATACTTAAATTAGAATTAGATGAAATTCAAATCTATATTTGATGGAAATATATGCAGATTTTTGTTCATATTTTTATTACAAGCCAATTACTGTTCAATCAAAAAATGAATTATTGAACATGATTGCATTTATGTAATCGTCATAAGCATTTCATAGGCTTTCATTTGATATTTCATTTGATTACAATTTCGAAAAATATTTGAAAATTTTTTAAATTCTACAAAAAACAAAATAAATAACATGATTTTTCAATTTATTATGGTGACAAAAAAATATACGTATGCGTTTATTTTATTTCTAACACTATTCTGTTAGTGATTCGAATCTTGTTTTTATTTTAAGAAATTTATGTATTATTTCCTTTGGACATATGTACATAATGTAACATGAAATTTATGTGTTTGACTTGTGTGATTAAATTTCATGTACATATACACACTAAGAGAAGAAATAAATAAATAAAAGAAAAATAATTTCTATATCATCCTGACCTAATGTGTAATAATGTAACAATAAATGGTATATGATAATTGATAAGATGTGTATACAAATTCATATAAGTATGTATATAGAATACATGTATGCATATAATATGTAATAACATTATCTGAATTAAATATGTATGTTCATCCTTCCATTGAATTTTGCATATTTATTTTTAAATTACACATAAGTAATCCTGCTAATGAGAATTATGGGATACCATAATTTTCAATCATTATACTCACCTCACCATATACAATCATATATTTGGTTGAATATTTTTCCATTCTTTTTTTTTTCGTATATACGTATATATAGATATTTGCTTCTAATATTTTCATTCTAATGTCTAATTTTATATATGTATGAAAGGGTACGAGGATATATGTATATGGGGATGTATTTTTTGTTGTACCTTTTGTTAATAATAATTTTTCTTGTAAAAAAAATAAAGAAAAAACCATAGAAAAATATGTTTAATATCCATATTTCTTTTGTTATTTATTTATGGCATGTACGAGTATATAGCTACCTATGTATTTATGTATGTGTACGTTTTTTATATCCTCATCTGTGTCTACGTGTCTATAATTCTGAAAAAGTTTTTTTTAGATACGGATCAACGCTCTATAATACCATTACAATACACTGTTGTTATAGATGAATACTAAAATTTGTATAAATGCCTTAATATATAGAATTTGCTGTCGTCATCAAGGTTTTCTCAATTCTCGCATCATATCCAAAAAAAAAAAAATATAATCCAGTATACAGCGCTGTTATGAAGTCTATACTATTTATTATTGTTGTATGTATGTATATATTTTCTTCTACTTAATCATCAAGTTACGTGACTGGCAGATTGTTGATGTGATAAAAAAAAATATAGTGCATAAAATAATCTATATACACATCCACACTTACATAAGAATGATGATACATATGTATATGTGAAGGAAAATTGCAGATTTTTGAAACATAAGTATATACGTACAGTGTGTTTCACTACAGAAAGCCTGCAAAAAATGATAAACGAATGATTGTTTTGACTAGGTATATACTTTATTTTAATCAGCTATATAAACTATAATTCGCGTTATATTCAATAGCTCGTCCAGTCTCCACTCGCTTCAATAACATGGCGGCATCTTTTATCACAACTTTCCACTAATTTCTTGGCGTATTCCTCGCTAAGGTTCTTCCAAATTCTTTTAAGCACTCGAATTAAATGATTTGTGTTTTTTATTCTTAACCCCCGCAATTTCTGCTTCATGTAAGCCCTCACTTTTTCAATAGAGTTCAAATCTGGGGATTGTGAAGGCCAATCTATAGTATTGATCCCATTTTGAGATTTCCACTGGGTGCAAAGTTGACTCCGATGTTTGGGGTCATTATCTTCTTGTAGAATCCAATCTCGATTTCCGTGTCCAAACCAGTTATTTGTTGATCGTAACATCATCATCCTCATCCGTGAAGACTACATTACTCCAATCTCGGTTAATATTCTTTCGGGCTCATAGTAACATTTTTTCCATATGGGAATTTGTCAATAGTTGAAGTGGAGATGTTTATACCCTTTTTCAATAATTTTTCATGTGCTTGTCGAATCGATATTGAAGAATTTTCTAAAAATATCTTCCCTATTGTCTTATCGTTGTGCTTTGTTGTCGATCGAGGCCTGTCATTTTTATGCACGTCATCTACAAAACCAGTTTCCAGTTAACGTTGATTCCATATTCTAATGAAGAATCTTGATTTTTTCAGATACCCAGCTACTTCTGCTACGGTCATTTTTTTGTCCCTTAGGATAAAGTCACTTAGAGCAAAAAAAATATACTGCGAATTGGAGATTCGGTGGCTCCTTATATAGGCAAAAAATTTTACCTGTAACTAAAAGGTTGTTCATAAAATCGAAGGCTTTCTGTAGTTAAACACACTGTACATCTTCGTATTTATGTATGTGCCTTTTTTAACCAAAAATGTATGAATATGAAAATGAAAATGGAAAATATTTTTATGGAACACATGAATTTTGATACAAAAAGAAAAATTATGGTAGCTACCTATATTTTTTTGTATTCATTGTAACTGTTAGGATCCTACGATTTACATGAAATAGTAATTTTTTTTCGTCGAATTTAGATTATTTTTTCTTGTTCACTAGACATCGTAATATAGATAAATATAGTAGACGTATAAAATGTATATGTACATAAACGAGTACATGTACACGAATGCGGAAAATATATACATATGTTAACAGTGATTGCTCTGTTTTATCTGTGAAATGAATTACGAATTACAATATACTATACTCGTATATTAAGGATTCTAACAATTTATATAATGTACTATATTTTGTTCAGTTAGAATATAAGTATTTCTGATGTTTTTATCAGAAAAATAGAACAAATTTTATAAATTCGTAAAGTTTTCTAAAACAAAATGTCTACAAATATACGTATATAAGTATCTACATTCGTGCTATACATGTAATAGATAATACAAAAAATAAATAAAAAAGCAAATTATGTGGTGGAAAGATACAGTACTTATATACACGAGTACTTAAATGTATGTGTGTACGTGATGATGATGCATATCCTCGAGTGTAATGCAAATTATCGAGTACACACAATTTGGTTTATACATTATTTACAACACATATATGCATACATAAATTTTATCTATATTTGTATAGAAATACAAATTCCATGTAATATTTATCAATGATTGAAGAATATACGTGTATGTATCATATAAAATAAATATAAGCTTTTATATGCGATGTGTTTCTATGTAAATACATATAAGGAATTATAGGCAAATATGTAGATACATCAGAAAAATAACAACAAAATATCTCTATCTATAGCAAAAAACAATAACAACAAAATCGTTAGAAAAAGAGCATTTTTTAACGGATATTATAATCCAAGGAAATTTGTTTGAAGATACGATTTATTTATGTCTATGTAGTACATACATATTATGTATGTATATGTGAAAAATAAGTATGTCACCGCATTTATTGCACGTTTATACGTACATACATATACGATGCCTCCTCAAGGCAATATAATAGCATCCGAAATACATTAAAATCTATATACAAACAAAGCATAAATTTTTGAATTTCTATGTATACTTAAATACACTTGTATGTATTACTTTGCATCACGCATATTTATGTACTTACATTCACAAATTGTATATGGCATTAAATATTTTCCACACATACGAGTATTAGGTATATCGTAAGAATAACGACGCCATATTACATGTATCACCCTAAGGGTGGTATTCACCAACATGGATATATCCGTTGGATATACTTTGGCCGGATACAATTTCAGCTTATTCATCAACCTAGATAAAATTTGTTTTCGAACTTAATTTTCGGGTCGAACATGTGTGTCAAACATGTCAGCTGATTACATTTTTATATTACAAAATGAAAAAAAGGTTCTGTGATGTGATAATTATATGCAAAAATGATAATACAGCACATTTACATCATCTTTATTTGTGTTGTTGCTGTTAATAACAAAGTTATGTTCGAACGATATTTATAATACCATCTCCGAGATTGTCTTAAAAATATCCAAGTAGTGTTTTATCCAGGTTGATGAATACACTTTATCTCAGATAAAAGATAATCTATGTTGGTGAATACCAGCCTAAATGTGTATGTACCTATACACTCTATACTCGTATATCCTTGCATCCTAAATGAGAATTGATAAAGTCAAATGCAAACAATTGTGTACATATAATATTATATACATTATTACATGCTTACTTACTTACATTAAAGTGTATATAAATGTACGGTTTTTATTAGAAGATTTCAAAAGCAATCTAATGATAAGAACTCCTATTATTATGTTGATGATGATCATGGTTATGATGATGATGATTATGATGACTATGATAATGATTATTGTTGGGATGCGTACATATACACATATTATATGTAGTCATCTGAAATGTACGTTCTAATTGTAATTATGGCACATTTTCAAAATCTTTGAATCAATCCTTCAACATAAAAATGAGATACTTTATATTTTTTAAGCTTTTATTTATTTTATTTAAATTTTTCTTTTTTTTTTTTTTTTAGTTCGTGTACTTGTAACGGAATCGAATATGCAATTATCGAAAATTATATATTTCACTCCTGTATTCATGTTATGTGTACTTCATAATTTTATTTTATTTCTTTTTTAAATTTAAAAATATTAAATTTGTCACATTTATCAGTGTGTGTAAGGGATGATCATCTAGTACTAATGTATTCTTCTTCTTCTTCTTATTAAGGTGAAACTACACTGTGAAGGTTCTCTATAATCTCATCTATCGACTCTCTCTTTGATATACGCGTGTTAGTCAAAAGTGTTTCGATTGAACATTTAAACCAAGAATAAAGATTCATTATTCATGTGATTTTTCTCCTCCCTCTGCTACGTTTATGTTGTTTTTAGCAAATTTTATTCTATGCAAAAATTGAAGATTTATCTTTGTTAAGTTTTGCTTCAAGGATGGTATTCACACCAACATGGATATATCCATCGGATTTATTTTAGCCGGATACAATTTCAGCTTATTCATCAACCTAGATAAAATTTGTTTTCGAACATCGTTTTCGGGTCGAACATGTGTGTCAAACATATCAGCTGATTGTATTTTTATATTACAAAATGAAAAAAAGGTTCTGTGATGTGATAATTATATTCAAAGATGATAACACAGTACACCTACATTATCTTTATTTGTGCTATTAATAACAAGGTTATGTTCGAACGATATTTATAATACCACTCCGAGGTTGTCTTTAAAATATCCGAGTAGTGTTTTATCCAGGTTGATGAATACATTTTATCTCAGATAAAAGATAATCTATGTTGGTGAATACCACCCTAAAAGAGTTTATCGCACCTCGATAGAATAGTGAAATTTAAATCAATCTAGTGTCTGTATCTGATAAAATTTGAAAACAAAAAAAAAACCTTCCATTTATAATACCAAACAGACCATATTAATTCTGAAAAAAAAAACTTCATCCTGAATTGAAACTGAATAAAAGTATAAAAATGAGAATGATTATACTGTACATATAGCCTACACAGTAATAAATTGATCAAAATAAAATTTAATCGACCATAAATAATTTTTGAAAATAATAAAAAAAAAAAGAAATACAGAGATCCAGTTGAGTTAAATATGAGCACAAATAAACAGGAAAATTGTTTAAAATTTTTCATCATCGAGAACAAAAAATAAAAAAAAAATAATAATTTTTTATGAAAATTTATAGTGCATGCGTTAGTTTAAAAAATATTGTTTTTTTAACAAAAAGCAAATCACTACAGGACACTTTATCTCCATATACATAATAAATATACGATCGATAATAATAATGGACAATTGAAAATGACACAAATTACTGGCTATTGAAAAAAATAATTTTTCAAATTCATAAAAAACTATTCAGCCCCACCATTCCAATTCGTATATTCTATTGTTTTCAATGCAATGCAAACAGTGCCGGATTAACCATAGAGGCGGAATAGGCGGCAGCCTATAGGCCTCCACCAACTACAGGCCTCCACCAATGACAAAAATTATATATAAAAAGAGGAAAAAGAAATCAAAATATCGATCAAGAAGTTGGGGGTAAATGAAAAATGAGTATAAACAACAGAGAACAACTTCTTCGTTCATTGTTTTGTATTCTACTTACGAGTATGTAGTATCTACTTATATAAATATCATACTTATATACAGTGGTCAAGCAACTGACTTTTAATAAAAATATTCAAATATGTACGATTATTTTAAAAAAAAGATTTATTTAACAGTAATATTTATATATACAAAAGAAATGAAAAAAAAGAATAAGATTTACTGTTATCAAAAAAATCGCAATCACCTGAATCTAATATCTACTGCACGTGTATATTTATACTGCATATATTATATGTATATAATTCTGAAATAGAAAACCGAAATAACAATGTATACTTATATACTCTAATATGCTATATAAATATATATTCTATTGTAATTATATTCCAATTATTATTCAGAGTCTCTATCTTTAAGTTATATATTCCTCGGTCAGTCCAGTCCCAGTCAAAGAGTAATCAAAATATTTTTTTTAATCAAGTACATAAGATATTCCATGATGTTATGTATACAATGTACGCAAAGGAAAAATAAATCAAAATAATGTAAGCAGTTTAAATATACAATAGATATCATTTTTGACCAAAAATTTTTTTGACTATTATATCAATTAATAATGAATAATGATGATAAATGTACAATTGTGCTTAACGTATAATTAATACGTATAACACGTACATATCTGTAACATTGTGTAACATCTGCATAACAATTGCATAACTGTCCTGCATAGTAATTCAGAAGTTGAAAGTTAATAAAAAATACCATAACGTACATATAAGCAATATAAAACAGTGTTATTAATTTTGTAATTAATTATTAATTGTCATAATGAATAGACAAAGTGATCGTCATAAAGCTCCATGCAATTTTCTATCAGGCTGCGAAAAACAAAAAGCAAGTAAGGAAAAACAAAAGCGAGAAGAATCTCTTCTCTCTAAAACACATCGTTTGACCGAGTTTTTCACACAACCTTCTACATCTACTTCAACTAATAAGGATGTTTTGATACCCTTATCATCTGTTGATCAAATAGAGAATCAAAAAAGTAGTGAGACAGTATGTATATTTATTCAACTCATTTTTCGCAATCACTTGATTTTGCATTTTTAGTGTTCAAATTATTTTTTTGTTTAGATTGAAATAGAGAAAATAAATTCTTCGAGTGGAATTGAAAAACAAAACTCAAGACGAATTATGTTTGGACTGGGATATTGGTAAATGGCCAGACAATATGACAAATATAACGTATTGGCTAAAATTAGGAAGCTCGAAAATTCAAAATTGTGATATTGAGATTTTAAAAAATAAATCACATAAGCAGAAAGATAAGGATTTCATTAGATCGTGTCAAAAAAATATGTTCACAAAGAAACAAAAAAACGGTGAAATTCTTGAGCGGACATGGTTATGCTTTTCACCGAGCACAGGAAAATTATATTGTTTTTTTTGCAAACTTATGGGAACACAAAAATCACAATTTTGTAATGAAGGATTTTCTGACTGGAAAAACGCGAGTGATCGTTTATTGAAGCACGAAACGTCTTCTACACATTTGGAAGCCGTTATTTCATGCAAAAATCGATCAAATGAATGCAATAAAATAGAATACGAGCTTGCTCAACAATTTGAAAAAGAAAAAAAGCATTGGAGGGAAATTCTTGAGATTGTTGTGAAAGTTATTACTTTTATTTGTAAATTTGGCCTTGCCTTTCGTGGAGACGACGAAATATTTGGCTCTAGAAATAATGGCATTTATATTGGGTTGTTGGAATTAATATCTGAATTTCACGGATTCTTAAAAGAACACATTAGAAAAAATGCAAACCAAGGGAGAGGCAACGTAAATTATCTTTCGTCCACTATTTGTAATGAAGTTAGACATTTGATGGCTACACGGATATTCAATGAAATTATTTGCCGCATCAAACGATCCCGATATTATTCGTTCTCGCTAGATTCCACAACCGATGAAGGGCGCATTGATCAGCTAGTTTTAATTTTTCGTTACATAGAAGAAAACGGTGATCCGACTGAACGGTTTTTAACTTTTCTTCCGAATCAGGGTCATAGAGGACAAGACATGTTTAGTGCTCTAACAGACTTTTTAGAAAATAATGAAATAGATTTACAAAATTGCAGAGGACAATCATATGATAATGCTTCCGCTATGAGTGGGAGATTTGAAGGTCTTCAATCTTTAGTGCGAAGCAAAAATAAATTAGTTTGTTGGATTCCTTGCTTTGGCCACTCACTGAATTTGGTAGGAACCGAAGCAATGAAAAGTTGTTCTGAAGCTAAACTATTTTTTAGTTTTCTTGAGCATATTTATGTATATTTCACCAGTTCAACAAATCGTTATAATATACTGTCCGATTTCTTGAAAAAAGCGTCTTCCACAAACAATCATTTTCTCGTTCCTAAACGGGTCAGCACAACTCGTTGGTCTTCTCGTGCTGATGCCACCAAAACTCTAGTTCGCGGTTATTCCAAAATTAGAGAAACACTTTCAGAAATGGCCGATGAAAATAGTGAAGCACAAGGATTATATGATCAGATGTCCAAACTTGAAACAGGAATATTTGCTATTTTATGGAATGACATTCTTGAGAGAGTAAATGCTACAAATAAATCTTTACAGACATCTGAAATAGATTTTAACACTTCAATTGAACTGCTTTCATCTTTGGAGTCCTTTATCACTCTCAAGCGAAATTTATTTCATGAATATGAAAGACAAGGAGCAAAATTATTGGGTGCTGAAAGCATGGATTATAAAAGCGTGAATAGAAGGAAACGTACTCGTAACGTACGTCTTAATTCATTAGATGGTGAAAGTAGCTCTGAAGTTGAGTTAAGTGCTTCCGAGAGTTTCCGGATAAAATGCTTTCTTCCTGTGATCGACCAATTTATAACATCACTAAAAAGAAGGCTTTCTGCGTACTCAGAAATATATAGCAGGTTTGGATTTTTAAGACAGCTCAATAAGCTCACTGCAGAAAATATAATAGAACGTTGCAAAAAATTAAGTGCAATATATAATGATGATCTCGATGAGAGCTTAGGTGTAGAGCTAGTGCATTTTAATGAATTTTGCAACAAATTCCTTGAGGAAAAAAAAGATGAGATGAACATCGAACTTTTCATGCTAAAAGTTTTAATAGAAAAAAATGTAAAAGATAGCTTTCCAAATGTGGAAATAATGCTAAGAATATTTCTATGCATATTAACAACAAATTGCAGTGGTGAACGAGCATTTTCTAAAATGAAAATTGTTAAAGATAGATTGCGGACATCGATGACCCAAGAAAATTTGACTGACAGAACGATTTTGAGTTTAGAGTACGATTTATTAGAAGAGCTCGATATTTCAGATATCATAGAAGAATTTGCTGCAAAGAAGGCTAGAAAAGCCCGAATTTAATATACATTAGTGTATCATTTATATATAAAATTAAGTATGTATGATATATAAAATTAGGTATTTATGTAATACTCGTACATACATTATATAAAATTAATTAAAAAAATTAAATAGAAGGTAATAAAATAGAAATAAATACTGTTCTTATGCTATTTTTTATATTATTGAAATGACTAACTTGAATATATTGTACAAGAGCGTGAATAGAATTTAAAATAATCAAAATGAAATAAAAAAATGTATGTTCAAATTTTAAATTCAGCTTATTAGGCTATAAAACTGAATTAATAAACTTGATTACAGTTCAATTTTTATGTCTATTCTTTTCCAATTCATACCTAAAATGCAAAATTTTATGTCAAACAAAACGTTTTCAGCTTTTTAGAAAAATGTTGTCTTCTACTAGGCCTCAACCATCATTCTGCCTACAGGCCCCCACAAAGGTTAATCCGGCCCTGAATGCAAAACAGAATGAAATGAAATGAAAAACTTTTTCCATTTCTATTTTTATAAATTTTTCTTCTCATACAAATACTCTTGTACATTTTTCTACAAAATACAAACATTTTAATGATTTTTCAATAATTTTTCGAATAAATTTTTTTATTCGTTTTCATTGCAATTTTTCATTTTTCATAATTTGTTTTTTTTTTTTTATTTTTATTTTATTTTTTCTCCTATTCGTCCTTTATACACACACTTCGTCGTATATTCTCGAAAATATAAAATTGCAAGAATATTATTTTATTTAATTGAAACGATTCAAGTCACGTCGGATCTATTGTAATGTCTCCTAAAATATCCTATGATTCGAAAATCAACCAAAAAAAAAAAAAAAAATAAAGTTTTTCATTATACATGTAGAATTTTATTTTGTTGCTTATTCCATACTAAAATTTTTTTTTGTTGTTTTAGTTTTGCCTTCCTCATTTTTGTCAAATAATTAGAAAAAAATTTGTCAGAACAGATTAGCTGATAACAGTTTGTAGCAATATAACACATAGTGTGTGGTGGTGGGACTGTAAAAATTACGATGGTGGAACGAAATAAAATTATAATGAAAGATAAAAATCTATTAGATATGTAAAAGGACAATATAAACTTAATATGTAACTCGTGTAACAATATGAAAAAGAAATAAAAAGAAAAAAGGATTCTGTATATAAGTATTTGTACGAGAAATGTAATGCATTTTAACGATTAAATTTTAATGCTATTTTGGGTGGTATTGATGTAGGGTACTGTGATACAATTTTTTTTCGAAATTAAGTTAGGAGAAAAAAAAAAGGATTCAATAATTTTTGTATCTTCCCATTTTAATTGATTACAGAGATACTGATTAAAGTTAAACTTTTTGTGATTGAATATTCATTAGGTATATACAACATACAACAGATAGGGTGGTATTCACCAACATGGATATATCCGTCAGATATATTTTAGTCAGATACGATTTCAGCTTATTCATCAACCTAGATAAAATTTGTTTTCGAACTTCGTTTTCATGTCGAACATGTGTGTCAAACATGTCAACTGATTTTGTATTTTTATATTACAAAATGAAAAAAAGGTTCTGTGATGTGATAATTATATGCAAAAATGATAATACAGCACATTTACATAATCTTTATTTGTTCTGTTGCTGTTAATAACGAGGTTATGTTCGGACGATATTTATAATACCACTCCGAGGCTGTCCTTAAAAAAATCCAAGTAGTGTTTTATCCAGGTTGATGAATACACTTTATCTCAGATAAAAGATAATCTATATTGGTGAATACTAGCAAAAACCATAGAATATATTCTATGGTTTTTGATACTAGCCATAGTGTGGATAGATAAAGTTGTGCAGTTAGTATTCTGATACAATTAGAAAATGCCAGATGATGACGATGATGATTCTCAATGGATTATGATTAAATGGATTTGCCGTTTTGCTTTAAGTTTTACAAAACCGATTGTATACATGAATATAATTGTATAACAGTACATTATGTGCATTATGTGAGTTTGTATATATTCAATGTGTGCATAGTTACGATGATAAATTTGAAAATATAATAGTTCGATATCCTATAATATTGCTATGGGAAATTTAATTAAAATTAGATACAAAAAGGATAAAAAGATTTTCAGTTTAGCTATAATTTTCGTATTATAAAATGTACATAACTTGTACATGCTATATAAATGGTGCTTCTCAATTATAAAAAATAAAAAAATTTGCAATAATAGTAAAATTATACCTTAACAATACATACATATTATATACACAGACAAACATGCACATACCCGAACAGCATTGAATTTAACTGTAAAGTATAAGAATGGTATTCGATCACACACAAAAGGAAAATAATGAAAATTTAAACAAAAATATCGAATTGAAATAATGAATAAATTTCATTATTTTTCAATTTTCATTTTCATGTAGAGAATTTTTCGCATTTATTCTAAAAAGTAATTGAAAATTGAAAGAAAAATATATAAAATGTATAGAAACAATACAATAATGAAATTCATAATTACAGAAACTTTTTGATCTAATTATGGATTCATTTCATAGTATTCTTCTTCTTCCTTTTCTCCTTATCCTCCTTCTTTTTCTCCTTTTTCTCCTACTTCTCCTTCTTCTTCTTCTTCTTCTTCTTGTTCTTCTTCTTGAATATACTATAGCCTTAGTTGTGCCAGTATTCATGAAATTAGCTTAGAAAATTAAATTAAATTTTTGTTTGCTTTTTTTTTTGTTTTTGAAAATTTTAAATATTCGTAGGCTTTTTATCTTGTAGATCTTGTACAGTACAAACACATACATTTGATGAACGCAAAATTTCGAATATGTATGTACTCATAGAATATTCATGTTCAATATAATGAAAAATGAAATTCGAATAATTTTTGTATAAGCGTAATACTATTGACACACTGCGGAGATAAACCATGGTTATATCAAATGGTTTATCGATAACCTGGTATGGGTGACACATTTAAATTGAGGTGAACACTAGTTTATGTATTCATACGACACGTGTCGAGATAAATTCAAACACTAAGGCCGTTTTCACTTTTGCATGGTTTTATGCGTTTGGTTGCGTGTGCAAGTAAGCAACCATGCATGCAAACGTCAAAAAAAGCAACCAATTAATTACGACAACAATCCGCTTGCACATGTGGAAATACTTGCATATTTGAACATAATCCGACATCAAACACAAAGAAAAAAACAATTCAATTTAAGTAAACACAAAATGACAGCTGATGACAATGGCAACACAAAGAGTGTATCTTCTTCTTATTCAGAATAGCAAACAACTTGAAATACTTGCATAGGTTGCGTTAATTTTAAAACAATTTTTATTAAATGAACACTCATGACGTTTGCATATATGGTTGAAAAAGTGAACATATGACTTTTACACGGTTGCTAAACTGAACACACTGTAAATGCAAATTTTTATGAAACCATGCAAAAGTGAAAACGGCCTAATTCTTTTTCATCTAGTCATAGCATGTTAGCTGAAATTTGGTCAGACAGTTTGTTTAAATATAATATAAAAAATGGCACAAACGTCAAAGATAACTGAGTTCGAACTTGGTTAACAAGATAACTGAGTTCTAGAAACTCAGTTAACTTAACCGAGTTCTGTAAGTCGGTTATCGCAAAGATAAACTAGAAAACTTAGATAATCATGGTTTATCTATGCAGTGTGTCAATAGTATAACACTGTTTTCTTTCTACATATACATATGTATGTCTGTTAGAATATTTCTTTATAAAAGAATTTATGATTTCGATTTCGATTATATTTACATATACGAGTATCTATATAATATAAATTATGTTTGAAGTATAACTTTTTAATTTTCATTTGATTTTTGTTTATTTTTCTTATTTTATATACGAATTAAAAAAAGAAATTTATGTTTCATATTTTTGTTCATGTTTAATTTAATTTTGTAAATTTTTTGTTTTTTTAATTTAAATAGCCCATATAATAAAGCCTTTAAATAATAAAGTTTCATAAAAGTAAAAAACAACAATATTCTTCAAAAGTAAACATAACAACATAAAATTGAAATTTATTTTCTTCTTATCATGTTATTATATATAGCCAGAAGGTATATTCGTGTCAGAAAATTTTCAATTAATTTTCTTTTATTTCTAAACTACAGTCATATACGCGAGTATGATATATTTAAATAAAACTTTTTGTATATTTTTGATGCATAAAATACACACGTATACATATACCTACTATATGCTATGAAACTTTTCCGATTGTGTAAAATGGCGCTATACTCCATGGCGCTACAACCCATTCAGAGTTTTTTGCCTCTTAATTTAATTTCTTTATATTATTGTTTTGTAACATTATCCTTGATTATGTTTAGGTGTAAATTAACAAATTTTGAATTAGATACTTATGTAATTATCGCTATATATGGATGCTTTTATATTATTACTCTGGTATACAGAAAAAATAATTCTCTGACATTTTCGATACAATTCGCAATGCAAAACTTTTTAAGTGTTTTTCTTCATTAATTTTCTTATTTTCCTTTTCTTTCCCTTACATTCCCTTTCTTTTCTCACCTTTTTCCTTCCTTTTTCTTCACTTACCTTCCATTCTCTTCCTTTGTGCATGTACAAAATAGTATAAATAGCAAATACCACATATTGACTTTAAATTGTATTTCAAATTCAAAAATTGAAACAGCAATCAACATTATCATTGTTATCCAATTTACATATAAGTATGATACCTAAACACATATTTATGTAAACCAAATAAATACCCTGAAGATAAATTATTATTACGAATTGAATCTGTTCTGTGTTCTGTGTATTAATTATTTGAAAAATTTGAATTTGAAAAAATTCCTTTGTTATGTTATAGTGATTCTTAATTAAATGTTAAGGTGTTAATTAAATCCAAACACTGATAATAAATATTTTTTTCTATAAAAATAATGTACTCGTAGTATATGTACTAAGTACATAATACAATATTTATGTACTTTCTCTTATGTAGGTTATCTCTTTGTCTATATACATATATATTTATTTTATCGAATAATTAAATATTCAAGTCATTTACAGTGCTAAAGAAGAACGAAAACTTCAAAGAATAATTATTGAAAGTCAATGAAGAAGAAGAAAAACAAAAAAAATACAAAAAATAAAAAAGAAAAGAAAATGAGAAAAAAACTTTCATACATACAAATAATGGAAAAATAAAGCAGAAATGTAATAAAATAAACAAATATATTTTAAACAGATCTGTATAGATATGTAATGTAAAAATATCTTCAGGTATAGGTAGTTAAAATTTCACACCTTAAAGATACTTTAATTTCAATCATTCACATCATTTTTGTTTTATAATGCGTTCTCTTTAAATGATTTGGTCACGTTTTCTTATCACAAATTATTTCTAAGAAAAACAAAAATAAAATAAAATAAAAACAAAAAAAATAGAAAAGAAAAATGAAAAAAATGTAACTTTACACTCAATTTTATAAAGGGTTTTCCAGTAAGGACATAACAATTTTATATTTAAGTAAAATACAGAATAATTAAGATATAAGGTTGAAATTTATTCCAAGTGAAGAACACATATTACATATAAGTATAATCATGGAATTCGATCTCAATTCATATGACCACTGTGAGCACGTTTGCAGCGATCAATTCTGATTGGAACCAATTTCCCGCCACTCTTTCACACATATCGGCCGGAATGTTGGAAATTTCGCATTCGATATTGCATCTGAGCTCTTCTAACGCTCCTCCAATGAAAAGAAATCCAACGGCTTTAAAGCGCATGAGCGAGGTGACAATTCGAGGTGGACCATTTCTCAAGATTACACGGTTAGCAGACTCTTCCTCCAACGGATCAAATGTTTGATCACTTTGTGTGACATGCGGCACCGTGCGTTGTGTCACTGGCACAGGAACATCCAATAGTGAATATTTTGATTCGAATTTATCCACTATAGCACGCACAGCCTGTCTGGAGGGACGATTATTATGACCGAAAATTGTAATAAGCCCTCTTAAAGTTACGACTATCGACTCAGAATTGCCGTAGTAATTTTTAATAATTTCCGAATGTTGCTCGTTCGTAGACTTCACCATGATAAAAATGTTAACATTGACTGACGTTCTGAAGTTGACAGATTATATGAAAAATGTTCAAGGCCTCCTTCGTATTAAACTACAAAATATTGTTATGTCCCTATTGGAAAACCCGATATTTTAATTAAAACATGATTTTTTTTTTGTTTATGTATTTTCTATTATTATTGTTCCTTTTTATTTTTTATTTATTTTTTTTTTTCTGATTATGATGTAGGATTTACATAATATGTTCATATATCTACCACAAATTACACATAGAGACAATTATAGTATTAAGGATAAACTTTTATACGCATTTACTATATACGCATCAATGTTCATAATTTAATTTTGATTATATACCTGTACTTTATTTCTTACACACATACTCGTTCATGATAAAATGTAAATGTTTGCGTCAATATTATGTGATAAAAAAAAATAAAAGAAAAAAATAAATTTCATAAAAATTAATTTTCATGAAAACAGTATGAAAACATATATGTACCTAAAAAGCTCTATATAAAAATAAAAATCATCCACGTGAAAGTTATTAATTGATAAAGACATTTTAATTAGAAATTTTATTTATAAACTTTTATTTCGATGTGGTGGTGATGGTGGTGGTTTTTTATTTTCGAGCGTTTTATATACAAAAGGAAATCTATGTATATTTATGCAGTAGGTAGTAGGAATGTATTTTTTTAATAAGTATTTTCCAGTAATTTCGTATTAAAGGAATATATTCTGAATTAATATTCCTTTTAGTAATTATCAATTATTTATTTATTTATTTATTTTTATTTATTTTAATATATTTAATGTTAAGATTAATGTTGATGTATAATACTCTCACTGTCAAAATAAAACACATACACACACATACAGTTAAAATAAATATGTAAATAAAAATTTAATAGTTAAAAAATATACACACGTTTGTTTCAAAATTAAAATAAAAAACATTACATATACGCATATAATGTACATTCATATACACACAATATGGATAGCATAAATTTTACTGTATCTTCAATAAAGGACGACATAAGAACAAAACTTCAACAATACAATTCTTCAGTGTATAATTAATCCTTCAATTTAATAGTGACGGTGGTAGTACTAAAATATTTTTCATCAAACAAAAATAATAAAAACTTTTTTATACATACCTACTATATATTATTATGTATAGTATGTGATGAGTATCTTGAAAACTTTTCATTTCTTCTTGCATATCACATAAATTATATACACTCATTATATTTACATGATGTACATATACACGTATGTATGTGAATAAATGTTATGGCGTATACATACTCGCATATTATGTACATATTTATGTATATCAGAAGCATAAAAAGTGTATGATATAAAATGATTTATGTAATATTAAAATTTTATCCATTCTACTTGTACTAAATTTAAATATGTACTCGTACCTATATCGTATACATAAAGATAGTATTAAAAAAATAATAAAAAACATATATAAATATGTATATAAATAAATTAAAAAAAGTTTACTTTACTCTTAACGACTAATATTTCGTTTCTAAGGACGATAACGCAAACTTCCTATATACATAAATATTAATAAAAATTTAATCTCTAACGAATTTAAATTTTTCATTTGTATTGTTAACCGCACATCGTTTTTCTAAAATTATAAAAAGTTTTCTCAACAAAAATAAAGGACCAAAATATGATAAAAGAAGAGAAATATATAAATACTGAAATATATAAAGATAGAAATCAATCTTGATTTTTTTTTTTTTCTTTATCTAAACATTATCGAAAAAGTTTTATAATATACAAAATTCTATATTTCATGTTTCATAGCTACAATATACACACATAGTTATAGGCCTAGCCTATATATATATATGTAGTATACATTAGTAAGTTACTCGTCGTGGGATAAAAAACAACAACAACAACAACAACAAAAAAACTATTTTTCTTTATCCCTGTTTCTTGTTGTTCTTCTTAATTTCACAGAATTTGTTTCTGTCATTACTCATTTATATTCCAAAATACATATATTTTCCTTTATACATATTACTTCCATACACATGCACAGAAAATTTTTGAAACAGATAATTAGACATGACATTCAGTTTACAACAAACAAAAAATGTACATACATACATATATACATACATACTAAGTATATAACATAGAAGAAAAATTGATTCAAAAAAAAAAAAGAAAACAAAAGGAAAATACCAATAATGAATCAAAGATAAATGACAAGAAATATTTTTATTTTTTTTACATTTTTTTTATACTCGTATATTATTATTTTTTTGTTAAATAGATAACATCGATCAAAATTACATATAAAATTCTCCTTGCGAAAGTTATTTTGGAAGAAAAAACAAATACATAAATAAATAAAATAACTATGAACATCAATTACGAATACAGAAACCTTCATTGATTACTTTTCATTACAAAAGGAAATTTTTATATACATTTGGGTTGTTCCTATTCCTTTTTTTTTTTCTTAAATTTTAATTTAAATTCTTAAACTCTACAAAGAATAATAAAAAAATAAAGATATTTATATGATAACAATAAACTTATACTATGTATTATGTACATGTGAATGTATGCGTAAAAATATCTATACATGCCATACGCTGTTATCGTAAATTTTCTGTGATTTATATATGAAATTATATAAGTATTTACTAAATCATTTTTTTTTCTAATTTTTTTTTATATTTTTCTTTTTTTTTTTCTATTTACAGGTAAGCGAATTTTAAATTTATATATTTTATCAAACATAAATATTGTATGATGTAACAACGGATAAACATTCAACCGAATTCGAAATAAAATAAATTTGAAAGGTATTTGTATAATATTAAATAAGATGAATGAATGAATGAATAATAAAATGAATATATAATATGACTAAATGATAACAAAATGTCTGAATGTAATTGTATGAGGAGAAATTGTAATTTTATTTAACAACTACAGATAAATCTCGATTATCCGGAATTTTAGTGGAAATTTTTATTCAAATGAAATTTTTAAAATCATATTTTGGTTAACAGTGAGCAATTTTGAATCATTTTAGATTAAAATTGAGAATACGTAGAGAGAAAAAATGAGAGAGGAAGGATAAAGTGATTTTTATTTACAATGTTTTTTGCACTAAGACGCTCTTAAATGGAGTTTATTAAATACACTCTTCTTCTTCTCCTTGGCATACAGTCCTATTGAACTTTCGCCTCCACAATATATTATGCTTCCACAGCACTCTGACTTCCGCTAACGTTCTCCAATTTTCTAAAGCCATATTTTTCATTTTCTAATCTTCTCCTCAGGATAGCCTTTGAAGCTTTTGACTACCATTTCTAACTCCATTTACCCGTATGAGATGCCCAGCCCACTGAATCGTTACTACTTGGAGATACATCGTTAATGTTGAATCTATTCTAGAGCGCTCCAAATTAAAGCTTCCTGCAATTCTTTCTCTTCAAAGAGAGTAAATTCAAAGACGTAAAATATTCTGATTTTTGAATTGGGTTCTTCTAATACTCTCTCTTTCTCTCTCTCTCTCTCTCTCTCTCTCTCTCTCTCTAACGTGTTCCCACATTATTATATTTTTTCTACTTCCTATTGAAGTTTGATATATTTCTTTAAATCGCGTTGATATACTTACTTTGATTTACTCTGATCTGGTATTTAGTGGCATTCATTACACAAACCAAATTTATTTGTGATATAAGTGATTGTAGTACATTTATTCAATCGGCTTTGATCATTAGGTACTCTGGATAATCGAGAATAAACTGTATGAATGTATTATTCAGATATTTTACTTAATATTCGTACTATATGTATTTGTGTGTGTAAATTTAAAGAAAATAAATTATTACGTGACTGTATACTTGAAATTTTTATATACGAGTACCATTATAATAATTGAAATAAATTTATAAATAGATAATCACACGTGAATAAAGGAATAAAATTTAAATAAAATACAAAATACATATACATACATAATTAAAGTGGAACAACTTGGGAACAAAAATTGAAAAATAAAATTGCACATTAATAAAATGTTGTGTTGAATATTGTTTTCTCTAAACTCTTTAAGAAAACGAACAAAATTATTTAAAATGAATTTTTTCATCAATCATAAACATTATTAATGTATTTTTTTTTTTTTTTTTTTTGAATACGCTAAAAAAGAACAGTTTGACGAAAGGTATAGAACAAGTCTTCTCTTCTAATTGCTTGCATCGTTATGTGTACTAGTGAATAATTTGAGATGATGTTTGTAAAAATGATGTGCTGAAATTATTCATTTAATACATTTTCTGAGATGTTACTTGAATTATTTATTTAAAAAAAATCAAAATAAAAACAACCTGTGGTTGGGTAGAAAAAAAAGGATATACGAGTAAATGTATTATTATTATTGTATCTTGTTTCGTGAAGGATATTATGGGCATTTATTTTATATGATTGAAATGTTTTCATTTTAAATTATATATTTATGTAATAAAATCATTTGAATGTGTTATACGCAGGCATTTAAGTCCTCATATTATTCTTATAGATATATGCTTGTATGGTTTATTACAAGAAAAGACAAAAAGACATTATTATTATGTATTAGTATTGTACAAATTTTGAAAATTTTTAAATAAATAAAATATTTGTATAAATGCAAATTGTATTCAATAAATTGTCATTTAGAGTATAATAAACGGATATTATTTTCGAAGATGACTATACATATGTACATATCTATATACCTAATCGTATATAAAATACGTTATAATTTATTGGGTAACAGAATATCACAAATTCAAATATACAATGTCTGTACAAAGTATTTTCTATATAAGTAACTATATTCTATAACTGTTATTAAAGGAATCAGATAATAATATCTACCTGAGATAGTCATGAGTCATGAGTATGATATTGTGACGATGATATGAAGTATATATTTGGTATTACAGAAAATTGATCATTGAATATCCTTAAAATTGGATTTTAGTAATATTGAATAAACGTAAATTTGTAAACGTATATGAATGTATGAATGTGACGTCAACAATAAAATGAATATATAGGATACCTATATCTTTAAAAATATATATTCAGACTTTAAAATTTCATTTTACAGATATAACAGAAATATATTTAAAAAATTATATTACATTTTATATCAAAATATCCTTTTATTTCTTATTATCTAATATGAAATTTATAAAATTCGATTTTTAGCATTACCTAAATGTAACTATGTATATTACATCGTATATCCTGTTGTATGTTATGACAGAAATGATATTGATGCTATAGTAGACGAACATAATTTCATAATAATAAGAATAAAAGCAAGAAGAGAAGATGAAAAGAAGAAGAAAATCAATATTTATAAATATTAAATGTACAGAAAATTCGATTACATGCCGAAGAAATGATAGATGAGAAAATATGATATTTACTCTCGTATTTCTAATGCATATTTTATTGTAAGAAAGCTTTGTATAATGGTTTGAAAAATAAATCTTCCGTTTTCTTTTTTATTACATTACTGCCTCTTTGAGTTTGTGGTTTTTTGGGCATTTTGTGTTTAAATGATATTTGATTTAGATTTTTATTTCTTTTCGATTTGATATCAATTTTGATTGTAACATTTACACTTTTAACTTTTGTGTATATTCGAGTTAGTTGTAGAGTTCAATTTGAATTGCATAAATAATTAGTTTATTTGCTTTGTAAAAATCTCATATCGAAACTTTGAATAAATTCGTTTAAAAATCTAATAAATATAATGATAGTACTTACACCACTCTAGGTGACCCAAGGCTTTCAACGAAGTGATTTTTAGGCTATCATGGATGCACCTACGTATACTTATTAACGTGGTTAGCGTACCCTTGAGTTGTTGGCATAGAAGCTGGCATTAAACACGTTATTAATATATACACATATATGTATCACATTCTATCTAATCAAATTAACAATTTAAATATTGTAAACACGTAACATCATTTTTAAGCATAAATAATGTCAAACACAAAAATACAAAAACACAAAGAATAGTTATAAAAAAATTTCATTCAATTTCAATCAGATTTGATTACTTTTAAAGGAAAATGTTTTCTTTTACATATTTCCCAAATCTTCAAAATAATGTGTGTATATACGAGTATATGAAAGGATGTGTGTGTTGTGTACATATACTAAAAGTATACCAAAAAAAAAAAAAAAAAAATAATCCTAAATGAAAAATGTTTCACATCATGAATATGAAAAAAGAATCAATTTTTCGTTATAGATTTGTAAATCATTCTTATACATATAGTATACGATCTCTCTATATTTGTATACGATAAAAATAATAATATACAGGGCACGTTTCTTACCTAAAATGACTCACCTTATTCTCAAAATAAAAGTATATTCAGCAAAATAAAAAGAATACAGTTTACATATACACGTTTGTGAACATGAAGAACTTAAATATATAAATTGTAATAACAATGACAACAGTAAATACTTTAAAAGGTTATAAAAAGATTAAAATTATTTGAAGATTCTTGATTTTAGAATTTTAAGAAAAAAATAAATTTCTTGAAAAAAATTTTATTTGCTTAGTATCACATGATGTTACAATGAGAGTAAACGTTTTAAATTTGATGATACTTTCTCGAATAATACAACCGATATATTCAAATGTGCTAGTATTTGTTTGAATTTTTTTTTTTTTTGGCAAATTAATTTTCCAAAATATTGTAAGCAAGCAAGCTGTCTATGTACACATATCTACATATGTACATAAATGAGGACTTAAATAGAAGAAAAAAAAAACAGTTATATAAAAATGATGAATTTTCCGACCTTCACCTTTTCCAAAAAAAAAAAAGAAAGAAAAAGGATAAATAAAGATAAATAATAATAATAAAATCGTACACCGATAATAATGAAAAGGATATAAGATAAGTATAATCAATGATGATAAATAAACACATACATATGTATGTTTGTTTATAACTATGCATATATGTATGTGCATACTTTGAATACATGTTTTTTGAATTGTGCATACTTTGAATACAAAATATGTCTGTATGCATATACACATATGTGAACATTAATATTGTATACGATATAAAAAAAGAATGATTATTATATGAAATTCAATATTTAACATTTATTTATAATTTTATTTTTCTTAGTTTGTTATTGTTGTTATTGTTTTTATTTTTATTCTGTTTATTTACCACACAATCCTGTTTTGTGTTTTTCGTTTTTGATTATATTTCTTCATTTACTTTTTCATTGAAAACACAAAAACATACGCTTCATTCGTACTCATCCTCTTGAAACTCTTCTAACTTTTATATTTTATGCATATTCGGATTATATAAATTGAATGGCAGAAAAATGTCGTCTGCAAAGTTTATCAAATTTCCTTTATTTGCATTCCTCAACAGAACCTACGCCTCAGAGAAAATTCGTTGCCATACTGTCCTGTTTAAGGAAACAGTTCTTCAATTTGCAAATCTCCACTCTTTTCAGATCTTTTTTGAACTGGATTTCATCATCGATTTCTTGGTCTTTCTCTGGGTATCTATGTTGTTGATGTATGCTAGCCACTTTAATCTGCCGATTTTGGCAAACGCAACGAAATTCACAACCTCCATATATTTCGTATATCGCATGCATTAGCATTTGTATGTGCAACAGCATCTATACGTGTGTATTATTGAAAAAAGTGACATTATTTTAAAGTAAACATTCACACTCACTGTACCGATTTACAAAAAATTTCAATTTTTAAACAACATTATTCATGAATATGAGCATATGAGTGAGTGCTGTATTCAAATAAAATTGTAATTTGTTATAATACATGATCCTTAGAATGAATTTCTTTTAATTTCTATTAAATACTGTATTTTATTTTCATAAATCATAATGTCATACAATTATGTGAATTCGTTTGCTGTGCATATATTTGTGTACACGTGTATACAAATATATATACATTTAACCTGTAGTAAATACACTTACATATATCATACGTAAGTATATGTGTTATATGCACCTAGAGACAGGAAGACGGTAGATTAGAATAAAAAAAAAAATTCATTTATCACAAGAATATATTATTCAAGACGACATGAAAAGTAATTTAAAATTACATTTTGAGAATATAATCGGTAAATACTATACATTTATTTGTATGTATAAGTATATGTACGGAGTATCTACTTACAATCTTACATATGTATAATATGTATAGTATGTCAGAATTAAATTTCGATTAATTTTATAGTAATTTGTTAGAATGAATTAATCAACTTTTAACATTTTCATTTTCATGCATTTTGCATCCTTTTAAGTATTACATACGGTAAATATGTTTTAAATTTATACATATGTACAATATGTGTATGTGTATTTTTTATGTCCTCTATTTTTATATACGTAAGTTTAATAATTCAATTCGAATGGAAACTCTTTTACTTTAAATATCAAACATACAAGAATCTTATTCATATGTATATTCAAGCATTTTTCATGAATTATGAAAGTTTAAAAAATGACATGATTTTGCACTTGTATATTGAATAGATTTTACAAAAATATGGTAGCATATTTCTTCTTCTTCTTCGATGGCATTAAAAAGCAATAGTTAATATTCTTTAGAGGACAAATCGTTCCTGTACATCCAATTTTATTGTAGTGATTTCTAGACTTTATTGTTATCTTGAATGCACCCGCATGCACCTACAGTTTAATGTGCATTGTGAACCACTGAGTTGCTGGGGGGAAAAGGAACCTTTTACTCCAATAATTCTTTGTGTTACTTGTTGTCAGCACTTCTAAGATCTTTCTCCCAGCAAGCTTTCTCCCATAACATTACGGTGTCGATGGGAGTACTTAAAAAAATATTTTACTCAATTTTACTACCGTATTGACCGTCACGCTCTCTTAAAAATTTCTACCAATTGATGAACCTAACCTAACTCACCTTGTCATCATATTTGATACAAGATAATAAATATATTAATTTTACGTTGATTTTTATTTTAAATTTTCAAAAGTTATTTAGTATATTCTAAAAAAGGAAAAAAAAAATTACATGTTCTGTCATAATTATCCTTTTTCTTATAACCAAGTGTATGAAACATGAAAGTCAAAGGTAGATAATATTTATATTATCATCATCACATTATATGCGATGTTCATCATTATGAGTATAAATTACAATATGAAACGAAACGAGTACATATGCACATCCTATTGATTACAATTCATTATCACCATAACACTACTATCACTAATTTGCATGTATAAAGTATTTTTATAGGTGTAGTATGTATGAGACAAATAATATATACTCGTATAATGAAATTTCGTTTTTCTATAAAATCGAAATTTGATAATAATTCGCGTGTTTTATTACCATCTACCCATACTTTTGTAACATAAATTTTGTTATTATTATATTTACACTGGTCCACCATTATTTATCAGTTACATTAAATTACACAAATACATATGTACCAGATGCATTACAATAAGGAGATCAAGAGAATAATGTGAATGGACGAATGTATTTTGAATTTTATTAAAATTCGAATCGGTATTAATATTAGGTTTTCATGTAATGTACACATGTATTTGTAGTTATTTTCTTCTATTCAAAAATTTATCACATATCATACACGTTCATATGCAGGTTTTTCTTTTTCAATAATCTCTTATAAATAAAATGTGCATGAATGATATGCACTCGTAAATGTGAATGTATGTATGAAATGAACTTAACGTAACGTAATTTATTTTGATATAGTCCGATGATGATAATATGCATTATGCATTTTCATTTATACAATCGTATTATACGAGTGTATGCGAATTAGGTGAACATTATCACATATAATGCATAAATTTACGTATATTTAATGTTATAAATTAATATAAAGGATATGCTCTGATACATATACGAGTATGTATGTGTACGTGTAGCTATGTTAGAAATACACATCAAAATAAATCATTTATAATGTAGCGTATTATAATGTACACATACTCGTATATTCGTATAATATGATGATGATGACCTATGATATTTTAAATGTCGAAAGGTTATCTTTACTTTCATTATCAAATTGCTTCAGGTTCAATTTCCAAATACCTATAGAAAAATAACACAAAACAAAAGGTATTGTCGTATAATGCATACATATATTTATATACGAGTTATGAAATGTGATAGGATAAAATAATAACGTATATAGGTGTAGATATACCATGCGTATAAATGTAAATTCACTAAAAAAAAAAAAGTTGAAACCAAAAATTACAAATACATTGAAGTAAGGTGCAAAAATGAAAATAAATGAAAATATGTAGTACAGAAGTTTGTCGATAATTCGAAATGTTTAGTATTGTAGTTCAAGAAGTTTTCTTTAAGTAGAATTAATGTTCGCTGTTTCATTAATAATATTTCAATCGTAATTTTCGAAATTATACCTTCGACTTATTAATACAGTAAAATATGTATGGGTACGGGGTACTACAAAACATCTTTGATTGTGTCCCCGAGGTATGATAACTACATGAATTTTCAAAATTCCTCTATCATAGATTTTAGAATTTCACTTTGAACTTTAATGTGTCAAAACTGTCGACAATTTTGTAGAAAATTTGTAAATGTTATGAGACTAAATAATTATTTTATTATGACATTTTCAGGACAATAGACACTTTGATACTTTTGATCAAATCATTTTAAACTTTTCATTTTAATTTTGGCAAAAGTGCAAATAATATTCTGTGTTAAATGAAACCCATATACTTTGTACGAAGAGTACGACAAATATTTAATTCGTTTCACGATCAAGATTTTCATGCTTCGCTGCATAAATCTTTAACAACACTTTTAAGAAAAATGTTTGAAAAATCAAAAGACGAAATTTTCTAAAGATGAACGTAAAGAATTTTTATGCTTTTCTTTAGCTTCGTTAACCGAAGTCTATAGCAAAAGTGTATAAGAACATATTTTTGTAATCGTGTGTAATATTTTTTACTGTTTCAGGAACTTAATCATTTCTTACGGTACATAAATCTTTCAATATATAGTCTTCCGTAACATTTTATTTCCTTTTTTTTTATAGAACTTGTTTGTTTCATTGTTCTTTTATTTTAATTTGTTTTTACTCCTTATATATACAGATTTTTTTATTGTAGCTAAATTTAAGAAAATAAAATAAAAATCATTTACGCTTATAACAAAAAATCAGAAACAGATAATCCTTAATTTGTTTCTTTTTCACTTGTTTTTATCTTCATTCTATTCTACATATATATGTGTTAAAGTACATTCTATGTATGTATTATACAAATCAGAAAAGGGATGATGTTGTATGTATCTACTTAATAGTAATGGAAACAATAAAAAAGAAAAGAACTGACGAAATCCTTATAAAAAAATATTGAATAAAAAACAGAAAAGTACAAGATATTGACTTTGAAATTGAAAAAAAGTAAATAAATGAATGAATGAAAAGAGTGAGAAATAAAAATTATTGTAATAATTTCCAGACAAAAGGAACGTTTGGTTATACATGGTTATACTAAACGTATGTAGTAATCAAATTCTGTAAAAGGATGAAGAACAAAATTTTCTGAAAAAACATGAAGACATAAAATAATATGAAGATAAATTGAAAGTATAAAAAATATAATTTGAGAACAAAATTTTTGTAAAAAAATTCATATAATCGTATCTGTGTCGTATGTAATATACAAAGTGAAAGCCTTTAATATGCTTGTCAAAAAAACTGCAATAAGGCACAGATGTCAGCAAAATTTTGTGAAAATTTTTTATTTTTTTTATTTTTGCTTTTGAAATAAAACCCATATAAATTCAAAATACATAGTAAGAAGCAAAAGGATAAAACTAAAGAGAAAACGAAGTGGGAATTTATTAATCCAGAAAATATTTCATTTTTTTGCTTCAAATTTTTACATACATACATACATATATACGTACATATCCGTATATCAAATAAATTTATTAAGGACATAAATATATACATTCATAATAGGAGTGTTTTGCATATCCTTTACATGACATATTGAAATTATGTAGTGTACAAATATATTTTCATTCAAAATATTTCTTGGTACATGAATTTTTCGTTGTCGTTGTTGCTGTTGTTGTTGATTATCTCAACCATAGTCGTAACTTTAATATTTTTTACTCAAACAAATGTAATGTTCAGATATAAGTATATGTAAATGCATACTTGTACCACAATCATAGTTACATATACAAAGGATATTAATTGCATGTTGTGATGAATTTATGTTTTACTGACATAGTACATATAAGTAAAGTACATAAATATCTTATGTTTTTGTTTACTGATGGATGAATTTCAATTAAACATAAAACAATGAACAACACGATAAGGATACATACATTCATACATAATGTACCTACATATCTTAAAAAATTTATTTATAAAATATTTTCTTTCATTTCACTTATTTACTTTTTGTGTGTGTGAATTTGTTGTCGTTTTCTTTTTTTCAATCTCTCTCTCTTTTTCTCGTTTTTTTTTTACTTGAATTTCATTTCATTTCCATTCAGCACTTATATGTATGTATGTATAGGAAAAAATTTATTGGTTAATAATGCGATAAAAATAATTTATATAAAATAGTCCTATAAAATATAGAAAACATGAAAAATGAAGTTCTATTACATGAGAGATGAGAGTATATTTGAACGTATGCTGTTTGATATATAAGGTATATTATTATAATCTCTTTTCTCTTAGGAAGAAGATAAATGAAAAATATTTTATCTCAGTGCATAAATGTGGAAAATCCTTAATTTTTTAGTACAAAATATGGCTGGGTTCAAAAATTAATCATGATTTTGCAGTGTTGCCGCAGTGTTAGCGCAACACTGATTATTTATGTTGCGACACTTTGATGATGCTGATTAATTTTACGACAGTTTTAAAGTTTTATTGTCTTTTAAAATTTTACAAATCGGTAAAAATTCACAACAATCAAAAATAAATCAAATAAATAAAACAAATTCAAAATATTGAAATTTAACTCACTGCTCATTGTTTTCTTGATCCATGATAGCATTGATAATAATTTAAAATCAACTAAACGTCACGAGTTTGAGGCCATTTATTCATTGCAACATCAAAAATGATGATGTAAATGTTGACTTTGTGATAAGTTAGTGTTGTGTTAACAATAAAATGTAAAAATGAACACATGATTTTAGTCATGATTACTTTTTGAACTGTTGATGATGAAAGCTTCTTTTGCAACACAAATGGTAGAACTGTAATTGACATAGCTGACATGGGTAACATGAGAAATAATAACGAATGTTAAAACGTCACATTTGGTTAACTATAATAACATAGATAACATACTAAACAATAAGCAATACGAATTTCACAAAATGAGGTTATGGCTTATGTTACTTATGTCATGTACGCTTTCGATCGTACTGCTTATGTCGAGTTTATTTTAAACGAATTTTTAATGAATGTCGGAAATGTCAATTATAGTTTAGCTCATTGATTTGGCTGTGTTCGGCTACGACATATGTCATATAGCCTATGCCACTTATGTCGATTATAGTTCCCACTTAACGTTGTGTTGAATCTTTGAACCCACTCTATTTCACATTTCGTATAAATTTAAAAAAAAATTTTTTTTCAATTCTCGTCATCGCCATCATTGGACTTTCATCATTTCCATTACAACATATTTATGAATTATTTCTTATTTCACTTTTTTGGTACCTAATTGTGTTAAAAAAAATGTGAAAGTTAATAATAAAAAAAATGAAAATGAAAATAAAACAAAACATTTTTCAATATTATAATATATGACAAGGATTCATGTTTTTAAGTTTTCGTTCCTTAAGTGCAAATACAATTTTTAGTTATAAAATACATTAGTTTGGATATACGAAATGTGTTATGTGAGGATGTACATACATACATATATAATGTCAACACACAATACAAACATCTATATATGAAATTGCAAAACAGATACAGAGAACATCTCCATATAATGCTATGATATTCATTATATGTATGTATGTATTTTCAACATACTCAAAACAAAACAATACGCAACAAAACTCTATTTTAATATGCTTATAAGAAGCATATAAGAATTTATATCATATTTTTAAATTTATTTCTATCACATTTCCGTTGAACACACACTCATATAATTTGGGTATATATATATGCTTATGGTGCTTATATACGGTATATAAAATACAAGAGTAGAAAAGATACATATACTTAGTATTATTTTTCATTGTATAACATATAATTGCATAAATAATATTAGTTACCTATCTACCTCTGCATATATACTATTTTCTATTCATTTTATTTATTATTCTGTGTATATGTACATAATAAATACAAGTACATTATATACATATGCACAATATACATAATAGAAAAATATTCTATTCACCTTCTACATCTACACCATACATACTTAGATACCATACTACAAATTTAAATATGAGAGCATCTATGGATATTTTGTGCTTAATTACTTCTCATAATGAGGAGGTGGAACTCATTTTAAAAAGTGAAAAGCTAAATTTAGGTTAAGAGTTTAACCTTGTTTCATAGATAAATATATACGATTATATATGTGTATACATAGTATGCTGACGTATGTAAATATGCGAGTATTCACTGTACATAAACGATCACTATACATATTTATGTATATGTAGTGCACATGATATTTTATGAATATATTTAAATTAAAAAAAAATACATATACACCTACTATACGAGTATATATACATATATTGTCATTGCCACAGATAAGGATTACGTATACACGTCTACATTATAATATATTCATTTATGTATATTTATATGTAATACATAGGTATAAAGGACAATTAAAGAAATTTTCTGTTTCATGAAAAACATTAGCAAAAAAACAAAAAAATATTTAAACGGAAAACAACATAATTTTTTTTTTTTGTTTTTGTAGTAAGTGTTAATGGAAAATGATGAGAAAAATTTTGAAGGAAATAAAATCCAGAGAATATAAGAACAGAGAGCCAAAGACAAAAAAAAATTCACGTATAATTTGAAAAAAAAATTTATTTTCTCTTTATTTGTTATTAATTAACAAACATTCTAGACTAATAATAATGTTCATGAAAAGAAAAAACAGAAAACAAATATGTTTTTAATGTACTACATTTAGACATTCATTCAGGTGCTGTGTACTTGAATCCATTCTACAATGTAAATAAATGCACTATACTATCTGGTATGTAATGTATGTGTATACTTATAACTATAATACTCATACCATAGTATACCTTATGCCAGTGTAAGATTTTTTGTTTTATTTTTATTTTCTTCCTCTTTGTTTTTTCTCTTCTTCATCAAGTGGATGAAAATGTTAAAATAAATGTTCTCTCTGTTAATTAGATTGATTCATGTTTCGATGTATGTACTGCTATTGATGCTATGCTACATAAAAATTCCACGATTCCATAGCGCCTATATAATACGAACGAGTAGTATAGGGTGAGTTTCAAAACGCCTCAAAAATGTGTTGTGATACAGCATCAAAACAGTCGTGATGCAAAGTTTTAAAACAGCATTAATGCTTCGCATCGATATTGCAGTTCTACAACTTTGACGTTAGGAAACGAATTTGTTGCTTTGTTTTGACAACAAGAAAAATGGTTCACCTCCTGTAGTACATAATTTTAAAATTTAATTAATTCATTCTCTGCACTAAACCAAAAAAGGTGAAACAATTTTTTAATAAAATTAAACAATATCAGAATGGACAATTTTTAAGGCCATTTTCGAATGAGCAAAAACACCACTCTTCATTTTTTGGAATTTGTCACTAGTATTAAAATACTACACATAAAAAACTCAATTTGTCATCATAAAAGTACAAAATTTTTGTTTAAAACAGACTGACCTTTGGTTTCATATAACAAAATTCATATAAAAATAAATCATTGAAATGATATTGAGAAAAAAATGTATTCAAATCTATTTTGCATCATAAAAATTCAGGATGCGTATAGATTGCTTGACAGATCCGTATTAGATGCATTCACAATGAGTTTTGAAACTGTATACATTGTCATCGATTTAAGTGTTATAGTTTTGAAGCTGTTGATTATGCATCGAGGCGGTCTTTAAACGTTTTGAAACTCACCCATACTGTTTGTACCTATATGTATTTTACTCATACACATACACGTTAATTTTTTTTTTCCTTTATTATTAACTAGAGTATGAAAGTTAACATTTTCAATGTTTATCGGAATGTAAAAAATTAAAAAAATTTATTTTTATTTTATTTTTGTGTTACCAGGTACCTATACATACATTACGTATAAGAAGGAGCTACATATGTATATAGAAATGTATAGGTACTACCATGTACTACTAATTTAAGTGAAAATGAAATTTTTCAAGTATCAAGTAAATAATACAACATTTTATCATCAATTTTATTTTATATATTTTTTAATTTTTTTTTTTTTTTGTATGAAAATTTTAAAAGAAATTATTTTCATTTTTAATTGAATTTTTTTTCGTGTTTTTTCATCTTTATAATACACACACAACACATGCTGGGAATATTTATGAAAAACAAATACAGAATTTTAAGAGGATTTTAAGTGTGTTATATAGATAGATTTATATAGACAACAACATATAAACGAGTAAATAACAACAATTTACAACATGATTGTAAGCACTTTTTAGTAAGAAAGATAAAATTCAAACAATTTTAAATTAAAAAAAAAAAAATAATATATATCAGTGTTATTAATTAAATTTATTTTTACACTTTTCGAAATACGAGAGTTTTTCAAAAAATTCCAGGAAAAATGAAATAATACACAAATTGTTGATTTTTATGAATTTATTTTTCTACTTATAAACCACCAAGTATCAGCATCAGTCACTATCCATACGATGCAAAAAGTCTTCAGAATTTGAATCGTATTTGTTCAATAACTCAGTGAAAGTTTGGCACCTCTTTCATTGTGTTCTTAGCGCAACGCTTTTTGCAATGCTTTAATATTAATAATATCTAGTTAATTTTTCAGTTTTTTGTATCCTTTAAAATAAAGCGAAGTGATAAATTACTTTTTTTATACAGTCACGCTTTTAAACCACTCAAAATATAACCAAACTTCTTGACTGTTTGTCTGCTAACTACTTACTGGACGTAGGTATGCCGGGAATTTTTTGAAATACCCTCGTATATATATTTTGTAATTTGTATCCAATACCGGTATAGATACAGGTGGATGAGTATGGAGGTGTATTAAGAAAATTAAATCAGTATTTATATAAATTTTTGTTTGTATGTTGAAGAGTTCTGACACATACATTTTTTTTTAATTTTTTTTTAAAACCTTAAATTTAATTTTCATACATTAATGTACGATTATAATATATTTCTTTAAAGGACATTGAATGAATATAGAACTGATGTATTTTTTTTCTTTTTTGTTTCCGTTTTTCTCATATTTCTCAATAATAATTTATCGTTATAATCTCATTAAGGACTAAGTGTTAAGTGCTCTAAATTACTTTATGTATGGAAAATGCCTTCTTAAGATCTGTGGCCTATTTCTCAAAAGTTACAAGTCTTGTAATACAAGTTGTTTGCTTGTAAATTTGTAAGCTTTTACAAGTTTTTGTTTCTTGAAACTACACGTGTGATTTATAAGCTACAAGTGTAAATCACTAGAATAAAAGTTCTTGTAACTTGTTTTTCTTTGTTTTCGTTTCTCAGAATATATTTCTACACTTGTAACTTGTAAACTTGTAAGAAAAATTTGTAGAGCGTAGAAAGACTCTTAAATTTTTTAAAGTACTTGTAATTTCTTGTAATTACAAAAATTATTAATCTTAGTATCAAAGCAAGAAAGAAAATGATTTACTGTATTGTTAATAGTATCACTATATATATTAAAGATGAGAAATTTGCGAAAATTGTCAACATTTTCTTATCTAAAACTTGCATTGTTAATAGTATACTTAATAGTAAATATATACTTTTCTCGTCAAATTCAACAATTTTAAAGACAAATTAATCATTTTTATAATCAAATTCAACATTGTTCAAATCAATATATGAATATATTATCGCATAATGTATCGTAATGGTAAATGTGACATGTAACATCTGTCTGTACAGTGTAAAGTAGAAGTAGCAGAGCAATCAGTCAATCAGTATACCGCCAATCGTCGTCGTATATGTTCTGTAATATTCGATAATAGCTAAAACATCTGTATACCTGCATTTACTACAACCAGTCAAACTACCTTTTTTTGAATATTTTCGGTCCTTTTTTATATATTTTGTTGCAATTGATTATTTTCCTGTCATTTATCTACATATATTAATTTCATTTATAAATTTTTAAAAATAATAAAAAACAGAGTATCGCCTGCAAAAAATACATTTTAAATCGCTTTGAAATACTCGTACATTATGAATACTTTTAAGAAATACAAAAAAAATTCGTTCATAATAATTATAATCCATCATTTATTCTTGTAAAAAGAAATTCTACAAGTATGTAAAAATACAAGACTTGTAAATTTTTACGAGAAACAGAATTTACAAGTCCTTGTAAACAATTTACTTGTAACTTGTAAACTTGTAAACTTGTAAAGTTGTAATTTCGTGAATTTTTTAGAAACAGAATTTACAAGTCCTTGTAAAAATTTATTTGTAAATTCTAACTTGTAAACTTGTAGACTTGTAATTTCGTGAAATAGGCCACTGTACTCAGTTCCCGTGAAATTTTTCGCTTGCAATTGCATATATAATTCTACAAGCTAAAAATTGTGGAAGGAAACGTGTGTAGAGTACGTGGAGTTTTGAAATTTTTTGCAAAAAAATCGCGGAGGCTATGAAATTAAATTAATTAAAAATTAATAAATAAATATTTATTAGTCAAAATATATGAGTTGTCAATATTTCGCTTGCCTTTTATATGTTCGACCATATAAAATGATTGTGAAAAATGAGTTCCACAATTCTCCACTATTAAGTTCCACCGAAATAATTTAGTTTGGAAGTGAGTACCAGTAAGCGAAATTTGAAATTAAAAATTTAGACCTGGTACTCAGTTCCCGTGAAATTTTTCGCTTGCAATTGCATATATAATTCTACAAGCTAAAAATTGTGGAAGGAAATGTGTGTAGAGTACATAGAGTTTTGAAATTTTTTGAAAAAAAATCATGGAGGCTATGAAATTAAATTAAGTAAAAATAAATAAATAAATATTTATTTGTCAAAATATTTGAGCTGTCAATATTTCGCTTGCCTTTTATATGCTCGACCATATAAAATGATTGTGAAAAATGAGTTCCACAACTCTCCACTATTAAGTTCCACCGAAATAATTTAGTTTGGAAGTGAGTACCAGTAAGCGAAATTTGAAACTAAAAATTTAGCTAACAATTTAGCGACATTTTTTTTACATAGGTTTTATATGGAGAAAAATTTAGCTTTCGATGTGAGTACCGGCCCTTAGCTAACAATTTAGCGACATTTTTTTTACATAGGTTTTATATGGAGAAAAATTTAGCTTTCGATGTGAGTACCGGCCCTAAAATTTAAAACGTTTTCAATATCACCTTTAAGCTTTTAAGTTTGATGTAATAAGAGTCCTCTTTATTTTTGATTATCAAAATATTCAAGATTCATGTAAATGTATATTCGGTATTTATATACAATTAGGTACCTGACTGAAATTCAGTATAAATACTACCAAACGTACACGTACATGTATATACACATTCTCGTGTAAATACATACAATAAAAATGAAAAATTACGTAATAAGAAGTTTCGTTATACATTTCACACTATTACGGACATTTATATCGTTTATCATTGAACTGTAAATTATATAAGTAATGATACTTTTACCATCCTTTTTTTGTTGTTGTTGTTCTATTATCGTTAACTTGAATATCAAAATATTTTGTTTTTGAAAAAAAAAATAAATAAAAAAATGTTTACACTCAACAGTAAACAGAACGCAACATTTTTCCAAGCATAAACTTTGAAAATTTATCAAATTAGTGATATTTTTTTTTTTTTTGAGAGACATACGACTACATGTGTTTATGTATGTACGTATGTACGAGCATATGTACTTGAATGAGTCAGTTATCCATCTGTTTTAACGCCAACCAAAACCAATGTGTGTATGAGTGTGCATGTACGTGTACATATGTAGTATATTTTTAAAAAATTTTAGTTTTAATATAAATGTATATCGGAACGAGAAAACTTTTTGCGTCATTTAATTTAAACTAATTACTTATTTAGAGTAAAATTAGTAAAAACAAAAAAGCAACGATCAAAAAAATATATAGAAAAATGATAGTAAAAAGCTGTTAATTTGTACATTTATTTATTTATATATTTTTTCCATCGAGACAGAAACAGAAAAAGTTTTCCTGTTTAAAGTAAAAATATCCATATAAATAGTGGCTGATATATAATATTATGGAAATATTCGTATTATGTATTATTTTGTCTCTTTATCATTCATATTCACACTTCTACTCGTACATTTACTAAATAAATGTTTATGAAACCATAGCTGTGTAAATGTACCAGTGTGTACGTAAATACGAGGATGTGTATATGCAATCATTTAATTCATACAAAAATTAAGTGAGATGAAGTGATCTAAATTTAAATCCTCCTTCATTTCACATATTTTAAACAGTATACGAATATTCCTTAATTTTGTTGTTATATAAAAATGAAAAATTTTTGCCAATTTTTTTTATTTTTTGAATTACATTCAGTTTTTGTACAATGTATACGAGAATACCTATTACGCAATAAATGCCATTTACTTTGCTGATATATTTGTATACAAACACAACAAAATATAAATACATACGAGAATATTCTTCGTGTAATATAGATTTTGTACTTAAAATGAAATAAACACAAAAAAAATTTGTTGTTCACATATTTTTATACAGGCGAAGGATACGAAAAATGATGCTATAAGCGGACCAGATGAAATAAAACAAAATGACAAAAAAAAAAAAACGAAAAAATTTAAAACAAGAAAACGAAAAAATTAAAAAAGTTTTTTTTTTCGTGGAAAAAGAAAAAACAAAATTTTTACCATATGTATACACGATGCTGTATGTACATATGTACATATATGTAAGTACGTAAGACTTCTAATTAGTACAAAACACAAAATAAAAAAACAAGAAAGGAAAAATATGAAATAAAATTTTTTTTTTTCTGTATGTGTGGGTGAAAATATGTGTAACATATGTATTAAACATACACAAATGTACAGATATTTATACGTGAACTGTATGTATGCATGAATTTTAAGAGCGTACTCCATAACGTTTTGGTTAGCTGCACTGCAATATGTATAAGTATACATAGTATTTATGTACAAGTTATTTGGGTTGGGAGGAAAAAGTTTGAGTGTAATTTTAAAGCTAAAATACTTCAACATTATGCAATATCTCTTGCTCAAAATAAAATAAAAAAAAAGAGAAGTTTCATGTTGTTTTTTTTTACATTTTTTTGTTTGTTTTAGTTTCATTTTTGTTAGTTTCGAATACAGTCTTTATGTATGTATTATAGTTATGGTTGCATGCATAAAAGTTTGTCTGTATAACACATAACAAATAAAAAAACCATAAATATGGAGAACATTTCGCCATATTCTCGTATTAAAACGATCATGCAATGATGAGAAAGTTTATGCATTAATTTTGTGTACTCGTAAATGTATATAAGTTAGAAAAAAGAGAAAACAAAACAAAAACCAAAAAAAAAAAAAAAAAAGAGGAATAACTTCAAAGTCTATATATGATACACACTCTTGTATTTAATGTGATTACAAACAAATTTTGAGATTGTGGCTTTTTATGGTATATACGAGATAAAATTGTCGGTCACACAGTCATAAAGTGGCATCCTATATGTAATTTGTAATTTTTCTAAATTGTTGGTGTTTTGTTTTTTTTGTTTTTCTATTTTGTATTTTAAAATCCTAAAAACATAATTTTTAAAGTTACTTCCTAGATAAATTCCTATGTAAAATATGTATATATACGAGTAATGTGTACAAAAATGATAAATTTTTTTTTTTTTTTGAGGATGAGAATGGTAGTCATAACAGATGGATGACTGACTTTATATATGTATATTCGGTATCTCTTATATTTCTACGTATAGATACACCGGAAAAGGATCATAACTATTTGTTTCAAAACTTAACTTTAGGTACATACGAATATCCGGTATATAAAGCCAGAGAGTGTGCATTTGCATTTTCATTTCATTTTTTTAGTATTTATCGTGAAAAAGGACAAAAAAATGTTGAGTGAGTATGCAAGTTACAGTACAAAGAAGAAATTTCTTTGAACTGAATCCTTTTCTTTTCATATTTTCTTTATAAAAAAAAATATCATCACAAAAATGCATGTAAATATGTACATACATATGTATCTACATATCAAACTTTAAATTATGATATGATATGAATCTAAGTAGAACAGAAAATATCTTGATAATACTACGAATGAACAACAAGAACGATATTCGATTAAACAAACGACATTAGATTGTGCATCCAAGTATATGTATGTACACGATTCAAATTTATTAGATGTAAAAACTTCAAGTAAAATGCGGAAAAATGTTTAAAGGTACACACACACACACACACACATAGCATAACGATAAAGAAATCTTTATTAAAATTCAAATATCCTTAGAGTGTACTTTTGATTTTCATTTTTAAGTATATTCTACTTAAAACGAGAGCGAACACATATACATTATTAAAGTACATACTTTTTGGTTTATAAAAACTATACCTTTATATCCTTTTTATATATGTACCACTATAAATACTTAATGGGCATACATATACGTACATATACGAGTAGTATTAGTTAAAAGTGCATATTTTCTACATTTTTATGCACTTACATAAATGGACATTACATAAGCCAATATTCCACATTATCTGTATTTTATGTGCATATACATATGATTGCATATGCATATATACGAATTTATGTATATACATATATGTAAACTTACCACGTTTTATGACAAATATGTGTATCCATATATATGTATGAATATTATTAGATGTGATGCAATCTCTAGTTCATTATTTATTGTAATCCTCCTTCAGCGTTTTGTTATATTTTTTTTTCTAAATTTTCAATTTTTTCATGATTCTTTTTTTTTTGTTTGTTTTTTGTTCTATGATTTGTATCATGCATACATAATGTGTATATAAGTACTATGTAAAGAACACAGTTACAAAAATTACATAAAATCCTTTTTGCATACAAACACTATATACTTTTGTAATTTTGCTTCTTTGGTTTCTTTTAATTTATTTTTTTTTATTTTTTTTTTTTTTTTGCCATTTAATTTATCTTTTGCCTTCTGGCTATCTTTTGCTTTTTATCTGTACAACGAGGAGATAAAAATAATACTATACATACGAGTATTATACGATGAGTAAGTGTGTCAAACAAAAATTACAAGAAAATCGTTTTTTTTTTTTCGTTTTGCTTTCTTCCACATTGATATCCTTAATGAAAAATTATTGCTATAAGTATTCTTTAGATATTGATTTTTATAAAATATTTCGGTTTTATACTATGTTGGAGGTGTTTTATATTTTCTTTTTTAATTTTTATTCTTGTTTTTAATTTTATGTATATTTACTTGTGTATTTGTGTACACTATCACGATTAAATTTTAAAAAATATATACGAGTATATACATATATTTTTTATATCTTCCTTTTTTCGATTTTATCAGTTCCACATTGTAAAATTTTAATTAAACCCAATTAAAAATTATCATTTATTTCTTTCATTTATTCTACAGATACAAATAAATATGTATGTATGTATGTATGTGTGGTTGCATCATTTACTCATTGTTATAGTGATGGGATGGGATGGGGTTTAATAATAAGTACACACTCGCTGTATAAAATTAAATAATTCTAATGATAAAACAAAATGAAGATTTTAGATGTTCGATGAAGGAAGAAGAAAATAAAAAATAAAATGAAAATTTTAATTCATCTGATAATAATCATTTTACTGGTATTTCCTTATCGATTTTATTCTTATAAGTGATTTAAGATAATTACTGCAATTAGATGGGTGTGTTTATAGTACTGTGTATGGTAATGTGGTAGTTAATTAATTATATGTGGTTGTTGTTTTTTCTTTCTTATGCTTTTCTTTATCTGCTGTACAAAAAAAAAAAAAAAAATTTTTTTTAAGTATTTTAGATTTCGAAAACGAAGAAAATCTATATTAAGACAATTACATACTTACATAGTAAATGTAATCGATTAATCTAATTGAAAAATTTCTAGATACGTAGATAAATAATTACTACAGTAGCTAACTATAGATGTAATAGAATTTATTGAATATCTTTATATACAATCTGTATACAGCTGTGTAATTAAAATGTTAAATTGTTCAATGAAAATTTTTTCGATCTTCTAAGGGTAGTATCCGCCAACCAAAATTACCTTTTATCTGAGATAAAGTGTGTTTTCATCAGCTATTCCGATTACACACGATTCGTATAGTTTTAAGACAACCTTAGGGTGGTATTATATAAATATCGTTTGAAACAAAAACTTGTTATCAACAGCAGCAGCACTCACATAATAGCTGCTTTCAAGTACTTGCGAGCAGATAAGGTAAATTAGGTCTGTGCTAAACCATCTACTTCCAGCTACTCATGAAAAATTTTTTAAGTAGATGCTAATTACAGATATTTTTCGTGTCGTTCGTTGTAGCAATTTATTCTAGAAACATTTTTGTAATCGCAAGTATTTGGAGTTGCTAAATCGAAAGCAGCTAATAATAGTCACAGCACATAACCTCTTTTTCATTTCATCAAAATACCAAATTTTCGCAATCAGATGACATGTTCGACATTCCGAAAATGAAGTCCGAAAACAAATTTACGGTGCGATTCTGGCTAAGAGATCTCTTATTTCTCTTATTCCTCTTATCGTTTTTAGTGCAAATTACATACTTTTAGGAGTTAAATTAATTTAAATAATAAATGTGATCAGCTGATCACTTAATTTCAGTGGTGAATTTTTTAATAAATTTTGACATTCTACTTTTGAACGTTTCTAACCGAAAACATCTTTTTTAATGGACAAAAATCTCTAAACTTAAGAGGTCATCGATGAGGTCCTCTTATACCTCTTATTTATTTTATTTATATTGTTGATATTCAATGTATTATTATCTAGATTGATGGATATCCTATACGGATAATCATGGTTGATGATTACGAAATATGACCTTAAGAGTTTTAAATGGATGCTATACTTATATACATATGTACATAAGTATACAAGTATCCTTATATATCATTATAACAATTAATTATTACCGAGAAAATTATTTTCAAGTTTCCCATTAATACCTTATTTTGATGTACGAAAAGATAAAATATTTATACATATATATTTTTTCAGTTATCGAAAAATATATTAAGCTTGAGCATCAATGAAATGATGACAGATAATAATAAAAAAAATCTTATAAATCTTCTAAACAAAAAAAAAAATAAATAAATTATTAATTTTGAAATTTTCTGAAATTTTTTCTCATAATATTCTTATACAATATACATTACGTATATATCCTGATGAAATTCAATGACCGGAAATGACATTGTAATTGACAGTATGTATATACTTGTATATTAAGTATATAGGCAGAGATTGTTGCTAAATTTTTTTCTAATTATCTATTGCCTCATTCAAAAAATCACTCTTATCGAAAATTCTATATCTGTATACCAGTTCTGTATTTATACATTATTTATCAACAAATCAACAGAAAATATTTACAAAAATACCAACAAACACACATATGTATATATGTTTAGTTTAATTCTGAAAAAAATTTGATCTCAAAAAAATTTTCTCAGAATTGACATTGATTCTTGACATAACGATACGTATATGTATACATTTAGGTTATATACTTGTATATGGATATTTAATATGTCAAAAATATTAAGGATATTAATAAATATTGATGTCACATTTTATATGTCTCAAATATGTCTTGAATTATACAAATTTGAGTATTTACATTTTAGTGCAGTACATACTGTAGATAATACATCATATAGTATCTAGGAAGTAGGAACAGTATACAATTAAATATGAAATGAAAAAGGATATAATATTAAATTAATTTTAATCAAAATTCTTGTATATGTGTTATGTAATTACTTGATAATACTGGGTATAAAAGCATTCACTTGAGTACACGAATTATATATTTTCAATCGAAATTTTCTGTCATTATCTGTTATGAAATATTATATTATCCTAACAATAAGTTGAATTTTATTATGACATATTATACGAGTATCAGTAAGTATGTAATAAGTACGTATATAGTATGTAGCTAGCTATACAATTAAATTATAATTAACTACACATACATGGTGTACTTATGAAAATATGATACTTGTATATAGATATATATGGATATATTCAAATATTAAGTTCCATCATGAGTGATCATATTACCTTAGGCCATTGACAGACATCTAATATCGATACCATGGTATGAACAATACTAGAATGGTGACAGACATGTAATCTATTATAGTATAAACCTAGTATCATTTGACATTTGTGAATTTTTGTTGTACTGTTGTATAGAAAATTTATATTTGCATTTTAATTTGACTTTAGGTGAATATAATTATTTTTATAATAAAAAAAATGAATGCGGATATTGAAATTCTAATTCAACAAAATATAGAGAAAATAATAGAATTAAAAAGAAAAACTAAAAATTTAATATTTTTGGCTTTAAAGGCAAAAATTAAATGTGATTTTCACAGAAGAATGTGGTTATTAAACAAAATTCAAACACGAATACTGTAAAAACTAATTTCTCTTTTTGCCACAGTAATAAAAAATGGCGCTACGTTTAGTAAATTTTTTGAATACTATCTTTATATTAGACAAATCATGCTGGTTTCAATACCACGTTTATACCAGCTTGTTTTCCTGGTATAAAGCTAGTATAGGGTGTGACAGACATGCAGTATAGCCAATACCATGGTATCGATACCACGTTTATACTAGATATGTATCTGTCAAGGGCCTTATATTCTTATTCTTATTAATAAGAATTCTAATAAATAAAAATAATAATGAAAAAAATAAATGAATCTGTTCTTTCTGTTTCTCGAGAAAACGTTTTGAAGAAAATATAAAAATGAAAAATGAATAAAAAAATAAATGAAAATATATGTACATATATGTATACAGATAATTTTCAGACAAGATCCTATACTCGTTATAAATATTATCATATTTTGAAGGTAAAAAATTTATCTGCATGGAATAATGTTTCATATACATAAATTATTATGAAAATTTTATTTTTGTATAAAGCGTAGATTATTGTACAAAGGATATATAGGATAGGTATATATCAGCTCTAAATATGTTTAGATATATGTATTATGTACGTATGGATGAAATACAATAAATTTGAATAAGTTTGTGTGTAAAGTATGAGAAAATTTGTGTACATTTTTATATCTACTACTATGTATATACTGGTATCTACTTCTTTTTATATTTGAATATACATTTACATGTTTGTATGTATGTATATGTAGAGCAAACAACAAAAATATAAATGAAAAAGCAATTGAGGCAAAGATGTTCAATGTTAAATCATAAAATATGCATGATACATACATACTCGTATATGTACTTGAATTGAATGGTATAAATAAATACACGATTCGAATATTAATATAATATAAGAATGTATGTTATGTTACGTGTACATATAGAGTATACTGTGCAAATATATGCGGAATAATTACATTCATACACGTACATATATGTATGATATATGCATATGTATTTCTTATTATGTACAATTATTATGTACATATACAAAAATATTGTTTATTATAGTTTGGTTATTTACTTTGCTTTTATGCTTTTCTTATTAAGCACATATACATATATATAAGTACGTATATGGTTTTGTGTTTATGTACGTATATACGAGTATATTTTTGTCTATATGCATGTACTTATATTTATTTTTTTTTTTAATTTCTTCTACAATATGTATGTACCTTTATATGACAGGTATACTGCCGTCGTTAGCTAGAAAGTCGTATCTACAAAATTTCGAAAAATGAGTTAAATGTAAAATTTTTATCTTAGAGCTTAGACTAATAATGCATCTAATATCTAAGTTAGAAAGATGTAAATGAACATTGAGGCACTTTTTTCGGCACTTCAAATTCAAATATCGTATCTGATAGAAAATTTTGCATTTTTCAAGTTAAAAAATCGTATCTGGTCAAATCTGGTCGTATCCTAATGTAAAAGGTCGTATCATCTGAGATTGTACTTACGACTATCTGCCTTGATACTACATACTCTAAATACAGATATTTGACTTTTACTGATATGATAAAAGGTCGTATGTGCCAAATCACATAAATCACACATTTCTGAAAAAAGCCCAATACCTCAAAATTACCTAAATGTCGCAGATACGACTTTCTACATAATGACGGCAGTATATGTACTTGTATATATCATTAATTTATATTATTATTTATTTATCAATATTACGTTGATATCATCACATACATATTTACATTTTTTTCGCAATTCATATACGAGTATATGATAAATATAAAAAAAATGAATAAAATAAAATAATTTTCCATTTTCTTTATAATGTAAAGAGAGAATAGAAAAAAAGAAACAAACAACAAACATTTTCCTGTTTACTGTGTTCTATGTTATTATTATTATTATTATTATGTTCAATTTTCAATATATAATGTTAGGCACTTTACTCCATTTTACATTAATATCTGCATCTTATTTCTCTATATTCAATATTATACACATTTTTTTTATTTATTTTATGTGTAGTATGTATGTTATTATTTAATTTCCGGGAAAACTTATTTTTATATGCATAAATATTCGACTATAATGTATTTACATTAATATTATATACATACAGTGAAAGTCAAAAGTTTTTGTACAACTTCAAATTCTTGTAAAATGCTGTCCCTCTTTCTAGTAAAATATTGACAAGAGTAAAGACGTATTTTAGATTAATACAGTATAGAAAAGTTTATTATTCTTCAATAAAAATATGTAATTGACCTTAATATGTTAACTTTATCAGTTATCAGTTGTGAAAAAAAGCTGGTGTCAAAATTCATTTAAGATTCATCTTTAATACTTATGGATATGTCCCATTCACAGTGAAAACTAAGGTTCAGGATATAGGATTTAAAGTTTGAACTTCTGCTTAAGAAAAAAATGTTCTATTTCACAGTGATCGCTTAAGTCTTAACTTCAACAGACTTAAAAACATATTGTAAACAACAAGCGCTCTCCTTTACTGTAAAGGGCAAAAATGAAGCAGGTGTTTTAGGCTTTCTGTTTTTGTAATTTGAAATTAATATAGAGGGCGCTGTAATTCCACAGCCTGTATTATCTCTGAAAAAAATGGCAAAAAATCACTAAATTCTGACTTTGAAGCACAATAACTCTTGAAACAAAGAACGTAGAGAAGCATATAAGGTATCATTGAAGAGAAGGGGGAGTTTCGTTTAGATTTCTCTTAGACCAGATTCTTCTAGCTAGTACACCGTAGTTATTCAAGGGTGTTTCGTAGATTGAGTGCGAAAAATCTTCATCGCCCTCTAGCGGCTAAACGGTTGAAATTACCCTCCTCCCTCTAGAACGATTTTTTGTTTGTCTCGGCGAGACCTATCTACTGTGTGCCGGATGACCACCCGAAACCGGACACCCTGTATGTGTGCTAGTGCTGTCAACAACTTACTGGAATGGTATACAAGCTAAAAAGGCAAACATGCCAGCAGATTAGATTTTTCATACCTCCTTCATTTTCACACCAGAAATTCTATAGCGCTATCATTTTTCCGCTCATCCGAAATTACCTCAAAGGGAGATTGAGATTAAATTTTATTTCTAATCTGACACTGACGATAGGGGAAATTATATTGAATGCTTGTGTACCAATTCCAATGTTCCTATATATCATAGTAATATAAGGTAATCTACGCTGAATTATGAATGAGGCTTTATAACAAAAATAAGCATGTATACGCATATAAACGGACAGGTAATTTTGTCATTTACATATTTATGTACATGTGCGTACAATTATTATGAAGTAAATTATGTAAAAGAAGTCATCATCATCATCATCAATAGCGCTGAGACTCAAATCATCTCTTGGCCTCCAACAGAAGTCGCCTCCATATCTCTCGCTCCTGTGGTGTGCTCTTAATGCAAAAAATACTACTTTTGTTTTTTTGTTATTAAAAATTAGTTTTTTCATAAATTTGTATTCATAATTTTCTTATTGAATAAACATAATGTTTGTTTGAATCTGTCAATCGTAACAAATTCATATGAATTCCATATAATCATTTCGTTCTAAATTTTGAAATCATTATAAAATATGCTACTGCCTATAGTACATTAGTATATTAATATTGAATACTACTTTTAGAAGATAATAAAATTCCTATTCGATTTTAATAAAAAAATATTCGTAAACTCCATATCCAATACAAATGTAATGTAATCATGCGTATTATATTCTAATTTTTACTTTAAAAATTTAACAAGAAATTTTTATGTACGTACATGCATCACTACTTATTCTACTTACTTCTCCGCATTTCATTGCTTCAGGTTCAGAGTTTATTATTTTTTTTTTTTAATTGATAGCTTACGCACTTTTCATGTATGTGTGTACATTATTTAAATATTTGTATAAATTTATATATGTTGGCATATAAAAATATGTATTCTCGTAGCTCTTAAAAACAAATCATAAAAATTCGTTTAAAGTATACACACGATTATGCACATTATGGGATACTGTTGGTTGTTGTTTTTGTTGTGTATTTATTATTTGAAGAAAAGCAGAAATATTTTGAATAATTTTTGCAGGATAAATGTGTATAAGTACTAAAAAAAATTTTTATCGTGTGTAACCTATATTTGTACATTTACATGGCAATGTTCGTACTTAATATGAGCCAGATATACATTATATGGTATCTGTATGCTATTTACAAATAAATACGTTACATATTTATTCAATGTAAAGGATATGATATTTTATACATATTTTTATACAACCATGTAATGTATAAGGACTTTACTGACATACATATGTATGTATACAACTTTTCAAATACATATATAGATATCAAATGTGTATAGACATAAGTATTTTGCTCATTTCATTTTCTGTTTTGTTTTTCCTTTTCTCTTTACTCCTTTTTTCTTCTACTTTTTTTAACTTTTTTTTTTGTTGAAGGAATAAATAAAAAAAAAAACTTATTATATACCAAGGCATTAAAAATTGTTCATGTAGATGTGATCTCAATAATAACATTCATTATAGTGGATGTTAAAAGTGTTTGTACACCTTCAAATCTTTGTAAAATGTTCTCTCTCTTTCTCTCTCTCTCTCTCTCTTTCTCTAACTAGTAGACTCTATAGATTAAGTAAAGACGTATTTCAAATTATTGAAGTAGAAAAATTTATAATTATTCTTCAAATAAAATACATAAGTAATTGATTTCACTATGATAACGTTATCAGTCATGAAGGAAAGCTAGTACCTATCATAAATCATCTAACATTCATCTTTAATAATATATATAAATTTAATTTTTGTGAACGAGAAAACATAAAATGTCATAAATTAAATTGAATATAAAAGGCGAAAAAAGTGTCTTCCTTAAGTATATACTCATTATAATTAGAATCGAAAAAATATTTTTTTTTACAAAAAAGAGATTTTTGTAATATTAATCAGAAAAACCTTATAAAAATATATGAAATTGTATATGGGTGTACAAAAACTTTTGACTCGTAATTTTTGGAAGAGCTGAACTTCTGAATTGGTACCGCCAATGGAATCCAAATAAAGTGAAATACATTGTGACAAATAGAGCAGGAAGTTCTCTTTTAAATGGTATATTAACTAATCCGATCCAAGATACTGATCTGGAGAAATTAATGGTTTTCGTAAAACACGACATTTTGGACCAAAAAATTTTTAAGGGTAATTTGCGCCAATAGAGACATATACCACGTTAAGGGGGCATTCCAAAATATCATTAACGGAAGGTCTCGTTTCATAATCTGGCGGCATCAATTCGGAAGTTTCCCCACTTTAGGACTTGTTTTAATTGTTCTTCTATAACTTGAGAGTGAACAAAAGTACGAAAATGAAATTCCAAAATAATATTGAGAACATAAATCAGTATTTAATTTGTGTAATGAATAAGAAGATGTTTTCATTTGATTTTCACTGACAGGTATTCAAAGTTTAAATTTAGAGGATTTGTGTACTAAGATTTTTGATGTTCACTGTACATACATATGATCTAGATATGTATAATAATTACACATACATATGTACATCTACACATTCCTTTTGTATCCTGCATTTATAGTTTATATAAATTTTTGTTTGATTTTGTATTTAGTTGTTGTCATTTGCCTTATAGCTTATAGTGTATTATAATGTACATAGGTATATTAATGTATGTATCTACATTTATATCAACAACAAAATAATACAGAAGAAAAATATAAACAAAATATGTATGTAGATACATATAAAATAAAATAAAAATATAAACAAAAAATTTGTTTGCATATAAATAGGCATTAAAATATAAAATCCTAAAAAATAAAGGAGAATAAATGACATCAAAATATGATGATTTATTGTATGTGTATAATGTACATAATATGGTGGATTGGATATACATATGTATGTATCTTATGTGAAAAGGATATAGGAAGGATATTTATATGTATATACAGAGATACGACATACTATATGTATATGTATGTATGATACATTACAATTTATTTACAAAATATATAATGCATTTGTGTGTGTGTATGTGTATTTTCATTTCATCCAGAATAATAACATACATTATGTATACAATATTTGTTCATCAATAAATGAATGTTACATCATACGAGTATATGTATATATGTAACATAATATATACATATACGAGTAGGTATATCGTAAATGAATTTATTCATGTTCCACATTTAGCCAAAAGTAAAAAAAAAAAAACAAAATTGAAAAAAAAAATGTTACATATAAGCAAGGCACATATATGTATGTACGTATATGAATGAATGGATATACAAAATGAAGAGTCAAAAAAAAAGAACTATAAAAAACGGAACAAAACAAAAACAAAATATACGAATAAGGAGAAAATGTATGCATATAACAATAACAGCAAAAATATACATAACATACATACATATGTGAATTATGAAACATAAAGAAAGTCAGAAGGATATAAAACAAAACATATAATCTTTAAAAAAAAAAAATAATATTTGTTTTTTTTGTTTTTGTTTATTCAAACTCTCATATTTAGATGTAATAATTTTGTTGTGATCTACACACAAACCTATATATGTACGTGTAAACATATGTATGTGTGTGTAACTTGTATATTATATGAAAATATGTATGTATGTATGTTGTGTGTATTTATAATGACAGTAAAAATATAAAAACACAAAAAAAAAACAAAAAAAAATAAAAAAATAAATAAAAACAAAAACAAAACAAAATAAATAAAAACAAAAAACAGAAAAAAAATGAAACATAAAATACAAAAAATCCTTGAACTGATTCTGCTCTCATCACCACCTTCACTGCTTAAAAATAATTTGACTTTATGTATGTTGTTGTTGTTATTTTTATTTTTACTTTTATATGTATATATGTATGTATATTTCTGGTGCTTTAACTGTTTTATATATTTTCTTCCTTCTTTTTTTTTTATAAGTAATTAAATTTTTGTCCGTTTTATTTTCCAGTTTTCGGTTGTTTTTTTTTTTCGTTTTGGTTTTTCTTAAAAATTTAATTTTTATTTCATTTTTTGTTTTAATATTCTGTGTTTAGAAAGGAAACTTTGTAAGGAAAATTTACTATGTACATTAAAAATGTTTATACATGTATATACTTGTGTGTTTACAAAATTGTAAATCAAAAAAATTAAAAGAAAAAAAAAATAACCCGAAAAAAAAATGTTTACAACGATTCAAGACAAAAAAAAAACAAAAAAACAAAAAGAAAACACTACAAAATATTACATACAGTAGTATACAGTACATGTACATTTTATATTCACATATAAAAACATAAATTTCATGATGTTGCTTTTAAGATGACTCTTATCATTTCATATAATGACCAAATTTACATTAAGTACATACTCGTATGTACATATTCTCACGTATACATACATACATGTATACCGAATATGTTATGAAATCTATGAGATTTTTTTAATGCAAAAAAAAAAAAATAGAAAAAAATTCACAAAATTTTGTATATTATTGTACTTTATAAAAAATGTATTTATATTTTTTTGTTTTGAAGATTTTGCGCAAATTCTCATTATTACAATAATCTTATAACTACATTATGTACATACATGTTTATTGTATATACATTTTCACAACAATAAAAGAAATACATACGTAACATTTATATATAAATGTATACATAGTACATATGTTTGTACTAATATACAATTTGGCATTAGTTTATGTATTATATGTCTGTATGAATGAATATAATTTCATTTTTTTGACCTTTATATGATTTTTATGTTCATTTTATTATTCGTTTGATTTATTTATTTTTTTTTTTATTATAAATAAAAATGTTATCTTGGGTCAGGTTTTATTTGGGTTAAGATTTTTTGTATTTTTTTTGCTTTTTATTTTTTTTTTGAATTATTATACGCGAAAATGAGTTTTTAATTAAGTGAAATCGATTAAAAATGAGAAACATTTCGGTTTTATGAGATTTTCAAAAACACATTATATGTAATTCAAAGTGAACATATGTACAATATGATCATAAATTAAAAAAAAAACAAAAGAAAGAAAATAAAGTAAATGTATAAAAAATAAGGATGTGTAAAAGCAAGACCTTTGAAAACGCGTTACATAAAGAAAATCAATTTTTTGATTTATAGATAGTAAGCTGTCGTAAAATACTTGCAATTACGAAAATATAGAAAAATTGTAAAAAACAAATTTAACTGTTTAAATATTCAATCGAAGGATATTCATTTTTCAATTTGATCGAAACTGGATTTCAAAAAATTTATGGAATCATTAATTTGCTTTATGAGGCTGCGTTCTCTTACAAAATTTGCATCTGAACGCAAAATGATATTCAATAGTCCTTGTTCAGTATTTGTGTGTTTTTTGTTTGCAATTTTCATGCATTTTTACTTTCATCACGTGCGTATTCTTAGTTCTCGAAAATAAAAAAATGTTAGAAACTGCCAAGCATTTTACTTTTTTAGTTTTACAAAAATGCTCATAGCTTAAAAACTGAAAAATTACGAAGTTTACGACAAATTTGAAAATAACCGTCGAAAGAAAAACCTGATCCAAAGTTCCGATGTTGTTAAAAATCAAATATCAGCTGGTATTTTGACGTAAGCAAGCTGCTCAATGAGAAACATTTTCTCATTATGAATTTCCATCTTCATTACAGAAAAGAGACAGCATAAATGACAAATAAAATCTATGTATGTATTCGACCAATCAGAATTTTGCATTCAGATCAAAATATCGTATGAGAACATATCGTAATTTTTCGTAATTTCTGTTAGTTTCTCATAGAGTATTATGTAACGTAATTCGATACTCCTCGTGTTCACATTCTCATGAAATCTATTCAAATATTCATGTATTATGCTGTTTCTATAAATGAATTTGAACAAATAAATTTCATAAACTTCTACAATCCTTCAACTTCAATATTATAATCTCTATCACCATATTACACAATTTGTTCACACAACAATTGACACAAATACACACATGCATACTCATATCCTCGAATAAAAGTTATACTCTTACATTTTTGTAGAAACTATATTTTATCGATCAATTTTTTTATTTATTTTTTTTTTGTGTCACATGAGACTTTATAAGAAAAACCACAAATAGATACACGCCAACAAATGAAATGAATATCGAATTGTTTAAATTAAAACAAAACCAAGTTACAATGTACATACTCGTATGTACATAAATGTACATTTGTATACATACTCATATCAATTCCATATGTTTTGTAATTTATATACACTCGTATCTAATTGTTTATTTGTGTACGCTCGTACACCATTCATTTTATTTATTATCATTGATATATAATTCAAATCAGAAATATCTACATATCTGTTGTGGAATATATTTTTTGTTTGAAAAACAACAAAAACAACAACAACAATAAAAGTATCAAAATAATAAATTAAAAACAATTTCAATAATGTATTATCCTTTGTATAATTAAAACAAAAAGTTTATTATGTTACACGGTTTCAATTTTAATTCTTTCTATTATAAATTTGTATATGCGTGTAGTACTAGTAGTGTATATGAGTTATCCGTGATACATAAAAAAATTAATTAAAATAATTTTGAATAGTTTCATTATTTTAGGCATTTTAATTTCTGTTACACATTCTAATTATAATTCTATGGTGGAAAATTAAAAAAAAAATAAAATAAATGAATGAATGTGATGAAAACTATAAAATAATATAAGGGTATATGTACGCATCGATTTTCTGTTATTTCGTTCCTTCATATTCTGAATCCTGAATATACTTAGTTGGCGAATTTATTCATGGCGTCACTTTTTGTTCATGATCAATGAAAATTTGATTTACATTTACAATCCGTCGTAGGCACGACACATAATACAAACGACACTCCAAAAAAAAAAAAAAAAAAATTCATTCACACTACCATTTATGGCATCGGCGTCGACAAACGGCAATTTATTTTACAATTTTCTAGTACCAATAAATTTTTCTGATATTTTCTGTCAAATATAGATAAATAAAATGTCATTGTCTGTCGGATCTGTTGGATAGTAAGTGGCAATCGATCCCAAAACGTGAGATTTACTAAAATCAATTAATGAGCTTATGAATATCTCTTCTTCTTATAATATATCTTCTTCTCCCTCTTCTTCTTCTTTTTCTTCTTTTTCTTCCATCGTCATACAGTCCTTAAGAAGATCGTTTCCGTCTCTGTGAGGAATTGTTCTCTGTCTGTGAATTTCTTTTTTTAGTCGATCATTTGTAGCTTATCTAGATCCTTTCTCATTGCGTCCCACCATCTGCTTCTTTTGGCTGCCACTTCGGGGCTTGAATATCTCTTAAAACTATACGTATTTGAAATAAAACGACATGAAATAGGACGATTCATAAAAGTCCATCAAACAAATTACTATTAATGTCGAATAATTACATCGTTCTATTCTAATTCAAATCGGTTAAATTATGCCTTTCAAACGGTTGTAGATCGATATGAAATTACTGAGTTATAAACACATAAAACGAAACAGAAAACAATCAGAACGCTATTGAAAATATATGAGTATGGATACCATACGATGCGATATCATTCGTTCTTTAAATGTGTAAAAACGATGAAATGCTATAAATGAGTAGATGAGTATTAAGTCTCTGATGATAAATTTGTATTTTCTTACATTTTCTTTTAAAAATAATTTTTCTTTCAATTATTGTCATATTTTCTTTGTATGAATAAATCTAAAATACCTATACAGAAGCAAACAGAATAAAATACCAACTTTTGCTTCCGAAAGTATTCATAAATTACATACATACGAGCTTAAAAATGTTCATAGATTTATTTCACAGTAAGAAGATAATAATGATATTATCACGTATATGCATGTATCATATATCCTGTATATAGGACAGAAATAGTGCTGCTGGTATTATTTTTACAATAATTTTCACACTCTTTTGGTTACTCATTTTTTGTCTTTTATGTATTTTATTTTCTCAAATTTTTTTCGAATTTTCCTTTCTTGAAATACAATTTAAAATAAATTGTATTATTGTAGATACAAGCCATATATTTAGGCTGGTATTCACCAACATAGATTATCTTTTATCTGAGATAAATTGTATTCATCAACCCGGATAAAACACTACTCGGATATTTTTAAGACAACCTCGAAGTGGTATTATAAATATCGTCCGAACATAACCTTGTTATTAACAGCAACAGCAGAAATAAAGATAATGTAGCACCACTGTTTTATCATCTTTGCATATAATTATCACATCACAGAACCTTTTTTTCATTTTGTAATATAAAAATACAATCAGCTGATTTGTTTGACACACATGTTCGACCCGAAAACGATGTTCGAAAACAAATTTTATCTAGGTTGATGAATAAGCTGAAATTGTATCCGGCTAAAATACATACGACGGATATATCCATGTTGGTGAATACCACCCTAAATGTATAGTATACTATAAACCACATTATTATAAGTATTTTTGTGTGTAACAAAAAAAATGTTCAATTTCATATTCTTTTTATTTTTGTTTTGTTTTCTTACTTCATCCATTTGTCATTATCATTTGTACTTATTTACAGAATATTTTTGTAAAGGGAACAATTTATTTTCATTTATTTTCCTGAAGATAAAAATTTTGTTTTTGTTGTTGAAAGAATTGAAAATAAAATTTAAAAAGGAAGAACTAAATATTATTTGCGCTCTGAATATATATGTACATTCCATATAAGTACATACATATGTATGCAATGTATACGTTGAATGAATTCATAAGTAGGTATGTATACTTACATTCGGAAAGTAAAACATCAATCTTCAAGTTTTACACATTTCCGTCGTTACGTTTTTTTTACTTATTTTCTTTATTTCTTTGTGATGATATTTACTTTCCCATTAGAACTTTTCATTTTGTGATTTTTTTTTTACTCTCTTATAGATTTTTTTTTTAATATCGTTTTTTTTTAGTTCAATTACTTTTGAAAATGTTTATATCATCATTTCATTTTGATTTTGAGTATAAAGTGAGAAAAATGATTTTATAATGATTCAAAATTGATACAAATATTCTCAAGTACAAAAATACATACATGTGTACATTAATGTGAAAGGAGGTTTTTGTACTTACTATAGTAGTAGTACTACAGTACTACACTGTATCTGTACTGTATTGTTACGCATACATTTATGTACATACAAATGATTCAAGTTTTAAAAACCTTTGATATCTCTTTATATCTACTACTTCAAAGTCAAAGGTTACAATCAGTACTACAAAGTATTTGTATAAAATATATTGAAGGGTATTACATATGATGCTAGTAAAGTTCATCAAGAGTATTTTGTGCATGAGGTGGTAGCTAAAGGACATATTATGTATTTATTCAAACATTATTAAAAAATAAAATAAAAAACTGTAAAAATTAATTTCAAAAATATCATTTTCAATGTAACATTTCGACTTCGCATGAACTAAAAATGCTAAAATTTTAATTAAAAAAAAATCGACTTAGGCGAATTTCAATATTGATACCATGATGTACACTGCATTTATGTAGTAGGTGGTACGTAAATATAGTTTGGAATTTAATTAATTATTTTATTGATTATACGATATTACGAGCATCATTATTATTATTGCATTCATAATTAATTTGATATGAAATTAATTTTTAGTTTAATTAAAAATTCATTAGAGATAATACAATATTATAAGAGAATATTTTATGAAAGGATACACAATATAATATAATACATATTTTTTAATGCATGTACAGGATAAAAATTTTTATAAATGTCAAATAATATTATCAATAATTAACAACAACAGCAACAAAACATGAAGTAAAATAAAAAATAAAACAGAAAAATAGTAATCAGACTGATATAATTATTTAATTAATTATTTTATAAATTCGAAAATAATAAATTTCAAAAGCTTTCATTTTCAAAATATGAGTAAATTAAAAGTATGCATTAAATTTTAATTAGTTTTGTCAATCTATGTATACATATATAGGTACAGGCATACATATTTTATTAGAAAAAAAAATTCATTTATTTGTAAAGTGTTTTCCTTTAATTGAAATTCTGATTACATAATACTGAATTTGAAATTTCAATAATTTTGGAAATTAAATTATTAATTACATCATCTACTAAATTGTTGTCTCCTGTAATTATCACCAATTATGAGACATTTTTTTTAAAATTATTATAATTTCTTTTTATATAATTTCAGTGTTTTATTATACATTGGAGATTTTTGTGTCAAAAGATACCAGTAATGTAAATGTAGAACGCTTGATTTTTTTAAAATTTTTGAAATTATTTTTCTGATCTTTAGTCGAAACTGAAAAAGATTTCTTAAAATCACAGTTTAAACGTGAATTGCCAACCACTGAGCGGCTGGTAGAGAAGCAAGCATTTGTACATTATTTGTCGAATTCTTATGTTTCTCATCATCATCAATGAAAAGTTTCAGCTCTAGTTGAGCCCTAGTCTTTTACATTGTAGAACTTAGACTGATCTGTTACAAAAATAAGAATGATCTAATGATCTAAAAACACTGACACCAACTGCTACTAAAAATACTTTGCTACTTTGTGTTACTTGTTCACAGAAAGTGTCTATACTTGATACAGTATTTCTAAGCTCTTTGTCCCAGAAAGCTGGGAGCTTGGGAGCTGGGTAATCATTTAAAGCTCAGTAAACTTTGTAGCTAATGTACATTTGTTGAAAATGTGTACCGGAAAATTGAAAATTATTTTTTTTTTTTGCTTTTGTCTTGGACAGGAATCGCTCGAAATTGCTCTACCACTTGCGCCACACAATCCCTTCATTTAAGGATATACAGTTAATGTTATGGAGACAAAATTTTAAGCAGAATTATTATTAAATTGAAAACGAAACACATAAAAAAAAGCGAGAATGTGGATGAAGTCGTTTCATGTAATTACCATAAATGATTAGTAGATAGAATTTATATTCATATAAGGTGACACAGAGTGTGTCACATTTCTTTAAATTTAGCACAGCTATGCAGGATATTTTAATTGAATTAAAACTTTTTTAAAACAATTTTTTTTAAAAAAATAAATGATATAAATAATACGAGAAAGGATATTCTGAATAAATAAATATATATTTTTTAATTTAATTTTGATTAATTTACTTTTTCATTTCCCATTTTTATGTAGGTATAATTCAATATTTATTAATGAAGTAAATTGAAAAAAAAAAATTGTTATTTTATTCATTTCATTTTTTATATAAAATAAAATAATACATAATATGAAATTCAGTAATTCATATACAATTTCACGTCATACAGGATAAAGAAAACAAATAAAATTATTGAAAATGAAAAATTTAAAAAGTAAAATTGAAATAAAAATTGCGAAAAATAAAACAAAATTAAACATAAATAATGAACAAAAGAAAAAAAAAACAAAAACATGATTAAAATATTAATTGGAATACATGTTTCGTATTCAAAATAACTTTATTTTTGCAGTATTATATCTTGATGATGATGATGACGATATACACACAAAGATGAAAAGAAAATATTATTTATGAAATTCATATTCGTATATAATTGAATAAAATTTTTAATTTTTTTATATTATACTCGATGTTGTATCTGTACAGATGTACGAGAATAATACATGAAACATCATAAAATTTGATACATACACATATTCATTTATATGCATACACTCATGTATGTAATACCACGTAATACTTATGTACATTACGATTACGTACGTGTATGATCTTTAAATTGTATTTCAATTTTTTCATGATATCATTTCATATGATGAATAAAGATCTTTTGAAAACGATAAATATATAAATGGAAAAATATGTATAAAATATAATATTATAAATATTTTACATACATATAGGGTGTTTCATAGATGTAGATATGTCAGTTGAGGTTTTAGTTAATTTCTGGAAATTGAATGTAAAAATGAAAAATTTTCTGGGATTTTCAGAAAATTACTAAAACCTTAACTGACATAAATTGGTATATCTCTGGAACGAAAAGAAATAAAAGCGTAAGATGTAAACAAACATTTTTCAGAAAGAATCAGGGTTTCTACTGACAGAAAAAAAATTACTCGTTAATCAGTTGTTTTTTCGAGAAATCATTGATTTTTTTCAAAAAAATCAGGTAAAAAAGCGTATGTTTTTGAATTTGACTGTCCATAATTTTTGAAGGGGACGGACAACAGGGGTGAGTTATATGTCAAATGAAATGGCAAGGAGTTTCCTATCGTATGGTTGTATACTTTTTGAGCTGGGATGTAAAATAACGAAATTACAGGGTGTTTAGTGAAAAAAGAGAAAAAAATTGTTGACGCCCTCTAGCGGCTAAATGGTTGAGGTTTCTCTCCCCTCTCCAATACGATTTTTTGTTCCTTTCGATAAGCCGAGTTCGTAGTTTTCTTTTGTCGGGTGTTAACGGAAACACCCTGTATATTTCAATATTCTTATATCCAAGTACTATAGTTTGTATTTTGTATACGTATTTTTTATTTAAATTCAATTTTATTCATATTTATTCTGTTTGGTTATTTATTGCAAGTGAATTCAATTTTTTTGATTAATTTCGTATACAAATAATGTAAAATAATATCTGAACATTGTATTCATCTATATATACATATACCTATACATATGTATGTGTATTTTAGTTAATATGTATATGGAAGTAAATTCGGTACATTAGAACAATGGAAAATTTGCACTAAAATTTTTAATTGCATATTCAATATTAAAAATATAAAAAATCCAACAGAAACTAATGCCGCTTCAACATTCAATGCAGTGACTTCAACTTGGACTTCGATTTTCGACTTCAAAGCATGCTTAAAGCTATCTATAACCTATAACCTATATGTACGAAATGGAACGGAACGAAACGATACATACGATAATACTGTGGTATGTATAGAACTATCCTAAATGAACGTATTCTTACGTTCGTTCAATTTCGATAAGTTTAAATGTTAAATAAACGAAACAGATTGTGCCGTAGCGGTCGTACATTTCATCGTTTCTACTCATTTTATACACATTTCTACTCGTTTCTACTCAATACTCATACACAATTTTACTCGTTTCGAATCATTTCTTTTTATTTAGGGCAAATTATTAAAACTGACGAAACGAGTATTTACGTTCGTTTAATTTCTTTCGTCCCGTCACGTCTATTTAGGTTCTAGCATGACACATAAAAGTAGCTGTCAAGTCTGCAGCATGGAATGTAAAAGTTCTAATACACATATATCCATTAAATCAAAGCCGAAGTTGAAGTCACTGCATTGAATATATAATCGGCATTAGTTGCAAAATAAACGGTTTAGTTAAATATCCCGGTCTGTCTAGGTCTAGGTCTTTAGACTAACTTTTTCGTATTAAATGATAATCAAGAACCAAAGTAATATATTCTATTAATATACTTTTAGAATTTAGACAAATGAATAGAAAATAAATTCATAATTCATCTGCACTCGAATTCCATTCATTATTTGATTTGAACTATATAACAGTGAATTATAATTTTTTGAATGAATATATTTTTGTATTGAAAACATAATAATTCTAATTGAATATTATTTTATGATATTGTGTCCTTTATTTATTTTTATTTGTCTGCAATTGAAAATTACTGTCACCGACAGATACAGAGATATTTTCTTTTCAAATGAATTACATTACAAAACAAAAACAAAAAAAAGAATTATCCTGTCTATTGCATTAGCAACAAAACTTATTTAAATCACAAAAAAAAAAAAAAATATATATATATAGAAAAAATATGAATCGAAAAAGAAGTAAATACCGTTATATGCAACTGTGTACAAATCAAGAATAAATTGTCCTTTTTTTATTTAGCCTTGAATTCATGTTGTTACTGTATTATACGAGTATGTAGCAATTTTACCATAGCGATATCTACATTATTAGAGATAAAATATATTATATTTATTATTGGCCGTCTGTTCTATTCTATATAAATGAATTTGATTTTATTTTTAGTTTTTCTATATTATTATTTTTTCATTTCTGATGAAAGCACGTTTACATAATAATTTTCTCTGTTGGATCATGTTGAGGATTTTCATGTACATACACATTTATTGTTTGCTTTAGAATGCATTTATATTTTTGTTTGTATATTCATATACAATTTTTTAATCTAAATTTACTCATTTATTTTGTAAAAATAAAATTATTTATAAAATTTCTATAATAAAAAAAAAATGATAGGTAGGATACAATGGAATTGAATTAGTATACAATTTCAATCTAATGAATTCCGTAAGTAATATAGATAATAGGAATCCTTACACGTGTCATATTTAGATAAACTGAAAATATTGTTTAAATAAATTTCATATTATTTGAATCGAATTCTGACTGTTCAATCATCATCATCTTAATTATCGTCATTGCCCTCAGTAGAATGACCTCTGTTTGATCCAGTAAACTTATAGAGAATGTTGTTCTTCTTTTTCGATGGCTTACGGCTCAAATCGAGCCATTGCCTCCTGTAATTTATTTCGCCAAGTGGTTCGATCCTCAGTTGCTTTCTTCCAATTATCCAGTCCTAATAGTTGTTTTGAATCGGTTTGGAAATTGCTATTTAATTTGCTCTAGGTGCGCCAGTTGGTCTTTTTCTAACCAATTTTGCGTAGATTACATTTTTCGTAGTTCTATCATCAGTCATCCGTTGTACGTGTCCATACTAGCGAAAGCGCATTATCTTAACATGTTCTATAGAGAACTTTAGAAAACGAATAAAATGGAGAAGACGCAGGAACTTTGTCTGTTTTTTGTAATTTAATACAATTCTGAATAAAAATAATGAAAATTGCCTGTGTAGTACAATCAGCAAAGAAAAAAACTAAGTCTGATTGAAAATGGATATAGACATTCTCGTACAAAAAACATTAGGTAAAGGTGTAAATGTATAGCATACAAGTTTAAATGTCTATAAAAGTTCAATATAATATTCAGTTGGTTAAAAATATCTTCAAATTTCAACATACTTAATTTTGATCGATTTCCAAAACTTTGATCTTTCTATTTCATCCACATACATTAGAATTATACTTATGCTTGTATATGGAGCTATACGAGTAAGTATACAAAAATATTAAAAAAATCCTATGATATCCTATCAAGTATCCTAGAAAATAAAAGAAATAAAACAAATAATTCAATCATTCAATAAGTCAATAACTGACATTAGAAATATTTCTTGAATCTTTATACATATCTCATCTACAGAAATCATTTTTTGATGTTAGAATTTTCAAAACTGAAAAGTCAAAATTGAATAAAAATATTCCATGCCATACATAAATTATTTTGTGTATAAGATAACGTCAATTCAAATAAAAATGGTACATGGTACTACATGATGTACGTTACCTAATTTATCTATAAACAATTTATATGGATTTATGTATTATGAATTTTTTTTTTTAAATGTTATTTATAGTTTACGTATTTAAATACATATACCAGAACATATACTTACATAAAGTATGTATGTTCTAATGGATTAAATTATAATTTAAATTATATGTCAAAAATATATTCTAGATGTGAAATATTATATAAGTATTTTGAAAGAAAAATTTAACATACATCATAAACACATATATATATTTTTTTGGTAAAGAAAAGGATAACATACACAAATACAAATATCTGTATATAAAAAATATTAATAGCAATATCCATACATAAATGATGATATAAAATAAAACTGAAATGCCACTATGATACCACCTCCTTACCTGAAATTATTCATTTTTCCAGATTATTTTGTTTTGTTTCTATACTTTCTTTTTCCCATATTTTCCTCATAAATACATACATATTTGTACAGTAAAATGTTAAAATGTATAATCAAATGGAAAATCATTCATCTGTAAAAGATTACGTAATTTAAAATATTTGGAACATCATGATGTCGTACATATATGAATATGTACATATAAACACATATTCATAATTCGTATCATACATTATATAGAGCAGTTTCACAAGAAGCAAAAGAAAAAAACTGAATTTATAAAAATAAAAGTTTTGCTAGAAGTAGACACATAGAAAAATTCTGAAAAAAAAAAGAAAGGAAAATTACATACGAGTATAAACACACACAAAAAATTTAATAAGTGATTAAGTATTGATTGAGTGTAATACATGTACTCTATGTATAGAGTGTAGATATTACATATTTATGTACGTACATAGTACCTATATGTGTGTATAGTATATATCCATATACTCGTATGTTTTAAATATAAGGTATAACATGTATAGTTGAATAATTTTCTGATATTGATGACCTTATTATAGTAACAACAAAATTGAACATTAAAAGAATGGAATTCACTAAATAAGCATCAAAATTGTATATGTACGTATACTATATACTTGTACACATCATCTAAGGATTTATGTATGCATGTATATGTTCATACATATGTGCACGTTATTAGATGTGATTATAGTTTAGTAGCATATAAAGTAGCCTTCTATTCTGATAATAATTTGCCTTGTAATTCAAATTGAAGCTGAAGTAAAAGAAAAAAAAAAAACACGCTGCTGAAAAGCTGAAAGAAAAAATAAATCGATTCTCATTCAAATTTTCGCAAAAAAAAAATGAAAGAGAAAATAATAACACCCATTGAAGGAAAGCAAAAATATACTGAAAGAAAAAAAAATTACTGATTTTGCTAACAAATTGATTGAGGATTAGAATTATTATAGGTGACATCAAGGCTATCATATTTATACATAGTACATACATATACATACATAATCTATTTACCATTATAGTGCACAGTTTGTATGTATGTTTGTAATGCATGCATCTGTGTGTAATGATATAGTCCAGTACACATTCGTATATTTATATGCATATTTTGTGTCACTATAAACTACATATATAGATATTATTTGTTTTTTTGAAAAATGTTTTTTTTAATTTTTGTGCTATTTTGTTTCTTTTTCTCATGGTATACATTACGAGTTCATATAGTAGTCATACCACATGAATTAGAAAAAAAATTTCACATACAAAAAAGCTGATACATAACAATATGTACACACCTAAATGCACCTACAGTGTAGTAAGGTACATCGATTCGATAATTACTTATTTGCAAGAAAAATATCGATCGATTGTTGTTCATTTTAATTCGATTTCAAATTTTCTATACTCGTATACACATGTATCTAATTATGTACCTAAATGAAAATTACAGATACGCAGATACGAATATTCATGCAAAAATTCACATAGAAGATATCGTGTAAAATTCTATATTCATTTTACATGTAAATGAATGAATCCAATTTCAAAATTATTTATAGTTATCCAATATTGCATAATTATATAATTCCAATTTTAATTTCAAATTGTATATATATAGTATATGTACGTGTAATTTATCAGTTCATTTTTGAATTTTGATAATTATAAACATACAATAGTATTCATAGCTGTATCATTTGTACATTGCAAAATATAAAATGCAAAACAAAAATAAAAGTAAAAATTGTACTATAAATTTGTACTTGTATTTGCTAATACATATGTACATTATTCATATAAGATGTATCTGTAAAAAGGATTATCTATAATGCATAAATACATAATATGTATGCAGTTTATGTTCTAGAACATTAATTTATAAAATGTATGTAAATTTTCATACGTAAATGTATATACAGTAGAATATCGATAGTTTGAATCTCACCATTTCATTTATTTTTAGATTCAGTTTTACAGTCAACAATTAAGTGCAGTATATTCCTTATACTTCAAGTCATAATTAATGTCAGTTTGATAATTCTGGCACTGCATTATCTTTGATTCTGCTATTTTTATATAATTAAATCATCATCATCAATAGCGCTACAGCTCTGGGTGAGCCAAGGCTTTCACCGAAGTTATTTCTAGACTCTGTGACTATCATGAATGGACTTACAGTTTAACGTGGATTGTTAACCAACACTGAGTTGCTGTTAGAGAAACAAACTCATAAACATGATAGCGATTAGACTGATCTATTATTAAAATGATCTGATAATGCCATATAAAATACTATGTACTTTGTGTTAATTGTTGTCAGCAGTTCTAAGCGCTTTTTCCCAGAAACCTGATACTCATTAAAAACTCTATAAACTTTTGGCGTAATGAAAGTTGGAGATAAGCAACGAAAATTTAATTTGAAAATTATTTTTCTGACTTTTGCTTGGACGGGAATTGAAACTTGACTTTGAGATCAATAGGGTGGCTGCTTTACCACTTGCGCCACTAAGCCCCCATTTTGTGACAAATTACCTTACTCTTTTTTAATTATAAATTTAACTGTAATCTTTGTAGAATTTTAATGTAAAGTGACATGGACATTTGAAATTGTGAATTGAATTTGACAATAATTTAAACTTTTAAAGAAATTGAATCTTGCCATGAAGAGTACTATAAAACTTCAGTATTGCTTGAACTCCGCTTAAAGTCAAGACTACACTTAAATTTCATTTTAAGTTTTTACTTACTATTGATTTCTTTGATAACACAATTTTTTTTTTTTTTTTTAGTTATGAAATTGTATGTAATTATATATTTTCGATTCATGATTACGTTTGTAATGTTAAATATTTTGCAATCAATTTGTTTCGCAATTCCATTATAAAAATTTGTTCAACAGGAATGGTTTTAAATTAATTGAAATTATCGAGCTTCTACTGTATGCTTTTAGTATCTGCATGTAATACAAATGAATATTAATTAATAAATGCAAATATAAGTAAATATTTTAAATGTTTTAAATTTTATAAATGATTATAACAATAATAATAATAATAATAATAATCGATAATCGATGAATTAATAATGGAGAGCAGGATGAATAAATATGAATAAAAGAACAAAATCAAGAATAATATAATATTCATTCAAATGTAAAGTACATTAATGTGTATAAATGCGAATATATCTACTCGTAAATGTACACACACACACACATTTAATATGTAAATAAAAGATATAATTTTTTCGTATAATTAAAATTGAACAAAAAAATAAAATAAAATTAAAAATAAAATAAAAATAATACCAAATCTATAATATAAATCAAAATATATATAAATAAAATAAATGATGGTGATGATATTATATACAGGGATTTGCATAAAAATTATGCCTTAGGCATAATATTATTGTATAACCACACACTTATACTTTTACCTGTACATATATATATATGAAATTTTCTGAATTAATATAGAGTATAATTTATGTTAAAAAAAATCATAAATAAATATAATTTTTCATTTACCTTAAAGGCTAATATTTACATACAGTATCTTTATTAATTTGAATAATTTAATTATAAATACTTAATGTATTTATCACTTTAATTAATCTTTAAAAGGACAAAATAAATTGTATTATTTTAAGTAAAAACTATAATTATATACGAAGCAATTTGTCTACTTATATCTGAATCTGAGCTGAGCACATTAAACGAAGTGTTTTATGTTAAATGCGGCTAAATATACATTTTCTATATAATGTATGTTTGTGGTGAGTATCGAAAGTTTGTGAGAATTGTGAACTACGTACTATTGAGCTGTCAATAGAGAAATAACCTAAAAAACCTAAACTAACTTATGAGAATAGAGGCATCTTATAAAACTTTGATTACTTAGGTTATGTCGCCATTTGTCAAGTAGTGGTAGACTCAAATCAGCACTTTTATGCGTTTTTTACCCAGAAAGCTTTGCTGATACTCATCAAAGATAATGCAGTCTAACTAGATGACTTTTTTTACTGCTTGAATATTTGTTTGTTACGCACTGTTCATTTTATTTCGGCTTTACTGATTCTTTTTTTTTAATCGAAAACACGTACTGATTTTATTACCACCATACCGCATACCACTACTAAAGAAAATAAAATAAAAAATTTCTAATATCGAATGGAATTATAAAGTAAAATCAAAATAAAATTTTAATTACCGAAATGTAAGCAATCGACCTATACCTGTGACCTTTTCATTATTATTTCAAATATAAGAAAAAGTTCACAAAAAATTATGATGCTTTTTATCCCTTTAGTTGAGTTTGTTTTTGTTATGGGTTCGATCGAATTTTTTTTTTTCTCTGGTAAATCGATAAAAAATTTATGTTATATAAGTAGAAGCATAAGGTTATAATAACTTTTTCTTCTAATTATATTTTCATTATTTTGTTCATTATTCCTTATATGGATTCTAATCTAACTCGTATTTTTCGTGTAAATCTCACCTCTATAATCATAAATTTATGATGAAGACTAACAAATAAATAAAGATCATTATTTTGTAGATAGAGAAATATGTACATAAAATTTTTAAATTATTTATTAGGTACTTTGTTTTGTTACTGTGGTAGTAGCTGGTAGGACACTTAGTTCAAATTACTTATAATATATTTATTTATTTTCATTTTGCAATCATTTTAATTTTTAATATTTAAAAGGTAAAAGCATTTAATTTTGTCCAATAGGAAAAATGAATAGATTGAAAAATATATTTAAAAAAAATCTTCTTCTTCTTTTGACATTATAACCTAGAGTGGATTTTAGCCTACCTGCACAATATGTTGCCCCAACAGCTTCGATCTGTGCCAATTTCTTAAATTTATTCTAATGGTGTCTTGTTGGATGTGACCTGCTGCTACCAACTCGTCTTCGATCTTCTGGATGACTTACAACTTGAGGTTATGAATTAAGAATATATGACCTGCCCATCTCAGTCTTAACGACACCAATACTTTGCATCAAACCATTCAATTCAACATTTGTTCCTTCAACATATTCGCTATTTTCTAGTTTGTCAAAGCAATATTTAAACAAACAAGAAATTTCAAAAAAGAAAAACAGAAAATCTGTTACCTGTATAAAAAGTGTGAACTCAAAATGAAAAATTAAAATTTTTTTTACAGTGACACACATAAAAAAAATTACGAAAAAAAAGTCAAGAAAAATAAAATGAAATGTCCTTTTCTTCTTCTTCTCTTTGTATAAGCATATATATAGGTGTAAGTATATGCATTTAATTCATAGAAAAATTGCATACACTTAAATAATATGATTTTTTTTGACTTTTTCTCAGTAAAGTAAAAATTCAAAAAATAAAAGAAAATTTTTTAATGACAGGGCGCACATATACATACGTACATGTATGATTTTATGAATGTTACTTATGTGTTTTTGTAGTGTAAATAAAATTTTTTGTGTAAAAAGTGTAAAAAACAAAAAACGACAACTGAAGTATCATGCTTATATGTATCACAGAGATTTTTTGACATTGTTGAAGTGCTATATGCGAACAGAAAATAGAAGCAAGCAACATAAATGGTAAAAGTGAAAATTTGGTGTAAAAGGAAACCTCCTCATCCACTTATTGTGTTTGTGTGTGAGTGTGTGTGTCAGTACTTAAAGGCCGTCAGAGAAGAAATAAAAACAACAAAAAAAAAAAAAATTAAAAAGAAATAGAGCAAAAAAAGGATAAGAAATAAAGAAAAAAAAAGAATTTCGAAAAAGATTTTTGGTTTTTGTTTCAAGAAAAAAGCATACATACATATGTATGTGAAAAGTACAGAAAAAAAATGTAAAGTTAAGTGTGATTAAATTTTAGAGAAACACCATGTCAAAATCCTTAATTATTTTATACTGTATAAATGTACTCTATGTCTAAATGCACACACATGAATAAATAATATATTTGATGTATATGTGTGAGTAAATTTTTTCATATGAATTTTAATCCATTATTTTTTCACTGCACTACATACATTATACCGTAGATCTACTTACAATCGACTCGCATATAATATAGTATAGGAGAAAATACAAATCCATATTCCGGAAAGTAGAATTCTTAGAAGGTGTAAAAATTTAGCACTTTATAATGACGGAAAACCAAAAAGGTGAAAAGGTTGATTTTTTTTTTAATGATGATTAGGGTTTGAAAGAGGTTGATTTTTTTTTTCTTGTTCAATAGGATGAACATTAAGGATTTTAACTTACTTATATGACGTTAAATTTCAGTTGTTTGTTCGCTAAGTTGTTTTATAAGTTGTGACTTCATATGAGTATAATAATGCAGGTTTTAAAAGTGTTCGAAAGTTGTGCAATTAAATGAAATTTTTTTAGACAGTTTATTTGAATGATTTTTGTATAATAAAAATGAAATTTGTATAAAAGTTTATTTTTAAATTTTTAATGATGATGGCTATACTCGATTGTGTACACATCACTGTAATCGTTTGTAGCATATGGAAGCGAGCTTCATCAGAAATACTTTGAATCATCAATCGAGAATAAATTGAATCATATCAACAAAATGTTTACAAAAATTTACTATGACTTGTATGTATATATTTTCTTCAAATATGCATTATGTATTTAAATCCTTGAAAAAAATGTTTCTTTCAATTATTTAAAAAAATAAAAAAATAAAAATAAAGAACTGAGACATTTCAATTTAATTATATAATTTATTGATTTTGTTTTTCATTAATTTGGTTTTCATTTTCAAATAAAATAAGTTTTAATCCTTAAAATCTATATTATTTTTATCATATCTCTAACATCAGATTATGCATCTAACATCAGATACTACCATAAATCTAATGACGAAAATATAAAAAAAATAAAATAAAATTTGTTTTATTTAATTAACACATAAACAACAAACTACTATCATCTACATTTTACTCGTATCTCGTATACATCTTTACAAGTGTATGTAAGTACATACATCCTCATCTATATTCATGAATGCTTAAAGATATAACGACTTTAATGTAGACATATCCTGAATAATTACAAAAATTTGTGGTATACCAAAAAATAAACAAAATAAACTAAGTGGATATACTAATATACCATTAGATATAAATTTTAATATGGCATATGTACATACTACATATCTATACACATTTACATTCTTCTTAAATAAATATAAATGTATGACACACACCAGTATACATACATACATATGTAACATAAAATAATAAAATTTATTTTCTTAACTGATTAACAACATATTTAAAAACATGCAAACAAACAAACAAACAAACAGCAGACAAACAAAGTACAAAAATTAGAAGAATAAACCATAAATATTCGTCCTTAAACATTAATTTTATATTCTTGTATATTTTCATCGTACATTTACATATACATATAAAATAATTGTATGAGTATATGTTCGAGAGCAGAAAATATTATAAATATTCGTATCTACATATATTTTAAGACTCATACACACGTATGTATACGAATGTGTATGAGGATTTTATCTTTTTTTTTCCAAAAAAAAAATACTAATCATATGTTTGCGGGGGTGTATGACAGTTCTGTTTTATATTTTATGCTATATATGTTATAAGGATAATTTTTGAGAGAACTAAGTATTTAAACTTCAATAAAAATCTACACTTTATACTATACATTATATTCTGCATTGCATTTAAGAATTTCGATCACGTTCTGATGAATGTTTAAAGAAAAAGAAGGTCCTTTAGAATAATAAAACAAAAAGTACATAAATAAAATGAAAACTACAAGAATAACAACAAAAAATTTAAATTTGATTTTTGTGAATAAAAGAAAAAAATTATGTATGTAATTCTAAAAGAATCCTTTTTCTCATGCTATCTACTCGTATATTGTCGACATTGAAGCTATCATCATTAAAGTTTATTTTTGTTTTTGTTTTCTTTTTATTAAATGTATAAATAAGTATAGTGTGTATGCTTTTACGTGATTTTATTTCGAAAGAAAAAAAAAAAACACATCCTTTCAAACAGATAAACAAAGAAACAATCGAATAGACTTTTTGACTACTTATGTAGTTATCGTTTTCATTAAGTGTATCAATTTTTTTTTTTTGTTAAATTTTTGTATTTTTCATTATTATTTCATTTTCCATTTTTCCTTTACTGAATTTTTTATTCAATTCTTCTTCTTCTTCTCATGGGCTCTGGTCATACAGTCTTATTGAACCTTCGCCTCCGCTATCCAATTATTATTATCATAATGAAATTACACAATATGATGTCTGCGTACTACTCTGTACATAGAATACCACATAACAAGGTCGTATTCACCAACCACGATAAATTTACCGACTGTTTAAATTTTATTCGTCAACTGTTTTGATGCTTGACAAATTTTAGACTATCACTCTTCACACACGTTTCGGTTTTGGTTTTGTTGTTTTGCTAATCTTTTCTCTGTAGCAAATATAAATTTTTCACAATTTTCTTTTTTATTCGCGAAAGGAGAAAAAAAATACATTTTTTTGTTTTGTTTTTAGTTTATCCAAAATCAATAAAAGTAAAATGAAACAAAGAGGAACGACAATATATCGAAAATATCACGGTATACGTACATATGTTTGACAGTATAATATGTCTGTGGATATATACATGTAGTAGATTGGAACCAGAAAATGTGGCGCCTTGTAATGGTGTTCTAATTTCTCATTTTGCCTTTATTATTATTATTATTTTTTTTTTTTTTAACTTTTTGACTCTCATAATGCTGTTATCTCAGTTATTATATTCTTGATATATGTATGTATATATGCTCTATGATGTGATACATAATAATATAATATAGTAAATCAGTCTCTGTTATAATGCGTGTATTTCATTTTTTATCATTCTCGTTTTTTTTTTATAAATTCATGCATACACAAACACTGTATAAATGTACGAGGATATTTCTGACTTTTTATATTCCAGATTTTTGTTTTTTTCTTTTATCTTTTCTATGAATACTCGTATAATTTGCTCGTGTATATGCGTTTGTGGGCATTTTAGTTTTGTGATTTCTTGATTTTTCTCTCTCCTTTAATCTTTTTCTTTGTTTTGATGTCAATAATAATAAAAAAAAATCTGTATTTATGTACACATTCATAAGAAATTCTGGTGTGCATATACAAAGACGACAAATGCATATATGTATTAATAGCATACTGTAATAAAAAGGATGTTTATTTTATTTTATTTTATTTTTCTCATATTTTTATTTTTTTAAGCATCATAAAATACAGAATTTTGATTTATTCTTTCAATTTGTGTGAGTTTATTGTATGTTTATGTGTCCGTACATATGTATGAAAGGACTTGTAATTTCAAGAAAAACGAATAGAAATATATTATATTAATTGTATGTATGTCGATTGAATGTATATTTGTGTTTTATTTTATATAATGAATGTCTACTACACAATTTCTTAAGAATTTTCTAGTTAACATCTTTTCATGTTTCATTTCGTTTCGTAATTTTTTATTTTAATTTTTTCTTCTTGTAATTCTGTTTTTCATTTCATTTTTTTTCTTAGAATTTTACTTTTTATTTGCTCTTTAACATTTTTTTTCTTATTTTTTCGTTTCAATTTTCTTGTAGGAAAATCAAAGCAATGATGCTTGCCAAAGAATTTTCTTTTTTTTTATTATTTTTTTGTTTGTTTGTTTTGTATTTGAACATAATTTGAAGAGATTTTCGTATGAAAAGAAAAAATATAGCATCTAAATAAATAGTAGTAATGCAATTTAAAAATTTATTAGCAAAAAATAAACAAAAAAAAAATCACAGTAAACTAGAAAATATAGAAAAGGACTAAAAACTTGAACTAAAGTGAAAAAAAAATTACTATACTTTTTATTTCTAGTTTGTGGAGTTGGAGGTATACATAACAGTGTACTCGTACATGAACATTACGAGTTTGAACAGTCTGGACTGAAGTGTCCTTTTTATATTAAATATGTTTACAAGTATTTCTAGTATTACTAAATAAACACAGATTTCAATTACTTATATATACACGAAAAAAAAAAATACCAATATACTTTTTTAAAAAAATGTCCTTTTAAAAAAATGTCCTTTTAAAAAAATGTCCTATTAAAAAAATGTCCTTTTAATTTTAATTTTAATTTTTTTTTTTTTTTTGTGCTACTACTATACTCTACTACTCGTACTTACTCTCATAAAAATGTAGAAATTATTTTCATCTACTATAAAAAATAAAACTTCAGGATACACCCTTATTTATATACTCTATATACGAGTGTATAAATATTTTTTTCTATACACAAGTATTCAAAGGAGATTATAAACAACTTACCTTTATGGCTATAATTTGTCGTGCTACAAATAGATACTGTACAAATTTTTGTAATTTATTTCATTTTTGAATTTTTCTTTTAATAATAATTTTTGTTTATTTTTATCTTGTTCATTTTATGTTTATTTGTGTACCCGTCTTGTCCCGTAGAGAATATAAAACTAAAAATATAAACTCTCATAACCACCGCCACTTACTATATAATCATCGCAGACCATCAAAATATTTGTCGTAGTTATTTTCGTTGTCATTTACATCGTCGTCGTCATCATCGTTTATTATTGTGAACACAGAGCATCGTTCGTTGTAATAATGAAAGCAATAACCGGATGATATTATAGAGAATGAATTATGACCGATTAACGATAAAATTTATTTACAGATTACCGGGTATTATACATATAAACTTTTAAAAGTTTGTTTTTTTTTTTTCATTTTATTTTATTTTATTTACTGTTGGAACCTGGAACCTTATAATAACAATTTTCATTATGATGATCGTAAAAGCATGAATTTATTTTACATCATTTTTTAGTTACCTATCCCGTCTTCTTCTATACTACACCCTACAATTATTACTTTTTCGACCATTACTCAAATGTATGTATACATAAAGTCCGTGATAGATAATTTATGTAATGTGATAAGAGATAGAGTATATATACGTACTTTACATACCAGGTATAAAATCAATTATTAAGCTATTGTATGCCATCAGCTTCGGCATTTTTATTACACAAAAATACATGTCCATCATTTAAAATATTTTTAAGATGAATACAATTAAATTTGTCTTCCTATTATAGTTGATCGTTTTGCATTAACTTATTATGGTATACAACACAAATACAAAAATAAGAACGACTGACTGACTCATAAAATATGTTTATATAATCCTTGATTGCTTGTTATTTATCGTGTTATTGTTTTTCATTTATTTTATATTTTTAACTTTTTGATTTTCTTTCACTGTATAACTGGTATAATATAATAATATCACAGATAAGGATAAGGATATATACAATAGGGATATACGTACTTTAATATTTAATGATTACTAATAATGTTTTTCATATTTATTTTATTATTATGAGCATCATACTGTTTATGAAAAGAAAAAGGATCCATGGATTTGTTTATTGTCAGTGTTGTTCAGTGTTGTGCAGCGTATATGCACATATGTGTGTGTGTGTGTGTGTTATATATATGAGTACTTAATGTAGCTAGATACATGCAGTATTTATGTACATATTTTGAAAATGTTTTATGACTTTATTAAGCGCATATAACAAAGTTTATCTTTCGAACAAAATTATTATACATAGTATGATATACTATATGTGGGATGTACATCCTATATAGGTACATCAGTATTAATGTACATTAATATGCACATTATGCATGTGTATTATGTATTTTAATTATAGGTGGCATTCCCCACGTTGTCGTATAGTCAAAATAAATTTTGATGTTATTTCATGAAAATATGAAAAATACTCAAAAATGAATGCAGTGACAATAATAAAAATAATAATAACACAGTTATATAATAATATACATAGGTTAATGGTTTACATAATAAAAAAAAAATGTTTTCCATTTTGCTATATTTTTATCCTCACCACCTATACAATAATGAACAAAGAAAATTACACCTCAATTTCATTTTCGTTCTAATTCATATAATCTACCTTAGACTCGTATACTATTTTATTATGGAAAATAATTTTTACGGTTTTAATTTATCGTTTTCGCTCATTAATTTATTACGATTTTAATATTGCATAAAAAATTATTAAATTTTATCTTATAGCTATGTGCGTATACATATAGAAATGTTCAAAAAAAAAAAAATTTATGGGTATTAATTTTTATTTGATTTTCAAATTTATTAATGTCAATAAAATAAAACCGAAAAATGAAAATTAAAAAACAAAAAAAAATTTAATGAACTGTAAGAAATTTGTTAGCTATACGAGTACCAATATAATATTTTTTGGCATTCAATTCATAAATTTATAAATTGAAATGTAAAAAATTTTTTATAATGCCATTTGATAAAATTCATTTTAATTTCCCATAAAATCATGAGAATGCCAGAAAATTAAGTTTTTCATTATTGTATTTAGTGAATTAGTTGTCTGTCTATATACTCGTCGTACTTCGTACAGAGTTGTGATGTCGCCAAAAGGCTCTGGCGGGCCTTTGTTGTGCGGGCTAGAGGGAGGCAGATTAACCTACCTTCCCTCTATAATAAAAATAAAAAAAAACAGAGTTGTGATTTCAATTTAATTTTGAGACAGAGAATATTTTTCTATCGAAAATCTGTTTTTTTTTTTCATAAATATTGAAAGACATAAAAAAAGAGACATAAAGAAAAGAGCAAAAAAATAACAAACTGTGTGTAGATATCTACGATATGTGATGGAGATGAAAATTTCTTTTCACATAAAGACGAAGAAAAAAATCATTTCCAAGAATTAAGTAAATTCACAAAGTTCGTGTAACTTTAAATTTATATTTCTTAAGATTCTGAACACAACGTATGCGTATGCACTATACATACTTATTTTATTTCGTTTGTATTTATATAGACAGTGTGGTTAAAAGTGTATATCTGTACGTGTTCGTTACCATTGATGGAGGGAGGGTAGGTGAATAGTCCTCTTTGGCCTTGTCTAACTTCTCGCAATATTCAAACGTAAATTTCGCAAATATTCGCAAGGTAATATTGAAACGTGATAAGAATTATACATTGCAAATAAAATCCAAAGTTATTATAAATATTTCGTGTTATGTGCGAGTTTTAGTGAATGTAGTGCAATTCCTAAGGGAATTTTGTTGTTCCTTTTTCATGTATTTATTTATTTATTTATTATAGACTCTTTCCTCCATACATAAATATATTTTTGAACTTCCTTATTTGAATTAGAAAAACTCCTTCAACACAATAAAGATTATAAAACAGAAAAAAGGAAATGTTTTTTCTTTTTTTTCTTTTTTCAATTTCTAAAGATTTTAAGAATTTTCTCAACCATTTCCTGCTAGGTATTATAATGACCAATATAATGAGGAATTATATTTGTATAAGGATAACAATAGAGAAAATGTTCGTTATTATAAAATAATTAAAATACAGAATGTTGAAGAATAATAAAAAGGAAATAATATGTAATTAATCAGATAATAATTGAAAAACTGTTGTAAAGAATTATTTTAAAATTTAATTTGATATCAAAAAATTTGAAATTTTTTAGAAAAATAAAAAGGATTTCTTTTTGAATTTTTCTTCAATTATATTTTTCATTATTTAGAACTTTTATTTTAAATATAATTTTCACATTACGGTAACATGCAATGAATAAAAGATCGGTGTCAAGGTATACGTCTTTAAATATTTAAAGAAAAAAACACATTACACATTTACCCAACAGCGTATTTTATAAAAACATGGGAAAATGATATAATCGCTAAAAGGTACGTTCTCTTCTTCTTTTATGGTGCTACAGCCCAATCAGGGCCCTGGTCTCAACTAAACTTCTCCTCCACTCATCCCTATTAGAGGCTTTTTGGCTCCAACACCGACTACATCCCAGTTTTTTGAGATCTGCTTCCACGTTTACCCACCATCTCAGTTTTGGGCGTCCTATTGGTTTTAAAAGGTACATTATAACATTTAAATCTAGTGCATTAACTGCAATAAATCGGAAAATTTATGAATGCGTAAAGTTTCATATTCAAAATTCGAAATTATAATTTATTCGAAGAGTATACATTTGCGTACGTAGTAGTATCTTTAATCATATACTCGTATCCTTATCCATGAACGCACATAATATTGCAATTTTTTTTTACACAGATGATAAATTAATGAAAATATAATCACAATAAAGTTGCACACACACAAGATGCCATATATTATATCCTAATGAAAATTCATAAAATAATTTTCTATTAATTTATCCTTCTCATATATGTACATATGTATACACAATTTTTGCCTACACAGTATGTACTTATACGTATTCTATATATTTATTATAATTGAACGAATATCAGCAATTTATCCTTAGATTTATATGCACTTTCAACTTTTAAGGCTGGTATTCACCAACATAGATTATCTTTTATCTGAGATAAAGTGTATTCATCAACCTGGATAAAACACTACCCGGATATTTTTAAGACAACCTCAGAGTGGTATTATAAATATCTTTCGAATATAACCTTGTTATTAACAGCAACAGCAGAAATAAAGATAATGTAGCACCACTGTTTTATCATCTTTGCATATAATTATCACATCACAGAACCTCTTTTTCATTTTGTAATATAAAAATACAATCAGCTGACATGTTTGACACACACGTTCGACCCGAAAACGAAGTTCGAAAACAAACTTTATCTAGGTTGATGAATAAGCTGAAATTTTATCAGGCTAAAATATATCCGATGGATATATCCATGTTGGTGAATACTACCCTAATAATTTACTTTTGTTTTTCGCTTTCATTTTGTTTTTTTTTTTTTTTCTATTACATATTTTATAACTTTTTTATTCATTTCATTTATTATTTTATCCTTTACTTTCATATGTGTGCGTGTTTTATATATAAAAAGCACTTTATCCATATACGTGAGAGTATTACAAGGAAAACATAAAAAATAAGCAAAATGAAGAAGGAACAAAAAAACAAAAAAAATAAATAAATAGTAAATTTTTTTTTTCATCATAATTTTCTTCTTAAGTAACCTAACCTATACCGCATTTGTATATCACTATACACATAAGCTTAAGTCAAGGTAAATAAGTAAGTAGAATAAAAGCACATAGTACATATAAATAGATAAAGAAAGTTAGTAACTTTCACTCATACACACACATACACATGTACATGTTTATACTTAAAAAATATGCCTAAAGTACCTTTACATTTATTATCATTTTGTATCAGGCTTGTATTTTAAAAAATAAAAGAAACGAAAAGTAAAGAAAAGAAAAGAGAAGAAAACTATGATGATGATTATGTATGATGATGATCTTTCATACATTAAATATGTGCAGGCAGGTATGTCGTAGAATGGATTTTGAGGAGCATCATTAAGAAAATTAAACTTGCGAGGGAGAAAAAGTTTTATAAAAAAAAAAAAAAAAAATAAGTGAATATAAAGGAAATTGTATTTTCGTCTTTGGACGATTTTTATTCTTTATGTTCTTTATGTTGTTTTTTCTTTTTTTTCATTTCTATCTTTTATTTGTGTCATAAATATTAAAAGATGAAAAAAACAAGTGGCAAGGATATTTTTCACTTTTTTATACCGTTGGCATTATTATATATGTAAGCGTGTAAGTAATAAAGGCCTAACTATAATGAACACGAGTAACATAGTTGACATAGGAAAAACTTAACGAATGTTAAACATGACATAAGGCATAACACAAGGCATTTATCGAAATTTTGAACGAAGGCGATAATGTCAATATTGTAGTTCAACTTATTGATTTAGATGTGTTCGTTGTCGTTCGCAGCGCGACATAAGTCATAGCAGTCATAGTCTATGTCAGTATGTTCATTATAGTTGGGTCTTAACTCTTGGTTGATAAATTCGAATATGTACACAAAATTCTTTAGATAAATTGAGCACATTGACAATATGAATGCGGTTAAAAAATAAAAAGTTTCTGTGAGATGATATATGTTATATTAAATATTCGTATCATTACAGTGAAATGTGTAAGGATATTAATACTAGTAGATTAAAATAACATTCCTTTGATTGGTTTCTGTTTCACATTTTACGAAACAACAAATAACGCATATTAAGTCATGCATACTATCAATACTATATATGTATGTACGAGTATATAAATGAAAGAATATTGTCACACATAAATGACACAGTCATTAGTAATTTCTTTTTTTTTTGTCTTTTTTTTTAAGTACATCGTACCACAACTGAGTGATTTTCTATTACGTCACAAACTCTGTTTTTCATTTTCAAATAGGATTATTATATGAGTGAAAAAAAAAGGATAACATATGTATATTAATAACAAAAACCATAAATGAAAGGACATATACAAACCACAAGAAAGAAATCATTTTTAAGGTGTCATTCTTCACTTCATATTAAAAATTAACAAAAGAAAAAAAAAACACAAACACAATACAATATTCTTGACAATCGCAAGTAAAAAATCCTTTTTGTTGTGGTGGTAGGTATGTTGGTATCGTATGATTATACATAAAATCTGTGCTACTAAATATAAAAATTTGAAAATCTCACAAATTTTTCATGAACAATAACTCACGAGAAATAGGTTAAACGAGGTACCACTTACACTTTGCATATTAGAGCCTGTTTTATGATATTGAAAATTGGAAGAAAATAATTTTCAAGGATGAAATGACAAAAGAAGATGTAAATATGAACACAAAATAGTCGAAAATCCTGGTTGTTGAAAATAGAAATAAATAACATAATTTTTATTGTTTGAATTATATCTATGTGCTCATATACGTATGTATTTATGGTGTGCGATATAAGGAAAAAGGAGTCAAATTTAAATAATATAACTGATAAATGAAAAATTGCTTATTACTTAGGATTAATGAAGACATTTGAAAATTTAAATTCTATAAGATTTTGATGAACGCGATTGTATTTGGTCAGGATATTTGCGGTTATGAGTTGCTCTGATATGATCCTTTTCTAATAAACTGACTGATAAAAATTATTAAATTCATCTACTTAAATCAAATTGACAAAAAGGATATCGGTATTATGTTTTCATTGATATTTTTAATTGATATGTACATTTATTTTCACATTATCCTTCCAATGTTTCCTTTATCGTTTCAACTTCTTTTTATATTTTTATGTAGTGATATAATACACCACTACTATAAAATTACTACCACTCATGTGTAGTATTTATGTGTGTACACGTGATCTACGTCCTAAACACTCTTGTATCATGTTTTATGTGTTTTTTGTTTTTCTTCTGTATTTTTCTCTTTTTACAGATGAAACTCGCGATTTATCTTGGGTTAATTTATATATGGTACAATTCGGTATATCGGATTTATATAATGATGATACAGGTAAATTGAAAATAAAAAATCCAAATACAAATACAAAAGACAAAAAACTGTATAAAACAGAACAGAGCAGAATAAAAATATTATGTATAAAATTTCATATACTTGTACTATACATATTATGTACTACATACTTCCATGCACACATCTACACATCAAAATTTATTAATATCAAACTTCGCCTACATTGTACGTATACTTTTACACCCCCCCCCCCCTACTACATATACACATCCTTACCATAGATAAATTTCATTTAAAAAATCGAAAATATTTTTGTGAATTTTTTCCATTTCGTTTGAAAAAATTGTTTTTTTTTTTTGTGTCGCTTCAAATATTTCAGATATGATTAGATATGCTTTCGTATATTATTTAAATCTCTCTCTAGTTTCATAATAAGAACCTTCAGTTTTGTTTTTGTTGATTGCTATAGATGAAAAATTAAAATATGAACAAAATTTTTCCTTGTATTTAAAAATTATGCATGAAACGCAAATATATTTTTTTTTTGTCTATATTCATTCTGATTTTTTAATTAAATTCAAAAAAAAATTTTTTTGTCAAATCTCATTAGGTTTAATATGTCATAAGTTTTTTTTTTTGTTTTCCTTGCATTAATTCACACAGAATCCTAATGAAAATATGTCTGGACTGATGGTAAAATCTTTAGAAATTTAATTTTTAAAATATTTGAAAAAAAAAAAAAAAATAAAAAAAAATGTGCCATCTAAATTTTTGTTTAAAACTAAAAAATTAAAAAAAAAAAAAATTTCTTTTTTGTTTTCAAAGATTTAGAGAGACAATATGTCAAAAGAATATACTATCAAGTTGATTTTTTTTTTCATTTTCTATAAGTACATTATGCACGAGTACATAGAGTATATGTGTATAACGTATAGAAAACGAAATCCTTGATTTTTTTTATGCTGATGATTTATATAATTATAAATTCATGGATAATAATTTTGTTCATGTATATGAATATGTAATTATGCATATCTTATTATTATTATTATTATTTAAAATATTCTCTTCATAATATTTCGCTGCTAAAGCTGAATTGCATGCAAAAAAAAAATCAAAAAAACAAAAAAAAATAAACTATAGAAACTAGAAAAAGGATGAAAAAATCTTTATGAAATGAAAATGATCCATTGAATGACCTACATAATGGTACTTTAATTATTCTACCACGACGTTTCTCATATCACAAGTACATCATCTCAGAATCATCATCCCCCCTCCTCCTCCTCCGCAGTATAAAAAAAGTGTGAAAATAGAAAGGATATATGTAGAGAAAAAAAAACTGTATACATATGTATATTTTAAATTATTTTCTCTTTACATATTGTTTTGATAGCTTTTAAACTGTTGTTTGTTAAACGCCATTTTTTAAGGACAAGTTCATTATTAAGTGCATACTTCATACATAATATTTACTTACATATGTATATGTAGAACAGTATTGATATACATTATATATGTGTATATTTCAAGTTTCTCATAATGCTAATAGCACTTTAAATTTGACTTATACTCACATAAATAATGTTCGTGTATTTTAGAAATTTTTTTTTTTTCATTTTATAATGCAGCACATTTTTCTTTTGCATAATTTTGGTAGACGTTGTACATATGTATACGAGTATTAAGGATTATAATACAAATTTTTGTACATTTAAGAAAATTTTAAAACTTTAATGTAAAAGTAAAATAATGAAAAGAGATAATTCTGCATTGAAATACACATACACATCATCCATTTATTGTTATAGTGTATCGAAAATTATAGAGCGACTTATACGAATGAGTAATATTCGTGCATGTACTCGTATGTATATGATTATGAAGTATAGTATAGCTACAAAATGTGTACTTACTTACAGCCATCGCACAATTCCGGCGACAACTACAGCGTATACAGTAATTAAATGAGACTTTTTACGCTGAACTTTACGCTGTCGCTGTCGCCGTCGCCCAAATAGATTCTATTCTATTTTTCAGCGACAACGAGCCATTAACGATCTAGATTTTGCATAGTAGAGTAATCTATTCGCAAGAAGCAAAAATGTAAAATTCATATATGTACATTTTACGTTGTAGTTGCGCCCGAATTGTGCGAACTTTCGGCAATACGCTGCAGTTGCCGCTGGAAGTGTGCGATGGCTGTTAGAATTCATGACATCTCCTAAGAATATACGAGGATGGATAAGTCTTTAGAAAAAAGCCATCAATTTGCTTTCATTTGAAAGCACATGCTTCACAATAAACAAGAAATGTTGTTATTTAAATGAGGCATTGATGAGGCGTTTTTCTGAAGACTTATCAATTCACCCTCGTACACATGTACTACATACATTGAAAAACAGAAAAGAAAATATCAGAATGAAATTGTACTTATTTACAATTACGTAGCTATATAATATTGTGAACGAGTTGTATACAAACGTTCTTGTTACGTTCATAAACTCATAATAAAATATCTACCTACATCGAAAATTACATATGCGTACATATCCATTACACTCGTATGTAGATAGAAGAAAGACATGCAGCCTAAATTTTATTTATTAAAAATAATTTCCAATAAATAATTTAAATTTTCATTCAAACGCGCGACGCGACGTACATGTCTAATTTTTTTTTTGAAAATCTGTTTATGACAATAATTACGCATACATGTACATAATCCACCTCTATATATACGACGATCATAATGTACTGCTGACATTATCGTGCGTACATAAAATATGTGTAATGTATTTATTTTTTGTCATTTTTCATTATGTGAAAAAATAAAATGCATGCAATGTACGAGTACACTTCTCTGCATAATCTACTCCCATATATGTACATATAAAATGAATCATCAAAATATCTATGTATGAATGTGAATATTTATGAAATAAAACGATAAAATATTGTGAAATTTTCAAATCAAATTAACTGCAGACATGTACATATGAGTTTGACAGATTAGTGATAGAAATGGATTTCGTTATAATGAAAGTTTCAGACAACACTGAACAAAAAAAAAAAAAAATTTCAAGTCGTACATAACCTATACGGATCTGTGTGTGACTATATAAATGATTAAAAGTCAACGGTAATCAATCAGATACTCGTAACTAACTGAATTGAAAACTAAATTGTACACAAAATTATTTATGAATTTCAATTTTTTTCGTTTTATAATAAGTGGCTGAGTACTCGTATGTCCTTTAAATTTTTCTTTATTCTTTTACGTTATTTAATGATTGAATTAATTTGTACAATAAATAAACTCTAAATTACATTCATAATTCTTCTTCTTGAAATTTATCCATTCAATTTAAAAATGACCGATGCAGGCATCTAATAAATCGATGCAAATTGATGAGAATGTAATAAGTATTAATTTTATCCATTATGTATAGTATTCCAGTCGTAAATATTATGATACTTATATGCATTTATTTTATTATCTGTACATAATATCCTTTTTTATTATTAATTGTTGTATATGTATGTACATAATTTTGAATTTGTTTTCATCATAAAATTTTTATATTTACGATTACGTTCATCATGAACTTTCAATTTAAAATAAAAAATATGAAAAAAATATTATCCTTTTTATAGACTATGATATTAATTAAAGTGAAATGTCTTTAAATTGTTTATATTTGTTCAGTGATAAGGAATAAAAAATCATGGAAAATTTTTAATCTTTTAAGTTAATAACAACAGGAAGCAGGAAATATGTTACATTATTTTATTCATTGTCCATTTTATTATTAAAATTACATTATAATTATACTGTTAAAATCCTTCCGTATAATACAAACTGTTTTATACTAATTAAAGGGAATTATTATTAAATAAAAATGTCTTGAGATCAATTTACATTTTTCATATTTTCTTGTCCTTTAAATAAACATATTGTAATAACGTATGTGAGTATTATTATTACATACTTGAGTACTTATAAGTGTGTATCTAAATATGCGAATGCTATATTGTGTAAATGTAAAACAAAATGATGTCTTCATGAAACCCAAAAAAATTATCTTTTATATCCTTTTATATGTATACACTTCTATCAACTACTGTACAGTAAAACATAGAATTTATATTAAAGGACATTAAGTAAGTTATGTCATTTCAAATTTAAATTTACGAATACACACATACACCAAAATATTTCAACGTCTGTTTCTTTATACATTATCATTTACTTACATATAAACGTTCATCAACATCATAATAGCATAAAATTTAAGTACTATACATATATGTACATACAAAAATATATGTATCTTTATACAATTGATTGAATTTTCTAATATTTTATCTTTTTTTTTTTTTTGTACGTACAGATTTTAAGTCATACAGTAAAAAAAAGGATGCTTATAATGTTTCATTTTATATATCAAAATTTGTTACTTATGTAGATATTTGTCTTATTTATAAATGTTTTGTATTTGTTTGTTTTTATTTTATTTTATTTTATTTTATTACAATCATTATTTTATGAAACAACACTTTGCATTTTATCTTACATATTTTGATCCTTGTCAGCATTATATTATCATTGTCGACTAAGCTATGTATCATTATTTTTTGTATATTTTATTTAAAAAAAAAGCTAAAAAACTAAAAAAATAAAATAATATTATTATTCCGAAGAAGTGTCAAATTGATGTCAAAATAACAACAAACACGAAAACAAAGTAAACGAATTAATTTTGTGAATGCCGAACAACGTACAAACATACAAACATGTAGATACTGTATTTGTTTTTGTTTAGCATATTACGTACACAAACACAGGAATATACGGCATACAGTATCATGTAGAATAACATAAAGATATGCGAAATATTTCTGCTTCAATAACATACTAATACTATTGACACACTGCAGAAATAAACCATGGTTATCTCAAATGGTTTATCGATAACCTGGCTTGGGTGATACATTTAAATTGAGGTGAACACTAGTTTATGTATTCATACGACACCTGTCGAGATAAATTCAAACACTAATTCTTTTTTATCTAGTCAGCATGTTAGCTGAGATTTGGTTTGATAGTTTGTTTAAATATAATATAAAAAAAAATAACAAACGTCAAAGATAACTGAGTTCGAACTTGGTTAACAAGATAACTGGGTTCTAGAAACTCATGTTCATTTAATCGAGTTCTGAAAGTCGGTTATCGCAAAGATAAACCAGAAAACTGAGATAACCATGGTTTATCTCTGCAGTGTGTCAATAGTATAAGACTTATTGTCGGTTTCAAATTTCGATATTTTAATTTTCTTTCATCTGTTCATTTGTTCAGAGAAGAGAAGTCAACCACCGAATTCGAAATGAGTGTACAAGTATTTTTGTTATGTGCAAAGTTTTTATACGAATATAAGAGTAATGTGCACAATGATCAGACTATACCATTAATTGTCAGAAAATCATATATCATATCATATTCGTATAGATTTTATGTATTGTACATAATGTATATGTGTTAGAAAAAAACCAAAAGGAAAAATAATAGAATAAAAAGGATACATCTGTATAATAACCATATCAATTAATATACGAGTGTTATGTGATATGATTTGTATCCTTTATTAGTTGATTTTATCGTTTAGTTGTTATATTTGATCCTTTTATATGTATATTTTTTTTGTGTTAACCGCAAATTTCTTAACAAATTTTCAATTGATGAAGTGATTACATTCTCGAAAATATCCTTTTTTTTCTATGCGTATGTGTAGATTATTTATTTGGTTTGATTTGGTTTTTTTTTGTGTTTATGACAAAACAGACATTTGCACTAATTATACTGATTTCACATACATACATTCGCATTACAATAATGTACACAGAGTATACGTTCATATGAAAAAAATAATTCGCTATACATTCACACATAAATTCATTACAATAATATCGTGTTTACAATACTGACGATATTGTGGTTTTTCATATTGTACATCAATTCACACATGTGTTCGTATGAGTCGTATGTGTGTATTATTTATATAGACAACACTCATATTAAATCATTTTGTTAGATGATTGTTAGAAATTAACTTTTAATTAACTTTCATTATAAATCCTATATGTGATCCTATAAACATAATAAACGATAAGTAATGGATATATTAAATGAAAATGGAAATGAAATTGGAAAAAAAATTTTTTTTCTCTTTTTTTCGATTATTTCCCGCATACACAGTGATGTAATTTTGTATGCCAATATGTGTACGTATTTACCTTTGTATGTATGTGTACATCTATGAGAAATTTCGGTATATATAGTGGACGTCAAAAGTCTTTGTACACTTTCAAATTTTTAGAAAACATTCTCTCTATTCCTAATAAACTCTTGACAAGTGAAGACGTATTTTACATTAATTTAGGTAGTAGAAAAGTTTATATTCTTCAAATAAAACACATGAATGATTTCACTATATGAGTTACTAGTCGTGAAAAAGAATTCAGTATCATAAATCATCTAAGATTCATCCTTAATATGTAGATTTGATTTTGGTGAACGGCAAAAGATAGAGTCATAAATTGAATTGCACTTATGAAAGGCAAAATTGTCTTCCTTAAGTATGCTAATTATCATCAAAATCGAAAAAATATTTGTACAAGTAAGAGATTTTCGTAACGTTACCCAGAAAAATCGTAAAAAATTATATTAGATTCTACGGGTGTGTACACACACTTTTGACTCGTAATTTTGGGACTTGTTCAATAATCATTTTTCTAAGACTTGAGAATGAACACAGGTATGAAAATGAAATTCTAAAATAATATTGAGAACATAAATCAGGGTTTAATTTGTGCAATGAATGGAAAGATGTGTTCATTTCATTTTGACTGACAGGTATTCAAAGTTTAAATTTGGAGGTGTGCATAGACTTTTCATGTCTACTTTTCAAGACTTTTTAATATTTTATTCATTGAATTATTTACATATTATTTGTACTCGTATTGTACACGTATAGGTACATAGACGGTCGAATATATTTACAATGTGGTAGATATTGCGTTCACTAATTGTTCACTGAATTCATTTTCATTTTGCTGTAAATTACATTTTAATGATGCTTTGTTGTTCTACTTTCATTTTTGTTTTTAAATTATTCAAAAGAGTATGGTATCTATGGTATGTGGTGTTTAATGGAGACTGTATAGTTTCAATAATTTATAAAAAAATCTGTTTTGAAATCAATTTAAAAGTATTCACATATTTGCAAACATATCCATTCATACATACATTCGCGTAGATGTAAATAAAAAATTGCATTCAATAAAATTGCATTCAATTAAATTTTTTTCCGACATGCCTACTTATTACATATTTCGGACATAAAATTAATAAATTTTCGTTAAACATTTTAAAACTGAACTCAAATTATAAGGTGTCACGTATCACAGTATCACTCTACCTACATTACATGTGTTAAATTTTTGTGTGTGTCTATTTGAAAAATATTATACAGTTATACCTACTCAAAAAAATTTTTCAAAATATATTCCTAGAGAAACACGAAACGATCCAGAATATCCTATCCTAGAAAATGACTTTAGAAATTAATTGGCATATATTTTTTAATTATATTTTTAATTTAATATGATTTGATTATTGTGTATGATGAGCGTGTATACATATAATCGTCATAAGTCGATTCAATTATATAAATATGTATTTTCATTTTAAAAAATTAAATTAAATTTAAACTTTTCAAAAGAATTTTCTAATCTTTCATGTGAATCCATTCATTATAATAAATTGTAATTGAGAATAGCAGATAATTTAAAAGCTTTTCGTAAAGTTTTTAAAATGTTCAAAAATTTCCTTTTAATCACAAATTATGCCTTTATACATATAATATGTATGTATGTATACTTCATTTTCTTTCTTCCTCTGTATAACGCTTCAGTTTATAAAAGAATGAAGGATCCTTACGCATATACAAATAAATACAAACAAAGTGTATACGAAAAATTGATTTAATTCTCTGCTAAATAATAAAATCCTTATACATATTATTACGAAAATATACGAGAAAGTCAATTACTTTATCGCATCAAATTCTACACTAGAAGATACTTTGTCCTTTTTTTTATTTTTACAATAATTTTGATTTAATTTGAATGGAATTTTAAGTTTTTTACACATATACAAATTTAAAATAAAAAATTTTTATTGTATTTGTCTGTTTCTATTTGCAATAAATTATATCCTAATTCACATTTGAAATTCAAAGCAAATATAGTCACGTATCACATAAAATGCACATATAGTTTTGTCTACATTTGAAGACAGAGATTCTAAAGATTGATTGATTGATTTGGTGTGAGTGTCTATCAAAAATTTAAACAAAAGTTCTTAAAATACAATATGTATTTATCTGCTCTCAGATTATATGGCAGAAACATTCAGTTACACTCGAATCGATCGATACATTGATGTTCATACCGGTAGTATATATACGGAGAATAATGAAAGTATTGGCATCTCTTTGAAAAAACTAAAACTTTAATGAGAAAAAAAATTTTTTGAGTAAACATTTTCAAAAGTTACACTACGAGAGTTTGATGTATTTAATGGTGCACTGTATTGGCATTGTTTGAAAATCGTTATCCAAGTCGACTAATAATGAAGTCTGTTTGAAAAAAAAATAATTATTTGGCACACAAAGTGCCGACAAGTTTTAAAATTATAAATTTTAAAACTTTGCAAAATTGAAATAACAATAAATAAAAATAAGCAAATCCTTGATTAATGATGACATATTGAATGTATAAATTTCAAGAAGAAAAAATAAAAATTTTAATTTTATTCCAGAATTTTAATATTTTGTTGCATTATGGATTGTATCTTACTTAAAATTTCAAATACCAAAAATATATAGTATGTATATCCTTACAGAATTATTATACGAATAAATGTATACTTTTTTTTTTGATTTTTTTTTTCTGTATGTTTTGTTTTAATTCTAGTAACCATTAAACGTTCTGTAACATTAAAATCGGTAAATGTAATTAAAATTTTACTTTTAAATTCATAAATTCAGTGAACTTTTTTATATTTTATGTTGCACAACTTCAAAAAGAAAAAAACCAAAAAAAAACTCTACATCATTCTATAAATGAGTTTCCCCCAAAAAAAATTAAAAAAAATTTTAAATGAGAATAAAATAAAATTGCTTACATAAAATTTCTCGTAAATACATTTGTTTTATGTGTTTTATGTTAGTTTTTACATTTCTTTTTGTAACGAGATCTACACATACAATAAAAATGAATTATTTTGGGAAACATTTTTCATGAAATCTCGTTAAAATTAAATTTCTCTATTTTGTTTCTTTTAAATAGATTTTTGTATATTTTACAGTTTTTCCGTTTGTTTGTTTGTTTTTTATTTCGTTTTAATTTTTTACGTGCACTGATATATTTTATGAGTGCGCTTGCATTTTTCAATCCTTTTTATATTCATAACTTTTTGAAATAGAAATATTCTTTTAAACATTTTCAACTGCTATATATATCCACAAATGTAAAAATCGAAATATATATCTACTCGCACACATATTAAATAACAAAAATCTTTTGAAAAACTTTAAAATAAAAACACAAAACACAAAAAAAAACAAAAAATACAGAAAAACCATATAAAATGAATTTTATTTTCATATATTTTTCTTTCATTTCATTCTCCCTTTATATACATATATTGTAGGTACATATGTATTTTGTAAAAACGAAAAACCATCTACGTATAAAGTGATGATTTATTCAATTCACACTATCATATACTTACACAGAACACAAAATGAAAAACACACAGAAAAAAGTAAAACAAGAAATAAACACAAATTTTGTTTGAAAAAAGGAAAAGATAAAGAAGACCATAAAAAAGATAATTTATGCGTCTGTATTTGCAATTTAAACGCAAATTCTATACTTTTGTTACAAATTTCGACGCAGAGTATTTGGTAAATAATATGCAATGATGCAAGTTTACATATATACATAGTTATATATGTAACGATAATGTGTATGCATAGACATTTTAAAGGACATAATTTTTGTGTTTGTGGACGAGATGAAACAAACGGCAAGAAATATTATATTTTCGTTTTTGTATGCTTTTGATTTAATTTTTTTTTGCATGTAATATCCTTTTGAGATTTGATTCTTTTATGCAATTACATGTTGTATGTGTGTGAGTATTCAGATTTAGGACACTCTACGCAATTCATTAATTCTTTTCAATTTATATGAAAAATTAAAAATTTTTTTTTGTAAAATGTACTTTATATCATTGAGGCAAATGAGTCCTTGAAGGTGATAAATATGTGGTATACATGCTATAATTCATATAGGTATGTTTATGTATGAGAGTTATATTCTAGTATTAATTCTCATCCATTATTATTTATACATTATCTTCGATTTATTATTATCCGTTAAAGTTATGTAGCTTATTCTTAAACGCATCAGCAGGATAAAAAATAAATTTTTTTTTTGATTTATATTTTTCATATTACATAAAACCAATAAAACCTTATAAACTTTATGTTATCGGGGTTATCTAAAAGGTTCACTACGTCACTATCGTTCAAATATCCTTTTTTGTAGGATATTAAAAAACAAAATGATAAGAATGAACATACATAAATTCAACAAACATAAATATAAATCATATCATATAATCTATTTCTATCGATTTCACTGATATTCTAATGCAGTTGGTAGAGGTATCGTAGTGGTGGTGTGCTTATTAAATTATGTATATATCCGAATATCATTTATTTTCCATGGTTCATTATCTATGAATTTACTTAAATAAAAAACATAGCACAAAACAAGAATATTAATGAAACGATGCATAAATATAATGTTTGATAATTCATATAAAAAAAAAAAAAAAAAATAAAAAAATCCTTTAAAGAATATAAAATCGAGAACACGACACAGAACATAACAACGAAACTGCTATTTTTCTATGTCAAACAAAACAAAAATCCTTTTTTTTTTAAGCATAAATTTCTAAATACTAAATTTTGCTATCATATAATATTACAAAGGACATTATAAGGATACAAGCAAACAAGAGCAAAAAAAAAAAATAAAACAACGATAAAAAAAAATGTACATGAATACACGCAAAAAAATCCTTTTAAAAAAATCCTTTTTCATAGACATATGTATGTAGATGTACGTTTGTTTGTAGATCCATAGAAAGTATAATCTGTGTACTTATGTATGTACGACGATGCTATCATTACTTCTTATATACATATGTAAGTAGAGAGAGAGAGAGAGAAAGAGAAATTTATATAAATGATTTTTCCATTGTACTGACATTTTTATAAGACTCATTCTACAAAGCTTTCATTTTTTTTTTTATGTAGCGAGTATTGTATTAATGTTGCGAATATTCGTATTTAACGACAAAAAATAACTGAAAACTGAAAACTACACAAATGAAATAGAAATGAAAATGTAAAGGAAAATAATAATAATAATAAAAAAAAAGATGGTCATTACGTGTGTACGATTAATGTATGTTTGTGTCATAGTGTGCGTGTGTGTTTATAGGTGTTTTTATTTGGCAAATACTGTATGCAGATTTGTAAATGATTTTTCATTTTTTTTATGTTCATGTACAATTATATACACACACATATACACACGAACAGTGTATATGCACGTACGAAAATATTCCCACTATAATACACAATTCCGTATTACAAATACCAAAAAAAAAAAATTATTTTATGGTGTATGAAATTGTGTGTTCCTTCTCATTTCGTGGTGGAATAACTGAATAGAATTTTTTTTTTCATTTTTCATTTTTTAAAATGTCAAAGGATTATTATGTTTTGTAATTTAATTTAAGACTACATATGTATATGGTTGTGTGTCTGTGTGTATCTGTGTTACTTTTTTTCTTTTCTCACTATATCGAAATTGAAAAAAACAAAAATGAAAATAAATTACTTTTTTTGTATATTTTTTTGTGATTGCGTATTTTTTTTTGTATTCCTGTTTCGATTTAAATTTCACAATAAAAAAAAAACAGAAAATTTCTGTGCAAATAAAAAAGAAAAATAATTTTTAGCTTGTTTTTGACCAATACATTCTGTATGTATGTAATAGTACTCGTGTATGTATCAAAAATGACATTTTCATTAAAATTATTCCGTTTTGTAAAAATAAAAGGATACATATAATGTTCTGACCTAATTTATCGTACAAAAAATTATTATTATTTTTTTTTTGTGTTCATATAAAATGTTAAACAATATAAAATGTATCCTTTTTATCGATGATATTATATTACATATGTACATATTTTTAATTTGATTATAAACTTTTAACAGGATAACAAATCGATTCTTCAAAAAAAAAATACATTTTAAAGAATTTTTCAAATGCCAAATTTATTTTGATCGTTTGATTTTCTTTCGACAATAAAATTATTTCTTTTATTTTCTTTTTATCTGGACGTATACACTTTTCTTATCCTGGTAATTTTATTGCATTTTTTCTGGTTTTTTTTTTTATTTTTGATTCAAAAAATAACAATAAAAGAATAAATGTTTTAGAAAAAAAAAAAAGGATTTTCTTAAAAAGGATTTTGTATTTTATTTTCTTCTAATTTTTTCTTTTTGTAAATTTTTAACTTGAATAAAGTTTTTTAAAATGCATTTCACATGTAATTTTATGTCCTTCAAAATATAATCCTGATATTATCAAAATGAATCAAAATATCCTTAAACTATTTGACTGATACTAATGTAGATGCTGCTAGAGGTTATATACTTAGTTTTTGTTATTTATACACATATTATAATATCATATGGCTGCTTAGTCCTTGCGTTAAGGAAAAATACTTTCATAGATATAATATGTAGTATATCATGTGTATGTATTTATTTAGCAATATAAAAAAAAGTAATCCATAAAAATGAGAATTTTATAAAATAGAAATATAGAAAATGGAAAGGAAACATACATATAAAAGTGAAAAACGCTTTTAACTTTAGCAAAACAAAAAAACAAAATTTTCCCACAATTTCATTTTGTTTTTCTTTTCATTTGCACTCCATACACTTACTTAGATTCATATGCATGCAGGCAGGCATATGGATGCATGCATGCATGCATCCTTAAGAGCCAAAACAATATAAAATCTCTTCCGTATATACTATTTTCAGAAATCGAAGTCAGTATTGTGCTTATGGAAATAGTTACCCGATGAGGTTCTGATAACTTCACATATAATATTTTGTAGGAAATTCTGAATAATATATCTCTGTCAACCCTGAAGAAGGTACTTTTTAAAATATGTTAACAGGATGTTCCAAATTGTGCATAAATAAATTTATAATTTTGTTCACAAATAATTCTTAAAAGGGAGATTGTGTACAAATTTCACATTCCTGTAAATTTATATTTGATAAAAAAGTAGCATTATTTGAAAATATCATAAAAATGTTCGGTTTTTAAGACAAATTTTAATTTTTGTTTGCTGATTTTTTCATTTCTAATAATGAATCACCCTGTTTTTTTTGGGAAAAAGAAATACACCACCCCCTTTGATGTTGCCTATCACACAGCGTGAAGGCAACTGATTTAATCAGTTAACACCATTTTGGTTATATGAAAAATATAAAACCGAACTATAAAATATGAAGTCGATGCGCAGCCGAAGTCCACTCAAAGTATAAAATGTTGATTGATTCGTGTCAGCGGGAAGATGGGCATAAAAGAAAATGATGATAATTCAGGGTTGCCGTAGCTACTGGGAGTTTTGATTAAATTTATAAAAAAAATATGAATTTATGATTAAACCATATTCAGTATTTTTAATTTTATTTATAAAATTATGTGTTCAGTATCAATTTGATATTAAATTTTGTATACATACGTACATACATTCATTTTCATATTTGTTTATTTGTCCATTTTCTTCTATTTTGTTCCCTTTATGTACTTGTTAATGATTTCGTTACGTTACCGTTACATTCTGAATTTTATTTTTTGTTTTGTCTTTTCTTAGAATAAGAAAGAAAATTATTTACAATGCAAATTGCTATCATATTATTCAAATCAGCTTGTTATTATATGTTATTTTGAAAGAAATGAACATATTTCATAAAATTTCCCAAAATGTCACAAAATTACCTGTTTTTTTGTAAAATCTAAAAAAAAAGTTTTTTGCAAACTGCAGCCCTTCATAATATACAATTTAAAATATTTTCCTCGGATTTAAATTGAGATCTGATCACCCCACACACGAGACAGATTTATACAAACGCAATGTGAAAGAATATAGAAAAGCATGCCTATCTTGCCTGTACTGACTTCGATTTCTGAAAATAGTATAGTAGCTCTAATTCTAAACGAACGAACAATTATTTCTATTCTGGTTAGTTATCGAATAAATAATATACGAGTATGTACAAAAACAAAGTAGAAAAAATAAAATTTTAAAAACTAAACAATGAATTCTCTCGTACATAGAAAAATCATGATATATCCTTCCGTATTAACTTTAAAATTTTTCCTTTCTCTATTCACAAAATATATTATTTTACTTTACATTAGATACGGAATATTATTCTTTTTTATTTCATTTTTATTTTATTTCAATTTCTAATTTTTTTTTTCATTTTCTCGTTTTGTTTCACTTTACGTTTCAATTCAATATTGAATCAGAAAAGTACATAACGTACATATTTCCACTTCGAAAATTATTCTTCATTTTTCTGTTCGTTTGGCAACTAAAATACTTCAATAGATTTTTATTGTGAAATATTGTGTTATTCAGTCACCACATGCACTGTAGCATGGTACTACTTTAGCCATAGTAATAGTTGTACGGTTGTACCTTAAAAATAATATTGCATAAACATACATTATTTGAAAGAAATAAAATTGTTTTTTTCCTGTCTCTTCTTTTTTTTTCCAAATATTTTTCTCGTTTAAATTTTGTTTTTAACTGTGAACAAAACTGTGAGCATATCATATGCTATCCTAAACCACCCTAAACCCTTCAAGTAATTCAATTACAAAAAAAATAGGTATTTTGTTTTTGTTTTTGGAAATTTTAAAATATTTTATGAAGCATATCAGGGTATTTAGTAAACTGAATGTGTAAGCTGTAAATAAATGCAATATCATTCATTTTTTTTTTTGTTTTGTGACCCAAATCACAAAAATTCGGAACTTAATGTTCACAAAATTATAGAAATCTCATTTGTGTGGTGAATTAATATTGATTGTTGGCGATATTTATCAACATGCATACACATACATATACGGATATTTTAAAAAATATCTGAACAAATTTCTGAGAATTTTTTTAAACTGCAAATCATGGGAGTGTATGTAATGTTTTTGTGAATTTTTGTGAAAATTGTTTATCTCATTCTCATATATTCATTCTATATCCTGAAGAAAAAAGGATCTACTTACTTACTGAATTTGTTTTTTTTTTTATATTTTTATTTTCACCAATATTTACTCTTTGTGAATGATTTTCGTGTGGTTGTGTGCGGTAAATGCGGAAAATGAAAATTTAATTTCATAAAGTGTAAAAAGGTACATACGAGTATGTATATACGAGTATATATTCTCATATCATATTTGTTTTTATCTTTATTTTGTATTCTACACACATGTATGTATGTATGTATATGTATTCATATTCCCTCTTGTATGTATCATATTTATCCTTATCGGGAATTGTTATGTCTTTTAAATTGAATTACATTTTCTTTTTGTATACTATATTCGGTACAATTATGTACATACTTACGTACATAATAGAGCAGTGATATACATTATACATATAAACGTATAATGTTATATGAAGCAATATATTTCATTACATTTATCCTTATATATTCTGGATTACTATATAAAATAATACAATACAATACCATTTAAAGCTTTAAAATTTAATATGCGTAATGTATATAATATAATCATTGTATGTATGTAGTTAAGTGTCTCCTTAAGGATACATCTTCATATCATATTGAGGTTAATTTATATACTTACTCGTAAGAATGAGAAAGTTAAACAATTTATAACCGCGAGATATTGGAATATTTGAAATTATATTGACACATAATCTTATTATAAATTGCCAATATTCAAATACTATACCTCTATTATATTCAACTATAATATACTACTACCCTTACCCTAGTACCTAGTACCTTGTACATTACTTACATATTCTTACATGCATACTAACAGCACATAAGTACATATACTACAATAGACATCAGTGGTAAATAAACATTTGTTCAACTAGATAAAGGATATCAATTCAACTAAGTAGCATAAGAGTGATTTTATCAATAATTTTGTTAATAATAATGGTATTTGAAACTTTGAAAAACCGAACGATTATTCTGTTATATACAAGAGTACATACTCGTTAAATATAATACTCGACTTATAGATCAACTTTAATCGTCTAAGATAAATGCTGGCATACATGTTAATCGTATACTGTATGGTTGAATTTAATATTAAATTGTAAAATTATTTTTTTAATTTTTTACTTTTATATATTTTAAACTTAAAAATTGATCAGATTACACTTATTTTTTTAAAAAAATAATATGAATATCAGAATTAAATTGAAGAAATGAATATTTAATGGACTGCCTCTGTTGCTATCACTTGTACTTTTTATAATAATTTAATTTACAAAATTACTTCGTGAGTATTGTTCTCTAGAATAACACATCAGCTTACAAATTTACAGATATGATGACTTTATAATTCAAGAAGATGTTTTCACAATTCATACTTCAATATCCACTAATAATATAAGTTTCATGCTTACCTTCATATCAACATGATTATCAATCACATAATATCAAGTTGAAATGTGGGACGCAAGTTAATTCGATAATGAAGCTTGCAAATTTTGACTGAAATTGACTATAAAATAGGCTTACAACCTGATTAAATGACCATTATAAAAACGAAAGCTTACCGATGATCTGAAACTTTGAAAATGTCCAAATTCATCAGATGAACCCTTCTTCTTTTTCTTCTTCTTCAATTGCTGCACAATCCAAGTCGGATCTTGGCCTCTATCGGACAGTCTCTCAAAACGTCCCGGTCCAGCGCACGCGATTAGATGAACCCTTATTGATTTTTATTTCCGTAATAGATTGAGGAAACATTTCTTTTTTTGTAAATTTAAAAATTGTTTAAAATTTTAATTTTTCGAACATTTCCCTTATTCAAGAGTGAGCAATCTATAAGTCAGATATCAACGAAATTTAGAAAACGTAAAAAATTTCTAGAAAATTTTTAGAAAATTATATCATACTCAATCCTACATCCTACATACTACATCCTACCAGGAATAAATAAGAACTTCGAAATATGATTTTCAATTAAGAAAATTTCATACAAATAACCTATTGAGTTTTTTAGCAAAATACGAGTACATGCATTAAATTAAATTATAAATTTATTAAATACGATTAGATACAAAATATTTTATCTGTTTATTTTCATTACATTTTCAATTAAAAATTGCCATTCAAATAATTTTTGTATAATTTTCTTTCCTTCTGATATTTTATTCCTCTTAAAGTAAGATTGTTTTGGCCATCAATCATTTATTTATTTATATACTGGTTAATTAACTTAATATTTTTTTCTATAAAATATTTTCTTTTCATTTGTTTTCTTTTCTTTTCTTATTTTCGTTCGTTCCGCCAAAGCAAAAAAAAGAAAAAAAAATACAAGTAAGTATATACTACATACTACACATCAAATTCAGAACTTCAGAACATATTACAATTTATATGAACGAAAAAGTGAAAAAAAATTCATTTTCAATTTAATTAAAATTTTTTGTTAATTTTATCTGGAGCGTTAAATAAAAATTCATTATATGTACTTTGTACTCATAAATTATATGAGTATGCGATTATTTTTTAGATCGAAATAATGAAGAAAACTATATTTAAAAAAAATTATTTTCAATGCGAAAAATTATAAAAATTAAAATGAAGAATTAAATAATAATAATTTCTAAAAATACAATAAAATGAACAACAAAAAAATATCATTTGCTAGTGAAAAGTAATTTTTGATTACAATATAATTACAGAACACAACGGTAATGAGAATAAGAAATACATACATAAATGAAAAAAAAAAAATTAATTAATTATTAAACCAATTAAATGAACGGAAATGAATTTTTCTGTAATAATTTTCTTTCATAATTTATTGCGAATTTTGTTTTTCGGGTATACATTTTTAATGTGCGTGGTCGTGGTATGATGTAGCGAGCGCTAATAAATTATTTAAAAATTTAATGTAGAGATATTCCTTTAATGGATTTCATACATACATACTTTTGCTACCCTTATGTAGTCGATCTTGAATAAGAAAACCTCAAACACAAATCTAGATAGTAGAGTAGTTAGTTATACCTATGTGTGTGCATGCTAAGATAATTATCCGTGTAAAAGCTCACACATGAAATATAATAATACATAATACGAAAGTGTGTAATACCAAAATGTGGATACATTAGACATTCGTGAAAAGATACGCTAAATATAAGTATAGGTACCTCGTTATTATTATTATAATTTCCATCAGCATATGTGTATAATACGATTATTTTTACAATTCATGGTACAATATTATCGCAATCGTATTTGTTTACACGTATGAAATTCACGTATACAGTCACACAGTCTACAAAACAGTATCAATGATTATAATGTATGGAGATGGAATGGTATATGAATATGTAACATTAAAATAAATAAAATACATAGAAAAATCATAAGTTTTAATACAAACACAAAAGACAAAATACATAATATTTACTTTCTCATATGAGATTACGTTGTTATCCTTGGATTATTTTCTTATTTAAAATTTTTGTTTTTTTTTTTGGTATTTCTTAGCTTCTATATAATAAACAATTCTATACACACGGCTGTATATATGTACATATGGTATGTACATTATATTCGCCTCATTATTTCTTAGAAGCTTTTATTATTATTATTGTTATTATTAGTGTACTTGTGTATGTATTATAAATGATTTTATGTCATACTCGCATATATAATATTAAATTTACTTATTTAGATGAGATTATGCTCTTTCTAATGTACATTTATGTTATGTGTATTATTTATTATATGTACGTACATAAGTAAATGGCTATATAATGTTATTTGCATGTGTATATGAAGTCTTTTTTCTACTGTATAGTACTTTAATTTATTCATAAGTTAGTATACATTTTTGTATATAATTTGCAATGATATTTTATTAGAGAGAAAATAAATATAACAGAAAAATATCAGCAAAAATATGAAAACACGATTGAATAAAAATAAGTGAAAATACTCTGTAATCAAAGGATAATGTGTGTACCCTATATGATAATACCATTAAATATGAATAAATTATTTTTAATTTAAGAAAGTAATAATGTACGAAAGAAGATTTCGTATTAAAGGAAGGACAATAATTAATAATCAATAGCAGCAAAACGAATTAATTTTTTTCAGTTTATTATTTTTTTTTTCTCTTTATGTTATAATTTTCCATCTTTCGAATACTATGTGACATATGAGTACAAGAAACTGTCATGTTTCATGTCAATACAAATATGTACATTATTGAAGAATTAAAATTATTTGACACAAGCCTAAGAATGTAAGCAGATAACTTCAGCACCAGCACTGTCAACTAGAACTGATTGTCATTTTGAAAATATACATACGAGTACTTTTAAACACCATCTACACAAATGTCACCAGCGTCATTTTCATTATTTACTAATGCCGGTGTGATTTGATCAAATTTCAAATTTTACTGGGGCAGTGGATTTGACATTCATAATTTTGAGGTTAGAAAAGAAGAAAATTTTATTCATTTATGTGTTTTATTTCATTCATTTCTACTGATATTTGGTGCTGGTGTTATCTGTTCTATTCACTGTCACCAGCACCAATATGTATAGAAGAGTAACAAGGTGAGCCAGAGCAAAAAAGCTGTTTGTAAAGCTTTAAGTTATTACGTCATTTATACCGAGTTTGTAATGCAAGCAATTACCACGATGTACTGAATTTGACTGAATTGAATTCGTTAGATTCGTTTTTAGGTGTATTTATGCAATTATCATATACATATTTTAATTACATATTATAATATCATTATCATTTCAAAATTATTAAATGTTAAATATGAAATTGTGAAAATAATGAAGGAAAAATACCATTTTTCGGTTGAAATGACGTCACAAGCTTTTAAAAAAAGAGCTTTTCTGTCGGAATGGCTCACCTTGTTACTCTATACATCTTGGTTGCTGGTGATAAAGTTATCTGTTTCTAACTTAGAAGTGGAGATTTTCAAAAATAGTATGAAAGCTTTTCCACACTGACAATGACAAGGTTTGTTGTATAGCAACAAACACCGTACCGTAGCCAATACTATGAGTTGATGTGAAACAACCTTAGGTAAAAAGTAATTATTTAAGTACATATTTAAAAAAAAAATGTTCAAATTTTTATGAATGTGTTTCATATTTTCTCTTGACGTGCTTTTAAAGAAAAATAATATAATATTTTGAGTAATACCAAACGATCGAATTTTAGAATTTTTTAAAAAAAGATTGAGAAAAGTATAATAATGAATGACAAAAAGATAAAAATTAAATTAATTTGAAAAATTATCTTGTAAATTTTCCGAAAGTAGTTTAGGAAAAAATTTCCGGAGGAAAGGAAATATAAATATTTATTTAATTAGAAATTTCCTTTAAAATCTATTCAAATAAATAATTCATGATAATTTAAAAATTTCAAAATTCTCTATAGAACCGCATATGTACGGGTAGTGGTAGTCATAATTAATGAGTAGGTCGCAATAGGTGGAAACTAGTAAAATTATTTTACTTCACATATTTTTTTTTTTTTTAAATAAAAGTATTATTAGAATTATGTATAACCAAGGATACTGTATCCATATAGTACATCGTATTACAAGCTATGTACACTTTTTTTTCATGTAAAAAAATTCAAATATTAATTAACGAAAAAGTATATATATTTTTTTCCAAACAATTTAATGTTCTAAATTTTTACATTTAAAACAAAATGTATTTTACATAAAATCATATTAGTATGTATACATATTTTAAAATTCAATTTTTTTAATTGAATACATTTATGAACAAAAAGTATATAAAATATCATAACTTTTTATTAAATAAAAATTTTATAAATTTTAGTAGTAAATTAATTATGAAAAATATGTAAGTATAATGTAACATTCGCTTTTAATAGTAATTCTATTCATACAACACTTACATACATGCATGCGTATATGTTTTGTATACTCGTATTTATATGCAATGCAAATGAGTATAATAAGATTTAACAAGAGCAACAACAATATAAATAGAGTGCAGAAAGAGAAAGATAATGAGGAGGGGGAGAGAGAAAGAGCGATAAGGAGAGAGAGAGAGAGAGAGAGGAAAAGAACATATGAATTTTTTTGACTGAAATCAGTAATATAAATTCTGTTTCATAACATCGTTATTATTCCTTCGGGATAAAAAATTGTAAACTTTTTACATAATGAAACCAAACTGAAAAAAAAAACAAAAAGAAAAAAAATACGAAAAAATAAAATTTTTTATGTACTCCGTATGTATTTATTTTCATCATCAACAACAAGAACAACAAAACATCATCATATATAGTAGATATGTACTTTATACTTTTAATTCCTGAACGTACAATTAATGAAAAATGCATTTTTAATTTAGGATACCTTTTTTTTCTACTTCGGTTATATATTTTTTTTTTAAATCTTTTCTTTTTTTTCTTTTTGTTTTTTGGGTTAAAAAAGTCATGTAAAAAACTATAAAATTACACATATGTAGTACTCAAATACTCAGTAAAAATCAACAAAATATGTTTCATTTTTGCTGTATGCATTGATATACGAGTATATGTATATACTCATTGTATATGTGTAATTTCGTAACAGATTTGCTTATATATATATGTATAGTATATACAATATAAAAATGTTGATATGCACATATCCATATATGTACATAAATGTTATTCATTCATTGCATTGATGAATATATGAAAAATAAAAAATAAATTAGAATTATTCAAAGAATTTACATTTTAAATACAAAAATTCTTTTCATATTTTTCTGTATGCATTCATCACCATCCATATACATGTATGTATATATTTCAAATTGAATACATACATAGGTAGATATGTATAAATGTAATGAATAATTTTGAATGTCTAAAATAAAAATCGTAAAATAAATCAACTACAAAATGAACATAAAATAAATGAACGAACAAAATAAGAAAAAAAATCAAAAAAAAAAAAAACCAATACCAAAAAAATCATAAAAATGAAATAAAGGATATCAGAATAAATGGTCAAAAATATAATATAAAAATGAGGATAATATGTACATATATTTTTGTAAATGTATGGAGATAACTTGTACTTCCGTATATAATCTATAGTACCTACTTTTACAATTTCTTCCTTTTTTCTATTTTATTTTTCTATTTTTCTTTTATGTAGTACATACATACATACATGTTTTCTATTTTATGTTTTTAATATTTTTATTTTTCAAAGTTTTTATTTTGGCAAATATTTTGATTACTATATACTCGTAGTTTTTCTATACAGTAATTGCATCTTTAATTCATACTTTCATAGGTTTTTTCTTCTCTATTTCTGTTTTTTATGTTTCGGAAGAAGCAATAGTGAAAACTACACATGCAGTGTACACACACATGCTAGATATTTAATATAGATTCAAATAAATGTAGATAAAAAAAATTTTTTATAGTGTTGTCGTATATGCATATGCACATAAACTTTATATATATCCACGTACTCTAAAATACAGACGGGATGGTATTGTATGTTCAATACGTTTGCATATGGGAAATACACATAATCCCTGAACTCAAAATGACTAGACATGAAATCCCCGAAAAAAATTCAGCTTTTTACACAAAATCCCCGACACAAAATCCCCAAACACAAATATGCGTGTATGTGTGTGCATTTGCAAAAGGCAAATCTGATAGTGTGTGTATGTCTGTATAGAGAATGTATGTTTGCATTACTATCGGTTTTCTATCGCCTTCTACAAATGCACGCACACATACACACGTGCGCGCAAAATTTTCTTTGAAATCAGGGATTCTGTGCGCGAAGATTACCTGCTGGTGATTTTGCCTTTAGGGATTTTGTGTCGGAGCTTATGTGTTCTGGGATTTTGTGTCGGGGATTTTGTGTCAGGGGTTGTGTGTTCGGGAATTTTACACCCAACCCTTGCATATATGAATTTGTAAATCTGAAAGAGATAATAATTTATCGATTCATTTATATTATAAATACCCAAAAATCGAAATCGAAATTACCACAAGCACTACGTACACTCGTATATATCATCAACTTCGCCATTACTATCATTCATTATATATTCATCAAGATTGAAACTTTTATTTGTCAGAGATATATTTTTCTCTTTCGAAATGACACACATATTTATTTACATGCATTTGTGCTGTATACCTATTATAGATGAATGACATTTATATGACATTTATCCTCTACACATATTTAATCTCGTTCCCTTTGTGGTTACATGCATAGTTTTGTCCAAAAAAAATGTTGTTTTATTTTTCTGTTTTTATATGTACTTTCCTTATAGTCGAATTTTCAGTTACAGTCAAATAATTTAAAATTTTATTTGTTCACGTATACGTGTATGTATGGATGTGAAACGATTGCGCGTGTACTATTTATAGACACATTGACATTATTGTGTACTGAAACAGCAAAAGTACATACTTAAATTCTGGAATTTATTCTGTCGTGATATTGCGTGCGATCACATCTCTCGCTATATCGCAATCATTACGAAAAAAATGCCCGACTAAAAAAATAAAGAAAATATTAAATAAAAAAAAAAAACAATTTCGAAAATGTATTTCTGTGAGTGCTTGTATAATGAAAATTACAACAAAAATAAAAATTAATAACGATGTAACGCTGAGTAAATTAATTTAATATATTCTCATTAAAAAAATATTTTTCACTTTTTTCTTTCAATTTTTAAACACGGAGCATTAACGAAGCGAAAGTTACGTGAAAGAAAATATGAAAGAATGTGAAAAATTCGTGAATGAAAATTTGAAATGGAATAATTGTAATGAATGGTTGGAGCGCGAGTATACGATAGCACGATAGTATGGTGTCAGTAACCATTCAACTAGTCAATAAATAATTATACTCGTAGTTTACTAGACAGACGAAAGCGAATAAATGATCATTCTTCTAGTATCTATAGTCTTTATTCGTGTGAATGAATGATAATTCAAAATTTCCCTGACACACGACACACATTTTCAATGATCATTTTTTGGCTGTCAAATATATTTTTTATTATTATTTTATTGTGATTTTTTCTGTCATTATTTTTTTCACCACAGGGAATTTTAAATTCAACACAAATTTTCACTCGTCACTGAATGAAGTTCCTGAAACTTCTTCATTCGAACATTACTTCAATAAAGTGTTGGAATTAAGATGTATAATGATCATTCTAACTTAATATGGGGTGACGGAGATAGCAAATGCGAATTTTGTACTTTGCACATAGGCTATAGGCTATAGTTAGTACACAGATCTAATATACTGAATAGCTGCTATTGACATTGCTCACATTATGGTTATACATAGACGACGATAATGATAATTATTATGATGATGATAGTGATACACATAAAATTTATGGAATGAAATTTTACATAAAAAATTTTCATTTTTTCATATTATATCCTTCCGTTTTAAATTTATAATTTTTAACCTCTATATACTGCCACATGTATCCTATGATCATATATAAATGATACATACATATACGAATACATACACATAATGTTGACAATAAAATATATTATATGAAACCAGGAAAATATCCGGAAATTAATTTTCTTTCATAAGGCAAAACTATTTTGACTACACTATCCCTGATACAAGAGTAATGGCATTATCATTATTATTATTTTGTTTTTTTTGTTTTTTTTTTATTTGATTTAATCTTTTTTTTCTCTATTTCATTGTGTTTTTTTTTTTTGTCATCCTAGCTTCTAGCCCTACTACTACTACTTCCACTACCAAATAGTTTAGTAAACTGTTACTGTGAATAAAAATTTTTAGTAAAAATTTGTATTCAGATTTACGAGTAGTACGTAGTACATACACGTATGTATATAAATTCAAAATGTTTATAGAACACAGTGTTGAGAAAATATATTATTAAACAAAATAAGAGAAAAAACAAAAAAAAAACATAAAACAAGAAAAAGAAATGAACAAAATGAAAATAAGAAAAACAACAAAAAAAAAAAAAAATATGAAAATATAAATTTTTTTTTTTAAATTTATTTTTCATCACAAATGTGTGCGTGTATGTGTGAAAATATTTATAATTTTGAATGGTTTTGGTGTAAATATGACGTGTGTATATGAATGTATGTATGGATGTTCTTTTTGTGTGTATATGGTTTTGCTGTTTGTCTACTACTTAGCTATGTGTCATCACACATATTACATATATTTATCTTGTGTGTTCTAGATATATGTATGTTGATGTTGGTAGTATGTATGCAGATGTGCAGCGTCGTGTTCTATAAAACAAGGAAGAAATAGAGAGAAAAAAAAATATTAATATTGAAATATAAATGTATAAATGTAACTAGGAAAAGGATAAAATGTAAAAATGAACAATAAAAGAATATTATAAGGAAAAGAAAATAAAATGATAAAAATTTTTTTAGGTTTTTCGTTCATTATTTTTGTTTTTTTTATTATTGACTACACATATACACACACATATATGTACATACCATGTACATTATACGATTATGTATATACATATATAGAGTGAAATGAACAAAATAAATAGAAGGTGAAGGAGCACAAGGATAGAAATTTAACAAGAAAAACAAAAAGAGCATGCATATTTTATTGGAATTATGCCAGAATATTATACGAGTATTTCTTAAAAAATTTCATATACCGCATATACTATGTATGTTTGTATATGTACATGGTTATACACGTTTGTATACTTATAACTAGCACACATACACACACACACACATCTACCACATACAAATATGAATGCATCTAAAACTTCATATATAGATGTATTTTTACTGACGAACTTTGTACATAATAAGTACATAACCAAGTACTCATCTACATACATACATACATATGTACACATACTATAATGATATAAAAGTCCTGTATAATATAACACAATAAAGATGAGATGAGACATCTACAAAAATTCTATTATGTTTATTAATTTTTTTCCTTATTCATATTTCTTTCATTTCAATAATTTTTTTTTTCTCTTCCTTCATTTTTATTTTTTTTTTCTATTTTTCAAAATTTAATTTTATTTTTATTTTTTTTTTCTATGTGCAACTTTAAATATTAAAAATGCAAAATTACACAATTTGATTACTCTTTTTTCTTATTTTCTATTGTCATTTTATTAAGTACATATATCGTCTTCTTTTTATCTAAAAGAGTATTGGTATATGTTGGTATGAGCGTATATGTATGTATCTACATTATTTGAAATATTTCCTTTTGTTTTTTTTTTTGTTCTTGTAATATACTTATTTATATACGAGTACTTACTCATCTACATGTAGATATCAAATTGTGAATAAAATTGAATTTGAATAGTTTTTTTTTTTTCATATTTTAATTAAATTAAAGTGCATGAATAGTTGATGATGATGACAATGATTATATTGTGTTGTGTGAAAGGATAACATGTTCTTCTTTTTTTTTTTATTTTTTTGGTTCCATTAGCATTAAGTATATGTACTCGTATTATCTCATGCATAAATTATTATTTATTTAAAAAAAATAAAAATAAATAAAAAAATTTCTACAAGCACACACAAACAGTAGGTAGTAAAGTAAAGAGATTTAACATGCAATATGATTAGAGAAATTGTTTTTTTATGCTAAAAGAAAATAAAGAGAGAAAAAAAAAGAACAAAATTAAAAATTTTAAGATTGAATGATAGAGATTATGAGTATAGATATTATACGAGTGTATATTAAATTAGTTATTTATCTGAATTTACATATTTTTAGGTTAAATATGTAGTTCAAAAATAAGTAATAATAAATCTACTGAATCTACTTATATTTACTTGAATGATGGAATAGGCTACAAGATACATTACATTTTGGAAACAAAAATTATAAAAAGTTATCATTATTCAAATTGAAATTTTAGAAAATACAAAAAGTCCAAAATTTTTGTGAATCTATAATGGTTCAAGATAATTTACAAATAAATTCAAACAATCTAATGTCTTTGACACACAGAGGTTGAGATTAAGTAGATTTCATTTTAATTTCGAGTAGAAATTACGAAGGTGACACACAGCGATTTTGACAGTTTGTCTAATTTATTTAATTTATCTAATTTTAATTTAATTTATCTAAACATAGCCTACTTCTTCTATAAAATTTAACTGTCATTTATATTCAATTATTTCTTAATGAAAATTTAAAAAAAAAAAAAAACATTTTTTTGGTTTACAATTTGTTAGTAGATGTCTCTGTTCTACATAAAGAGCGAAACATGAGTAGATTTCGAGCGATAATAATTATACGTATTTTTTATGTAATTTAGCTGATTAGATTTCGGCCCAAATCTGTCGTTTTTTCCGGATTTCGAGGCTGAAATTATCAAAATATGTAGTTAATTTCAACCTCTGTGTGTCTACAATATTACAATAAATTCAAATCAATTCAATATTGTTCAATAAAATATATAATTTCATAAATAATTTTTGTTTCATTTTTCTTTAAATTTTTAGAAGCAAACGATGATCAACCATTTGTTGGTAACAATGAAAAATCACCGAGTGCTGATGCCAATTTATATTTATATCAAGATGAATTGGATACACGGCCTACAATTACAACATTTCTACAATCAATCGTTAATTATGAGAATACGATACCGGCTGCAACTGATCCAGATGCAAAACCAGCAGCTCCAGCCGCCCGAATGGGTAAGTACATAGTAGTATAATCGGAGTGTTTAAACAGTTTAAGAGTAAAACTTTTATGCACATAAATTTTGTAATAATTTGTACAAATTACAATACATACATAAATGTGCATACGAGTATAACTGATGTATTGTGTTTGATATGCAAAAGTTTAAATTATGTTTACATACATACGTATAGCTATATACATAATATTGTACTTCCAGGGACTTTGTTACTCGTATATAGTATCCTTCGGAAATCCAATAAATTATATTTTTATTTATTCATTTTTATTAATGTCCGAGTATTACGGTATTTTTATACAAGTACACTATACATACAACAATTCTATGTGCATAATAATCGTACATACATATTTTATGGTACATTTATGTTCTTTTTCCTCATTATTCATATGTATATCATTGAGTAACCGCATCGAATTCATACACAAACATAATGTACATACGTGTAATATATTATGTACATAAATCGAATAATTTTCGGTTAAATTATCTATCAAAATTTCTTGCGGTTAACAAATTACTATCATTCATTTTTAATTTGTAATTTTGATTTAAATTTATTCGAAATTCATTTTCAGTGTTCAGTATACCAGATATGCCTACATATACATATGAGTATATACACATATGTATGTTTTTCTACAACTATACAATATTTATTATCTCTGTATAGTATACCATGAAAAAGATTACATTTACATATACATAATGGTTTTGTTATATGATCACAATTATTATACTCTATAGTATACACAACATATGAATTTCACATACATATTTATATGTAAATTATAAAAACCGCTTTTATAAGCACATATTAATCGTGGATGAATAACATAATGATGATAGATAAAATTTCATTTTGTTTTCTTCTCATTTAATTGACAATAGCAACAACAATAAAAACAATAAAAATGAATAATCGATCTGTATTATACATAATTAATTCCGTCAGATAAATTTTTATCAATAAATCGCATATTCGCAATTATATTAGCTATTCAGTATTATATGAGGATTTTTGTCATTGCTGTTGTTGCCGTTGTTATTTTTTTATATTGAAATAAAATATATTTTTAAATTAATAATAAAAACATTATAAATAATAAAAAATTGAACAAGTAAATGAAAAAAAAAATATATGTTCAAATTTGATCCAATCATTCAATTGGATGGATGTTATGTAGTATCCTACTTGTCTATATAATATAAATTCGGCCAATAAATTGGTCACACATTTTTTGATTCAATGGATAATAATGAATATAAATTCGAAATCATACATGCTTACATACATACATAGGCGAGTAAATTTAATGGTAGAACTTTTAGAAAAAATTTAAATAAAATTTTTAAACGAAATCATCGATTTGACAACATTAAAATTAGAATATGTATTTTTAATTTTTTTAAATATCAAGTTAATATATGGAACTTAAATCATATATAGGATTTATTGAAATTGAAAAAAAAATATTACATATAGTTCCATTTTAGTATTCAGGGCCGTATTCACCAATCAAGATTATCCGTTGAGTATTGGCCGGGTATAATTTCAGATTGTTCATCGACTTAATGCTGTTATGACAGTGGCTTAATTTTATTCTGAATTTCATTCTTAAAATTTTTACTGAAAGAGATGAAATTTTTACATTATAAATTAACTTATGCTAGAAAGAGTAAAAACGATGCACACTAAGTTTTGAACTAGCTGCAAAGTTCGAAAAATTGCACATCTAGAAGATAAAATTTGTTCGAAGTTAAGAACAAGTTTTTTGACAATCAGTCTTATATTGTGACATTTACATTCTTAATTTTTATTTTGTATGGTTTTTTAACTTTTTTTTTTAACAAAAATTATCAAAATAGGTTTCGAAATAATTCTCGAAAGCTTTATGCATCTCTTTCAATTATCATGCACAATTCAATAATTTTAAGAATGAAATTCAGAACAAAATTAAGCCAGTGTCATAACAGCATTAGATAAAAATTTGTTTTCGAACTTCATTTTCGAATTGTGTAGTATTGAAATTGATGAATACACTTTATTTCAGATAAACGATAATCCTGGTTGGTGAATACGACCCTTAGTGTTTATAATGACGAGCTAATTTAGTATATTTTCATTTTTACGAACTCGTAATTTATTGTAATTGTGTATATTGTGTCGATTTTTAGTTTGGTCCAAATTACTTGTTATATTCGTATTACACTGGGTTGAAATAAATGCGCAAAAGAAAAGATATATATTTACACATGCACAAAATTTATGCGCGAGGAATAAACAAAACGAGTTGTTGGATATGCAGTATGTACACATATGCTTCAGTGAAGATTCCTATATAGTAGAAAGTATAGACGGAACCTTAACATTTTTCTTAACATCCAATATTTTCATTTTAAAATTAAACTCGTATCCGTATTCAAAAGCTTTTACTTATGCGTGAAACTTTTCAAGTAATTTGGGTGCATACTGTAAGAACAAATTTAATAATTTGCGTTCATTATATCTTCATTTTCTTAGCAGCACTGAATAAATAAGTAAAATAAAATTATGAAATTAAAAAAAAAATGATATTAAATTAATTAAAATTCATTATCTATTTATGTTTTGTGTATAAATTTATCATTTTGTTTTTTATTATTTTGTATTTTTTTTAGGTACACTTATCGGTGTCTATCTACCATGTATCCAAAATATTTTCGGTGTTATCTTATTTATTCGTTTAACTTGGGTTGTTGGAACAGCTGGTGCTATCTGTGGTTTTCTAATCGTTTTAACATGTTGTTGTGTGGTAAGTACATTACATAATATATAGAAAACAAATAGATTTTTATAAAAAAAAAATTCAATTTCCTTTCTCATCCTTTTTCTATTCACCATAAAGCATATTTATTTGATTTGATTGAAAAATTAACATTCAATTATCTTTTATAAAAATTTTAAAGTTTTATTAACACTTACATACTTACATAAATGTTCGAACATATTTTATCCTTCCACACAGGAATATTATCCCAGAATTTGCAAATAAAAATTACAAACAATAATCAATCGTATAATGTGCATCTAAGGATTATTTTCAATTAAACGAAAATCATATCATAAAATTTATTATATTTACATATATAATGAAAGTATTGTTTTATCCTTTAATAGATATTCATCTTCTTCATCGGTTTTCCTAGATTTATAGATAGGTACGTACTATTTGCGTGTGTACGGGTATATACGTAAAACGATGATGATGGTAATATGCAGAGAAGACCGCATTCTCATTTATCAAAATTCTGTCAATAAAATATTTTTAGATTCCTTAAGTTTCTTAAACTGCTTAAACTTACAAAGGAGCTATATTCTACGTCGTATACACAAATTTCAATACATATACTTCGAGTATGTATGTGAATATTTACAAAAATGTGTACGTAGGTTGTATGAAGAGTTCATGGCCTCGACATAAAAATGACGTTTCTTTTCGAACTCATTTTCACTCATGACCACATTACATGCCTTCCGAAATGACTGTAAAAATTGTAGCCATTTTGGACGTTCATTTGTTGTTTGGCAGTCATTTTTTGTGTAACTCAAATTTTATGTGTTTTTGTAAAAGTGGAAAAAAATCGAATACACATCACATTTCAGCGGTTGATATGTCGAGAATTTATTTACTTGGATTTGAATTGATAGATGATTCACTGTGTGTTCAACATATTTGGCCTATGGCGAAGTTTTCATGAAATAAAAAAGTCATGGTATTCGTAGAAGTATATATTTTGGGGAACAATAAAATGAAGAGAGGTTAAACTATAGGGAATATTGAAAACTAAAACATACATAATTTGAGCGTAAAAATACTTACATATTTCTGTATTAGGCTAGAAACTTTTCAGACAACCCTCGTGCAAGTATTCATATTCACATTTTTTTTCTATTTTATTGGTTTGCTCCTAATTTTATATCCTTGGCATTGTTTTCATTTCTTTTTCTTTCTTTCTTTTGTTATTGTCTGTGTGTATGCGTAGAAAATATCAAAAAAAAAAAAGGATATATGAAAAACAACAGAAAAACAAAGAAAATAAAGAAAATAAATTATACGTAAAAAAAAAGAAAAAAATAATGTGCAGACATACAATATCCTTCAAAATATATCCTTACATAAATATGAAAGTTTATATAAAAGAACGAATATAAGCACAAATTTTTTATAATTGCATATACATACTATACATTTTCATATCTCTAAAGAAGAAAACTTTCACGTTACATCCATTAATCACTAATGTCAAGACAATGAAAGAAAGAAAAAAAGAAAAATTGCAAAAAACATAAAACATCCTCCCTAAGAATAACTTTTACCATCTTTTACATTTTTTTTTTCTTCCTTTTTTTTCGTTTTTTTTTTGTTATCCTTTTTCTATGATTTTCCTTTCATTTTTATTCGATTTTTTTTTTTTTTTGTTGTGTACAGTACACACACTGCATTTATAAACTCTTATAATCATGATCGAACTCTATGATGGGAGTCTGTATATTCTTTAAATATTATATGTACGAATGGATATGTATACGTACCTATACGCAAACATCGTATATGTAAGTACATATACACAATGTGTATATATCGTATCACGCTTCTATACAGAATCTTCTAACTAACCATCATCAATAAAATTATCATTGTACGTGATTAGTATCATCGATTTATATTTATATTTTTCGTTATTTTGCGATAAATGCACGCTCATACAAACATACATACAAAAATTATGTGTTTCTTGTGGTAAGTTTATGTATAATCTGTGTATACATATATGTGTAATAGAACATTCAATAATAAGAAAAGAATTTGCTCCACACAAAAGACGTACAAATATTATAAAACCACACAAATGTACGTTACGTGAGATTTCTCAATTTACTATGTATTGTAGCATCGACTCAAATTAGAAGCCTGATGATGTCTTGTATTTGACAGTTTTATTTTAAACGAATCAATCATTTTGAATCAATCAATCAATTTATATTGAAATTTTAGCTTTATATCTTACCATATTCTTAATTAATTCATTTTGTATTATTTTTCCTTTTTTAGATTTCACTATTTCATGAATGTATGGTGTGAATAACATTTCACATTTTCTAAAGAAATTTAAAGTTTTTATATGCTAGAATGATGGTTGTCATATTAGCTGCTTTCGATTTCGATTTAACAAATTGACAAATTTCAAATACTTGCAAGTAGATACGGTACTAAAAATGTCTGTGCTAAACCATCTACTCGCAGCAGCTACTCATGAAAAATTTTTGTGTCGTTCGTGTTATAACAATTTCTCCTAGACACATTTTTGTACTCGCTAGTATGTAGTTGGAATTGCTAAATCGAAAGCAGCTTATTATGTAGGTGTTCAATATTTTCTTCCATTCTTCTATTCTACATATTTCATATTTCATTCAATTTTGATTTAAATTCTATACATGCAATTTAAAACTAAATTACCTCTCGAATTGTCGAAATGTCTCAATTCAATTTTAAGCAAAAATGTATAAATATACGTACACAAATTTCAAATTATCATAAATCAAATGAAAAACATTTAAAAAAAGAAAGTATAAACAAATAAAAAAAAAAATTGAGAAAATAACGAAAAATTTTCTATATATCGAACCTTTCTATCGCTCTACCTATACATTACATACAAATATACTATGTAGCTGCTACTATGTGTTCATATCCTAGAATATATAATTTTATATATTAGAATGGTATACCTTGAATTTACTGTTTAAATATCCCATGTCTGACCTACATACGAGCTAATTTCATATTTCCTTGATTCAAAACTATATGTATATGTGTACAGACAAAATATATGTACGAGTTCGAGTATACGAGTATATAACAAGGATATGAGGTGGTATATAAGAAAACAGAAATTGTCAAATAAAAATATATGCCCAACAAAAGAATTTATTCTGTATGCTACATTTTCATATATGTACATGAAATTTCTTTGGAATCCATATGAGGATCATAAAAATGGAAAATTTTCATTTGAGTTTCATTTTTTTTCTCATTTCACATTTTTAACTCTGAACTTTATAATGGTCATACGAATACAATGTATGTATGTGTATTCAATTTTTCGTCCTTGCCTTATTTCCTATAGATATATCCTTTAGGTATATATAGTATGTATATTTTTTAAAATACGATTGAACATAAAATGTTTAAATTGATTATTTAATCGAAATATTTTTATCTGTGTATTTATTTTTTTATTTTTACTTTATTTTATGTCCTTTATTTTTATCATTGTATTATTTTAAGAAAGTATATAATACCTTTAGCCAAATGTACATTACATATAAATGTACCTGTACACATATGCTTGTGAGCATTCATTCATGCGTATATGGTATGTGTATAGCCTCATATTTTCCAATTTCCCTGTTATTTGTTACATACCATCAGGAGGATGAATTCTCAAGCTTATAATCATAAGATATCCAATAAGAAAAAAAAATACGATTTTTCTTCTGTTACATTTATACTCATATGAAAATGGCTATAGTTGCTTTCAATATCCTTTCGATTTTTATTCTCTTTTTTTTTCTTTTTTTTTGTTGTAACAATAATAAAACATGAAAACCTTTTTCCAATTTTCCGCATTCATTTTATTTTTTTTTTCTTTTTGAAATTTATTTTTGTTACAATTTTTCAATTTTTTTTTTTTTATCGAATTTTATACTTTCATTTACAGACTATGCTAACGGCCATCTCAATGTCTGCAATCGCTACAAATGGTGTGGTGCCGGCGGGTGGGAGCTATTTTATGATATCCAGGTATGTATAATAATCACATATAGGCATAAGCATTTCTTTCGAAGTAAGTTATCGAATGTTATAGTTAAATACCGAAAAAAGGATATTCATTAACTTTCTTTGAAAGAGGAAAAAAAAACGCAGAGTTTTTCTTTTTTAATATCTTTCAGTAATGTTGAATGAATATTTCACACTTCATTATTATTCGAAAAAGGATATTATTTTCTATTCAAATTATTATATGGTCAAATATGCAATGAAGTTCAAATAATTTTTTTTCGAATACTTTAAAGATCATTTTTCGTTTTATTTTGTTCTCATATCGTTTTGCATAACTGTTGATGAGTGCCAATAAAACATTTTTTTTTTGAATATTACTGTTTTTTTAGTTTCATTTAAATCCTGATCATCACGTAATTTCTTTTTCGGTTTTTGTATTTTATATTTCTTTCATATTTTTCTTATTCTTTACTTTAGATCTTTAGGTCCTGAATTTGGTGGTGCTGTGGGGATGTTATTTTATACGGGGACAACATTAGCAGCTGCTATGTATATAGTCGGTGCTGTTGAAATTGTTCTGGTAACGTTTTATAATCAAATTTCAAAATTTCTTTTAAATTTTCTTTCATAATGATTAAAATATACTTATTTGTTTTTATTTTATCCTTTTTATTAATTTTGTTTTTTTTTTGTGTTTTTCTTTTTCAGACGTATATGGCGCCATGGCTATCAATATTTGGTGATTTTACAAAAGATGCAGACGCAATGTACAATAATTTTCGTGTTTATGGTACTGGTCTATTGTTAGTTATGGGTAAGTTGATTTCATTCAAAAATTTAAAAAAAAGGACATTTTCTTTTAAAAAAGAGAGAATCTAAAAAAAAAAAATAAAATATATAAACTTTCTAAGACACTCTATACTTTAAGATTTTGCTCAAATTTTGGAGAAAATGAAAGAACTATCAGAGGGATAAAATTGTAAATTGAAGAAATTTGTAAAATTTATTCTTCACGTACCTTACTCTAAAGGATTTATATATATTCCAGAATATTATTTTGTTATCTTCTTTTACCTTTACTTACATACAATATAGTATTGTATAGTCTGGTCTTCTGTTATCTTTATCCTTTATATCACATCATGACCAGCATAATATCCTTTCGCATACCATTACCTACTACATTCGTCTAAGATGTAAATGTAAATATAAGGTATAGATTTTACGATTTTGCAAGAGCATTCAAATGTTCAGATTCATTTACATAAATCTTCTTAAGAAGGAATGTTTTTAAATTTTATTTATGTACGTCCCATGTCAAGAAAGTGACAAGAAAATTTTTTTTTTTTTTAAAAAAAAAAAAACTAAAATGTAAAAATAAATGCTAATTTCTTAATCGCCATAAATAACTCGTATTTTTGCGTAAAATTTTTCTTCTATGAATTTTCAACTCTGAGTATGGTTTTACTCAGTTTGTAATTTGTTAGAGTTGCTCTATAGTACAAATTCTAATTTATTTTCATTTATGTTTTCTAATATTTTATCCTTTTTTTTTTTCTCTTGATTTGTGTGTTTGTGTCTGTAGTATATTTTTGTAGCATTTAGAATGTCATATTTCATACCAAGAAAAATAGCATCAACAGCAGTAATATAGCATTAGCAAATGACAAAACAAAACAACAAAAAAATAAAAGGTTTATATTCTTGTCATTTTCGCTATTAATTCATTACATAAACATTCACATAAATCCTTATTTATATGTAATTTAATTTTATTACGTACATACATATATCTAACATTTATTTACTTATACTACTTTACTCAAATAATTCGTACATTACATAAAATATTTTTAACCTTTTCATGTCCTTTCTTATACGTTAACTAATGGTCTCTCTGTTGTTTCTGTTTAAAAATCAACTCTAATAGCTGATCTAATTAGTTTAATTGAATAAAAAATTACAATAATTTTTGTACCGTATATAGAGTTACTATACAAAACACAAAGATTAATTATGAAAAAGAAATAAAGGCGACATTACATAGCAAATTTTATCTAATTATAAACGGATAACGAATGTACATATACATTTATTTTTACGAAGAGTATCAATGTGTCTTCTAATTATTATTTTTTTTAAATGTTTCAAAAATTTCATTTCATTTTTCAGGTGTCATCGTATTTATCGGTGTAAAATTCGTTAACAAATTTGCAGCTGTGGCATTAGCATGTGTTATATTCTCGATAATTGCCGTTTACGTTGGAATCTTTCATAATATTAATGGAAACGATAAACTCTAGTAAGTATCATTATTCTCTCTCTCTCTCTCTCTCTCTTTGTCTCTGTTATCATTTAGTTTGTTTGTATATAGTTTTTAATTAAAGTGTATAAAAGAGAAAATGTGGAAAATTTTCCACAATTCTCCTTGCTTCATATTATGTGTGATGTGAGCTGCTAATGTAATATAAAGAGTCACGAATATGCTCTAATATTTCCATTGAATTGAAACATACATAGGAATAAGTACCTAGAGGCGATAATCGTAAATGGGTGCTCTTCAATTATTTCTAACGAACACATACATGCATATATATATTCAATTTTATTTTATTTTATATTTTAAATTAATCTATTATCCTTTATTTTATTTTCTTGTATGTAATTGCGTCTCTATTACTATTATCATTTCGAACATTTAATTAACGTCATTCTATCATTATATGTGTACGTAATATCCATGCTTATACCTCAAAGGTTATCTACAAATAAATTTCATGAAATCCCATTCCATTATCTTGATATCCTTTACGTATATTATATCGTATGTACAATTATATGTACGTACATATTAAAGGAGAGAATGGATGGGAATGTGTCTCTATATACAGTCTGCATTGTACAAATAAAATTTTCCTAATGTCTAAGCACAACATACATATAACGAGAAAATACTTATCGTCGTTGTATGTTTTCCTCCATAGACTTATATACAGTTATATACGCAGACAGATACATTTGATCCTTCTTCTGCTGATAAGAAGATTTCATTTACATGTGTATACGTACAATGTATTGCGGATATTTTAGCAAAAACTTCAATTAAACTTTTGACTCATATAAATTCCTTGATCCTTTTTTTATTGTTATTCACATTGTACAATACACATTCAACAGTTTTTTTCTTCTACTAAAAATAAAACCAAAAATGAAAAAAAAAAATAATAAGGATAACAAACCGAATAAAATGAAGAAAAATATTATAATTATTAATCTTTTTCTATTATTTTTATGTACCTATATACTCGTATATATGCATACTCCCATATATTCTTGTTCATATGTACATAAATATATCCTTTTTTTTGTATTTATTTTATAGCATGTGCGTTCTGGGTAAACGTCTCCTTAAAGATATACCAATTGATAATTGTACGAAAGAAGTGAATGGACCTTTACACAATATCTTCTGTCAGGATGGAGTTTGTGATGAATATTATAGAGGTAAGAAAAATTTTTCAAAGATTACTATACATGTGTATATGTATTATAATTCATAAAGGATAATGATGATGATGATGATCATGATGATAATAATCAGATAACGCGATACTGTACTCATAATACTCATAGAAAACAACATCATAAATATTATAAAAATTTTCAAATTCATTTTCATCAGCAAAAAAACAATGTTTTCCCAACATTTTTAAATATTTTATAAATCCATTATATGGATTATCCTTGTAAAGGAACAGAAAAAAAAATATAAACTTAAAAATTTTCTTTAAATAATAATAAAGCGAATTCCCATTAGTGAAATTTATGTTTTTATCTGCTGTTGTAGTAAATGTGTATTTATGTTCTTCAGTCGTAATCGTATGGCTACAGCCATACACACACACACACACACGATATATAATCCTGCGCGTATAAACTATAGAAAATTTCGATGTACCTAAATAACATAACATCAATCTACTGTACAAAAAGCAAAATAAAAGATTGAAAATAAAAAGTAAAAGCAAACTGAAAACTACACCATCATACATTTTTAAATTACCATCACCTATGAAAAATAATTTTTCTTTCGAATTTTCGAAGTGATTTTCCTTTTTTGTTTGTATTTTTTTCTTTTTTGTTTTCCGTCATTCTTTCCTTTTAATTGTGCGTTTGGTTTGGTTGTTTCTTTCGTGTGAATTTTTACTCTTATACCATCATCATTATCATCGCATTATAGTATCATCATCATTAACGACTTATCATCATCATCGTATATTGCTACTGTTATTCATTTTTTTCAGGATTGTATACAACATTTTTTTTTCATATCCTTTTTATACATACATATGTATGTATTTTTCTATAATTTTACTCTTTATATAATTTTGCTTTATTTTCAGAACACAATGTTTCTAAAGTTCGTGGAATTAAAGGTCTGGCTAGTGGAGTTTTCTTTGATAATATCATGCATTCATTTTTAGAGGTAAGTGCCTACACACATACATGCTTATAGGATATTTATAGTAAAATAGGATTATAATATAATGTATTCTGTATTATATACTATAGTGTACTTTCAAGACATTTTAATGCTCTGCACACTCTCTAAAAAGGATTTATTTATCTTATTTCAAGAATGAAAGAAGAAGAAAAATTTGTTAAAAAAGTTTTTCCATTCACTATAGTAAAAAATATTTATCTCGATTTTATACATTAAAATCCTTTGTATATGGTGTTATGTTTTTGTTCGTTGGTGTTAATATTTAATGCAATTCTGAAAATGTTAACGAAGTTTTTTTTGTGTTTACTTCGCATTTTGTGTTTTTTTCTCTTTCAAAATGATCAAAATTGGAAAGTAAAAGGAAAAGATGAAGAAGAAGAAGAAGAAGAAGAAAAATAATATGTATTTTTCAACACAATAAAAATGTAATGAAGAAATACTATATAAAATCTAAAATGTTGTTGTTCAAAAGTTAAAAAGGATTAACGTTTTTGTTATCTTTTTTATCGAATTAACGAATTTGTTTGTTTGTTTGTTTGTTTTGTTATATTTTGTTCTATTTTTATTTTTGGTCTGAAGTTGATGCAATGCATGCACACAATAGAGGTACTTGAACGTATTCGTAAATTCTCGTATGTACATATATACATTTATGTAAATGAATGCATATTCTTAAGGAATTAAATTTAAAGTTTAATGAAATTTAATTTTTTTTATTTAAATCCTGTTGTCCTTTTCTTTTTTCTTGTTTATTGTATATTATATTTTTTTTTGAGTAAATATTTTATGAATTCTACATATAACTTTTTTTTTACAAAATAATTGTTGACGCTTTAAGCATTCAAACAAGCAAACAAACAAACAAACAACAGCAGCAGCACTAACAACAAATAGAACAAGAAAATTAAATAAAAGTTTCAGTGGTAAACTAAAAAATAAAGTCAAGGATCTTAGTATGTGTTAGTTTTAAGAAGAACAAAAATTATTTATTTCATGTGATATTTGTTCGTTAAAAATGAACTCAGAATAAAATAAAAATTATTCTGAAAATATTTACTGTTTAGTTTTTCTATTATTTCTGTGTATTTTATTCATATTGGGATAAGGGTAAAGTTTAAAGGAAGAATTTGTTTATGTTTGTTATAATGACAGAAAAAAAAAATCAAGAATTAGAGAACTCAGTTAAAAATCAGAGGTACAATATTTAAGGGAAAAATAAAACTGAAAAGAAGAAGAAATTTTTTTCAATTTAAAAGATGGAAGATATAAATCCACTAAAAGTATTCCATCATCTGATCTTTTTGAATATTGTAAGTATGACTTTGTAGAAACCTCTTCTAGTACATATCCTTGACTTCTTAAGGAATTTTGAATTATTTAGAATTTAAGTTATGATATTTTTACGATACAAAAATAGAATCATCACAATTATTATTCATAATTTCGTTTTATGGATGATGATTATGATGATGATGATGGTCATTGTCTTGAATGCACAAAGGCATGAGTGTAATTCTCTTTAATTTCTGTTCAAAATTTAATCGAGATATCTTTAAAATTGAATTCACCCGTATTGTGTATAATTTCTTCTATGATTTTCATTTTCATTTATTTTAAATCTTTTCAATATCAGTTCAGTTCAAAAAAAACTCTCAATACAAATTTACTAGAATTCAAAATTAATCGAACTGATAACGTTTGTTGACATCAACCCTCCTTTATTTTGTTATTAAATCATTTCATTGTGCCATTATCTAAACAATATGTCGTTTATTTTCGAAATTGCAACATATCGAAATGAATTGAATTTAAAATTCAAATAAAGGCGAATTTAAATTCGCAACAAAATAAAAAAATTCCTCTTGCATTTTCATCATATAAAATTCCACTTTAAATCAACAGCAACATTATGGTAGTGGCAGCAACAGCAACATACTTATCTCACTCCTACTACATATTTGCATTAAGGATATTAAATTCCAGGTAATGTTCACGAGTACATCAGCCATATCTGATGTATTTAATCGGATTTATCTGGTATTATGTGATGCTGTTCTGTTACCTTTATATGATGTACATTTAACTGAATAATTTTAAAGTGAAAACATACAAAAAAATCGAAAACAAAACAAAAAAAATTATAAAAATAGTAAAATAATACTCAAGCACACAAACACACATAAAGAGACCCAGATCAAAATTTACTAGTGAACAGTAATAATAAAAAAAGGAAAAAATATATTTTAAGTTTTTTTTTTTTCTGAAAAGAGACTTTTGATCTCATGAAAATTTAATCTACCATCCATTTAATGCAAATAATGTTCTTTCTTACTTATACATTATGATTAAATACATATGCATCTGTAATGGATGCATATTGTATAGCAGAGAAAATAAAAAAAAGAAAGAAAAGTTGAAAACGAAAAATAAAAACAGAAAAGAATATCAAAGACTGAACGGATTTTTATTTAAATAAAATATTCAAGAAAAAATAGAAGATGATGAGAAGAAGAAAAAAATATAAAACAGAAATATACTCGCATTAAAATCCTTTGCATAGGATATAGAAAAAAGAGTACATCGCATAATATCAAAGGATGTAATCAAATGTAAAATTTTTATGACAATATACTATTCATATATACAGCAGTACACATGTATAATCGTACATTGTAACTGCATCAAGAATAAACGTTTAAATTTAACTGAGTGGTACTTTTTGAAAAATGAAAAAAAAAAAGAAAGAAAAAAAGAGAGAGGACAAGAGTTTATGCTATTTTATTTTATTTTTTATTTTCTAAAACAAAAAGAACAAAAATAATATTCTACATACATTCGGTACTGGCTGGCTTCTTATATACACAGCGATGATTTGAAGTTTGAAAATTACACCACCGAAATGCAACTTGAATATACATACATACATACAAGTACATATCTGACATTTGACAGTTCATTTACTTTGTACAGTTGCATTTTTTTATTAATATAATCAATATATTTTTATCGTGTAATCAGAAAATAAAAATGAATAACAGCAACTACAAAAGACATTACTTACATGAGAGCACTGCGATATAATTGCTGATATCACTGCAGAAATATCGATAGAATATTTTTTTAGAATTTTTTTTTTCATCAAAAGTTCAATGTTTCAACCATATTTGACTTTAAATTGAATAATCAGTTTTGATAAATTTTCTGTGGAATGTATATAGAGCTATATATACATAAATGTAGATTTTAGATACGTACAAGTACACTTTATAGTTGCTCAAACTTTAATAATATTCAAAGTACATAATTTTTAAGAAAAGACGAGATGACTATATTCAACAAAATATGTTATATTCAATTTTACTTTGTCGCCATAAAAAAGAAAATGGAGAGAGGATATCATTGACTCTGATTACTTAGATAAATTAAATTTGTTATACAAACACAAAAATTGAAATATTTTAAATTATATAACAAACAGACATAAAGGATAAAATGTGTAATGTAATAAATATTGATAAATTTTAATTCAAACGTATACGTACGTTATAACCTGAAAATGTTATGAACTTTGTTGCATAATCAATCAGATTACCGTTTCGTAATTTGATTGATTATTTTCATCTTCATTTTTTATGGAAATTTGTCATTGAGATAAAATTTCAATTTTTTTTTTTTTACTTCTCCTAAAAATGAATTAAATCAAATCATTCACATGTAAATAGTGAGCAATGAATATCATATCGAATTGATTTTTACTCATCCTACAAATTAAATTAAAAAAAAAAAAAAAAGTAAAAGATTTAAATTTTCTAAACTTCTTATTTTCCATTCTGATTATTTGGGAACTGAACCATGATGAACTCAGTATCTGTTTCATTTTCATTTTCATTTAGTCATTGTCACCATTAAAAATAAAGAAATTCATTGCGTTTTAAGAAGATCCTTGAATAAAAATTTAAAACATTCGGAAATATCTACATGTAATATCTAACATTATTACATCCGGAATTACATTTTGAACGAACTTATAACGAAATTCACATTAAATATGACATTCATGCTTTTTGAATGTCACATTTATATATAGTGATTGAACTTTTTACTCTTTCTATTGAATCATTTATATAAATCTAGGAGAAATTTTATGTTGTATCCTCTTTTTATATGAATATTTTTTGTATATATAGTATTTATTTTATGTTGCTGTTGCCTAATATTCAACTGTATTCTCTTCTACATAATTTTTGAACAAAATAAAGAATAAAAAAAAAAGGTAAACAAAAATCCAATGTTTAAATTCTTATGATTATTATCGATTGAATAATAAATTCTATGAAATCCTTAAAGGATTATGATGATATTTTGAAATAGAAAAGTATAATTCGATAAAGATTAAATTATGATGAAGTCAAACAGAAATATTATATTTTTGAGGAGAACGAACATTTACAAAAAAAAAAAGTTATTAGAATAATCTCTGAACATTTTTTTTTTCGTCCATCATTTTCATTTTTTGTGATGGTCATATACTACGACGTGGACGAGGAATAATAAATAAAATAATAAAATAAAAAAAATTTTACAAAAATCCTATTATGTATATTATTACAAGGATTATAGATTATAAGTTCATGATTGAAATTTTTTGCTTGCATTATGAAAGAAAAATGTTTAAGTAATTAAGTATTTATTTTATGTTTTGTTGTCGTTTTTTTTTTTGTATTTTGACCATTTATAGGAGGGTCAATACATCTCTTACGGACGAGAGCGTAACGACATTGAACCGATGGGTCCATCATATAATCAAGTTTTCGCTGACATTACAACAACCTTTACAATTCTGATCGGTATATTCTTTCCATCAGTAACAGGTATTTATAAATACAAAATATTTGCACAGACAAGAAAGACAATAACGCGCGTGTAAACAAACTGAACGTTTGATTTGTTTCATTAATTTGTTAAGGTATAATGGCTGGCTCAAATCGATCTGGTGATCTGGCTGACGCTCAGAAAAGTATACCAATCGGTACGATATGCGCTATTCTAACGACAAGCACTGTATACCTATCATCTGTTCTACTATTTGCTGGAACTGTTGACAATTTATTGCTCAGAGACAAATTCGGTCAATCGATTGGTGGCAAATTGGTGGTAGCGAATATGGCATGGCCAAATCAATGGGTCATTTTGATTGGTTCATTTCTGTCAACACTTGGTGCTGGATTACAAAGTTTGACTGGTGCACCACGTCTTCTACAAGCCATCGCAAAAGACGGTATTATACCGTTTCTGGCACCATTCGCTGTCTCATCGAAACGTGGTGAACCGACAAGAGCTCTAATCTTGACTGTATGCATTTGCCAATGTGGAATTTTGCTAGGTAAAAATAAAATTTTAATTTCAGATTTATTTTCGAATTTTATGTGCATGACACATTTTTCAATTTTTCTGCCCAATAGGAAATGTTGATTTATTAGCTCCACTGCTTTCAATGTTCTTCCTTATGTGTTACGGATTTGTAAATTTAGCGTGCGCTGTTCAAACATTGCTCCGAACACCAAATTGGAGACCACGTTTCAGATATTATCATTGGTCTCTATCATTAATCGGTCTGACATTGTGTATTTCTGTTATGTTCATGACTTCATGGTACTTTGCATTAGTTGCAATGGGTATGGCTATCGTTATTTACAAGTACATCGAATACCGAGGGTAAGTGATAGAATAAGAATTCCATTCATTATTGTGACCAAATTAATATGTGAAATTTTTATTATTTTCTGTTGTCTCTTGTAACAGAGCTGAAAAGGAATGGGGTGACGGTATTCGTGGTATGGCATTAACTGCAGCACGATTCTCTTTACTGCGTCTTGAAGAAGGACCACCACACACGAAAAATTGGCGTCCACAAATTCTTGTTCTAGCCAAATTGAACAGTGAAAATATGCCAAAATACCGTAAAATCTTTGCATTCGCATCACAATTGAAAGCCGGCAAAGGTTTGACGATCTGTGTATCAGTGGTTGAAGGTGATCACTCAAAAATTCAATCGAAAGCAGTCGAATCAAAAGAAAATATCCGTAAAGTAATGGCTGAAGAACGTGTAAAAGGTTTCTGTGATGTATTGGTGGCCAGTGATATTGCCGAAGGACTATCATCAGTGTAAGCATAAAATGATTGATACAAATTGACTCTTACTAATTTTTATTTTCACTTTTTGATATTTAATTTTTCTTCTTCCTTTTTTAATTTTCTTTTGCATTGATTTATCTGATACTGATTCACAGTATTCAAACAATCGGTCTTGGTGGTATGAAACCAAATACAGTAATTTTAGGCTGGCCATATGGTTGGCGACAAAGTGAAGATCACCGGTCATGGCAAGTTTTCTTAAAAACCGTTCGTACAATAGCCGCATGTAAAATGTGTCTTTTAGTGCCAAAAGGAATTAATTTCTTCCCAGAGTCTACACAAAAGGTAAGTAAAATCTATTTCATATTCATATTTTCATTTTGCACAGAATAGATTTTTGTCAATTTTTATTTTTATTAGCCAAATAGGAGCTCAATAATAATTATAGGATTCAATAAATCATTATAATTATACAGTATTGTGTAGGTAAAAGCTACAATAACAACATGAAAATAATCGTCGTGTACAATTCGTTTCATTTCATTTCGCTTTCACGTATAGCTATAGTAAAAATATCAAAAAAATTGATCGATCATTCATACAGTTTTTTTAAACTAAAAATTCACAAAAATAAATTTTAACAAAAATACGAATCATTTTTTATCAATAATCCAAAAAGTTTTCCAATTAGCACAATAAATTATTCACTTCCCAAAGTACTTTTCAAATTCATAAACTCCAAATGTCACAATACTATAAAATTCTCATTCAGTATGCATGTAGGTATGTAGGTACAATCGTGTACATCTACTCGCTTCTAGATAATTCATGATTCATGGAAAAAAATCCTCTCGTTAAACGAAATAATCTTGTTCTGATATTACGTATTCATGTAACTAAAGTATATGTCATGAATACATATATCTACATACATAACATTCCCAAAAGGACAATTTCACATTTAGAAAACAAAATACCTAAAAGCGAAATGTTCATATGAAATCTCGAAAAAAAAACACACGAAAAACCAAACAAACAAAATAATAATAATAATAAAATACGATTTTCGACATTTTAATGGAAAATTATTCCCTAGTGGAATAATCGTTGAAAATTTTTTGTGTTTTGATTTTTCGCGGAAGCAAAAAGAAAAATAAATTATTTAAAAAGAAAATATACATTTTTTTGTTGTTCTCTGTTACGCACAGGCTTAATTGTACATTTCATACATATACATACATACGTATATCCTGCACGTATATACATATATACATTTTTGTACATTTTTATAGGTACATCTGTATGCATCAGTATATATAATCGTATACCTTCACCTACACTTACGTAAATACATCCAATTCAATTAAATGTACAATAAAATCACAAAACAGATTTGTCATTCTCGAAAACAATTTCACTACATGTACTCGATTCCTAAACATTCTCATCATCTACTCGTTCATATTCATGCTTGATGCAGATTTTACTATAGCACCACTTATTCGAATCACTGCCTATACATTTAATTATTATTTTTTTTTTTTTTTTGTATTTTATTAGACACAATAATCACAGATAAAATTTAGTTTTTTGTTGTTGTTTTTTTTTTCGCTCTCTTCCAATCGCTTTTGCTGCACATATTTAAAAAATTATTTACTTTATTTATGTACTATGGTTTTTGCAAATTGTTATTTGATCCTTTCCAACGAAATTAATTATATAATATGTATGTATCCATTTCCGAATCAAAAAAAAAAAAAAAAAAAATTACACATTCGTTCGTATACACCACCACCTCCTCCTATACATTCCTTTTCGAATATCCAAAAAACATATAAAAAAAAATTTTTTTTAATTAAATTTAATTTTTATTTGTTCATGAAATTTATTTGTTTTTAATTTTAATTCTTCATATTTTTGTATTTTTTTTTCCAATTATTTTTCTTTTGTATTATTATTTTTTTTTTTTTTGGATTTCCATTTATGGATTGGATTTATTTTTTATTTTCAATTTATTTTTATTTTTTTTTTTAAATTTTGTTTTTCGATTTAAATTTTCACATTTATTTTTATCAATTAATTTTTTCATAAATGTAATTATGTATACGTATATTTTCAGTTATCTTCCTTCAAGATTAAATTCAACTAAAGAAAAAAAAAAAAAAAGAAAAAAAAATTATACAACATATACTCTTATGTATATGAATTTTGTATTACTACTTACATGTTTATGTAATTTATTACAACTCACACACTGATCCCCGTAGACCATATTATCCTTTATTTTCCGCTATACTTTCATATTCTTTTTCTATAGTTTTATAATTTCCAGATTCATGGAAATATTGACATCTGGTGGATTGTACATGATGGTGGACTATTAATGCTAATACCGTTCCTATTAAAACAGCATCGTACATGGAAATATTGTAAACTAAGGATATTCACTGTTGCACAAATCGAAGATAATTCAATTCAAATGAAAAAAGATTTAAAAATGTTTTTATATCAATTACGTATTGAAGCTGAAGTTGAAGTTGTTGAAATGGTAATTATATTACATACATACATAATATGTATTATTGTTTGTTATAAATATGTTATACATACATTTGTACATATCCTCTTAAAAGCACATCCAATGTAAGATGATTGTGTATTCATTATACAAATCCTTTCACATTTATCTTTCATATTTTATTTTTATTTTATATTTTAAATTATAAAAATTTTTTAATTCACTTATATCCTTTTTGTATCTCTATATGTTTGCGTATATGTATAGATGACTACTGACATATCAGCCTACACATATGAACGTACACTTATGATGGAGCAAAGAAATCAAATGCTACGAGAACTTCGATTAAATAAACGAGAAACAAGAGGAGTGGTAAGTCATATAAATATTTTCTTTATACGAGTATATACTAATCTTAGAGTTTAGAATATTTTATATACATATACGAGTATATTTTTTTTTTATTTTGACGTTATACCTTTTTTCGTTACATTTTCTTCGTTTGCTATACGATAATTTTCTCAATTCTCTCTTCTACTATATACACAACGTCAAACAAGTCTCTTATCGTTCCCCAAATTAAATTTTTGTGATAATATAATTTTTTTTAAAAAATTCGAACGACAAACAAAAATGGAGCGATAAACTTAATTTTTTTTACTTTGTTTTATTTTCTTTTTTTTTTTCATTTTTCTCCCTAAAAATTTTATCATTATTACTTACAACATTTCACTTTTTATTTAAAAAAAAAACAAAACAAAAATTCGTCAAATTTGTAGAATTTTATAAAAGGCTAGAGACAGGTATTAACACTATTACAATTTACAATTTTTAATTATTATTTTTTTATTCTCACATAATGTATAACAAATCTCTCTACTAAACTTTTTTTGTATTTATTTTGTCGTTGTCCATTGTTGATATATACTTAGGTAGTATTCGTATTAATGATTTTTGTTTATTTTTTTTTTTTTTTAATTTAATTTTTTTGTTTTTGTGAATCGTGAGTATACGTATTACTGTATATTGGGAGACATTTTCTTCTGGACATTCTGTATATCTCTTTTGTGTTTTCTAATCAATTTTGTTTTATTCCCAAACGATCAGTGATATATACTGTCGTATCGTAGTTGTAACGTTAAGTTGTAGAGAATTTTTGATTTAACTGAACGATAGCTCTCATATTTGATTTTTTCGATAACACAGACAGTCGGTGTGCGGTGTACGTGCGGTGCAATTAACGTTATCACTGTGCGTAAGGGAATCGTGTTTTTGTTTTTTTCATTTTTTTGATTATCATTTTGAACAGTTTCTTTTCTGTTTTAATTTCCGGTGTATATTCTCCAAAAATTATAACGACAAGACATTATGATTGCGTATTCGTGGTGATTTTTATAAAAACAAAAAACGCTCCAGAGCATAAAAAATTTTTTTTTAAATTCTCCAGGTGATCAAAAATAACAGAAAACCCTTCAAAAAATTTATTGTTTTTATTTTACTTTTTATATACGAGTACATTTATCTTAATATTTACTTACACGCCCAACATTTTTGGTTCATTTTGGTTTTTTCCGACATTACTTTTTTTTCGATACAATTTTCATTTCAATTTTCAAAAAAAAACAAATATTTATCTTCAGCGAAATATTATACTATTCTGTGTATATTGTGTATTATAATATTAATCTATGGTATTTATCTAGGTATATGTATTCAATATATATATTTTTTTTTGTATATAAAAATCAAAATCAAAATCAAAAAAATCAAAAAAAGAAAAACAAACAAACAAACAAATTCTTTTTTTCACACATACAAGGTGCAAACTTTGGTGGATTTCAGCGAAGGCACTGGCGAGGATAAAATGCCTTTGGTAAAAATATATAAATTAAAAAAAAAAAATTTTTTTTTTGTTTTATATTGTTATGACGAAAAAAAAAATCAGGACAAAAAAAAATTTATTTATATACTTGTACGCAAATTTCAAGTGTTTTTTTTTTTTTTTTTTTGAAATTGTGTTAAATGCTATCAGGACAGATAAATTTGTTTTGTTTTCATACATTAATGTACAATAATTGTATAAAAAATATTTTATTTTTCACGTTGTTCTTGTTGTTGTTTGTTTTTATAATATTAAAAATTTTAATTTTTTTTTTTTTTTTGTATTTTTTTTTCGATATTTTTTCAATAATATACATATTTCTATAAATTGCCTTTTCTTAAATTATAAAAAAAAAAAAAAAAATGTTCATCATATTTTGTATTCGATACATTTACATTGCTCGTATACTGTTTATTTTTTTATACTCGCAAAAAAAACAGGAACGAAAAAAACATCCATCATTCAAGACAAAACAAACAAACAAACAAAAAAATAAAAGTAAAAATAATATTAAAAATTTCATTCTCATTCATTCTATAAAAATCCGATCATCATTATATTATCGTCAATGATTTTTATCATTTTGTTTAAAGTTTGTTTTTTTTTTTCAAACGATTATTAATTTTGTTTTGTTGTCATGTTTTGGTTTTTTTTTTTAATTAATTTTTTTATCGATATAAGAAAAAAATTACAACGACTCGTATATTTTCAAAAATATCACACAAACTCGCATAAAAACCATTCTCGCCATTACATCCATCATAAAGTTGCATCATGATTTTTTTTTATTTAATACAAAAAAATATATATAATATATTTCTAAAAATTAAAAATCAAATTTTAGATCCTTGATGAAAAGGATATTTTTTGTTTCGTTTCAATTCTCAAACAATAAGATTTATCTTTATTTTAAATTCGTAATTTTGTTTTTTTGTGTTAATTACTCGTTTTATTTTGTTGTTTCGTTAAGTTTTGTTTTCGTTAAGTTTTTTCGTCAAGTTTGTTTTTTTAAGTATTTTTTTCGTTGAGTTTATTTTTGTGATTAAATTTCATATCACATTTCATCGCTTATTAGAATCATCACATCGTGTTCAAATATCTTTTCATTCGTTCATATAATTTTTTACATTTTAATTATTGCGTTGAGTGTGGCTGATTTAACTATCGTTTCAGGAATTCAAAGGTTTCTTTGTATTATTTACTTTTTCTCCTTTTTCCTAAAATTGATTTTAACATTGCTGGATATCAAGCAAAAAATATTTTGTTGAACTGTTTCAATCTCACATTGTGCGATTTTCATTCCTTTCATATTGGCAGCTACATTGCTTTCTTTGCAAATTACTAATTGAAGCCAATAAGCTAAACTTTTATAAGTGTTGTATACTTACCTTACTTACACTTTAATTTCATATCAAAAATTTCGATAATTGAAAATAGATTCGATTTGCTTCAGTCTCTCTGTTTTATTGATATGTTCGATTGATTTTCATGAGATCACATCTTTAATACCAAAAAATTTTTATAGCGAATAAATAGCTACATAAATCCATTAAAGAAAATATTATTTGACGAACATCTTCAATCAAATTATAATCCAAAACTTTATTACACAATCGATTTTTCAATTATCTATTCGATTTTAATCCATGAAATTGAAATCACCGAATTTCAATTTTTATCAAATTTTTAATCATTCTTCATTCCCACTTAAAAAAAAAAGAAACTTGAAACAAAAATGAAACGATCTTCAATCATTTTGTTTCCGGTGTAATTAATTGAAAGATTCATCTTTTGGAAATTTGGAATTAAATGACGCTTTTACTTATTTAAAATTCACGTTCAATATATACCTTGACGATAATGGCGCTTTATTATTGTATTCCCATGATTATTTAAATTTTTCTCTTCTCTTATTGATTTGTTGATTTATTTCATTTCATTTCATTTACCATTTACATTTTACATTTCATGTCCTCTTATTTTGTTGTCGCTGATATACTATATTTTTGTTTTTGTTATTTGATTTAATTCAATCAATTTACAAGAGAAAAATTATGTTTTTTTTTTTTTTTTGTCAATTTCAATTTAAATTTTAATTAAATCGAATTTTCATATTCAATATAACGTCTATAAAATATTATCATTTAATATCGAATTCATATAGCTATCTCATCATCATATCGTTATCATCATCATCATCATATTATTATCGCACCATATATTTTCATCAGAATTCATCATTATTATCAACATAATAACGCAATATACGTATACATCGGCACCCTATATGATAATTGTAAACATGTAGATAATAATTATAATTATCATCAGAAATCATTTTCATATCCTCATACATACTATATCATCAGGCATTTATAAGGATATTCAATTATCAATCAATCGTTATAAATACCATAATATACACAGCAATACGAGTACATAATTCGTTTCATACTATATATGTGCCATTAAATATTCAGTCAAAAAAGAATAAATGTCGCAAATACACACAAATATAAGCACATCCAAAGACAAAACTCATACAATACAAACGAAAAGAAAATCACACACAAATACAATTCATTTTCTCTACCTATCATGTTATTTTTTTTTTTTTTTTTGTTCTCATATTTCATTTTCATATTGCATTTACCATCTCATCTCACCCATAATGTTTCGTTATCATATTGTCATCATAATCATCGTTCATCGTTCATCGTTCATCGTTTGTCATAATCAAAACTGACAAAAGAAATCACATTCACAATATACAAATTCACAATAATATTTAAGTATAAGAATTTCGAATATTATTCGATAAATAAATAAAAAAAAATATATACCTACCCTACCATACGTACACCTACACACATTTAACATACATCATGTACATACATAAATCTATATATATAGTAGTATACAAAGGACATTTATTTATTTATTTTTTTTCGTCTTATTTTTATTGTTTACACCTTCATTGTTTTTCTTTTTGAAATATTTCTACGTTCAATTTATTTTGTTGTTGTTATTATAAAGAGAATTTTTTATACGATAAAAAATATATAAATATGTATGTATGTGTGTATATTTGAAATAAAATCATCAACTCCTTTTTCATATCTTTGTTCGGTAAATTACTTCGGTTAATTTATCAATGAGTACCAAAATAAATATCAACACAACAGACAACACTACTTAATCATTCTTCATACCACATATGATTATGGAGATGTATTTATAATATCTGATTTATTTCATAAATTTCATATATTGATTTATTCGATATAAAGAGATTAAATACATTTTCATCGAATTATAGAAGGAAAAAATATACTGAAATCTCTCTGAAACCTATCTGAAATAATGGCTGATTTCGAGTAACAGAGATCTTGTAATTCAAGTTATAGAGGACTTTGAACGTGAAGGAGTAAAGGAATAAGCATTTTTTCGAGTTAATGAAGAATTCGATTTAACGAGGCTCAAGTTACAGAGGTTTCACTGTAGTATTGATTTTTTTCGTACTTCATTGAGTATTGAGTATATATAGTATATTTAAGTGCACACGAATACTCAGTTCATTATGGCACCGCCGATCAGTAATTCTGTCAGATATATCATCCAGTTTATCATCAGTAATCAGTTACTGGTGTCTGTACATTGCTGATTGGAATTAATTATCGATTTGGGCGAGAGTAGCGAGCTGCCTGAGATTCGAACCGCGATCTCAAGATCACAAGACCAACACCACAACCATCGAGCCATTCAAGCCCCTATGTTGCGATATTAATAGGACAATAGTTGGTAATAAGAAATTTCAGTATAAGTAGCGTATAATACTGATAATACGGGAGTTGATGATTTATAATCTGTTTTATTAAAATTAATTTTTTTTAATTATTTTCTATTCACATATACACGCAAATATCGATGTACGTTACGCATAAATAAATTAATTTTGGTGTATAAAAGTTTAATAGTTAATTTATTACCTTAAAAATGAATTGAACGTGGAATAATAAATGTTAAGGGCATCTTTACATAACTTTATTGTTGTGTTAGAGTTAGAGATACATTTTGTTCTTTAATACTTTTTTTTTACATTTTTATACTTTTTGTCTTAGAATATTTTTTTTGACATGAATGTGTACAATGTTCTTTCTGTTTGGATTGTTGTTTTCGATGTTATTTGTTGTCGATGTTATTGTTAATAATTTTAATTGAATTTATGTATATCCTTTTAGTTTGGGAAAATATTTTTCCATAATTTAATATTTCTTTTTAATTGAGTTTTTTTTTTTTCAAACTTCTTCAATACGTAAAAACTTATATTGAAACACTCTGTTGGAAGCAATACGCACCTTTAATTTTCTCACCTAAAATTATTTTGGTAGTCCTTGTTTTATTTTCTATCGATGTCAAACCAATATATTTTTTTTTTCTTATTTTATAATCACTATTTATTGTTCAACTTTTCTAATTAAATTGAAATTTCAATAATCAAGCACAGCACAAAAACAAAGTATCCTTCAAATAGACACAGCACAGATAAAGTAGTTTTATTTTAGTTTTTGGTTTAAACAAAAATATTTATTAAGTTTTCGTATATAATTACGCACTTATGTACTTTTGGAAAGTAACCACAAAAAAAAAAATGAAAACCACAAAAATTTTCTAATCCGAAAAACTTTTAGTATGTAGATTCCATTTTTTTCTTTTTCTTTCCTACTTTATTTACATAGAAAACATCATTTTCTTACCCTATCTTCCCTTCACCTCTGCCTCTCATTTAACTTGTAGATTTATTTAATTGAATTTTTCTTTTATTGTTATGTAATTTTTTTGTGTTTCATATACATAAATTTGTGCGTACAGATCCCAAAAGTTTCTGAAGATTTATTTTAACATTCAATCATTCCGTTATCATTTACAATAACTATTTTCAGTTTCTTTTCTCATACTTCTCTTTGGTCATTTTTCATAGATGACACATCTTTACTGAATACTTACTTATTCACACAAAATGAATTTTCTTTTATTGACCATTAAATCCTAATTATAAATAGACAGCGAAAATAAATTAAAAGGAATACGATATATGAGTAGAAAAATATAAAACTTTGAGTTAAACATGAATCTAGAATAGGGAGGGGATTTAATATCTCGTGAATATGTTTTAAGAGAATTTTTCAAAAATTTTAGAGCAGAGTTGTGAATGAAAACAAAAAAACACGATAGAATTTAACTAAAAATTAAAAACTTTGAATTCACTTTAAAAGCACTAAATAGAAGGATAATCTGATGATAATGCAATATTCAGAAAAAAGGAAACTGATTAACAATCATTGTACATACAATCATGAAAATTCACTGATATAAGTAATATAAAGTGCTGAGCTAATATCCATTTTTTTAGTTTTCTTGGGTTTTATTCTGTATGTGTTTTTTCAATGCTTCATTAGACGACTACCTCAATATCTGAGTCATTACCATTCCCCCTCTTTTTTCTGTGTTAAGATTCAAAATATTGCCAGAGCTCTTTGTGTCATTATCTGTTCTTCCGTGTGAATTACTTTGTGTCATCATCGTATCATCATTATATCGTTATCAAAACCTATCGGACTATTTTATCAATGTCGCACCAATACAACAAATACAACAGTAGATTTAAGTGAAAATTTATTGACCAAGTGAGTACAGATAATTTATCCTAGCAGTGATATTATCCTCAAACTATCATCGTTTACACATATGAGTATACTTTTATACATACACAAAAATACTATAGTACCAAAATGTATGTATGTATATGTCCTTTGGATTTATAAATTTTGTAAAAGCGACAAACCAACATGAAATTTAGATTGAAACCAAAAAATTTTCTGTATACATCATGTATAGTGTAGTCTACAATATTTTAGCTGCTCTATATCGCATACATACACAAACATGTAATATGTAAATGCAGTCAATTAAAAAATAATGCCTGTAAATGTCCTTGATATACATTATATCGTAAGAGTACGAATTACATTACAAATTTTCCACTTTGTTTCGTACAACGATACAACATTAAATTTTTGTATGTATGTAAATTTGTGGGTATGTATTTTCGATGTGTGTATAATTTTGTAAATGTCATGTTTTCATGAATGGCTGTACGTTAAGAACCGAAAAACTATTTAATTACGATTATAATATTCCATTTATTACTACCATTCCTATGTATTGTAGACCATGTCCTTTGATTTAGGTACACGATAAATAAATAAAAAATGTCTGTCATTGTTCCATTTCGTTTTTGTTGTTCACTTCATGTGTTAATCACATATTTTTCTAATTAAATTCCACAAAAACAAAAACAAAAGATTGAAAATTTTAATTTTTTTCTTTTTTTAAAATGAAATTCAATTAACCTGAACGTGAAATACACATACTATCGTACATTCAACAGGACAGTAGTATACATACATTATTCTATATCTTCTAGAAATTTATGAAAATGAAATTCTAAAAATAAAATTTATACACTTCTTGTAGCTCGTGCTATATATCTGAAATTATCATAAATTTCCTGTTTCTGTTTCTATTATAGAATTAAATTGTCGGCTTTTTTTGTTTTTTTTTTTATTCGAGTTTATTTTGACGACATTTTCGCTTTTGATTTTAATGTGAATCCATATATCTAATTCCGAATATACTTAATAACGTAGGTACCTTACCTTACCTTACCTGCACATTAAAATGATGATAAATGTTTATGAATGAGAAAATTCTCTACAAAAATTAGAATTTTCATTTATGTGTAATGTGTACATATGTTGGTGTATGTATGTATTTTTGAATGGAGATATACGAACAGAAGATTTAACAGGATTTGAAGAGAATTAAATGTTTAATTCATTTCATGTGTACACATTATGGATACAAACGGATACACTTATGCATACATAATATGCATACATATGTACACATAATAATGCTTATATAAATTTAAACTTTTAGAAAAAAAAATTTGAGAAAAAAAAATTTTTTTGAATAATCATGAAGCCAATTATTGTACTCGTAAAATAGCGTATAATTTGGTCATGATTTCATGCATCCTAATATGCTATGTTTATCTGTCATGTTGTTGCTGTAGCACATACGAGGATTTTGTGGATAAAAAAAAGTCAAATTTAAATCAAATGTCAAAACAATGTCAAGTTTTCGAAATAAGAAAATAGATAATTTCATTCTTTTCTTTTTTGCTTTTTTCATTAAAATTTTAAAATGTTTTGTGTCAGAAATTGTACCATCTACTAATGTTGGATGGTAGATTGGGAAGATTTAGAAGTTCATTTTTGCCTATAATCGGTTATTAAGAGGATAGAGAGCATTTAATATCTTGAGAAAAAACAAAGTAGAAAAATTAATTATACTCAAATTCGTTGTATTAAAAAATTTTTTGAATTCTAGATTCTTATTGAAATTTCTCTTCTGATAGGTCTGTGCACATATACAATACATATTATCGTCATATATTAATCCTGTAAAAAGGATTTGATTTCATCACTGTATAACGAATATTTCGTGTTGTTAATATTGAATCTTGTTAGCTTATTATATACAAATTTTCACAGTCTAAACCAGTTTTCAGTCTGTCAGTATTCTTAACTAAAAGCTTTCTCTAAGCTGGTTTAGAGATAAATCTAACAAGAGATTTTAACCTGTCATTATTATAAATCATGTTTACTCTTAAGAATTCGTACTGATCTGATAGACCGAAAACTGGTTTAGTTGTCATTTGTTGTATGTTCAAATAAAGCTCTCATCGAGTTAAACTACTTGCATTAAGTGGTTTATGCTAAACTACTTCTGAGCGGACTTTTCCAAGCTGATTGCTAACAGACCAAGGTGTTTATCTACTTGTGGGAAGCTCTATAATCTAAGCTCCATACAATCGTTCCAGAAAGCACAAATTTCAAATTTTTTTTTAGTTACCAATTCTGGGATCTCTGAGTAAAATGAGTTCTCTAGATACTCCAAGACGATAATTTGTCCAAGACCTAATTTGTACAAAGTTGTATCCGAATAATTCATTTAGTCAGAGAATACAATTGTATTTTATTATCCATATCACCAGTTATTGTGTCCTTTTCGTAAAAGTACATCTGTACGATTTTAAAACTATAAATTTTATTTACTTTCATTGACGACAAAACAAAAATTCAATAAGAATTTTGTGAAAAGTTTCGTTCCCTTAGGAAAATTAAAAAAGTGCATACATACTTGTACATTTCTTTTAGGATGACAGCCAATGCGTATAGTACATAAAATAAGTTCTAAATATCCAGTGAAATTAAATTTGAATAAAATGAATTACATTCACTCACACATACACATATAGGTCTAGGAGGTAATCGATATCCTTTAAGAATTTAAATTTACATTTTAATTTAAATTAAAAAACTATCAATGTATATTACCAAACAAATAAATAAGAAATTTGAGAATACAAAATGTCTAAAGGATACCAAGAAAATAATTCTCAAACAGTTATATCAGACAACACAACAACAACAACAAAAACATATTCAATATAGAAAAACTTTCAATTTGCACAATCGTAGAATAAAAAGAAAAAAAGAAAAACAAAAATTCTGTTCTATTCTACTTGAATAGAATTTATATTATTTAGTTTCCATCAAGTAATTTTCTTATTGAGAAATTTAATTTCGGTTACAAAATTCAACATAAAAAATACTTACAAATCTATATATTATAATATCATTTGTATCTAAGGAATCTAGAAAACTTTTAACAGAACAAAATTTATTGATTTAAAGTAAAAGTTTGTTTTTGAATATTTTGTATATATTTTCGTAAATCATTCATGTAGGTTGCTGTGTAGATAAAATAATAAATAATAACTGCAGATTATTTTTGAATTTTCACTTAATATACAAACGAATGAAATACGATTTTTTTTTCGGAATAATTTCATTTTTATTGATGCTATTGAAAATGCATTTAATATCTACTTCCTTCCATACATTCATTGAACGCTAAGAATAAACAAAAAGTTTATTCATTTTTTGTTGTCTTTTTTTTTGGAAATTCAAAATAATTTTTTGATCTTTAGCTACATGGGGCTATGTACAGTATTCTGTGTAGTAGTTGAAATCTATAAAAAACAAAAATAAAATAAAAAGAATTTGTTTAATTCACACATTACAGGATTAACAGATAAATAAAAATTTTCTAATGCAAAACTTAATGTATTACTTTTCAATATAGGTGCAAAAGGCTCTAAATATGGTAAGTTAATGCGAATACACATACTGAAATGAAAATTACTGATAAAAAAGAGAGGAAACAAGAAAAATGAAAAAAAAAATATATTTTCAAAAAAGAATGTTAATCGATCAACATTACTATACTATGCAAGGATAATGGCAGAACTCAAATAAAAAAAAAAAATAAATAAATAATATTAAAATCTCTAACCAAAGACTTTCCGGCTTTCTAGTAGTTGCTATAAATACAATAACGTACATTATTTAGATAGTTATTTGCTCGCATCATAACTATGTACTACCAAATACTACTATAACTACTATCACTACTTCTACAACTATTGCTACTACTATTTATATTCTACTTCTACATACTTCTACTTCTAAAAAATATATCTGCTAAATTATTTGTTTTCTTATTCTTCTTTTGCTTCCATTCTACCCCAATACATAGCCCATCTATAATGTAAAAGAAAAAGTACAACGCACATACTTCTAGGCTAAAATAGGTTTTCATAAAATTCTGTTCTGTATATTTAATATTCTGCAGCGTGTAACTAACAAAAACACATATGCAAATTTTAAGCTAGTGTCATAAATAAACGCATTTTGAAACGCCCTCTCCAAAGATGCGACTAAACTGTCCTTTTTCCGAGACATGACAATCAAAAAAAACTTCCAAATTTCCAAAAGACAATTTAATTCAATTTTAACATAAGATTTATAAATTTTCAAAAACATTATAAAAATGTTGCTATAGTTAAAAAATAAATACTCGTATTTACTTATTAAAAAAAAAATAAAAAGGACTAAATTTTCAAAAATTTTTCTAAAAATTTTCTCAAAAAAAAATCCGGGAAAATTAAGTACTAGCTAAAAAAATATGAGCGCCTGGTATTTTACAAAAATTTTAAAGATGCTAAAATTTTCATAAATACATATCCGGTAAAAATTCAAATAATGTACGCCCAATTATCTTACTTATGCGACGGACGTTTTCTGATTAAGCCCAAGCCCTTTTTAACAATTTAGGCTCCGCCCATTTTTCGGCCACGCCGCTTTCTGGCTCAGGTTACGCCCACTTTTGACCACGCCCACTTTTGACCACGCCCACTTCTGACCACGTCCCTTTTTGACTTAGGCCACGCCCACCTTTTGACCACGCCCCCTTGGCTTAGGCCACTCCCGCCTTTTGTCAACGCCCCTATGACTTAGGTCACGCCCACCTTTTGACCACGCCCATTTGACTTAGGTCACGCCCATTTTTGACCACGCCCTTTTTATAAATTTTGTAGTTTTGGCCATTTCCATTTTCCTGTTTGGCCACGCCCACTTTTTTAAAAATATATTTCTGAATTCTTATCATTCATAACTTGATAACTTTCGAAAAGTATTTATGTATCTTACAATAAATCGATGTTCATTTGTAATTTATATTTTGAAAAAAATCTACAAATTTATAGAATATTTGAAATTGATTATTATTTATAGTTTAAAAGTTATGAAGCGAATTTCGATTATAATTTTAATTTGATTTATCAAAAATTTAAAGAAAAAAACACATCAAAAATACAAAACAAAAACTATAAAAAAATTAAATCAAATATAAATCAAAATCTTATCTGCACACATAAATAATATCTCACATACCATAAACTTTAAGTAAAAAAGTACAAAATTTATACATTAAATTGTATTCGATTTTATACTAAGTAGCAGCAATAAAATCAAAAAACAGAAGATAAAGAGAAAATTTTAAAATGTTTTTTTTTTTTAATTCTTAATAATGTAACTACATGCTGTCTAATCTAACCATGTACTATATATGAATGTAATAGCTCTACGTATATATGTATGAATGCATGTGAAACATAAAAGCTATTATATGCATATTTATAATGCATTACTTTTTCTGAAAATTTGAAACTTTGAAACTACGAAGAAAAACTTAAAATTGTACAAAAAATAAAAAGAAATCTTAATAGATATAAGAAAAAAAAAATGAACAAAAATACAAAGTCAATATAATGGAACTTTACATTAAGATTACCATGCAGCAAATACATATTATATACGATGTATATCTTTCTTTAAGAATCAATACATAGAGTACAGCTACAGATGTGCAGTTAATTCATAAGAAGGAGAAGAAAATAAAACTGACAAAAATTTATTTTTCTATTCAAACTTTGAAATTTTCTTTATTGAAAAAAATATAAGTATACTAAAAGAACATAAAGGAAATGTTAAAAATCTGATAGATATAAATTATATGAATACTCGTATATATCATATATCTTTAAAACTAAAATTTTGATAAGTTTATACAGAACTTTAAAGTTATTACATTCGTACAAACTTGTGTGGAATTTTATGTTTTAAATTTCTTTTTATTGAAATATACGAATTAAATTTGTACAAAACTAAGAGAAAATTTCAGAATAAACTAAGTACATATAAGAAATGAAATAAAGAAAATTGAAAAAAAAAAGAAAAGTAAAATAAATTTTTAGTTTCATGTGAACATCCTATGTACCCACCCAATTATTTAGAACTATAATACACATGTATATTTTATCTAATTTATTTCATCATATGTTTGAGAAGTTTCTAATGAATTTTTTATCTCTACGTAATTACATACACATCTGTATACCAGCATATAATAAAGTGAATTGAATTCTAGACTCAACTATAAGACTAGAATAATTACATAAATTTCTCTTTATTTCTTACTGATTAGAAAACTTTAAAAACAATCATCTTTATACTGGTGTATACTCACTCTCTAACATAAATTTACATCCTTAATCATCTCATCTAGGATTATCTATTTACATATTTAGAGACTATAACCATCGTTATACTCGGTTGTTCTCATACGTTATACGTTTTGCAAAAATTAAATATTGACTGAATAAATTTTTTTCTTTTTAATTTTTAATACAAATATTGTATTTTTATTTTTATTTTATGTTTTCATTTTATCTTTTGCTGTTTTGAATTTTTAATTTTCTATCATTCCCATATATTTACAATTATTCATTTTTTTGCCTGTTTCTTTCTAAACTTAATTAAGTACTTCTTTTTTATATCAATTTTATTCGAAAAGTAAGTATAATAACATTTTGTTTTTATTTGCATATTTAGTGAAAACTAATTCTTTGTATCAATTTCATGATTTCAATTTTCTTAATTATCAAACAAAAAATTCTCAAAGATAAATTAAAAAAAAAATGCTTGTACTTACATAAATATAAGTCCCGCAATCTTGAAAAATCCTTTGCAGAAATAGAGAAAATAAAAACCACAAATGTATATTATTTGCTGTAAGTATATACGAGTAGAATCCTTTCTTTGTTGTTTTCTATATACTATATGTATGTAGTCACAGATGTTGATTGTCTGAAATTTTATATTTATGATGAATTTTACCAAATATTAAACCATAAATTTTTTTACCACATACCGTATTTATAATTTAAATCCTTCTATGTGTTCTTATATCGTCTCGTATCGTTTTTCTGTATAATGTTCATAATTCTTATTGCCGTTGTTATGTGTACGTACGTATTACACGAGGATGTTGTAGATCTGCAATTAGTGTATGCAATTTTGAAAGCATATGCTTCCATAATACAGCAAAGATACTGTTGTCTAATGTATACATAGTTATATGTTGCCGATTCATCGAAATGCATTCGGTTTTTTCAACATTTTATGGTTTCATACGTTTCATAGTAATGAATTTTTAATATAAATTCCTTTCAGAATGTATCTTTATATTTGTATCTAATTATTTGTATAAATCTAATGACTAGAAAATTCAATTTTGACTATACACACGTATAGTATGTAAATAGTAATTAATTTTTGTCTACATTCAAACATATTCGTAATATCTATTTTTGAATAATTCTTATTGTGTATATTTTACTTTACATGTATGCAAATATGTATTTCACTTTATTTTATTTAATTTGTGAATTACTTTCACTTTTCTTTTTATATGTCTGGAATGTGTATTTTTTATCTAATTAATTTTTAAATTACATAATAATAAAAATTTAATTATCCTTATTAAAACAAAATATTGTATGGTAAATTGTATTTCATATAAATGTAAAATTAAAAAAAAAAAAAATGCAAAAATAAAATGTGTATAGATATTTAAAAACTATAGAAATTTATATTTTATGAGTTTGAATCATGAATTAAAATTGAAATATGTATGTATAAGAGAAATTATTGCAGCGATGAAAAATTTTACATCGCTGCGTGGAACTGAACGCGCACCCATTATAACAAAATTGAAACGAAACAGGGTGGTGATTGTGATTGATTGATTCATTTCAAGTTCATGATTCAAATTCAACTTGTATTTTTGTATTGCACTGTAAAATGATATGAAACTTCACTAAATATACATAAAACTCAAATTCATAAGTTTTCAATTCCAGGTGAAATTGAAAATAATTGGAATATGGAAAACAAAAAAAAATGAAAGAAAAATTTTAATTTCATTTCGTTCAGTGACAAAATGTGTACTATCCAATACCCATTTACCACTCAAAAATTCACTTCTGTGTTAAAATTGATAATTTTTTAGTCGTTTTATAATTTGGAATTTTTTTTTTGTTTTTCAAGTTTCTGTAAATAGATGGACAAGCAACATCCTCAAAAATATTAATGTTTTTCCCGATTTTATTATAGGATTTAGGACATACAATATGAAGCTATATAGTCTAGAAAATGCACTTAAATATTTATAAACATTTTTTTAAATATTTATATGCACTAAAAATGAACACTTCACCCTTGTTCTTCCCTCTCGCCCTTGTTTTATTATTGTTTCTTTGGTAAAAACACATATTGAAAAAACAAAATCTGTTTTTTTTTTTTGTAATTGTTTGTAAATATTTTTATGTATGCTTTATACAAATAATATAAATCAGTTTCTGTGTCTTTTTGTTGTTACATATACCTTAAAAAATATGTATTATATAAAAATGAAGTACATATGAGCTTTAAAACTTTATATAGATAGAGTATGTGTGTGTAATTTATTCATAATAATCATTAAAATCTATGTAATAAAATATCCAGCTACTTCTTATACTTAGCTTACGTTTGTTGTATGTGCGTAGATAATAAAAATCATAAAATCATTCCATTTATGAATATTTTATAATTAGTACATACAAACTAAAACATTTATTTAAATGGCATTATGATAAAGAACATAAATAAATGAAACATTAATTCGGACATTTAATTTTTTAATTAAAAAAAAAAAAAATAACACCCATAAAATCCTTAATTAAAAAAATAAAAAAAACCACAAAATTCTTCACATCATTTCATTTTCCATTTTTCCTATATGTTTTTTTTTTTTTTGTTGTTGGCTAAATTTGCTTGGCTAAATCAAATAAAATAAAAATGTAAATTTGTTTAAAAATAAAATTAAATATAAATAAAAGTAAAAAATGGCATACACTCATTTTAATAAATCCTATATAAATAAGAAAAAATATTTCATTTTCAAGCGTGAAAAAAAAAAAAAAAAACAAAAAAAAACATCATTTTCGGACTCAAATTGTTTACACAAAAAAAAAAAAAAATGTTTTTTTTTTTTTTAATCAATTCATATCCTTCATTCATTATAGATTGCTTTTAGAAAAAGAAAAAAAAGAAAATTAATTATAAATGTATTTTTCTTCTTCTTCTTCTTCTTTTCTCATTTTCTTTTATACATTTTTTTTTTCCTATTAACTTTATATTTCCATGCTCTCCTTATATTCTTCTTCTAATTTTTCCTCTTAATATTATGTTTTCATTTTTCCATTATTTTCCTCGTCCTCATTCTCTATTCCATATTATTTCTTGTCATTTTTTTTCTCTCTTTTTTTATTTCGTTCACTTTTTGGATTCGTTATCTACATAAATGCATTTAGGTACAAGCGATTGTTGATCATCATCATGATGCTACAAAGACAACAACAAAAGTACGTTTTGCTGATCCACAAGAAAATAAGGATATTTTCAATCGTGAAGATACCGTTGATGATGATGTAAGAATGTCCAAGAATAAAAATTATCCTGTTATATATGATTTTTAATTTTTTTTTTATCCTCAATATTTTGGTGTTTAATGGAATTTTGTTTGATTGGTATATACGCAGGATAATACTGAAAATCATAACTCTAACGTAACAGATGGCAATAATGATACGAAAACAAATGAAAAATCATCACCAAATCATAGTACAACACCAGAACATAATAAATCTGGTGTATCTGAAAAAGAGAAAGAGAAAGCAGGACAAGATGAAGATGAAAAAGAGAAATCAGAAAAATCACCAGAAAATAGTAGCGATAAATCAAAACCAAATATTAAACCGTAAGTTCAATTTAAAAATGAATCCTTTCCGCAAGAAAATTTTGTTTAATTTTTTAAACAATTTTAATTTCATTTTCTTTCTCTTCATCATTTTTATTTCGTTACAGAGATGAATCAAATGTTAGACGTATGCATACGGCTGTGAAATTAAATGAAGTCATTGTAAATAAGTCACATGATGCCCAATTGGTCATTCTAAATTTACCCGGACCACCGAAAGATACACGATTAGATAAAGAAAGTAATTGTATCCTTTTTCAAAAGAAAACAAAAACGAAGATAAAAATAAAATATAGGTATAAAGGCAAATTCAATTTAGGCTATAACATAAAATAATACTCGTACATACATACATTAGCAGTAGGTTCTGAGTTTAGAATTCCATCCAAAAAAAAAAAAAAATATCTTCAGAACATCTTCAGCATGTCAGCACCGATACAGTGTATATATGCGTGTGCCTTCTACTGTACAACAACTCTAGTCTCTAGCTCTGCGATAAGGAGTGCACCGGTTCTGGCTACTACGAGAGTATGGAATGAAGAGTGGCATTTTGGGCACAAGGTGACTTATAGTACTAACGGATTGGTAAAAGAGCGAGAAGATAACTGAAATGGCGATTTTCCATTTTGTACATAAATATTTATCATATACAAATATACTAACAAAATTTTCATTACTTTTATCACATACTAGTACAGACTAACAATAAATTTCAATATGTTTTTTTGTTTTTAGTTGATTTAGTTGCATTTTACTTTTAATTTACGCTTTTCATATATTATACAGTACTATTTAATTTCCAGATATTTTTGAATGCACACAAAAATTACTTGTGAGGATATCGAACAATTAAAAATACAGGAATTCAAAATTATTATTTGTTATATAAAAAGAAAATGAATTAATTACCTGTAAAAAGGAGCTTAATGCAAAATATAAATATTTATCCTTGCGAAACCATTTCGAAATGGAAAAGTTACCGGAGTTATATTTTTTTTTTTGTTTTTGGTTGTCTTTGTTGTTCATTTTGATTTTTATTTTTGAAATATTTTTTTCCCTTTTTCAGTTTCATTTATATGTATAATTTGCACACAAAAACACATACAACTCACTCAAAAATACGCACCACACAAATACAATTAAATTATACAATCACAAATTCTACACAATCAAAAAAATAATAGCAATGTTTTGTTGTAAGATTTTTCATACATACTTTGAATCGCCGCTCGTTCAAGTATCTATTTTTCAGAAAAGGACACACATATACACACATAAACATATACATTTTACACACAAAAATAACCTATTAGCAAAAGACTTTGCATTCATAAATGTAAAAAATTGCTAAAGGGAAAATAAAAATTTCTCGCTGTTTTATTAAACTGGGAGTACTATTCACAATATTCAAGGAAAATGAAAATGAAAATGAAAAAAAAAATAAATAAAATTAAATAAAATCCAAGAACAATAAATAATTTAAAAACAAAAAAAACTTACCTTTTCGGCTTCGGTAAAATTCTTCAAGTAAATTTATCTGAGAAAAAATGTCCTGATTTTAATTTGCAGAGACGAAATGAAAGAAAAACAAATATCTATGTAGTCTGCCACTCGTGTACTAAAATTATAAAATCATAGAACTTTGAATTTCATGAAATCACTAAACAAAGGACATTTTTTAAATACTGAAAGAAATGAAAATCAAACTTAATTTGAGGTACATTATTGGTATACACATTCATGTATACCTACTTTTATGATGATGTGTGAAGCTGAAGAGATCTTATTCTCATTTCATTCATTCATTCATTCAATAGTTTGTCGAATTATTATTTTTGTTCGTGTATTTTTTGTTTTTTGCCATTCATTTTTTGAGGAGTTTTTAAATTTACTATATTGCAGCCTTACATGTAAGTAGTTCATTTCAATTAGACATTACAGAGTATAGTGCAATACTCAGAAAAAATTTCAACTATCATTTCATTTCTCTCTTTTTCATTTCATTTTAATTTCATTTTCATTTCATTTCCATTCACTTATTCATATCATAAACATTTTATTTTCATAACTCAAAAAAAAAAATTTATTTATAGAATAAATAAATTAAAATTAAAAAAATTGAAAAAAAGTAAATTATTTAAAATTAATTATAAATCGAAAATTATTTCTCTATAATGAATTTCCTTAACTCCACAAAAAAACTTGCATTTTAAAACACTATATAGATATGGAATTTTTAGAAGTTTTAACCGAAGGTCTAGAACGTGTTTTAATGGTAAGAGGTGGTGGACGAGAAGTGATCACAATCTATTCATAAGTTTCATGTATAACGGGAGAACAATTAGTAAATAACAGCAATAACATCAAACTAAAATACAACAGTAACAGCAGCAGCAGCAACAACATCAGCAGCATCAGCAGCAGCAGCAGCAGCATCAACAGCAGCAGCAGCATTAACAACACCATCAACTATATACACTACAAAACAAATAATCATTTACAGAAAAAAAAGAGAAAAATGTCATCATCGCTATATCAGTATTATTACTGCCAAAAGGATATTTTATTAAACTATATGTATGTAATATTATACAAACATATTTGTAGACATTACATACATATATATATATATATATATATATGCATATACTCGTACGTATACAATATTACGAAATAATTTACATTAAAAAAAAAAAGAAGTATCCAAGATCACATATACATACATACATACATCCACATTTATATAAAATATACATACATACAAATATATAAAATTATCATCCTTTTTTGAAATTTATGAAAAAAAAAAATAATAATAAAAATAAAATTAAATTATAATGAAAAATATGAAAATGAAAAAAAAAAATTTTATTTTAAAAATAAAAATTTTAATTAATTATTAATAAATTTAAGCGCGTCTAAAAATATATTATATTAATGAATGTGTAGGCACATATATATGTATGTATGTATATACATATATGTATAGCGAATATACATAAGTAATATAGAATTTAAATAAAACAAATCTACGAATATTCACGTAGTATAGTATACATATATATAAATATAAAATGATGAATCAAAAATAAAAATAAATTAATTTGTTTCATTTTTTTGTTGTTGTTGTTTTCTTTTTTTTTCTTTTTTTTTTTTTCTTAATTTCCTTTGTGATAAAATGTCAAATTTGTGTAATGGAATCAAAAAAATAAAAAAAACAAATAATATACTTATCTAATAAAAATAATTAATTATATTTTTCTTTTAAATAAAAACAAAATTAAACCACACCAACGTATACATATATATAGAAAACAAAAACGTAAGTAAAGTAATAACAAAATACATACATACATATACATATTACCTGACAAGTAAATATGAAAACTAGAAATAATGATAAAAGTAAAATGAAAAATGAACGAAAAATGAACGAAAAATTAATATAAAATTGAAATGAAAATGAAAATAAGAATTACCCAAATGAAAAAAAAAAAAACCAAGAAAAAAATAATGAACTGAATACCGCAAAATTGATGAAAATGATTTAATATGCCGCGATAAAATAAATGTATATGTAAAAATAGGTAGGTAATATATGTATAAGAATATAATTCTTACTCATATATACGGTAGGTATATAGTAGTACATATAGTAGGTACATATGTATATATAATGAAAATTATAAACCACATAACCAACAAAAAAAAAAATGTTTATGTATTATGACAGAAAGGAAAAAATATATAAAATTTCTATCAAAAAAAAAAAAACAAAAAATTGTGTCCTGAATTATTAAAAAAACCAAAAAAAAATAAGAAAAATTCCACATAAAATAAATATTATAAAATATTACATAAATAAATAATAATTAACTAATGTAAATAATAAGTTAAATATAACAACAAAACTTTATAATAAATTATTATCATTATTATTTTCATTTATATTTTCATTTTTGTATTATTATCGTTATTATTATAATTTTATATTGTTACACGGTTACACACTCTTAGTTATATGATTATTTATATAATTATAAAAGTATAAAAAACAAAACAAAAAAATGAAAATGAAGAGAAAAATTAACAAAACACACAGAAAATAACAAACTCTAACTAATATACACATATTTTAATTAAATACATTTTCTAAAATGAACAGAATCAAAAGAAATTCATCAGTAATTAACTATACTCTACTATAATAAGAAATAAATATTACAGAAACGATTAAATTACATATTTCGTTTGTATTACCATCGTAATTTTTACTTTGTTTGCTTTTAAATTTATTTTAAAAAAAAAGTTTTTTTAATTTAAAATATTGTAGTAACAATCGATTGTAGAAATTTATCAACTGAATCTATGCACACACACACACAAAAACCTTAAAATTTAATGTGAAATTTGAATTTGAATTTGAAAACAATTCCATTTCTCACATTCAGTATTAATCGATTATTATTTTTAATTTTTATTTAGCTGCGATTAGTTGAAAGTATTATCATGACCATCTCACTCACCCAACTGTCAAATTTCTACTCTAAAACCTAAAACTAAAACTGAAAATTATATGAGATATGACCATCAGCCAGCAAAGCAACATCAGCGCAACCATCATTATCTCTCTCAGACACAAACTATAATTTGAGAAAAGTTATATGCAAGTAAATAACGTTCAACGTACAATGTGCAACATGAAACTCTGGTTGAAATGTATATGAAAACTTTTATGAACATTAAACATTAACTTCATGTCGGAACACCATGAATATTTTTACATTTCACAATTGAAAATTTTCATTTCATTTCTTTAATTTAATTAATTAACTTACAACATATGTATTTTGAAATTTAATATAGTTCTAAAGTTTTAAATTTTAAGTTTTGAATAAACTCAGTTGAATAATTTTTTGTTTTATGTTTTATGTTTTACATTTATACAGACACGAACACACAATTAATAAATACGTACCGTACTTAATTTAAATTATATATATTGTATCTTTTACGAATGAAATTGAAAAAAAAAAAACAATTCTGTGTATAAATGAACGGAAAAGAAAAAACAAAAAATGAAATTACAATGTACTTTTAAAACTGACAAAACTGCCAATTCAAAGTTATATTTTTTTTTTTCTTATATGATAATGATAAGAATACAAAATACAATATATATGTATGCGTATAACAACTACATACATTAATAAAATAAATTACCTATACACATAAATACAAAACTATTTATATAGAATTAATGTAATATAAAAAAAAAAATATAATAATTCATAAAATTTGTATAAAAATATTTTGAAACAAACAAAACAAAAAATATATTATAATCTGAATAAAATTTGAATGATATCCTTTCGAAAAATATAAATAATAAATAAACTTTAATGGCCTATATATCAACGTGAAAGTATAATAAAACTGCTATCATATGAGCGAAAAACACTCAACAAGACATCTATCTACGGAAAGAGAAGAAATACAAAGTGTGATCATTTATTATTACTCAGGGTGGCAATGATGATGATGATGATGGTGGTAATGGAAAACCTCCAAATATATTATCTTTATCATATCAGTTATCTGAGGACAAAACGACTAAAACGTTCATATGATAATCTTATATATTTCTTCTCCAGAACGTGTTATACTGACTGATTTGATATGAGATGATTCAAAAATTTGTGTTCTTTCTTCTCTGTTCAATCAAAGATCAAATTTGAAGGAACTCTGTGTACATGTACGAAAGTACAATTTTTCTGATAGCTCATTTGAAACCGAAAATATTTTGATATTATTATTATTATTATTATTATTGCAAAATAACAAGGAACAACGAAACCTTGTAACCCATTACAATACATATATGCGTGCATATTAATGAATGGCATAATAATAATAATAATGAAAAATTCAAATAATATAAATATTCTATAAAATTCATAGCAAAAAAAAAATTAAAATTAAATAAAATAAAATCAATAAATCTAAGAAATTATAAAATCCAAATATACTATGTATGTACTATATATACATATACACATAAAACTGCAATGTAATTGTCAGGATGATATTACCTATAAGGATTTAAAAGAAAATTCATTCATAACGTGCAAAATTTTACACTAAAATAAAATCTGTTTAATTTATACAAGAAATCTATACACATTAGAAAGATACAACAGTTTGAAAAACAAAAACAAAAGAAAAAAAAAAAATAAATTCAAAATTATAGAGTAGAATTCCATAATATAATCAAATTAAAACTTTACTCATAATCGTTGTACAATTAAGTATATATTAAATATGAATATATAGAAGGAAAGAAAACAAAAATATTTAAATGAAAAAATTCATTCACTTTAAATTACTATACATATGTATAAACATACGAGTACATACATACATAATAAGTAATAAGTAAAAGTACGAAGATACATTCATATATGTATAGAAATTATTTTAGAAAAAACGTTAATTAGAAGATGAAGGAAGAATACTATTCTGCTGTTATATACACATTATATATAGGCGACTTCATAAAATGGAGCGTTTTAGTTATATGTATATATAAATAAAAATTTTCATATTTTGTTATCATTTCAAGATGTTTATCGTATACCGAAAAATGAAAATTGAAAAAAAAATATATATATATAGAACAATAGAAAAATAATTAAAAAAAAAAAAAAACAATGTTAAAATATATAAAAAAATTAGAATATTTATAGAACATTAATTATGTAGGTCACTACATTATTATAAAACGCAATTATTATTATTATTATTATTATATCCTTTTTCATCGCATATATAATTAATATTACTATTATATATACTATATTACAATAACATTATTATATACATACATATATCACCTGTTGTCCTGTTGATTGCGGATATAGATAAATATATATAATAATAATAATGTTATAATTATTTACGCGGTTATATAATATTATATAATATACATTAAATATACATTATACATATTTATGCTGTGCAGATTGATTTTTATCATATAATGTTAATAAGAAAATTAATCAAAAAAAATAAAAAAAAAATATTTAAATAAAGGAAATATTTTTACGTAAATGTGTTTTTTCTATATTGCTCTAAAAAAATAAAACGCTTCGATATATGTATGTACATATTATTTATTATTATCCTTTGTACATAATGTATATATAAAAAATTATCTATATCGAAATTATCTATATATTTTATAATAAAAACAAAAAAATGATTTTTAAAAAAGCAACATCATTAAATGATGAATTAATTTTTTTATTTTTTTTTTTTTCGTTTAATTCCACAAAATAAAACATATTTCCCTTAGGTGGGATATTGCGAAGAAAATATCGAAGTTAAAATTTATTTTTCATCAATTCTCAATAGTAGATATGTATATATTTTTTTATTCAATATTTGAAGTTTTTCAATCGATAATTTTATAATTTTAATACGATTTTCCTTGATTTTCACACAAATCTAATTATTGAAACCAAATGTCATTTCATCATATTATTTCATTTGTGTACATATTTTCAAGTTATTACTCAGTATAGAATGCAGTATTCATACAACAATACACTAGAATCTAGTATCTAGTATTCTTTCTAACCTCAAATTCGACGCCATATTAAAAAAAAAAAAATGGCGTGTTTTTGTTTTCTGAGGTAACAGGAAATCATAATTTATAGGGAGCACACTAAATTATTATTGTTGAAAAAAACACCATAGACTCAAACCAAAATATTTTTTTTTCCTGCTACATAAATAATTTTTTTTATGGTCTAAAAGTATGCAAATATATTATTTTCAATGCATTCTAAAGGCAATTATATTTTTTATTTATTTATTTTTTGTTGCATAACTCTAAACGAAATTTTTAAATTATAATTTAAAATTTAAATTTAAAAAAAAAAATAATGAAATTTATATACAAATACAAAATATAAATGACAGCTCATTAACTGTGAATGATAAAATAATTTTATAAAAATATAGTTATACATAACTATATTACATTATATATTATTTACATACATAATATATAATAGTATGTAAATTAATATATAATTAGGTAATTATTATAAATTTAAATAATGTACTTTATTATGTATTTATATAGAAATAGAATATAATATGAGTATGAGAATCAAATTAATTAATTATTATTAATAGTGTGTAGATTCAAATTATATAATGTTATAGACTACTGAATACTAAATAATATTATGTAATAGTGTATGTACGATAAATATAGAAAATATTAATAATAATAATAAATTGTAAGGAATTATAATTCGAAATATGTATAATTTCATTTAAATGTTAATAGTATAAAGTTAATCTAATATTAATTAATTATATACATATAATAATAAAACAGAAATAAAAATGAGACTAATTTTTTTTTTTTTTCATTTTTTAAGTCAAATATATACATAAAAGTACGAATTTATGTATGTATATCATAACATAATTTTTAAAATAAAAATTTTTGTAATTTCGGTATAAACAACAGGAAAAAGTAGAAAATGTACAAGTGAGTACTAAAACAAAACATATACATTTCCAGTGTGTATAGTATGTTTTAATGTACCTACTATATATAGCTACTAGAGAGTACACAAAATTTTAATTTATTTTATAAATGCATATTATTACACCTATCTAAAATACAGAGACGTGAAAAAAAATTATGGCTCAAGAGTAATTTATTATTCAAGAATAGAAAACGAACTGACATAAATATACGATATCTTGTATATACATACGATACCTGCCACTGACAAAAAGAGAAAATATAATTGCCTTCATGTGAGAGAAATATTTCCATATAAAGCTCCGACTTAAATTCCATCGAAAATCTTTTGGACATTTTTAGAAAAAAAAAAGTGTCACCACAATTCAGATGCTGTATTAAAAAAATTATTACAACAAAAACAGAGAAGCATTCCAAAAGATTTTGTTATAAATCCCGCGAAGTCGAAGTCAAGACCATTAGAAGAGGTCTATATACGGGCGTTAAGATGTCATACAAATTATATTCATTTCGTTTTTTCAAATAAATTTTAATAATAATATTTTGTACTTCATCCCATGATTTATTCACAGCATTTATGATATAATTTTACATATTGAATTTATTTTTGGATTATGAAATTAAAAATATTTCTTTTTTTTGTTGAAATCTCTCTATGAATATGAATTGAATAAAATAATTTGTTTAAAATTTTCGAGTACGGATGAGTTTCAAAACGTTTAAATACCGCCTCGATGCATAATCAAAAGTTTCAAAACGATAACATTTAAATCGATGACAATGTCTACAGCTTCAAAACTAATTTGAATGCATCTGATACGCATCTGTCAAGCAATTTATACGCATCCTGAATTTTTATGATGCGAAATAGATTTGAATAGATCTTTTTTCTCAATATCATTTCAATGATTTATTTTTATATGAATTTTTTTATATGGAACCAAAGGTCAGTCTGTTTTAAACAAAAATTTTGTACTTTTATGATGATAAATTGAATTTTTAGTGTGTAGTATTTTAATACTAGTGACAAATTCTAAAAAAATGGAGAGTATTATATTATACGAGTACTTACACTGAAGGTGTTTTTGCTCATTCGAAAATGGCTATAAAATATGTCCATCCTGATGTTGTTTAATTTTATTAAAAAATTGTTTCATCTTTTTTGATTTAGTGCAGAGAATGAATTAATTAAATTTTAAAATTATGTACTGTAGGAGGTGAACCATTTTTCTTGTTGTCAAAACAAAGCAACAAATTCGTTTCAAAACGTCAAAGTTGTAGAACTGCAATATCGATGCGAAGCATTAATGCTGTTTTAAAACTTTGCATCACGACTGTTTTTGATACCGTATCACAACACATTTTTGAGGCGTCTTGAAACTCACCCTACTTTATTGCAAAAAATTATGCTTGGTCCCATAATTTTTGTTCACGGTTCTGTATTTTTGTAATTTGCTTCCTCTTGATTTAGATATAAACACCAATAATATAATTTTTCTGTTGTATCTTTTGTACTTTTTTATTTTCGTTCAGTGTAATCATCATTTATGCTATGTGTATGTCTTAATAATTACTATACTTTTCAAATTAAATTTTCGAATTTATGTAATGTATATATATGTAATAGCAGTCCAACATAAAAATTTAATATTATGATTGTGCCAATATAGTTAATAATTTTGTTACGAAAAACAATAACATAAAATAAGAAAATTACCAAGAAAGAACATTAATTAATTAATCACTTTTCTAACGTTTGTAGAAACGAAAAAATTTTACATACGGTACGATTGGTAAATGGTAGTTAGCTAGAATATGTATTATCTTCTAAAATAATAAAAAAAAAAAGAAAATACATACATGCTTTTTGAAAGCAATAATATGGCATGTTTGGGTGTATTTAGAAAAAAACAAAAATTATTTAAATAATTTAATAATGTACGAGGACGATAATAAATGGATGCGTATAGTATTTTACTTTTCTTCTGTGATTGTAAAATTATGTAAGTAAATATAAATTCAATAAAACGTGTATTGATGAGATAAAAATGAATGGTCATAATGAAAATTTAATGAAAATTTAATGAATGATCATAACGATGATAGCGCAAAGATTTTGATTTGAAACAATTTTATAATTTCAAATTTAAATTGGAAAACCAAAAATGAAAAATTCATTTAAAGGACTGCAAATTTTTATAATTTTAAAAATAAAAAGAAAAAACTACAACTCAAATTTCGGGGACTGAGTGGCGCAAGTAGTATAGAGAAACTGGCTACTGATTTCGATCTCGAATGTGTAGATTCAATTCCTGTCCAACTTTCATTACCCCTAAAGTTCACTCAGCTTTGAATGAGTATCAGCTACCAGCTCGCAGAGAAAAAGAGCTTAGAAACAGACTGTGTTTGGAAACGTCATTTGCAAACAGACTACATTTGCAGTTTGTTTGGTAATGCAGATAACATAAGTATTATTGTATTACGAGTTTACTAGATCGTCAATAAGTTTGACAGTAATCAATTTTTTGACGATCATTTGATATTTCCAAAACAGGGTCATAGTCTTACTTGCTAATAACAAGTAACACAAAAAATTAAGTATTAGTGCCATTATATTAGGAGTATATCATTCTAATAATAGATCGGTCTAAGCTAAGCCTAAGCCCTATCATGTGAAAAGAGTTTGCTTCTCTACCAATTCACGTTGAACTGTAGGTGCATACATGATAGTAATAAGTCATGGCATCTTTTCGGTGAAGGTCCAGCCTCGAGATGAGCCGTAGCACCATTGATGATGATAACGATGATGATGACAACTCAAATTTCATGAAAAAAAATTGAAAATTGCGATTGGTTATTTTACTTTAAAATGAAAATTTCTCGTTTCTTTTCTTTCTTTTTTTAATTTTATAGTTTATGTGTGTAAATTGTACGTAAACAGCGTATTATACTCATTAATTCATTTAAATAACTTTTGTATACACAGAATAAAAATAAAAACTTTAAAAATTATAAACTTTTGAAGTAAAAAAAAAAATAAAAAACATAGGACATATAGAATACATAATAATAAAACAGATTAGAAATCTATTTGTAATTATTATAATTAAATTTAAGATAAAATCAAAGTAGTAAATTTAGATATAAAATAACATTATACATACTATACTATACATTTATTATGAATTATATTATATAATGTGTATTTATAAGATATTTCATAATTAATTAATAATTTAAGATAATATAGAAAGATATTATTATATTATATTATATATATAATATATAACAAAACAAAAAGCGTCAAATTATATGTGTTAGTTAGATTATAAAAATATGAAAACAGATTTTAAAATAGACAAAAATAGAAAAGGAAAAAAATTTGTTTTCATAAAATTAAAAATTTTCATAAATTTTCATAAAATTATTAATAAAAAAATAAAATAAAAACAACATGTACATTTTACCATTTACCGTATATAGTATCATACATTTAACATTTATGTATACTTAAACTCGTATATACTGCGTGTGTGCATATATTTATGTATATACGAAATGTATATATGTATATGTATGTAGTTCACACCAATTACACGTACACACTATATTATTACTGATAACATAAACATAGTGTATTAAATTCAAATTATAAAATTAATTTATTTAATTTTCCTTTTTTTTTCTTGTCAATTTCCTAAGAAAAAGGAAAAATATTATTTAAAACACATTACACACACATATTACTTATACACATACGCAAATTAATGTATAGTTATATTATATCTTATTATATTATATTATAGTTATATTATAGTTATATTATATTATATCTTGTCAATTTCCTAAGAAAAAGGAAAAATATTATTTAAAACACATTACACACACATATTACTTATACACATATGCAAATTAATGTATAGTTATATAACATCGTATAAGCGCCAGTATGTTACACGCAAGAAATTGGTCAAGAAATTTTGACAGTAATTTATCTAATTTATCTTTATTTTCACTCCTCCAATATCCAATCTCTATACCTACACAACACACACCAAATGTTAAAAGCTCTGCACCAAAGAAGTATCGTGATACATGTGATACATCTTTGACGAATAAATTGTATTTTTTTTACAACAACGCCATCTCACATACAGCACAAAAAAACACATTTCATTTCTTTCGAGCAGCGTATACAACATCAATTAAAGAAAATGTGAAAGTTTTTTTCATCACTTTCTTGAGCGTTTCTTGAGCTTTTTTTGAGCGTTTCTTGAGCGTTTCTTGAGCGTTTTTTGAGCGTTTCTTGAGCGTTTCTTGAGCGTTTTTTGAGCGTTTCTTGAGCGTTTTTTGAGCGTTTCTTGAACATTGTCTTTTTTTACATGGAGAGAAAAGTTTCTTGCGTGCAGCATACTGAGATATATAGAGAAGAAAATATCTACGTAATGCATTTGCAAGCATGAATGTGTATGTTTTTAAGGGATCTTGATATCCACATACTTTCATTCTATATTCCCATTATGTGAATTAATTAAAATATAATTGATATTAATTTTATATACTAGTACCTATAGTATACCGACTGTTATAATTTAAAATAGATTTAATTCACATCAAAAAGGATTAGAAAATTACAGAAAAATGAATGTTTTAGTGAAATTTATAATTCAAAATTTTACATCAAATATACATTTACACATACAAACATACATATATACTAATATATCTATACATTTACATATAAATGTTAGTATGTATATATAAAAATATATAAGTACATAATACATAAATGAATAGATAATTATTGTAATGTAGTTCAGCATAGAAAATAAATTTATAAAATAAACATTAAGTACTATAAGATTTAATAAGTAAATTAAATTTTGTAAATATAGAAAATCAAAAAAAAATAAATAAAATGTTTAAAAAATGTAATTTTATCATAATATTAAGACGTATACACATATATTTACATATGTACATATGCAATTTATGTAATGTGTATGTAAATTACACTTTAATATGCATGTAATATACAAGGTGATTCATAATAAAGTGTTTCAACATATATACCTAATAGTCGACGATTCCCTGAAATGTTATGATCGCAGCGTTTACGATTAAACATTTTTCTGAAAACTTCCTCCTTCACGCCATTTTTAAGAGTTGACATTTTTTCGTCTGTGCATGGATAGGTGAGGTCATATAAAACATTATAACTTCTGCTCAAAACGAGATAGAAGGGCAAATAAGGTTTCGATTTGTATGCATTATGAGCTTTCCAATAGTATGTCTTACAAGTCTCCGATCAGTTGCCAAATGTGGTAGATATGTATATGAGCGTTCAAACTAAAAATTTGGTTAAAAAATTTTCCTTTTTATCCTTCTCCCTTAAAAATGTTCATTATAAGGATATTATTTTAAAAAAAATATATAAACACCCTTAAGATATCTTTCAAATAAAAACAGGAATCATGTCGATAACTTTAGCCTCTCAAGCATTATTAACGTCAAAGCATAAAAAATTGGAAAAAAATATATGTGATCAACACTTAAAATGACAAACCTCTTACGAAATTTGTTGTGTTTTAAAGATTTTTTACATTTTTTGAAAAAATACCTAATCGTAAACACTGATCACAACACTTCAAGTAATCGATTGGTATATTATGTTTAGAACCACACTTTATTACGAATCACCCTGTATATGCACATTCATTTTATATTTTGTACATAAAGAAGAAGAAAATAAAACAGTCTTTTTTCTTTTGTAAATACGAAATTATTGTAGAAATTTAAAATATTAAAAAGAATGTATAAGATATAAATAATGATAAATATACATTTATATAATGTACCTATCTATATACATACTTCTATAATAATTACAATTTATATTCTGTATATACTATAAATACATATAAACAAACAATAATATACGTGTATGTAATGTAAAAGTATTCGATTTTTACTTCATATACACATATGTACACATCCAAATATACGAATAATTTATAATATATGTACTTACATAATGTTGTATAAGCACACCACACCGCATCGAAACAAAATAGTTTTGTTCTTTTTGGTTTCTTCCAAGTCAAAACTAAAAAAGTGACATACTGCATGAATATTTTATGAATATTTTATTTGAATATTTCGAGAACAATTAACAACTATCAACAATGAAATCAAAGGGATTATTACAGTGACAAAAATGTGACAACTTACATTTACATGTTACATCTCCTCGATCGAAGAAAAATTATGAACTATAAATGACGCTGGTCCCCTACCTAGTTTCAAACGAAACTTCAGTAAAACTTACTCGGTTTCAATATAATCAAACTGAGCATTTAATATATCGGTTTCGACAACTAAATCTGTAAATCTAACATTTTTCTTAGTTTCGATGTGGTGCGGTATATGGTGTGGTGTAGTGTACCTATACATTATAAGTATATTATTTCCATACTGATGACATTATAACTTTATAACAATTAACTTCGTTTATAATTTCTTTAAAACATTTTTTAAACTTTCTTTTAAATTTTAGTATTTACTCATTTTGTTTTTTTTTTTTTACAATTTTCGAAACTTTTAAAATTATCCTGTATTGAAAATTAAAATTAACATATACATAATATACATCGACTATACATAATATACAATACAGTGGAAACTCTAAAAGTCGTAATTAAAGGCCGCAGATGCAAATAAATTCGAGCTATAGAGTTCTAAATTATCTTATACTCGTACACAGGAACAGAGCAACAGATGTTTAAATTCATTACCTGAAAGTTTTTAATGTTCGTTTAACAGCACTCATTTGTTAGTGGACGCATTGATGTAAACTACTAGAAAGCATCTTATATTTTCCTCGAATTACAGAGACTCGTTATTTTATAAACTTCTAGAAGTAGAGATGCCAAAACAAAACATCTCTAGTTTCTTCGAGATAAAGAGGTCAAATACATTTTCTTCGAGTTATAGACAGCAAAAAATATAGATACAGAAATTCCTTTAAAGGAATATAATTGGTGATTTCGAGTAACAAAGGTCTTATACTTAATTCGAGTTATGAAAGTTTTCCAACTGGAACAGAAAGAAATGAGTATTTTTATCGAGTTAAAGTGGAATTCAACTTAATGAGGTTCAAGCTGTAGAGGTTCCACTGTAAATATATATGTGAATAAATAAAAATCGAAATTCATTTTCTGTAATTAATAAATAAATTTAAAATTATATATATGCAATATGGTAATAAATATTCGGGTAAATTTAAAGAAATTTCCTTTATATTTTTATGTATTTTCATACCAACATACGATGGATAATAAATAAGTAAATGAGCTGTAGTACGTAGTGTATACATATATACATATATGGTATGTACGAGCAGTAAATTTCTTCAATTTTAATTTATTTAAAATTTTAAAATGATAAATGCAAATATACACAATTATGTGCTTACATTTATACATAAATATTTACATATTTTTCATATGGATTTACATACATACATATATCCTTAAATATCCTTTTGTTTTCGAAATTCGTAACACAGTTTTATCAGAGTAAATATATGCATAGGATATATTATTTAAATAATTCAAGTATCTATATGATTGTATGCAGTTATATGAATTTTTATCATCAAATATTTAATTTTTATGATTGTATATAAAGTAATTTATATGTATGATGATCATTGTATGTATGAATGTATATACATATGTATGTATTAAAACATCTCAAAAAGAAAATATTTACAATAATATGTACATGTAAAAATTAAATTTTATTTGCATAAATATACTATATGTACATATATCTGCTATGTGTAGGTAGAGGTACGTATAAGTACACGCACACACGTTTATATGTAATGTACTTTGTATATCTTATTAAATTTATACTGCGTACATATATATTTGTATAAACTCTTTAATATGCAAATAATTTAGACAAGCGCACAATGTATTATTATTGTAGATATTCATGTAGATACAAAGTTAAACACATATAACATACATACGTTCATCCTTACTTACATACATACGTAATGCATATAAATGTAGATACTCTATAAATTTATATTTTTCTAGTTTTTATTTTACACACTTTAAAAAGGATGATTACTTAATTCGTTTATTCATTTTATTTTATTTAATTCTTCATAAAATATTCATATATCTTAATCGAAAATTTATGTTAAAATGAAATTTTAAAATAATAAAAAAAATATACAAACTTATTTTATTAAGGGTCTTAACCGAGTAAAATGTATAAATAACGCGTATATTTTATAATATAGGATTATGCCGATTCTACATTCAATGCAGAGACTTCAACTTCGACTTTGATTTAATGGATATGTATTAGAACTTCTATATTCAATGCAGTAGACTTGACAGCTACTTTTACATGTTAAGAATGATGTGAAGTCGAAAGTCGAAGTTTAAGTTAAAGTCACTGCATTAGATGTAAAAGCGACATTACTCGGTTTAAATGCATTTTACTGTAATAAGTGAATTTTCTCATTTATGTGTACATATGTGTATATGTATTTATTTTTATTTATACTTAATATTTATACATTTCATAAATATATGCGGACAATATAAAATAATTTTTGTTAAAATTCTATTATTTTCCTCTCGAATTAAATTTTCTCTTTCTTTAAGGATATTCACTTTAATGCAGTAAAAGGCATTTATGTAAACTAAAAAAGAAAAACGTATAAATTATACATCTTTCACATGCTTTCTATTGTATTAACTGAATACCCCTTATTTTGTTTTAGTACTATAATTTCAAATGTTTAAACAAAAAATTAACTGAAAAATCCTGTAATAATTTTATATTGTATATGTATGTATATGTGTGATTATTCTTAGAATTTTAAAATAAAATAAAATAAAATCTAATAAAAGATTCAAAAAAAAAAAAAAAAAAAAACAAACAAAAAAAAAATAAAAAGTAAAAAATAAAGAAGAAAAAACAACTTGTTTTAAGACACGACTAAAGTTAACCAAATTAATTTAAGTAACTATACATTTATAACTATATACTATACGCATATTATTATTATCATTATATTATCATTATTATTATTATTGTACATTACTTATATATATGTATATAGAATACATATGTATAAAAAAAAACTATTCGTATTTATACATGTATATTACATAACATCATAATATTCGTATATATTTCTCAGATATGAAGAAAAAAAAAAGAAGAAAAGATTGTCATTAGAATGAAAACTGAAAATTTTTAAATTATCTGGCAATTATTAACTAGCAAACAATCGATTCATCTCTATATCACTATGATCACTATCAAGAATAAAATTGTAATTTATGGTGCTATGTATTCTACTTTAGAGGGTAAGAGACTCTTAACCTCTTAACTGCAGATTGCATACTTTTAGGAGTTATAGTTAAAGTAGATAAGAGATGTCAATCAGCTGATCTCTTTACAAAATTTATACTCCAGTAAATCAAAACAGACGATCGATAATAACATAAATAATATATCCTATTCCGTGTTACTTGTTACTACATCATATTCTTGCTTTCTAAAAACGACAAATTACTTTCTTTATCCTTTTACATTTTTTTTTGTTCAAATTATGTATGTACATATTTATTTTTGTATTTAATGTTAAATCATATTTAAAGACTTTCACATGTGCTTCTGTTTATACATTATGTACTACTACCAACTACTATTTGAAGAACTGTATAATTTTGATATGAAAGTTAAATATTATCATAAAATGTAACGACTTGCATAAATGTATAATTAAATTTCTAATTAAAAATACTGATTATAATATAGATTATGGCGGTATTCAGTAATTAAGATTTTACTTGAAGCACTTTCACAGATCATACTTATTGCTAAATCAGTTTTAGAATTATGCATGCTGGCAACACTTTTGCAAATTTATGTTTCTAAACACAATGCATTAGGAAAACAAAAATTTTGTGATTGGCTTAGATTTACGATTTACTGAAGAATTTACTTGCTGTTTAACTTTTAGACGAGCTGCATGGACATAGATTCGGAATTTTAAATTGATTGCAACTGTAAAGCAATGCATCAGTTTTTAATTTTTGATTTGTGATTACCCCCTATGTGGAAGTTATAAATTATTTGCATTGCATTCGCATTGTGACTATATAATTATGACTGTCATGATATATTAGTGGAAAAAATCTCATTGTGTATTGCATTAAAATTAAATTATTCATGTTTTGCACCAGCAGGACTTGCTCAATTTTACTCTCACCAAAAACTTGACAGGAGGTTTTAAAACCCTATGAATTGTCACTGTCAGAGTGTCAATCATTGTCATGAGTATAGTTTGCGATTTGAAACGTTTGACTTTGTAAAAAGACGATCTCTAATAACTCAAACAATCACCTCAAATATACAAGTATTGGTAACTAATAATAATTATTGGAACGAAGTTTGAACTACGAAAATCATTTTAATAATATTATTTAATTACACAATTTGACTTTTTTCTCTATACCAATTTTCATTTATGTACTTTTTTCCTTCTTAAGAGTAGGATTCGACTTTGAAAAATTTTGAAAACAACAACGATTTTCCATACAAAAATTTTGAAAAAAGATTTTGCATACCTTTCAGGTGCTAATAAAAATGGATTTTTGAATATTTTGATGAAAAAAAAAACACATAATTTTGTTTTGTTAATAAAAATGGAAATACATATAAAAAAGATTTTTATCCTTTTTTTTTGTAAACTCTTCAGAAAAGTCTAAATCTTATTTTGATACCAAAATCATATAGAAATATGAAGATTTAATGTATAAAAACAGAAGTCAAAGTTGAAAAAATTTTCAAAAAAAAAACCCTTCCCTTATTTAAGAACTAAATTTCAGGACCTAAATTTAAAAAATGTGCTCCCGTTAAGCACCACAATATCCTTCAGGCTACCTATATTCAAAATTTCAAAGAAATCAGTCATTCAGTGTTTGCTGTACGAGGTGCATTTGGAAGCCAAAAAATCGCAATTTTTACAACTTTGACACCCTGTAAAAAGGAAACAAGGGCATTTTTAAAAGAAGGCTCCATTAAGCACCACAATTCCTATCAAAGTATCTATGTTTCAAATTTCATTGAAATCGGTTAAGTAACTTCGGAGATATGTGGTGCACAAGATAGCAGATATCTCGAATCCTAATCATGATTAAACTTATCATCAATTCATTTTAATTACAAACTATGTACATATATATACTAAAACCTAAAACCCTAAAACTGTATAACAATCTTCTCTTCTTTGTTTTGGTTTTTTGAATGGAATTGCATAATCCGAAAACCGAAAGAAAAAAAAATTAAATAAAATATATTAAAAAAAAAATCAACTATAAAAAATGATGAGAAATGAAAATAACAATCCAACAATTAATTATAATGTAATTTAAAAGAAGAAAAAACAAAATGTTAAAAAAAAATAAATATATAATTTAAGTAAAAAACTATAAGTATAATAAATAAATGAATAAAAATGAAAATCTATACGTTCGTTATAATATTATGAATTATATTAGGTATGTGTTGTTGTTATTTTTTTATAAAAAATTTAAAAAAATATAAAATATATTCCACAAAAAAAAAACAAGGAAATAAAATAAAATAAGAAATACATTATCTTTTAAAAAAAAAAAATGTAAAGATTAATAAGGAATAGTGTTACGTGTAAATGTATATTTATGTATGTATGTATGTATGTAACTCACATAGTACATACATACATATTTGTACTCGAATGTTATGTATTTTTAGACTATATTTATAAATTAAGTGAATATCCTTATTATGATTAATAATTTTGTTATTATATCAATCATTTTTATTATTATGACTACCACTATACATACATCACATTAATGTGTAGAATAAAACTTTTAATAATTTGAAAATAAATTAAGGAAAAATATAAAAACGATTTAAAAAATATGTGTAAAAGAATGTAACACACATACGAATAACAAGGAGGATAGTGAAAGGTAATAAATTGATTAAGAACTTTAGGTAATCAAATTGAATAAAATCAGAAGAAAAACTATCCTGAAAAACTCAATATGAAATAAAATAATATTTTTTTAACTCATAAAAGTATGTGATATGTCGTGTAAACATGAACACTACTGAATAGAATTTACGGCAATTCGGAAATGCAAGTTAAATTAAATACATTTATATGCACTCATGTATTTGTATTAAATCACCATAATATTATCAGGACAAAAGAAAAAAATATATCAAAAATGAAAATGAATGAAAAACACTCTGGTCTATAGGAGCTGAAGTATGTATAGCTCGACGTGACTGTATAGGTTTGTGAATTTAAATGCATAAAGTGTATAGAAAGTTCATATCCCAGCCACCGCAATACTTTCACACTTGAGGTGATCATTAAGGATTCACATCAGACAGAAAATCAAAATAATGTACACAATTGTATGTTAAAAAAAAAAAAAAATATCGAAATCAAAACAAAAAAATAAAAATTATAGCTACTTAAACGAAAATAAAAAAAAAAATATTTTTTATGCGCAGAATACTATTTTTATAATCTAATCAAAATGTGTGTTTGTGTTGTATTTTTTTTCTTTTGAGAAATTTCAACTTTTTTTTTTTTGAATTAATTTAAATTTTTTTATGTTCATTGAATGATTACATACGAGTATAGCGACTACGAGTATAGTGGAGTAATATGCCTTTTGAGATTTTTGTGTTTCATTTCATTCCTTTGTTTGACATTTTCAAAATTTTTATGAATCAATTTCATTTTTCATTAATTTTGGAATTATTAATGAATGAACATAACAAAATGAACGATGACTATAACTAAATAAAAATAAACTTTACATAAAAATGAAAGAATTCATGAAAAACATTTCATTTTAATTTAATCATTTCGTTTATTGATCTACATAAACAATATTTATAAAAATGTAGTTGAGGCCAATTTACACATAACATCATTGTGCGTATATGGAGTACCATTTTATTAAGAATAAAATATGTGTAGTATTCACTGTACGCTATCGGCTATCGCATAAACTATATTCGCGTATGTAATAATAAGAATTATCATTGAATCACAATAATACTGCAGGAAAATGATCGGAATCAATTTCATTTTTTTTATATTGCGGCACTACATTTCACATTTCATCATGATATGAGTATACAATTTTCTTTACAATTTCATTTTCATTTTCACACATGAATATGCCAATAAATATATCCTTATTATGGGTATATAGAAAAAAAATTGTATTAACTTTACACAAAAATACAAACGAACATAATTATTATTAAGTATCTATGGCCCTTTTTAAAAAATGCAGTCAGATGTGGATGTGTGATGATCCAACCTTGCATATTATACAATAAATTATTATCGTCGTATGCCATGCAATCAGTTGATTATAGAATTGTATTTAGTAGTGCAGATCATATGCGCTGATTGACGCGACGCGGTTTTTTGCGGTCGTCGTATGCGATATTAATGCATTTTTGAAATTCTGACATTTGCATGTAATGCATATTTTCGAAAATTTGATTATATTTCGCCACTTGACAATCTGACTGAATTTTCGAAAAAAAAAAAGAAAACCCTATTAATACCATATAACCATCTAATATGTATGTGTACAAACAATTTAAGTATAAAGGTAGTGATGCATTTTTTCATATTTCCATTATACCATTTATATGCGAATATTTTATAAAAATAAATAAAATTTTGAAAATGATTATATGAACAAAAATCGGAAAAATTGAAACGTTTTGTACATATTTTAATTTATTTATCTTTGAATGTTTCTCGTGAAATCCTTATTTTATACGTACATATAAGTATGTGATTTTCATAAAGAAATTCTATTAATTTACCAAACAAAATTAATCAAATTACTTATGTAAGAATAATAGAAAAAAAATAATATAAAAAAAGGAAAAATAAAATGACAAATTAAATGAAATGAATCAAAAAAATTGAAAAAAAAAAAAAAAAAAACGAAACGAAAAAACAAACACAAAAGAAACAAATATAAAATAATATTATAATTAATATTAGTAGGTACATTACATTTATATTAAAAGTGCTCCTTTTTGAATTTCGGATATAAAATAATAAAATGTAGTAAAATTCTAGGAAAATTTAAATTTTAATTTAAAAACAAAAAAAAAAAAATTAAAAAAAAAATAATTCTAAAAAAAAAATTAATATTAAAAATAATTAAAAAGGAAATTACAAAAATATAAAATAATTATGTAAAATTAAAAAAAAAATAAATAAATAAATAAAAAATAAAATAAAAACAAATTTTAAAATTTTAGTAAAAAATTAGAAGGATTTAAAAGTTTACGTATATGTAATGTATTTGAAAAAAATACAAAATTATTATAAATTGTTTATAAATATACATACATTTTTATGTAAACCTACTGTATAGTATACTCGTGAATAAGTATAGTAGTGTTGTATAACAAAAGAACATTATTTATTATTATATAGAGAATTCATAAAATTTATATTACACCTACATATAAAAACATAAATGATGTACGAGTATAACGTATAACATATACAACATTAATACATACATACATATACAGATATAAGATTAAAAATAAAATAGTACTCATATACATAATGTTTATAAATGAAAATGAAAAGAAAAAAAGATTATTTGCACAATTTAAAAACCAAAAATTATAAAAAATTCAATTAGTAGATTTCACCGATTATTATACACGATAATAGATATAGATACTAAAGAAATGTAGTAAGTACCAAAGATAGTACGTATACGTACATATATATACTTTTTACGTGATCAAAACAAAACAAACAATTTTCAACACAAAACAATCATTGCTCATGTCATCCTCCCTCATTCTCAACAATGTTCAACTTCAAATCAAACTCAAACATTTTTTATGTCAATATCCAACATGTTAAAATCGAAATCAACGAGAACATTTACCATGTTTATACTTCACATCAAAACGATCTGAATCAAAACGATCTTAGATGAAACGATTTAAAAGTTTAGTATAAATGTCTTTTAAAACGTTTTATCATTTTTAATTCGATTTAACTAAAAACCATAATTAAAGCGATTTGAGAGCTGTCAAAACGATATGAAAATCGGTATAAACCGTTTATATCGTTTTGAGAATTAATATTTATCAACTTATCAACAAAAAATTATTAAACTAAGACAGTCAACCTTCCATTTCGTGATGGTCTTTTCAGTTTTGTAATTTGTAAATTTTAATTTTATTTATACTTATATTTTATTTAAAATGCAAAAATTTTGTGGTATAGCACTGCATTTCATTTCATTCCGTTTTATCTCATATCGATTTGAGATAGTAAGTATAAACGTCTCTACTGGTTTTATTAGATCGCTTTTTATCCTCATATCGATTTGAATTATATCGTTTTGATGTGAAGTATAAACATAGTATAAAACGTATGACAAGAAAGTCGTTAACTGTTATGGATATTGAAATAAAGTGTTCGAGTTTGATTTGAATTTGAATATTGTTGAGAATGAATGAGAAGAATTTGAATTTGAATTTGAATGAGAATGACTTGAAACTTGAACAATGATTGTTTTGTATTGGAAATTGTTTGTTTTAACCATGGGAAAAGTATACTATTGTAAACTTAGTAAATTTTCTTTGATAGTACATACATACTTATAGATACATTATGTACATATGTATGAATTATGAATACTATATATATACATATACACACTTTTAGTATATTAAATATGTACGCACGACGTACTATCATTTAAATTTTAGATAAATACAAATAACTGAAATTAAAAATGAAAAATAATTCAAAAAAAAAAAAAAAATCTATCCAAACAAACGAACAAATTAATATTATGTATGGTAGTATGGTGACAAACAAATGTTTATTGTTTGTGGTATTGTAGATAACTTGTATTAAATTAAAATGAAATTTCTTACACAAAAAAAAAAATAAATATGTAAATGAAAAATTTAACAAAAAATTTCAAACGAATTTTTATGAGAGAATGAACGAATTTAATGAAAATATGTATGTATGTAATTATAAAAAGGACAAATACGAGTATGTATGTTTTTTAAACAGAATCCAAAAGATATAATGAAATGGAATGAACAATAATCGATTCGATAACAAATCGATTACGATCAAAAAATTAAATGCATGTACATACGATATTATTATACCTGAGACAGATATGCGTATGTATATCTATGTTGATTTGGTGGCATTGATACTATGCACAGTGTAAGCGCAGTATATATAGACAATTGATCATATATGTATATGTATGTACAAGCAGTACAAGTAATATCCTTTAAAAATTCTCTATTATTAATAAATTATGTATGGATTCAATTTTTATTTAATACAAATATGATATTTTAGATTTAGACGATTTTCTAATGTTATGATCCTTTTTCTGTATATACTGCATGCATGTACATTTTGTGTAGTTTTCAAGACACGACACCATGTCTGTCACAGATGCATACATAAGTATTTATATGTATTACATCACACACAATACAAAATGAAAAAAAAAAAAGGACTAGAAGAAAAATTATAAGAATTACAGATTTTTAAATGAGATCATTAAATATAAATGAGCAAAATAACACACCAATGAGAAATTAATAAACTTTATTCATTAAGAAAACTGAGTGAAAATTTCGATTTTGAAAACATTTTCGAGAAAGAAAGCATATAGAAAACAAGGCAATATTTGAATGTAATGTATATCTTAGAATATAAATTATAGAAAAATTGAAATAAAAAAAAAAAAAAAATTATGAAAATTTATATATATTTTTTTTCCATTTCTGTGACGTTTTTAATTTATACTACATATTTTCTTTTCTTCTTTTTTCTTGTGATTAAAAAGTGCGAAATACACTTAAAAATAATAATGTTTGTAGATAAAAGATAAAAAAGAAAAAATTTAAAATGAAAAAATAAAGTGACAATTATATATGTACTTAGAATAGAAATTTAAAAAATAAATGAAAATGAAAATAAAGTATTAACATATACATATATGTACGTAGGTACGTACACTAAAAATGTATACTAGGATCTTAAGGATATAAATGAAAATATATATATATCTAAAGTATTAAAAAAAAATGAAATAAATAAAAATTTTAAAACCACCAAACAATAAAAATTTTTGAAGAATAAGTAAAATAAAAATTACATTTTTTTTTTTTTCAATTAAAAATTTAAATAGCTAAATGATAAGAAAAATTTTAATTATAATTAAAAAAGAAAAAAATAAATAAATAAATAAAAATCTTATTCAATATCTGACTTTTGAATATGACATATAACGTACCATATAATGTAAGAAAAATTAATTTAGAAAAATAACAAATAAAAATGAAATGTAATTATTTAAATTATTTAATAGTAATAAAAATTAATTAGAAGAAAATTAAAAAAAAAAGAACAAAAATTTAAAAATGAAATAAACACAAAAAGAAAATATGCTCAATGCAATGATAATTTATTATTTATTATTTTATTTATTTTTCGTTTTTAATGAATGCTATATAATGTACATATATGTATGAGTATCTATGATCACGAACTATATATCAGCATGTACATTCATAACTATACTCTTGTAGTACTCGTACTATATTCATTTGATCATGATGTTTTCTTATAATGAAAAAATAAAATCATTTAACCATAAACATTCAACATTCCAATCTTCATATTTAGCAATTGATATGAGACTAGACTTTATAAAATGAAAGGCTGGATTCATAAATTCAACACTGCAGTAACAATGCAGCAACATGTCCAATCAAGCGTTCAAAAAGCGTTCATTTTTTCAACACATTAGTAAAACTAACGTAACACTACCATAATAAAACATCGTAACACAAAAATTTTTGATGTTGCAGTAACATTGAATCAGCATTCCTGCAACACTGCAAAGTCATGATTACTAAATGAACCCATACCCAAACACAACTGACAAATCATATTTTTGTAATGATGGAAATTGATATTTCATGTTTGCATGCAATATACTATATGTATCGTATGTACCGTATTGATCAAAAGTATTCGTTCATCTTTGTATCAAAAATGTATAAGTATAACACTACATTATATGCGCATGTGCTTATCTTGTGTCTTGTAGTGTAGGTTATCTAAATTATGATTTTAAAAAAAGCTCAACGTTACTTACAGAAAGCACGGATCGAATTATTGCAAAGTGTTTAAACAAACTCCAATTCAATATTAGATTTCAAATGTAAATTTAAATCTCAATAAACGGGCAAATGGGTAATTAGATCACTGAGCTATGAGAGAAATGAAAAAATGAAGGAATTAGTCCGGATGGACTCAAATAACCATTATTGTGGTAAGAGTCTGTGTTCTAGAAATCACAAAAAAAAAATTTATTCGAAGTAATTGATTACAATCATGTTATTAGAATTGATATGACACTATGACAGTATATACACTGACTTTCTGATGAAACAGTCTGTAAAAGACTGATTTCTATAATATCAAGATTTCTTAAAAATTAGTGTATTAGTACGCGTGCTCTCAAATTTAATGAAATTAAAAGCAAACTCTAAAATGAGAGTTGGTGCAACGGGTGCAGCGATGCATAAAATGAAGCGTATTAAATCTCGTAGTCCAAATATATGTGGATTCCATGGACTATATACGTGAATTATACGCATATTGTTGCATTTCAAAAATCAGTCATAATTATTTTATGTACGAAGTACGTACACACACATAGACATTCGATAAAAGAAAATGATACTTACACTTTGTGTGAAGAGAAGAATGACACCCAGGACCACAGAGCACTTTATTATGTGTGACTGTGAGTGACCGACCTTCTCTTACATTAGATTCAGTATTTTTGGCACCGACATCTTCTGGCTGATAAGTCATTTAAATTATGTCGAACTATATTCTGCTTTCAGTATAGAAATTTAAAAAAAATTATCAATTCGAAAGGGGTTTGATTTGATCTCGAGTACAATGGATAAAATACATAATGTTTGAGTGCTGAGGATTGTATACATACGTTTTCGTTACTCTCCCAATAAATACGATATAGATAACTCTTTATACCTCGACACAGGGACTATATAATTTCTCTAAAGGATGCTTTGAAATTACTAAAATATCGTACGAATATTAACGAAGAATACAACAAACAAAAGGAATACAAAAGGTTCTTATACAAATAATACACTTAATATATACATTTAAAATAAGAATTAATTTCAAATAAAATGAAATCATAAAAAATATTGTAAAAATTAAATTAACAAATAAAATTTACAATGAAACTAAAGAAAAACAAAACTAAAATCAATACCATAACAACCATAAACAAGCCAGAGAGCAAAATAATAAAATAAATCACAGTCATGAACAAATATAATTAAAAAAACATTTTGAAAAAATGAAACTAAAATGAAATTAAATGAAATAAAATCATTGAATAAACAAAAATATAAAAATTCACATCAAAATATTTTACATTGTATTTATGTAAATTGTAATAAGTCTGTAGCGAGGAATAATATGAAAATGAAATCAATTCAAATTTTAAGTGAAAACGTTTTAAAAAAAAAGAAACACACAAAAAAATATATATAAAAATACTATATATATACATTATATTAGAATTTAAATAAAAAAAATTATTATACATAAATATATATATAATTTAAAATTTAAATGCAAAATAAAATAAAATATAAATGAAATTATTTTAAAAAAATATATTACATACATAATATATATATTTATTCGAAATTAAAATAAAAGTGAAAATGAAAAATTTAAAAATAAGTAAAAATATATTATATAATAATACATATGTATGTAAGTATATGATGTATAACATAAAAGAAAAATTCAAATAAAATTTGAGAAAATTAATTTAAAATAAGAAAAACAAAAAAAAAACACAAATAAAACAACAACAAAAAAAAGAAATTAATTAAATTAAAAATAAAATGATTAAAAAAAAATGTTTATGAGTTTTTCTTATTTTCTCTAATTTTTACCTTAAAAGTTATATCTGGATCACTGATCGAATGTTATTAGAACATTCACATCCACCATTCGTTATCCTATCCTAAATTTATTAAATTGTCAAATCCTTTTGGAAAAGAGTTTTCCAATTAAAAAAAAAAAAATTTGTTTTGATTGTTTTCCTTTTTTCTTGTCAGAGAGTTGATTCAAAAATTCAACACTGCGTTAGTGTTGCAAAAGAAGCTTTCATCATCAACAGTTCAAAAAGTAATCATGACTAAAATCATGTGTTCATTTTTACATTTTATTGTTAACACAACACTAACTTATCACAAAGTCAACATTTGTATCATGATTTTTGATGTTGCTATGAATAAATAACCTCAAATTCGTGACGTTTAGTTGATTTTAAATTATTATCAATGCTATCATGGATCAAGAAAACAATGAGCAGTGAGTTAAATTTCAATATTTTGAATTTGGTTTATTTATTTGATTTATTTTTGATTTTTGTGAATTTTTACCGATTTGTAAAATTTTAAAAGACAACAAAACTTCAAAACTGTTGTAAAATTAATCATCATCATCAAAGTGTCGCAACATAAATAATCAGTGTTGCGCTAACACTTCGACAACACTTCTGCAACACTGCAAAATCATGATTAATTTTTGAACCCAGCCATATTCAGCCCTATCACAACTCACGATCGAGTCGAGACGTTGGAACGATATTACCTGCCTTATCATGATATTCGAAGACGAAACGTTTCGTATCGTCTTGTTAAAAACGCGATCATGATATTCGAAACGTTCCAATTTTAAACGATTTTCATCGTCTACACAGTCGATAGCATTTTGTTCATCGTTTACATATAAATTTATTTTTTTTTTTGGTTTTTAATAGAATTTTTTTTATTTAAAGCATATTACTAATATTTGTGAATATTAATATTAAATTAATTTTTTTAAAAAAATGGAAATTATTATTAAAAATGATATTTCAAAACATCAACAAAATAATAGAAATGACATCGAACCCTTTTTTCTTACAACAAAATTGGAAATTGTATGAATTAAACATTAAAGCTTCGTTTTTATAAGGGATTTATATTGTACCACTATGTACCACTTAATATTCGAAACGATGAAGGTTCATAATAGCAATTTTATATCGTATCGTTTCGTTTCATCGTTTCATCGTTTCATCGTCTTCGAATATCATGATAAGGCGGTACTTCTCGATCGAGATGAAATTTGGTATTACATGTCTCGATCGAAATCATGTTCAAACGTTCCTATGGAATAAATTGAAAGCGAAACAAATGTCATATCATATGGTTTTTTTTTTTTTTTTTGTTAGTATTTAGTATATCGGCATTTTCATAATTTTTATTCTACATATTTTAAACATTAATTTAATTTAACAAAAGTAAATTTTATGAAAACAAAATTTTAATAAAAATCACATGTTACTTTTAATTTTAAAGTAAAATTTTCAATTTTTACACTGTTCGCAACCTCAATCACTATCGAGCTAAATCGAGAAAAATTCACGATTCGATCGAGAGTTGTGATACCACTTATCGACATCATTTCCACTGGAATGAAGAGAAATGAAACTCGATCGAGACTTGTAATACAAAATTTCTCGAAATCGAGAAATTCTCGATTCAATTCAGAGTTGTGATAGGGCTGATTGTAAATCAAAGAAATTTATCTAATTATTCATTGGCATAATCTTATACTTACTACCTTGCTTACATATATGTATCTACCTTCATTTCATTTCATTTCCCTTGCTCACAAACATTTCCTTTTGATTACAAAAATTCTTTCCAAAAATATAAAGAGAATTTAACTAAAAGAACAAAATTATCTGAATCTGCAATTAACTGAAATTCACTTACTCACATTCCTTTTCTTCATTATCATTTGATTAACTTACAGTGCTACACTATTCGTTCAATTTGTTATGGGAATAACCTGTACCTGAAATATTTTTATTTCTTATTTAAAAATATAAAAAAAATCTAAACACAGAAGTAGTAACTAATGAGTAGAAAAGTCATCATCATAACCAATATCAAGAATTGGGCTCCAACAAAATTTGCCCTCATATTATCTCTCGTTCATGTACTGTTCTCTTCCAATTTCTTGTACCGAATTTTATTTCTACATCTTTTCGGACTGCGTCATCCCGCATTTTCCTCGGCTTCCCTACCAGTCTTTTATCTTCCATCTTGCTATTTAAGATTTTTCTTGGTATTCTGTCTTCGTTCCTTCTTGCTACAAAACCTGCCCACTGCAATATTTTCAACTAGTTTTTTTTTTTTTAAAAAAGTATAAAAATACAAAATGAAATTTAACAGCACAAATTCACATTATGTTTCCTTTCCAACTTTATCTGCATCTCCAGACATTTTCTGGACGCTAATGAATGTGTTCAAATAAAAACTAAAAATAAAATCTAAGACAAACAAATGTTACACAAACAAATCCACAGTTGTGTGAGCTTATCAACAATTGATTTATTCAGGTCACCTCCACCAAAAAAAAAAAAAAAAAAAAAAAAAAAAAAAAAAAAAAAAAAAAAAATCCGACGGTTTATTACCAAATTTTATTGAAACTTTTCTGATTTTCATTCAAAAAAAAAAAAAAAAAAAAATCCTTGTATCGACGCCATGATGAAACACTGAAATGATTTTCTGTTTCTGTCGAATAAAATTATTTTAATGAAACATGTAATGTAACTTGCTTTTATGCATAAAGTACACACAAAGGACAAATTTAATTTTCAAACTTTGAAAAAAGGAAAAATAGAAAAAATGTTTTCTTAAAAATTCCAGAAAAAAAAATAAAATAAAATCAATTAAAATTCAAAATTTTTGTTTTTTTTTTCTTTCTTTTTTTATCTTTTTCATTTTTCTTTTTTTTGTTTTTCTTTGTTTTTCTTTCTTCACAAAATTTTGTTTTTTGTTTTTTTTTTTTTTGTTTTTTATAATTTTGTCTTATGAAATTTTTCCAAAAAAAAAAAAAAAACAAAACTTAAAAAACATTAAAATTAATCTGTTTGTTTGTTTGTTTTTTTCTCCTCTTAATTTTTTTTTTTCGTTACAAAGCCTCACGCACACACACACACACAACAGCGACAAATTTTCATTTCTTCGTTTCCTATTATTATCATTTTAATTATTTTAATTTTTTAACATTTCATTGAACTTGAATTTAATTTCTCCTTGATGCATTTATATGCTTTCCTTTCTTAATTATTTTTTCTTCCAATTTTTATTATTTTACTGTTTAAATTATTATTAGATTCCCTGATTAGTTTTAACGAAAAAAAAAATTATTTTTTTCTTTTTGACATATTACAGATTTTAAAGAAAGACATCAACGACTGAGAAAATATCAAACAACAACAAAAATAAATAAATTCATAAATTTATGGGGATAGAGATGAAAAAGAATCAATATCCTTGTTTTTTTTGTTTTTTTGTTTTAAAAATATTTTTTTTTTTTGTTATTTTTTATTGTTTGTTTGTTTTTATTTTATTTTGTTTTAATTTTTTGCTAAATATATGTATATAATGTCAATTTATTTCTTAATCGACTTAAAGATCATCATCACCATCATCATCATCAGTATCATCATTTTATTGTTGTATTTTTCTTTCTCTCTCAATTTTTTATTTCGTATATTTGTCGTCGTCATCATCATATCATCATCAGACCAAAAGATCAGCCAATTTTATTTTTCTTTTGTTTTTTTTTTGTTTTTGTTTTTAATTTATTTTGTTTTTTTTTATTTTCTTTTAATTAGAGACTAGCTAATAAATCAAAAATATTATGTAATTATAATAAAATGCATAAAAAAAAAATAAAGTACGAAATAAAATACATAATCAGAGAGAGTATCATTTTTATAAGTCTAAAAAAAAATATATAAAAGAAACAAAACAAAATTAAATAAATAAAAAAACAAAAAAACAAAACATTTTCTTTGTTTTTTTTTCTGTTTTTTCATTAAAACAAATTATATAACCGGCTTCTTTTTTTGTTTTGTTTTGTTTTATTTTGTTTTGTTTTATTTTGTTTTATTTTATTTTGTTAGTTTTTTATTTTTCATATTTATGGTATACTGAGTATTTGTATTTATAAGTTATCTTTTCTTTTTTACTTGTTTTTTTTTTATTTATTTGTTTCAATTATTATTTTATTATTTTTATTTATTTTATAATATTTTTATGTACAATTTAATTGAGTTTTTTTTATGTATTTTCATTATTTTTGTAATCGCATTATGCATTCAAATTTATCAATTTTTATTTTAAATTATTTATTTTTTGTTTTTTGTTTGTTTGTCATTTTAATTGTTTATTTTAAATAGAAATACTAATAATATACAATAATATGTTTAGTAAGAATTAAGTATTAATATGTGTGTTTTTTTAGTTGTCTTCTTCTTCTTCTTGTTGTTTTGTCTTGTCATTACAACACAATAATATCGACAAAAAATTTTCATTATCATTAATATTAAAAAAAAAAAAAAACTAAAATAAAAAAATCAGCTAAAATCAATGCATTAAATTTACAACTACATAATTATTTAAATTTATAAATTTTTATTCCAAAAAAAGAAAGGAATTAATTTAAATATTTAAAATTAAAAATAAAAAAGGAACAACAATTTATAGTATATTAGCTGCTGTTGATTTAACAATTTCAGGTATGCACTTGCGCAAGTAGAATAGGTAAATGTCTGTGCTAAACCATCTACTCGCAGACACGCAGCTTCTCAGGAAAAATTTCTTTAAGTAGATGCAGGTAATTACTACGAATAATTTTTGTGTCGTTCGTTATTACAATTTATCCTAGACACATTTTTGTACTCGCAAATACTTGGAATTGCTAAATCGAAAGCAGCTATTGTATAACTCTTAAAATATGGACAAAAACAAAAAGAGAGAGACAACAAAGTTATTATATTGTGCCTATGTCAGCATATTAAAATTTTAAAATTCGAATTTTATTTTTAACTACATATATTCTAAACTCATTTTCTAATTAACAACTATAAATTGAAGGTGTTTGACACAGATCAAAATGTATGTACCTATAAACTAAATGACAAAATAGACGAGTTAAACGTTGAGTTTTTTTTTCAAAATATGTACATACGATACATACATGAAATCAATGTGACAATTAATTTTTCGTATTATAGTCTGAATCTGAGGCCCGATTCTCGTTCTGTGAAAATGAGAATGAGAACACTTTTCAATCAGTCAGAATTCCAATTCCATTGATGTCAATTTGAAGTTAATGAGAAAAATTTTTCCCTTCAAACTAATTTTCATCAATCTTTCTCATCATTAGTTGAAATAAAATCAGTTTGCTTACAAAAATGATAAATGAAAATGAAAAAGTTTAGGAATTAAAAGAATTGAATTGCAATTGACATTTCTCACTTTTTCACTCAACTATAATCCGCTCTCTGAAACTGTATGTATTTTAAAAACTTAATCAAAATTATGGTCTAATTTCATGATCACAATATTGGATTAATCTAAGCACTATTATGCCGTTCATTATTATAATCAGAATACTCTGATTTTACTCAAATCGGGGAATTCATAAATTGTAATCTACATTATATCCATCCAATCTACCATCTTCAATGTGTGTCTCGTCTTTAAATTGCCTTTTATAAGACGTCATCATCATATATTTGGGGAATGAATCACCCAGGAATTAAATTTCTAAAATTTTTGGTCGTTTCATACGTCCTATTGCAGTGTTGCATTTTAATTTGACTTTGCAATCCAATTTATTCAAAATCATTAATCCATTAATTCCAAATTGAGGAGACGGTTTATTGAAAAAAAAAAAAAAAATATTTTAATGCTACCTTCAGACCATAAGACACACGCAAAATTTGAATCCATTTTTCTATTTAAAAAAAAAAAAATGCATCTTATAGTCCGAAAAATACGGTACGTATGCAGTGTGCAATAATCTTAAAACTTTAAATCTGTCTTACGTTTATTCTTTTTTTTTTACATTTCTAAATATGATACGACTGATACGACGTCATTTTTATTTTCATTTTAAAACAGAGTGATATAAAAAAAAATACCAAAATAATAATATTAAAATGGCAACGGATTGCATATCACTTTGTTAGAATCACTACTCTGTTAAAAAAAAAAAAAAAAAACACAAAAACAAACAAAATAAAGAGGCAATAAATTCGAAAAAGCAAAAAAAAATACGATTTCTTTATGCAAAAATTTATTTTCTTGTCTAGAAATTTTATTTATTTCTATATTTTTTTTGTTATTTTTGTTGTTTTTTATCCTTGTTTTTTTATTATCATTATTATTATTATAATGTTCATCATTGTTTTTTTAAATAATTTCATTTTTTATTTAAAATAATGTATATATGTATGTATTTATATGTAATGTAAATATTACATGCTAAAATCTTAAAAAATAATGTAAAAAAAAAAATAATAATCAGTCACATGTTTTTTTCTTTTTTATGTATTTAAATCTTTCTTTATAATCATTGTTTTCCTTTTTCTTTTTTATTTCTACTTTTTTTGTTGTTGTTGTTGTTGTCTTTTTGTTTTGTATTAATTTGCATTCCGAACTTTTTAAAAACGCAAATTTAATTTTATTTTTAATAATTTCAATTGGTGTTGTAACACTTAGCCCCTTGTGCATTATGCCGCTTCTACATTCAATGCAATGACTTCAAGTTCGACTTTGATTTAATGGATAAATGTATTAGAACTTCTACATTCAATATTCAATGCAGTAGACTTTACAGCTACTTTTACATGTTATGCTTTGTGTACACTGGAAAACAAACTCTCAGAAATAATTTTGTTCTTGGGACATCAACTTGCAAAATCTGTTTACACTTGTTAAGATTCTTGATGTCTAGAAATCACTTTTGATATTCCGTGAGATAACTCATGAAAATGAGTTTGCTGCAAATTATTTCAATTATATTTACACTTGCAAGAGTGTAATTTCGCGAAAATTTTGTATGTCATTTTAAAAATGTCATGCTACACAATAAGATGTGCTGCTGCAGTTGCAGCTATAATTTTATTTAGCAAAAAAAAAAAAATGTGGGTCAGAGAATGAATCCTTAGAAACTTTAGAAGGCAAGATCTAGGATTTCACCACAGATTATTTAAAGAACTTATAAATGAAGATCACAAGTCTGTGAAAAATTTTATGAGGATGAGTGATTCCAATTTTCTTTTGCATTTTTACTATTGACATCAAAGCAATATTTCACATTGACGAAATCATTCAATATGATTGCGATATCAACATCAATACTTGTTTCGTTTCCATTTCGAAAATAAAAACTTGCTGACATCAACAGCGACATAAAAAAAATTTCTGAGATTATTATTTGTAAACCTGTTTCCACTTATCTCACACAGCTGAAATCTGATGCTGATGTCGACATCAAATTTGCGAGAGTTTGTTTTCAAGTGTACACAAAGCATTAAGCATGCTGTGAAGTCGAAAGCCGAAGTCCAAGTTGAAGTCACTGCATTGAATGTAGAAGCGGCATGAGTCCTAACTAATAAATAATTAGCATGAAAATTAATCAATCTTGCTGTTATGAAATTTTCTTTTAAATAATCATTTTCGGACTCAAAATTTATTTAAACAACAATTAAAACTACTTACAAGGGGTTTTAGAACAAAACAAAAATACCACCAATCAAAAAAAAAAAGAAAATAGTAGAAAAAGGAAAACGAAAACAAAAAAAAATAATAATATATTATAGTAGATATACATATATGTAATCAAAATAATACATACACATAAATAATTATTTACGATGAAAATTTTATTACAAATTAGCAAGAAAAATAAGCTAGAAAAAAAAAATTAATGTGAAAAACAAAATCGTAAAAAAAAAAAAATTAACATAAATTCCTATAAAACAAACGAAAAAAATTATTATTATTAATATTATTATTATGGGGAAACTTCCGAATTGGGGCCGCCAGATTTTGAAACGAAACCTTCCGATAATGATACTTTGGAATGTTCTCTTTAACGTGATATATATAAGGACGCAAACTACCCTTAAAAATTTTTGGTCCAAAATGGCGGGTTTTACAAAATCCGTTATTTCTCCAGATTAGGATCTTGGATCGGATTAATTGATAAACCATTTGAAAGAGAACTTCCTGCTCTATTTGTCACAGTTTATTTCATTTTGATTGGATTCGCGGTTCTTGAGATATAAGGACTTAAATTCAAAATTTCGTGTTTTTTAAAAATCACTTTTTCAACTTCTTTTGATGACGCTATAACTTCAAATTTAAAAATTTGATTTGATTTGATTTTTAAAAAACACGAAATATTGACTTTAAGTCCTTATATCTCGTGAAAACCGCTAATCCAATCAAAGTGAAATAAAGTGTGAAAAATAAAGCCGGAAGTTATCTTTAAAATGGTATATTAACTAATCCGATCCAAGATCTTGATTTGGAGAAATAACGGATTTCGTAAAACACGTCATTTTGGACCAAAACTTTTTAAGGGTAGGTTGCGTCCTTAAGATGAATTTGCGCCAACAGAGACATATACCACGTAAAAGAGGAAGGTCTCGTTTCAAAATCTGGTGGCCCTAATTCGGAAGTTTAGCCATTATTATTATTATTATTAATTTTAAATATCACCGAAAATATTATATGTATATATATTTGAACAGCAAAGACAGAGAGATCTTCAATTACATTTTTTTTAGTTAAAAAAAAAAAAAAAAAAAAAACAAAAATATAACAATCATATATAATTATACAAAATCCGATCAGTTTTCACATTTAAATATCCACACATAAATTAGATCGCTGTATGTAATTTTTCACTTTAAATATTCATTTATTGATGTTGCAGTACTCTATTTATTGTTTTTCTAATTGTTGTTGTTGTTGTCGTCGTTTTATTAGTCCTTTTATTTTTGTGTTAAATACTTTTGAAATTTTTTCATCTACTAAATGTCGAATAAAATTTTATATTTTTTATAATTTTGTGTTGATTTATAATTAATTAATTAATTAAATGACGAGTTAAAAATATTGTAAATACATTATAATAGATATTTAGATAAAATATAGAAAAAATATTTTTGTGTTCTGGTTGTTTGGTTGGTTGGTGTTGACTGGTTGGTTGTTTGGTTGGTGTTGGTTTCAGTTTTAAAAATTCTAAAGAATGGATAAAGATGTTAGTTGTTTATTAGTTGATTTTTATTTGTTTTTTTTTCTTTTTTGTGTGTATGGAGATTTTATAAAACAAGAAAATTTTGAAATTCTGACCAACAATTTCTTATTTTTTTTTTTTTTTTTGTATTCCCATAGGATTGTAGTAGGTAAAATATTCAAAAAAATGTATATTTATGGATAATAATAAAAGTGCACCATAAAAAATGTGAAAGATAATAATTTAACGGAGATATGTCTATGTATGTACTTATTATGGGAATATATTTATTTTTAATAAATTTTAATTTTCTTAAAAATAAAAATAAAAATTTTAAAATAAAACTTACTCAGAGATTTTTGTGTGGAATACAAACCAAAAACAAATAAAAAATAAATAAATTCAAATCATATCGTCATTCCAGAACGGAAATTCTTTGTTTTGTTTTTCAAATAGAAGAATAAAAATTAAAAGAATCAAAAACAAAATTATATTTGATATGAACTACATATTGCATTGATGTGTATGCAAGTATGTAAAAATGTTAATCGTTGACGCTGAAGAAAGTTAAAAATTGTTCTTCATTTTTTTTTTTATGAGATGTTGGCCATCCTTTTATTTGTTTGTAGGTAGCAGATATTTCTTCTGTTTAATTAATTGCTGTTATTGATGTTCCTGTCGATGATGATGATGATCATCACGATAACAATGATGATGATGATGATGATGTTGTTGTTGACGATTTTGTTGTTGATTATTATTATTATTATTGTATTGTTGAGAATGTTGATGAACAGAACTATTATGATTCTGATCATTAAAACACTTTCAAACTAGTCTCCGTTTATTGTAATGTTGTCAAGCATCGGATCCGCTACCACCAACATGAGAGTTTTTTGGTGTATATGCTGTTGCGTTCGGATCCAAATTTGATGATGCCTGTGTTACAACGACACCATTATTATTATTGCCGGTTCCATTACCGCCACCAATAGTATTAGTACAACTACCAGAACCACCGGTAACAATACCTGAAGTACCGCCATTCGCCACAGAACCGCAAACAACCGATGAAGATGGCGCCATTGATGTATTTGTCACTACACTGCTCGATTGAGTTGTCGCTGATACTACAGCTGCTACAGCTGCTGCTGTTACAGCCGATACAACAACGGGGCCACGATTAAGTTGATGTGCCGTCAAAATTTGTTGATGGGCAGCGGCTGCTGCTGCAGCTGCACCCAATGCCGACATTCCCATTGGACTTGAGGGTCCCTGTAGAGGAGGTGTGTCATTCATTCGAAGCATTGAACTGCCTGTTGTCGAACATGGTGGTAAGCACAATGTGTCTGTTGGCATTACGGCAAGTAATTGAGCTATTTTTGCTTTCAAATCGAGTACTTCTTCGTCCTTGTTGCGTAGCAAACCTAAAATGATTAAAATTAATTTTTTGGTGGTAAAAGCGTTCAACCATTTTGATTTCAAACTTCCGTTATACTTACTATCTTTTATTTCCAACTGACGTTTCGCTTCACCGAGAGCCGAAAACAAGTCCAGCTTGACTCTCGTCTCTGCGGATAAATTTTTTTCCAGTGTACTATTCTTATCCTGCATCGCTGCTAAAGCTGACATAAGTACTTCGGTGCCTTGCTGAGCTTCACGCGTACGAATTTCGGCTTCAAACATTCTTAGCTGAAGTGTAAAAAACAATTTGCGAATTAATTTCATGAATTCGATGCTTCCAAATCAAAAAAAAATCAATTAACTCCTACCTCTTGTTCACATTTTCTTCCCTGCTTTTCAGCCGCTTGTTTAGCTTCTTCCACTGCCTTCAATTCGCGTCTCAACTGTTTAGTTTCAGCTTCAATTTGTTGCTTTCTTTGTTTACATGCTTCACTACATTCTGGTCGAGTCGCTTTATCTTCTGCTATTTTTCTAGCTTTCTTTTCATTATTCAGTTGCGCTTCCAGTGATTGACGTTGTCGTCTCTCCTCGACTAGACGTCTTTCACCATTTTGCAAATTTATCATGTCAACTTGCCGTATATTTGTCAAATCCTGTACACGTTTCTCTAACTCATCCAATTCTCTCTGTTTGGCCTGCAAACAGGATTTCGTTACTGCATTCGATTCCAATTTCTGTCGTAATTCGTTCTCGATCTGTTTCATGTGACTAATCTCTTGACGGTATTTTTTAATTTCAGCTTCGAAACGAAGACATGATTCACAAATTTTTGTTACTATGTGCGAGGCAATTGTCGAAAGTGTAGATGTCGATGAGGATGATGACGATGATGATGATATACTCGATGCATCAGAATTAGTATCCGTTACCGTTTTACTGTTACTGCTATTGTGATGCTGTTGTTGTTGATGACTGTTATGATGATGGTGATTGTGATTGTGATTATGATTATGATTATTTACTTGATGGTGTGATGTTGTTGCATTCGAATTATTTTGACTATGATGTCCATGATTGTCCTTATCCTTGGAAGTATCTTTTTTGGAACGATTTCGTCGACCTTTAAAGAATATTAAAAGAAACATAAACTTAAAATTTATTTATTTATTTTTTTCATTTTTTTATTTCGTTCGTTACCTTTTGTTTTCTCAGACGGTGTTGTTGATGTTGTTGTCGTCGTAGTAGTCGCTGAAGGTACTATCACGGTTGCAGATGATTTTTCTTCATTATCAAATTGCAATACACTGCCATTTTGCTGATGATGATTATGATGATTCTGATGGTAATTATGCGACTTTTTATGATCACCTGTTCCAGTTATTATACCGCCATTTGATGTTGTATGATTTGAATGATAATGATCATTTTGTGAATTCGCAGCATACATTTTATTTTCTTTATTTGAATTATTTGAACATGAAGACGATGTAGACGACACACTGTTATCCCAATTATCTTTACCATCTTTATCCTTGTCTTTGGAATCCTTTTGCAAGTGATTTGATGTCAATAACACAGACGATGATAACTGATTTAGATATGCATTCGATAATTTTCCTGAATACGTATCTGGTGCTGTCGATGTCATTTTGGAATCATTCGTTGAAAAACGATTACTGCTGCTATTTGAATTTGAACTATTTGCTGTAGTCATCTGACTTGTGTCATTATTTCTATCTTTATCCATGCTACGGCGATTACCTTTGTGATGATACGATGTCGATGTCGATGTTGCTATTGTCGTCATCACATTTAAATTTGATGATAAATTACTACCAACATGACCATTAGCCATAACAGCATTTGATGAAGCTGATGCTGCTGCTACTGATGCCATTGTCGTAGTTGTCATCGCCGATATTGAATTGCTGTTACTTACATGATTAGTGCTATTATTATATTTGCTACTGTTTGTTGTTTGAGCGTTTTTACTAGAGCTAGAAATACTATTATGATTACTACTATGATTTAAATTAACATGATTATTGTTAGAAGTCTGATGATGCTGCTGTTGTATTGCTGTCATTTGTATTGATGTTGTTGTGGCAGACGATGTTGTTGTTGTTGTTGCCGCCCCTGTTGTCGATAAATATGATGATGGTGTCAGTTGCACATGATTCCTATCATCATTATTACTACTATTATTATTATTTTTATTATTATTATTATTTGATCCTTCTCCAACACCACCACCACCAACACTACTACCTCCTGTACTTGTACTTGTCGACGATGTGTTATTATGATAGTTGTGATGATGATTATTATGGTGATGATGTGAATCAATTGACGTTTGAATTGTCGTTTGTGCTATTGCTGTTGTCACAATCGCCGCTATTGACGATGATATACTACCATTACTTGTTGTTGTTGCTGTTGTTGTCGATGATGACGATGATACACCAGTTCCCGCTATACCATTAGCTATAACTGAATTATTTTGTGTAATATCATCAACAGCCTCTTCTTGTGGTAGAGCCTGCTGTAATAGTTGCATATAAAATTCATTCTCTTTAGCAACTTCACGTTGCTTTCTTTGTCGCATTCTATATCCAACATAGCTTTTAAAGCCAAATCCTAATGTTACAACTGGATAACCAATACTACAAAAAAACAAAAACAAAAACGAAAAAAAAAACGAATTATTATGTAAATTGATTGATGATACACATTCAAATAAAAATAAAAATAAAAATTAAATTTTTTCAAAAATAATTTTTACCAATGCGCTGCAAATGGTCGACATAAATCTAAATGTGGCATATGTCTGCTATCTTTCCATCGTATTCCAGCTTCCAAATATACGAATAGCATCCACAATATGATTGTTGGCAAACAAATCCCTTTATCTATTACGTAATACAATAAAAATTTGAAAATTAGAATTACAAAATTTTTGAAAAAAAAAAAAAAAAAAAAAAATCACAGGAAATAATCAAAATATCAAAAATTTTAAAACAAAAATAAAATAAAATATTCGTATTATACGTAAGTATAGAAGTGATATTTATCATCATACCTGTATGCCAAACATATTGTACCCAAACGTATGTACTGGCTGCAAATAGTAACCAATGTACTGGTATAAAGAATAAACAGACTAAATCTGATGTGATGGCTATGCATACGAATAACACTGAAAAAGCCTGCAAAAAAAAAAAAAACAAAAAACAAAAAATCAAATCAAATAAATATCAAATACATTTACATTGTACGTATGTATAGGTTACACATTTATATGTGAGGATACCACCACACAATTTTATTTAAACATTAAAGCAAAAAACATTGTTTTGTTTTTATTTTTCTGTATTTTGTTTGTCTAAATAACTAGAACGTTTGTAAGATTGGTTTGTTTATATTGTCTTGTCTAATATTGTCATCGTTGTCGTGTTATTTTGTTATTTCTTTTTTTTTTGTGTGTTTTTATATATTTTTTTTTATATTTTGTATTTTTTATAGTTTTTTTTTTTTCATTAAATAAATTACAAAAACCAAAAAAAAAAAAAATATATTCTTACCAATCCCTTATATTTAAATGAATCATGAACTGAACGTAATAGAAGCCAAAATGGCCATAAAAATTCAAAACGGAACATGAACATGAAATCAGCTGCTATCACAATTGCCCAGAGAATCAAAAATTTTAAGTACAGAAGTGTTGTACTGTAAAAAAAAAAAAAGAAGGAAAATAATTAAATTAAATAAAATATTTTATATGTATTTATTTTATCATTAAAGGAAAGTTTTACTTTTATATTTCAAATATAATGTATGTACTATATATGTAAATGAACGAAACTACAAAGGACAATATTATTTTATGTATGAGTTTTACAATAGCATACTACCACACTACATTTATACATGTTTAGGCAAATATGTAGATATCTTAGAATTAGAATTTATAAAGCAATTTGGAAAATTTTTTTCTATTTTATAGGATATCATACCATTTTACCCTGTTGGCCTGTTGATTAACATATAAAAAAAAAAATTAATTAGTAAATGACCTAGATTATATTGTATGTAGATATAGTTTTCTAGGACAATTAATTCATTATTACAAATAATTTTCTTAGATTAAATTTTATACATGTATGTATATACAGACACATGTGTATTGTATTAATTTTACATTGCATATATGTACATAAATACATACACACATACGTATATAGATACTTGTACATCAGTCGAGATAAGATGAAATAAATTCAATTTATTTCTTCCCATTTTCCATTTCACCACATCATGAATACTTATATGATATTTTATTATTTAGAACACTTCGGAATCCTTATCAAAACAATGACGTTCTGATTTTATATTCCTTTCTCTTCTATATCGTATTTCTTTTCATATTTTATTTTAACTTATTAATAAGCATTTTAACCTTCATTAAAAATTATTGTTTATAAATTTATAATTTAATTTTTCTATTTAATTAATTTTAGCTATGTATGTGCTACTATGTGTTTGCATAAAATATAAAACATTGACCTTTATATAACTATACTACCAAGTTTATAATATGTAGATTTATGACGTTTAAAAGTATGCATATATGCATTATATGTGAATCAATTAATTTTTACTATTTATAATAGATTTATATTATTATCATTTCAAATTTATATTATCATTAGAATTGAATATATGTAGATGGAGAGAGATGCAATAACGTAAAACAAAACTCATCATAATAGGATGGGTTCATAAAGTTAACACTGCATTAACACAGCAGCAACATATCCAATCAAGCGTTCAAAAAGCGTTCATTTTTTCAACACATTTAGTAACACTAAAGCCGTAGACAGACATCTAGTATCGATACCATGGTATGAACAATACTAACATGGTGACAGACATGTAATCTAGTATAAACCTAAGTAGTATCATTTGACATATTTTGTGAATTTTGTTGTGGTGTCATATAGAAAATTTATATTTGCATTATATTACTTTCAACTTAATGCCTACTATACCTACTAATTACTTTCAACTTGATGCTAAAACTAATGTCTATAATGTCCGCAGCATTAAAATGGCGCTACGTTTAGTAAATTTTGTGAATACTAGATTCATACTAGACAAATCATGCTGGTTTCAATACCACGTTTAAATACCAGCTTGTTTTCCTGGTGTAAAGCTAGTATAGGGTGACAGACATGTAGTATAGCCAATATACCATGGTATCGATACCACGTTTATACTAGATGTCTGTCAGTGGCGTAACACAACAATTGCAACATAAAATTCGATGTTGCAATGACTATACTTAGACTAAAATTTTGAAGTTTGAGTATATCTGGAATTTAGTTCTTTTTTCCAAATAAATTGTTCAAAATAAAAAATTTTTTAACACGAAATGTTAAAACGTCGTAAAATGATGCATTAGTTACTTCATCGTAACACAAAAATTTTAATGTTACTTATAGTAACATTAAAGCAACATTTCTGCAACACTGCAAAGTCATGATTACTAAATGAACCCAGCCATATTTATTCAATATTCTATACATTTTTTGCATCATATACGTATACGTAAATGTACAATATAATATAGATTTATATATTTTCAAATTCTTATCAAAGAAAAACAAAGTACATACTATACATAAAAACTGCATTATATCTCAGAATATTATAATATATGTATACGTGTACATAATTTTTTTTAAATAAATTTTTCAATTTTATTTTCGTAAACGATTCTAAATAACATTACATACATACACACATATACCCATCAACTTTTCATCAAATTAAAATTTATTCAGAAGAAAAAAAAAATAATAATAATTATAAATAAAAATATGTATTTAATTCCACTTGGTTTAAGAACAACAAAAAATTTAATAAAATAAATAATAAGAGCTCTTAAAAATTTTGAATGCATATGTATTTAAAATTCTTTAGAATTAAAAATAATATTTAATTCAAACATGCTTTCACATTAAAATAAAATTAAAAATTTGAATATATTACGTACATATACTACAGTAATTCACAAAAGTATGTATGTAATCTGTATAACATATAAAATTCAAAAAATTCAAAAAATCTCAAATAAAAAGATTTTATATTTAAAAAATTTTTATCATAGATTTTTTATCCTACCTTACAGTAGATATGTTATGTTTTATGATAAAAATAATAAATCAAATAAAAAGTTGTCTACAACACTGACTAAAAAAAAATATTTATTTCTTAGCACCTACTGCAGCGCAAACCGTAAACAGAATGCAAACTAATTGTATTGTTTTCCGTTTGGTAACATTATATATATACAAAAGCAGCAACCTAAATGTTGTTCAGCAATGTTGTCTCACTGCTTAAAGAAAGACAATCATCACCTAATAAAGTCTTTCGAGTTTCGACACAATTCCCACAGAAAAAAAAAATTTAGACAGAACTAAAAAAGATGCTCATAAACAGAGAAATATTAAACAAACAAAATTCAAATCTGTTACTATGGTTGGTTGAAGGATGGAATAAAAATTTATTCCCCAAAATGACTAGCAAACTTTAATTAAATAGGTACCTTATCAATTTCAGGATATAATTCTCTTTCGATGGCATTAAAGAACAATGATTGAATGTTATTTACAGGATAAATTGTATCTGTGCTTCCACTTTCACTAAAGTGATTTCTTGACTTTATTATTATCATGAATAATAATGTAGGTGATTTGCAAACATACTTTAGTTGCTACTAAAGAAACAAGGTATTTTACATGATAGGGTTTAGACTGATCGATTATTAGAATAATGTAATGATCTAATAATACTTTGTGTTACTTATCAGCATTTCTATCTAGGCTATGGGCTATAGGCTAGGCTATATTTGATTGAATTGAAAGGAATGATTAATATGTATAATAAATATTTTAAACTGTGTGCAGATTTTTATAAATCACTGTATACACACATAATATACGTATTGTATAAAGATTAAGTATGCAATTGTAAGAGGCACCCTGTTTTAAAATAATTATTTATGTATTGGTGTTTCATATAGCTAATGAACCAGCCGTAGCCGCAAAACGTACCGTTAGGTACATGGAAAAATAAACTAGTCGTTCTGCTTATCAGTATTCAGTCTCGTTATAGCCATCCACACAAATAGTTTTTAAAACAAATAAAGGCAATGTATAATATAAAATCAAAGACAAATTAAATAAATTGACAAGACGTTGTAGAGTAAAATAGAAATTGGTGTTTTATTAAGTTTTGATTAATTTTATTCCTTTTATAATTACTATAAAATGTACATGGGAACGTATGTATGTATGCACGTATTATACTTAGTTACATGATTGTCTAGATTTATTATAAAAAAAAAAACATTTTTTTCTCTTTTCGTATATCAGAAAATTTAAATTTTATTTTAAATAAATAAAATAAAGAGAAAAATAATTTTCACTATCATCATCATTAAAACGAAATCATCATAGCTAATCGATGGCATCATCGTTAACGTCGTCGTCATCGTCATCATATGTGGTCTTTATATATTAAAAAATTATACATTACTAATTCTCTAATTCTAATAAATAATAGGTGCTTTCGATTTGGCAATTTCAAGTACTTGCGAGTACTAAAATGTGTCTAGGATAAATTGTTAAAACGAACGACACAAAAATTTATTCGCAACTACTTGCATCTACTTCCAGCTACTTGAAAAATTTTTCATGAGTATAGCTGCGAGTATAGATGGTTTAGCACAGACATTTACCTTTTCTACTCGCAAGTACTTGAAATTGACAAATCGAAAGGACTATAAATATATGCATAGATAATATTATTCATTTTCTACTTTAGTTTTTTTTTTTGTTTGCAATTTTTTTTTTCTATTCAATTTTTGTTTTACTCTTCATTTTTATTATTTTATTTTATTTTAGTTATTATTTTTTTTGTTTGCTTCTTAATATTAAAACAATTATCACTTACAAATGTACGCAAACGTACGGATATTTTGTATGTGGAGTGCAAATCTATAAAAATATTTATACTTATATAAAAATGAAAATATAAATAACGCCACCACCACCATCACAAAAGAAAAACAAAAATAATTGAAGTAAATTTTATTTTTAGTCAGCTATCTAAATATTTTCCAATATCTACTATTAAATAAACAACAACAACAAAATTCTGGACAGTATATTTATGGATTTGATTTTTTTTTTCTTTTTAAAGAGAAACTGATAAAGAAAATTGCCCTCAACAAAAGTATAAAATCTTTAAAAATCAAAATACTTATAATTTTGTATTTAACATACGATCATGATATAGATATTTAACTTGAAAAAAAAAACTGAACGAGTTTTTATTTTTATTTATTTTTGAATTATACTCTATATGAATAATAAATTAAATTTATAACATCAAAGAAGAAAAAAATACAGACATATTGTAATATATAAATAAATATGCTGTGTGAGGTGCTAGAGTACTACTCAATATTATGAACATGAACGTTTTTAATGCAAACATATGGTACTACAAATATTCAGAATAGTAATATGAGGAAGGATGAATGTACTTTCATATTTTAAAAAAAATCAAAAATAACTATATTATATTTTATATTTATGTACGTATACTTGCATGGAAATATTACACGTATGTTTGTACTTAAATTTTATCACTATACATAAGTGCATAAATACATATTCTATTCATTCGTGAAATATGTATATGTACATTTTATTTAGTCATCCAAGTCAATGACGCCGATGATGATATCATTTTTATCCTCCTATAACTAAGTACTTCATAAAATGAATATATACAGAATAGATGGATTCATTTCATATAGTGTGATGTGATGATGATGAAGATGATGATTATGAGAAAATCATGAAAGATTTTCAAAAACAACAAAAAAAAATTATTTTCTTTTATTTTATATTTTAATACATATTTATGTTTTTCAAATTACCACACACACACACACACACACTTATTTATATTTAAAACATAAATAATAATTTTCTGCATACCAAAATATTTTACTTATCCTGCACAACGCGTATTTTAGATAAAATATATTTATGGACATATAATACAACATATGAAATAAAATTATTATATTTATATAAATGTATCCACATATTCACATACAGTGACTCACATAAATAATCGCTTAACTGAATACCTAATTTGAAATATTTTTTAATTCAAGTATCTATACCTGCACACCCAGGCTGGGTTTACCGTATAACACATACTGTAGAAGCTGCAGGGACAATTCAGAGAAAGAAGTTCTCTTACATTATCTTTGCAGGTATCCAGCACAAGCTAAAACCAGACTAAGAGCTTTTGGTGAGTCTTTCCTCGACGACCTTGCGGAGGTAGCCAATCTAGGAGTAGATATAGTCTGATTTACTATCTGAATAAGACGAAATGGCTATAGTCTAGATGAAACAACCAACACCTACGAGCTTGTGGTAACAAAACGGAACACAAAGTCTGTTTAATTTAGTCTGTTTCTGGGAACTGAAACGGACTGCCACTGCAACCAACCAACCAACCTATACCTACCTACACATAAAAATTACGCATAGTTAGGTACCTAATTGTACCTCATCATTAACTCAGGTAAATAGCTTGCATCCTATAGACTTCGACCGCATACAACTTCAATAAAATAATTTAAAGATTTGAAAAAATGTTTTACTGTCACTTTTATATTTTTATAATATTTGTAAATTAATCATAAAATTTTCATTTAACCATCTTCGAAAATAGTTGTTATAAACCATCAAAAAGAAGCCAAAGACACTCTCAACTCAACAACCTCTTCTTCATGTCTGCGAAGTTTCTTCAAGATCGATCCAACCGTTTCGACAGACAGACAGACAGACACTATACAATTTTATAGATAATGTGGTGGCACTATACATATTTTATTAAAATATCAAAAAGAAATTGAAACAATTTATTTCATAAAAAAAAAATTCTACGTTTTAAAACGAACACAAATCAGAATTATCTACATAGTTATTACAGGAAAAAAAAAATTTTTTTAATTACCCAATCGTCCAAATATTTATGAGAGCCACTGTATATCCGTGTACAATCATAATATACCAATAATACTGAATGTATATGATATTAATTCGTTTTTACATGCTAAGTGTTACATTAAGTATTAACATTAATATGTTTTCATTATTACGGTCATTTAAGTTTCTCACATATATGTACTTACATATGTATGTATATATGATATTGTGTATATATACCTATTTATGTATACATGTGCTCATTAAAATTTTGTGTTTGAAAAAAACAAAACAGATGAAAAAAAATAAGGATAATATACGAGTAATTATAATGTAGATTTTTAGGAATATTCAGATTATAAAATTTAATTAATTATTATTAAATTTAAATTAGATATGAAATAATTTAATTTTTAATAAAAGATGAATACATATATGTATGTGTATGGGTATGAAGATATAGTATATACATTAACGTTATTATATGAATTAAAAATGTGTTTGATATTAAATACATTTGCATTAGATTTACGTACACTTAAAAATATGGTATGTATGTAGAATGTACTTTGTGTATGTAAAAAGTATGAAAAATAAAAATAAATTTTATTACGTGAATCTTCTGAAACGAAAAACTTCTGATCTTAAAAAAAATGTATGTATCTGCAAGTTTTATAAATTAAATCTTCTCTCGAAATTATAAGCTTCAATATTAATTAACTATTCTTACTACTGGTGATATTGGGCAACATCATTAGCTTCAGCTAAACTAAAGAATTATGATGAATCTTAAATTTTTAATTCAATAAAATATATTTAGACATAATCGTAGTAAAAACTTTCATATTTGACTAATCTCCAGTGCCAATATGTTCAAATTATGTGGAGATCAATGTTATAAAGCAAAACGAATAATAATGTACACTCTGGGTCTGGATACTGGATGACAGAAAATGATATGGTAGAGACCCACTGGAAACGATGGTTAGAGAACGTATAGAAAGTAGTTTAAAAAATCAAAGTGAAAAACAATGAACAGATCAAGGTGGATGCTATAATCTTGGAACAAACCAAATCCCACCGAGGAGTATGAATCAAATTATGATGATAAGATGAGATTATTGTTAACACAAAGTGTCAGAGTAATTGATTCTGTTTAATACATTCGTGTGTACATATAATCACATGTCTGCGAATCATAATCAAATTCTTCACTAAAAATCTCTACCCACTTAATATTATAGCTATAGTTAATAATTTATAATATGTAGATGAAAAATTACATTTTTCAATGTGTATACATATATACATATTTTACAACATTAAGGACAATTTATTTCATGTGCTGTATACTTCAGTACATAAATGCATACATTTAGTCCTCAAAAAATGAATATGATAATTACATTTCACTAATATTATCAAACATAAATCATGAACACAACCAATAATTAACATCGTAAACAATAACGAAATAATATTCATGTAGGCACTCTATAATATAGTATAATAATTATAATTGTATACATACACATACATATCATATATACATACATATTACAATATATTACTATCAACTAGCTAACTATATAATATTACATAAATTATTTTTTAGTATATTTATTCGATTTAATTGTCACTATATATTTATTATTTATTATTGCCTTGAAATCTATATACGGTATGTACTCGTATACAGTTTATATACATATATGTATACGTTTCTATGTGTATTTTTCTTATTTTTAGTAGCTTACAATTAATTTACGAATATACAGTGGATATCAAAAGTATTTGTGCACCTTCAAATCTTACAAAATGCACTCTCTTCCTAATAAACTCTTGTCAAGTAAAGTAGTAGAAAAGTTTATTATTTTTCAAATAAAATATGTACGAACATAATTGATTTCACATTGTCAATTGTTAAATCAGTCGTGAAAAAAAAATTGATATCAAAAATCATCTAATAGATATTCATCTTTAATACATTGTGAACGAGGAAAGATAGAGTCATCAATTAAATTGCATATAAAAGAGATCAAATTTGCTTCCTTAATATTATTATCATCAAAATCGAAAAAAGAGTTTCTATATAAGAAGAGACTTTTGTAAAAATTACCGAAAAAAATTGTATAAAAATTATATGGTTGTATGTACTTGAACACTTTTTGACTCCTAATTTTGGGACTTGCTTCAATAATAATTCTTCTATATAAATTGAGAATGAACAAGAATATGAAAATGAAATTCCGGAATAATATTAAAAACATAACATGAGTTTCATTTGAGAAAAACCTGAGAAAAAATGTTCATTTGATTTTGACTGACTGGTATTCAAAGTTTAAATTTGAAGGTTATACAAAGACTTTTGATGTCCACTGTACTTATAAGAGCGTTTATACATATATGTATGATATTTACTGTAAACTATACAATTCTTTACCATATATAATTGACAAATGGACATACATATATGTGTACATAATATATCTATAGCTATATGTGATTGTTTTTTTGTTTGTCAAAAGTGAAAATGAAAATAAATAGATTTTTATACAAACATTTTTTTTTCTCCTGCCAATGTATGAAAATTGTTTTTATTTTTTTTGCTGTTATTCTCTGTTTTATTTTTTATATACATAGCTATACAATATACATAAGTTTTTATTTATTTTTATTTATATTTATTAGCTATGCTATATCTTATGGTTATTGCAATAAGCTATCACTTATTACATGTGCTTGAACTTAAACGACATGTACATATGTACATAGTGTACATTTATGTGCATACATATTATATGATTTATAACAACTGAATAAACAAACTTATGAAAGAAAACAAAAAAAAAAAAAACATAACAAAATAAACATTAACAACAGCAACATTAGCCATATGATTTATATACAACATAACATACAAATACTTACAACACAATTTACTACATGTGTACCTACTACCTACATATGTATGTACATGTACAGTATACACATTATGTGAGTAAATGAATGAATAAAAAAAAAATTGAAACAAACAAAATAAAATAAATAAAAGAGTGAGTTAATTTTGATTATAGAAAAAATATTATTAATAGATATGTATGTATTTAGAAAAGATTAACTTTCAGTTGATACAATATCAATGACCACGAGTATCTACATTGCATAAATATAATATCTACACAAGGTACACACATCTCCGTACATAAGTATGTACATTAATGTAGATACAATGATACACATTTACATGCATTACATATGGTTTATATATACGAGCACATAGTATATTTAAATATCTAAATATGTATATGCATAATATAGGTAATTGAAAATCAAATTTGGTAACATCTGTTTATTTTTATTTAAAAAAAAAAATAAACAAAAATAAAATTAGAAAAAATAAAAAAAAAAACAATAATGAAAAAGTAAAACTAGGTGAATCACTAATATACTCACATATTATACATAACTCATGTGTGTCTCGTATGCTTGCATATATGTACATAATGTACATATGTATTTACAAAATAATAAGATTCTATAATAGGTATACACATTAGAAATGATAATTATTATTATGCTGATGATATGACGATATCACATTTTTTTTGTTTTATTCAAAGTAAAATGAATTTGTAATAATGAATATTTTTGTTATTAGAGTGTTATAAATATCCAAAAGTTAAAAAGTATAGATAGACATTACATCTACATATTATATAGGTATTATGTACAACTACGATGAATCTAATAATCAATCAAAGATATCGAAATAAAAATGAAGGAGAGGCCTCTTCATCGAACGAATCGTATTCAAAAATCAATCAAATACTGAAAAAATAAAAAATAAAATAAACAAATTCAAATTAAAACGATTATATGTGAATAAAAACAGTATTTAATCAAATAAGAAGCATACATTATTATCAAATTTTATGTGTAATCACAGAATCACAATGTTGACTGCGGAATCATATATACAAAATAAATATATTACAGGTACAGGGTGTAGTCTATTTATACATTTATTATGTGATAGTTTGTTGGACTTTTTAATTGAAATATAAAAATATACCCCTAAATGGTTGAAATATTTCAGAAAATGCAAACATGTTGATCCTTGTGTTTTACGTTTTGGATTTCCAATGGATCGAGCAAAGAAACCGCTTAAAAATTTCTACAGTAGGTACATAATGTATTTTGTCGATCGTCTTCGTCTACAACTTTAAAAATTTTAAATTGAATTTGTGTGATACATTTCGTATCGTTTTCTTAAAAATTGCTATTGTGACATTTGTGACAGTCGAAACGTTCCAAATTCAACACGATTCTCATCTTCTATTCAGCATTTTGTTCAAATTTTTCTCTTTCTGAGTTTTTTTTTAATAGGAATTTTTTTTATTTAAAGCCTATACTACTTATGTATATTTGTGTATATGTATTAATATTAAATTAATTTTATTAAAAAAAAAAAAAACGATGAAGATAGATAACTAATAGGAATTTAATATCGTTTCGTTTCATTGTTCTATCGTCTATCGTTTGAAGGCCCCATACCAGAATGAATCCTCCTAAATAAGAGTATCGTTTCTATATTTTTATTGTTTACTCTTTACTGACATATTTTTCTAATGTTGGCTGCAATAAATTTTTTGGTTTTACATCAACACATTTTTGCTACTGCTGCTGGTTGCTGTCATTTATATTCTGCTTTGATTATGTTTTACACTCAATAACTGATAATATACTATAAATATAAATAAGTCAGTACTCAGTAGTTAAATTGTATTTATTTGATTTTTAATTTTTAATACAACAATGAAAGAAAAAATTAAATTCAATGTATATAAATAGTTACTGTCATATAGAACAAAGAATATAATATGTAGTCCTGTGTTTATGACATGTTATGTATTTTCAAAACATTATGGCTGGTATTCACCAACATAGATTATCTTCTATCTGAGATAAAGTGTATTCATCAAACTGGATAAAACACTACTCGGATATTTTTAAGACAACCTCGGAGTGGTATTATAAATATCGTTCGAACATAACCTTGTTATTAACAGCAACAGAACAAATAAAGATAATGCAGTTGTACTGTATTATCATCTTTGCATATAATTATCACATCACAGAACCTTTTTTTCATTTTGTAATATAAAAATACAATCAGCTGATATGTTTGACAAACATGCTCGACCCGAAAACGAAATTCGAAAACAAATTTTATCTAATGAATAAGCTGAAATTGTATGCGGCTAAAATATATCCGACGGATATATCCATGTTGGTGAATACCACCCTAACACTTGTTGTATAGCTAACATTTTTGAATTTATCTGAATCAATACTTGTTGCATATCAGTTCAAACCTAACATATTCTATACTATTCTATAATAAAATCGTTATATAAATCTATACAAAATGAGCTTCTTTTCTTAGTGATTTTTTAAATGATGTATAATTAATAGAAAAATCTTGGAAAATTATTTCGATAACAAATCAGACGTTAGTACAGAACCGACTATAAAAATTTCGCTACAACAGTAAGTTAAAGAGTTTAGCAAAATTTATACTTGCTACATACATACATAAATCATTTTTGATCACATTATGCATGTACACACGTAACACCCTTTATACATACGTATGTATGTACATACAAGTATTTGAACAAAAACAAAAAATACGCATAAATATATGAATACAAAACACAAAAAAAAATATATATAAAATTAGAATATAAATAAATAAAATTAAATAAAAATAATAAAATTTAGGTCGATATTTTGTGCTTAAATTCACGCTGAAATTGAAATGATTTTAGTGTTTATTCAATTTTCATGTTTTCATTATTTTTTTTTTATTTTTTTCAATTTTCTCTAAAAAAAAAATGTTTTCTTGTAATACAAAAACTAATCATAAAACATATATACATACATAAACATACACTAAAAGTAAAAAGAATTTATACATTTGGGTAAAGTATATATATATATATATGTACGTGTAAATAAACTATATAGTGTGTACGTTTATATATATTTTTGTATGTATGTGTGTATATATATAATTTATGTAGGTACTAAATACCCACATTTTTTATTTTATTAAAAGCATAAAAAAATAAGTTCATATACATTTAATTCATTTGTCTGTTACTATTATTGTACTGATAGGTATAGTATAATGATGTATTATATTCCAAAGATACAATATGTGCGACCATATATGTATGTATAAAGTTGTAAGTATAAATTTGTAGGTACATATTATGGTACCTACACCTATTAGAGCTCTAGGATGAAAAAAAAAAAAAAATGACATGAAATGAAACGAAATAATGAATGTATGAAAGTATGTACATACATATATAATTTTTGAATTAGAATAATGCACAATTGTATAAAATAATCGAACAGAAATAGGTACCTACATATGTACTATGTACATGATTAACATATATATATGTACACGTAATGTGTAAGTAGTGACTACATTTTCATGAAAAGAAAAAAAAAATGTATTATATGTAATCACAATTAAAATAAAAACAATAAAATAAAATTACATATTTCATTGAATATTTGTCTCATCTCAATTTAAATGTACTACATATGTATATAATAATCGTAACAACCATTTATCTAGGTGCGGTAAATAAAGAATTTTTATATTAATTACATACATATCATATAGGTAATGCACATATGTATATTTATTAGATAGATACATATGTATATGTATAAACAATGTATATTAATATATGTACAAGAAGGTAAATACATACATACATATGTATGTGCATAATGTACGAATTTACATAGAAATTATAGTACATTACATACACTGAGGGTATTCACGATTATAGGTGTATCTACTTGATTGCATCGTTGTGTTATTAATATTGATAAAAGTGTTAAAAAGCAATAACCCAGCAAACATTTGGCAATAGTATACGAGGATGCAATAAAAGGGCAATAGTTTACAACGATAAATGGGCAATAATTAGGCAATAATTTGGGTTATATACGAGTAAGCGATAAAAGCGCAACATAATAAGCCATTGAGCAAGCGACATTAAAATATTGCTTTCTTATTAATATTCTTTCTTTTTCTATTAGAATGCAATCGTACAAAGCAATTAGAGTGCACGTCAACCTTTTTCCAAGCACATCGTATGGCATTCTACTAGAAAATCCATATTTTGGCAATAGGCGAGACTTGCCCCTACGATAATGTTTCGCTATTGCTTTCTTATCGCAATGTTTGCTGGGAACCTACTTATGTCCAATGAGCATGTCAACGTCAGTCACACTGTTACCATCAAAATAGAACACACAATACAATATAATGTATATCATATATGTATATACGTCCAATGGACTGTAGTTGACATATTCAACAATAAATTTAATATTATTTGAAATTTGTACATTGATATGGTGATGGTTAGATGACAGTGACATTAGCAATAAAACAAAAATATTTAAATTTTAAGATTTATTTTATATCAAAAACTGTCAATAGTAAAGGTTAATTTATGTACAAATCTTAGTTCATTCTCAGTACCTTCCGTTTAGTATGTCAGTCAAATTTATTCACAACACATATCTGATGTGAAATGAACACAAAACTATAAGCAAGAAATTATGGTTTCTTTTTTCTTTAATTTACAAATTTGAGACAATTCACTTTTGATAGTATGCGCAGCGGTTATGAAAGGTAAACAAACTGAATCTGAAACAAATTTTCTATTTACACTCATGTCAGTTCAATTTCCATTCAGTTACGATAAACGATACTGTCAACCGTCAGTCATTTGCAAAAAAAAAAAAAAAAAAATGGTTGCCGACGATATTTGAAATCTGAAAGTTCGAAACTGTAACTATGGCTAGTTCTGGAACTGAGACTGAACGGATATGATGTGTCAATAGTTTAATGTGAAATGCATTAAATATGTAATGTAAAATATCTGAAACAAATCGAAGACTGAATTGAAATGTGTATAAATCGACCTTAAATTTATTAAAATGTGTGACTAAAATTGAATTCAAAAATATAATTTTACAATATCTTTTCTATATATATATTACGAGATCATATACGAGTATATGTATATACACTTAATTGTGAATATCCTCACTATGTATGTTTATTAAATTTCTCTATATATGTATATATTTATATATAAATATATAAATCTTTTGCACTACATATTTGCAAATCAAAAGAATACATATAGTATGTAGTTATGTATAAGCAGTATAAGGTATACATAAATCTGTGAATAATTGAAATTAAGATAATAAAACAATGGCATGTAATTTAGATTATTCGCAGATACTATACAATACACAATTATAATATATAAAACTGGTAAATATGTGTATGTTGTATACGTATGTGATCCAAATGGATGTTATGATAGATAGATGTACATTATACATATATCAACACATATTTTATACCTATATTATGAACGATAAATGATATAATTGAATAAGATAATAATAATGAAATAAAATAACTGCTACTCCTACATTATATTTCTTTGTATACTATAGGTACACACGATAGATAAATAATATAAGGAATGTATTATATTATGATGAACCATATATTCATTTATGTGTACATTTATGTATAATTTTTCAATTTTATATAGATTAATATATACATACGTGGGTAATTCAAAAAATTCCCGGAATAATTGCGTCATTCAGTAAGTAACTAGCATGCCAACAGTCAAGAAGTTTGGTTATATTTTGAGTGTTTTGAAAGCGTAACTGCTGTATATAAAAAAAAAGTACATAATTCATTTGTTTTTATTTAAAAGGATACAGATACCTGAAAAATTAGGTATTATTAAAACATATAATGTAAAGCGTTGGCACAAAGAACACATTGAAAGACGTGCTGAACTTTCACTAAGTTTTTGAACTATAGTACAATTCAAATCCTGAAGACTTTTCGCACCGTATAGTGACTAGTGGTGATGAAACTTGGTGGTTTATACGTAGAAAAATAAATCCATAAAAATCAACAACTAGTTTAGATATTATTTCATTTTTCCGGGCATTTTTTGAATTACCCTCGTATATATAATATCACATAATATGTAGCATATATAGCTGTACTGTTGACACTTAAAAAACATACGACAAAATAGTGGAATAAAATACAAAATATAGGATATATATACTGCCGTTGTTAGGTAGAAAGTCGTATCTGACATATTTAGGTAATTTTAAGTTATTGAGCTTTTTATATTTTGTTTTATGTCATAAAGGAGGATAAATTTAGATAAATAAGAAAATTATTATTTGTAAAGGGTATATAATCGGGAATCTTTGTCCAAAAAATTAATTTCATGTTTTATTTAGAAATGTGTAATTTGTGTGATTTGACACATACGATCTGTTATCATATCTGTAAAAGTCAAATATCTGTATTTAGAGCATGTATAGTATCAAGGCAGAAAGTCGTAAGTACAATCTCAGATGATACGACCTTTTACATTAGGATAAGCCAGATTTGGCCAGATACGACTTTTTAATTTGAAAAATGTAAGATTTTCTATATTAGATACGATATTTGAAGTGGCGAAAAAGTGCCTTAATGTTTATTTACAACTTTCTAACTTAGATAATAGATGCATTATTGGTCTAAGATAAAGATTTTACATTTAACTAATTTTTTGAAATTTTATTTATTTTATATTCGTCCTGTTTTTCTTTATAAAAATTCTAATTTTTTCTTAGTTTTTTTTTTTTATTTTATTTTTTATTTTTGTCTTATTTTAAATGGATAAGTATTTAATGATGTGAATATAATGATGATAACCCTTATAAGCAAAAAGTATAAAATAGAAAAAATGAAAACAATAACAAAAAAACAAAATACATTTAAATATACTACTTTAGATATTCTTGCATGTGTGTAGTAGTACTCGTGTGTACATATACATATATGTACCTATGTATTTTCAACCCCAATTCGTTTTTCTTTCGGTTTATAAAATATGTTCATGATGTTATTCTTAAACTAAATACACTAAACACATACATATATACCTATACAAGTACAGTCAAATTCCTCTAAGTCGAAATTCCTGTAATTCGAATTTTCCTCTATCTCGAATTTTACAGACATTTTTTTGCGTTCCCTTGAAATTTTCATAGTTAAATCATCCTCTAAGTCGAAATTCCTCTAAGTCAAATATTCCTCTAACTCAACATTTTTGTCAAGTTTTTGTCGATCTTTAAATTCCCCTCGAATTTAAACATGAAACAGTGCTTTAAATTTCTATACATACATACATATTTGGATACATTTATTTCTAGTTAGCTCAACACTTGTTCTATGATGCAAAACATGATTATTCATGTTCACTTTTGTTTGGCTTGTGTATATACAATATGCAAAAATTACAATGAAGAATCAATATCTGTTTGTTTGCGAATTCTGTAATGCAAAACATGATCTTTCTGATTTAGAAAATGCCATTCAAATATTACAGAATGCTATTGAAATGACTTCTGGTGTTCCTGATGAGGTGCATGTGAGCTTGTATAAATTAGAAACCTTTTTTAAGCAAAAAAATGTAAATTTTCAATCAAAAATAACTGATTTTTTCTCAAAATAAATTAAATAAATATGTACATATCTAAACATGTATGCCCACTGTTTTTTTTCATATACATACATATTTTTCAAAAAAAAAAAAAACATTTTTTATTTATGCCATTTTTGTAAAAATTTATCTAATAAATTGTACGAATTTTATTTATTGATTTAATCCAACTAAAATCATTGTTTTTTTGTCAATTTCTCTAACTCAAAATTCTTCTAAAATCCCTTTAACTCGAAGTAATTTTGATGGCAGTTGACGATTCGAGTTAGAGGAATTTGACTGTATATAATATGAAAATGTTGAAATGCTGATGGTTTATTTTTATTCTTATCCGCTTTTATTTTTGTCACATTCTTTATGCAAATACCATGAGCAACTATTATTTAAATGCATTTGTGTGTATGTATGGTACATTCCATATTATAATATGTATGTACATATATGTACATATATGTACACATTCTCTTGTATATATAAAAACGACCACGTTGTTGCTTCAGCCAACATACATTATCTTATCTTATTTAAAAATAATTTAACATATACCAGAATAGACACCCAAAACACAGTAGAGAAATGCATATTGCATATACTACATATGATGCATTTGAACGAACGAACTATAATAAGTATGTACATATGCAATGCATACATACATATGTATATACAACATATGTACTCGCATAATAACTGTGTACGTAAATAAATGTATAATTTCATCCATGATCCAAAAAATAAAAATAAATTAAAAAATACTCCAACAAAGCAAAAAGAAGACATACAATTATTATTATTCCATATGGTATTTATATACATACTTATGTACATTTACATATAAAACTCGTATAAATGTGCATACGATGTGCATATAAACATACATATAAAACGCATCATATATGCATACTCTTATACTTATTTCTATATATGTGTATGTATGTAAATTGAAGTAAAGCAAAACTATAAATAATGCTATATAGAGTTTGTTTGCATTCTTGACAAGGGGTCAGAGACCACCACCATCATCACCATCACCACCAACAGTGTTCTCTGTACGTGTACGTATCAGCACCACCAGCACCAAGCACCACCAGCACCAAGCACCACCAGCACCAAGCACCACCACTACCATTACCACTACTACTGCAACTGCTTTCATCATCATGTATAAATGTGGTGGTTGGTTGTTTGGTTGGCTGGTTGAATGGATAACTTTGACTAACTAAAAGATGATGTAGATATTATTATGATGATCAGATGATGACGATGCTGATGCTGATGATATCAAATTTATATGTAGACATAGGTATAGCCTATAGTGATTAGTTTAAATGCACAAATAAGTGTATATTGCATATACCAGATCAGACACAGCAACTTATAAAACCAATGGGATACATTAACACCAACCAAACACTCTTCTATACTTTGTATGTACACACAATATTATTACTCTTCGCTTCTTCGATTGGATATATATATGAATAGATAGATAAATAGATGAATGGATGGATGGATGGATAGATTATGGATGAAGCATAAATGATACAAATACACTTAACATTTCAACAACAACAACAAAAACGAAAAAATAAAAATAAAAAAAACTAAAATAAAAGACCTAAAAGAAAAATTATACGATGATAATATCATAAAGGTGAGCTAAAAACAGATGTTCGTATTGCATGATAAAATCTAGAGTACATCTACATATTTTGTTAGTTAGTATGCATACATATATGGATTAAATTTATAAGTTTTCTATACTGCATAAAATACTGCCATAACAATAATAATATACCAACAACAACTACAATAACTACTATTACGGTAGCCAGTAACATACGAACATACACACATAGATAAACGTGTATAAATGTAGGAAACATACAGAAAAAAGAAAGAATATTTTCAGTGTACTGTACATCAGTAGCTCCAATCTCCAAAATTTATATGAAATCTAATCGTATAACGTATTCCTTTCCTAGATGTACATATACTAGTATATGTATAACGTCCATTGAACAGAAAAACATGTACATAGATATTTTGGTTATACATATACAAAAATGTGAGTGTGTTACATATTTTGATTAGTCATCAGTTAACAGATTTCATTAATTAAATATTGGATATGTAGCAATAATCCAGGTAGGTACCGATACATACAATACCTACAGGCACATATACAATACATACATATACGAACAAGTATAATAGATGAATGTAATTTCGATTTAACCTCGTCACCTCGTCTTGGTCTGGTCTGATCTGATCTGGTGCTGGTCTGGTCTCTTTTATTAAAACTTTTATATAAAAATGTATGTATACAACGGTCAGTATAATAAGTAGTTTAAAAAGAAGACAAAGAAACAAAATAATAATAAATGAGCACAAAAATATACGTATACTAATATGTATGTAGGTACCTACAAAAACAAAAAAAAAAATGAAGAATTATGGTAAACGAAAACGAATTCACTAAAGAAATACATCATACAGAAAGATCTAAATTTAATTCGGGCGTCGTAATGATGATTATAATGTTAACGTTGAAGATCTGTAATAATGACTGTATAAATGTATATGTCAAGTGAAGCGAAAACTACAAGCTTTTTAATAGTTTTCTTCTTCTTTTTGTTTTCCTTAATATATTCGCATTTTTTTTTTTTTAAATATCCTTTCTTTTTAAGTTTCGTTCAATATACACTTATATAATGTGCATAATAGCATCGTCATCATCATCATCATCATCTTACTACATCTCATCGTCATCATCATCCTCCCTCGTACCTATATTATTTCTTTTTCCAATAGTTTTCATTATAATATACTGTATGTATGTACAAAAAGTTTACAATAGCAACAACAACAAATCTGACGCCATTTTATACTAACTTCCGCCCCCATTTTTTTAATATTTTCGTTTTTTTTTTCATTTTTGCCTTTAAAAAAAAAAAGGAAAAGGATGGGATAGTAATCAACGACAACAGCAGCAACAACAACAGAAATAGCGGCAACAGCAGCAGCAGCAGTAACAACACAAAAGTAACTTCCGAATGTGGCTCTGGCTCTAGTAGTGTATATATTTTCATCAAAATATATATAAAATGTAAGTGTTTACTTTACGTATATATTCGTATTTATGTATGTATGTATGTAGTACTACTTATTTTTGGTGTATGCGTATTACATTTTAAATAGCGTAGTTAAACGTAACTCTCTTCTCTATACATATATACTTACTATGTAAACTACACAATATTCGTGATTTTAATTATTTCGTTCAGGGTGATGATGATGATGATGGCGATATGGCGGCCGATGAACATTTTTCTCTATAATACTCGTATATATAAGTATGTATATAAATAAATACATATTACAATTGTAAGCAAAAAATTAAAAAAAAAAAATAAATAAATAAAAGAAAATCCAACAAAATTACCTAATCCTCTCCCTCCGAAATAAAATTTCAAATATTGCTCACGTCTACCTTCTATCACTATCTATCGTGATTTTCCTATAGCGACACAACACATTCCTCACATAATATCTACTAACGTATATATGCATAATGTACATATATTGGATTCAATGTACTCCATAAATACAATTACAGGAAAATGGTAATCAAAATTTACGAAGTAAGGATTTCAAAATGATGATATCAAAAAAGCAGGAAAAATATCTAAGTGATTTACTTACTTTTTTGAGAAGATTATTTACAAAAATGTTTTAAATGCAGTTATCTATGCATGTATACATTTTATATACCATCTCTACCTATAGATATACATACATACTCTCGTATATGTAGTACTTCTGTACAAATATTTAACAACAGTCGAATGATAGATAATTTTGATCAAATTTCAAATTAAATAAAAGGCGTTAAAAGAAAATGAAATTCCGCCTAATTATAATTTTCATCATTATTAATGTTATTCGTATTTTCCTTTTTCTTTCTTTTTGTTTATTTTTTTTTTTGCTTTTTGCTTTTTGTTTTATAAGAACCGAAAAAATAAATAAATAAAAAGAGAGCAAAATGGTAATTAAATAAAATGCAAAACTTTCAATAATAATAATTATTTACGTTTCGCGTACGTCTACTCTCGTATACGAGTATTTACATTTTTTTTTTTTTTTTGTAAATAGTAAAAATAATATTTACGATACGAGTGTATATAATATGTACAGAGTAGTATAGTATAGTAAAAGTAGAGTAGACTTGTATATTGTCGTCGTCATAATTCATTTTATGCAAATATAAACAATTTCATCGTGTCATTTGATGCTTTCATTTAATATAGTATTAGTAGTTAGTCGGTAGTAACTAGTAGGTTAGGTTAGGTAGTACCACTACCACTACTGCTATATTAGCTACCAGCAATAATAATTAATGTATAATAAAAATAATAAATATAATTCTGGTTTGAGCTACTTTTATACACGTACTGGTACTATAATAAATATATGTATATATGTATATAATTATGCCATCATCACCATCATCACCATTACACCACCATCATCAGGTAACAAAATTTAAATATTTTTAAATAAAATAAATTTAATTAAAGCTACAGTACAATTATTTTTGTTTTATTATTATAATAATGTTATGTTATGATGGCTTTTTAATTTAATACCAATGCAAATGCTGCTGCTCTGCCTCTGCTATAGTGCTGATTATTGCTGATGCTGCTGGTACTACAACAGTACAACAGTCTCCATATTATACTCTTATGTATGGTATGTACATAATATATATACTTTGGTGCTACTGCTACTGCCATTGTTCCTGTTTAAATTAACATACGTTGGTTTCGTGTAATTTACTGCTGCTGTTGTTTATGTTTTTAAATATTATTTTTTGGCTGGAGTTCCGAAAAGGTGTTCCCTCTGATCCTCTTGAAATTTTGACCACAGATAGTCCTTGTGACGCAAAGCACAGAACTCTAATATTTTTTGTCGGAAAGCCCTCTATCGGTCACAATTCGCATTTAAAATTTTTTGTCAAAATTCTTATTTTAGCAATATGTCTGTAACGGTACATGATACAGGTATGTTTTACATCTCAAAAGATGCGTCTTAAGATGCTCTATATTCTGAAAAAAAGAAATTTTCAAAAGCTCCTAGTAGAAGGATAATAAAGGACATTTTGTGATTTTTGGCTATTTTCACATTTTTGACAATTTCTCAGAAAGGAGTAAGGATAATCGGTTCAAATTTTTTGCAAATAAAAAAGGACATCATGAGCAAGATTTTTCATTCATTACTTTGATCCTAATGAAAAAGGAAAATGTCCTACAGAGAAATAATTTTATTAATGCTGAATTTTGCAATTTTATGTTCGTGTGCACGTGTATGTATGTGAGTATGTGTATTTTTAGAAGTCAAATATATGATATTTTTTGTATGTGCGTATATATGCATGTGTATGTGCATTTGTAGAAGGTAAATCTAACAGTGTGTTCATTAAGTATTTTCTATACAGGCATACATATACACTACACGTATATCGGCAAATATGATAGAGTACGCTTGCGGGTTTGTGTGTGTATGCATTGTAGAAGGCAAATCTGGTAGTGTGTATGTAAATGTATGTGTGTGTGTATTTGTAGAAGGCAAATCTGATAGTGTGTGTGTGCATTTGTAGAAGGAAAATCTGGTAGTGTGTGTGCATTTGTAGAAGGAAAATCTTAAGTGTGTGTATGTAAGTGCATGTGTGTGTGTGCATCTGTTGAAGGCAAATCTGATAGTGTGTGTTTGTAAATGCATGTGTGTGTGTGCATTTGTAGAAGGAAAATTTGATAGTGTGTGTTTGTAAGTGCATGTGTGTGTGTGCATTTGTAGAAGGAAAATTTGATAGTGTGTGTATGCACTTGTAGAAGGAAAATCTGATAGTGTTTGCATGTAAGTGCATGTGTGTGTGTGCATTTGTAGAAAACAAATCTGATAGAAAATGCTTGATGCACAAATTATCAGATTTACCTTTTACAAATGCACATACGAGCACGCCTATACACAGGCACGCACGCACACACAACACAAACGCGCGCGCTTTTAGTATTTTCAGATTGTTTGTAGAGTATTATTCCAGTCATTGAAATAAATGTAATATAATATAAAATTATATCTAATAATAATAGTAATAAACAAACATGCACTTACATACACACACTATCAGATTTTCCTTCTACAAATGCACACACACATGCACTTACATACACACACTACCAGATTTTCCTTCTACAAATGCACACACACACATGCACTTACATACACACACTATCAGATTTTCCTTTTACATTTTAATAAAATTATTTCTCTGTAGGACATTTTCCTTTTTCATTAGGATCAAAGTAATGAATGAAAAATCTTGCTCATGATGTCCTTTTTGATTTGCAAAAAATTTGAACCGATTATCCTTACTCCTTTCTGAGAAATTGTCAAAAATGTGAAAATAGCCAAAAATCACAAAATGTCCTTTATTATCCTTCTACTAGGAGCTTTTGAAAATTTCTTTTTTTCAGAATATAGAGCATCTTAAGACGCATCTTTTGAGATGTAAAACATACCTGTATCATGTACCGTTACAGACATATTGCTAAAATAAGAATTTTGACAAAAAATTTTAAATGCGAATTGTGACCGATAGAGGGCTTTCCGACAAAAAATATTCCGTGACTTTTCTGATATTGTCGAGTAGAATCTGTGGTCAATATTTCAAGAGGATCAGAGGGAACACCTTTTCGGAACTCCAGCCTATTTTTTTTTCTTTAATTTCAGCAGTTGCTATTGATTATGTTGCACTGTACATTTATACTGTACTATATAATATATGAGTAATACGTGGTAATACGTAATACTCTTTACGATCAAGCAAGTCTACTGTTGTTAACTTATTATTGCTTGCTGTAAACCTGTAAGCTTGTGTAAACAGTATTTAAACGTATACCTATAACTAGAGCTCTTTGAAGAATTAAAAAAAAAAATAAAAATAAAATAATATGAATATAAAAACGCTTACAAAACAAAACAATAAAATATAAAAATGAAAAAATCTTCATCATGAAGTGAAGTTGTATTTCGCATTTCGCTTTGACTGTTCTGTTATTTTATATACATTTTATGTTTTTTTTTTCTTCAAATTTTCATCATGTTAAAAACATTGTTGCTGTTTTTGTTGTTGTTGTTGTTGTGAATTTTTTTTTTTTCTGTAAGGATATCCATTAAAATACAAAAATGTATATAATGAATATACACATATATGTACGTATAGGTACGTACATAATATAATATGTTTGTGAATATAACGACAGTACAAAAATAAGAAAATTTTATTTAAAGATTGTTCACAGAAAAACAAGAAAACAAAAAGGAAAAATAATAATTCTTCAAAGTAGTGGAAGAGATGGAGGAAAATTAATAATAAAAAACAAAAAAACAAAAAAAAAAAATAAATAAATAAGAAAACGAAAAACGACAATAAAAAATTAGAAAAAAATTACCTACCTTACATACAGACAGCTAGCTATAAGAACAGCAACAAATTGTTTTGCAACTTACATGCATACGTATTTGTATACTATTATATGGTCTATGTCGTCTACATTTATGATAAACGTAACGTACGTATACATACAAATAATTGATATAAAATAAAACCACATAAAACTTATTACACTCACTGCATGTTATGTACATATAAATGTTTTTAAGTTTTTATAAGTATTTTAATATATATATTCTGTACATAAGTAAGTACATATGTATGTACGTACTGCAACAATATAATAAAAAAAAATGAGAAATGACAAAATAAAAGAAGGAAATGTGCATAATATAAAAAGAACTCTAAAAGTATTCACATATAGGATGGGATTGGAGGCAGGTGGAAGTGAATATTTGTAAACTTGTATACCTCCACATACGACATCCGTACGTACATATATTAGAACTCATACTTTTATGTATATAAATAAGAAAACAAATTTAACTATATACCATAATATTATTACGTTAACGTATTTATGATTTCGAAAATGACCAACAGTTGAGTTCAGATTAAATTTTCTGTATGTTTGTAAATTTAAGTAGTATTTCTTATATACATAATACATACATAATACCTACAGTATGTTTTTAAAATAAAATCCTTAAACGTTCACATTTTAGGTAGGTATATTCCTCAATAACATTACATTCAATCTAAAACTAAAACATTAACTAAAACAAAACGAAAATCAAAAATATAATTTGACTACAATTTCATTAAAAGTTAATTTCATCCAACTGATAATGATAATTAATTTTCAAACATATTTTTGATCCTTTCACAAAAATAAGGTAGGTAGGTAGGTTTTGTGAACTAAAATATCTCATTGAATCATCATCACCCTGTTATAAATTTACAAATTATACTTTTGGTGAGTTTCAAAACGCCTCAAAAATGTGTTGTGATACGGCATCAAAACAGTCGTGATGCAAAGTTTTAAAACAGCATTAATGCTTCGCATCGATATTGCAGTTTTACAACTTTGACGTTTTGAAACGAATTTGTTGCTTTGTTTTGATAACAAGAAAAATGGTTCACCTCCTGCAGTACATAATTTTAAAATTTAATTAATTCATTCTCTGCACTAAATCAAAAAAGGTGAAACAATTTTTTAATAAAATTAAACAATATCAGAATGGACATATTTTATAGCCATTTTCGAATGAGCAAAGTACATCTTCAGTGTAAGTATACTCGTATAATATAACATTCTCCATATTTTTGGAATTTGTCACTAGTATTAAAATACTACACATTAAAAATTCAATTTATCATCATAAAAGTACAAAATTTTTGTTTAAAACAGACTGTCCTTTGTTTCCATATAACAAAATTCATATAAAAATAAATCATTGAAATGATATTGAGAAAAAAATGTATTCAAATCTATTTTGCATCATAAAAATTCTGGATGCGTATAGATTGCTTGACAGATCCGTATCAGATGCATTCACAATGAGTTTTGAAACTGTAGACATTGTCATCGATTTAAATGTTATCGTTTTGAAACTGTTGATTATGCATCGAGGCGGTATTTAAATGTTTTGAAACTCACCCTTTCTTGATATGTGAATTATGATGTAAATAATGTGAATTATGATTATGACGATTATAATGATGATGACGATATCTTCTGAACGTGATCAAAGGCACAGAAATGATTTTCTCAAACATATTTATGTAGACATACCATAACCATTATCTCATAAAGTTGTATAAAATATCACGATTATTTCATTTGTGTTTTTTGTTTTTTAAATTTTTTTTTAAATTGATATAAAAATATGTAGTTAACCAAAATTAATGTCAATCAAAGCTGGTAAATAAAGTAATATATATATTATTATTTACATACTACTAGGTACATACATTATAAATTTAAATTATGAAAGGATATTAATTTGTAAATTCAAATTAATATAAAATATAATAAATATTTACATTTTTATTTATATATACATACCTTCCGTACATTCCTTCAGTGATTTTGTTACGTTTTATCGGTCGCCGTATTTTGCCACAATCGGCATTTCGTCTCTTCATTATTTTTGCGTTTATATTATTTATAAATTAATGTTATTTTTGTTTTTTTTTTTTTTTTCTTTCTTTTATACTTTATTATTTAATATAATATATATGATGTATATATGTGTGTATATATATTTGTTTTATTTATTTTCCTTTTTTTTTTATTTTTCAATTTATATTACCTATATGTGTGTAATTTTATTTATTTTAATTTATGTTTATACAATTTTTCTATAATGTTATATATTTTAAAAATGTGTTATTTTAATTAAAAAATTTTATTTATTTATTTATTTAATTATTATTATTATTATTATTATTATTATTATTACATTACCTTTTACACAGTTACATTTAAAAATAATGAATAAAATTACAGTGCTGGTTATTTATAATAATACAAATGAGAAGTCTATAAATAATACATAATATTAAATAGGTAATGCGACGTAATGCATATATTACCGAAGGAAGACAGACCAAGAGTTTAATCTAGATTTTAAATCGATATAACGACAACTAATCTAGATTGTTTGAATTTGAAAGCGAAATGAATTCTAGTTAAAATTTTAGTTTGAAAGTTTGAAATTTATTTTTAGTCCGATTAATTAGGAATTTATGTATGTATATATGTATGTTTGTAAAGTGTATTTAATTACTGCTTATTATTTAGTTTAGATCATCTGCTAAATATAATATTAGTATATACATATGTACCTACATTTACTAAATTCAGCATCTAAATAATATTCAATTCGTTCGTATTCTTTCTGTTAAGTTAATGTCATTAAATTTAGATTAAATCAAAAAAGAAACTGTCAGCAACATTAAATTAATATCCAGTCCAGATCCAGGTAACATATGGTCTATAAATTCTTAAACTAGGTATAAAGTTGATTTTAAGTTTTTTTAAAAAAAAAAAAAAGAAAAAGATTTTTGATTGCAAATTTTTATCAAATACGTATATACACATACGTATACATGCCTACATATATAAATATTCTATATAAAGATAAAGATAATTGTGGTAAATGTGGAAATTATAATAGCAAATTTATATAAGAAAAAAATGAAGTCAATATCATTCAAATTTGCATAAAAAGTATGGTCGTTTGCAATTTTTTTTTTTTTTTTTTTTTTTTGAATCTTGAACATTCGAAAATGAAGTAATTTTTTAACTATTAGGTATTCTTTAAATTGTACATGTGCATACATCAACATAAATTGTACATAAAGACGTATATATATGTATGTATAAGTATATTATAGTTTTTAGATATACCACCACACCACGATATTACCTATACCTATTATGTATTTAAATTTCTTGTGGTTATTTATATGCGAGATATATTTTCATTTTTATATAGATTAATTTTTACCACGAGATTATTTTTGAAAGATAAACCAATAACTGAAATAAAAAATATAGATACGACCACAAAATATGTACTGTATTTTTTGATTATAACACAATAATAAACTCGAACCGAATATGTGTTTGTTTGATATCATTATTGATATGACATTTAAGAATAGTTCAACTTTTTTTTTTTTTAAAAAAAAAGTATCGAAAATAAATTAAAAATGATTAAATAATACCAATAATACTGATTTTAGGTAGATGTATGTATACATTAATATATTTAGTGAATCCTGTTCAAAATAATGACATATGTATATGTACGTTATAAAATTATGTTTATTATTTTACCGATATGTATCTAAGTATGTTGCATATTTAATTATAACCAGCACTGTAAAATTATCTGCGAAAATGAAATAATTTTAAAATTATGTATTAATATATTTTTTTGGCTATCAGCAAGCAAGTTATATGTACATTTATGTATAATGTAGATAGAGATGTGTATGCATATATATATAGTATTATGAATGTGTATAAAAATATTCACATTTGTTTGTTTATATAAAAAATACTTTTCCAAATACAGTATGTATTTCAAGAACAATTAAAAAATGATTTTTAATTTTCTCTGAAAAATATTTGATTTTGTAAAAATTTAAAAATAAACAATTAATGGTATGAATTCAAAATTATTAAAATTATAATAACTTGAAAATAAAATATAAAAATTCAAATCATTATTAAAACAAAAAATTAAATTAAGAAACTGCAAAATATCAAAAGAAAATTTTAAATTTTGATTAAAAATAAAATCAATATTAAATGTGTTTTCTTTTTTTTTTGTTTTTGGTCTGGTAAATCAGTACGTATTTATCTCGATATGCTGTATACATGTTATGTATGTATCATATTTTGATGATTGAATTTATTTTTTTCTTTTTTTAATTTCATTCCTTTCAATTTATTCACTTTTTTTTTATGTGCAGTTCTCCTCAGTTACCATTACCATTCCTTCGTTTTTTTTTCTTTTATTTTAATTTGAATTTTATATTACATATTTTACTTTTTGCATTTAAATTTAATTTACCGATGATTTTTCCCGTTACGTTTTTCAAATATAGCCGATCTTTAAAAAAAAAAATTATATTATTTATTTTCTTTACCTTTCTTATGTTTATATATGCATATGCATGTATATGTATATATTTTGAATGCACGTACACATACCACTAACAACACAACAAAAAAATCTTTCCTTTTTTGTCTTTTTTACTTTTCCTTTTTTTTTTTTTACTTATTTTTAAATAGTGAATATACACGATAAATGAAATTTAAGAAAAACAAAAACAAAAAAAATAAATGCATACACACCCACACACAAAATACACTAAATAAGGAAAATTAAATCAAACTCAAAAAACAAAAAAAAAACTAGAAATTTCTCGGTTTCTTTTATTTATTACTTTTTAGTAAATATATTTTTCACTTTTTCAAAATTAAATTATCATCAGATTTCTTCTCGTAGACATATTTTTGTTTTCTTCGTTTTTTTTTTTGTACTTTTCTTCCTTTTTTTTTTTGCAGTTTTGCTTCCTTCGTGTATCTATTTTCTATGGACGAATTTATTCTATTATGATGATGATGAACACTATATATTCTGTTTAAAAACACTTTTTTATCAAAATTCTATTTTAAATTTTTCGTCTCTAATTTGTTTACACAAAAATTGAAATGCAAAAATTCTAATTAAAATATGAATTTATTTTTTTCTTTTTTTTCAAATTGCCCTTCCTTTTTTCCAAAAAAAAAAAAAAAAGATTTTCACAAATTTTCTGTACAAAAATATTTATCTCGTACGTCGCGCAACCTAAAATGCTGAAATTGAAAATTGAAATACCAAATATGAATTACGAAAATAATGACAATGAGTGAAGTGAAAATGTAAAAAAAAACTGAAAATGAAAACTGAATATTTTATGTCTCTTCTTTAGTCTCTTTTACTACTCTTCTTATACAAAAAAAAATAAATTCTTCTTCTTCGTTTTCTTGTTGTCGTCGAACATCTTCTTCTTGAACTTATTTATTTATATTTATTTTTATTCCTATTTGTCGTTGGTTTCATTCATCAGTTTCATATTCCAAATTTCAGTTTTCATTATTTCAGTATTCACAATAAGCACAGCATCATTCTGAATCAGGAATCAGTCAGCCAGAATGAAAATTATCAAAATTGAACTTGAAGGTAACGCAGTTCACACAATTCACAATAGTTTGATATTCTGAAAAATTTCCCATTTTAGTTTTTCTCCTCATATCATAATTTAAGAAGTTAATCAGAGGAAAAATGTGGTAAAATAGATGAAATGATATAGCAATATGTAGAAACATTCGATATGAAGTAGATCAATTAATTTAATTTGTAGGTGCATTGCATAATTTAATGGCCTATTGGTTTCATAAGTTCTTTTATAAATTGCCTTTTTATTAAGGATATGCGGTAGCCCTTATAGTTTAAACATTTTCTGAATCTTTCATTCCATTCAGTTGTACAACTTGTGAAATCAAAATGAAATGAAAAGAAAATGTCAAAAATTGCATTCAAAATTTGCACTTTTTAGTAATGCCATAATCATAAACAATTTAAATAAAAACTTTAAACAATCAATATGAAAACATGCAATGCAAATCTTCATTTATTTTTTAACTTTTCTTATTTCTTTATTTCTTTATTCCTTTATGCTTTTCTCTCATCACATCATCTTATATTTTTTTCTTTCTTTCCGGTTGTCAACCTTTCAACTGGTTTATCACGTTTATATATATACCGCGGCTATTTTAATTAAAATAGTGTATTTTTCCTTATTTAAATTAAATAAAATATATTTAAGATTAGAAAAATGTCTTTCGGCGATGTTAAAACACCAAAAGGACTGCAAGAATTAAACGACTTCCTTGCAGACCACAGTTATATTAGTGGGTAAGTAAGTGGTGAAGGATAATATATTCAAAATAATTAAGGTTATGTTGAATATCGGAATTCCGTAACACGTATATAGAATAATTTGAATATCCTTGTAGTATAAATTCATAATATATATTTCACATACATTTTCAGTTACACGCCTTCAAAAGCTGATCTATCTGTTTTCGAAACACTTGGTAAAGAACCAACTGGTAATGTTCCTCATGTACAAAGATGGTATCGACATATTTTATCATTTGATCAAAAAGAAAAATCTACATGGGGTGGACAACCAGTATCAGTAGCCGCTGGTAACAACACAAAAGTACAAGATGGAAAAGCTAATGGTAAACTAAACTAAAAAAAAATTCATTATAAAAATATTTAAATAATATAATTTTTATTGAAAATAGATGATGACGATGACGTCGACTTATTTGGTTCTGATGAAGAAGATTCTGAAGCAGCACGTATACGTGAGGAACGTTTAGCCGCATATGCCGAAAAAAAATCTAAGAAACCTGCCTTAATTGCAAAATCATCAATTATATTAGATGTTAAACCATGGGATGATGAAACCGATATGAAAGTCCTAGAAGAACAAGTACGTTCAGTTCAAATGGATGGCCTATTATGGGGTGCATCAAAACTTGTACCAGTCGGTTATGGTATTAATAAACTACAAATATGTTGCGTTATTGAAGATGATAAAGTTTCTATTGATTTATTAAGTGAAAAAATACAAGAATTCGAAGATCATGTACAATCAGTTGATATTGCTGCCTTCAATAAAATTTAAAAGAAATAATTATTTAAACAAAAAGGATAAAATAAATAACGCTAAAAATTAAAAAAAAAAATAAAATAAAGCGAATATTACTCATTATACTTCATGATTATATAAGCCAATAAATTTTTTTTTTTAATTTCAAAAAGAATAAAAACAAGTGTTTATAAAACGAAAATTGCATACATATTTTGAATTTTGATTTTTATTTTCATGCAAAAAATTTCTCAAAATGTCTGAACTTAATACAGGTACAGAACGATTTGCCCATGAATTTTTTATGTTTGTCTGTTCAAAAGAAATATGCAGGAAAATGGTACGTATTAAATTCATTTGATTTTTAATATTGTAATTGAAATAAAAATTTAGAAAAAAAAATTTTGGTCTTCCCATACCGGGAATCGAACCCGGGCCTCCTGGGTGAAAGCCAGGTATCCTAGCCACTAGACCATATGGGATGTTGATTAAATTACTCTCTATAGTATATAATAATTACTTCAAATTTTTTATTTTACTATTCTATTATCTGTTAATAGACGTTAGAAATCATTTCTCGCTCTTACACTTTTACTAATCAATTATCCTTAATTTTATTATTCATGCATTTAATGGCTCATCAATTTTAAAAATCATATGCATTGATTTCAATTGATTTCAAATATAGTTAGCAACCAATTAGCCCAATTAGTTATCAACAAATTAATTCTCTAGAAAAAGATAGGTACCCGCACAATCTCACTCTACTCACTCACTCTATCGTAAGTTTGATATGAGGATATTTAAATTTTCGATAGTTACGTTATATTTTTAGCTATATTAAAACCAACTAAAAAATTCTTAATTTAACCTGATTCATCTGTATAACGTAGAAAGCAATATTTAAGATATCATATTCATATTTTTCTTTATTAACATTTTTAACATTTTTTAGCTGAAATACATCTTCAGTTAAATCGCAAATTCTTGAAATCATCTTTTAAATCGGAATCAAATATCCCAATTCAAATTTATATATGATCCCTAACACTAATACATCTATAACTATAAACCTATAAACTTGTTTAGCATTAAACCAAGCCCAAAAAATAAAAATTTGTTCTTTCATAAGCAGCAACAGTTTTTCATCAGTAACTTATACATACTTACATACATTTATTTGAAAAAAAAACTAACGTAGATATACTTTTGTAAAAGTGTGACATCATTTCAATGTGGGGTTTTGCTATAAAAATCGAGATAAGAAAAATCACGAAAAATCATCAGTACTTCTTATGTAGAAAATGAATATTATGCGATCACAATAAAAAGAAAAAAAAGAAAAGAAAAAAAAAACCTGCTATTATCCCTACCCATTTAGTTTTAAAATCCCACTATCATTTCGCATGTACATACATATATGTATTTTATGGGAAATTTGTAAAAATATAAAGCTATGTAACTGGCTGTAGCCAAGAAATCATACTTAAAAAATCAATTTATATAAATTTAAAAGTCTAATCTTAAAAGTAGTTTTGAAATTATTATTATTATTATAAGTGCTGTTCGTTCAGTTTGTCGAACTCTTAATATTTTAAGTGATTTTTAAATCTGTTGAAAAAAAAAAATATTTAAATTTTTTAAAAAGAAAATTTAATATTTAAATAAAAAAAAAAATCGTTTAGTAAGGTACCTACACGTTAAATTTGATTTAAATCTAAAAAAAAAAAAAATAATAATAAATAAAATAAAAATGAGTTTAAAAATTGCATCAATTATCGCAGCTACTGCATTCGTATTTATTGGATGCATTTTATTTGTTAACGCTGATGTTTCACATTTACCATTAGGTTTGTATTGATTAATAATAATAATTTTAAATTAATTTCATATTAAAAGCAATTTATATATGTATATAGTGTTACAATTATTTAAATTCGGTTTTAATTTTATTAAAATAATTATTTAAGTATACGTAACAAAAAAAAAAAAAAATAATAATAAATTAATTAACGTTAAGCTAAAAGTTTATGAACAAAATAATACTATTGACACACTGCATAGATAAACTATGGTTATCTCAGTTTTCTGGTTTATCTTTGCGATAACCGACTTTCAGAACTCGGTTAAATTAACTGAGTTTCTAGAACTCAGTTATCTTGTTAACCAAGTTCAAACTCAGTTATCTTTGACGTTTGTGTTATTTTTTTTTTATATTATATTTAAGCAAACTGTCAAATCAAATCTCAGCTAACATGATGCTGACTAGATGAAATAGAATTAGTGCTTGAATTTATCTCGACAGGTGTCGTATATGAATACATAAACTAGTTCACCATAATTTAAATGTGTCACCCATACCACGTTATCGATAAACCATTTGAGATAACCAGGGTTTATCTCTGCAGTGTGTCAATAGTATAAAACCCAATTATGTAAACAATTGCAATTCTAAAGAAATAATCACCATTATTGACGGTTGTTGTTTAATTTTTAATTTTTATTAGATTATGAATTTTATATTAATTCATTTCTGTTATCACGTATTGAACCGTAGGTATAATTATCAATTTTTCATAAAACGAATACATAATTTCATATATAAAATCTTTTGAGATTGATTACATCATGACCTTATAAGTCATAAATATAGACACATGTGCCCCGAGTATATACTTAGCTATTTTTATATTTTTATTATTTAAGTATATACATACTCATACTCGTATTCTATTACGTTGTCTGTGATAATCATAAATATATAATATTTTGATGTTTTCTATTCTATTTATATAACTAATGAATATACATATTTAAAATACACAGTAGACATATATACTATATTCTAGAATATATTGTTGTAGAAGTAATCAAGGCTAAAAAATTTATAAAATTTATTTTATTTTATTACAATACATGTAAATATGTATGTACATGCATAATATACTTGTACTGGTACTATATACTCGTAATACCATTTAGAAAAATTAATCAATTTAATTAGAAATTTATCATTTTGTTTATATTACATTACACATTATTTATTATTATTGTTGATTACTGTTGATTACATAAAACGATTTTCAATAAAATATAAAACAATTTAATTCTACCTACCTATACTTATGTTACATTATGAACGAATATATACGACATATGGCTAATTCTAAAATTGGCAACATACAGTTTGAAGATAAAGAATCAGTTTCAGTTATAAACTCAATAGCATCCCATTAATTATTCAAACAGGGGGCTTAAATAGCTCGATGGTTGTGGTGTCGGTCAGTGTCGGTCTTGTGATCTTGAGATCACGGTTCGAATCCCAACCAACGTGCCACTCTCGCCCAAATCGATTATTAATTTCCCATCAGCAATGAAATTACTGATCGGCGGTGCCATAATGGACTGAGTATCCGCGTGCACTTAATATATGCTATATACGCATTGTATATGTATGTATGCATATTTGAAAAAAAAAAGAAAAATTATTCAAACTTTTTTGACGACTCCAAATTAGAAGTCCTTGTGAATAATTATCAAAAGTCTTTTATCAAAATTATCAAAAGAATAAAATCCGTTGACGACATACTCGAAGAAATTAAACCAAATTGACATTGTGATAAATTGGCATTCTAAACTTCTTCGAAGTTTCAAGCCGTAAATTCAAATGATTTTTATTAATTAGTTCCATATATACTCGTAGGTAATAAATTAAAATATTTCATTCACTAGTTTAAAAAAATTGTAATTTTATAGATTTTAAATTGAATTTACAAAACTTTTGGCGAATGGCGACATACTGTAAAATGTTAGCGACATTTATGTAGTACATAATTCAAAATCAATATGGATTTTTATTACGAATTTTCGATTTTTCAAAACTATATCTTAAGAAAAATTGCAAAAAACAAAAACGCTTAAAAATAAAACGATGAATATTTATTTTATAATTTTTTCTTAGATTCGGAAAAAAATGAAATCTAAAAAATGACATATAGGTTGACTTTTTATTAGAATTAGTCGATTGTCTTATTAGATTAGTCGATATGCATTGATGTATAATTAAAAAAATAAAAAAAAATTAACACTCTTATTTTTATGATTATCCGTTAGAAATATAATTTATGGATGATATACATATACATATGTGATTTGTGAGTAATGTAAGTAACTCGTATATACTTACATATTGTGAAAAAGCAATAATCTAAATGCATTTATAAATAAATTTATTATAAAATTACAAAATTACCGTTCAAAATAAATAAAAAATTACAATTCATGAGAGATTTTTTTTTTTTTCAAATTGATATATGTTATGTGCATTTATGTAGATACTCTCGGTGGCTCGGTGTATGTAGTTGGTTTTTAAATTTTTACTATTTTTCCGGTTAATTATATTTCTCATAAGACTATTATTTTTTTCTTTTCTTTATTTTTTTTTAATTCAATAAATTTTTAATGAATGGAAATACCGTGTACATACATATATTATTCTGAGTAAACGCACGCAAATAAATAATCATATAGGTACCTAATATCGTGTTAATAAATTAAATAAAATGTATATTCTAATAATATACTCTCATATTGATGTAGAAAGAAAAAAAAAAACAAAATGAAAAACTGAAACTGAAATTGAGAAAAATAAATTCCAGATTTCAGACAGAATTGAAAGAAAAATGCAAATTACTGAAATAATTTACGAGTACACACATACATAAATATCATCATATAGTATATGTACATGCAGTGTGTTGTATGAGAAAATTATTTTTTTTTCTTTTCTGATTGGCATCATTTCAAAGAATTAAACATTAAACATTTTTTGCATTTATCGATATTATTTTGTTGTATATTAAAATTTACAAAAAAAAAAACTGAATAATATTGAGAGTCAATTTATCTGTGTGCTACACATACACACACACACACACATGTATGTATATCTCGTTTATACGAATGCGCCCTCACAGAGTATCGACTCAGACTCAGACTCAGAAATACTTTTTCAATATGCGATGCGAATTAAAATTTCAATACGTACTCGTTCAGTTCAATTCAATTTCTTAACTGAAGTGAAAACTTCTCCTCAATGCGCATTGAAAACTAACATAGGTACTTTTTAATGCGTTTTGAAAACTTGAATCTTTGATCCAGTTGAATTTTGAATGGAAGTATTGTTGTGATTTCTCAGTGCACTGCACATCGACTCAATCAAACTCAATACGAATCGATTACATAATTATAGTTTATATACGCAACTCACTTTTATTTTGGATTATTTTCAATTTTCTCTCGTATAAATTTTATATAATTCGGATTCGGAATGTGGTATAAGATCAATTTAATTGGTAATAATTTTCATGTTCGTATGATTATCGGTTTACATGATAATTCGAATTTATTCCAAATTCTTAATTAGGTAAATGTTATACATGCATAAATATTAAGAGTATGGAATGCTATTATGGTCTAGCAAGAACACTAAGATCACGATTGATATCAAGGAACACAAAAATGAAACTTTACAAGACATTGATATAAGATCATTAGTAACATATGGATCAGAGACATGGACGATAAACGTAACAGACGAAAATATGTGAGCCAAGTTTTGAGATAAAAATCCTTAGAATGATATGCGGCGCTGTGAAAGATAATGGGGAATGGAGAAGAAGGTACAACAATGAGTTGTATCAGATATACCAGGAACCGAATATCGTAAAAAATATCAAAATAGGGCGACTCAGATGGATAGGACATGTCTTGCGGATGAGTGAAAACAACAATGTAAAAAAGATATTCAATGGAGAGCCGGCGGAATGTAGAAGTAGAGGAAGACCAAAAAAACATTTCCTAGATGATGTGCAGGAAGACATTAAACAGCTCGGAATTAGAGAATGGAGATCAAAGGCGCTGGGATAGGAACGAATGGAGACAACTTCTAGAGGAAACCAAGGCCCACCCACGGTTGTGGTGTTATTGCTGATGATGATTAAGAGTATGGTCAGAGCCAAATCTTCTTTCATTTCGTATCACATACATATATCTTCGAAGTTATACTCAACCGATTTTAATGAAATTTGAAATATACATACTCGTATACATTGAAAGGAGTTATGGTCGTTAAATGGAAATCTTTTTTTTTTGAAAAATGTCCTTGTTTCCTTTTTAAAGAGGGTGTCAAAGTTGTTAAAATTTTGATTTTTCAGTATGAATCTCATTTCGCATTAACTTAAAACCACATTCAAACTGAAGCTTAAAAAACTGATAGTAGATAGAACATAGAACTGAATATATATAGATTTCTTGTGTTAACTAAATTTTTTTTACTTAATAAAATTTTTATATAGAATTTCATAATGAATAATTATTTTGATATAGATAAGCATACTCGTATATTATTGCGAATATTTTGTTGATGATTTATTTTCTCATGAATATTCTTAGACATATGTATGTACGTTATATAAGTATTTTAGGGTCAATTTCATAGAGTCAAAAAATTAATAAAAATAGTACTCATATGTATCTACAAAATGTATTTATATTTTTATATTATTCTTATAGTATAATTTTTGTTTTGGAAATACCAAAAAAACAAGTTTTATTTGTTTATTTTGTCTTTTGTTTGTTATTTTTGTTTATCAATATTCAATTTATATGTATTATGCTACACTACAGTGTGTATGTGTATTTCATTTTATATTTTAAAAAATTATATAAATACATGTGTGTATAAAATGTACTCGTATATATTGTCATTGCCCCAAGGTACTAAAATTATATACACATAGTATAATGTATTGGAAATTTTTTTTGTTCTAAATCCGGGTTGCACAACACACATGTACATTAAATAATATATATACACATTTTTATTTAAACATTAAATTAGACACATGTGCATACACTATATATACTATAATATGCTTTATTTTAGAATAGAAAATGTATGTGGGAGATATTTATATTTTTATCGTCAAAAAGAAAATGAAAAAAAAATCATACTCCGAGAACTAAATAATAAAATGAAATATGAAATTTTATTGTCGAAATATTTTTGATTTACTCATACATCCGCAGACTCATTATATCCCATTACTTGCTGTTAAATCGCTATAACACAAACGGTTTCGAATATCTTATACCTATTTAAAAGCGATATTTGATTGTATTTATACAGTCTGTCTAATGATGATCAATGTTCTCTATACATACATGGACAAAAATAAAATACATATTCTGTGTTGTATTATCGCTTACCATACTTTATGGTATATACGTGTACGGTATGTGTGACAAATTTTTATCTTTTTGTTATTCTTGAATATTCTAAAATCTCTAAGTACTTATATATTTGTCAAAAGTGAAATAAATTAAAAAAAAAAAAATAAAATAAATAAATTCAAAAGTTTATCCGCATATCACTTTGTCAATTTCCGTGATAAATATTACAAATTACATTAAACATGATACGAATGATACACATAATAAACTCGTATATGTATTTGTAAAATGCTATAATACATTTTTATTCGTGTGATAATTTCAATCACCTTTAAGACTTATAAAAACTTGATTTTTCTTTTATCATATAATATCTAAATAAAAAGTAACTTGTTTCGAATAAATATTTTTATTATTAGAAGTATATATCTGTCTGTACCTAATTAGTAGAATATACAGATCACTAATACTAATATTTCGTTCAAGTATTATGTATACAGGCATTTTAAATATAAGTATGGACACATCCCAGCTGACCACTCAATGAACTACGTTCACAGTGAATTCATAGTGAATGCCAAAAATCTTCACGAACTGAATAATTTTTCTCTTATTCATTTTGAAAACACGAAATGAAAAATAAGTGAATTATTCAAAAATGGGTACATTATGAATATACACCAAGTGATTGAAATATGAATTATATTCATATAAAATTCATTTGATGAATGACGATTTATGTAAACTTATTTCAATTTTATGATTAGGCGAATTCATTCGTTTTATCTTTGTAAAATGGTTGCGATTCAAAAAGCCTAACACTATGGAATCACTTAGTGAACGTAAAGTGAAATTTTGTATTTCTTTTTCATGTACTAATTTGTAAACTGAAGCGATCTAAAATGAAGTTATTTGAGTCTAAGAATAAGGAATAAGCAAGTGTTTTAAATTCTGTGTAATATTAGTTTATTAAAAATAGAAAGTAAAATAAATAAAAAATAACGAAGTGATTAATTATTAAGTGATTAAAGAGTTTTTGTTTAAATCATTGAAAAAACAAAACGAAAAGTAGGAATATAATAATTAGAGCCGGGATTCATTGATTAGTCACATTGTGAATGGTATTTTACCTTCACAATCTGCATTCAATATGAATTCATTTCGTGTTTTCATTAAATGTTCAGTAAGTGATTTCAAAATGAGTTCAATAAGTGAATTCACTATGACCAGCTATAGCGTAAAAATTTTTGAAATGAAATATCTTCACTAATGATTCACTGTGAACGTTCACGTGAAGAATCACTTGGGTAAAATGAATTCAAAACGAATTCACTATGAGTTCACTTGGTCAGCTGGGATATTTATGACTATATTTTCTATAGTATTAGTATATGTATCTAATATTTTTTTTAAAAGCAAACTAATTAACAAGGGGATTCATTTCACGTTTCAGTTTGTCGTAAGCACTTCGTAATCTTCGTAGTTTTTCAATTTTCGTAATTCATTTCCAGACATTTACAAATTATACGAAAGTTTTGAAAAATTGCGAAAGTGTAGTAAAATGGGTGCGTTCAGTTCAATGCAGCGATGCAAGTCAGCGATGAAAATGCAGCGATGTTTAGATAATCGCTGTATACAATTTACTGAACTGTTTACAGCGGAAAAACCCGCTGCAAACAGTTAATAGTTGGCTTTGTCTGTTGTTCTAACATTAAATATGTCAAAATTTGTTTACGATGACTTTTAAAGCGAACTTTTTTTCAGCTGCAAAATATTTACATCGTTGCAAAGTAGCGATTATGCACCGAAGCCGTTCAGTAAGAGAAATTATTGCAGCGATGGAAAATTTTACATCGCTGCGTGAAACTGAACGCGCCCAATGCTTCGCAGCATTCTAAATTTTGTATTTCGCATAGTTTCGTATAGTTTCGTATAGTTGATGTTTGACAGTTCTTATAGTTGGCTGTTGGAAAATATTAGGAAATAAATATAACAGATGAAAAAAAAAAAAAACAACTTCGAGAAAAGTAAACTACGAACAAATTTGATATGAATGGTCATTGATCGTTCATCTCAACAGAACTACGAAACTTGAAACTTGAAACTTGAAAAGTATAGTGAACTGAAAAATGACATGAATCCCCCCCCTAATTTTTATGTGATATTATGAAAGTGTTAATATGATTGTTATAATAAATCGAATTATTTATTAATATTTTCGAATTTACTTATACTCGTATAATTTTTAAGTTGTTTAAGTGTTGTTGGAAACCGAAAAATATTTAATTTTATATATATATATATATATATTTTTTTTTTTTTGAATACATTTTAGAGTTTTAGAGAATACAGTATAAAAGTATAAGAACTCAACTTTATTCGAAAAAATAATTTAATTTAATTATTTTATTCTATAAAAAAAAGTAGAAAGAAAAATCGGTACCTTTTATGTTTTATCACTTTTTTGAAATGAAAAAAAAAATGTTTTAACTTAATTTATTTATTATTATTTTCTTATATATAGAATTCTAGAGGTTAATTATCATATAAAATTTTTATATGCGTACATATTTACATAAATAGATTTACTTTCATTTTCATTTATAGAATTTATTATGGCATGAGTTAATAAATATTATAAATATTTGATTTGCGATCAAAAATCATAGGTAGTTGAGTTCAAAAATTTGTTTATTTAAAAATAATAAATTAATTAATTTTGAATATTAATTCAATTAATTAATTATTAAAATAAAAATTCTTAGTAATCGATTATTCATAAAATTTTTAATTAATTTCAGTTACATAATTCATTTGTGAATTTTTGTTTTTTTTTTATATATACAGTGAACATCAAAAATCTTTGTACACCACCAAATTTAAATTTTGGATATCTGTCTATGTGAGTCAAAATCGAATGAACATTTATCTTCTCATTTTTTGCACAAATAAAATCCTGATATTTTCTTAATTTTCCCACACCATCAGGCTATAAAGCAGCCTTTAAAGATATATCCAACGATATACGCGTTAAGCTCATCGGTTATCGAATAATAATCACGCTGCTGCTAAAGATCGATATCGTTCTTTCAGGTTTAATTTCTAGCGCTCGTTAAAGAAGCTTTAACGATATCGATGAATATGCTTTAAAGACTTTTGGCGTCCATTGTGTTTTATTGATGAATACTACCATAAAAATACGTCATTTACATTATTTTCTTATGTACTATAATTACGTACTCGTTATATATGCAATTAAAGAGAACTAGTGGCTTTTCTTCTCAAACACGGAAGAAAAGACTGCAGAGCAATAGTGAAAGCTCTGACTCGGCATAATACCTGTGGAAATCATCTTTCTCTCACAGGAATCATCAGTGATGCACTATGCGCTTCTTGTGGAGAGGAGGACGATACCACAGAACACTTCTTGTGTGAATGCCAGGTCTTCTCTCCTCCATTAGAATGTGTATTTTCGGTATACTGATGTCATCAGACCCGAACAAATCAGGCCGGAAAGTAGAGTAGAAGTCCTACCGTTACCTGAGAGTGACGAAGAAGTTTGACCAGACGGGTGTTTCGAGTACAATGGACAGCGTTTGTCTGAGTGTTTAGGTTCATACCTGTATCTCTCCCTAAACAAACAACAAAAACAACAACTGCTGTAAAGTAAAATCCTCTCGATACCCTAGGAAAATGATATTAAAATCCAAAAGTATATTTAAATCTATAGAATTGATCAAATCGAAATAATAAGCTGTTTGTAGATGAAAAAGATAGTAAAATTTTTTCTCCAAAGATTTTTTTTTAAAAAAATTGAACGCTTTGCTGTATACATTAAATCGTGTACACTTGTATACCATAAACATAAATGAAATTCCATTTTTTTTTTATATATATAAAAGATCATAATAAAAATAATTTCATTTTTGACTCACGTCTCAGATTATATTCGATCGCAAGGTCTTGTAATTGCACATTTTAATCATAAACCTTTACATTTCATATACATACAAATACATGCCTACATACACTTATTATGTTTGCATTATTCATATTCTTAATATGATTGAGTGCACAATTTTGTCTGGAATTTTATTTATTTTTTTTTTTTATTTTTTAACCAGTTTCAAAAGTAGTTATACTCTCGTATATGTACATACATACTCTTGTATGCAAAAGTTAATACCTATATGATGGAAAGAAAAAAAATTATTAATTTTAGTCTGTGTAATTGTAATTCGTGTATACGCGTTTATACTATATAACCCATAATCCATATAAATCAAAGCTGACAACCTGGTTTGTAATTTAAAATTGACAAAAATTGCTTTTTATCGTGACAATATAAATATGAGACAATTCATAGTTGAGGTGAGGGATTGAGATAAATTATATTGATTGGTTGGTGTTGATTGTATTGAGTATATTTATGTAAAAGTAGGGTAGTCTATGCCTCCTATATATACCTATACCTAAACTGTCTAAACTGAATGTACGTACAAATTTTCTGTTTCAAATCAAAGTTTTGATATTATTTTTAATCACCAAACTTTTATAATTTTATGATTGAAATCAAAACGATTTATGTTATATGAAAGGATTCAATTATAAGGATTTGTTTAATTTTTTTTTAAAAGTAATGTTATATAATTTTAAATAAATTTTCTCTCATACCACATTCTGTAGATTCACTTTAAATTTTTTCAATTTCCTGAAATTTCGAATACATAATTTTTGAACATTTTCAATTAGGACTGATTTTAAAAAAAAAATGCCTATTACACACATTCACTAATGATTTTCAAATTTGAAAATTTCTTATCGTCGTTGAATGCTTATCGCAATAAAATTTTGTGCTCTATAATTGAAGTACATAAATGAAAAACTTCGAAATGCGGGCATGTAGACCAATAAAATGCAAAAGACCTATATACATACTTAGTATGTGGATATATGTTAGGAGATTATGCATGAATGATACCACTTACCAGTTTAACTTGATTATAATTCGTTCATGTTTTAGTCACGTATTAATCGAAAAGTTGAAACCAAAAAGAATTAAATAAAAAGAAAAGTATTTTTTAAAAAAAAAAAATCTCTTCGAAAAGAACAAAAATAAAATGAAAAGTTTGTAAAATGAAAATTTAATTTTAAGAATGAAATTTTGAATTAAATGTAAATTTTTAATGCATATACGAAATCTATATTTAAAGATGAAACCATTAAAGTATGTAGATACATGTATTTACTTGGTGGGTAGTAAGTGTTATCAAAATAAATGATGAATTTTTTTTTATATAGATATAACGCGTTGATAAAATGTCTTGGTCTTATTTTCCTCTTTTTCTACACCATCGCATAATGTGCAAAAAGTTCATATAATGTAAATTTATTGTAGATTTTAGTCAAATAATTTTGCTTTGACATAAAATACGTAAATACAAATAAAATGTGTAAAAATATAACGATAATAATATATGATTGGATCTTGGATGCTATGATGTTTTAAGATGATGTTAAGGTGTGACGACAGTATACTGTCATTCGAAATGAATACAAATACAATAATAAGTATGTATAGGTACATATACCTACATATATGAGATTACAAATTATTATTTATACATGTATACATACATTTGTATTGTAAGCAATAAAATTAAAACAGAAAAAATTATTATCGAAACCTTATTATTATTATTATTATATTGGGGTATTGACATTGAACCTGACGTTCAACAAGAAAATTATCTTTGGCAGTTTATAGGCAGTAGATAGATAGTAGATATTGGAGTGTTGGAATTGGAGGTTGGAGTGTATAATTTAATACAATAAAAATATAACTAACTAGTTTGACTGGTAGGTACCAAGTGTATATGTTATATACTCGTACATAACATATATTTATGAAATTAATTTCATTTAAATATACCTACATATAAGAAGGTATGCATGCATGTAAGGTATCTTATTTACTTATTTAGAATTTATTTAAATTGAAAACTTTTAACAGATAAGAATCTTAAAATGAAAAAATAAAAATAATTTTTTTTTTCTTGTTGTGCATTTTAATAAAATATGATAAAATCATATAAGGAGGATGATTAGATATATGTATGTAGAATTCACCAATACAGCTGTTGTGTATTATTATTATGTGTACAGCACAAGGTATAACCATGTATAACCAAAGACCAATATAACTAAGGTATAACGTACGTACACAGCATATTAAGTTGAGTAATCCCAAGGCCTGTATCTATATCGAATTGTCGCGCGGTGCTGATAAGATGATGATTATTATAGCATTTCAATTTTCAACTTATATATATGGTGTGTATGTGGTCTCTTACCATTGGCCTCTGTCTCTTGCTACATAAAGATTTTGATTTTTTATTTCTAAAACTTAATTATTAATAGGATTTTATACATATTCAGTTATTCAGTAATAATTGGAACTTACTAATACATATCGCTATAATATCATCTATTATCCTTACAATGTCGTTTTTATACCTAGTGTATACGTAAAGTATATGAAATTCATTAAAAATTGAAATACAAAATGCATTTTGTATGTCATATCATTAGTTGTTATGCGATAAAGAAAAAAAGATAAACTTTTTGAATTTAATATCATCAAACTAAATATGTATTATATGTAGATAATCTGTAGAGGCCTGTGGTACTAGTAAGAAATTCAATTTAAGACAATTATAAAAGTAAAAAAACATCTTACATTAGTTGTACAGGCAGTTATACTACTTAGTTACAAGTGCGTACTATTTGTTACTATCTTATATATTCTCATATACAGGTTGCACAAGGCAACTCATATGAATTCTTTATTATCATCACTATAGAACATCTACATATAATAATACCTCTATAATACACTCATGTAAAAGATACGTGACAAAATTTGTATGATTCATTTTTTATTTTTGCATCCAAAGTTCTTTATTTTTATACAGATTTATCGCTAGTCTAGTCGCTAGACAAGAGAATAATTTCAGTTAAATTTAAAATAAAAGTAAAAATTTTATTTAAAAATGTCCTTTTGTTTTTGTATTGCATTTCGCATTACTTACATGCCTATATTATTAAGATTATAATACTAGTATGTACATGGAATACTCGTATAATATGCTGAATACGAAAAACGCGTTGCTAATACAAAATAAATAAAATGTAAATTTATTGTAAAATGATTTTTTTCTTCTTCTTTAATTGCAATTTTCAATGCATACGTCTGACATTGCATGGGAAATTAAAAATGCATAGATATACAATATAATGTAATGTGCAGCAATAATAATCAAAATTTATTGAAATTCTCATTATTACTACATTGTGAATTATGCTATAAATAAATTTTAATTTGTTTATGGAAATTGAAAACAATCAGATAATTTTATTTGAAATTTATTTATTATGACAATTTCGAATTTCGATTATATTATTTTGTCACTGATTTTAATAACGATGTTCATTGATATGTGAGCTTGATCTTGATCAGTGGCAATTGGAGGCAATCAGAGAGAAATAATAAGCTAAACATTTTCTATAGTCTATAAAAATGATGTGCTAGATTAATTATTTCGAATTTATAAATTATTAAAAATTTATTTTTACTCTATAACGTGTATGAATGACGAAAGTTAGAAATTGAGAAAACTTATGGGCAGTCCCGTGTGGTCTAGTGGCTAGGATACCTGGCTCTCACCCAGGAGGCCCGGGTTCGATTCCCGGCACGGGAAATAATTTTTTTTTTTTTTTTTGAAGAAAAAATTTTCAAAATGTATTTTTAATTGATTTTTATTTTCATATCATCATTTTATTTTTAGCACCATCACAAATACAACCTCAACAACAACAACAACCAGTCACCGAAGTATGTTTAGGTTGTATATGTGAAGCGATAAGTGGCTGTAATCAAACAGCAACATGCAATGGAGAAGTTTGTGGTCTATTCAAAATTACATGGGCATATTGGGCTGATGCCGGTAAACCAACATTGAATGGTGAATCACCAGCATCAGAAAGAGGTAAGAATAATATATTTTGGAAAGTGTTTTGATTATTTTATTTATAATAATAATACGAGTAGGTATATAAAATGTATATTTATGGGATTCCTTTTTTGGTTTTTTTTGTCAACAGCATATCCAAATTGTGTAAATGATCCTTATTGTGCAGCTCGTACAGTCCAAGCATATATGGCAAGATTTGGTCAAGATTGTAATGGTGACGGTATTATAAATTGCTATGATCATGCTGCTATTCATTTGTTAGGTGGTTACGGATGTACTGGTCAATTAAAACCAGCATATGCATCAAAATTACAACAATGCTTAGATTATGTACAACAGGTTCAAGGATAAATTACGATAATATTAATGTTTAAAAATTTATAATAATATGCATTCAAATAATAAATTGTACTGAATTTACTGATAATAAAATTTTGATAATAATTTTCTTTTTTTCATTTTATTTCAAATTATTGGAAAACTGTAATAATGTCCGTTATCGAATGATTATCTTAAAAAAATTCTATACAAGCTGATTTAAATAGAAATTAATAATTAATTCTAAAGAATTTTATTTCATTTTCTTTTATCTAAATTGATCATTTTTACTGAATTTTTAATTAGATTCTATACAGAATTTATTGAAGCTAATTATATAAATTGTAGGTAGGTATACTGAATGATTTCAAATATCTATACCTTGCCATACATGAATCAATGAGGTAACAACATTAATTTAATAATGAATAAATTATCGTATGCACATATATGTAATTGTATACATAATGCACATTTATATTATGTTAGTATATATACAACGAAATAATCAAGGGTATAGAAATTCCAAGTAATATTATTACATAAACTGTTGGAGATTGAAGTCATCAAATAATAAAATCGAATATTTATAATTTTGTTTACATTAATTGGCTAATGGCTATACAAATAAAAAAGAAATATGAATAATTCTGATAAACACGAATATATTTATTCAAATTTATGGAAATTCGTGCATATCTCTAAATACAATAATATACCTAATTCTCTGTAGAAATTTTATTTAAAACAAAAATTCAAAAGAGAGGACGACGTAACGACGTAATGTATACAATATGCAAAATTGCAAAACACCAATAATAATAATTAATTTAACAGTTTGCTTGCTGAATATACATACCTACGTAAATAAAATACTTTAGAATTTTTTGTCAAATTTAAATTTTAGAATAAAAAAAATAAAATTTTATTAATTTTTATCGTGATGCAGATATCATAATGAAAATGAAGACAAAAATTTTCTTTAAAATTATTTGTAAATAGGTATATACGAATATATTGATGCAAAAAATAAAAAATTTAACGGTGTTTTAATTTCATTTTTTTTATGTATAGAGATATAATAGGTATATGAGGAGGTTATCGACACTGAACTACTATAGAACATCATCATAATCGCATCTTTATCAAATTTAAAATTTCGTTTGAATTTCAAATTATGTACATACTTTATAGTATTAATATGGCATCATAAATTTTAGTTATACGTTATACGTTATACGTTATACATATTTATGAAATACGAAAAAAGTGTATTGAACTTTTTAGTACAGATAATATTCAGTAACTGTTATACATATATGTACCACGTATACATATCACTGCTTTCATAGATAATTTAAATTTTTCAAAAATTCTTAATTTATTTTAATATTACAATTATTTTAGTATATACAATTATTTTGAAAAAAAAAAAATGAAATTTCATTCTAATATAAATTTAGAAAAAATGTTAAATAACGGCGCCGTGGCTTAGTTGGTTAAAGCGCCTGTCTAGTAAACAGGAGATCGCGGGTTCGAATCCCGCCGGGGCCTATCACACTTTAAGTTTATATGTGGGAACTTGTCTCATATGAGAAGTGTGGTGAGTTTATGTTTTTTTTTCTATAATTTTTTTATAATAATATTTAATTAAAATCTACTTTATACTTACTCTTATACTATAATAATTATTATAGTATGTAATTGAAAATGAAGAACATTCTTGTATTACAGTATTACAAGTTTTCCATTTTATATTTTTGTTTGCTACAGGACGTACATATTGTTCTACTCACATATTCTTTTCAATAAACATGTATGTACATAATGCTAGGATTTATTTTAATCAAATTTTGTTTTAATACAAAATAGCTATACAATCAAAATTATTCTCAATTCTGGTTTACAGTTTTGATAAAAAATGTACCAATAAAAAATCTCTTCAGGAAGATACATATATGTAGATTATGTATACAGTATGCACTAAATCAAAAATTTACCAGATATTTTTATAAGAATGAGGCCCTGGTGGTGGGTTTACTGATAGTCTCCTTAGTACCTTAGTAATAAATACATAAAATAAATAAGAATATGCATTTATATTAATTAATGTATAATGTAGATTTTCCAATTTCGAGTAACTTGCTTTGGTACACTACACTTTTTTTTCAGCCATTTTTCATTCGATTTTCATAAAAATTTGTTCTATTAATGAAAAAGAGAATAGTGAAATAAGCGAAACATATTTTTTCAAAAGGTTTCAGTTTTGTTTTGCATCAGGACAATAAAAACGTACCTATAGCTTTTTTCAAATTTTTACATTATTTTGGTTATAATTTTACATCTTTGATTATAAAGAATTTCGAATGTATTATGTTGATCACTTTATTGATTTAGTCCTTCCTTATTAGTCCTTTTTAGATTCTTATTAGTCCTGCATAACACATTAAACAAACAATGATTTTTTCAAAAAATTTGTAGATTTCTTGTAAGTGGAATTTTCAATCTGAGTATTATCTCCTCTTAAAACAAATGGTAAAGGTCGTATTTATCAATCAAGATTATCCATCGGATATATTTTAGCCGGGTATAATTTCAGTTTATTTATTAACTTAGATAAAATTTGTTTTCGGACTTCATTTTCGGAGTGTCGAATGTGTCTGTAGCTGATTGAGAAAATTTTGTATTTTTATATTAGAAAATGAAAAGGAGGTTATGTGGTACTGATTATTATATTATGTGAGTGTTGTGCTTTTGCTGTTAATAACAAGATAATGTTCAAATTCAAACGATATTTATAGTACCACTCCTAGGTCCCAGCTTATCTTGAAAATATCCAAATAGTCGTGTATAATCGAGGTTGATTTATCTTTATTTTATAGATAAAAGATAATTTTGGATTGCTAAATACAATCCTATAAGTACGTAATTCAATATCATCTACTATATATACTTAAAATTACTGAGTAAATGATTATTACTCTTATGCGGAAATTAGATTATTCAATAATTGAGATAAAAGTGCTCTAGGCTGTTAATTAAATGAATTTATCATTATGCAGTCCTTTCCTTATAATCATCATTCAATCAATCAATGAAAAAAGGAAAAAAATGTAGATAGAGTTTTAATTATAGATGTGTACTTGAAAATTAAAGTAGGTAAGACATCATATCATCAAGAAACATTTCTCTGAAATAAGGTAAGTACCACAAAATATGAAAAAGAAAAAAAAAAATTAAATTAAATTTAACTATAGAAACATACATAAAAATTGAAATTAAAAAATGAGAATTAATTTAAATTAAACTAATTAATTAAATTACACAAATAGCATTTTTTTTCTTGTTTTTTGTTTTTAATAAATATATTTTTCGATTAACTTTTTTCCTTTTTTTTTTTCTATAATTTTTATAATAATTTATTTATATAATAATATTAATTTAATATATAATACATTTACTACAATATTTATCATATGTACTCGTATGTGTGTTATACTTTTTGAATTATTTTTTTTTATATTTTCTTTTAATAATTTTCTTTTCTCCTATTGCATCTAATATTATTATAACTTATATGTATGTATATATTTCACTGAAATAATTAAAATTATTACATTTTTGTATAATAATAAAATTGTATATGAATGTACACATACATATGTATATAATACAACTTTATATACTACTCATATACATAATTCGTATAACCTGTGTATATACCTGGACTGGCAATATGGTCGCCATAATGGCAATATGGATATTATATTGACTATTTATGTTGAACTGCAATTCCGAAAATTTTTTTCTGAATGGCAGGCAACATTGCGTGTACACTTTGAAGGGCAATATTATTTCTACAAAATATTGCGACAATAATAGCTGTTTTCGATTTAGCAATTGCTATTTAGCAAACTCAGTACTTGCGATTAGATAAAGTAAATGTCTGTGCTAAACCATCTACTCGCAGCTACTCATGAACAACAATTTTTCAAGTAAAATGCAAGTAGTTACGAATAGTTTTTGTCTCGTTCGTTATAACAATTTATCCTAGACACAATTTTGTTCTCGCAAATATTTGGAATTGCTAAATCGAAAGTAGCTAATAATTTCGAAATTTTCATTTTTACACACATGAAAATTTTCTAGAAAATGTCGTTAAATCATTGAATTTGGGTTCATATCTCTTTTTAGGTTTTTTTTTTTTTCATATTTTGTAAATATAATACCGCTTCTACATTCAACGCAATGACTTCACCTTGGACTTCAACTTTCGACTTTACTGCATGCTTAACACACAATAGCTGTGTTTCCTTCACATGAGCAAAGTACTTGAAAATCAGTTTGGTTTAATACATCACTAAATTTTTATGTGTGAACTGCTCAAACAATTTTTCAAAAGTAGTTCACTCATACTTTGTAAATATAGTTACGTTATTTCTTTATACCCGATGTCCTTTTAGTTTCAGATTATCCAACAGATGGAAATTGACTGTTTAGGTTAGATTTCTTGGTATAAACAAATATCATATGGAGTATTTTATATAAATCTTTAATATAAATTTTTCAAATTTAAAGTAAAATAATTTTAAGCTTTTTTTTTTGCTTCACTTGTCATTTTTATTTATGTTTCTTTGAATAGTTTGAGTTATTGCTAAAATAATTGCTCAGAAGTACTTCGCACACGTGAAAGAAACACATCTAATATATTAACAAATATATTTTGAGTATGCACTAAATTGAACTTTGACTTGACGTATAAAGTAACAGTTGAAATTTTGAAAGTATAGTTTGTTTGTTGTGATGTCAAAAAAGTTTCATTCGTTTTACATTGTCATTCTGGATGCTGTAGACCGCAACATTAAATTTTCTCAAAGTCGAAGTCAAAGCAAAAGTAGCTGTCAAGTATACTGCATTGAATGTAGAAGTTCTAATAAATATATCCATTAAATCAAAGTCGAAGTTGAAGTCACTGCATTGAATGTAGAAACGCCTTATATATATTGCTTCCATAATACGCCCCCGGCCCCGGCATACAGTGGAAATTTGTTATGTTATGTCAAATAATATTGCCATTTTGTCGTGCCTTCCATATATAATATTGCTAGAATAGATCCAGGGATACATACAGTATGTATAGGTATAGGTAAAGTTAAGTATGTATAATAAATATATATAACCGTATATAATTCATGTAACATTCATTAAGATTATATATGTATGCAAAATGTATGTATATGTAAGTATTTATATATATTTATTATCTACTCGTATATGCATTTTGTTCATAATTTTATTTTTTTAATTAATTAATTTTTTGCGTTTTTTTTTTTTAATTTTTATTTAAAATTTTATTTTATTTTTTTTTTTGTATTTTTGTAAAATTTTCTTAAACAATGCTACTGTATATCAATCTGTCATACATATGTATATCTATATATATGTATAGGTCTAAAGTTTATATATAAATTCTACATTTTTATTATATTATTATTTTTTTTTTTCTTCTTATAAGGATATACATATTTATACTCGTATATATGTATGTATCTCTATATAGTTATGGTAATACACCTTCTCTCAAATTATAATTGTAATATTCTTATTTTCAGTTTGTTTGCTTGTTTTTTTTTCTTTTTTTGTTTTGTAATAATCAGTTAAATGATTTATAAACCTTTTTTTAATAATAATCAAATAATGATGATATAATAGTAGAGATAAATAACGAACAATTATTATTATATGTAAGTATATGTACAATTCGATAATATGATTAATTATAGTTTTAATTAATCTTTATTTATTATATTTTATGGAATGTATTTGTATGTATGTATGCATAAGTCTAAATATATGCAATTAGATTTTATCATTTTATTTCTTTGAATTATTTTTCATTCGTTTTCTTATTAATCCATTAATTATATCTACATATATATTTTACTAATAATTCAGTTAATTAATTAAATTTATACAGATATTAATTCCAGTCTCTAAAATTTTTTCTTCTAAGTATTATTACCTATTATATATTCTAAACTAATTTTTATTATATTATATGTATTTTGTATATGTATATGAATTTTATTTTTCAGTTTAACATCATCACCATGTCTCATTTATGTAATATCCTTATGTATATGTATATAAAAATTGTAATTTAAAAACGTAGTTATTATTTGAAAATGAAGAATTTAAAATGAAAAAAAAAAAAATAAATTTAATTTTTGTGAAATTTTGTAAAAAATTTCTTAACCGCAAATCCTTTTTGACTTTTTAATTTTTTTTTATTTTTTAACATTTGTATACAAATGAATACAAATGTACATTACATAATATGGTTAATTATAGCATTAGCGTGAATTAGTATGTGTCTTATTTTATTGCACTTTAATTTAAGAATTAACATTAGATCACAGTCCAAAACAGATGACAAAATTTCGCGTATGTTTTTATACGTGTTAGTAAAATGTTTGTATATTCGGATACGATTTTAATCCATATATAAATAATTTTTGATCTTAATCAAAATGTTAAAAATCTTTACTCCAGCTCGAGCAAAGATTAATATCTCTACAGAATTTATTCATTTTGTTTATTCTTTTCGCATAAATTTTGTGCATGGTGTAAGTTACTTTTTTTATTTTCTGCACACGCTACACTTAGTGTAATACGAAAACAACAACTGTTTTGGGCATATCTATATAATCAATCTAATATTTACAATGTTGATTAAGTAATTCAATTAAATTGAAAACAAAACTTCCAAAACTGTTGTAAAATTAATCAGCAGCATCAAAGCATAGCAACATAAATAGATAATCAATGTTGCGCTAACACTTCGGCAACACTTCAAAACCATGATTAATTTTTAAGCCCAGCCGCCGTTTTCAATTCGTAATCATACGATGATAATACCATAAAAATCAAAAATGTTTGATACAAATCACAACACAATACAACACAATTGAAACACATTTTGTTTAAATGAAATTACGTAAAAATAAAAATATTTTTATTTTTTTATTTATAGAGTTATTACAGAAATTTTGAAAATTAGAAAGATTACTGTGAATATTCGTTTAAAAGTATAGCCATTTTCATATTAGTATTTTATAGTCAGGTTTCATTCAGTTCCTATTCAAAGGTCTATCATGCATAATATGCAAAGTCTTATTATAAAATTCTGTGGTCATAAGCACGTGTAAACACGGTTTAAAAATTCGAACATATTTTTTACACAAATTTGATGGTCAAAAAACAATAATTTCGTGTTGAATGGAAGACTATTATGAGAAAAATTTTCTTAAATTGATAAGTAAACAATTAAAAATTGAAATTATTTAAAATTAAGTATGCTCTAGAACAAAAATATTTGAGAATTTGAAATTTAGGCTATTTATGCAAATTTATAATTTTACATTTTTGTTACTTATGTCAAGTTAGGCGTTTATTGCAAAAATCTATTTTTACTTTCCTAGATTTATATTGATTTATATTGAATTAAGTCATTATTGTAAAGTTCGGTGATAAACTTTTACGTTCCAAAAACGCTTAATTCGAGATAGGCTGTTATGATAAAGCTTACAATTTTGAGAAGCTGTTTCCAAATATTTTGTGCAATAATAATTTAAGTTTAGATAAGCCTGTATTTTTAAACATAAAATATCTCTCCAATATTATTATGTTGATTTAGGCGGTTATTGCATATGTAAGTCACGAACTATTCGACATAAGCGATAATGTTTTTAAGCAATAACTTTGGCTACAAAAGTAATAGGAAAACCAAATTTTGTGTGCACATAGAGCTTGGTGCGGAGAATGCAGTAGAACTCATAACTCATTTTTGCCTTATGTCGACTTAAGCGCGGTTATCGCTTTTGACCACAGAATTTTTGTGCAGTGATTTCATAACATTTTCATGTACATTATACTCGTACTAATCAGTTAATCAGATAATCGAAAACATTTATTTTAAAAATTTAATTCAACAATAATTAAACAAAAAAGAATTAAGATTATCTTTCGGTCCCCAATAATTATGCTATAGACGTTGTTCAACATCAAAGAAAACATTAACAATAAATTTGTTTCGTATACCACCAATAGACAATTTGAAAATTAAATTTATTCTAAAAGAAAAATGTAAAATCGCAAAATTTTTAGATTTTACTGTAATTTTGGATTACATTTTACTATAAATTCTTTGATTTATGCATTTTTCATATTAAGGATATATTTTTTCATGAGTTTCTTCATATATTTAAGAATATACATAAATAGAATGATGATGAGTGCTTTTTTTTTTGTTATTGGTTATAGTAAATTTTATTTCTTTTAATACATATTTAAATTCCTACTTTTATACATGGTATTTTCTATATTTATATATACAAGGAAATACATTATATACATTTTACATTTACAATTAAATGTACATATGTAGTATATTATATAATGTAAAGATAAAAGATTTATTTAAAACTTAATTATTTAATTACAGAATTAATTAACTTTTCATTTTGTCGTATATGTATGTAAATTTAATTTTTTTTTCGATTTTTTGTCTACTTTTTTTTTTCTAAAGATTTCTTTAAAGTTTTGATTTCTTTTCTTTATTATTATTTTTATTTTTATTTTATTTTTTTTTTCATTTTTTTATTTTACATTACAATTTGTATTATTTTCTGTTTTGTTTTTATTTTTATTTTTTTTTTTTAATTCTTTAAATCTTCATTATCACAATTGATGAGTTTCTTCATTTATTTTTATATATATTTTATATATATATTCATAATACAATACATATATATGTATGTATATATAAATATATATGCATTTATAATGTTTTAAAATGAAAATTATAAATATGTATATAGAAAATAAAAAATCTACTAAAATATATTTTAGTATTAGAAAGAAATTCAATTTAGAAAAAAAAAAAAAATTATGAAAAATTATATTCGCGCAATAATATACGCATGTCCATGTACATAATGTATTATACCTGAGACAGAAATTTTATGGTAACATTTATTGATATTGCACGTAGTATATGGAAAATTTAATTATTGTGTATCCTTAACAAAATCCATCCTGAAGTAGTATATATTGAATTAAAATCGAATTGATGTGTTCAATTGATCAATTTTTCGCACTAACTACATATGTAAACTTGGTATGTTTTGACGAAGATAATAAAATCGTTGTAAATCTGCAATTACACAAAATCAAACACAAAGTGAATGACAGGAGAATAGAACGTAAACGTAAACCATGAAAAATATGCTTTGATAATATAAAATTAATAGAAGTTCAAAAATGGAAGAACGACCATGAAACTGGGAAGAAATGAATAAAGTTTATGCCGTATGGCAATACTGATGGTTTGATGAACTACGTAGAGTATCAATACAACATGTCTGTTTCAGGTATATAAAAGTGCCTTTATACATAATGTTATTTTGTGATCCCCCAAATCGAATTGTTGCACAATCGGAATACTTGGCACATATATGTACATACGAGTATATTAACTGCTTTCAATTTAAAATAATTTCAAGTACTTGCGACTAGATAAGGTGAATGTCTGTACTAAAAATCATCTACTCGCAGACTTGCAGCTATAAGATAATTTTTGTGCCATTCGTTATAACAATTTATCCTAAACACAATTGTGTACTCACAAGTACTTAGAATTGCTAAGTCGAAAGCAGCTATTGTTTGAAAAATCATTAAATCTCATAAGTCAAATAAAATCAATCTACCATGGATTCGAATGTTTATATAAAAAGCCTAAAAAATGTAGTAAATTGATGAATGAAAAATATGAATTCAAAAAATTGAAAAAGCAATTATTTACTATTTAGGGTGGTATTCACCAACATGGATATATCCGTCGGATATATTTTAGCCAGATACAATTTCAGTTTATTCATCAATCTAGATAAAATTTGTTTTCGAACTTCGTTTTCGGATCGAACATGTGTGTCAAACTTGTCAGCTGATTGTATTTTTATATTACAAAATGAAAAAGAGGTTCTGTGATGTGATAATTATATGCAAAGATGATACTACAGTACAACTACATTATCTTTGTTTGTGCTGTTGCTGTTAATAACAATTTTATGTTCGGACGATATTTATAATACCACTCCGAGGTTGTCTTAAAAATATCCGAGTAGTGTTTTATCCAGGTTGATGAACACACTTTATCTCAGATAAAAGATAATCTATGTTGTTGAATACCAGCCTTAAAGTACAAATTAAAAACAGAAAACATGAAATTTACATAATCTGAAATTTAAAAAGAAAAGAAAGTAAAAATTATGAGTCCAATTTAGTAATGACAAATAATAATCATAAATTCCATCTAAGTAATTAAGTATATATCTGTAGTTAGGAAAATTTAAAAAAGTTACAACTCGATGGTATGAAAAATAATTATAGAACATTATTATTTATCGTTTTTACCTAACTACACAGTGTAATATTACATAACGTAATATACTTACTTCTTATTGCTGTTCATATACACATTCATATACATAAAAAAAAAAAAATAATAAATGAAAAACAAAATTATATTAATTTTAGCAATTTAAAATTAATTTTTAACATTATATCCTATTATAAAAAATATAGGTAATAAAAATTTAATTTATAAAAATCATATAATCTTATTTATCTACAGATACATAACTAATGTATGTCTATACACTTAAAAATTAATTACCTACATTTTAAACATTTTTTTAAAAATATTATTTACAATAAATATTATATTATTTTGTATAATATTCTATTAAGTATTTACTATGAAGTTATATGATACATTAGATACAGATACATTTTTTGTTTTAAATGAAACTCTACTTTATTTAATTTAATTCTCATTTTTAAGTTTATATATCTACTTATTTTTTTTTTCTTTTGATATTATGTATTTGTTTGTTTGTATTATATACAAGTTTTATATATATGTATATACTCGTATATGGTAGTGAAATTTTAATTATAAATTTTGATTTAAGTATATTTTTTTGCAATAAATAATTATATTAAATTGGACATTAATTGGACTTAATAGATTTATACGAGTATGTAATATAGAAAAAACTATTCAATTTTAACGATGCTACATTTTTTATATCTTTTCTTTGTGTATACATTATAGTTCAAATATTATTTTAAATTGATTCACTGAATATAATACTCGTATCGATTTATTAATTTTCGTATTGAATTATTGCTTTTTGGATATTAATAAAATTGTTCTGATTTATACATGAAATTTTAACTATTTACATATTTTATTAATAATGAAATCAAAAAAAAAATTCTGAAGTATATAGTATGTATATCTTGAAATAAAATCGAATTGATAATGTTCAATTGATCAATTTTTCAATTGCGAAGATTCTGATTCATTATATTTCAAAAGTCGAATGAAATGAAATTAAAATTATTCCTTCGATATTATATGCGTTCGTTCTCAATCAAATGCAAACAGTTGAATTAAAAAATTATTTTCGACAAAATTTCATTATGACAAAATAGCTGTGTTCCTTTCACGTGAGCAAAGTACTTAAAAATCAGTTTGGTTTAATACTTCACTAAATTTTTATGTGTGAACTGCTCAAACAATTTTTCAAAAGTAGTTCACTCATACTTTGTAAATATAGTTACGTTATTTCTTTCTACCATATGTCTTTTTAGTTTCAGATTATCCAACAGATGGAAATTGACTGTTTAGGTTAGAAGGTTAGATAGATTTCTTGGTATAAACAAATATCATATGCAGTGTGAAATAATTTTAAGCTTTTTTTTGCTTCACTTGACAAATTTATTTATGTTTCTTTGAATAGTTTGAGTCATTGCTAAAATAATTGCTTAGAAGTACTTCACTCACGTGAAAGGAACACAGATAATATATCGGCTTCGGTAATAATAATAATAATAATCGATAAATTTGCAGTAAAACTTTTTAGATTTCATTAAAACTTTGAAGTTCTTATAAATGGCATTTGATATTTTTTATCATTTCATTCTCATACACGAAAAATACTCGTAATATAATATTGTTGTAACATAAAATAAATAATAATAATCATACTCAGGTTTTATCCGTTTTATCGATTTTGAGTAACTTTGATACATTTTTTTCTCAGTCAATTTTCATTCGATTTTTATGAAATTTGTTGTCTCAAAGACAAAATGAATGAAATAAGGAGGAGCACATTTTTATTAGATAAGTATTTACAATAAATTTTTGATCTGATTAATACCTCCTTTTAACTTTTAACTAATAAAAGAGGGAAATACTTTAAAACTGTTGTGCAAAACAAAGAAAAAAGCATAAAATGCTCTACAACGGTCGTAATATTTTAAAAAATTTCAATCATTAAAATTTTATGTTGAAGCTGAATGCATGCATGTATTCCATGAGAACACACTTTAATGCAAAATTTCGCAGAGAACAATTAAGTTCAGGTCAGGATCAGCAGGATAAGTTTTAAGCTACCATTTAAGAAATATTTTGATTTCACATTGTGGTAGTTTGAGTTTCAAACTCATACTAGGTTTGTTCAACAGATTTGAGTCATACGTCATACTTTTATCAATTGATAAAATCAAATGTATGATATGAATAGAAATAAAAATGATCGTTCTCATACGAGTATTATAGTTGTTGTATACAAGTTAAATTAAAGAATTATTTCTTGTTGATTGCTGGATAAAAGTTATTTAATTTTTAATATTCATTCTCAAGACTCTTTATCATTCTTCATAAAATCATTTCTCTAGTACTAAAGTCTCCATTATCTTTTTTTGGAGCAATACGAAAGAATTTACTCCCTATCTACCATGATTTTTACTGCTCCCAAGTACCAATATATGATGATCATTGGTGTTACCAATGCTATTCTATTTTAGGCTGTGTGTATAGACGAATTAACGAAGTGTTCACCGTTTGATACTTTTTTGTTACTTATAATAGAAGAATAATTCACACTTGACCGCGATGATACACCCCGTGTTTCTTAATATTTCCAAAAAAAAAAAAACTGTGTTTTATTAAATTTCGTTCATTCGAAATTTTTTTTTTATAATTTTCTTTAAATTTAAAGAGGTATATTAATTTATTGCTATATGAATTTAGTATTTAAAAAGGACGTTTATTATCATTCATTTTTAAATTCTTTAATTTGAAATTTAAAAAAAAAATTTTTCAATTTTTTTTATCTTCCCTTTTATCTTTTTTTTATTTAAACTTTTTAATTTTCAAATCGATTTACCCTACACACCACAAGATTATTTTATAAATACATATTTTTATTATACGGGTATATACAATTAAATTTTATTTTTATTTTAGGTATACATTAAGTAGAATTTTTTTGCTTTGTTTTTGTTGGTCTATTTACTTAGCCATATACACGAATATTCAATGTCCTTTTTGAATTAATATTAAATTTATTTTTATTTTTATTTTTATTATTATTATTATTTGTTTTATATTTTAATTTTATGATATCTACAATTCCATTTATATAAGTATTATATACATTTTTTTTGAGTTACGTTGAGTTACATTCTAAGACTGATGACTTAGTTTTTATTTTGTATACGTGTATTCGCATACACGTTTTATATTAAATTGACTTCAATTTTTGAATTATTTTTTTGTTTTCATCATTACAATTCTATAATATATATATTTTTTTCACTATTTTGTTTTAGTTTACTTCAATTTTAAATTTTCTGAATTGAAATGAACATTATTGTAATAAATATATGAAGAAAAATGCACATTAAATTGTTTACAGGTTTTTCATTCACATAAGTATAGTACAGCCGGTTAAGATTGGCGAAGAGAAAGTGTACACAGTAGAACCTACACTAGGCCGCGCGCAGACTAAGAGCGTAGCGTAAATTTCAGAGAGTAAAATTCAAATCAATCGTTTCTTATTATGTTGCGCATACAGCAAGCGTAGCTTAGTTCGAACCATACGCTATGTTTGAATTTATATACGCGCATAACGGTCAGCTACGCTCAGTTACGCTACGCTTTAGTCTGCGCGCGACCTTACCCTTTCCATTGAAATTTCACTGTTTTCCACAGGAGTTATGCCCTGTAAGAGCGTTGACCATAGCTCTACAGTCCTTCCTTCCCTGTTTAAGTAGAAAAGCCGCTAGAGCCCGTCACCATATGTTATGTATATGAAATATAGAATCTAAGTATATGTGATTGTTATGTATACTTATAATGAATATGTATACACATAAGAGTAGAATGAAATCATCTTTGATATACAAGTATACATATTAAACTTTAAAATTCAATAATATATAGGGTAGCTATATAAATACAGTAAATTTTTTTTTGAATACATTATGTAAGATAAGGTAGAGTATAAGTATATTTAAACGAATGTATGTATAAAATGTGTATATGAGTACACAAATTTTAGATCTCGACTGTAAATATGTAGAACAGATCAGTGACTGTATGTACATGCGTATAATCTATAGAAATTAACTTTAAAAGATTTAATTTCATTTTTAAATTGAATTTAAATATCGCAAAATGTATGTGTGAGTGTGAGCATACTAATGATAATATACAAAATAGAAGAAAAAATAATTTAAAAAAAAATTCTTTTAACAAAATTTTCGATGTATAGATTAGAATTTAAAACGTCATTTAAGTAGTTATACTTGAAGTCAACTATAAAATGAATTATACAAAATTATTTTGAGCAATACATTTTAATTCCTATATGTATCTATCTACATTTCAACAAAGCCGCATTAATCGTATTAAAATGTCTTTGACTCTCTACACAAATAAAACGAATAATCAGAACGTATACGTTATATTCCAACCAGAAAAAAAAAAAGAAAAAAGAAAAGGATTTCAATATAATAGGATTAAAATATAAAATATGAATAAAATGGCATGACAACAGAAAACATTAATAAGAATAAGAATATATATCAATTCATCTAAATTTAATATCACTATGATGAGAAACAAGTATTGTAAATTATTAAAATTCACCTTTATACGTTGTCATATTCTTGATATTGGAATGAAGCGCGACTAACAACAACAAATTATTCATTTGTACTGCATGAGTATATAACTAAGCGCTTGTGATGTGTGTTGTAAGGATATTTTTTGAATCTGACAAAATTTCTATTTTTTTTTTAATTTATTCGTCCTTTTTTTGTTAATGCGTATTTCAAATAAATAATAGGTTATGTACTATACCGCTTCTACATTCAATACAGTAACTTCAACTTGGACTTCGGCTTTCGACTTTAATGCATATTTCTTAACGCACATATTATCAAATATTGGCTGACTGACTTCACGTATAAAGAAACAGTTGAAATTTTGAAAGTATAGTTAGTTTGTTTGTTATGATGTCAAAAACAAAAAATTTCATTCGTTTTATGTTGTCGTAATGGATGCAGTAGATTTCAACATTGAATTTGCTCAAAGTCGAAGTTGACGCAAAAGTAGCTGTCGAGTCTAATGCTGATTCTACATTCAATGCAGTAGACTTGACAGCTACTTTTCTATTTACTGCTCGAAAGTCAAAGTTCAACTTGAAATCATTGCATTGAATGTAGAATCGGCATAATGCATTGAATGTAGAAATTCTAAGGGTAATACAACATACCAAGCAGGTCGCGGTTTCAGTTTAGGTGACTAATCAGCTAGCTCTTAAGCCTGAAACACATTAACATGTAGTGCAGTGCAGTGCAGTGCTGTCAAACTTAGAAAAAATAGTATTATATACGGTAACATACATTAAATGCAGTCTAATTTCTAAATTCACTGCACACTGCATCATTTGAGAGGTATTTATTCGTTCAACAAAATCATTTCAACAATCATCATTGTGATTTTTTCATTGATTAAAAAATACTGCACTGCACTGCACTGCGTGTTAATGTATTTCAGGCTTTATTATTTTGAAGTATCTAGTCAGCTGCCACGTAATGTGCTATCACATTATTGTTCGTTAAGTTTTGTTCTGTTAGTCATCTTATTAGTCACCTAAACCGAAACCGCTATTTGCTTGCTATGTTTTTATACCCTAATACATAATCCATTAAATCAAAGTCGAAGTTGAAATCACTATGTATTGAATGTAGGTAGAAGCGGCATAATAAATCATGAAATCACTTCTGTGAATGCCCGCTCTGTACCTATCATGGAAACAGAAGAAGAATTAGTTGAAATTGAAATTTAAAAAATGACAAAAGGTAATTTTATTTGAAAAATAACAAATCCTGGAAATGAAGTATAATTTTAAAATAATATACATTATGCTATGTACAATACGAAATTTTACTTGTAATTTCAATTTAATATGAACTTTTATTTTCTAAAAAAAAAAAAATTTTTTTTCATCACAACCTATTATTTTTTTTAAAATATTTTATTTTTATTTTTATTATTTTGAATTTCTACTACTTCTCTAGCTATTATTATTATTTTATTATTATACGAGTATGTATGTACTTTTGTTTTTTTTTTTCAGTTCATAAAAATGTACAATAGTAGTTTACTGTTGAATATTTCGTGTTCTTAATTTGAAATTCTATTCTAAAAATTTATCAACATTTTATGTATTTGTTTCTTATTGTTTGTTTGTTTAGTTTATATGTAATTTGTTGTTTTCTGTTATAGAATTTGTTTGTATTTTGTTCTCAAAATCCTATAACTAAAGAAAATTAAAAAAAGAAATGTTTTTCTTATATTTTTTATATTCATATTTATTTACAAAAATGAAATAATTTATTATAAAAAAAAGGAAAATCTAATCATAATAAATTTTAGTTTTGACATTTTTCTTCAAAAAAAAAAAAAGAAAAATTTTAAAATGAAATAGAATAATGTAATACACATAAACTGAACTAAAAAAAAAAAAGTTAGAAAATTTTATAAAGAAACTAAAAATTCCTTTATTTATACATATAAAAACAAAAATATAAGTAAGGACAAACAACGGGATAAAAAAAAAATTATATAAAATGAAATGAAAATGCGAAGCAAAAAAAAAAAAAAAACAACATAAAAATGTATTTCGTTCAAAATTATACAAAAAAAAAGTAAAAAAATTACTAAAAAATTTTTTAATTAAAATCAAAAAATCTATTTGAAAAGAAAAATTTTATTTTTTGTATTTATACTTGTTTTTTAATTCTTATAGTAGTTTTTTACTTTTTCTATACATTTAGAAAAAGTTTGTTTTCTTTTGTTTTTTCATGCATGTATTTTTCTTCCTATAATTTTTCAAAAAGTTTCATTCATCATGTATAGTATTCCCATTCAATTCTGGGATTTCATCTCCACATAAGATGATGAATTATATTCGAGTTTACATTACATACTCGTCTATATACGAATAAATGACGTGTGTATACTCTTCTGTTTGTAAACTTGCGTGTAATTACAAGTACACACATACATACATTTATTTTTACGTGCCAAACATAAGGATAAAAAATCAGGCCAATTCCAAAACAAAAAACAAAAATTTTTTTTCCTTTTGTATTTCTTTTGAGAAATTTTCTTATTGAATTTTCATTTTTTTATATTTATTTTTTTTTCTTTCATTCTTTTGGTATATATCCATCTTACATGACGTATTAGTTTTCATTTTCATTATACACGCATCTCTCTCTCTCTCTCTCTCTCTCTCTCTCTCTACTCTATTATGAAAATTTATTCAAATTTCGTAATTCAGTGAAATTAAGAGAAAATAATAACAAAACGAAAAACATCCTATTTTTTCATTAAAATAAAAAAAACCTAAAAAAGAAAAATTCTTTGCATATTTACGGAATTTAATGTTCCTTCAAAAAAAAAAAAAAGAAAAGAAAACAGAAAAAAAAATGAAATAGATTTTCTTCAATTATTAATTTCTGTTCGCTCATTACTTTTAATTCCATTAATCTTCATCTCTATTTTCTTGTTTTGTTTTTGTTTTTTTAGGTACAAAATAGTTTTCACCGTGTTTGATGTTTGTTTTCTATATTTTCTTCATTTTCATTATACTTTCACTTCAACAAACATCTTCGTAATGTTTATTTATTTATTTTTTCATTTTGTTTGTTTTTTTTTGTAATTTTCATATTATTTTCTATTATCATCATTAGCTAATAATAATTCTTTAGCTTCACGTTTTGATTTTTTCTTTTCTTCTTTAGCTTGAATTTTTGCTAGACGTTCTTCCTCCTTTGCAAGACGTTTTTCTTCCTAATGACGACGAAAATATTGATAATGATGTTTTCATTGATGTCGATGATGCAGATACAGATGCAGATGCGTTTGTTGATTGTGATGATGTTGATGATGTGGCAGACGATGTAAAAAATGAAAAATTTAAAAAGAATAACTAAATTTTTGCAATATAAATATCATCAAAATTCTAAATTACATTAAATTTTCTATATAGTACATTAATTTGAAATTACCTTTCTAGCTTCTTTTTCAGCTTTTGCTTTTAATTTTTCTTCTTTTTTCTTTTTTTCCATTGTTTCATTCTTTTTATTGTCAATCTTTTCATCATGATTATTATAAAAATTTTTCGATGATGACGACGATGATGATGATGACGATGATCTGGACGTTGATATTGATTCTATCGTTGTTGACGATGAATTATTATTTTTATTATTATTGCTACTACTATTATTGTTATTGTTTTTATTATAACTACTATTATTATGATTACCAGTACAATTGCTAACAAGTTTACTTGCAAGCAATGGAAAAGTCTTAGATGAACCGGTTGAATTTGAATCTGATTTGCAATTTGTGGTTTTCTGAATTGTCACTTTACCAGTATTCATTGGACTGACTTTTGATGTTAAGCCACCGGTTGATTTTGAAGTCAGTTTTGCTGTAACCGTATTTGATTGGGAATTTCTGACTGGTGATGGATCCTTGAGAAGTGGTGCTGTTTCATGAGGACTTGAAGATTTCGTATATGAGGCATAACTAAAAAATGTTGTTTATTCGATATTAAAGAGAATAATTTAAAATTCAATTAAGTAGTAAGCATTTTGATGGATTATCAAAAATATGGAATTTACTTTACCGAAATCGTGGATTGCTGATATGAACTGGTGACGGATGTGGAACTTTAGCCGGACTTTTAAATTCTTTAATGGGTGGAAGTCGATTTTGTAGGTCAGCTACTCGACCTTTTCCATACCGTCGGCCGGGGTATGTATTCGTTGATGAACTAGACAAATTACTCATTTGAATGTAGAGCGGGGTGACTGATGGTTTTCTTGGTACCGCACCCAAGCAACCGCTAGCACATGTCGGATGATGGTGATGATGATGTAATTGTGGCTGTGATCTATTATTGCTACCAGTGGTACTGCTACCGTTGCTCAACAAACGATGAGGATTATGTATACTTGTACCATTTGTCGATAGACTGGAAGACGATTCTGCTCCACTTGAAGCGGAAGACGTATTCGAACAGTTTGTTATATTCGATGCACTCGATAATGAGGAAGACCCCGAACTCATTGAATACAAACTAGCCGATTGAGCAACACGACCATGTCCATAATGATGCTGATGATGATGATGGTGATGATGATGTCCTGAACCTTCGCCTCCCACTGAATATGAGCTTGCCGATTGTGGTACACCAGTAGATGTCCAACTTTTTGCACCGACTGAATAACTGCTAGCTGATTCTTGTATACGCCAACTACCTGAACTCGATGTTAAACGATTTACTCGGGCTCGACATATAACACATCGCAACGGTAACAAACGTTGAGCAACAGCACTTTGAATCGTTTTCACAAAGCAACGTCTACAGACAACACGATGTCCACATGGTGATGTTTGCATCGTTGCACGAGCATTAATACATATAACGCATTCATCTTCTTGTGATGTTGGAGGTTCTGGTTCACTTTCTTCTAATTTACTTAGAAGTTTATCCTGGAAAATTATTAATTTTATAATTATTGATTTTATAATTTTCATATACAAAAATAAATTCGTACAACAAGTAGTACTTTAAATTCTCAACAATAATTAACTTTGCGAATTTTTGTTAGCAGTGTAACAAAAATGATAACCGGAAACATATGTAAATTTGAACAATTCAATCGAACATAGCCTATAATTATGCAATCATAAACCCCGACCGATCATAGTTTTCAGTTTTATTTTTGTAGAGACGAAGAGATCTCCACAATTTTCTCAAATTATTATTTATAACTGTCGGATTTGAGATCAAAATGGCATTTGAATCAACAGAAAAGTAAGACATGCAAGACATTAGTAAGCTTGTCGTATGAAGGAAATTATCTTAATTAATGAAGCGATAACTAGATAATCGCTGATCTTTGTACAATTGAAAAAATTAAAAACAATAATTCAACAATTAATAACTGATGTATACAATCACTCACTTCTATAGTAAATTAAATACGTAACATATACGGTATGTAGATGTTTTTTGATCTTGACACTTTTATCTGAGAAAATTTTCATATTTCCTCTGCATTTAATAAAACAAAATAAACCTTAACATACATCGGTTACTTTTAATTGCAGTACCATTTTAATTGCTCATACAATAAATTCTGAATCTGATTCATTATACGTACCTATGTATACAATTGCATTGTTTTTGTTTTTACAAAATTAGTAAAAATCTGAGACAAAAATTATAAGTCACGTACATACATATATGCATAAATAATGTACATACGTTCAGAAATTATCTAAAAATGTGTAAGTGACGAAAGGGCATTTTGACATCGACCTTTTAAATATTTTCAAAGTTAATGACAAAAATTTTTTCATGCATACACCATAGTGTACATCAGCTACAAGTATAAAAGTTGATCTAGGCATACAAGTATACTAGATAGGTAGGACTATATATTTTTGCGTTTGTATAAAAGTGCATTGACCAAAATATTGTTACACATTTAACCTTTGATTTAAATTACACTCTCTAGAGTATATAAGCATATATAAAAATAATTTCATTAAGCGAATAATATGTAATACTTGGCTATTAAATACAAGCATGAGTATGTGAATAACCAGTAATCCACTATCAATTAAAACAAGACCATATAAGTATAGCATGCGAGTACCTATGTATCTATAGTTAAATTAAAGTACAGATTCACTACATAAATTTCATTCAGTATGTCAAACTTGTATGTTATTTTGTAACACGATAACCATACGAGTATTACGAGCTTATTATTTACTGGTGGTAAAATTACGTGCATATTTGATTAAATTACACAATTAACTAATAGCAACAAAAATCACATTACGTAATGAATGAAAATAATTTTATAATAATATTTTCTAATCCATCACTGTTTCCATGATGATGAATTTGTTTTGTTTATTCAGTGTGGCTTCTTCTCTACATACATTTTTCTATGCATAATACGAATATATGGAGAATTCTGATTTTTCAATTTTTGAATGGCAATTATCAGACATCGCAGTTAACAAAAAAATATTCAAAACAGCCACATTATAGAAAACTCTATATGATGAAACTTGAATCTTGAAAATTGAATGCAATCCAGTTAATATATTTTGTAAATAGAATCTCATTTTTAATTTTATAAATTTAAACTTTTCTAGTATAGTATCTAATGCTAACATAAGCAAAATTTATTTGGAAATTAAAATTCTCTTCATGTTTGTAATGTTGAATAAATTTTGTTAATTTTTTTTTTCAAATTAAAATCAATAAAAGGTTCCTCAAAATGTACATACATATGTGCTCGTTCGATTCGATAGAAATTTGAACTGAATTTTTTAAACAAAACTCCTTCACATATAATCAAATGAATTAAGTAAGTATTTCATATTACGTATACGCTTACGATAGTTTTTCTAATTTAAATTCGAAATTACTATACAATGAAAAAAATAAACAATTTTATTTGATTTATTTCCTTTTCGATTATTGAATTTTTTTCTTTGTTTTTTTTTTGTGTGTTACAATAAATACAAACTATAGCGATGATAGAAACAATGAAAATATTAAAAGATAAGAGAACGCAATTAAATTAAAACTCCAAAATAATAATACTACAAACAAACTACAATGTATACGAGTATACGAACGAACGTATCCGTATGTAATGTATAATGGTACTCCTACTCATATAGTCTTAGAATCAATTGCAATTTTCAGTTTGTATATTTAACGAATATACGATATAAATAATCGTAAATCAGTCAACGTTTACATACGGTTTGCTACATTGTTCGAATATTAATTAATTTTATACTTTATACTGTTTCTGTGTTGTTAATTTTGTATGACTTCCATTTGCTATATAAATTCATATGATAATGATGATGATGATGTTGATGATGATACAGGAACTAATCAATACATCACCACAAAATTAAAAAAAAAAAAAAACAAGCATGAAATAAATATTTTCCAATTTGATTGCTTTTTGGTATTAGTTTACATGGAAATTTTGTACACATGCACATATACACATTACAGGTGCTTTCGATTTGGCAATTTCAACTATACTATTGGAACACTGCATAGATTTAATTTAATTTAATTTATTAAGAAGAGAGGTCATTAAACTGCCTCCCTTCTGCCCACACCACAACCCTCCGGGGCCTTTTGGCGGTCACACTGCATAGATAAACCATGGTTATCTAAGTTTTCTGGTTTATCTTTGCGATAACCGACTTTCAGAACTCGGTTAATTTAACCGAGTTTCTAGAACTCAGTTATCTTGTTAACCAAGTTCGAACTCAGTTACGTTTGACATTTGTGTTATTTTTTTTCTTTTTATATTATTTTTAAACAAACTGTCAAACCAAATTTCAGCTAACATGCTGTGACTAAATGAAAAAGAATTAGGTTTGAATTTATCTCGACAGGTGTCGTATGAATACATAAACCAGTTCACCACAATTTAAATGTATCACCCATATCACAGGTTATCGATAAACCATTTATATCTGCAGTGTGTCAATAGTATTAGCCATTCATAATTTCTCTTCCATAATTATTTAGGTCAGTTTCAGATTATCTTCAGTTAGGTCAAGACTAGTCAAAAGTTAGTATTACTTGCGAGTACTAAAATGTGTCTAGGATAAATTGTTAAAACGAACGACACAAAAATTATTCGTAACTGCTTGCATCTACTTTCAGATACTTGAAAAATTTTTCATGAGTAGCTGCGGCGCTGCAAGTAGATGTTTTAGCACAGACATTTAACTTTTCTACTCGCAAATACTTGAAATTGCCAAATCGAAAGCACCTATATTATTGGATTAATTTTTATTTTTCAATAATTTTTCTACTTAACTTAATCATTTGATTTCATATTCTGCGTACAAAGCTACTTTACAACAAACATGGAAATAAGTTACAACATACTACGTACTGTACATATGGAAATAGAAAAAATAATATTTTATTATTTCATTTGAAATTTTGTATGAGTATAACAGCCAATGTCAATGTCATTTAAAAATAAAAAATAAAAACAGTCTCTATAGAAATTTTATTTTTGTGGTGAATTTGTTTTTTTTTTTTGTAATTTTGTAACTAAGTATATATAATAATAAAATTGCGATACAAATTTAACGTAAATTTAACAATTATTATTTGACAAATGAAACAGAAAATCTAATTCTTGTATGAAACAAAAGTATAATAACAGACTAGTAGAGATATAAGGTAAAGAAGATATAAAAACATATTGATTACGAATTCATTTTGCTTTAAAATTATTTGGTCATATTTAAATTTTACAATATTCACAAATTTATTTACAGTCAGTCCCGCATTATTATCCACTAAACACTAATAATTCATTTAGTTCTTTATATAAACTTTCAACTACTAAATCAATGAATATACAACGGATACAACGGATACAATTTACCATTAAAAAAATGTGCAATTATGTACTAGTATACAAACAAAAATTCGAATATACATTTTTATTTAAACAACAGAAAGAAAATTTTTAAAAAAAGGAAAAAAAAAACACTCCATGTTTTCAAGTTTAAGTTGAAGTGAAGCACTAAAATTAATTAATGATAACCTTCATAATAATAAAAATATTATTCGAAATGTTATAAAAATAATTTACGACGATAACTATCCGTTGTTAATAACACAAACACAACAAACACATTACAAGCATTATTTATTACGATAAGCATTGATTTAACGCCAACAGTTTCAGTATACACGTTCGTACACATATTTCGGATTCCAATATATACGAGTATTAATGTGCAAAAATTATTAATTGCAGCAATTGCATTTTGATTTGCTTTTATTTTTTTTTTTGTACATTTTTTCACTTTAAATTTAATTGTTTCAATAAAAACAAAAGTTTAATAACAGACGAGTCCAATCTTTTATGTGTTATGGGTTTATATGTTTAGGTAGACTGCGAGAATGATAGTTTATACATTTTTTTTTAACAAACATTATTTTTATTCCTCAAGGCTAGATAATCTTTACAATGATTAACACCTTGAAGGTAAGTATATATGTGTACATAAGATACTTTTGAAGATATTATTAATTATTTTAATTACAATAATAATTTGTCACGTGTCAGGGTACTACAATTGAATACATAAGTTAATTGAACAGAGAAAGAGAGAGAATGAAAAAAAAAATAAATACATACATGCATCCAATACTAACTTTTGACTAGACTTGACCTAACTGAAGATAATCTGAAACTGAAATTATGAATGGCTATAATACTATTGACACACTGCAGAGATAAACAATGGTTATCTCAAATGGTTTATCGATAACCTGGTACGGGTGATACATTTAAATTGTGGTGAACTGGTTTATGTATTCATACGACACCCGTCAAGATAAATTCAAACACTAATTCTTTTTCATTTAGTCATAGCATGTTAGCTGAAATTTGGTTTGGCAGTTTGTTTAAATATAATAAAAAAGAAAAAAAAATAATATAAACGTCAAAGATAACTGAGTTCTAACTTGGTTAACAAGATTACTAAGTTCTAGAAACTCGGTTAACTTAACCGGGTTTTGAAAATCGGTTATCGCAAAGATAAACCAGAAAACTTAGATAACCATGGTTTATCTCTACAGTGTGTCAATAGTATAAGTATAACTCAAATTTATTTAATTTAAAATATGTATTTCTTCATCTTTTATTTATTTTATTTAATTCTAAGAATTCTACATATATATCTATATATAGATATGTAAAATTCGTACTTTATCTTTAATTGTCCTCTAGCTCTAATAAATGTTTACCAAAAATGACTTTGTATCAGATTTCTATGAAATTAAAATTTCATTTTAATTTCATTTTGTTCAATTTCCGTGTATCAGCCAGCATTTTTGATGCAATTTCCTATAGACAATAATTGATATTTTATAAATCTTCCTTATATTCGCATGTACATTTACATAAACGTCATAAATGTGTACGCATCTACATAAATATCTGTAGTGCCTGTTTAATAATTCTATTCAGTAATTCTTATTCGAATCAAACTATAGAATATTGATAAGATAGTCAAGAGAAATATTCTTCCGCATATTACCTTAATTTTTGTATCGCAAGAAAAAAAATAAATAAAATTTTCACAGTGCAAAAATAATTTAGACCCGTATACAAGTTCATTTAAATGATCAGACATTATACTAAAGTGCATGAGGTAATTCGAAATAATTATTGTGCAAAATGACCGCCAGAGAATTACAAATTTGTAAAGGATTTATCCGACAAAAATCATGACTTATCTTTTTATATTTTATTGTGTACGAATATTGATATTTTTTCATATAGTTTTCATTGAAGACCGATCTCACCTGGATACTACCGGCTTACCGGTCTCAAAACAATAATAATCTTATTGGTTTGTTAATGGTTTGGTTGGTATACGTCATTATTTTCAATGCAATCGTATAATATGACGAAAACAGGTATATAGATAATTACCAACACATCATAATCTTTGTTTTGTTGTCGTTTTTTATTTAAATATTTCAATTTTCAATTTAGTTCAGTCTCAGTTATTGAATATGTATGATGATCAGTACGGCTATTTATGATCTTTTAATACATTTACCAAAAAAAAAACAAAACAAAACGTGAGATGAAAATTAAATCAAATGAATAATTTGTGAATATAACTATAAACTTTGTAAAAAGAGTTATAAGTATGCAATATGTACAAAAATCTTTGTGATATTAATAAATTAAATATTACAACTGATGTGATCGCATATCGTACATAATATGTGTGTAATCTTATATTTATACTTACGTACATATGTGTGTGTGTTAGTGAAGTTATATAAAGACATACAATATTTATATATACATTTTTTTCGGTTTTTTACTATTTTATTTTTTTAGAGTTATACATTATTATACACATTTATGTTTGAATAAATTGTCGATCGAATGTTCGTATCAAACACAAACAAAATTTATTCAAAATAATTTACTGTTTACAATTACAATATGTATGTTATTATAGTATTTTTATGTTACAAAATTTTCATATACATATGTAATGTGCATCACATAATTATATAGTATATATGGTTAAATAAACAGAAACTATTATGCATTATAATGTATATAATATAGATATATAAAATATGTACGAAAATAAAGTATGTATTTAGCTTTTAAAGAAAAATTTATTAATTTTCTTAACAATTCTTCGTTGTTTTGTTGTTTATATATATTTATTTTTTGAATTGTTGCCAATTAGTTTGATATTGAACGTTTATCGAATCGGTTGCAATAAATATTGTCTGTTAAAATATTAATTAATTTAAATTACAAAAAAAAAAAAAAAATAATAAACAAATTGTTAGATTTCAAATCTAAAGAATTAAAAATAAATTAACAAGGATCAAAAATTATAAACAGAAAATTATAAAGTTTGAAAAAAAAAAAAACAAAAAACCAAAATCAAAATAATAAAAAAATTTATATACAATATTTTACTGTAAAAATTTTCGAAAATTTATGTATAAATGCATAACAGATGTTTTGATTAATTTAAGGGTTTTTGTTAATAAATTGATGGTTATGCAATTTAACTAAATCGATTAGAAAATTTTTGATAAAATTAATTTAGTATAAGGAGTACGAGTTTACATACATTATATACTCGTACTTTTATCGAGTGATTCTGTTCTGAAGAATTCTTCTAAATTATATATGTATAGTATTTGAAAAAAAAAATCTTAACATTTTATCTTTTAATCATAGACAATAAACATATCTTTGCAGATATACAGATTAGTAAAAATTTTTTTTAAAAAAAATACAAAAAATAAACACAACAGTCAGTCAGTCAGTATTTTATTTGTATATTAATATTTCGTATCTAAATTATAAATATTGTCGAGTGATCGGAAATTTCATAAAAGAAGTGTAAAATATCTAAAAGGATGTGATGATTTTTATATTTACTCAAAAATTTGAAATTTGTTAAAAAAAAAAACGGTTTTTCAAATAAATAAGCTCATATAGAAAAGTGTATTATTATGTTAAAGAATCAGACATAAAGTAAATTTGAAAAAAAAAAATTAATTTTAAAATAAAAATCTAATCAAAATCTAAATATAAAATAAATAACAAGTATAATGACGCTACCAGCGAATGCAGCATTGTGTGGTATATTTACATTGTTTTTTGGTAAATATTTCAAATTTTTGTATAGTACCTGTATAACATACATATACATACATAAAAACATTTATCAAAATGTTTATTTTTTCTATACCTATTCATACACAATATTTGCAATAAATATTTTTTATGTATACACCATAACACCACACATAATAGATACATTCATTCAAATATGAGTATTCGTATGATGTGTAAAGTATAAAGTGGTTTTGAATGTGAATAAACATAAAAAAAAAACGTCAACATAAAGTCACATAATAATACTCGTGGATTTAATGTACATTTATGCAAATTAAAATCAAAATAATTCTATTGTTGTTGCTTTTATTTTTGTTTTGATTTATAAATAATCATAAATTTTCAAAATTATTTTAAAATATATAGGGTGGGTGGGTTCATTTAAGTAATCATGACTTTGCAGTGTTGCAGAAATGTTGATTCAATGTTACTGTAACATCAAAAATTTTAGTGTTACGATGCTTTACTATGGTGGTGTTACGTTAGTTTTACTAATGTGTTGAAAAAATGAAACAGCTAGATTATTTTAGCCATGGTTACTTTTTGAACGCTTGATTGGACGTGCTGCTACAGTGTTACTGCAGTGTTGACTTTATGAATCCAGCCATAATTTCAAATGAAATAATATATTGTGGAGCTCATTTGCAAAACGGGATAAATCCTCATAGATTAGTTTTTCAGAAAAGGAGAAAAATCATTTTGATGCTTGTTTTCAATATTTTCATTATTTTTTTTTTTTTAATTTTGTTAATTCAGAAGGTACATATTTCTATGTGAAAGTCATTTCAAATCTAAAAACTGTAATTACTTTTAAAATTAGGGAAATAATTTGGACTTATCCCTTCTTGAAACCATTTCCGTTAGGAAAACTAAATTTTGTGTGCATATAGAGTTTGTTGTGGAGAATGCAGTAGAATTCAAAACTCATTTTTGTCTTATGTCGATTTAAGCGGTTATTCCTTATGACCACATATAAATGAGTTGACATATCCCAATTTGCAACTCACCAATCACTGGACATATCCCATTTTGCAATATACAACGATTTTTACAGTGAAATTATAATACATTTTTATACATATTATCTAATTTCGAAAATAACAAATGAAAGAGCATTTTAAAAGCTAGGAAATGGCATCTCTAACTTAAAAAATATGTGTATTGGACATATCCCCTTTTGCAAATGAGCTACAGATATGTACATTGTATTTGTTTTATGTATATGTAAATAGTGGCAATAATATTAAAATGAACAAAAATTAAATTGAAATTTTCATATTCATATCCTTTTTTAAAGGATTTTATTACAAATTAATTTTATTTGACATTTTAAAATTCACATTTATTGTCAATTGTGTTTATTTACATACATATGCACATAGTGATTTTATATTTTTGCGAGCAATTGTTTCAGTAATGAACTTCAAACAAATTGAATTGCTGGATTTTAATATGTCATCATAATGTTTTATTGTAAACGGGAGGATATAATAAATTGTATTGTATATATTTATATGGGGAGGTTATTTATATAAATATGTATAATAAACACCAAAGGAAATGATTTTATAAATTATTGTATATATTTTACATTTTGTATAACTAGGTGATATGTATATTCATTTTTCCGTAAACGTTTTTAAAACTTTCTATTTTAACATCATATATAATATACGATGGAGGATAATAAGGGGATTCATGTCATTTTTCAGTTTTCAAGTTTTGTAGTTCTGATGTTGAAATGAACGACCATAATATTAAATTTTTTCGTAGTTGTTTAACCTTTCTCGTAGTTGATTTTATTTCATCTGTTAAAATATTTTAAATTTCTATATGCCAACAGTCAACTAAGAACACTGTCAAAACATTAACTACAAAAATACACGAAATACTAAATTTAGAAACTGCAAAGCATTTTACTAAACTTTCGCAATTTTTCAAAACTTTTGTAGTTCGTAAATGTATGGAAATGAACTACGAAAACTGAAAAACTACAAAGATTACGAAGTTTTCGACAAAATGAAATGCGAAATGAATTCCCTTAATTATGTAAGTACATATGTATATAAAGTTGTTTATGTTTTTCAATATTTTTAATTTAAAAAATATAAAAAAGAAATTAAATAAAAGGTATTCACTTATAATGCAGTAAAAGGCACGTAAACAGAGTGAAACGTGCAAATATACTTACATGTAATTTAGTATATATTTTACTCTGTTTTATATTTTGTGGAAACAATAAACAATATAAAAACAATGAGGATATTCACTTTCGTGCGCATACATATGTAAACAGAGTATATAAAACATGTAAATTACACTTAAGTATTTAGCACATTTAACTGTGTTTACATGCCTTTCAATACATTAAGTAAATACCCTCATTGTTTTTATATTGTTTATTGTTTATATACAAAAAGTTTTATATAAAAACTCTATCACAGTTATTTTTCCAGTACAAAAATATAACATAAAATGTATCACATCACACCATTTTCTTTTTTTTTTGCAAAAACAATAATATTTTTTACACAAATAAACATATACTTACTCGTATAATATTAATATAAATTTATATGAAAAAAAAAGGATCCAAACTTATATGAAAAGTCTTTATACTTTGTACATGATATAGTATACATAGTACACACAATTCTCGTATATACATTATACAAATGTTCGGTAAATAAAAGTATTTACGTACATGCATGCATACACAGCAAATAATATAATCTCAAAATAGAGAACAATTTTCCAGTATTTTGAATAACGATGATGATGATGATGATGATAATAATAATAATGATGCCGATTTTAATGAGGATGATGATTATACTTGTAGAGCTACATATGTATACTCGTATATACATAAAATGTAATCGAAATAAAGGATTCATATACATATAATACTAAATTGTTTTTCCTTTTTTTTTCTTCTTCTTCTATACTTTATTTATTTTTGCATATCTACTATATAATTTACATACGTTATAATAAATAAGTATATACGTACATTTCATAAAAATACACATGAAAGATTTCATTTTTGCATATTAATAGCACAAAGAATACCGACAAATTTGTGTATACATAGGTATATGAATATTTTTTAAAAAAGAAATGAAACATTTATGCACATTCATATAAAGGATAGTATTACGTATTACCATACATACAATTATTGTATATTATAAAGGAAAATACAAGTGAATTCATTATCAAGGGCTTCTTGTAATAGGTTATAGTTAACAAACATGTAAAACTTTTGGGTTAAAAATAGTTCCTTTGTGTTATATAATGTATATGAATTTGTATAAATACGTACATATATGTATGTTTAAATGCTATATTATATACAATAATGTATTAAATGAAAAGTATATAAATATAGCACAAATTTTATACTTAATTCTCTATATTCTCACCTTTGATACACTAAAAATGAAAATATTTTTTGTTTTTGACCGTAATAAAAGTGTAGGCCGCATTATTTTTGCTGAATTATCATGAATTTCATTTAAAAAAAAAATATTTCAAGGGATTTTCAAAAAAAATATTAAAAACGTTATGGATGCTATTTTATATATATTATTGTATATGTAAATATTAAATAAAATGAATAACACAAAAAATTTACAAACATATAATATAGGTACCGATTCAGCAATTTTCGAAAACTTTTTCGACTTTCATTCTATACACGAAATAAACATGTACTTTTATATGTATAGATTTGCTTATCATAATAAAAATATTTTTAGATTAAAATTTTCTACAAACTACATACATGCGCATATGTACATATATGTAAATGTATGTGTCGTAAAAAAATTTTAAACATTTCTAAACTGTGATATAAACTTATTTTGTAACAGTTTCATTTTTTGTTTAAATTTAATTCTTATTTTCACTTTTTGATACAAGAAAGTTTTCTTAGATTTTCTTCAAGAAGTTTTAAAAGAATTTATTTTTTTTTTTAATTGAGGAAAGAACAAAAAAGAACATTCTTGCTTTTTGGATTCTACATATACAATAATTTGGTGTATGTCTATGACAAAATGAACTTCTTCTTATGTATGTACGATTGGTGCGAATATGTGTATAAAGTATAGGTACGACAAAATGTGAACAAGTCATGAAATTTGTAATTTCGAAACATGGATTCCATATTACATTTAATTCACATATAAATTGAAATGATGTTTTTTTTTACTTTGTTTTGTATTTTGCTGTGTTTTTTTATTATTTTTTTAAATTAAAAACAAAGAAAATATGTGAGTATAGATTTTGTGTATTTATACATTACGATACTACATATACGAGTACATTATTTAATGTTTTGTGGATGTACTCGTATAAATGTTTAAAAATGATTTATAGTATTAACTGCGAGAAATATTATAAAATATTAATGTAAAAATAATGCATTCAATGAAACAGGGTGATAGACAACCACCCACATAAATGCCTGCATAGTAAAAGAAATAAGGCTACTAGATACCTAAACAAGACAAAATGGCTATAGTCTAGATTCTAGATTCTAGAAACTAAACATAACCACCCACCACGAGAAAGCTTTGTGGTAACAAAACGGCATGATTAGTGCAAGGCTAGTTGAGTTTGAAGCAAGACCTAAATAGACGTGACGGGACGAAAGACATTAAACGAACGTAAATACTCGTTTCGTCAGTTTAATAATTTGCCTAGAAACGATTCGAAACGAGTAAAATTGTGTATAAGTATTGAGTAGAAACGAGTAGTGTATAAAACGAGTAGAAACGATAAAATTTACGACCGCTACGGCACTATCCGTTTTGTCTCGTTTTGTCTATTTGTCATTTAAAGCCCAACTATAATCGACATAGCTGACATAGACTATGACATATGTCGTGCTACGAACACAGCCAAATCAATGAGCTAAACTATAATTGACATTGCCGACATTCGTTAAAAATTCGTTTAACATAAGCTTGACATAAGCAGTACGATCGAGAGCGTACATGACATAAGTAACATAAGCAAAAAGCTCATTTTGTGAAATTCGTATTGCTTATGTATAGTATGTTATCTATGTTAATTATAGTTAACCAAATGTTACGTTTTAACATTCGTTATTTTTTCTTATGTTTGCTATGTCAGGTATGTCGATTATAGTTGGGCTTTTAAACTTATCAAAATTGAACGAACGTAAGAATACGTCCATTTAGGATAGTTCTACGTACTACAGTACTATAGTATGTATCGTTTCGTTAGGTTATAACTTGAGTCTGTTTCAAGTAGCTGAAAAAGACTGCCACTGGCCATACTGTATACTGCAACCAACCAACCAACCCAAACAAATTTTTAAAAAATCCATGAGTTTTCCAGCATTTCCCCCATCACAATAATTTATAGATAATTAAAAAAAATTTGATATTCCCCAAAAATATTCTCGCAAATTTATATTGTCCATATATTATTAGGATGAAATAATATTTTCTACACGAAATGATAATAAATTTCTAGATTTATCTGAATGAAAATTATAAATAAAATTAAACAATTTCGAACTTGAAGTTACTATTAATAATTTCTCAATAATTATCACATGATTATGTGTTCACATTTATGTAATATGCTTTGACTATATAATTTATTACCTACTTAATTGAAATCATAAATTATGTATGCGTAATTTTTAAAAATCATAATTTCAATGTCCGCATACGTATGATATGTATTTTTTTTTTTTTAATACGAACGATGACTATGATAAATGCATAAAAATATAAAAGACTGGATTACTCAAGAACATGGAAATTAATTATTTATAATCGAAATATACGACTACATTACGATTATTGTATAAATGAAATGTATACGAGTATGTATAAAAACAAAGTCGCATCATCGTCATCAAAGTTACAGCAATGTTAGAGTAGTAGTAGTAGTAGTAGTAGTAGATATGCATCAATGTAACCAATCATATTTTTTATAAAAGCCTTCATAATTTTTCAGAGTATCTATTTTTGTAGGGTTTAGTTAGGTATGTATATAAAAATGTTAACCTTTATTTTAATATTATTAATATTCGAACTGTAAAATTTAACTTCTATACTACCACCTTCTATAATGTTCTTCAACATTTTTTTTAACATAATGCACTACTATGACTATGACTATGCATGATTATATTTATATGTATTTACATATAAATATAAACACCCTATTTACATAATATTTACCAATGATTTTATAGAGTGACTATAATATCTCTATCTGTGAAAATAAAAAATAATCTATCCTCTATCTAAAAGATATACTCAGTTATTTAATAATTGCATACTTTAACAATACAGTGCAGTGTACATATACATTGTGCATTATGCAGATATTATGCATGTTTATTGTTTGTGTTTTATACTAGATTCATATTTGCAGGTTATATACTTAGTTTTCAAGTTTTTAATTATCGATTGCATCTTCTCTAAACAATATCTAATAAGTAATAATAATAATAACAATAATAATCAAATGTATACAATGTGAATGCATATAACACATAGTAAAAACATGAAAGCACAACACAAAACATTGAAGAATAAAATAAAAGCATCATTAATACAAACTAAAATAGGTATTGAAACAAAAAAAATGACAGCACAAAAAAAATTGATTTAAAATTTAAATTAGGAAACAAAAATACAAGAGTATGAATGGTAGATAGAGGAAAAATATATAGTGAATTTGAAAAATAATGCTTGAATCATCATAACCCAAAATATATACACGTGACGTGATTGATAATGTTGATGAAATTAAAAAAAGAAAAAAATCAAATATCAAAAATTGAATTTTTTTTTTATTTTTTGTTATACACATGAATGCATTTCACACACATTTTTGTTATTATATCATCAGCGGCCGGAACTATACATAATATACGAGTAAAGTATACATTCACATTTACAATCATCAATAAAAACTATAAGTATGTACACATCCACATACAAAATATATTTATACACACTCTTGTTTACAAACTTTTGGTAAAGGTCAGAGTCAGTTATCACATACATATATGTACTTTTACTATATCATACTCAATGATTTTATGGTCAGAGAATTAATGATTCATTTCTTATGTCTTACGATCATCATTATTGATTGATTCAAAATAAAGCTTCACAGTCACCACACCACATATTTTTTTCAGAGAAGATCGAATTTTTCTTAAGATTAGGATTCGAGATATCTGCTCTATCTTGTGCACCACATATCTCTCAAGTTACTTAACCGATTTCAATGAAATTTGAAACATGTAGATACTTTGATTAGAATTGTGGTCCTTGAATGGATCACTTTTTTTTAAATGTCCTTATTTCCTTTTTACAGGGTGTCAAAGTTGTCAAAATTGCGATTTTTTGGCTTCCAAATGCACCTCGTACAGCAAACACTGATTGACCAATTTCTTCGAAATTTTGAATATAGGTAGCTTGAAGGATATTGTGGTGCTTGAATAGAGTACATTTTTGATTTAAGGTCCTGAAATTTAGTTATAGTTCTTAAAAAAGGAGAGGGTTTTTTTTTTTTGAAAAATCGTTCAACTTTGACTTCTATTTTCATACATTAAATCTTCATATTTCTATATGATTTTGGTATCAAAATAAAATTTGGACTTTTCTGAAGAGTTTACAAAAAAAAAGTATAAAAATCTTTTTTATATGTATTTCCATTTTTATTAACAAAACAAAATTATGTGTTTTTTTTTCATCAAAATATTCAAAAATCCATTTTTATTAGCACCTAAAAGGTATGCAAAGTCATTTTTTAAAATTTTTGTATGTAAAATCATTGTTGTTGTTTTCAAAATTTTTCATTGTCGAATCCTACTCTTTAATTTACGAAAAATAATTTTAAAATTATTTGATTTTCACGTTTTTGTAGTGGAAAATAATTCGTATGTAAGTATATGGATTCCATATAATGCGATCATGCATGTATGATGATCTGATCATACCATGGGTTGCATATAACGTGTGTAAAATATTCGAATTTATATAAAAAATAAATTTAATTGAAAACGAAAATGAAAAAAAAAATAAGAAAAAACAATTATAACAAGTTCAACAAGTTAAAAAAAAAACTGAGAAAAAAAAATATTTTGAAGGTCTTGGACATCGAAGAACGAACGAATCTATATTATACGATCATCGATTGTATATTTATATAATTTTGGTTTTGTCACTATGTTGTGTATGTGATGGCATATCAAAGTCATATTTATGTATTACTACAAAATGCATAATGCGCATAATACCATTATAATGTATATTTACGCACCCATTAAAAGATCATTTTGATCAGTTTTAGTGATTTTATTTTTATTTAATTTTAATTTATGTTTTTTTTTGTTTTTTGTGTTTTTTTTTGTTATTGTTCAGCTCAGATAAATGTTGAGGAAGAGATAAATATACATAATAATAAAACGCCGCATTCTCCAACGAAACTAGGTTTATGATGGATATGGATAATGAAATGCAATAATTTTTGTTTTTCTACTTGAAAAAAAATGATCAGATTATTTAAGTTTTCGTTTTTAGTTTGTTTTTTTTTAACGGACCCAAAAAAAAAAAAATAAAATAAAATAAATTAAAATCAAAATATTGCATTATTATTTTCTTAACCTTATTAATAAATTCCGTTACTACTTAGCTATATAATATTAAAAGCCGTTAAAGATTCCGAAACGTAAAAAAAAGGTCGATCGATCATCATAATTATTATTATGTACGGAGAAGGGAGTTCGATTCGATTTTAATGCATAATTCACGCGATTCATATTTGCATTTATTACGGAATTTTTGTTTTTTTTTTCTTTTGAATTACATATATATGCAGATAACAAGGACATTTTTTTATAAAAATAGAATACAAACTGTAATTAGTTAAAATATGAAAAGCAAACTTTTGTATTATTATTTTTACATATTTTTTGTATATATGTTATGAAAATTTTAAAGTAAAAAAAAAACAACTCAATCAACTCTGAAATAAGGATTTAAAAATAGCTAGAAAGGATACAAAAAATATTTTATAGAAAATAAATAAAAATTGTAAAATTCTTTTAAATCAAGATTGTTTTGGATTTCGAATTAAGAAGATTTTATTAAAAGATTTTTCTTTCAGATGTATTTGGAGTCCCAAAGTTCTAATAAATGTTGAGAGAATTTTTATGGCTTTATGTAAAATTGAAAAATCTTTAGAATAAAATTTCAAACCATAGAAAATGTTTGTAATATTTTAATATGATGTCCTTTGAATCAATTCGTTTAGTGGCTAAAATTCTTTCAATTTTCTTCGTGTATACAATACATTTGACAAACTGTGTACGTATTTTCTTTCCTTTGAATGTATAAAAAAAACTACACATATATGTATGTCTGCACGAGTATATGAATTTTCTACTTTTAAAACTTTACAAAATTTACTAAACATTTCACATTACGTTCAGTTATTGAAGATACAATTGTTCGATTTAAATGATGATATCTGCATTTACAACATATACACACACGTATATAAATGAGCATTAGATATGTACTTACTTTTAAATCAAGACAAAGAGAGCTTCTATACATTCAAATCGACCATAGCATGAACTGAATTAAAGTGGGAACTATAATCGACATAAGTGGCATGGGCTATGACATATGTCGTAGCCGAACACAGCCAAATCAATGAGCTAAACTATAATTGACATTTCCGACATTCGTTAAAAATTCGTTTAACATAAGCTCGATATAAGCAGCACGATCGAAAGCGTACATGACATAAGTAACATAAGCCATAACCTAATTTTGTGAAATTCGTATTGCTTATTGTTTAGTATGTTATCTATGTTATTATAGTTAACCAAATGTGACGTTTTAACATTCGTTATTTTTTCTCATGTTTCCCATCTCCCATGTCAGCTATGTCGATTATAGTTCTACCATAAGGCTGGGACACATAGTTTCGTTTCGGCTTTTTAAAACATGTATTTGTTATATGGAGTTGAACACATTGGAGAAGAACGAACGAAACGAAACGAAGCTATGTGTCCAGCCTTTATTCACACTGCTATATACAACCATAGACAAACAAAGAAAACTCGTTTGTCTATGATACAACTTACAACCAATATGCTATACATTCGAAAAATTCCTTTTCAAATACTATTTTATATGTGTTTCCATACACGCAAAGTTTTCCGATAAAAATGTTTAAAAAATTTCAAATTCTATGGCATTTTATGAACTCGTAAATTTATGAGTGTAGATAGAAAAAAGTTACAATGTCTATCTATATTTTATGTAAGTTATTGTAAAGTAAGTCGATTATTTTCAATAAAATTCTTCAAATTTATATAAAAAAAAAATGTTTTATTTTCAAAACTAATAAAAAAAGTTATTTATTTATTTTTTTTTGTTTTTATTTCATTAACTTCTTTTCCTATATTCGTCGATAGTGTGTGTATAAGTATACGAATATTTTTTTATGGAGTTCATAAATAATTTTAATATCAACGATGTATTTACATGAGTGTACATGTGTACGTATGTATACATAAAAGAAGTGAAGAAAAAGAAAAATTTTAAAAACTATTTTATCCTTGATATAATTAACGAAAAAAATGAAAACTGTATCAAGTATAAAAGATAAAAGTTATTTATTTTTTTTTAAATAATTTTAAGAGAACGAGAGAAAATTTGAAACGAGATTAAATTTGTATATAATTAATTGAATAACAACAATAATAACTATATACTATACTATCATAAACTACCAACGCCAACATAATACTCGTAGACTATAATACCACTAATAGTGCACAGAAAAAATTGTGAATTTAAATTAAACAAACATAAAAAAATAGAAATACACAAGGCGGCGACTAGCAGTAAGGTGAACAGTCGGTTATGTGAACATCACTCACATTGATTAGAGTTAGAGAGAATGAACGCCTGAATATTTTCTAATCTGCAGCCTGCTGCCAACTGCTGGTATGTAGAGTAGAGTGTCTGAGTGTTCAGGTTCATACCTCTCCCTAAACAAACAACAACAATCTACAGAGTGGTCTATTAGCTATTGTAGCATTGTTATACTTTTGCGGTCTGCGGTAGTGCGTAGTGGTGGTATAGAGAGTGAACCAAGGTAATTGAGGTAATAGAGTGTTCCAATTACTTTGAGAGTGAACTATGTTCAAAATAATGAAATTGAAATGAAATGAATAAAAAATAGTTTCATTTTCTATTTCCAATTCCCAAATCCCAATGTAAATTTCAAGTTTAATTAATCTCTGCAGTTGTCTAGTACTAGAACTAGTGCAACAGTTCATATTCATTCCTTAATGTTATTATAATTCGCTTTTTTTTTAAATTTTCGTCATCAATTATATACTGCAGCCCAAATCGAACCTTAACCTTCTCCAGAATTTGGCTCCATTCTTGCTCCTATTCTCCGCTTTGCTTCTCTAATTCTTAACTCTTTGTTAAATTGTCTACTCATTTTGTTCTTATATGTATGGTCTGATCGTTGGTCACGCTTTTCACTACTTGTGTCCGTGCTTATTATTTTCTCCGATTCTGTATTGTAGCTAACTTAACCTTACGACTTTTGTTTAACGTTCAAGATGGTTCAAAGAAATTTTTATAAGTTTAGCAAATTTTTTCTTTAAATGAAAAAAGAAAAGAAAATACTCGTAAATGCTAAAAAATACTGCATATATGTTCATTGTGCACCGAGCTTTGATATAATATGATTTATAATTTTTTTCTATACACTGAAAATTTCTGGCTTTTGTTTTTAAGTTCATTTTACCGCGAGTCATCTGTATAACGATATAACTGAAAAAAAAAAAAATGACCAAAAACGTTTTTATTTCTTATAACACATTTTCCAGTCTAAAAACTTTTATATATGTATATTGCCAATAAATCAGTATATAGAATAGACATTCTATGAATTTGTTTTTATTTTTATTTACACGAGTATTTATCGTTTAAATTTTATAACTTCATAATTGGAATTATTTATTATTTGAAAAACAAAAGAAATTCAAGACCTTGTTAAAAAAAAAAAAAACACTAAACTTAATAAAATTATAAAAACGAGAAAGAAATAAAAACAAACCATTAACAAAAACACAATCATGGTGTCTTTATACTCGTTATATAAAAATTGAAAATAAAAAAAAAAACAATAATATTCTTTTCGCATAAGTTGTTCTTATACATATGTAATTCGCAAACTTTACAATTTCCAACATGTTTCCAATCTCCAACTGAGAAAAGTTATTTTCATTATTTTCATGATTCATATATCATTTGTCTGCGTTTGACGTTTGACTTACTTCATTTTTTCTTCTTTAGTGCGATATTTAATACAAAAAAAAAAAAAAAAAAAAAATTAAATGAACCGTGAAAATAGTACGAAAACTACATATATAATAGAGCAGAGCACCACACAAAACAGTAAACATTTTCCGTGAATTCAAAACATAAATATTTTCTTTTTAACAACGCAGCTATCTACACACAACATACGTAATTATTTTTTTTAGAATAATTGGAAGAAATGAAAAGGAAACCTTGTAAAATATAGTAACGAGGAATTAAATTATGTAACACAAAATTTTTTATATAATAATTCATGAAATTTTTTTTTCTATTCAAATAATCCAGTGAAAATTTTTTAGCTGCCTTTTATGGGACAATACTCGTAATGAAAGTAACAACAACGAAACACATTCATGTACGAATATGCGATGCATACATATAAGGGAATTTTAATTTTTTGTTTTCTGTTCCTTTTGTTTTGTCTTCGTCTTTTATTGCTATTCTATTACACACAGATATGACGTCAATTCATCAAAGGAAATAATATCCTTGATTTAAACGTTAAAAATACCACCATATACTCGTATATTATTCATACACATTCAGTATCATAGATGGAATATACTGCTTTTCTGACTGCCTTTATAATCCCTGATGTTTTATGTATATCCATTTCAAATTTAAAAAATTGCAAGGCAGCAACCAGATACACATCATCACATATACACACGCACACGAAACTGATGTATGTATACTCGTATATACACAGTGCAATAATAGTTGTATAGAGTAGTCATACATCATCAACAGTAAAAAAAAAATTTTGTTCTTTAAAAAAAGTTCAATTTAATTGTTGTGTATATATGCATGAGATATTTTTCAGATATCCTTTTTGTTTTAATTCTATACGTATGTGTATGTGTATTCTACATGAACATGAGTATAAATTTTATGCAAGTGTACGTATATATATGTACATGTATGTATCATTTTAATGATATATCCTTGTCCTCTTTGATATAATTTCGTATCCATTTAATTATGTTCTGTTGTAGGTACATGTGATGTGAAAGTTTATTAAATTCATTTAATTGAAAACTGTAATTACGAAATAATTAGTTTTATTAAATATTCAGTGTTCATATTCAATTGAATACTTCAGACAGAAAATTCAAAAAAGAAATATCTACACAGAAAGAAAAAAAAAAGAATAAATTCTCTAGATAAATTTCCTGTATTACTTTAAAATATTCAAATCGTATCTTGTGTACGATTTTATCAATTCAGAATTCATTCCTTTTTATATGTACTTGGTATACAAAAAGAAATACAAAGAAAATGTTACTTTTGTATATGCGCCCGCCGCCGCAGTTTCTATTTATTTATGTTGCAGATTTACATCAGCCAGAAAGTTTAACACTATCTACCTAATATAGTATGCCATATCACGTACAAAACGTTTTCTTTAATCCATTCGAGATTCCCATGGGTTTTATACAGGGTGTCCGGAGTTTGGGTGCAGGCATTTTGCCAGTCGATAGGTCTTGTTGAGAAACGAAAAAAATTGTATGGAAGAGGGGGGGGGGTCTAATATCAACGGGTGAGAATCATATACAAATAATTGAATGAGATAAATTGCAAATGAAAAGCAATCCATTGGGCAATATTTTAAGTAAAGAAAATTTAAAAAAAAAACAGAGCAAAATTTTGAGATATTTGATCTTGAACTCGAAATTTCGCATTTTTTTCCATGAAAATTTGAATTTGATGTACCATATCTTTGGCATCACTAGACCGATCTGTACAATTCAAGTATCAAAGTGAAGACTGATTGATTATATTTCCAATGAATGTAAAATAATTTAAAACGACCAATGATTTCGTGAGTTATGACCACAAATAGAAAACAAGTCACTTGACCTCAAAAAAAAAAAAAACTTCTGAGCCCATTAGATCCTCACCCGTTGACATTAGATCCACCACTGCCGTACGATTTTTTTCGTTTCTCAGCAAGACCTATCGACTGGCAAAATGCTTGCACCAGAACTCCGGACACCCTGTATAAGTAAAACACGAATATTTCCAATACACATGCATTTCAATTTTTTACCGTATTATATTGTATACACAGATTTATACTGCACTGTTGTTATATTTATGTACGTACGTACATTTTTTTGTAAAGTGTCAAGTTCATCGGATATAATCCAGATTTAATTTAAATTTCTTTTTGTATTTATTTTATTTAAAAAAAAAAAATTCTTTTTCTTTTGTTATAAATAATGAATAAAATCTGTTTGAACTTTTCATATACCTACTCATATATGGACTCATCTGATTGACCTTTTATGGTTGATTTAAAGGTCAGCCAGATTTAGTATTTTTTACACTCTTCGTGTCAATTCATTCGTTACTGTTCTTATGACTTTTTATTAAGATATTGTAAAGGTCATAAAATTTTTACAATTTTTTTTTTCGCTTTATCATGCATAAAAACTTTTGCAAAAAAATTTTTTACTTTTATACAAAATTAACGAGAAAAATTGAAGGGTACATTTTTAGCATGTAAATTTGTTTTTTTTTTTTTTTTTTGGGTCTTTAAATTTAATCAAGGAATAATAATTGCGTGAATTGTGTTAATGGGAATACGTATCATCGTTGTCGTATCGTTGTCGTTGTCGTTTCGTTGCTGTTTTGTGATAGATGGCAATGTGAATGTGAACCAGTCACGCACTTTATATAATTTCAATGCAAAGAGATTCCCCAATATGAGCACGTATTAAACTGTTGTTTACTGAATTTTGATTCAAAATTTTTTTCCCTTTATAATTGTGTAAACTGATTTCACTGTTGCTATATTACTATATGCCATATGCCATTGATTAGGCACCTACGGGAATGCATGTGAATCAGTTTAGCAGTTTACAAATTCCATAATTGTACTGATAATAATCAATCAAAAAATTCTATGAAATTGTAATTTTTTTTTTGCTTTCATTTATTTTTTTTTTTTTTGTGTCTATTTTCTCACAGCTGGTTCACCATTAGTTTATAGTCCTGCACCAAGAGGTACATGCAGTAATTGTTGCCCGATTCGAGAAGCACATGATATCAAATTTTTACTCTACACAAGGTAAAATATTTAACTTAAAATATATTAGGACATACATACATATTTTTTTTAACATAAAATCGATAATATCCTTTACTACTTTGTTGTTTCATTTTTTTGTTTCCATTTTTATCATTCAATTTTCTTCTTTAGAAACAATCCAAAAAATCCAGATCGTCTTTACATATCATCTGATATACAATTATTGAATGATAGCAATTTCAATAGATCAAATCCATTAGTTTTGTATTTACATGGATTCTCAGAATCAGCACCAGGTGGTGAAGGTCAAAGTTGTCAGGAAATACGTGATGGTACGTAAATTCACGTATAAAATGAAATCACATTAGTGTTATATAAAATATGTCCATCAATATAAGTATTTTTTTTTTCATTTGTATATTTTCAATGCCTTTATTCTACTTCTTTCCTTTCATTTCTCTTTTACTAAATTTATACTAAATATTTTCTGTTCTTTTTAACATTTTTATAAAATTTATTCCTTTTATTCTCTCAGTTATTTTATTTATTTTTATTGAAATTTATAATTTTCACGTTAATCAACAAAATATGGAGAAGAAAATAAAAAAAAAATGATTTTATTCATTTCTTGTTCTGATTCCATTGTCCATCCATCCACATAAATACTCGTCTCGTATATACAGAGTATTTATTTTTTTAAAAAAAAAAAACACCTTTTAATGTAAAAAAATTATGATGAAAATTTTTACAATAAATTCTACATTAAATTTGATTCATTCATTCTTTTCACTCTGTTTTATTTATTTACTCTTTCTTCTTTTTGTTCCTTTTTGTCCTTTATTTTTGTTTAATTATTTTTTTTCTTCTTCTATTTTTCTCGTATTTTATATCATCGCAAACAATATTACAATAAAAACGAAAAAAAAATTATTTATAGCATTTTTGAAAGCTGGAAAATATAATATCATTCTTGTTGATTGGAGTCCATTAACAGCATTACCATGGTATACAAATTCTGTACAGAATATGCCAAAAGTATCTAGATATATAGCTAGATTTATACGTTTTTTAATAATAAAAGGCAATTATCCGATCGAAAAAATTCATGTCATCGGTTTTAGTTTAGGTGCTGAAGTTGCTGGTTTTGCTGGTCAACAATTAAAAGAATGGGGTTTAATATTACCAAGGATAACGGGTAAGTTTTATTTATTTTTTCTTGCATGTTTTGTATTGGATGAAAAAAAAACAACACAAAATGAAATGAAATAAATGAAAGGATGAAATTAATGTATATTTTTTGTCCGATATAGAGTATAGGTACTTGAACAGAAATCGATATTCAATGCTTTTAGCTCAGTTCAATCTCATATTTTTCATCTTATTTATGATGCAGTCACATTTTTACTACTACTACAACTGCAACTAAAACTATATTATTTCGTTTGCTTATCTTATAAAATCACAATACGATACCAAATACATACGTACATGCATGCATACATAAAAAATGTTCAAATTTTATTTGAAAATATATCAAATACGAAAATTTATCATCAGGATTATGTCAATGAGTTGTACATATACGAGTACTAGTATATGTGAAACAAAACAAAAATTCTAAATATTAAGAACACTTTGAATTGGCTATACTGCAATTGTATATGCAATATACATCAACACTCCCACATAAAAATGTTCGAATCTTCTACAGTAAACCAATGTGTGAAATACATACTCGTATTTCTATACAGCTAAATGTAATATTTTCAAAAAATAAAAAAAAAGTAAATAAAAAATGCATGCATGTAAAATTTGTTTTGACAATTTTCTGAACTAATGATATTTTTTCTCATTCCCATATTTGTACATATGCACATGTATCTGGGTCGCATACTGTATGTCGTTCGTTGGTCGTATACATATTGATATTTAAATAAAATACATATTCGAAAACAATATAAATAGGAAACTAATATCGATGATAAATTTTTTAAATAATCATTTGTCTATGTCATTGCAAAATTAATCTGCAACAAAAACAAAAAAAAATAAAATAAAAATCACAAAAAAATGTAGAGAGCGAAAACAACAAATGAAAGAAACATTTAAGTTGACAAATAATGTGAATGTCATATGCACACACAAATTTATACAAAAGCAGGAATGTAAATGCATGTATACGTGTATTAAATACATTAACTAAATATCAAAAGGATATATTATGCAATATAAATTCTAAAAAAAAAATTGATATGAAAATGCGATGCAGAACAGTACTAAGATTAAAGAAGAAAGCATGGATATAAGACATATAGAAAAATAAATTTAATTTTTTAATTTTTTTTTTTTTTTTTGCAACTGTTCACATATGTATGAGGAGCTACTTTTCAAAAGGCGACATGTCCATGTCGGTTCATTTTGATATGTTAATTACAGAATTATGTTAAGAAAGAGCATTTGCACAAATCTAATAATTACATAGGCCGTTTTCACTTTTGCATGGTTTTGTGCGTTTGGTTGCGTGTGCAAGTATAAGCAACCATGCATTCAAACGTCAAAAAAAGCAACCAATTAATTACGACAAAAATCCACTTGCGCATGTACTAGGAAATACTTGCATATTTGAACATAATCCGACATCAAACATAAAGAAAAAACAATTCAATTTAAGTAAACACAAAATGACAGCTGATGACAATGGCAACACAAAGAGTGTATATCTTCTTCTTATTCAGAAAAGCAATCAAGTTGAAATATTTGCATAGATTGTGTTAATTTTAAAACAAGTTTTATTAAATGAACACTCATGACGTTTGCATGTGGTTGAAAAAGTGAGCATATGACTTTTACACGGTTGCTAAACTGAACTGAACTGAACAGTAAATGCAAGTTTTTACGAAATCATGCAAAAGTGAAAACGGCCATATTTAGTTTACTGGAAATGATACTAAATAACTTGTATTTTTCCATTTATATTTACTCAGTTGTGTGTAAACTCTAAGTGTATGTCAGCAGTTTTTTTCATTTTTTCTCAAAATCACATAAATGTGACATGTCGCTTTTTGAAAAGTAGATCCTCTCCGTAGCCGTACACACATATTATGTATAACTTCAAAGAGGATTTCCTTCTAAAATATCTTTGAATTATGTATAGATGAGAATTTATGCATCTGTCTGTACAGTACATATGTATGTTTAATGTGTAACATCACTGATAAATAAATAAATATGGTATGAAAAACCAATATGATATCTGATGATATTTCCAAAATTTTTGTTGGTCGATTACTGTACTACCACGTACTACTTACTCGTACAAAATGTATGTCTGTGTCTATTTTTGAAAATTTGGAACATTACTTATATTCGTTACGCTCCTGATACTTTTACAAAAAAAAAAAAATGATTTACAATTTAATACATATACAAATCTATAATATTAATGTATACGAAGCTACTTACATTTATAAACTTAGAAGAAAGGCAAGAAATTTCAGATTTAGATCAAATTTCTGAATATTTTTCTTTGTATAAAACAAATAAAAGTGGAAAACATATAAAGTAAATATATATGTATGTACTATATGTAGTACAAGAAGTAAAAATCTTTCATGTGTATTACATGGTAATCTAAAACCTATAATCAAGAAGAAAAAAATAAATAAAAAAATAAAGGAAAAAAATGAAAGAAAAATAAATAAAATTACTGCAACACACAAAGTTTATGTTACTATAATATCGTTTAAGAGTACACTTACTTGTACATATAATGCAAGTATGTAGTATTATGATGGTATGTACATATGTATTTATGTTACTCATTATACATACTATATAATGTATGTAACATAAAAGCATAAAAGTAAAGACTATGTCATTAAATAACAATTATTTCTTGTCATTTTGTCATGATTTGCTTGAATAAATTTTATTTACGTGACATTGGATCTAATATAATATAGAATCTCTTCAATTTATAACGTCATTGTATTATAAATATGGACATATGTATGTAGATATAAATGTACATAATTGCTGCGCTCCTTATAGCCTAGTAAAGTACTCTCAAGTACTTGTAGTTGTGATCATCTACACAACCTCTTGTATTCGAGCAATTTACTTGACAGGTTGTATGGTTAGTTATGCCAAAATTTGCCGTCAGAGGTTTTTGTGTTTCAATCGTTAGAGATTAAAGAAATACGTTTAATACCCGATTTCTTCACTTCCAATTATCTTCTTGCTAACTTTAGCGGGAAGATAGCAAAGAGATTTGCATTTCTTCAGTAATTAGCTGCCAGCTAACTTTAGTGAGAAGATGAAGTTCTGATTATTTATTTAGGTGTAACCTAACTCGATACTACCGCCGACCAGCTGTCTAATTGGAAAATCTTCAAATAATTAAGCTTTACATGAAATTTTACATTGAAAATTTTGAGTATCGATTCAAAACTTTCGATTTTAGCTTTGTGGCTAGTTAGTGACAAGATTGTATGAAGAAAACCAAACTTGTTGCTAGCTGTCAGCTAAACTTAGGTGGCACCCAGCTTATCAGAAGTATGAAGAAATCAGCCATAAGTCTATAATATTATTATTACACGTTTTATTCAATAGGTGGCTTTTTATTGTTTAAGGTTATGACGAATCAAAAATCAACAACAAAACAAATTTGAAATAAATGACAGCTGAAATTCAAGCACGGCCAACTGTCACTCCAATATTTACATTGCCTTAGAAATGTGTATGCCTTGAAATTTGAGGTTACTTTTTTACTTCCAAGCAAAAGAATTGTGTTCCATTTACAATTTACTACCGAGTACTTGAGGGTACTTTACTATATGCTAAAAGGAACGCAGCAAATATGTACATACTTGAGTATTTGTAAATATGTGTATATGTAATGAGTATACTATATTACATACATTACGTGCATTAGTAAGTAAATATGTATTTAATTAACGTATACTTATATGAACCATAACGATTATAAAAATATATTAAAGAAAATGTGCAAAGAAAACTTATAGAAGAATAAATGTCGGAAAAATACTTTAGAAAAATATTTAATTTTATACTTTAATGTAAACATACTCATACTATATATCTACTCATAATATAATGTATCTAATTTGCGTATAGTGTTTGATTATTTGTATGTATTTATTCGTGTCTACAAGTCTAGTGTTTATACTTTTGATGTCTTTTGATGAATAGCGCTTTTGCTTAAAAGTGAAGACCTTCATTTAACTACGAGGTGCTACGAGTATCTGTCATTATATAATGAATGTAATATAGGTAAACATACTGAATACTATAGTATACTGCCAGTACATACAGATAAGTGTGCACTGAGCTCACAATATAGCATCATTTTAATTTTCGTATATATTTTTGAATATTGTAATTATTTCATATTTGATGTTAACTATTGACTTATGGTTCTACAAATCAAAATATAATATTGTCTATATATATTCACGATGACCTTATCAATGATATAGCAATTATTGAAAATCTATAATTTTTGTATTTTAGATTTTGTTAATTACATAATTACAAGGTAAATTATTGCATGAATATTTTTTAGTATATCCACATAAGTATTTAAGTAAATAGGTAATTGCAAAAGTGCATCATCGATATATTCATTTCAATTTAATTTAATCAAAGATTGAATGAGCATGAATCTGTGTATAAATAAATAAACATAATATGTAAACGATAATAAATTATTGATTTTAAGATTTGAAATCAAGTGACCGAAATTTAAATATTTCCGAACAGAAAAATAAGAAGATAAAGTACGAGCGTACGAGTATACTTAATCAATAATTTTGCATTTTATATAATAATCATTCTTATGTGAACAGGAACAAATACTATATATTTACGTACATGTATTAACATAACATGTAAATCTAAAACAATAGAAAAATATAGAAAAGATATATTACAATAAAAATTCCTTAACACATGAACAGATTGTCTTTCAATGATTTAGTTATTGCTCATACTGTCAGAATTTCATTAAAATTTAACACGTGATAGGATCGTTGGCATTCGGTTGGGGTAGGTTGTTTGGTAGTTTTGGTAACGCAAGTGGTAGAGTAAATGGCCTAGTCAGTTGATTTCGAAAGTGTAGGTTTGATTCCAACGCACGGCAAAAGTTAGGAAAATATATTTTTCAATTTTTCGTTGAATATTTCCAATTTTCATTACCTCCAAAGTTCACTCAGCTTTGAATGAGTACCAAGAAAAAGAGCTTAGAAATGCTGATAAGGTGATAAGTAAAGTATAGTCTACTTATTGACAACGCAACAAGTAACACAAAGAGTTATTAGAGCATTACATCAGTCTAAGCCTAAGCCTAAGCCTTATCATATGAAAAGAGTTTGCTTCTCTACTAGCAACTCAGTGGTTCACTCACTATATTCATATTAAACTGTAGGTGCGCACATGATAGGAATAAAGTCTAGAAATGAATTCGATGAAACCCCTCTGGCTCACTTAAAGCTGTACCTACTCATATTGAAGAAGAAGTTAGAATTGAATTAAAAAATTATTAATTTGATCACAAAAGAAAATTTAACAATTTTTGAGGACATCAGGAAAATCAACTACAAAATTCGTAAAAAAAATATCATCATAACTATACTGTACTTCATACAAAAATATCTTACATTTTTTTTCGTTCGCATCTGTGTATTGCGAATTTGTGTTTGCTCATGTTGACTTAATATGCCCACATGCATATAAGAGTACATTTTATCCTAGATTGATGCTTTTGCTTATATTCTTTTCCTGGTTCCATTTGTTTCACTTTAAAAGGATTTCTTGTTGTCGTTCTACATTATGGATATAAATATTAACATTATCAGATATGAAAAGATGTAAAATTATAGCATGAATTCTACATATACATATTATGTACATATACGTTCTTCCTGTCATTTCCGTATTCTACTACTCATACAATATGATTGTATTCTCTTTATACGATTGAATTATATTTGAAACTAACGTCTAACAACGTATCATTCCCGTATGGTATTTTAGTTTTATAATCGTACTTCTCGTATATTCATTCAACGTTAAAGTTTTTATTCGTGACATTTACCCATGATACACAACACATGTGTACATATAAAATATGCAGAATCATTTCTCATCGTTATATCATGTTATATGCAATATGATATAACAACAATAAAAATAATACAAGAAAATAAAAAGGAAATCATGAGACAAATATGATAAAATTATGCCAATTATTATGAACGTCTACAATACAACAGAGCATACATATTTCTACATATGTATGTACATGAATGTGAACCTATACTTATATGTACATTTATGTATGTAAAAATGAAGTTGTCATACGATTTTTCTTTTGTACATGTTCTATATACTATATGTGTGTATGAGTGTATGAAAATTTGTCTAACTTTGCAATATTCACGAAAATGTTTTTCTTCACAAAAGAAAATTTGAAAAACAAAGAAAATACTTATGTCACGAATTTCTAAATTATACCTATACACAATAGATAATAAAAGAAAAATTACAAAATTTATTGAATGAAAAATTTGAGAAAATCATGAAATTTTAAGGAAAATTACAACAAAAACAAATTCTATGAACCCAGAAATATAAGTACATACATATATGTATACGAAATATTTCGTGCATAATTATTTAATTATTTAATTCCAGGATAATAATTCTTTTATACATACATATATAACTTTCATAATACAAATTTATTTATTCTTTAAATTTTTCTTCGCCATTATATAAATTTCATTACAAATTTTGTTAAAGGTCTTGATCCAGCATTTCCATTATTCGATGCTGATAGCCCAAATCGACGTTTAGGACCATCGGATGCTGAATTTGTTGATATAATTCATACAGATGGTGGTCTATTAGGTAATCCAAATCCAATGGGTCATGCTGATTTTTATCCAAACGGTGGTATACCATTACAGCCAGGATGTGCTAGACAAGAAATAGCTAATAATCGTTGGTTAGGAATAATAAGTGAGTATATGTATATGTATATTTCATACAGTAACATTAATCATTTATTTGAGCTGTTAATACGTTTGTTTGTATATGTGTAAATTTTTTGTATACTATTGTATATTTTCATGTAAAAATTACAATAGTATTCGTATTTAATGTCCTGCTGCTTTTACCGATTAATTTTATTATATAATTTTGTTTATAATTTTTTTTTATTTTTTTTTTCTCTTTTTGTATAATAATTTTATGTTATATACAAATATATAGTTGGATGTAGTCATCAGAGGGCGTGGCAATATTTTATTGAATCATTAAAATGGCCGAAATCATTTCGTGCTAATCGTTGCGAAAGATCTGATAATTTTTTGGAAAAAGAATCATGTCGGAATGATATAAAATCATATATGGGTATAGCAGCCGATAAAAGGTAACAAAAAAAATACATATATGTATGTATATTGAAATAAATATGAAATTGCACAACAAAAAAAATAAAAAAAAATTTTTTTATAATATTACAAAAGAATAATATTTTATAGTCAAAATCACATATAAACGATTGAAAACACATATACGAAACACATATACTCGTATTAAAATTTATTTATTCGTGTAATTTGTATTATAAGATACCATATACATACTCGTCGTCGTCGTATATTTAATGACTGATTTTTATATCCTATTTGATATATTTTATGTTCTTCGTTTCATTACACATTTTAGATTTTACTCTATGTATATGAATGTGTATTTTGGTTTTGTGTTCTCATTTTTATGTTTATTTGCGTTTCTATTTTCTATTCTATTTTTTTTATTTATTTTATTGTTTACAATTAATTTATTTAATGGGTATATATGTAGAATTGATGTACATATACGAGTTCAGATAATTGAATATATGTATGTACAAAAAAAAAAAAAACAAAATCAATTCAAATTTTGATGTATTCGTATTTATTGCAGTATGTGTGTATAGAGAGAAATAATTTTATTTTTCATTGATAGAGATTTATTTAGGTTTTAAATATCGAAACGAATTTTTAGAAAAAAAAAAATACAAAACAATTTTTATTTTTATTAAAAATTTTATTTTTATTTAAATTCATTAAAATGATATTCGACAACAGATAGCTATACGGTTTTTTGTTTGAGTTGCAATGACAAATGAAAATATGTAGGTATTTAGTTTTTCGTTACTCAGTAAAAATGTTTCTACCATACAGGCATACACACTAACTATATAGCTACTCGATCAGCTAAGCACCATGGTCGATATGAAAATGAAAATGAATGGTAATGCACACTCTACTTCACTTCCACTCTCGTACACCGACTCTATTCTATATAGGAAAAATGAAAAACATGAAACAGATAGCAGTAGCAGATAGTGTAGTTAGTTAGAGTAGTGAGAGTGACTAGTTGGTGACTAGTGAGTAGTGAGAGCAGCCGTTGCACGAGCCTTTGTATATACTTAGTGTTAGATGTTAGTGACAGTGACAGTGGATAGTTATAGACAACTTACATTATAAGTACAATTTGCATTGATGATGAACGTATTACCACTACTAGTTAGTAGTAAGTATAGTACGTACAAAACCTCCGAAAGAATCTCTCTCTCTTACAGAGAGAAGCCATGAGAAAATTTTTCTTACACACACATTCAAAGGCCTAAGTAGTCGGGAATTTTTTTGTTTACATTTCTTGACTACTTAGTCTGAGCTGTCAAAAAATATATTATTAGTATTATTATTATTTATTTGGTGTAAAATAAAATACAAATTCTCATGTTTCGTTCATAAAATTGTTTTATTTATTTATTTTATTTATATTTTATTTTATTTATTATTCTTTCACAATCAATTACATCATTCGCTTCATTCATACATTTTATATTAACTACATTATTCTCATCATTACATTATTTTATCTTATATATTAACGTCTCAAACAGCTCAGTAGCTGGTCTTAGAGTACGTTATCATATTTATTATTTCTATAAATTTATCATATATTTCTTATATATACTATCTAATTATCATTTTTATATTTATTCAACTTCTAGATCAATACATCATTAGGTATCACACATTTGTTCAATTAATTTATTACACAATTTCTTTATACAGAACATAATTATAACTAAATATAATACAGTCTTTAAAGATCAATCATTTTATTCATAATTAATTTTCATAAATCATGCCCTAAATCATAGTTTATACAATACATAAAATTCCAAATTTATCAATCAAGTACTTTATATTAACATTACTTATTCTATACTACATATTTATTTATACTCATACACAGTTATCTTTATCTAATATTTATTGTACATTCATACATAATTCTACTATAATACCAATTAATAAATAATTTACATGCATTTTTTCTGATGTAATTTAATATTAATTCAATAAATATGAATATTAAATATATTCATATTTAATTCAATAATAATTATTTTTTCACTTTATAAAATATGTAAACAAAAATTACTACACAACCTAAAAATTTTTTTGTAATTATTTTTAACAAAAATTCAATTAAATAATTATATTATTAAACACTCTTTCATTTATGCACTTTTTACAAAATGAATCAATAATAATTCACTTTTCAATTTATAAATTAATATAATATTTTATATTTATATATTCTATTCTATATTTATACTATAGAAGAAAATATATGTACAACTTAACCTCTAAGACAATATTTTTAGTTTTTATTTTAAATATTTCACATATTTTCACAATTTTTTATTTTAATCTGTTCACTAATAATTAAGTAATATAAAACTACTTATCTTAAATTTAATTTCTAATTTTTTATTTAAAAAATAATAAAATAAATTATTAAAATTCACTACCCGCCTAACAAATTACATGACATTTAATAATTTTTTCCGACTACACTCACACTAATGCAGATGACTACTTCATGGCTTCTCTCTAAGAGAGAGAGAGATTCTTTCGGAGGTTTTGGTACGTATCAAAGCTTTGTACGTATAGTACTTCATTTTTATTCACACACACGCCAGGAATAAATGGCAATAATGTGAGCAGTAGTAAGTATAGCAGAATACGATTACTACACTCTACTACTAAGAAAATTTCACTTATCATCATCATCAATCCCTTTCAGGAGAAAAATTCATTCTCTCTTTGTACGAAGAATACAGATCAATGAGCTGTGATTACAATTAGAAACACTATTAAAAATACTTAGCATAACTATGTATAAATAATTGCATGTTAAATAATTGCAGACAAAATCTGTTAACTGTAATTGATAATAACACACATTAAAATTTATCTTTTATTTTTATTTTTTAATTTTCAATTTTCGTTAGACAAAAAATATTACCGAAATGGTAGCACATTTTTACGCTGCAAATTATATATAAATAGCATCGTATAATTAAATTCAATTTTAGTTTAAAATTATCTGGACATCTGAACTCATTAAATTTCTAGGCACATAGTATATACGTGCCTTTGGTCCTTTGGTGTAACATTAACAGAATGGAAATCATCTGCAATTAATGTGTTTTCTTTTAAAAAAAATGTTTTCATTTTCAAATTTTTTTTAATTCTTTCTGTCTACTTCTGAACCTTTAACAACACTTGCCACATTTATTTAACTTCTTTCTATTTTATTTTTTTTTTTTAATTTAATTTCAGATTACGCGGTAAATACTATTTAGAGACAAATGAAGAATCACCATTTGGTAAAAATTATCCAGCTGCAGCATTAATTAGATCATAAAATGAGGATTTGAATTTAAAATCGTTGCACAGATGAAAAAAAATTAAAAGAAAACAATGCCCATTCACAGTATACATATATACTCGTAAGAAAATATTTCCTTTTCGTCCTAAATTTTAAAATATTTTTTCATAGAATAACATAAATGAGATTATTCTTTGTGCATATACTATAGTATATAGACGTAACGTATAAGTATATATTATGCAAATGCAAGTCAAAAGTACAATATTTACATAAGTTCTTTAGAGAAAAAAATTTGTAAATTTTTTAAACGTATAAACGTAAACTTGAACAGTGCGCGTATATAGTGTACATATATTTATATAAAAATATCCTATAAAGCTAGTCTAGATTTTTATTTTAATAATTGAGTAAGTTTCAATTATTTACAATTAAGTCGTTAACGAATAAGCTTTAATTAAATTATTATTTTTATTTTTTTATCAGTAAGTCATTAAAGTCGTTAATTTAATTTTTCGAAATAATTTAAAGGAGAATGGCAAAAAAAAAAAGAATCTTTTCGTTTATTTTTTATATACTTAAATTATTTCTAAGTCATTAATTTTATAACAATAAACGAAAAATCAAATAGTTTTAATAGTTTGCGACCGACACGATATTACAGAGTTAAAGTTCTAGCAGTTCTAGGATAAATTGATGAAAAAATTAAAAAGAAACCAAGTTAAAAACTACATAATTAAAAAATTTAAATCAAATTATTTAAAATGCAATTTAAATTTAATAATTCAGCACTTTCATAAAAGTTCAGAACATTTTAAATACAGATATCTGAAAAGTTTATAAATTACTTTAAAATTACACTCTTACTTTTTACATTTAAAATTCTAAGCCAGAAGAACTCTAACATACTCTAATATTCGGGTTGAATAAAAATTTTGATAAACAAAAATGTAAATAATGAAAAATAAAATATTTTCAAAAAATAAACAAAAATGTTAGAAGACTATAAAACAAATATTAATTAATTTTTTAATTGTATATGTAAGTAAGGAGCAAATATTTACTCAAATGTTTTGTGTGGAAAAATTTTGATAAGAAATTAAAAGATAGAAATTCAAAATAAATTTTTGTTTCTATTCCAATATGAATTTATTATCAATTTGTTATGAGTGCGGGTTCACGGCAAATAAATTTAAATGTATACGATTTCATTGTGAAATAATATCATCATCATTACCATCATCTTCAGTACTATAGATTTAATTTGGTAATGGCTCCTTAATTGTAAAATATTAAATGTGGTAGGCGGACGAAATCGAATCAATGATCATTTTTAGCCTCCATTCATACATGAATGATAATTCAAAAATCCCCGCAGCAGGTAAGAAACCACGAAGACGGCCTAGGAAGAGATGAGAAGATGGTGAGAAGATGAAGGTGCACAAACGTTGTTAGAGACAAAAAATTGGAAGAAAGCAGCGTTACCGAAAGGAGTGGATGAAGAAACTTGAGTCGACCAGGGACCAAATTAAACATCTGAAACTGGCAGATAGTATCGAGAGATCAAGAGAAATGGAAGTGCATTTTCCAAGAGGTTAAGGTCCTATTGAGGTCTGAAATGCCGTAGAAGAAGGGACTAAATTGGACTGTAGCGCTTTTTGAATTGAATCCCATCTTTATCTTCTATCATCAGAATAAGAAAATATCTAAATAAATTTTAATGGAAAACAAAAGTTCCAAATCAATAATTTTATATAATTGAATTTATAATTTAATAAATTTTTAATTTTTCATTTCATTCATTTTCAATTAACTTTTCATTTATATCAATTAATAATTGTATAATATAATTTCATTTAGATATTGATAAAAATGCTTTGTGATGTGAAATTTAATTTGTAAATAAAAAATGTACAATATAATCGTATATACGAGTATGTTTCCAATTTATATTTTGATTATTTCACTTTTAATTTATTTCGAAAAATTTGATTTGTATATACACTTATGTGAAAGTTATCAAGGAAGAAATTGAATAAAAATGGAAAACTTAAAAATGTACAACAAATGAATTTTTCGAACTTTTCAAATTTAATCAACTGAAAGGAAATATGAACAAACAAATCTAATTTTGTATAATTAATTTATATAAATTACAAAATTTATAATTTTTAATTGATTAGGAAATAAATTTAATTCAATAAATTCAATATAAGAACAAAAAGTTATAAGTGATATATTAAGGCCAAAACTAAATGCATACCTCAAAATTTAAATGTCAAAATTGATTCTGATATATGAAAATGTATTGAAGCAATCCAAATTCATACTTCACGACTTCAGCCGCAAATGAAGCTGAGTCCAAAATTCTGAAAATTTTGAATTTTGTGTCTGAGGTAACATTGATACCAACATCTATAATACAAAATATACTTCTTGACATTTATCATTTTTATTTGTAGTATTATATGTTACAAAGATTATACAGTGCTGACGAAAATTATTTGTATGTGCATAAAGTGTTCTGAAGAGTAACATGACTTATTTATTTATTGATTTTGGTCAATAATACGAATTCTAAGATGAAAATAATTCATTTATTTTAATTTTCAAGTGCGTTTTGTGAGTATCGGAAGTAAAAATGCCACGAAAATGTGAATTATCGATAGAAAAAAGGACTTCTATAGTTGCTGAAAATAGCAAATGGTATTCCTGTTACCGTTTAAAAGATTTAGTTAAAAAGTGTAAAGTTCACAGATATACCATTCTCTATTAAGTCCTGAAGAAAAATAATTAAGGAATTGTACAATGTAGAGCTTGAAGAGGGACAAAAAAAAAACGTTGTTACTTACAAATAATTTTGTTCATAATTTTGTATATAATTTTTGTTTTCATAATATTGGCAACAGTTTGAAGCTGAGGTAAGCATTTGGTTTTGTTAAAATTCAGAGTCTTAAAGTGCACTTTTTGAAGTATGAGGTATGTTCAAGTTCATTTTTTCGTTGTTTTCGAAATTCTACTTTAATTAATTCACCCTAATTACAACTTTCGTCTTAATCGAGTCGTTATGGAACGATAGTATAAATGTTCATCGACATCAAAATATGGTATTACAAATTACAAGTCTCGATCGAGTTCAGTGTTCAAACGTCTCTGTGGAATAAATTGAAAGCGAAACAAATGTTATATTCATTATCCATATGATCCGTGCTCTGTGCAAATGCTGCTTTGAGAGAAAAAATTGCAACCAACGATTACGAATTAATACGCATTTTAAAAGTATTAATCAAATTATTTTTGAATCTTTTTTCATTAATAATAATTTATATTTTTATTATTTTATTTTGAATATAAATATATTCAAATTCAAATTAAATTTAATTTTGATTTAAAGAAGAAAAAAAGAGATAATAAAAGAAATTGAATTTTCAATATTTTCTTCTTTGATTCATTTTTACTTCAGTATATTGCACGCAGTGATTGGAATCAATTTGAAATCTGATTACTCTATCGCCTCATACATAATGTACGTTTGTTTTTATGTAAAAAGTATACACGAGTATACTCGTATATATGTATTTAATGTAAACATTAATATTTGTGTGCTTCAATAATTTTATAGGAAACATTTTTTTTCTTTTGAAATTAAATTAAATTATTTTTATTATTTTATTTTTAATCTCATTAGTACATAATTAGGGCAGATACTACAAAGTTATATTCATCTCTCTATGTATGTATCTGTATGTGAATACTTTGTTTGAACGAATATATTTGCGTAGGCTTTAATCTTCTGATTTTGTATTATTAATTTCACTAAAAAAAAAAAAAAAACATTTATTTTTTGTACAAGAAAATTTTAATTAGAAGCTAAAAATACATATTATTATGTACATAATGTGAATGTATGTAAGGATAGATACATATGTATGTATGCTGGATGTATAGAAAATAACTCTGAATTTTTCAAGGATTTCTTTTATTTTCTTTTCTATTGACATATATTATATCCTTTTATAAATGTTTAATTCTGTACATGAGATTTACCTATATATCCTACATATTATTATACATTTTGATACCTTTATATATGATATGTGTGTATGTATATGTAAGTATTATATACACACATATATATTTATTTCTATAGAAAATTTATTTGTACCTATTTATTCAATCGAGAATAATACTTATTAATTTTTAAGAATGAATTTATTTTTATACTAATTTCATTTGAAATGTCACATTATGTTATGTATTTCAATTAAAAATATTTACTAATTATCTATGTACCTATGTATATGTATTATAATTACGACATCATGCATATACATACATATAATTATAATTTAGGTACATACTATTGTAAGAAATATTTTATAAATAAAATATAATTATAATCAAGTAATCTTTTATAAATGATTAATCAAGTATTCTTAGAAATTAATTTCATTATTAAGTTTTTGTAATAAACATTAATTATTGATATTTATGGAGTCTTTGTGATCAGATGTATAATATTTAAGTCTGTGTGATTTAATTATATAATAATATTCTGTGTGATTTAATTATATAATATTTATGTCTTTGTAATTTGATTGTATAATAATATTTATATCTGTGTGAAATAATTATATCTGTGTGATTTAATTATATAAATATATTATTACAATAACAAAAAAAATAAATAAATATTTTATTAATATAAAATCCTGACACTATGTAGTATGTACATATACCAATACATAAATGAAAAATACATTATGTGTATAACAATGGGTGAGTTTCAAAACGCCTCAAAAATGTGTTGTGATACGGCATCAAAACAGTTGTCATGCAAAGTTTTAAAACAGCATTAATGCTTCGCATCTATATTCCAGTTTTACAACTTTGACGTTTTGAAACGAATTTGTTGCTTTGTTTTGACAACAAGAAAAATGCTTCACCTCCTGCAGTGCATAATTTTAAAATTTAATTAATTCATTACCTACACTAAATCAAAAAAGATGAAACAATTTTTTAATAAAATTAAACAATATCAGGATGACATATTTTATAGCCATTTTCGAATGAGCAAAGTACACCTTCAGTGTAAGTATACTCGTATAATATAATACTCTCCATTTTTTTTGGAATTTGTCATTAATATTAAAACACTACACATTAAAAATTCAACTTATCATCATAAAAGTACAAAATGTTTGTTTAAAACAGATTGACCTTTGGTTCCATATAACAAAATTCATATAAAGATAAATCATTGAAATGCTACTGAGAAAAAAATCTATTCAAATCTATTTTGCATCATAAAAATTCTGGATGCTTATAGATTGCTTGACAGATGCGTATCAGATGCATTCACAATGAGTTTTGAAAATGTAGACATTGTTATCGATTTAAATGTTATCGTTTTGAAACTGTTGATTATGCATCGAGGCGGTATTTAAATGTTTTGAAACTCACCCATAATCTGTAGATGAAAGAGGATAAATATCTCATATTATTACATATATAAGGAAATTGTATCCGTTTCATTTTCATTAATTTATGAATATTTTATATACAAAATTCTTGAAAAGAAATAACATACTTTGTTTGTATATGAGTACAAATATACATATAAGTAAAGTACATATAAATAATTATTTATATACATACAATTTGAAATAATACAAGAAGAATAATTATCCTTTTTTATTAAATGTTTTCTATATATTTACATTATGTACATATATGTATACATGTCATTTTTATTTAATTAATATACAAAATGAGAATATATTTATATGCAAAAGAATAAAAGAATATACCTATAGGTACGATCACACATCGCTATTTTCTTGTTGTGCAACCAAAAAAAACTGCGAAGGTCAAGAGTAGCAATGTGTGAATTGCTTTGAAATATGAAAAACTGCACTTGTAGCTAGGTTGCTAGCGCTATTTGCAACCTCAAAAACTGCGATGTGTGAACAGCTGTTTAACAAGTTGCAACCGCTGCAAAAAAATATATTTTCAGCTGAAACTTGTGAAGTGGTAGCACCTGCAACTGTCATTGTTCAGTTGGTGTTATAGGTTTTCTCATCCATGTATTTTGTTTTTTTATGCATGGAGTAACCAAACGTAGAAGTTCATCAAATTCTTGATGAGACACTCTTAGAAAATTTTTGTACACACTTTCATCACCGAATCGTAATTCACGTACCAAATTATTTATAGCTCCACAATGCTCTCTATATTTAATCCATGACTTCACCCAACATTTTCTTCGCTTTTTTTTGTGTTTTTTTGTTCAATAAAACAACTAAACAACTTGCTGCTAGAAACATCGTCAAAATAAATTATTTTAAAATAATAATTTTGACATTTTAAGAAGTTGCGCAGCAAAAACAACGCATCATGAAAGTTGATATATGTGTGAACAGCTTTGCAATTTTTTCCTAAAAAGTTGCAGCTGTAAGGTTGCATGCAGCTAAAGTAGCAGGTTGCAACTACTATGTGTGAGTGAAAATGCTATTTTTGCAGCTGCAACCTTGAAAGTAGCGCAGCAAAAGTAGCGATGTGTGATCGTACCTTATCGTATGTACGTACAGTGACCTACAAAAATTGTAGACAATTTTTTTTTTTTTAATATTTTTCATTATATTATTATTTTATTTTGAAAAACTAAACTAAGAATTTGTTTTGTTTGAATGTCGATTGTGTGTATTGAATAAAATTTTATAGAATTGTCTGCAATATATTGAAAAAAAAATCAGAAAAAACGATATATGTATAAATACAATTTTTTTTTTTTACCGACAAATTCTGATGTGGGAATATAAATTAATGTTGGTCTCTATTGTATGTGTTTACTATACGTATATATATTGACAATATATTCATCTTCTTTAAGTTTATTAAGTTTCATTCATTCATTTTATATTGCATATAAACAGATATACTAGTATGTATATACTTTCAAGGATATGTGCATATTTTTGTTTTTATTCAACTCTATCTTAGAATATCTTTTTATACACATACTCGTACATAGTAGAATATTTCTAGAGAATATTTATAGAAAAAAAAACAAATCTCTGATAATTTATCGAATTGAATATAAAATATATATAAAAAGCTTTCTAATCTTACAAGTATTAAGTTTGTAGTGTTATACCACAATAATATATGAGTATGTACATACATATGTATACACATTAAAATGATAATATAATGTATGTATGTATATACATTCTTGATTTTAATCAATTTATAACATGATAAATTCCACTTAAACCGTATAACAACCATTCTTCTCTGTATAGATAGTATTAAATAATTCTGATCACACTCCAATCAAATTACACCGATAACTCATATATCGATATACGAGTATACATATATGTACGTACCTATCGATTTTATTTTTATTTTTCTTTATTTTAGACATGACTGTATAGGTACCATGTACCATTCATATGTATATGTATATTTCCAATGTATATTGATGAATTAATTGTAATTACGTGTGTATTTGTATGTGTATGTAAATACCTACATATGTATATACGTATATCCTTTAAAAGTGTTATACTTACGAGTATATATTCGCATATCTACGTACAGAACATACAATAACATGAAATTCATAAATCTTCAATAAATCTTTTATCTTATCGAAAAATAGCAAATAATGATATTATATACTATATACTATTTCAAATACTTGTATGCACAAACACAAATATTTGAAAATAAAATACATTTATATCTGCATATACTTACTATTTATTAGAAATTGTATTTTATCTGTCCTTTATATGTTGTTACTTTTTTATGTATCTTTCTTATCATTATGTATTTTGTTTCTTCGTTTCGTTACCATAAAATCTGTATATGTATATCTGATATTATACGTATTTCTATTTAAGTACATACATAACATCTACACAAAACAGATAACCTCGATGTAATACATAATTCTAATAAAAATATACTTATATATTTGTTGCAATAAACGTATTTACGTATATAAGTATATACAAACAGTGCACATTAAAAGTTTGTGTACACCTCCAAATTTAAACTTTTGATGCCTGCGTAAATCGAAATCAAATGAACCGATCTTTCCATTTTTTGTACAAATGAAACCATGATTACGTACATAATATTATGTGGGAATTTCATTTTCATACTCTTGCAAAACGTTATAGAAAAATAATTTAAACAATTCCAAAATTATGAATCAAATTGCGTTTGTACATCCATTTAATCCCATATAGGTTTTTCCTAGTAATATAACAAAAATCTGTTTCTTGTAAAAACTATTTTTTTTTTCGATTTTTATAATAATTAGCATACTTATAGGAAAGCTACTGACCTTTCATATGCAATTTAATTTATTACTCAATCTTTACCTGTTCACAAAAATTAAATGTATATTATTATTAAAGATTAATCTTAGATGATTTTTGATATAAACTTTTTCTTTACGCCGATAACGTTGACAGAGTGAAATCAATTATGTATTTTTATTTGGAGAATATTAAATTCTCCTACATAATGTAAAACATAACGTCTGTTTTTACTTGTCAAGAATTTATTAGGAAAAGAGAGATCATTTTGCAAAAATTTTGTAGGTGTACAAAGACTTTTAATGTTCACTGTATATTGCTGTTACGTGTACATAAATGTATCAAAAAAAAAAAAAATGTCAAGCAATAATGATAATAACAAAATAGCAGTCTACAATAATTTAATTCGTTTTCATTTTTCTTTGCATTTTTTTTTTTTACTTTGTTATCCTTTACAATAAAATAATGTACATATGAAGTGTATATACATTTAATATAAAATCTACGATCCATATACAAGTACATGGTATTATCTCTACATGAATTATTATTATAAGAAACAACAAATACACGTACATATATTTATTTTAGATAAAATTAATATAAAATATGTGTATATATGTATGTTATGTATGTGTATAATATATAAAAGGTTATAAAATTATTTTTAATAAAAGAAAATTTCATATGACATTCACATTATTTAGACAAAATGTTTTTTACATTTTCATATAAATACTTGTATGTATATAAGAATGTATGTATACATATATGCACATATTTGCGCATTCAAGTTTAAATGTTATATAATATTATAAATCTGTGTATTCTTGGAATAATCATTTTTATATAAGAAACAGACATGATTTTTCTTATTATGTATTTTAGAAATTAAACGAAACACTTTCATATTTTTTTTTTACTTTTACCATTTATGTACAAAAATTATATACAAGCACATAACATTTACATTGAAATTTCTTGGTTATTTTTTTAAATGTGAAAATAAAATTAATACATATCATAAATATTATCACGCCTCTATATACATTATATTGTATTCTATAAAATAATTGATCGTCACACAATTTACAATTTGTAATAATTTAAATAATTTACCTTATATAACAGACAATTTATAGCCGCAGTTTATGAGTGAATATTATAAATACCTCTATCCTTGTTTTCATTAGCTTAATTTTTATCATTTATTTAGCCGTACGTCGTAAATGGCATGTTTACATATATTGTTGAGGACAAATTGCTTGAAAGGCAAAGGAAAATAACGATAATAAGAAAGCTCTGTGGGCTGAAATGTGTACATTTAACTGTTCGTTAATGCTGAGGAGATACCTGCACGCAAGTCTATTGACACTATGAATTGCACATTTTAACTTACAGAAGTCATTAATCTGGATTAAAGTGGCTGTGTCACTGTGTGTCATCATAATATTTAAATGATCCAGTTGTATAACTAGATTATCCTTATCCAGTTGAAAACTGGAAACATGAACACAAAAACATGAAAACTGGATTATCCTTGTAAAATTGATTTGCAGTAGAAAGAAGAAGACATATAAATTGACATTTCCGTTTTCTAATTCATTGTGCATTGAATACTTTGTTTTTATTATTTTAAATTTTCATGTCTTCTTCCTCCTACTGAAACTGGATTTATCGGACCAATACTGTTTCCAGAACTGCATTTGCATAATCTGACTGTACAACTGGATCATATAGAAGAAACTTTGATTCAGATTAACGACTTATGGCCGATTTCTTCATACTCTCTGTTAGCTGGGTGTCAACTAAGTTTAGCTGACAGCTGGCAACGATTTTGGTTTTCATATACAAACTTTCCGCTAACTAACCTTAAAGCTTATGCTCAAACCTGAAATCGAATATTTTGAATCGAGACTCGTAATTTTTAATGTAAAATTTGATTTCGGGTTTAGTTATTTGAATGTTTTCTAGTTATAGACCGTTGGCTGTCGCTAGTATCGAATTAGACCAACTATAAAGTTAGTTGGCAGCTAAGTACTAATCAGAGATGAAGAAATGCAAAGCAAATCTCTTTGCTATATCTTTCCCCTAAAGTTAGTAAAAAGATAGTTGGAAGTGAAGAAATCAGGCATTAATCTAGATTAAAATATCCTTAGCCTATATACATATGCGCATGCATTGATATTTGCCATCGAAAATTCTTGTAAACTATGAAATCACATTACAGTTATAGACAGTGCAATAATGTAATTTAAGATTTTTTTTTAAAGAACAATTTATAAATTTAAAATTGTCTTTATATGATTATACTTATTTAATTTTATTTTATATTTCGTTCTTGTTGTTGTTAAAATTTTTCAAATACTCATTATTCGGTTACATTTTATCTCTACATGCTTTTACTACTTAAAAAAATACACATACATATAATCTCAATTATTGGAAAATTTTCACTTATACGTAAACGTGCTTAAACCGTATATGCTTAAACTATTCTTAGAACTCTTAAAATCTACTATTGCCATTGCTGATGTATGTCTCCCCTTCTATTTATAATACAAAGATATTTTTGCTTTCAATATATCTACATACTATACTACATATAATATACTTTTAGATAGTAAGTATGTTTTCGATTGTATGAAACATTCATTCATTGAATTCTTGAGTATTGTTCAATACACACATATCTATATATGTTTACACATGATATAAGTATTCTAAAGTTCTAAAAGAAAGTATACTCATTCATTCATGTTTCTAATAATTACAAACATCTTCATGCTCATATGTATGAATGTAGATAAAAAAATGCATTTACTTGATTTAATTCTTATATTATATTTCAATATTATACAATTTTCATAAATTCTATTCTAAGTTACACAAAATATCATACATATCTACTATAAGTACATTATGTTCATATGTACATATGTATGTATGTATATATCAAAACGATGATGATAAAAATCTAAAAATTCCTACAAGTATATACACTTGAATTGAAAATCAAGTACCCTTTCAAAAAATATTAAAAAAAAAAAAAATTAATTTTACTTTTTCATCACTATGTCACTGTTATATAGAATACACATATTAAATACAGTTCAAGTTCAATAATATTTCTACATATTTAACCATATTTAAAACTTAATATATAATATAATATTAGATTCTAGGTATGTACTCAAAATATACAGGAAATTTGAAAAAATTCACAAAAACATTTTCTCTTATAATTTTTTTTTGTGTTCTCGTTTTGATAAATCGATCTCACATGAGATAATAATACTTCGTTTCTATGTGTAATGTACTTATATTATTCAAGATCCTGTTGAGTGTTGATGATTAAAATGATGATGACATGACAATGTTCATTGATGACGTGGGCAATAATAGAAAATTAATATATTTTTTTATTTGTGATATTATAATCATGTAGATACTTCTTCTATATTTAACTTCTGAATTAAACTTTAACCTTCCATTATATACATAAAGGATACACGTGGCGAAATGATAATAGATATGAAAATTTTTATCTAATTCATCTTTTCATTCACTCTCCATTTTTTTTCGTCACTATGACATGACCTATGACTGTTATTATCAATAATCATGAGAAATAAGTAATTCATGTAATTGAAATGATTTCTTTAGGACTGTTCGCACATTGCATATCAGAATTCATGTGATTTTCATTCGTCAGAAATTGTGATAGAAAATTTTAGTCAGCAAGTTTAGCGTGCGCATATTATCTATTATACGAGTATTTCAGTTACAGAAAATCATTAAAATGAACAAAAATATTCTCTCATTGGAAAATTCGTGTTTCAAATTGAACCACATATCGCAATAAAATGTACACTGGAAAAATATTACAATGGACAGGAACGCTTTGAAACAGATTTTAGTGGAGGTTAAGGCTTGCAAAAGACTGTATCACCGATAATATTAATGAATGAATAAAATATTCGACTAAATCCTATCAAAATCAGATCACACAATTTTCGTCAGATTTTACACAAATTCTGTCGAACATATTTTGATGAAATGTATAAAGGTAAGATCAATTTTATAACACACAATAAAATCGTTGACCCTAGGGGAGAATCGGTGAGGCAAATGATAGAGCAATATTGGCCTGCTACTGATATCAAAACTGCAGGTTCAACTTATGTCCAATGAAAAACTAAGAAAAATAATTTTTCGTTGCCTCTATTTCCAACTTTTATTACCTCCAAAGTTCAAACAACTTTTAATGAGTACCAGTTTACTAGGAAAAAGAGCTTAGAAATGCTGATAAGTAAAGTATATAGTCTACTTGCTGACAACGCAACAAGTAACACAAAGAATTATTAGAGGATTGCATTACATTATTCTAATAAAAGATCAGTCTAAACCCTATCATGTGAAGAGAGTTTACTTCTCTACCAACAACTCAATGGTTGGCAATCCATATTAGAACATTAAACTCTAGATGCACAAATGATAGGATAGCAATAAAGTTTAGAAATCTCTTTAGTGAAAGCCCTGTCTCACCTAGAGCAGTATAGTGCTATTGATGAAAAAGGATCATTAACAATTTTTTTATCAGAATTCCAATGAACAAAAATTGAACAAATTCGAATACAATGTGCAAGCCGAGCCGAGCCGCCTAAATGTTTGGATAACAAAAAATTTAGTTGACATACAATAAAGGAGCATCAGCATATTTGAGAACACTCGTATATACATATATAAATACTTACTTGCGTTAAATACCTACTTATGAGACATGATGATAAAAAAAAGGGAAAATTATAACTAAAAACATCCTCCCTGGAAAAATATTATATACTATATGTACATAATTCAGAAAAATTATTAGATCCTTTTCCAAAGAAAATGAAAATGAATGTTATGTACGAGTATAATAGCCTTAACGTGTTAGTGTGCTGTGAAGCATGTATATAGCACGAATATTATTATTATGAATATAGGAATAGGAACAGAAATGGAAAAATAATGTAGAAGAAAAAAAGGAAAACTACTCGTATTTTTCTATTGTGTGTGTATATAGGATGCAAAGTAACAAAACAATAAAAAAGATATGGTACACGGAACAAAACAAATAATAATGTATCTACGTAAAGCACAAAAATAGAAAAATAAAAGAAAAGAAACGATAAAAATGTGTTAAATTGATAATAGAAAATGAAAGCATCAAATATTATCTAGCTCATGATTAAAATATCCTTTACATACTATGATTCTCATTGGCCAAAAAAAAAAAAAAAATGAGGACAGAATACATAAAGGAAAATTAATGGATTTTCAATTCATGTAATATATATATACAAAAAACCATCATACACATACAATACAAGTACATTTCAATATCGCCTATATTATTGCATATCATGTAGCATGTACATACATATATGTAATAAAAGTTTTACACAATAAGGATAACTTTAATAAAACTACACAAATACACGCATATTACATGTAGATTGTATAAATAGCATTTTGCTTTCTGGAAAAAAAAAAAAAATTAATAGAAACGTAATATTACATAATGCCTTCGAAAGTCCGGAATATTAAAACTTTTAGACAGGATTTAAATGCAAGAAGAGTAACACTGGTAACACAAAAGAAAAATAAAACAAATATTAAAAACGCATTAAAGCAAGAAGATATAAGTTTTATCATAAAGTTAAAATTATCATTATTACATATAGTTAAAGCATGTTAAAGGCTATACATTTGTGTATACGTAACGTGGTATTACCTATACACTCGTATATCCTAGAATAATTAAAAGGATATCATAGAAAAATTAAAACGGTTGAAAAAAATAAAAGATAGAGAGAAAGAGAGATTAAAAAGAAAACATTTTTAAAAAAGAAAGAACATTTTTTTTTTAATTAAATTGAAATTATGATAAACGAAAGTGAAGTAAAAAGATGTGAACATCCTTTACAAGTTTATTATACTCGTTCGTACATACTTTCAATTCAGTTTTGCTTGTCTTATTTTTAGTTTTATTTTTTTTTTTCGTCTTCTTTTTTTTCTACTCTTTTTCATTTATGATTTTTATTTTTATTTTTTTTTTTTTCAATGTTAATTTATAGTAAAAGTTTGCAATTATCCTTTTATGACACTGTCACAGTATTCTTTTGTAATCCGGCTATGCTCTATGGTCTTTGTAATTTAACAGAAAAATTAAAAAATGAAAAAAAAAAAATGTTTAATCAAAAAAGTATAAGTAAATGGATAAGATTTTTTTTTCATAAAAAGGATTTTTATTATTCGAACTTCGTATGTACGTAAGTCAAGTAAAAAAAAAAAAAATTTTTTCCCGCTGCAAACAGTTGATAGTTGGCTTTGTCTGTTGTTCTAACATTAGATATGTCAAAATTTGTTTACGATGACTTTTAAAGCGAACTTTTTTTCAGCTGCAAAATATTTACATCGTTGCAAAGTAGCGATTATGCACCGAAGCCGTTCAGTAAGAGAAATTATTGCACCGATGGAAAATTATACATCGCTGCGTGGAACTGAACGCACCCTATATTTAAACAATCTGTCAAACCATGCTAATCTCAACTAACATGCTGACTAGATGAAAAGAATTAGGTTTGAATTTATTTCGACAGGTGTCGTATGAATACATAACCTCAACTTCACCTCAATTTAAATGTGTCACCCATACCAGGTTATCGATAAACCATTTGAAATAACCATTGCTAATCTGTGCAGTGTGTCAACAGTATTAATCTTACATATGGACTTAAAAAAACATTATACGGATTTATACTTACTAAAAAAAAAACGATAAATATCTGTAGATTTTGTTCATTTATTCGTTTATAAACACATAAATACCATATTATACACAACAACAACCACGATACAGTCTTAAAAAAAAATTAAGTTAAAAGTCATCAACATAGTGTATCTACTCTTATACACTATCACTTGTGGATTATCTATACAGTGTATATGATATATGTGTATATTGTTCACATGGATACATTTTATTTTAAAAAGATATTTAACACGATTTATGGTTTTGTGTTAAAACCAAAATACGAGTACATTCACATTCATATACGAGTAAATATATTATAGTCATCGAAAATTCTTATATGATAATGGTTCCCGGATGGTGGACAAATTTGAATTCTCATAATACTTAATCGAAAATATGTACATATGCAAAGAAATATTCATATATTCAGATTACATATTAATCCATGGGAATTTTCATCTATGTAAAATTACATACAGTTAGTCAAAAAAAAAAAAAAAATTGAGAAGACAAATATTATAATGCCGCTTCTACATTCAATGCAGTGACTTCAACTTGAACTTTCGACTTCACAGTTAAGTGATCATTAAGTGATCATCATTACATTTTACATCTTCATTCTAACTTCATTGAATTAATGTTCGAATGAAGTTTACAGTAACTTCATTCAGTGACAAATGAAAATGGTGAATTGGAAATTTCCAGAGGTGAAAATAAAAATGACAGCAAAAATCATAATATAAAGAATAATGGAACATTTTCAATGCAACGCTAAGTGAAATTGGAATTTATCTGTCTTTCGTTCCTTATTTTCTTACACGACATTAGATGTCTGCGTCACTTTCTAATTGAAATTGAAATTGCTAAGGTAAAGTGAAATTAGGTTCTATTTCTAATTTCAATTTCACTTAACAAAAGCTATAAATTTAATTACAAAAATGTTGTTTGAAAATTGATCAACAGATGGAGAATTCCAAAAAATCCAAGAATTTCCCTAAAATACCTTTAAATTTTTACTTAAAAATGGAGAAATTCAGTTGAAAATTTGAAAATTTAAATGTCAAATGTCAATTTAAACAAAATTTTAATGTCAAATTTTCGAATTTCAAAATTAACTTAGCTTTGTATTTTGAACAGTATGGTTTTTCATGAAATTTCACTTTCACTTAGCGTTACATTGAGAATGTTCCTTAAAGGTTAAAATTATAATATGAAAGCCATAAAGTCATCATTAAAAATTGTTGATCGCCTGTGTCTACACACACAGATAAGACTGGAAGACTGATCATTGATTCGCTTTTGTTTGTCTACCATAAGACTGTATGAACTTATATTGAAATATTGGCGAGAAGAAAGGTAAAGATTTTCATTGCATATCTTTAAAACTTTGAAAAATCAAATACTATATTTTTTCAGTTTTGTGACTAACTGTATGTATGCATAATGTTTAAAAAAATAATATTTACGACTTCCGTTTTATTTTCATATACATACACACTCCCATATATACATACATATATAAAAAAAATAAAATATTGTTCTAAAAGTGAACAACACAAAAAAAGAAAAAAAAAAGGATATTTTCCACAAATTTTTTTTTCTTTTTATTTCATTTTCCATTATTTTCGGTTTTGTTTTTTTTTTGCCCAATAAAAATTCAATAAATTAAATTGAAATATACAATTTTTATTTTACATATACAATAAAAAAAAGGACAAATGTTGAAAAAATTTATTTTTTTCTGTGACAAAAAAAAAAAAGAAAATCGGATTTTTAATTGATTTGAAAAATGTATGGTGGTTGTTTTGAAACGATAAAATGCATTTTTTAAATTGAAAATTGTTCAGAAATTCTAATTCTAATGAATAATGGCTTCATAAAGGATCAATGTATTTAATTGAAGAGTTTCATGTAAAATACAAATTAACAAAATAATTGGAGACACAGTTTCAAAAAATATTTTTCAATTTCATTTTTGTTGACAATCTTCAATGTTATGATTAACGTTTGGTGGTTAATAAAATCTTAATCTTTAATTTATTTATTTATCATATGAATCCTTTTTTATTTTTTTTCCTTGAATTCAAACCCTGACATAATATTGGATTCGATTCAAGGAAACCTTCTAGAATCTAGGAAAAAATGAAAAATTTTACCAGTCTGAATAATGAAGTGTGCAGCAATTACAAGACTCAATTTTGTTTAATTTATTATTTCAAAATGGAGTCTGTAAAAAATTAAATCGAAAGCATTTTATATTATTTCTAAATTGTTTTAAGAAAAATAAAAAAAAAATAATAGTAATTTTTTTATAATTGAAAAACCATTTCCATTCAATTTCCTTTTGTACTAAAATTTTTCTTTTTCATTGCATTTATGCGTATGTATAAGTACATTTCATTTTATTTACGGCATGTAATTTTTTTCACATCCACTCAACGCATTCATCTATATTTTACTCTCACAATGCCCGACCGATTTTAATTCATTTATATTTTAGTTTTGGTATTTCTCTGCTGATAATATTTTTCTCTTTCAAATTGTTTTTTGTTTTGTACTTCGGAAAGTTTTTATTTTTTTTTTTTTTAATTTAAAATTTAATAAATGGACCAATTGTATAATTGCATAATTTTTAAATTGTATTTTTGTGTATGGTTTTGTTCTTCATATAACAGAATACAGATATGTTCACATATGGTATCTCAAATTATATAGCATCTCCTTCTGCATAAACGTACAGTAGACAGTAATTAAAGTGCTCATTACATGCTTGAAAGATTTCATTTTTTATTTTATATTTTTGTTTTCGTAAATTCATTTCGTTCCTAAAATGTCCTTCTAACAATCTACTATACTAGGTACATATAAGTTTACATGCAAACATATGGAAACTATGTACACATACATATATTGCTATACGAATTCTTGTTATATTCGTGACAAAAATTTCACAAAAACACACAAAAATAATTATTATGAAAGAAAAACAAATGTTAGGAATAAGGAAAAATTCTGTCGTTTTTGAACACGTGCACTTTTATGCATTGTCGATCCTTAGCAAGAATTCTGATCCGTCCGAAACCAGTTTAAACAGTTAGATTACTATATGATTGATGATTCGTACCCACTTTTTCGTATTTTAGTCAGTTTTTTAAACTTATAAAACGGTCAACATGAGTGAACGAAAAGTGCACTTGGGACATTGTAGGTTGTATGAGTTCCAAAAAGAGAATGACGCGATGGAGGCAAAAAGAAAAAACCTGTGTGACATGTTTGAAGAGAACGCAGTAACAGCTCGAACATGCCAAAGATGGTTTGCGAAATTTCATTTTGGTGATTTTTCTTTGAAAGATGAACTCAGATCAGGCAGGATATCAGACGTCAATGACGAAGTACTAAGCAGTATGATCTGGTCAATCCTCTTACAGGGCATAATACCTGTGGAAAGCATCTCGCTACCATAGGAATCGTCAGTGATGCATTTTGTGCTTCTTGTGGAGAGGAGGACAATACCACCAAATACTTTTTATGCGATGGTCAGGCCTTCTCCTCTATTAGAATGCGCATTTTCGGCACTGATGTCATCAGACCCGAACAAATTGGTCGTAAATGTCGATTGCCGAGTGGAACTCCTTCGTTACCTGAAAGCGACGAAGAAGTTTGACAAAACGGGAGCTTCGAGTACAATGGACAGCGTTTTGTCTGAGTGCTCTGGTTCATACCTCCCCCTAAACAATGAACAACAAGAACGCAGTATGATCAAGACAAATCTCACGTTAACTTCCACAAAAGTAATCTTCAAGCTTGGAAGACTAATGCTTTGAATCATATTAAAATGCTTGATTTGGTTTCAGTCGGATCAGACAACGCATAAAAGTGCACGTGTTCAAAAACGACAGAACTTTCCCTTATACCTGATAAAATGAAAGAATTTCAGTTTAATATTATGCGGTAGAAAACAAAAAGTTAAAATAAATAAAAATAATGATAAAGGATATAAAAAAATATCATTTATACGGAGTGAGATAATATACTTTGTGTATATGTTTACGAAAATTTCATTTAACATTTTCATTTGTTTGTCTACTCTGAACACATACGTGTTTACGATTATGTACGAGTACATATTTCATTATGCGAATCGGACGTCTGTATTTTAATTTCAATTTTATCTGAGCGTTAATTAAGGAAAGAAGAAGAAGAAGATAATGATAAAGTTACTATACCAATATATTAGGTGCATAGATATATAAGTATATAAGTGTGTTACTCTGCGATTTCGTAAGTAAGCCATCATTTTCTGTCATTTGTGTATTCGGAAGTGATGGTAGTATGGTACATTAGGTTCTTATGGTATGGATGACTATGCAGTGTCTCTACGTATACAATTATTCATAATGTTCTTTTTATGTTAAAAAGTAATTAGGTATCTTTCATTTATCTTCTCTTATCATTATTTTCTTCTTCAATTTTAGTGGAAAAAAAAAAATTATTTTTTTGTGGTTTCTTGGTTCGTATTTTCTCAAAAATTTTAATCTGTTAATTGCATGTATAATCGTGCATATCAGAATAAAAACATCTTAATATAAAAGACGTACATAAATGGTTAGATGTATATAAAAACTGAAAAATTATTCTGTATATTGAATGAAAATATAACTGAAAGAAAACTGCTTAGAATATGGAGAAGAAGTGTGTATACAATTTCGTAATTGAATTTTTTAAATATGTAAGAACTTCGAAACTCGGTATTTAAAGTGGAATATGTATTTGTATTCTATTCTTGTATATGCGCATAGTAAATGTGAAAAGAATAAAATTTATGTCCGATACAACAAACCACAATTTTTTTGGATTTTTCCCAATTAAGAATTATGAGAAATTTGTTTGTAAAAATTTAAGTAAAAACAATCCAATGTCTATAAGAATTTTGAGTTTTTGTCTGAAAGAATTTTAAGTAATACATAGTTAAGAAAATCTTCTCGAATTTATATATTTTCTAATAATCCAAAATTGAAAATTAGAAAAAAAAATATCAAAATTAAGGAATTCAAGTGAAAGCATAAATGCTTTACAAAAATAAATTATTTTCTACAAACAAACAAGGGCAATTAAAATGGACATCTTAGGACATCTCCATAGAATACCTGATTATATCAAACCGTGAATAAAATTTTTGACAGGCAAGAACATGAAGGCTGTGTAAAAGACCACTCAGGGCAGTCCCCGAGAACGATGGGGAAAAAAAAGGTAGACGAAGACACCAAGAAAATATCTACCAGAATGTCGTTGCAGTAGACGCAAAGCGGACAAACATGGAAAACTGGAGGTTATGTTTGAGGTTCAAATTTGGACCTTAGCGCCCGGAAGAAAAAGAAGAAACAAAGACAATATATCAAAGAAACAATTATTCTGTCCGTTTCAGAAGGATATATCTAAAACGAAAATATTATTATTGTACACACTGACAAATTTCTTTTAATCCTAACGCATATGCAGCATATAGATAATGTATACCTATAAAATTAGTATTTTATTATTTGATAAAGGATATATGAAACATATACACGAATTTCGAACATACATACATAATATATTTTCATCGAAATTTTTTATTTCTTTTTTTTAGTTTTATGTTTTATTTATATCATGGAACCATCCTTTATCAAAAACAAAAAGAAGAATTATTTTCTATTTTTAGAACAAAACAAATTTTTTAAGGATACAATACATATACATGCATACATAAAATAATATCATTACTTAAAACAAAAAAGTATTTGGAAAATAATCAAGAAAAATGAAAATATAAGAAATTGAGAAAAACAACAAAGTATAACAAACAAATATTACATACACCAAATGTACACATAACATCCATTATGGTACTATATGGATCAACCATATATGTATGTACATACATGTATAAGCTCAGTATTTCGATGAAAAAAAATTCTTATTATTTTCGTATTATGAAACATATAGCAAGAAAAACATTTTCAACATTTTTTCCCGTGTGTTTTAACTTTAATTTATATATTTTCAATTTTATTATCCTTTTTAACTTTTATGAATGCTTTTTGTTATTGATATAGTATAAATATGTATTTATATGGATGTGTTTACATTAAAAATGTAGTCCCAAAATGTCTAACAAGTATGACATAACATTAATACGACCGTTATCATTCTTTCTGAATTATAACTGAACCAAGAATTCTTTTAGAATTTATATAGAAAAAAAAAGTTAATACAAAATATTAATCAAGAAAATCGAAAAAAAAAAAACACTTTAAAAAGGAGTTGAATGAAAAAATGTAAAAAGGATAAAATTTCGAGGTTTCTCGATTTGCTCATCAGAAACAGATGAAAATGTAAACATTCCTTACATTTCAGTCAGTTTTGTTTTTATTTTTGTTTCTTTCACAAACAACAGTGGAGTTAATGAAAATAACGAAATAGGTACTAGTATTATCAGGCTTGGATTACATTGTACGCTTGAACGTTTTTGTTTAAAAGAAAATTTCATGAAAAAAATTTGTTTCATTTCGTTAGTTTTCATTTTTCTGTTTAAATCGACAGCTTGATTAAATATTCCACAGCTAATACAAAACAACGTACAATAAAAGGATTTATCTGTCTATATGTTGATTTCATATAGAAACGTTAATATTTCTGTATATCTTTTCTGGAATGTATAAAAACAAAAAAAAACAACAATTTAGCCTGGAAAATATTGTTGAAAAAATTTTTCTTGTTATTGTGGTCTTTATTTTTCTTCATTTTCCGAAAATTATTTATTTACACATTATTGTATGAAATGAACAACAAAAGAGCGTACAAAACAGATAATAAATAATTGTTTTTATGGGGGGGGATATGTATCTATATTTTGTATATAATTTACACTCTCTGTTATGTCTATATGTATCTATAAGGGCGCATTTACATTGTCTTTTCTTGCTTTCTTATCTTGTTTCAGGACTGAACGATAGCATTTACATTATTCCATTCTCGCTTTCCTCGTCATGTTTCATGTCGTATATTTTTATATGCGATGGTTATTAACAGTATTGCCATATACTTATTTTATGATTTTCATTCTTGCTTTCATGTTTATTTGACATTTTTCATTAAAATTAAGTTACAAATTCGATTGTGATAAAAAAAATAAATAAAAAAAATATATATGTACATATAAATTTTTATTTTAATTGATATAAATGTCGGATTTTGATTCGAGTGAATCAGAAAATTTGACTGGGTTTAAGTCATACATAAAAGTATTTACTGATTTTTATTCACTTGGCACAGTATTTGGAAAAAAAAAATTTTTCCCGCCGGAATAACCTATAGCAGTATTGCATTTTTGTTGATGGTTAAACATTCTACTAATTTTGATTATTAACATACTGGCAGCACTAAATCCAAGAAAGCAAGAAAGCAAACCACCTCTGAGTTGGTTTGCTTTCTTGTTTCCTCTTGTCTCGCCCTTCTACACCTTTCTTCTAAGTTAATGACGTCACGTTCTTGACTTTCAAAATAATGTAAATGCGGGCTAAGAGTATACACCATGAATTATAAAATATTAAACTCGAGCAAAAAAAACAAAAAAAATATTGCCAAATAAATTATTCATATCTTAATTGGTTCGGTTATGTTAATAACGAAAACAACTCCAAATAATAACTAGATAGGTAAGTAGTATACAATGAGTCCTTTTACCTTTTTTTTCATTTTTCAATTTTTTTTCAATTTTATTTATTTTTTGTTTTTCCTGGTATATATCTACAAGAACACAATGTATACGCGTTAAAATCGTATAAATTGAATTGAAACGTATAGTGTAGCAACAAATGTTGAGAAACTTATGGAACTGTGAAGTGAAACTTATTTTGTTTTTCGCCGCCATTCGTGTAATTTATTCATGGAGTTTATCTCTTCTTTTCATTTGTTTCTCTTTTTTTTTTGTTTTGCACCTTGACGAAGATAAATAACATCGAAATAATACAAAAGGGACTATTTGTTTTTTGTATATAAGAAGATTTTTTGTGTTTGACACGTTCCGTATACAGTTATATAGGTAACCTTTTTTGGGTTTTTATTTTCATTAAAATTTTTTTTATTTTTATTTTTTTTTGTTTTGTTTTCTCGAATATTACCTATTTTTTCATGCAGCCAGTATTATAGTATAGGTATGGGTGGGTAATGGTTCGAATCGAAAAATAAAAAAAATAATTGAATTTCAATTTGAAAAACAAAATATATTTCTCAAATTTATTTACGAGTTATTTGGATGGGGATATGTATGTGGGTGTGGGGGTGTACGTTTGTGATGAAGAATAAATTGTTATTAAGAAAAAAAAAATGTTGATAATAAATTGGATTTATGATAAATGATTAGATATTTTGTATTAAAAAAAAAAAACAAAAATACCCGAAGAAAATCACTGAATTTTGTATTGTTTTATTGCTTTGCAAAAAGAAAGAGCATCTTTGTGGAACAGAAAATTTCATGAAAAGAATAAAAAATCTGAGAATAAAATGGAATTTTTTACTTGAAGATTTTACTGAGCCGGTAAATGTGTAATATCTTGTCTATATGGATTATGTAATAATCCTTATATAATTTTGTTGAAATTTATTTTCAAAATGTTTACATTTAAATACCATTTTATGTATGTATATAAATGAAATGAAAATTATTTTATTATCTTTATTGAATACTTAATCTTATTACACCTTACACAAGCAATAAATCATCCTTTTACGGCTATAAATAATCCGCAGCCATTCAATACTAAATTGTGTAACTGAAAATCTTCAAAATCAACATTTAAATGCATACTAAACTGAGCCTTCGTACAATACACAGTCGTACTTCTTATTATATGGATGGTGAATGAAAGTTTTCAGACATTTAAAAGCACTCAAAGTTTTACATTTTTTTTGTATACACAAATTGATTACACAACACAACCATTTAAAGTATTAGTTGAGTATGTGTATGAGTATGCACATTCATGTATAGTGAATGTCCTGAATACCTTAGTACACACTCGTACAATAAATATAAAATTAAAATTTACCTCAAAAGAGTCAATCACCTTTCAAGAAATCATCATCATAACGTATATACATTTATGTCCTTATGTCATTATGTACATATGTATATATGTATATTTTCAAATCTAAACTGACTGACTATCTATCTATAGAATTCATAATTACTTACATACATATAAATATAAATAACGAACCAGCTAACTAACTCTACTGAACTACTTTAATATTCGTCCTACATTCTATAAATAGTAGCAAATTTTTTTTTTTTATAATATTTTCATTCTTTGTTTTATTTAACATGAAAATACTTAAATCAAAAACGAAAATAAAACGAAACGGAACAGAATACAAAAAAGGAAATGAAAACAAGGAAAAATATATTTTTTTTTTTTTTGAAAAACACAAGAGTAAAAAAAAAAAAAACACCAAAAACAAAGTCTACTCTACTTAGATTGTAATAATTTTTGGATTGCTGATGCTTGTATGTACATGTTTTGTACTGTCTGTTATCATTATCCTTTATTTCAATCAAATTTCAAAACAAAAAATAAAATAAAATAAAAAAAACGTTTGCTTCTATATACGAATTGATTGCTCAAGTACACATAAATAATAATGACGATAATTATTATGATGATGATGATGAGATCATTGCCCCCAGAATGTTTTCAATGCATATACTTGTATGTATACATACGTAGGTAATACTCGTTCGTACATTTTAATATGCGAGTACATAAATAAATAAAACGATGTATGTACATGAAAGAAATCACATGTCGATGGCATATAAGTACTCATATATATGCATGTACATTTTCGCTATGATTATAGTATGCTTTTACTAATACCATAACTTTTTGGCTCAACAACCAACCAACCAACCAAAACCAGCCACCCACTCACCACCAATCATGTCATGCATTCATATACATATGTATGTACGAATACATGAAAAACTACTTAATATACGATAAAGTTTAAGTTTTCATTTCATGTTATATTATCCTTAAATGTTCTAAATATTTACAAATTTTTTTTGTTGTTGTTTTGTTTTGCTTTTCTATTTTGATTTCATTCAATTTCTTTCCAATACTCGTACATAGAGAAGACAAAAAATAAATAAAAGTTATATTTTTCAGAAATATCAAATGGTAAATCGTTCATTTCATATATCGATATTCGTTATTTATGTGCATACAAATATGTATTATATGTAAATATTTCCGGTTACTAGTTTTTGTACATTTACCTCCTATACTTATATACTACTAAAAATTTCTATTTTTAGAAGTTCTAAATTACAAAATTATAATAAATAAATAAAAATAAAAGTTTTTTTATGATTTTCTATTATATTTATTACAGCGTATAATGAATGTGTGTATAGATTCGACTCTGAAATACATATGTATAGTATTTTTATTAATGATTTATGAATATGTGTGTCGATGTATGCCAACCCAAAAATAAAAATATACAGGTATATAAATACATAAAAATTAATAAACAGACAAAATGAGGTCAAATACTTCTCATATTTTATGGCTGAGTTCATGATTATTATGATCGAATTATAATCGAAGCGCTTTAATGCTGTTCATTATTGCAGTCGTAATGTTCTAACAATTCAAATAGGAGTTCATAATTTGTCATCTACAGATCAAATCAAACATAATCCATTTGATTTGTTTAAATACTACTATTATGTAGATTATGTAGTTGATGATCAAATTTAAAGGACGACCGAGGTTAAGATGGTAGGATAAAGTGAAAGAAGATATAAAAAGACTTAGAATCAGAATAGATAGATGGAAAGATGTTGCGGAAGACAGAGAAAGATGGAGAAATCTTTTGAGTAGGTTCTGGGGTTCTGGCCTTTCACGGGGTGTAAAGCCATGGAAGAAGAAGCAGAAGATTATCGAATCATCGATGAAACCATGAATGGAAAATTTTTAATTTTCAATGATATAACTTATGATTGGGGCTTGAATAGTGCGATGGTTGTGATGTTGGACTGGTACGCTTGAGGTATCGCCCAAGTCGATCATTAATTTCAATCAGCAATGTACACCAGTAACTGGATGATATACCTGGCAGAATTACTGATTGGCGATGCAATAATGGACTGAGTATCCGTATATGCACTTAATATATCGCTTGACTTTTTTCAGCATGCATATGTATTACCGAACGTAACCTAAATAATACGTGGCTAAATTCAGTTTGATAAAATTTGATAAGTATATTCAATATGTTGCACAAGTGGTAATGTCAGATTGACTTGCTTAATGTTTAGTTTGACAAGAACACAAAATTTAACCAACTGCCATTAAATTTTAAAAATAATCTGATTCAATTTCGATCGTTAATTTGATTGTAATGATGAACTCAACCTAAAATTACATAAAAAAAATTCTTTTATCCATCAGATGAAAATTATTTGTCTTGTACGAGATACAAGTATAATTTGAAAAAGAAATAATTAAAAAATACAATTTTTGTATAATTTTTTTTTTCATACGTTTTGCAATGCGGTTTGGTAACTATATGAAAGGATATCACATTGCGATATCTAATTCTGATGATGATAATACATTTTTTTTTTGTTTTCTGTGTGGTATTTGCTTTTAATAATAATTTTAAAAAAAAAATACAAAACATTTTTATGTAAAAATTGTAACGATATTTGGAGAAAATTCATAAAATATCCAATCATTTTGAAAACAAAAAATGCCACAGAGAAATGCACGTGTTTTTTACTATTTTACATTTTTTTAATTTTTATGTACATTCACGTTTAATGTTTTATTTTTTTTTTGTAATCCTTGTAGAGGTTAGAAAAAAAAAACGCACTTAAAATACATATGTGTTCATGTTCATGCATTAGTGTGTGTATAAAGGTATAAAGTATAATGGCATCAAACCGCTACTTGTTTAATTTAAATGACTATGACTATATATGAACTGAAATGTTATGTATTCGTATATAAATTACATCCTATACGAGTATATAATATATGTTTTGTATGTATAAGAGTATATACGGTTAAATGCATCATCACTATTCTATATGAATTTTACAAAACTTTGAAATGAAATAAAATACAAAAAAAATTAAAAAAAAAAAATTATAAAAAAAACAGAACTCAATTTTATAAGCAAACACATCATCATCATTTTATTTACTGAACAAATACTACGTGCACAATATAATATATATACATGCTTATATAGTAGTAGTAAAATGTCATATATGTACATACAGAGTGTGCATTATACATGCATATGTATATGTACATGCTCGTGAGTATATGTAATACACTACTATATGCACGTATCAAGAGTGATTATATTTATGTAGGTTGCACTTTATATAGACACAAATGTACATACATATATATTATACAAGTATGTATTAGGTATTAGTATACGAGTATACAATTATGTAGATATACACTTCAAATGTATGTTAGTCGATTTAACTTTTTGAAATGTGCATATGTGTAAATACATATGTTCTAAATGAAAGGGTCAAAATCTTTTGAAAGCTCTTTTCAAATGAATTTTTGTCCTGATTTTTTTTTTTTATTTTTTTTCAAGAATTATTTATTTTTTAGATCTCACACGTCTTTAAAATAATCAGACATACATATATACTCGTACATACATGAGCTTAAATGCAAATCATTCAAAATAGCTTATTTATATATGTATTATATACATATTCACATACATATATTCATATTATGTACTGCCAGTTGTGTGTATAATTTACATTACTACTTATATCGACAAATCACGTGCATGATATCCTTTTTATAATCTAGCTTGTATATAGATTCTACGTTATTATATTTTTCTTCATTTTCAAATAAAATGTAACCTAATCTAATCATATACACACACATAGGTAATAAAATAGTATACATTTGTATGTAAAACATTTGTATAGCATATATATATATATATATAAGTATGTGTAGTAGGTGCGTATTTGTACATTTTATTATTTGTGTTAAGCATTAACTAAAGTAAAAATTGTATATTCGTGCTCGTATTCTCGTATAACCATACCTATACTATTTTTTATTGCCTCTTTTACAGCTTTTCCACTTTTCCACTTTTATACACAATACATATATACACACACCCACATATGATTGTACATTACTGAATTCACACATATTTTAATTCATATTCATATAATGTCATATCCTTTTTGATGGGTTAAAAGGATGATATTTAAAAGCATGTAATTATAAATTTTGTTAAATAGATACTCTCATATGCATATACGAGTACACAGCATACATACATATACGTACATATTATGTATATACGATAATAAAAAGATATTGTAATGTATAATGTGTAATGTGTCTAAGTTAAAAGGATAATAGAATGTACATACATATAAATATTCTATGAACTGTATTTAATACATATGTACATATGTATGTAAATGATATGATAACAATACAAATAATATTTCATATACACAAGTAGTCAGGATAATGCTTTCATATTTTTTAATCTATTTAGATTTATGTACATACATATATATATAAGCGTGATGTACACCATTGTATTGTAGAGGTGGTAAACTGATAAACATATACATACATAATAATGTACATACATTAAATGTGTACATGATGCGTATACACATGTCAGTTTTATCATACGTATGTATGTATAATATATAATATATATGCACAAATGATAACAACAAATAATACAAACATTTATTTTTTATCACATTTAAATGTCATTTTCTTCATACACCATATTTTTGTAACGTCGTAACGTAGTGTATACCATATTATATGCGAAGTTTTAATGTACATAATAGTGGATGTTAGATCAGATATTAAACTAACATAACGAATTTAGTATGTATGTCCTCCTCCTTGTCGTATATGTATGTACAAGCATTTTACAATAATGATATAATGGTACAATTAGATGTCATATACCATATAATAAAGGGTATTATATGCAATTTAATAATAAAATAATAATTCTATGCGATAGAAAAACCATTCTTTATTATCATTTTATAATCATTTCATTGTGAATATATGAATAAATGAATTTATGCTGTTGTTGTTGTTATGCTAATGAAATTTCATAATTTAATTACAAGAATGAATTTAATAAAAAATCATTTTGTTTTTAGTTTCGATGTGGTTATATAATTACAGATTCTAAAATTAAACAATAAACATCACAGTATACTATTATATAGGTAGGTATGATGTATGCATCAAAAATTTATTATTGGATAGATTTTAGGGAAATTTTTTTAATGAACAGTATGAGCTAAAATTTAACCATCAGCAATTCAATATAATATTGTTGATGATTTTTTAATAATTTTTTATATAATATTCACTCAAGGATTTTTATAAGAATAGTCTAAAAGTTGTCATAATGAATCGTCTAAACAAATATGTAGGTCCTGATATACAAAGGTCATTGGGGCTTAGGCTTCAACTTCTATGTTACAGACAGTCAATTTTACATTTTGAAGGTTTGAAAAATTATTTCACATCTTCAAATAAACTTTTCATCAGGACAATAAAAAAGTTCAATATTTTTTTATTTTTTCATTTCTATAATAAAAATAGCAGACAGCCACTTAAAAATTATGACAATACTTTTGACTCACGCCGTCTGCATAATATGCGAATTGATGACGAATATTTTTATGTTCTCTTATAAATATTTTTAACATTTTGAATAAATAAAATATCGTCCATGTTATATTGTCAGCAGTGTGCTTTATCATATATTATTGTGCATAAGTTATATATATAGGATATACACGGATAATACGTTATCATATAAAATGACAGTTATTGTTATCGTCATTATAAATCAGAATTTGTAATTTAATAATGCAGCCTTCATTAATTAAATCTATACCACTATAACAGACAGGATATATTATAAACATTGTAAATTTACCTTCAAACTTTAATTATTACATATATGTACAAATATGAGTGTGTACATATGTGTATAAATTTATCTGTAAATAAGTGAGCCCCATATATATATAGATGTACGAGTATGTTTAGTTGTGCGATAAATATCTCATGTAATTATATGAAAAATTCAAGGATTTTCTTTTTTCATATTTTTTCCTCTTTTTTTAAAATTGAAAGATGAAATTTTATTAATTTTGTAATCTGTCAATGATGGAAGGATAATGTAATTTTTCCTTTATTATAATCTATTTATATTTTGAATACAAACACAATACACTATAGCAAACATATACATATCCTCTTACCTCTTATATCGATGATGGCATTGGAAACATGTAATATATAAAATATGCATGTATAGATATTGAAAAATATTGAAATGAAAATTCATAATATACTGGTATGTACATACGTATGCACACACAAAATTGAGATATACAAGCATTTATTGTATGTTACACAGTTTATAAGTTTACTGTTCTATAAATTATAATTTGAAGTTTTTTAACAGAATTTTCTCCATTCTTTCTGATGGAAAAAAATTGGCAATTTTTTAAAAATTAATTTACTCATGAATTATTAAATATAAATTTTAATTGAAAATTACAATTAAAAAATAATAAAGAAAATATGAAGGTACGTACGTAAAAAGAACTGAGATCAAGAGAAGATACTAGTTTTTGTTTTACTTCTTTAGTATGAATTAGGTATATACAGAATACAGCACTGTATTGTAAGCGAAGTGAGTAGGAAGAAGAATTTAGAATTAAAACAAGATCCGTGTAACGGCAAGAACCGATAATTATTTTCCCCCATATTTTCATGTGTAAACAAACATGATCGTTTAACTCTTGATACAGAAGAAGAAGTAGAAAACCATGATAAACAGACTTACTTAGTAACGGCTCACGTACACCAAAACCGATTTTGTAGGCCGATGGCGGACTGAACTATCCTGACGAGTAACTCGGAGTATGTGCTTACACTGCAACAGTATTGCACTGTCAATATCCATAGTCGTTTAGGTAGATAACAACAAAATTTAACTATAAATACACTTAATTTGCACTGTAGACGCCGGCAGACTGGCGAGAAATCCCAACAAGTTCGGACTCGACGAATGATCGGCCGTTTTCGGACGTCATCAGACGATAACGGTCGTGTTTGTGTACGCATTCTCTTTCTTTTACAAGTGTTTGTTTGTTTCGTTCGAGTTCGGCTGTCGTCGTCTGAGCAAACTTTGGCCGATCACGGATTAGGTGTAAGCGAACCGTAAGTCTCAGTAAGTCTGTTTATCGTGTAGAAAAAGATCAGCCTAAGCCCTTTCATGTGAAAAGAGCTTTCTTCTCCACCAACAACTCCGTGATTCGCAATTTTTTTCTCCAAATAGTATTTTATATGTTACACCAAATTCTTAATACTTTCGTTTAGTTTTTATGTTCATTTAGTTATATATGTTTTGTTCATCACTGTACTAATGTATAATTAGAAAATTAGATTTATATTGTTTACACAATAATGATTTATTAAGTAAGTAAAATAATATGAACCTTTTTCGTAAATATTTAAACATGATAACAATTTATACATAAAGTCCTTTTTATTACAATTGTTGTCTTTGATTATCTAAATGTAGTACAATGCAAAGGAATAAATCTTTGTGTAGCTGTAACATGACATTATTATATTATGTATATCGTTTATTTAAGTATATTATAAGTACATATATGTATATGACAGGATTCTGACAATTTTAATTGAAAAGCATCTTGCATATAGGTACATACTTGCTGTGCACATGTGTGTTTTTATATACAAAATGAAAAAGAATTAACTTTTGAAAATATTTTTTGCATACAACAAAAAATTAATTATTTGTACAGGATAATACGTACACGTACAAAATTTACATTTATTCTCTCATTATACAATACACAACAATCATTGTATATATAGTATTCCCTAATGTATATCGGTGATAAATTTCATTAAACACTAAAAGGATGAAATACACATTATACATGATTGTACACATATGTACAAGTACTGGAGTACATGTATTCCAAATGGTACATATACCAAATATGCTGTGCATTTATGTACCATTTTGTGTATACGTAAACATTTGAAATATTTTCAATATTTTTTGAAGTTTGTTAAAAACTTGAAATTTTATGAATTTTGAAAAGAATAAGGATAATTAGGAAAACATTTTCAAATAAAATAAAAGAAGTAAAAGTTTTTAAAATTTTTTCAAAAAAAAAAAAAATATGTTATCCGTATACAAGTGATGATGATGGTGGTGGTGGTGCTGGTGATGCTAATGTTGGTGATGGTTGTGTAAAATATTTAATTTGATTTTGATTTTAAAGCGACTGTTTTTATGTTCGCTGTCTACACATATGATCTTTAAATACGCAGCGTTTTGATTTATGCGAATTTACAAAAAAAAATGGAAAAATTGAAATTATGTAGGTATACGATGTATGAATGTTTGTATCATATTTTAACAGTATGCTGATGAACACAAAACGACAATATAAAGTATGTATACCTACATAATTTACGATACGAGTATACAGATTATAGTATTAGAAACTGTCCAGAATTAAGACCAATTGAAAAATACTGGGGTAGGTTCGCGTAAGGTGATTGGTGATATTCACCACAAATTTCCGTTCATATATGGTGACAATCACCAAAAACTATCACTAAATGTTATCACTTTGAGGTGATAGCTTTTAAGGTGTCACTTTTCTAATTTTTACTATTATTCTTCTTCTATATACCTAACCAAAAAATACTCGTAATCACATACAATCAATTGGTATTTGCTGTTGACGGTATATAATTTTGTAATTTAAAATATGTATATTGTGTTATTTTTACAATGAAATTCTCCATGAATAATTGCAATTTACTGAACATCCGGTAATTCCAAGGGATTCTTGCTATCTCGCATTTTTCTCCTAATTATTTTTATTTGAGATTCATTTTCAGAATCTGAAATAAAAAATGCTATAGACGAAAACGTTATTGAATTCTCTTTATTAATTATTCTTATTCACAATTTAAATTTTTATTTGTTTTAATTGACGTTTGACAACTATAGATATACTCTGGAATTCGCCGCGTTTCAAATTCCATCACTTTTTTGGTGATCACCTTACACGAACAATTACTTTTCGTTGATCACACCTTTTAACTGTCACCAATCACCTATCATCAATCACCTTGCGTGAACCCACCCCTGGTCTTTGATCAAAAAGGGATTGAGGAAAAATGAAGAAACACGCCAAAAATGTGGTAGACTTAAAAAATAGGTGGAGAAAAGCATATGACACTGATGACGGATACGATTGTACGAAATCTTCTGAGGGGCCTCAACAGCAAAGTCAAATTTTTTTTTTTTATTTCCAACATGAAATTTTTGTAATAATACAATAACTGGTTTTATAATTATGCCAAAAAATAAAAACGTCAATTTTTTCTGGGACAGTCCTTAAAAATATTACAACATTTTATAGAATTTAAAGTCTTTCAAAAATTTCTCTTTTAAATGTATAAAAATCAAAATAAATTTGATTTGAATTTATAATAAAACATAAAACTGAAAAATGATTAAACTTAACTAACCGAATATATCCTCAATATTTTTTGTATGATGTTCTACACTATATGTAGATATGTACGTAGATAATTCGTGTTATAATAAAACATAAAACAATAAAATTACAATTTTCTTATACTATACAGACATACATATGTATGACTCAACAATAGACCAGAATTAATGTTCAACCGATTATAGAGTAATAAGTTATAATTCTATACTTAAATAAAGGGAAACAAAAATTATTTTCATCTACAACTCGTATTATACATACATATATCTCGTCATTGAAATCGTCAGATATAAAGAACAAGAACAACAAGAAAAGAAGAAAGGAAAAAAAAAATAAATACGTACGTAATTCAATTTGTGGTTCAATTAAATTACATACATACATATAGTATATTATGTATACGAGTATAATTCGGAGAAAATTTTCACAAAATTACACACTCGCACACACACACACACACACACACACATCAAAGTTAATTTATTTTTCTCATGAAAATTTCTTGTGTTATTTATTGTGAAATTTGTGAAATTACATGCGCATGTATTGTAGTGTATAATGACAGTGTAGCGTAATAATGATAAGAATATGTAATAATAATAGCAATCGAAGTTTTTTGATGACGATGATGAATGATGTGATGATGATTTTTTAACAAAGAATGAAACCACAAAATGAACAATAAATTAATTCTAGAACAATTATTATTATTATTTCTTTATGTATGTATGTATGTGTGAATTCATATGAGCATATATATATACACATACAATGTAATGTAGAAAAGGTAAATTAAAGTGTGATCGTACACCTAAATACGAGGTAATCTTTGCTATGTGTTAAGTTAAAATTGTTGTTGATAGATCTAATCTATATCCTTTCTTATCATATTATGCATACGTACATATGTATTGGTATATAAAAAAGTAATTTAAAGTGTTACTATAATATTACCAATTTTACTGCTATTACTACTACAACTACTACTATATAAAAAAATTTAAATTCTGTTGTGTTCTTCCACAAAATCTATGTATTATTGTATATTTATTATACAGATATATAAAATTTATGTACTAATGTATATACGAATATATAAATATGTATATAAGAAAGTATGCAGGATAATAATTTACACGTTCATTAACATATATTCCCAACAGATTTATTGTGTGTATAATATAATATTTATCTGCAATGTAACATATGTAATACATCTAAATACATATGTATATGTTAGTATGCACAAACAAACGTATGTACATTTATGAAGATATTCATATATGTATGTATGTATCTACGTATATATTTGTCGATGTAAATAATGATAAACCTAACGTTATAAACTCACATTAATATTCCAATTCCGTATATGTATTCCAGTTTATATACTATACATACAACTATATGTATACATATATGTATCGAGCATTATTTGATATAAAATACAAAACAAAAAACAAAGGATAACAAGCAACCAACAACAAAAATTATGAAAAATAATGAAAGAAAAAAAAATTATCCTAGGTAAAATTATAAAGGCCTGAGATTTAATTATTTTTCTTCTTTTTTTTTGTTATTTATGTATGTTGATGTTAATATGTAACAAAAAAAAATAATAATAATAATAATAATAATATGTAATTAATAATAAAATATAAAATAAAACAGATATGCACACATAAGAGAGATATGTATACTAGATACTAGCATACCAATGATGAAAATGAAAGAAAAAAAAATTTTCGAAAACTTTTTCGCCAAGATTTACTTTTGAAAGTACGAGTACATTTATATAAGCAGAGAAGAATACAAAATGAGCAATACACTATCGTATATACACATAAGTATAATATAGTATAATCGTAGATATAGGGTGATTTTTTTGCTGTTTGGTTTTTCAGTACTCTGTTTTTGATAAATCACGCGTGATTCGTAAAATGTGCCGAAGTCAAAGTTGTTCAGTTTGCATTGCCATTTCATCATGGAAAGTCTTATAAGCAAACAACGATTACAAATCATTGAATTTTAAGTAAAAAATGTGTTTCGCGCACTTCGACTATTTTATGGTCGTCATAATCACACTACTGAGCAGGCTATTCAAGCCATAGTTACCAAATTTACTACCAATTTCACGTTGTTGGATATCAAACCGCCTACTAGTGTGATATGTGGTGTCAACAAGAAGTTGCCATATGCCACACAGCACATGAAACGATTGACCTATTGTGGAATGAATTTGGTGAACAATTCCTTCAAAACATCGATCGTTCGATTTGACGCTGTTGAACTATTTTTTTGCAGGGTACGTCAAATCTCTCGTTTATGCTGATAAACCAGCATCGATTCCAACACTAGAAGACAACATCATACGTGTTATCGGTGAGATACGATCCAATATGCTCGAAAAAGTAACTCAAAATTGGACTTCTCGTATTGATCATCTAAAACGTAGTCGTGGCCAACATTTACATGAAATAAGTAATTTTTAAAAAAGTGAATGGCAAGGATTGATTTTTAATCCCCAATAAAAATTTTGTACTTTTTTCCAATTTTCCGGTGTTTTTTGTTTTTGAAAATTAAAAACCAAACGCTTAAAAAATCACCCTTTACAAAAACATTTTAACATTTCATAATAAGAAAAGTAACTATTATACTAGTAGTAGCTCAAAAAAAAAAAAAAAAAAAAACAAAAAACATTATTTCATTGTACAAACAGAAACTAGAAACATACAAAAAAACAAACAAAAATATCCTTTTATAAATATAGTAATTATTATATTTTGTATAATAAGAAGCCTCATTGTGATTATTTCACATTTTCTTGCGAATGAACTTTTAACATTTTATTAAAGCAGGTAAATAATACAAAAATGTATATACAGAAAACATTAAAAAGGAATACAAAGGACGGAAAATTAAAAGAAAAGAGTAAAAGAGGAAGCAGAAAAATAAAGAACATGAAACATTAAATGTACAACATAAACATAAACTACTTCCATACATACATATGTATGTATTATGAATGATTATATAAACTTTATTTATGTTTATGTAATAGGTAGGCAGAAAGGCAGAAGGTATAGAAAGTATTAGAATTTAGAAAGTGGCAGAAAAGTAAACTCATTTTAACATTTTCTTGTTATGAACTTATTAAAGTTTCTGTTGTTATTTTTCTTGGTACCTATACTTAGATATAGTTTTTCATATCCTAATTTACATTTTTTGTTTCTTTAATCAAAATAAAAACCAAAAACAATTTTCTTCATTCTTAATTAGAATTTTGTGGAATATAATTGAATATTTCAAAATTAATGAAAATTCAGCACAAAAAAGAAAAAGTAAAAATTAAACACCTCGAAAAATAAATGCAAAAACCCATAATTGCTCCATAAATTTCAATATTCTAAATTAGTATATACTACTTACTTCATTTAGAAACGAAAGTATATTGTCTTTAATTTATTATCACACTCATATATTCGTGTATAAATGTCATTACACAAGGTGACGCAAAAGTAATTTTGTCTTAATTTTTGTAAATGACGTCAAATATCATTGTGCTTTGACGACATCTATGTTGTGGACAGATAGAGAATTAGTGAAAAGCAATCCATGAAGCGATACACACCTAAAGAACCTGTATATACTGTTACTGCTTATTTACCAATTTTTGGTTTGTTGTTTTAACGCAGCAGCATGAATATCGTTGTCGTTTTCCTCATCGTCGTGTTCCACGTGCGTAAACAATTAACAGTTTGGCTGTGCGCCTCGTGCAAACTGGGTCGACTAAAGATGTCGCCAGAAGTTGAAAAATTTTATAAAAACAATTCATGAAGACAGATCTCATTTTTTTTTCTTTTCATTTATAACAAAATGGTAGCCAATTCACATTATGACATTAATTTTGCGCCATCTTATAGTTCGTTTGAAATTAAATTTCTACCAGATTTTCTTCTGTACCATATTAAATTCATACACACATACAAAATGTATTATATGTCCAAAAAAAAAAAAAAAAATACGAGAAATGCATTTATATTCCTTTACAATATTCTTAATTACGCTCATTTTATATTCTAAGTAGGTATACATTACATAGGTATACCATCCATCCATTCATTTATTAATGCGTTGTTATACACATACAAACAAAGATATATATCTACATATGTACATACGTATTCCTTTTGGTATATTTCGAAACAAAAAATAATTTTCTTTCTTTCGTTTAAAAAAAAATACAGGATAAAAACAAAAAGAAAAATTACAAGGCGTTTTTACTACTTTTGATTTAATTCAAAGGCAAAAATAAAAAAATAAAAAAGAAAATGAAAAAAAAAATAATAAATAAAAAATTATATGAAAACGCAAAACAAACTTCTATCAGTTTCTGATGGTTCTAATCTCAAATAACTGCGTACATATTCATGTATGTTTGTTTGTGTTTCCATACAATTTTCATATTTTTTGTTTTTCTTCACTCTGTGCTTATTTCTAAAGTTATTATATAACACTGTAATTATACAAAAAGTACAAAAACTAAAACTAAAAAAAAAAGAACTTACAAAAAAAAATATATAAAAATAAATGACGTCTTACATTCATGGCCATTTTAGGAAAATAACACAAACAATATACATACATATATGTGTATGTATATACCCGTAAGTGTATATGTATGCTTGCTGTTTTATAGTTCATATCACCATACCCCACTTATTTAAAAAAGAAAAAAAAGAAAATTCATAATTTTTTTTCTTCATATCTTTATACATATACATTACGATTACCGTGCCTATAACACACACACATACATATACGTAGTTGAATTTTATATTTTATTTAAAATTGCAATTGCACATCAGAGATAAAAAAGGAATAAAAAAACAGCAGCAGCAGCAGCAGCAATACGACACACAACATAAAATATTTAGAAAAAAAAAACTGACTACTTAAGATGAAACTTAAGAAGAAAATATGCACATTTAGATGCTGTACACCCGTTTTATATAACCATTCATATACAAGTACATATTATATGAGTATGTAAATATACGAGGGTAGTCTGAAAAGTATCTGACTTAATACAGAAACAAGCACTTTTTTTTTATTTTGCTTAAATTATGTTTTATTTTTCAAAATTGTCTACATTTAAGTCTTTTCCAAACGATTTTTCTAAGCATTTCATTTTGCAAAATATATGCTGCTATACTGATATTTTAACCTTTTTCATTTCATAAAAATTTCTCTCTTCCGAGCCAAGAGAACAGTAGATTAGGAAACAGAAAAAAGTTATCAGGTGCCAAATCTGATGAATATACGATGGATTATCAATCTAATTAAATCGGAGATAATGAATTTTAGTCATGACAACCGCGCTGCTGAAATCTGGGGCGATATTCGATTTTTTCTCTCTTTTTAAAAAAAAAACACTCATATTGAGTGTAATAAAAAATGTCAAACTGTCAAACAATAAGGGTGGTATTCACCAACATGGATATATCCGTCGGATATATTTTAGCCGGATACAATTTCAGCTTATTCATCAACCTAGATAAAATTTGTTTTCGAACATCGTTTTCGGGTCGAACATATGTGTGTCAAACATGTCAGCTGATTGTATTTGTATATTACAAAATGAAAAAAAGGTTCTGTGATGTGATAATTATATGCAAAGATGATAATACAGTACAACTACATTAATTTTATTTGTGCTGTTGCTGTAAGGTATAACAAGGTTATGTTTGAACGATATTTATAATACCACTCCGAGGTTGTCTTAAAAATATCCGAGTAGTGTTTTATCCAGGTTGTTGAATACACTTTATCTGAGATAAAAGATAATCTATGTTGGTGAATACCAGCCTAAATGACCGTCCAAAATGGTTACAATATTTACAGTCATCTTGTTTGTAAGGCATACACAATCGTCTTATCAGAATGAGACCGACAAGAAACGTCATCTTTATGTAGAGTCTTGAAACTTTTCATACAACCTATGTATGTTTATATTTGACTACTACTCTACTACCTATTTATTCTTATATGGTTTAATGGTTTTAGCTTTTAAAATATGAACAAAACGAGTGCATTATAAAGATGCATATAGAACCTCTTTTACTCTTGTTCTTTTTTTTTTTTCATCGTTTATTATTTTCTTATTTTGTTTTTAAATGTTTTTTTGTACATATTTGATATACTAGGATTTGTATTATGATAGTAATACCAAAATGTTTTGTTATATACTTATTGTAGGAACAACAGTTTAGTACATTAGCTAAAAATAAAGTTTATATATTATAGGAAAATAATATACAATTTTTCTTATTTTCAATTTAAAATTAAGCTTACGAGTATGTTGTATAAAATTTAATTTTTTTTATTTTTATGATTTTCTTCGCATTCAACAACAACACAATACATTTTTAAGTAGTAATACAAATAAATATGCTGTATTTTTATTTTGTGTTGAAAAGAAAATCAAATATGTAGATAAATAAATAAATAAGTAAGAGAAAATAAAAGAAAATTACATCCATACATATGTACATTATTAGATGAAAAAAAAATCATTTTTCTTTATTTCGAATTTAAATTGAATTTACGTTTATTGTTACATATTTTAAAATGAAATGAAAATTTAATCAAGAAAATAACAACAACAAAAAACAACAACAAAATATGTATTTTCTATACAAAGTATGTCGGTTCTCGGTTGCATGGGTTGCATGTATCATAATGTAGGTAGATAAGATACTATGATGGCCTTAGCTTCATATAGCATACTATCACTAGGCAAACACTAGACTAAGTACAAAATGCAGATACGTACGAGTATGAACGAATAGTATAGTTTGTTTGTATAGTTGTACAATGTATAGTTTGTACAATGGCAAAATGGTAATAATGATCACTCACTATACAATAAAAGAATAACGATGATAACGTTGATGATGATGATAGCTAGCTTCTAGAGTTATACACTCTTATACGATTCGTATACATATAAGATTATGCTGATGATAGCGATGATGGCTTTATAACGGATATAATATGTAACATACATATATTTTTTTAAAATCTACCTAATATGTATATACTCGTACATGAATGTTTAGGTTAAAATATATGTATAAGTACATCTACATATGTATGTATGCACATCACATATTAATGCACATCGTATTACCACGATGAATTTCAAATATGTACATATATGTATGCACATGTACACGTACATATACATATATTCATGTATAGATGTTAGTTAGTTTACATTTTATATTAACTTAAATTCTTTAAAATTTAATATAAAAAATCTTGTATACAGAAAAAATAGTAGAAAGGATTCGAATAATTTCATTTTATAATTTATATATTGTATTCATATTCATACGAGAACGTACTTACATATATATGTATGTACATATCTACATGTCTATAATACATTTGTATGTATGCAAAAATAAATAAATAATAAAAAACAAAAAACAATATTTTTTTATAATTTTTTTTGTGTTCAAATGTGAGATGCTGTGTATATATACGTATGTACGAGTAGCTTTAGGCATGCATCATAATAAAATGAGGACACGAAAAATTTTTATATTTTTTGTATACATATATAACTGGTATCTGGTGTGTATTAGTAGTAGTATTAGTAGTAGTAGATTTGATTTTAAAAATTTACGAGTATTACCTACATGTGTTTTTGTTTTTTTTTTTATAATTTTAAAATGAAACTTTTGTAATACAATACATATTCATTTTTAACACCGCATATAAATAGTAACACTGTATAAATGTTTTCTATTTAATATAAGCACATGTGTACAAGTATTATAGAAATAATATTCTATTTTGAGCTTCCTTATATCGAAACATAGAATTTTAATGAAAAAAAAAATTAAAATATATAACAAAAAAATGTCACACATAGATTTTTTTTTTAAATAATTTATGTACATATATTTCTCGTATCTACGATAAGGCTGGTATTGACCAACATAGATTATATTTTATCTGAGATAAAGTGTATTCATAAACCTGGATAAAACACTACTCGGATATTTTTAAGACAACCTCGGAGTGGTATTATAAATATCGTTCGAACATAACATTGTTATTAACAGCAACAGCACAACATATAATTTTCACATTACAGAACCTCTTTTTAATTTTGTAATATATAAATACAATCAACTGACATGTTTGACAAACATGTTCGACCCGAAAATGAAGTTCGAAAACAAATTTTATCTAGGTTGATGAATAAACTGAAATTGTATCCGGCTAAAATATATCCGACAGATATATCCATGTTGGTGAATACCACCCTAAGAGTCAAAAATCAGTATACACACTTCGATCTTTCAACAAATATATCCTCCGATCTTAAATTATTTTTTATATAATTTTTATTTTTTATAAAAAAAATGATTTTTGAATGAATGGAATAATTCGGCTTCTACATTCAATGTAGTGACTTTAATTTAATGGATATGTATTAGAACTTCTGCATTCAATATTCAGCGCAGTAGACTTGACACTCTTGACATATACTTTTGTGTCGACTTCAACTTTGAGAAAATTCAATGTTGTTAAAGTCTACTGACTAACATCCAGGATGACAACATAAAACAAATGAAAAAAAATTTTTTTTTTGACATAACAACAAACAAACTATACTTTCAAAATGTCAACTGTTACCTTATACGTCAAGTCAAAGTTCAACTTACTGCATACTCAAAATATTTGATAAATGTGTATTAAGCATGCAGTCAAGTCGAAAGTCAAAGTCCAAATTGAAGTCACTGCACTGAATGTAGAAGCGGCATAACATTCAACTGTATTTCAATAAAAATCTAGTGAGACTAATGTTTGTTTAGATGACTGTCAGTCATACTGTCATTCAAAATGTGACGTATTATATGAAGAAATAATCCTAAAAATGACCGAATTTTAAAACTTCAAACGCAATATAACGTTGACAATAATAATTAAGAATACGAAAATGTGTTATATACATACAAACATCAACAATTCTTAAATATTTTGACGCTGTAATTGATCGAATATCTCTAGGCATCAGTTGCACTTTCAGTAAATACCATATTATGTAGGTAATTATAAAGATGTACAATCGTCATTTATCTCAAAAACGCAAGAAATTTCACACCCCAGATAAGAAAATTTTTGCCACCATCTGAATATATAAAGTTTGTGCATCTTCATAATTATATAATCATCTTTGGTTTTTAGTCTCTGAAGATTATTAGATGATGATGATCGTCAAATCGATGACAATTTAGAATGTGACCTATACTAAGTATTCAGAGTGAATTATTTTTATCCATCTCAAAATTATTATTTAGAAAATTCTAAAGAATTGTATAGCTGTACATTTATTTTTGATTGTCTATGTTACCTCTATAGCAGATATCGCTATTCCTTTTGAAAACCGTTTCATCGAAAATTCATTTTAAAATTTAATATTTTATTAAAAAAAAAAGAAAAAGAAACTAATTATACCTACATAATTTTGTGCACATTCAATTAAATTATTATTATTAAATTTTATTTTTTATATTAAGTTTTAATTGTAAATTTCATTTTTAATTCATTTTTCAATTACTTTTTTTTTGGTACTAATTAATGAAAATTGAAATTAAATTCATAAAAAATACCAAAAAAAAATGTTTTAATTACATAACAGGTAGGCATATAAATATATGTATGTACATATTTCATCATCATATGACTGAATGTAACATGCGAAAGGAAATTATTATTAATTAAATAATAAATTTATATTATTTATCTGCTCGCCTATACACATATCCGTATATGCATATATGTAAAACCGTACACACGTAACCGCTGAAAAAATTTTGCATCATTCGCAATTTTCATTATAATCGTGATACTACTACAAAAAATTTATAAATTAAATCATACGTAATAATAAGTAATTTCCTCCCTACACTTTATCTCCGTTCATAAATGAGTATAAGAAATGTAAAATAATAAATATAAATACATACATATAAATCCAAGTGTGAATAAAAAAAAATTTATTCGAAAAAAAATTTTAAAGGATGTATTATCGAAATAAAGCAACACAGTCCAATATAAAAAATCAATAATACATAAGTGAAAAATTATTCAACGTAAATCCTTATACCGATTTAAACTATAATACTTCTTCTATAGCAGGTCGGTCATCATCGCAATGTATGGTGTGGCGTGCATGATTTACATGGATGAATTTTTACAACTCATGTTGATGTGTTAAAATTTAACCACATATCGAATAAAAATGTAAAAAAAATGGAAAATTCGAAAATAATAAATTTCGTTATAACACAAATAACGTAAAATATGATAATTATATCAATAATAAATTATTATTATTTAATGTGACACATTTATTCATATAAATACGAGTATGTATGTTATATAAATACATAAATTTTTATTGACACCATCACACCTCAATAAAACCAGAAATAATGAAAATTCGAATTTACAATTTTACACATAAATTGAAATCTTGAATTAAAAGAATTTTTTTTTTTCAATTTGTGTCAAATATCAATAAAACGAATAGTATGTATGCTCATTTATTATCCATCATTACTTCCATTATATTTACTCATCTAATCGCATTTACAATAGAATTTTTGTTTAAAAGAAACCAAACATAATAAATAAATAAATAAATAAATAAAATAAAGAAAATAAATTAGAACGAATTTAATTTAAGGAAAAAATCAATTCTTAATTCTTAATGAAGATTACTATATAATTTAATATACATACATGTATATAAAAGTATGTATATCCTTTTCGTTTCTACATAAATGTATATTCATTTATGTAGTGTTCCACACAATAAAAGGAACAAATTTATTTAATTTGCATATAACACAGAAAATTTAAATCTTTTAATTCTCTTCTCTTTTATACATAAAATGTACATAAATATAATACAAAAACTTTTGCGTATCTCTGCCTGCACATGCACTACAGGACAATAAAATAGATTCACTTATTTCTTGCCTATTTCACGAGTAGTGGAATATATTTTACAAAAGCTAAAATATTGGCAATTACAGCCTCAAACAGTTGAAAAGTTTCTCGCATATTCTCATTATGTATGTTAGAAAAATTTTTGTATAACAGATAAATTTTATTCTTAAGAGTAGGATTCAACTTTGAAAAATTTCGAAAACAACAAAAACGATTTTACATATAAAAATTTTAAAAAATAACTTTGCATACCTTTAGGTGCTATAAAAATGGATTTTTGAATATTTTGGTGAAAAAAAAAACATAATTTTGTTTTGTTAATAAAAATGGAAATATAACAAATAATTTTATACTTTTTTTTGTAAACACTTCAGAAAAGTCCAAAAATCATTTTGATACCATCATCATATAGACATATAAAGATTTAATGTATGAAAATAGAAGTCAAAGTTGAACGATTTTTTAAAAAAAAAAAACCCTTCTCCTTTTTTAAGAACTATAACTAAATTTCAGGACCTAAAATCAAAAATGTGTTCCCTTTAAGCATCACAATATCCTTCAGGATACCTATATTTAAAATTTCAAAGAAATTTGTCAATCATTGTTTGCTGTACGAGATGCATTTGGAGGCCGAAAAACTGCAATATTGACAACTTTGACACCCTCTAAAAAGGAAACAAAGTCATTTAAAAAAAATGCTATATTAAGCACCACAATTCCTATCAAAGTATTTAAGTTTCAAATTTAATTGAAATCGGTTAAGTAACTTTGGAGATTATTGGTACACAAGATAGCAGATATCTCGAATCCTAATCTTAAGATAAAAATTATAATCTTAAGAAATAAATATGTATTGTATGTTAGAAATTCTCATTCAAGCATAATATTATACAAAACTTGCACATAAATTCTGTACATGCAAACTCAGTGTGATTCAAAATTGTAAACTATTTTTGGCATATATTTGTAAAAAATTCACTAAAAATACGTTTAAATTTGCTCTCATTAAAAATATTGTCTCAGGGGTGAATGCTGACATTTTCCAAGTATTCAATATTTTCAAATTATCTCCAATTCACATATATTCATAGTAACACATTTTTAATTATAATTAAGATCTAGAGATTTCTAAGGTAAAAACTAAAATTTCTAGATCTTAACTGCTAATTGGGGTGAACCTATCCAATTGTCCGGTAGTTTATGTATGTACATATATAAATGCATACGAATAAGGACAACTTTAGCAATTTTGCACACGTAATTTATAGCCAGCCTCTCTTTCTCTCTCTCTCTCTCTCTCTCCTTCTCTTTCTTTCTAAATATGTACTCGTATTCGTACATCGAAACCAAATGTAATAGAGCAAAGAAATGGGTCCTTATTTATTTTATTTATAGACCAAAAACACAAAAACCAATCGATTAAGCAATGAATGAAATTATAAAGGGGAGTAAAAGAAAAAAAAGAATTAAATCAATATTCAAATCTATGAATATTCAAATAAAAAGAAGGGAGTTAAAATTAGAATTGAAATAATAGCCATGCATATATATTGTACGAGTATTTATACTGGTAGTTTTACATAAAATATGAATTTTGTCTGAAAGAAAAATAACAAAAAAAAGTAAAATATATTGAGATTTTTTTTTTCTAACATTAGATTGTATGTATGTATAGCTAGGTAGGTGTAGGTTTGAGTAGACGTTTGGAATTCGTTCATGTACAATGAAATTATTAAATAAATATTATTCTATGCAGAACCTAGAATAGAAATGCATGAGTATAAGTATCCAAATAGAGATAATGTATGTAAATATTTCGATCGATTAATTTTTTCTCTTGTATTATGATGTTCCAAATTCAAATTTTTTCAAACTTTTTCATTTCCATTTTGTATTTTATAGAAAACAATTTTAAGGACATTGAACAATAATTGATCGAAAAACACTTATAAAACACACCAAAAACTGTTTCGACAAGAAGAAAAATTCCTATATGTTGAGCCAAGTGAAAAAATGACAAATGACGTAATTTCATGTGATAGGTCAAAATTTAACAAAAAAAAAAAAAAAAAAAAAATTAAAAAAGGATAAAAAATAGTCCTTTTTTGAAAAATTAATTTTTAGATACAGTCAAAATGCAAAAGTATAAGATGTAATTTTAATTTGTTGTATTTTGTTTAAATGTCCTGGAAGATTTAAACATTTTTTTTTAGTTTTCTTCTAACTCATTTCCACATTGTTTTTGTCATTATCCTTACAATAATCTTCTTGACAAAATTAAATTCTTCACTAATTACCATCATTAACATACTTTTGTATTTAATTTAAATAAGAAGACAAATTAAAAAAAAGGATAAAAATTTTAACGAAATTAAAATTGCTAAAACGAAAAAAAAAAAAGTGATTTTTAATTGTACATACATACTTGTTACCAGGCACAAAATCCTATCAGATTTTTATCTAAGTATATACGAGTATATCAAGCAAAATGCACATACTTAAATTTTATGCATTCAATGTATCTCATTATTTATCACAATTTGTATTTGTATTTGTACGATTATATGTAAATATGGAAAAGCAAAATATTTAGAAATTCCCTTGAAAATTAAATTCCAAAAATAGACTATACTAATATCTGATTTTTAATGAGAATTTTGTTTTTTTTTTTCTCTTAAATCACCAAAAAAGCAAATGATAATAATAAATCCTTTTATATAAATTCTAACATGTATTGTTGTACTAGTTGTACATATTTTCTCGTCCTTTTCTTTTTTAGTTAGTTTTATTCATTGTGGTGCTCATCGTAGATCTGTGTGCTGTTTTACAAAGCAAAAACGCTAAAGAAATCAATTTCAATAATTTTAAATTCCAACAAGTCATAGTTTTTCTATTATTTTTTTCTTGTGTTGAATTCGAAATTATTTTCGAAATTTTTTTACAATAACAAAACATTTCTTTAGAAATCTTTAATAGATTACATGTAAAATCTATGAAAATAAAATGAAATATCGATTTAAATTGTAGGATTATTATTTGTTTCGTTTTCTTATTATTATTTAGTGCCAATCATGATGATGATGATGATGATGATAATTACATGTTGACAGTAAGTGTAACAATTGTGTACCATTGAGGATATTGTATATTGTAGAGTTAAGTTGATAGGTCAAGAAATCTTCACATACTATATACGAGCACATTGTACATTACAATACTTAAGATTGTATTTTTTTTTTAAATGTAATTTCATAAATTTGTACTTTCTATATACTTTTTTCTGGTGTATTTTGGTGTATGCATAGTACATAATGGTATTAGTTTGCTGTACCACTTTGATATGTAGTTGCTAACTAATCTGTAGATTCATTTCTGAAGTATGTACACTTGAAACTCATCAATTTGCCTTTCTATTTAAATTGACTGTTACGATTGTAGTACGCAGAGGGATTATAATGATAGATATATCGTTGTCAGTATATACGAACACATAAATATAATGGAAAGGATATTTTGTTATGCTACAAATTACATTTAATTTGAGTATAGCACGCTGTATAATTTTTCGATTTAAATATTTCTGTATACATACCTGAATGAAGGTCCTTGAAAAATATATTTTTTTATTTAAATATGAAATTCAATTGAAATATTTTTTTATAATTCTTCTTTGGTCTGTAAATGATTTAATACATTCAATACCAGAAGGCAGTATGATTACATGAACATACGTTTCACAAATATTGAAATTTGAACATAAAAATGTTATTTTTTTTTCCAATTCAAATATAGAAACATTAAATTCAATATTTACAAAAAAATTGAATTTTTTTTTTTTATTTTTCCAATTAATTTAAACTTCATACTATTACAATAAGATCATGAAATGAGAATTGTTAAAAAAAGGATTGTGCTTAAATGTTTGTGAAAATTCAATTTATGTATACCTATGTATTTTAATTTTATTGATTTCTTTATAATCTTAACACTTTTAAATATATGTACATATATGTATATGTACAACAACTGGCCTACATTCTGTATACTATGATAAATACAGATATCCATGTTGTATATCATGAAAAATTGGGACAAATTTACAGTGGCAAAATGCCAAAAATCAATAAAATTTTCATATTATCATTACTCAATTTGATATTAAATTATCATTATCGCAAGGATAATATTGATAACGCACAAAATAATATCTAAAAATTGTAATTTGAGAATTGAAAGTTTTGTTAAAATTCCATTTAAAATATTAATATTTATATTATAGCACTTTTAAATTATTCCAAGGATGACAAATGTGACAGCGGTTATTATAAATGTAAAGATTAAATATTACACTTAAATATTAAATTTTGAAATGTCATCAATTTCACTTCCTTAAAAAATAATTTTGTAAAAATACTGGAGCACTTAACATTGGGATTCGAGTTATCTGCTATCTTGTGCACCACATATCTACGAAGTTACCTAACCGATTTCAATTAAATTTGAAACATAAATACTTTGATAGGAATTGTGGTGCTTAATAGAGCGTTTTTTTTTTAAATGTCCTTGTTTCCTTTTTACAGGGTGTCAAAGTTGTCAAAATTGCGATTTTTTGGCATCCAAATGCACCTCGTACAGCAAACAACTGATTGACAAATTTCTTTAAAATTTTGAATATAGGTATCCTGAAGGATATTGTGGTGCTTGAATATAGCACATTTTTGATTTTACGTCCTGAAATTTAGTTATAGTTCTTAAAAAAGGAGAGCGTTTTTTTTAAAAATCGTTCAACTTTGACGTCTATTTTCATACAATAAATCTTCATATTTCTATATGATTTAGGTATCAAAATAAAATTTGGACTTTTCTGATGTTTTTACAAAAAAAGTATAAAATCCTTTGTTATACTTATTTCCATTTTTATTAACAAAATAAAATTATGTTTTTTTTTTCATCAAAATCTTCAAAAATCCATTTTAATAGTACCTAAAGGTATGCAACGTCTTTTTTTTTAAATTTTTGTATGTAAAATCGTTGTTTTCAAAATTTTTCAAAGTCGAGTCCTACTCTTAATTCTTTATTTCCTAAACAAAGCCTAAAAATGTGAATTTTTTTATTCCTTGCTTGTTTCCCATTTCATTTTCTTTTGATTCTTTTTCATATAAAATATCATTTCTCAGCCTATTTCTTCACACAAAATGCACCTAATCTATCTCTCAGACAAATTTCAATCAAAATTTGGGTTCAGATGTAAAAACGTATAGCATACGAAAAATAGACTTTCGCATTTGCAATATTATAGAGTATGGAAGCCATAAAATTTTATGCAATATTTTTATTCCAATTTATGTTGTCTTCCAAAACAAATTTTTATTGAAAATACTCGTGAATATATAAATAAAATGTTAGCCCAGCACATGTGTATAGGTACATATATCATGCTGATATGACAATTTTGAACAGTTTATAGTTGAGAAAAAAATATATAAAATACAATGAAATAACGAATAATCATTAAGTCGTGCACAATATATGAAAATTTCACATTTTCATTTTTGTGGAAAGTTTATCGTATATGCAGATAAATAATTTTCATTTAAATTTGTCATTCATCTTTTTTATTTTTTAATTTTTTTTTTTTCGTAATTTTGTGTATTATAATGTTTTTAGTAAATCCAATAAATGATTATATTTTTATGACAATATTTCGCAGCATTAAGTATACATTATAATATGAATTATGATTTATTAAATAGTTGTTCTACTATTCTCTGATCCATTTATTTCATTTATTTATCGTGCAATATTTTTCTCCGTAATCGTACTTCATACTCGTACTTTCGTACATACGATATGTAATTTAATCTGATCATAAATAAACCATTGAAAAATAATATTAATACGAAATAAGAAAATAATATAAATTATAATTTTTTTTTTTACAAACACATACAAACACAAAAAAATAATGAAGGAAAGAATGATAAAAAAAGGAAATAAATTTGAAAAGAAAGTTAAAATAATTTTCCATACACCATTTAGCATTGATTTTATTAATCAACGAATAATTACAGTTACTGCGGTGTATTATTTAAATCTAAATATACGTATACTAGGGCTGCTGAAAAGTTTCTATAATCCAACACGGAAACAAGTATTTTTTAACAAGATAACCCCCCCCCATCCCTCTTTCTTTTTCTTCTTCTTTCACAGCACAAAAGCTTTAAGTGAAACAGGTCTTTCACAGAAGTGATTTAATGACTTTATTACCATAATGTGTGCACCTACAGTTTAGCTCTTTAACCCCTCTAAATAGTAGTTTTCACGTTACGCCGCGCGCAGACTAAGAGCGTAGTGTGGCGTAAATTTCAGAGCGTAAAATTCAAATCAATTGCTTGTTATTATGTTGCGCATACAGCAAGCGTAGTGTATCGTAGCGTAGTTTGAACCATACGCTATGTTTGAATTTATACGCACGTAACGCTCAGCTACGCTCTTAGTCTACTCGTGGTCTTACTCTGCAAAATATACCTCTACGAATACGATGCGACCTCTTGATTTAATGAAAACTTCTCTCTTTCGAATCAAACTTTGAGTCTATAGGAAACAGAAAAAAATCTTTGGAGACCAAATCTGATGAGGATATGGAGGATTATTATCAATCAATTCAAATCCGAGTTAATAAATTTTTACCGTGGCAACTGCGAAGTGTGAAGAGACAGTATTTGATTTTTTTTTTCATTTTTACAAAAACATTGGCTATACAGACATTTTGCAAGGCGTATACTATCGTCATACCAAAATGAGTTCGACGAAAAGCGTCATCTTCATGTCGAGCCCATGTATAAACTTTTCGCACAGCCCAATGTTGGCATAAATAAAATTATCGTAAAAAGGAGTTAACCAGAAAAAAAAAATAAAATCAACCATTAAACTGTACGAATATGTATATGAAAGAATATACTGTTATACTTCATAGTAGGACATATCCTTGTATACATGCATCTTTGTTAGAAAAATAACATAAATCCTTACTGTAGTATCTATAAACCAAATTATAAGTATTATTTTATACAATTGTGTAAATTTGAATTAATCATAATTTATATAACTAAAACGAAAATGATTTATGTATCGTATTTACGACATACAAATGACTACAATTATTTTGTAGATGGAAGTGCTTTAAATAATTTCTATGTAAGATTAAAATTAAACATTCTACAAAAAATTAGATTAGAAAGTACTCGTATACAAAATGATAAAAAAAACTACAATTTATTTGTAATCTTAGATAATATATTTTCTTATATAATTTACCAGAAATTTTATAAAAAGTTTATATCTTTTATTTTGCACGAGTATGAATGTTTTGTTTGCTTAATAATATCATTATTTTTAAATTATGAATCATTTATTATTTAAATTTTAAATTAATCAAATTCAATCTATTATATTATTATTTTGATTGAATTGCAAAAGAGGAAGAACAGAAGAAAACAAATAAAAAATACATTTTTAACAAATTAATTCCATCACTTAAATTATTACACGATATCTCATCGCTGCATACACAATCATACACATATACGAGTACTTGGTGCGTTGTACTATATCATGTCCTGAAAAATATTCATTTTATTTATTTATTTTTTTTTTTTTTCATTTATTATATGTACATACTTGTAAGGTACTCTTATATAGTGTACATACGAGCATTTTATTAACTTTGATAAATTATGTAATATCCAAAGAACGAAGAATTATTGCGATAGATTGATTCAAAAATGATGTATCATAAATTTATCAACTGAAACTGACATTCTCTCTATATATGTATGTATGTGGAACGAATAATATTATACATTGACAAACAAATAAAATGCAGTTATATTACGTTCTATGAAGAAGAAATAATAAGGGGGTTAATGTCATTTTTCAGTTCACTATAATTTTTCAGTTTTCAAGTTTCGTAGTTCTGTTGAAATGAACGACCATATCAAATTTTTTCGTAGTTGTTTTTATTTCATCTGTTATACATATTTACTTTATATAATCAGTGCTATTCTCGTCACTTTCTGCTAACTTGACAATATACTAAGTTTCATATAAAATTTTGACAGCTCGAAAGGAATTTATATTTTGGTTCTATAAATTTAAAGTAAAAACCTGCTAAAAAAAGAGCTAGCTAGCAGCTACCATTTCTGAAGCCGTAAAGTTAATGTAAAAAACTGCTAAGCAAAAATGTAAACAAACAACTGTCAAATTAATTATTATACATTTACACAGAATACAAACAGTGTTAGCTCACCTACAAATTTTAGAAATAATGTATGTATTTCATATTTTATAGAAATAATGAATAACGAATTTCTAAAATATGTAGGTGGGCGAATACTTTTTTCCTCTGTGTAGTTACCAAACTTCGGATTTAAATTTAAAGATTCCGAAATTTATCTACACCAGAATACGAAATTTAAAGTATCTGCTATCAAGTCAAATACTTAAACTAAAAATCTGCTAGTTAACAGAATCTGTTAAATCGACCAGAATAGATCAGAATATTTTAATTTCTATATGCCAACAGGCAACTAAGGAACTGTCAAATATTAACTACAGAACTATGAAATACAAAATTCAGAAACTGCAAAACATATTTCTCACCTTTGCAGCTTTTCAGAACTTTCGTAGTTTGCAAATGTATGGAAATGAACTACGAAAACTGAAAAACCACAAAGATTACAAAGTTTACAACAAACTGAAACGTGAAATGAATCCCCTAAAAATATATGCTGATAAAAAATATTCAACGATAAAAATGATAAATTTTTAAAAATTTTCCTATCCTTTTTTTTCTATATATTTTTTGTCACACTTGTTACGAGAATATTCAATATTTCTAAACAATATTTTTTTTTATTCGAATTACTCTTCAATATTATAATAAAATTGATTCCCTATATGATTATTATTTTTGCTGTAAACGTCCAATGAGAATGATATTATGAGAGTATAGTGGCAGTAATAGGAATATATACTGTTACAAGAGTTATAAACGAAATAAATAAATAAATAAAACCTATAACTACTTAAATAAATACCCATAAAAAAATGATGTTCATATGCGATATCGATGATAATGTAAGAGCAGCAAAAGTCTAAATTATACTTTTAAAGCTTTTTAAATACGAGTACCCGAGTACATATTGGAAGTTGGAACGTTCATATTTTTGCTTCTAAAACTATATAAATACGAGTATGTATATGGGATAAAAGTAAAGTGTGTGATAAAGTGCTATAAAGGAAAATCAAACAAATGTATGTACGAATATTATGTATGAATGTTCTTTTTTACGATAAAATTTTCAGAAAAAAACAGAAATTTATTGAATTTATTTCTTCTGAGAATTATTTAAGTATTTTATATTTTTTTTTTATAATAGTATTGTACAAGTATAAACTGAACCATATCCTGAATATAAGCCATATATACTGTCCGTATTGTGTGTGTGTATCTATCATATATAACCATATATAACTAAACTGATGATGGTTTATTTTTACTGGATGTTTAGACTCAATTTATGAGTATAATATACATTAAATGCAATAAAAAAAACTCCGATACTCAAAGAAAAAACCGATATGAATCCTGATATAAATATAAAATACGAGTAAGCAAAATAAAATGAACCATTAATACGAATGTATATATATGTACACACATATGTATGCATATAAAAATGTATATCCATATGGTATATACTATGTATGTCGTATTCGTGTTTTGACTGTTTTTTAATCAACCGTCATGAAAGTAAAATAAGATAAAAAAGACAAATGTATTTATTTTTGATTTATGTGATATTTATGTGAAACATGATATTATCAGAATATCAGTATATCACACACATATATATGTACATCAGCGGTCACAAAAATTGTGTCATTCCATTCGTAAAATATGATTAAAAAGATTTTGGGATTTATTTTTTCCAGAAAGTGTTTCGTTGCTTTCTTCTTCTTATTCTTCTTCTTTATCATGACTCCACAGACTTAAGTAGATCCTTGGCCTCAGAAAGAATTTGCCTCCAACTATCTCGGTTTCGGTTTTTTTTCTTTCCAGTTCGATATATTCAAATCGATCATATCATCTTGTGCAGCTTATTACCAACGGTCTTTGATTTTCCTCAAGATTCTTTTACACATGTTTTTGTCACTCATTCTCAGGATATACCCCAGCCATAATAAATTATTTACTGTTATGAACGAAACCAAATCTACATTTTCATAAGGTGTATAGATAGCTCTTATTTTTTTCTTCTCTCATAAATACTATTTCCAAATTTTCTTCGTACCATATATACTCGAACCGTTCTGAGGTTTTCGTATTATTTTCTCTCATTATCCATTAAGAGAAAATTATAAGAGGATACTAATCTGTAAAATTAGTGTGGTTGGTGCACATTTCTCACTTACGCCTTAATGTCTCATTTACAAACCAACGTTGATTTCACGTCAGAGTAGACGGTATATATAGGAAAGATTGAGAATTGGCACACTGATTTCAAAACTTTCAATATAATTTCTCCATTTGCAAGCGTCAGATTAGAAATATATATATCTAAAATCCACTTTGACTCTGGTGAAATCCACGCTGGTCGGAAAAAGGATAGCGCTATAGAATTTCTTGTGTAAAAATGAACGAAGTATAAAAAAACTGTTCTGGCGGGAAATCCACTTTGAGTTGTAAATGAGGCAGTATGAATATATTCGAAGAAGGTAATGCAATTTTTGTGACAGCGAGTGTAATATATGTACGAAAAAATTTGTGTATAGTATACAAACAGTAACATTAAAAAATTTATATTTTTATTATTTATTTTTACGAAATATCTATTACAACTATATCAGGACTATTTTAATGTAATAATCGTATAAAGTCGTATACTGAAATTTCATTATAATACTCTTGTATTTTATTGTAATTTCATGATACGATGCACATTTTATTTTTTATTAATACACAAACACATTATTGATTTCAATTATATTTCATTATAATGTAAACATAAATGAATAATCTAATTTAATCCTTAATTTGATTATCATTCTCAAAAAAAAAAAACGAAATGAAATTTTTTAAAATTGATTTTTCATTAAATCGAAAAAAAAAGATAAAAAGATATGTAAAAACATTTGTAATACAGAAATAAAATTGAAAAAATCAAATTTGTCACTCATCCACCACTACATAATTTACATATGCTCTCGTGCTCGTATATAAAACAAGAGATAAAATATACATAAATGCCAATCTTACTTTTGTATCAATATCAATCAAATTAAAATCATCCTTACAGAATGAAGGACAACAAAAAAGGACGATAAAAAAGAGAGAATATATAAAAATTTTTCGCATATTTTTCAACGTACATAGACAACTAGATTTTTATAGATTGACAGACACATACAACAGATATAAGATGGATGTGCACGAAAAAATAAAATCTGATTAGAATATACATAGGTACATGCTCCTCTAGCTATCAATATGACTGACAAGTTAGTATAAATTTAGAATGGTATAGAGTTACATAGAATGATTCTAACACGTTTATAATAGCATGAAAGATAATAATATAGAATGTTGCCACAATGTCTACTCTGAGTGTATAGTTACATTTACACTCGTATATGTATCCTTTCAGAGTGCCATATATATTTTTTTTGGGTTTTTGAAAATCACTTTTTAAAATTTCATTCAACGTCAAGCTGTTACATTTTTTTTTCTCATCGACATTATATACGCGTATTCTCGTACAAATCTCACATGTATTTGTGTATTAGAGGAAATTATTTCATACACAGACACATATTGTTTCAACTCACTTGTTTCTTTTTTTCGTGTCTGTGTGTGTGTGTGTGGGTAGTTTTTATTTTTGCCTTATCGATTTTGTCATTTTGATGATAATTATCATTAAAAAAGTTTTTACTATCTTCCATTTATCTATAGTATTATAAGTATGTATGTATCTCTATCTATACCTATATCTGCGATAATATCCACGTATCTATATACCTAAGTATGTACATACATATGTATAGTTATATATTTATTAATGTTATCATCTCTAAAATACAATTATTTTGTGTCATGTAGCTAGAGTGTTCTCAGTACATAATTGATGAAAATTCTGTGTATACATTATCATATTATACATACGTGTATATTAGCTCTAGATCTATGTACATGTACGTATTTTATAACAGTCAAAGAAAATCGTGTTGAGGTAGTTAAAAAGTATGAATAATAATGAAAAAATGAAAAAATAACGAACAAAATATTATGCAAATATGTAGACGTACTACTATACATATACTACATTAGATTTGTAGATACACATAAATGAACTCTGTTACACAAAATTTACTTATATTTTATTTTTCAGTTTGTCCTTTAATATACAATTTTTTGTTTTTATCTTTCATTCACTCTCTCCATCACTCTGTGAATAAAAAAAAACAACAAATTCTATTATAAATGTATGAACATCAATTTTATCTGCACACAAAAAAATATTCGTTAACGTTGAATTGCTTGAATCGTTATTCGTATACTATAATCTATCCATCATCTGTGACAGACAAAAATGAGAAAAAAATTATTTCAAATTTTCGAAAATAAATAAAGAATAACAAAATTGAATGATGAATATAAGATAAGAGAGAAAATATTTATCGATCTTCGAATAATGTTAGTTATGTTTACGTATAACGTACGTATGGTGTATGGTAGATGGGACACAACACAAGGCAATCTAACAGCTCTCAGCTCAGCTCAGCTGACAAATTATTTTTTTTTTTTTTTCATTTTCACTATTTTTCTTTACATTTTTGTTACATGAAAATTTATTTTCATTTTTGTTTCTATTTTGTTACATTCTTTATGTTATTCTTACATATTAAATATACACTCAACTAAAACCAAATGTACATTTCTATCAACTGATTGCTAGCGGCAATAAAAGCTTTTAACTAAATTCACTCATTTTTGTACACTCATTCTGTACAAAATTTATTCTGGACCAACCATACCAATTTTTGTATTAAAATGTCATCTTAAATCTAATGTGTAGAATGGATGAATTTTGTGTATGCAAATTTGCATATACTTAAAACTAGTATAACTCGTAATTTTGTTGTAGACAATTTAATGGTAGTGGGTCAAGTAAATAAATATTATTCTTTAGGATGTACAGAGTATAGTATAATCTAAAAATGAATTAACATCAAAAAAAAAATATATAAAGGACAAAATATACAATGATACTACCTACTACATATGTAAGGTAAACGTCGTATACAGGAAACGAAAAAAAAGAACAATTATTCTCATTTTCTTTGCACTTTTATTTTTATTTTTCGTATATGATGACGAAACAAAAATTTTTATTTCGAAAAATATAGGTCAATTAAAACATGTAGTTAAATGAAAACATAAAATTTTTAAGGAAAATATGTACAAGTGCGAGTAAAATACATGAATAACGAACAAAATGGGATAAAAATTGTTATTTTGCATACTTGAAAATGTTAAGAAGAAAATTCATTTTCATGAAAATTGACCGCATACATATAACTAACTGTATATAGTATATGCATTTCTTGCATTGTATATACAAGGATTTTTCAAAAAATTCCCAAAAAAATGAAATAATACACAAGTTGTTAATTTTTATGAATTTATTTTTCTACGTATAAATCACCAAGTTTCATCAGCAGTCACTATAAGTCTTCACAATTTGAATCGTGTTTATTCAAAAACTCAGTGAAAGTTCGGCACGGCACGTCTTTCAATGTGTTCTTCACACAACGCTTTACACTAGGTTTTAATCATACCTAATTTTTCGGGTATCTGTATCCTTTTAAATAAAAACAAATGAATACACAGCAGTTACGATTTCAAAACTCTCAAAATATAACAAAATGTCTTGACTGTTTGTATGCTAGTTACTTACTGAAGCAGGTATTCCGGGAATTTTTTGAAATTCCCTCGTATTTATATCAAAATTTATGTAAGTTCTATTCCTTATTTTTTTTTTTTTTCTTTACTGAACTAAATGCACACAGATTTTGCATTTATTATTGCAACGTAGCGTAATAATATTTTCTGCGTAATTTTCATCAAAAGTTTAAATTTAATCACATTTTTGAAATTTAAATTTTTTTTATTTTCTACATCATGTGATATATGGCATTTAGCTGCCTCAATTTTTATCATTCTATAAATATACGAATTTTATATAGGTACCGGAAATAATTTCATTTTATATTATCGTATTAAATTTAATATCCTGTTTGTATATATGTATACATAATAGGACTGTATAACGTGTATATAAATTGAATTTTGATTTATAAAATAAAAATTATTTTGAATATTATTTAAAATGTAGTACATAAGTCAAAGTCATAAATAATAAATGATAATAATTGTACATATACCTGCACATACAGTCATACACATAATATTGATACATAGAAGAGTACTATATACATAATATGAAATGCATAAAATAATTTATTAAAATTTCAATAAATTATTATGTCCTTTTTAATTATTATTTCTATTTATTTACAAAACGGCACATATTATGGTATATGGATGTATTATATGTCTGAAATAATTTATGTACTTATATGTGTGCATATATGTATGACTACATATATATTCACATACGATACTATTTTATATAAATTACATGAATTTCAAAAATTTTCTCATAATATATAAATTCTCATCATTCAAAAATGATCTACATTACTCGTATATGATGTCTATATAATATCTATACCTATCCTGTGTACATTTGTAATTTATAATCTAAGTATGTAATTTGACCCAGATAAATTAAAAGGATTTAATAGTAATAAATGTATGTGTATACAACATAAATAAGTGTAGGCATGTGTACGGCAATATATTCTGTATTTATGTAATAATTATACGAGTATAGGTAAATAAATTGTATACTTGTAAAGATATGTTACATACATATGTGATTATTAATATATACATAAATATGAACAAATATATACTACAAATGCATGTATATAGACATAAAAATTTATATTGAATCATAAATTCATTTTACTGATAATTACTGTACCTATAAAACTTTGAATTCAGATATAAATGTCTCTAAAAATATCTATAGATACATACATACGTATATATGTAAGTAAGTATCATACGTATACTCGTACATATGTAGATATACAAAAGGATATAATTATAATATATGAGAAAGGAGCATTTCTCTATATAATATAATACAAATACATGTATACGTACGTTACGTACGTATATATACATATATTCCAATTAAAATTATAAATTTAATGAGAATTTTAATTTACAGGATTTTTTTTTTTATTTTTGCAAAGAGAAAAACAAAAAATGAAAAATCCAATAATAATTATAATATCCAGATATCTATATATTCGTAAATGTGGATATTATAATGATTATGAGATGATTATATGGTGGATTTGAAATTATCAGATATCAAATATAGTGAATATCAATATTTTCTTCTTTGATTCAATGTCATTTCAATATTGTGATACTGAAATGCAAAATATAAAAAAAAGTCGGGGTAATAATATGAATATAACGAGTGGATACTATACATACTGACGATAATACACATCAAAGTTGAATCAATCTAATCAAAAATATTCATTTTTGATTTTGACTCTTTCCAATATTACATATTTTAACTTTAAATGTGTTACTCTGTAAAAAAATCAAAGTAATAAAATGTCATTTTTTTTTTTCGTTTACTTGTTAACAACATTATACCTTTTGATAATTGTATAGAGGAGATACACAATAAACATGAAATATGACACTCCTTTAAATAGTATACACACTCGATTTTGTGTCTAGTAAGTAATGGTTTTTACCAGTAGGAACATCAAAACTTTCAACACTTACAGTTACAGCCATCGCACGATTCGGGCGGCAGCGACAGCGTATCGCCGAAAGTTCGAACAATTCGGGCGCAACTGCAGCATAAAATATATATGAATTTTACATTTCTTTTTCTTGCGAATGGATTACCACTACTGTAAAATCTAGATCGGGATGGCTCGTTTTCGCCGAAAAATAGAATAGAATCTATTTGGGTGACAGCGACAGCGTAAAGTTCAGCGTAAAAAGTCCGATTTAATTACTTTATACGCTGTCGCTGTCGCTGTCGCCCCGCCCAAATTGTGCGATTGCGGTTATCATGGAAAAGTAACACAATACAACAACGCGTTGAAATTATTCGAACTTATTATCGAAATGTATGTTCGGTTCCCCATACGTATGTTTCATGGAGAATTTGGAGAATTTCGTTTAATAATCTTCATTTGAAGGCTTATAAAGTTCAATTGAATTAAATTCAAAAATTAAAACCAACTGATTCTGGTTTGCGTCAAACTTCGGCTTGTTTGGGGTTTGAAGCAGTTGAAAACCGTTCCAGATTTTAGGAAAAAAATTATCTTTTCGAATGAAGCGCATTTCTGACATTCAAACAGACAAAGTCAAGAAGGATATTTTAACGATATTATTTTCAGAACGTATTATTAGAGCATTACATCATTCTAATGATAGATAAGTCTAAGCCCTATCATCTAAAACAGTTTGCCTCTATACCAAAAACTCAGTGATTCGTAATCCACGTTAAACTTTATGTGCATTGCACGATAACAATAAGTCTATATAGAGATCACTTCAATGAAGGACCAGGCCCAGACTCGAGTTTAGCTGCAGCACTATTGATATAGATGATGATTTTCAAAACATAAAATAATCGATTGTTCCTCAAAATAATAAACAGATCACGTGAATATAACTTGCAGATATCATTTTTTCATTTTCATTTTTTTTTTCAAGTTCTGATGTGCTTATTGGTAAAACCTTTATATCATTATAAATCTTCTAGTCACATTATTATGTGTATACTTTATACGGCTATTGGTATGTTCATTTATTTTCATTCCATTTAATATATGTAATTTTATATTTTTTCGTGGACTAGACATTATCCTAGAAATTACTAAAAATATTTTATTTGTTCACTTTCTTTCTACTTTATAACCGTACACTTAATATGAATATGTAGAAAAATTTGTTTTTATGGTGATGAAAGCAAAAAAAAAATCGTTTCATTTAATATAGCGTGACTTGAGTTTATACAATGATAATCTGATAATCAAAATAATGAAAATGAATGAAAATATCATATAGTATATAAAAGCACAAGAATTGGTAAAAGCAGTCCTACACATTATTAATAGTACCATAGTACGTACGTGTATGCAGTATGTAATTCTAATTATTGATTTGGTAAAAAAAAATTTCAATGTCGGTCAATTTTATTTTATTTTCATTTTACGGTATTTTATTTGTTTGAATTTTTTTTTGTCAAGAGTATGCAAAACAAATATCGTTATGCAATGATTACACTATGGTATATAATGCTACTGCAAATTTCCGCAAAATGTCATACGTTATGTCATACATACCATAAAATACTGTTTAAATTATGAAATTGTTGTATCTAAGTATATAAAAGTCAATTTTTTTTTTGGTCAATTTTGTCATACCGAAAGAATCGTTAAACGTTTCTGTGTGTAAGAGATATGAGTAATCTGTTATCTTGAGAGAAAAAATTCTTATTTTTTTGCATTTATTTCGATATTATTTCATTTATCGTTTACAAATTGTATACAGTTCATCAATCAAGATTTTATTTTTTTTTTTTTATTTTTTAATGACAGCAAGTAAAATACTCTATACCTACATATATACACATATAGATTACACAGTACTCGTATTATTATAGCAGATAAGAGTATGAAATATGCACGAATATTTTACAATGAACCGACCAGAAAATAAAATGTTTAAATTTTGGAAAACGAATACATATATGATTATGTTCGATGACCTTCATTTAAGTACAAGGTCCTTATAATATCAACTAATATATTGTATGACGAAAAGTCCATAATAATATGTACACGTTTACTTATACTGCACAATGTAGGATAGTGTATGTGTATATAGGGTGCCCGATATACAGAAATAGACTTTTACTGTAAAAGGCAAAAATGAAACGGGTGTCTTGGGCTTTCTGCTTATGTAATTTAAAAATTAATGTAGATGGCGCTGTACTTCTGCAGCTTGCATTTTCTCTGAAAAAAAAAAATGGCAATAAAATCACTAAATTCTGACTTTAAAACACAATAATTTTTGACGTAAAAGACGTAAAGGAGCATGTAAGGTGTCATTGGAGAGAGGGAGGAGTTTTAGGAGATTTCTCTTAGACCACTTTCTTCTGGCTAATATATCGTTGTTGTTATAGGGGGTTTCGTAGACTAAGTGCGAAAAATCTTCATCGCCCTCTAGTAGATAAACGGTTAAGATTACCTTCCTGTTTAGAACGGTTTTTTGTTTGGCTCGATGAGACCTGTCTACTACTTGCGGGTTGATCACCCGAGACCGGCCACCCTGTATACATATTATTAAAATTTTTTTTTATTTTTTTATGTATTTTATTTTATCCTTTTTTTTTTGCATATTTTCATTCTGGTATAACAAAAGAAAAATAATAAAAAAATATATAATAATAAATGAATTTTAAGTACTTTTTAATGTACTCTTAAATATTATAATACTCCATGCATCCCATTTATTCTATACATAATAAATCCTTTTGTAATGTAAAATGAAAAAGATACCTTAATTTCACTTCCAACTACATAATGTACTGAATATTATTATCAAACGTCAGTATACAAGTAAATAATATAAATTTGATTGTTGTAAAAAAAACACCGCGTATAATAAAGTGTAATGAAAAAAAGTGAATTTAATGAAAACTAAAATACTAGCAACCATTATACATGTACATTGATACTGGTATGAATACGTATACGTTTCATAGTAACAGTCCAAGCTTTATATATGTATATACATATATTTTTTTTTTAATCTAAATATATATTTCATATGTATCCTTGTATGCGGTGTTATTGTAGATTTATCATTAAATTTATTTTTATCTTTATTCTGCAGAATACACACTGTTAAAAATTACATAAATTTTACTTCAAATAAAACTAAAAAAAAACTTATATATGTATGTATGTGTATTTAGGTAGTATTTAAATTTAAATTTTATCGCATTTCATGTATAAAAAAAAATGTTAAAATAAAAAATATTCGCAAATGAGTGAAATTATTATTGCACGCGAAAAACAGGACAGTTTACTTTTTTGCTACTTATTTGTTTTTTCAATGATAGTGCACTCTACACCCTTTGAATGATGTATGACAAAAATTTTAGGAAAATACATGGTGTAGTTACGGAGAAAAGGTGTACCATAGCACGTTGAAATTTGAAGAAAGCCTCGTCCTTATTGTCCTGTACAGGAAAAACTAAAACCGTTTTGAAAAATTTGTTTTGAGCTTTCATTTAAAACATATTTCATAAAAATTGGATAAAAAATGGCTGAGAAAACGTGTACCCAAATCCCCCAAAATCAGTAAAATCAGAATAAGATGCTCTTAATATTTTACATTTTTTTATGATGCACATTTAAAACCAATATATCTACCATAATATGTATAAAAAACGAATTAAAATTACAAAATAAAAAACTGAGACCACTGAATTATTATTTAATATTTCAAAAAATGAACGTTATGTCCCGTCAGTATTGTAAATCAATTTAATGGAGCTGTAAAAAAAATTTAATTTTTTTGTTATTCTATCAGAATTTATATAATTTCATGAGGCACATTTTTTAAAACATTTTCTCTTCTCCCCCCCTCTCTCTCTCTCTCTTTCTCACTTTCTTCATTATTTGGACACGAACCTTACAGCTCAGACTCATATTTAAATGTCTAAATCTAAATAAATATTTGGAAATTTTCTTCTTCACAAGTTTTTCAATTTATTTATAGGCTGCTATGAGCATAATTTTCCCCATTAGACTCAATTCTTCAGCAATTTTCAATATCCTTATAAAAATTTCTATTTGCTTTTTAAAAAAAAAAATTTTTCCTTAGAATTATTTTAAATTTAAAAACTTTTTTTACATTTCATATTTCATTTGTAAAATGAACATTTGAAACAACATACGAGTATACCTAGCATACAAAAAAAAAAAAAATCTAAAATTCTCCGTGGATTTAACTTTGTCATTCTATTTGGCCTCGAAAAAAAAATACACATAGAAACAAACAAAGAAAAAGCTCATATTCTAAATACAACTGTGTCAAATTTATGAAAAAAAAAAAAAAAATAAAAATAAGCAAAAATATGAAAATAAAAGGCCAAGATACAGAGTAGGTGTACCTATATAGAGTTTGAGTAAAATTTGTATAAAAACTTTTAGAAACGAAAAAAATTATTTTATTATTTTAAGTTTAAGATAAATTTATACTTATATGTACCTATGTGCTCACATATTTAAATGTATGCGAAACAATAGTATAAAATTAACATTTTTTCGGTGTATACATAATGGAAAAAATAATAATAATACAACGATAAACTTTTCACATGAATATTCAATGAACTAAATGCTAAGACGTAAAACAAAACAAAACAAATTATTACTTTTTTTTGTATTTGTATTTACTTTTTGTAAGTGTGTAAGTTTAAATTACATAATATAATAGCAAATAAAATGTACATAAAAAGAAAATTATTTTTAACTTAAAGCAAACATATACTCGCAGGAAGATGTATGAGTTTGTAGTCGTAGGAAATTTGATAGAAAAAAAAATGTTTTTTTCTAAAATATTATTCGTATAAAAAAATTACTTTGAGTACACAATTTTATTGTGAATAAATAAACGAAAATTTTATATAAATTTCATTTTTTGAAAGTACATATAATCTATAATTTAAATTACTTATAATTAAACAAAATACAGTAATTTAAAATGTAAATGAAAACAATATAGAAGAGAAGAAAGTAGCCATCATACAATTTTCGTATACATACGAGTATATGCAAATGCAGCAAAATAAAATAAAAATAAAAATGAAATTAAATGAATTTCCAAAAAACCTTTTAACGAACATACATACAGATTACAGACATAAATATACATATTACTATTTAGTCATATATGTATATAGTGTTACAAATTTTATTGGCATTCATCCAGTATACATTTATAAATATTTTATTATGCATAAAACCATAAATTCAGTTCAGTTCATTAATTATTACCTACATTTTGTTTTTTTTTTTCTTTTACATTTACTATCTCTACATTTATATATCGAAAAAAAAATTGTGCACAAACACACATACAATATTTTGAATAAATGCATATTCATGTATTATATGATACAAAATATAATATAGAATTTTTTTTTTTTCGAATAATATTTTTCTAATATGTGTTCTGAATTAAAATAAAAGACATCCATTTTATTTTACTTCAATTTTAATTATAATTTAAATAAAGACACTCTAACACTTGAATTCACTGTAATATACTTCATTAATTATGTATGTAGATATATCCATTTTGTTTTAAAAAAATAATGAAGAAAAGGAAAAAACAGAAAACACTATGGCCGTTTATATCCCATTTGCACACAATTTTTCTACACAACACTTCAAGCGGCCAAATATTTATCGAATGCTTATTCTCCATTTTTTCCATTTACCATTTTTAATTTGAATTCTATGATTGCTCTGTGTCAAGAGTACCATATATTCATATAATAAATCAAACTAAAGTGAATATCTGATAAAAAAAAAACAATAGCACCCACCACAACATAAATTCCACTTCTGTCATTTTCTTGTCAAGATGGTTTATTGGTTGGTTGCAGTGGCAGTCCGTTTCAGTTCCTAGAAACAGACTCAATCTTAATTCTTGTCAAGATATTGTTATAAATATAATTTTCGAAACTTTTAAAATTTTATCTTTATTATATTATAATATTCGAACAACTTGTCATTATAATAGTAGAAAGATAAGCGACATCATTCTTACATTATTTCAACATTTGTAGATGCTATCACAAAAAATCTAAATTTTATTATTTATTTGTAAACATCTTTAGATCCTATAGAGTGTCCTAATTAATAGATTCATAAAATAAATTGAGGATCCTAATTATGAAAAATTATAAAATCTAAAAAAAAAATGTTTAGATATTGATTAACACACATTATGTACTATACGAAATGATAAAAACAAAATTTACAGTGACTCAAAATACTATTCATGTCAACTGCAATTTTTTGAACATCGTTAGATTTAATAATTAAGTCAGATCCTTAATTTTCCACAATTAAGTATATCTGCTAATAATGTCTACACAAGTAAAAAAAAAAAACAAGTGCTTGCCATGATCAAAATGGTTGTACAGGATTTGCTTTACTTTTTTCACTTTCTTCGAAAGATAAGAAGGTATATTGAGTAGAATATTTGGGCGAATTGGAGAAAATATAGTAAGTGGAGATCACTTTAAAATTATGAATTATACACATATTATATGACGACATGAATATGGTATGGATACGATAAAGCGCAAGAGATTGAAATGGATCGTACATTTACTCAGACTAGAATTGAATAATCCTGGTCCGATAAATAAATTTCTCTTGTACAAAATGAATGATAAAAGGAGAAGAGGTAAGTAAGCCTATAAGAAAATATACATCGATAACATTCAAGAAAACATAAAAAAAATACAGATCCAAGACTGGTACAGGATAAGGCATTGGACAAGAATACTTGAAAAAGTATTCTACAGAAGATCCGTGACACGGAAAGGGCTGATGTAGTAGCAATGTTGTTGATGATGATGATTGTGAGTCACTGTATATATAATAAATCTGAAATTATACTTGTACAGAACTATAGAGGTGGAATATTAAAAATCTACTATGTACAAAACAATTTCATTATACTAAAATATCCTTTCTTTATCTAATAATAACAATATAGATCTTATATAAGGATATTACACAACAATGTTTCTATATTTTTTAATCAATAATAATCTTTTAATTTTGTGTACGATATATTCATTTGAATAGATTTATTGAATATACGTACGTATAATACGAGTATGCATACATACATAACAACGATTAATGTGTTAAAAATATTCAAATTACTATAATAAAGAATTGATTAAAATCATCATACATTTACAAAATAACATACAAACATTATAGTTGCGTTCCTTTTGTTCAAGTAAAGTACTCTCAAGTACTTGTAGTCGTGATCATCTACAGCACCTCTTGTATTCGAGTAATTTACTTGACAGTTGCATGGCTAGTTACGCCAAAATTCGCCGTCAGAGATTTTTCTGTTTTAATCGTTAAAGATTAAAGAAATATGTTTAAGTCTATAATATTTTTATTACACGTTTTATTCAATAGGTGGCATTTTATTGTTTAAGGTTATGAAGAATCTAAAATCAACAACAAAACAAATTTGAAATACATGACAGCTAAAATTCGAGCACGGCCAACTGTCACTCCAATATTTACATTGCCTTAGAAATGTGCATGCTTTGAAATTTGAGGTTACTTTTTACTTGCAAGTAAAAAAATTGCGTTCCATTTACAATCTACTCCCGAGTACTTGCGAGTACTTTAATTGGTCAAAAGGAACGCAACTTATGTGTTATATTTTGTACATACTATATAGTATACTATATAAAGACATAATAATCTTATACGAAAAATTTTATGAATAAAAATCAAATTAAAAAGGATACGAAAGTAAAATGATTGAAATCGAAAAGGTTTCATATTAGTAATATACGGATATTATATCACATAATAATAATAATGACACATCAATAATATAATATTATATTGTTGTACATGAATACACAATGTTTATGTAGGTATATGTATATATAGATAGAGTAATTATAGTTTCAGAACATTATTGTTATATGAATGCATCTATAACATTTTCTTTGTATTATTATTATTATTATTATTATTATTATGTATTCTAAACAATAATTAACATAAAACTGAGTTTATCAAATTTTTGTTAGAGAATTATAAAATTTTCTATAACATAATAGAATGTATTATTTGACGTACACACTGGTAGTAGTATAGCAAGATTAGAATGGAAATATTGTATAAAATTTACACCATCATAGCATAATAATGAAACGATAGGAAAAAATTTAAAAATAAACACATAATATGAGTACTTCTAGTATAGTATACATAAACGACGGAGTAACTTTCACTCCCATCCTTTCAAGATTCATGAATATAATTTATTTTTGATAAGAAGATAAATTTGAATATTATTGATTTTATATCAAAATAATATTTTCAATAGAATTTCTTCTTTTTTTCTTCTTGTCTGCTAATAAATAAGGTTTTCTGAGGATAGATAATGGGGGGATAATAGATAGATAATTCCTGTTACCAGTCAGGACTTAGTTACCAGCCAGTGGTCACCAACGAGAAGATTCTCTGAACACTTGATAAATAGCTGCACAGTTGCAATGCTGGAACACTACTGCCGTGAGGTGAACGGTCAGCGCCTAACCTGTCGCTTTTTTATTAGTTTATTTATTTTTATTGGTTTTATTTGAGCAAAACATGAGAAGATGTGTTCCTTTGATTTTGACATACACGTATTCAAAGTTTAAATTTGGAGGCATGTACAAAGACTTTTGACATCCACTGTATCTTCCATAAGTAATACACTATTTTATAATATCTTTAGTAGTTTGTTTCGTTTTTCTGTTTTTGTATTCTTTATTTGAAAATGAAAATGGGTTATTTTCATAAAACGTAAATATATTTATATACACATACATAGTCTGTCTCTTTTATAAATTTTCTATACTGCCACAATTTAGCACACAAGCACATTAATGCAATGTATGTGCAAACTTACTCGTTTGTACATTGCATAGATACAGTGAAATGACAACAAACAAATAAATATGAAAAAAAATATAAATATTCTAGGATTCTTTTGAAATTTATATTTTTTTATTTTTTTTTGTTGATTTTTTGTTTAATATTTGTTTGAAAAAATTTCTTTATTCAGATTATTTTATGAAATAAAATTAAAAATCAAATGAAACAACTTTGTACATAAAAAATATAAAAAATAAAAAAAATTTAAATATAACGTGATACAACAGTGTTATATTTGTATACATTTTTAATTGTTTTTCTTGAATGCTATCCTGTCTATTTTTTTTATCTTTTGAATTTATTTATAAAATAATTTTATTTTTTTTCATTTATTTTGTCTTATTTTCAAGTGAATAATGGTGGTGGGTGTGTAATATGTCTCAAGAATTCTTATAATTCAATCATAGTCTGCATTATTTTTGTATGCATTCCATTTTATATTTTTTTTTTTTTTCAACTTTATTTTACTTATAAATTTTTTTTAAAATGTTATAAATTGCTTAAAGGATATATACATACGAGTACATATATATGTATTTTTCTAACACTTATGCATTCCGTGCTCTAAAAACATATTATGACACTGTAGTGTATAATAATTTTTATGAAATTTATTTTATTTTTTTATTATTATTTTTTTCATATGAAAATAAACAAAAATTTAAAATAGACAAATATGTAGGTACATTAAGTGAATAATGTGTGTGCATTATACTCTCAGGTAATATACTGTACGAGCGTACGAGTTAAATGAAAATGTCTTAATACGTCTTACGTATACAAGTATATTTTAATAGTCTTGGATATACGAGTGGGGTGGTAAGTATGTACAAAAAATTTCATTGCAACAAGTTTACTTTAAAGTTTCACTTTAATGAAATATGGGTAATGGCAAGTAAGACGGAGAAGGCTCTTAACACATTTGAACGGAGAGTACTAAAGAGAACCATAGGCCCAATAAAAGAAAATGATATAGGTGAAGAATTAGGCATGACAGCGAATTGTATGATCTTTTCGACGATCCATCTGTCTCTTCGCTGATTAAATTAAGAAATCTGCAATTGGCTGGGCATGTACAAAGGATGGACAACACAAAAGTTTTGAAGAAAGCCTTAGATGGCAAGCGACAGACAGGGAAACCAAGAAAGCGTTGGATGGACTCTATAGATGCTGACAGCCTGAAAATGCTATCGATAAGAAACTGGAGGATGGTATCCAGGGACAGATTCGAGTGGCGAAATGCACTTGACGAGGCCCGAGTTTGAATTGGACTGTAGCGATTTTAGTATAGATGGATGGAAGGATGGAAGTTTACTTTAAACCTAACAAACTATCTAGATCTACCCTGTACTATACACGACATGAATGTAGATAATGGGGATGTATGATGAAAAAATAACGCCATAACTCGTTATCTAAATTACATATATGTAATATAGGAAGAATCTATTGAGACCAAAAATTTATTTTTAAAAATTATTATGCATAGATACATTTCTTATTATAAGTAAGTTTATATGTATATTCGGGTATGCATATGTGAATCTACCTCCTACACAAATTCTAAACAAGGACATAATATGAATATTAATTATATGTAGGCGTATTTTTCTTCTTTCTACGATATGTAAGCATGTTGAGACTTGAAAGATTATCACCTCATCGCTTCATAAGTTAATGACTTCTTATTTTTCATACAACTTCAGTTCAGATTATTTCCACATATAGTTTGCACTTTCCATTTTTGATCGGTTCGATTTTAGGGTTTCGATTTTCGATATTTTTATAATACTTAATCGTTTCACGTTTCGTTTCGTTTCGTTTCGTTGAATTGTTGAGAATTTAAAGTTTTCACAATTTTAAAGTTTTAAATTTATATAATTTTTTTTTTCTTATTTTACTTACAATTTTATGATGTAAAGCTGATAATTCACGTTCAGTAACTCGTCGACTGGCTGCTTCTCTTCTTCTTTGACGAAATTGACTATATTTATATGCAAGAATAACACCAGGTAAAGCTAAAGCTTCTAATGGTGATTTACGTCCGAAAGGCATAATTATGATTTTTTTTTTTTTTTTTTTTGTTATTTAAAAATAACTTAAAAACTTGAAAATAAAGTAATCGCACATGGCAAATTTGAAATGATGCGAAGAAAAAATTAAAAAAAAAAAAACAAAAAAAATTCCAACACAAAATAAATTTATTATAACGCAAATGTATAGGTATGTATTATTAATTTCAATCGACGAGTTTTCAAAAAAACAAACAAAAAAAAAATTAAAACAAAATATTAAAAATGAAATTTAAATTTTGATTTTAAATTTTTAATTTAAACTTCTCTTCTGGAAATAATTTTCTTTTATATAGAAGTTTTTTATTATTATAATATTTTGTTTTTATGTTTTTTAAAATAAAACAGTCACTTTTTACGCTTTTTCATATTTTCTGATTTTTTTTTTTTTTGTGTTGTGTTGTATTTTTGAATTATAAATTCTTTTATAAGATGCAGACAGCTACATACATACAAGAGTGTAAAAAAATTTTTAGATTTTTTGTTTTTTTAACTTATTGATACGAATTTATTATTTATTATTTTTAAATTTAGTTGTTTTGATACGCTCCTCTATTTTCTTTTTTTTTTTAATTTTTGATTTCGTTTATTATTGCTTTAGATTTCTATATAATTGAATTGACTTTACATTCAGATATATTATTTTATTAAACATTTATTTGGACTCATAATTATTATTAGATTGTTCTCACTGATTACATCATTCGCATTATATTTCATGTTTATAATTTTCATTTTCATTTCGTTCTTTAATTTTTTCATATTTTCACATTATTCTTTAAATAAAATAAAATTCATTATTTTCAATTTTTCATATTAAACAAATTTAACTTGAAATATTTCAGTACACAACATATAGTGTATGCTGTATGGACAGCGTTTTGTCTGAGTGCTCTGGTTCATACCTCCCCCTAAACAAACAACAACAACAACAACAACACAACATTGTGACAATAATTAGAGAAATTACTACAACAGCATTGACTAATCAGATAAATCAAAAATAGCATTGATTTACACATGAAAAGTAAAAGGTAATGAAAGCAAAGAGATAAACCAAAACAAAACAAAATTTGAGAAAGAGAATTAATATGAAAATTATGTTTAAAATGTTTGAAATGTTTTGCTGAATTGTGCGTACCCGTGTGTGCGTCTGTAGCAAATACTATTATTTGAAAAGAAATAAGTAAATTAATGTAAAAGGTTTGGTACTAAACTGTAACAAATTATACAAGATAACCCGAAAAATGTATGAGCCAATATGTTTGACTGAAAAAGTGAGGAACAAACTTATAATCACAAATCATGCCGGCTCTATGATAAATCACTAGTGCGGACTATAAATAGCCCTAGATGGATGGAACATTTTGAAAGATTAAACGAAGAAAATCAAGTCAGAAAGCTATTGAATTACAAAATTGGGGAGGGGGAAAAGAGAAGAGTGAAAGATTAAGAAAAAAAATATATACAATTTCCACAACGATTTGCAACTTAAAACAGAAATCATTAGATCGATAAATCTGATGAAAAAATATTGGAAGGGGTCAAAAAATCGAATAAGACTATTGTTGGATACCAATGATAATACGATGATTCTGAAGCTACATATGTTGTGTGTAATAGTTGAGGTGTTATTTGCTGTATATACAATAAATTATAAAATTTTTAATATGAGGATATTAATGGCCTGTGCTATTGTTACGAAAATTCATTAGAAACTTCATCAATTTTCATAGAAGTTATACATTCAAGTGTAACAAAAGAAATGTGATAAACACAAATAGAATTTTTTGAATTTTTTCTAAAAAATAGAAATTTTGAAGAAAATTTTATATAGCAAAAAAACTGTTAAAATAACGCCTAAAAATACACTTTATTTGATTGAAAGATTTTAAACTAAGGTTTGAAACTATTCCACTCATTCTTGTATACTTGGTTTCTTTATAACTTATTTAACTTTATCTTAAAATAATAGAAAAAAAAGTTCTAAAATTTCTACCATTGAAATGAAAACTACAAATCAAGAGTTTATAAATGGTTTTACACATTCGTATTGTAAGAGGAGATCGGGTGAACCTGTCTCCTTCTAGCCCGCACCACGACCCGCCCCAGCCTTTTGGCGTCAGTTCGTAAAATAAAATTTTGATTTCAAATAAAATCATAAAATATATACATACATATATAATATAGTGAAAATTTATTACCGCAATTTTCATTTTATTTTCAAAAAAAAAAATTTAAGCATTATACGAATATGTACATTCATATTTAAGTAAAGTATAATAAAATGAAAAACTTTTCTAATTTAAATAACAAAGTTTTTATAAAAACATTACTCTTTTTATAAAAAACACACACAAAACCAAAATCAGGAAAAATTTTTAACATTTTTTCACACACATTTTCCCATATTAGAATATGTACGAGTATATTTATGGTGAAAAAAAAAAAAAAAAATCTAAAAGTCTATAAAAATATAAAAATTCCAACACATAACATAAAATTGAATGAAAATAATGAAAAAAAAAATCCAATACAATTCTTCTATTATTACTATAGGCAAAAAAAGGAAGAAATTTATATACATTTATACATTTACAATCGTTCTATACGTAGTACATAGTGCATATAAATGTATGGGTATGTATATATGTATCGCATCTCGTATGTATAAAAAATCATAAATTTTTTAAATTTTATTTTTATTTTATGCGTAATTCTGTTATGTTATGTTTCTGAATTTTTAGAATTTTGAATGATTTTAGACGATTTTTCGTATACAGTCAGTATGTATATGAATATACTGAATTTTGAGTGAAATGAATTTTATTTTATTTTATATTCTGATTTTTCTAAACAATGGTAGAGAAATACATACATAAATATTATGTATACAAAAAATTAGAAAATAAAATTACAAAGAAATGAAATAAAATTCATAGAAAATATTTTACCTAGAATTGAATTTAACAATTTAACAACAAAAATGTTTAACGATTTAACGTTTAACTAAAAATCATGGATTTGATCTCATTTTAATATGAAGCATATTTTATACTTGTACTCGTATACACGTCCAACGTTCAAAATATGTACGAAAAATTTGCAAAATTGAAAAATCCTCTTGGTCTTAAAAGATAATCTGTGAAAATAGGTACCTACCTATATATGAAAATATTTTAAATAAAAAATTACAACAAAAAATTTGTAATATTAAGATTAGGATTCGAGATATCTGCTGTTCACAACATATCTCCAAAGTTACTTCACCGATTTCAATGAAATTTGAAAAATAGATACTTTGATAGGAATTGTGGTGATTAATGGAGTTTTTTTTTTTTTTAAAATGTCTTTGTTTCCTTTTTACAGGGTGCCAAAGTTGTCAAAATTGCGATTTTTCGGCTTCCAAATGCACCTCGTACAGCAAACAATGATTGACAAATTTCTTTGAAATTTTGAATATATAGGTATCCTGAAGGATATTGTGGTACTTGAATATACCACATTTTTGATTTTAGGTTCTGAAATTTAGTTAAAGTTCTTAAAAAAGAAGAGGGCTTTTTTTTGAAAAATCGTTCAACTTTGACCTCTATTTTTATACATTAAATCTTCATATATCTATATGATTTTGATGTCAAAATAAAGTTTGCACTTTTCTGATGTTTTTACCAAAAAAAAGTTTAAAAATCTTTGTTATATTTCCATTTTTAATTACAAAACAAAATTATGTTTCTTTTCATCAAAATATTCAGAAATCCATTTTTATAGCACCTAAAGGTATGCAAAGGCATTTTTTAAAATGTTTGTATCTAGAATCGTTGTAGTTGTTTTCAAAATTCAATTTCAAAAATTTCTCAAAGTCGAATCCTACTCTTAAAGGATAATAAGAATAAGTGTTGAATCAAATAATTTTTTTTTCTGTGAAAATTTTATTTCAATTTTTTTTTTTTTTGTCTTTTTGAAGTTGTGTACTGAAATTTTCATTTAATCTTAATATCATTTCGAAATTTTATAGAATTCTGTTTAGATTCAAAAATACACTGTATATGCATGTTTATACAAAAACATTTGAAACATCGTTTCAACATGTTTTAAATCGAAAACAACATTTTTTAAATCCAAATCAACACTTTTCATGTCAATACCAATTGAATATCATTGAGTTTGATTGAATCAATGTTGATTTTGATTTTTAAAAAATGTTGTCATTGATTTAAATGGTTGTTTTTGATTGTAACAATGTTGGATTTCATTGGAAAAAAGTATATATAGTTTCAAAACTTTATAGAATTCTATTTAGATTCAAAAATACACTGTATATGCATGTTTTAAAAAAAAATACGATCGGTTCTTAGTTTTGATTTTAAATTCACAATATTTCACTTATAAATTTTCAAATTTAATTCGCGCATATTATGTTTGTGTTTATGTGTTTTTTTTTTATTCAAACATTCTATTAAATTGTGATCAACATTTTTAAGATAAATTAGAAAATTTTAACTAAGTGCATATACTTTTTCCCGATGAAATCCAACATTGTTCCAATCAAAAACCAGATCGCTCTCAAACAAAAACAATTATTTTGTAAATTAAATTGAAATCAACACTTTTTATGTCAATATACCAAATTGAATGTCATTGACCGCCTTATCATGATATTCGAAGACGAAACGTTTCGTATCGTCTTGTTAAAAACGCGATCATGATATTCGAAACGTTCCAATTTCAAACGATTTTCATCGTCTACTCAGTCGATAGCATTTTGTTCATCGTTTACATATAAATCTATTTTTTTTTTTGGTTTTTAATAGAATTTTTTTTATTTAAAGCATATTACTAATATTTGTGAATATTAATATTAAATTAATTTTTTTAAAAAAATGGAAATTATTATTAAAAATGATATTTCAAAACATCAACAAAATAATAGAAATGACATCGAACCATTTTTTCTTACAACAAAACTGGAAATTGTATGAATTAAACATTAAAGCTTCGTTTTTATAAGGGATTTATATTGTACCACTATGTACCACCACGTACCACTTAATATTCGAAACGATGAAGGTTCATAATAGCAATTTTATATCGTATCGTTTCGTTTCATCGTTTCATCGTTTCATCGTCTTCGAATATCATGATAAGGCGGTGAGTTTGATTGGAACAATGTTGCATTCCACCAAGAAAAAAAATATATAAATAATGATCAAAATAAAATCACTCGAAACTTTATTTATTTTTATATATTTCGTTTGATATTTAATTTATAAAATTAAAAAAAAAAAAAAACTTCCTTCTACACTCATATTCTTTTCGTACACTAAATGCAATATTGTTATTCCGTGTATTCTGTGTATTCCACACATTCTAATACAATAATATATATTCAAATTAAGTAAGTAACATAATATTTTTTTATGAGTAAATTATTACACAACTTGCATGTGACATCGTTAAATGACTAAAATTTGTACACTAAAATTTTTTATTATTGCACACGTGAAATGAAATTGATAGAATATTTTTTTTTTTTTTTGTTTTCCGTATATATTGTATACAATGTATGAGTAGATACTATCACTATAGTACACATAATAACGAATGCATTTATAAGATTCATATAATTTGTATTTTATTTTTATTGTATTCTGTATTCAATCGAAAATACATACATATAGGTATACACACACAAAGGTATAAAAATGTCAGCATCCCCCTATTTTTCGTTAAATTATTACAAATCTGCAACTGTACAATTTTTATATACATAGTATCATTACATTACAGGTATCCTTTATAATACACTAATTTGTATGCGAATATAAAAATACATACATACACACATACACACGTAAAATAATGATAATAAATAAAATGTTGTAGAATGTGTAAAAATGAAATTTTGTAAAAACAAAAAAAAAACACAAACACACAAAATTTTCCCTTATTCAAAAGTGATTGGGGAAAACTGGTAAAAGTATCATATGTATATATGTGTGTGTGTATGTGTTTGATGCAGTTCTATAGTGGGTAGGGGAGAGATATATATTGTGTGAAAGTAATAAAATTGGAAATAAAATGAAATGAAACAATGAAAAAGAGATATAAAAAATAAGTTGAAAAATAAAAGAAAATAAAAAAACAATGCAATTTATAACGAAAACATAAATAATGCAAAAATATGACACATAAAGAGTAAAGATTTTTGTTTTTTTTTTCTGTTTTTTTTTTTTTAATCGTCCTCTGTTTCTATATTTCAATTTTGGGATTTGATCAAAAAAACGATAAAAATTACAACATGAAATTGAATGAAAATTTTTCAAATTAATTGACATTTGAACAAGGATATACATACATAAATGTAGAATTTTATAAAATATTTTTACAATAAAAATTCACACACAGGATTATGTATGTGCAAATTTTTGTGAATAAATAAAAGTTAGTTTTCAAATATAGGTATACACATTTTCCACTAAAACTATATGCTGTTATTATTTATTGTTGTTGTTGTTGTTTATTGTATCTTTGATTTATTTTTTTTTTTTTTTTGAGGACACATTTTAACTGCATCGTGGTTTTTTACACAAACAACAAACATGATAACAAAATTAATATCAAAATATAAACGCATACACATTTAATCACAATATTTTTCAAACATACACACAAACACACTCGCATAAAAACATTATACATATGTACAGTATTTTTTTTTTTAATTATTTTGCATTCGTTAAAATGTAGAGTGACATCGTAGTACATATATGTATGTTCTGCTTGAGTTGAATAAAAGCAAAATCATCCTTTACTAAACAGAATTAACTGCAAACTGTAAACTGCTGCAATGCTTTGAAATCCTTGACTATATAAATCACATACACGTACACATCATAAATGATGATTAATTAGATTTATTTATTTTTTTTCTTCTTCAGATTTGTTTTTCACTTGCACACACGCACCAAATCACTCGCATATAATATGAGTTCGAAGAATTTACAAACAGAAAAAAAAAATTATTGTAAAATTTTCTCGTTTTTCAAAATTGTATAAAAAATTTATTAATCAAATGTTCACACAAAACAATTAGAACAATTTAAATAAAAAAAAAAAAATAAAAAAAAACAACAATTTTTTTCTACCATGTATAATATAGAAAAAGCTTATATCTAGAATGTAACCTCCTAATTGTATCCTTCAGCTTAGACTGGAAAATGTACGAGCATATTATGCTACGAGTAATACTGAAAATATAGTAGTAATGTTATGTATCTAACATGAACAAAAAAAAAAAAAAAAAATTTTTTTTTTGTTTTCGATACCGTAACATTTTGCAGAAATTCACATTATATCTGAGATACTTACATATACGTGATGTGAGTACATGTACTACAACGCTGACACATTACGTCTAAATACTCTATACATACATTACAATTGTTCTTTCCATCAATGTGTATTAGGAGTACAAATTCGCTTGTATTATTATTTTGCTATTATCGAAGGAGAAATTTTATTTTATGCACGATGTAAGATGCAGATATAAGAGTATGGTACGTATATACTATATAAAATCTTCAGTACATAGTACTATTATTATTGTATTTTTGTCGCGTCAAGCGTCATACTCTACTGTGCTAATCTGTATGATACCATAACCATAAGCGACCTATAATAATACATATATTTTTCCCTGCATTAGAATTTTCCCTAGTAAAATTTTCTCCTCATTGGAAATGTAATACCAAATTGTATATGAGAATAGATAATAATTCTGTGTTCATTAAATGAAAAATTGTAATAGAATTTTATGAAATAATGTACTAAAGAAAATTTAAAGAAAATTTTTCTCATATTAATGTTTTGTAAAGAAGATTTGGAGAATTTTAAATCGAACAATACACGATCGAACAACGAACCAAAATTCATTGAATTTTATTTTGAAAAACCAACAATATATTGTTTTGACTCAATGTGCCGTATATCGTTAAAATGAGTTTAAATTAAATTTTAAATTTAATTTCCAATTATTAAATGGCATTGTAAACAAGCAGAACTGCATGGATGTGGGTTATGGGCTACGGAGAATCCAAGAGCATTTCATCAACGACAATATTACAGCCACTTAATTGTACGGGTTTGGTATGGTGCATCATCGGAAAGGATCATTGGCCCATATTTCCTTGAAAATGAAAATTGTGTTGCAATAACCATCAGTAATGCGCACAATATCAGACGATGTTGGAAACTTTCTTAAGACCAAATGTGGAAAATCATCCAAAGATGTGGTTCCAACAGAATGGAGGTACAGCGCATACTTAGCGGGACACAACGGCTCTTTTAAGAGATATCTTTGGCGTTCGCTTTATTTCGCACGGAAGCGATTTCAACTGGCCTCCGCGTTCACCGGATTTGTCAACTCCCGATTTCTTCCTTTGGGGATATTTGAAAGAAAGAGTGTACGTCAAAAAAGCCAAGAACCATCCTGAAATTATTGAAAAGCAACATTTGGAATGAATTCAGGGCCATTTAACACCCGTAAATTTTGGGAAAGATTTTGGGAAAATATCTTAGAAAGAGCACGAATGTTCAAATCAGAAAATGGTCACCATTTGCGAGATATCGTTTTCCAAAAATAAATCAAAAAATGTTATCGTTTTTATATTGTGTTTTAAAATCACAATGTTCATATTTACGCCACTCTGCATAACGATAATTAAGAATTTTCTAAAAGCATAAAGAAACTTTTGTACAATTCCGATTGTAATCCAAACTTTCGGATTTCGGGCAACAAGAGATTGTAATTTCAATTCAAGATCACACAAGCGCAGATACAGATTATCATATTCATGTCTCATGTGTTTCGTAGACCTCTAAAATTTTTTTCTTTTTAAAAAAAAATTGTTCTTTTACGAGTAATATACTCATACATATAACATCTTGAGGAAATTAAGTATTTTTGGATCCAATTATTATTATACAAAAAATCTTTTTAAATAATTCTCTCTGTAACTTCATATTTTTTCTTGGTTTTTTTTTCTTCCTATACATTTTCAAAAAAATAATGCACATGTATGCAAAGTAACTAAAAAAAAAGAAGATGGTGAAAATGAATAAGGAAAAAAATAAGAGAAAAAAAAACAAAGTAATCAACTTTTATAGAATCATTTTATTTTTAATATTTTTGAAAATCACGTCGCATTATATACACCTAATTGCTACGTTCCTTTTGACCAAGTAAAGTACTCCCAAGTACTCGGGAGTAGATTGTAAATGGAACGCAATTTTTTTACTTGGAAGTAAAAAGTAACCTCAAATTTCACAGCATACACATTTCTAAGGCAATGTAAATATTGGAGTAACATAGTTGGCCGTCCTCAAATTTAAAGCTGTCATGTATCTCAAATTTGTTTTGTTGTTGATTTTACATTCTTCATAACCTTAAACAATAAAAAGCCACCTATTGAATAAAACGTGTAATAAAAATATTATAGACTTAAACATATTTCTTTAATTTCTAACGAATAAAACACAAAAACCTCTGACGGCGAATTTTGACATAACTAACCATGCAACTGTCAAGTAGATTACTCGAATACAAGAGATGGTGTAGATGATCACGACTACAGTCGTACCTGCGAGTACTTTACTTGGTCAAAAGGAACGCAACTAATAATAGAAACTCTCACATTACATAGTTTATCGTTATATGTGATCTCTTTAATTCTAATATTTTCTCATTCAATAGTAAAGATTTTTTTTATTTTTATTTTCTTTTTTTAATAATCTTCAGATATTCAATTCTCTTTTATCTCTAATATTTATTCAGTTTTTTTTTACTTTTTTTTTTACTTTATTATAACTTTTAAAATCTATATATACATACACAGATATTTTTCTTTTATCATAGTACATCTACATAATCGTAACGTATATGCATATATGTATGTATGATGGGAGAAAATATAATGTATGCGGCGAATACAATAAGATTTTTAGTATTGGCCTAAGGTCATCAAATTTTTAAGTCCGCATAATATCTGATTATAAGTATACAATACATACAACGTACATACATACATAGCTGTAGTGTGCATTCACGAGTAACAGTTTTTTGTAGAAGAAATGACGATAAATTCTAATACTACTTCCATTATAAAAGCTGACGACTCTATCTATGTATATAACGACATTTAAATATTCGCAAAATAAAAAATAAGGATAAAACAAAAAAAATCCGAAATTTATTATAAACATAACACATCCTTACATATAGAACCTTTTATACACATCATTTACAGATGTATAATGTGTTCAATCAATATACTGATAAAACAGCGCATGATCGCATATACACTGGGACTGGAATATTATAATGTATGTATAATTTTGGAATTGAATACTCAACACACTGTATCATCTATATTGTGGTGACTCTATAGATGTAAGGAGGAATGGAATACAATACTTGTATATATGTACCATCAAAATTACAATTTATTTATTATTATATTTTATTTTAAACCCAGTATTCGCATTTCCTTTTTGTCATGTCCACCTCTATTCTAATACCTATTTTTGGAATAAAATAGGAGTAAATGATGGTGAGCAGCGATATGGTTATGACGATGTAGTATACATACAACATACAACACATATAAAAATTTTTAAAATATAATATTTTATGTCCGGATTATGTATACACACACATGTATGGAGGTACATAACTGTAATCACCTATTTAACTATGAAAATTGGTCTATTTATTGCTAAGTTGTTATACATTGTCGCATCCCCCTACCGTATATGACGTAAATAGTATTATCCTAGATATACGGAATTTGAAAAGAACAAAATACAATTTTTTTATAATGATGCACAATAAAAATGAAATTGTGACTACACAAAATGTATATGTATTACACACAAAAAAAAAATGTATTATAAAAGGATACAATATATATCTATGAATTTATAAATATATATTTATGTATTTTGTATATTATGTACGAGAATATATTGTATGTATGTAATTAATGTCCTTTAATATATAAAGACAATATTGGCTTGTTTCGTATATATTATAAACTTTATGTACTGGCCAAAAATTTAAATTAACAAATACAACATGAACAAGGATGTTTATACGAATAATGTACATACATATAAGAAAGTATATGTTGTATTGTTTATGTATGTCGCATATATTTTTTTATATAAAACAATAAAGCTATGATTACACGATAATATAGACCACTATGTATATGTATGTGTGGATATCCTTTCGAAACAAAAAATATAAAAAATTGGTATTTATATTTTTTTTTATATTATTTATATTTTCGGAGAACTAAAAAATTTTATGTAGTAATCGTGCTGCGCTGTGTATATATGTATGTATACTCATTCGAATATTATAATAATCGACTATATTTGTATTGCATATATGCCTTGTATCTTGTATTGTATACTTATGTGGTATGTAACACGAATACTAAATATTTACAACTCGATAAAGGATAAAAAAAAAACTATATATTTATCTACATATACAAGTCATTATGTACAAGAAAAAAAATTATTAAGGGTATTTATTTAAAATCTTGTTAGGTCTCTTAATTCCCTTAATGTCTCTTGAAGAAGTACAATTATGGTCGTTTTTGTACAAGGCTTCATAATTTTTCTCCTTTATTTTGAGAATAATTATGAGTTCTGAGTAAATGAACGAGACTATTTTTAGTCACGTATGTAGATCAACCTCATAAAAAAATTTTGTGTAAGCCACGATTTGACAGTTTGTCATTTTTACCAGCTGAAATTTTAAAAATGAGCTTTTTGGTTATATAAATTGAGAAGATTATTGAATTTATGTAACAAAATAAGAATTTGTGAGAAGAGTTGAGTTATAATTATTATTCGTTCCTTAAAGATAGAAAACTGGATGCAGAAAGCAGTGGACAGAGTGGAAATGAAGGCGAATTTTTCAAGAGGCTAAGGTTTTTCTACAACCGAAAGGCGAGCTAGAGAGAAAGAGAGAGAGAGAGAGAGAGAGTTTAGCCATTACGATTAGTGTTTTATGAGATACTTTCACGTTATTTTGAGAACGTTAAATTACACTTTGTATAACATTACACGTTGAAATTAATACCCTCATTCATACTTATACATATGTATACATTTGTGATGAAGTGTGTGAATTTAAATTTTACGTAAATATGAACATACATTTTTGTACATAAAATGTGCCATTTTTTTTTTTATTTATTTTCGTGGTTATTATGTGAATGTGATGTCAATTTTGAATAAAAAAAAAGGAATAAAAAATAAAATAAACGAAGAAAATTGATAATTTTTGTATATTGCGGCTACTACCATATAGGTATATTACATATGTATACATGCATATATTTGATAAAAAAATGTTTTATTCAATTGTGGTATTTTCTATTATTTACAATAGAACCGAAGCCAAAAAACATTAAATAACACAAAATTGCTACTGTAAGCAAATTTTATATTTTTGTTAACATGTTTACACACTTATAGGTACCTCTGCATATGTACTTGTATATATGAATATACATATGTTGTTGTATAGTAGAAGTAATATAGTAGTACACATAATGTGTATAGTGTATGTATAAAAATGTATAAATGTACTTATCAAAATTACCACCATCGCCATCACATCACAATATTATCATCGTCATCTTATCTGGCACCCATCCACCCACTTTTATACTACCTATATGAACACAGAGAACATATGTACGTACACAGAGAACAAAACAGTCAAAATATGATAAAAATAAAAATAAAAAAAAAAAACCAATAAATTCCAGCATTTATCGAATTAAGTGCATATACCCATCATACTCGTGTATATGTAATGTTCATTGTATAGTAAGTACGGTACATGTGTATTTTAACGATATACTATACTATAATACATACTCATACTACTTAATAATGGAATCAAATTAAGTAAAACGCAACAAACAAAAGTATGCAATCATTCTCTATTATTATTTTCTCCCATTCGACTAAACTACGAGTATTATAATACCTGCCATTTAGGTATAGGTACGCAAATATCTACAGCACTCGTATATATATTTTATATGCTAGGATGCATTAATGCATGCATTATATAGACATTTATTCATCTACTTACATTATATGTACATACATACATACATATATCGATAATGTATAAATTTATGGTATAAAATTTTTGTATTTTGCAGAGGTTAATGTATGTATGTATCTACATCCAAACGTATGTAAGTATATGTGCTATAGATATTTAAATGCAAGAATAAATTAAAGAATGTAAGCTATTATCGTGGAATTGTTTACATAAATACATACATTTACTCGTATATATGTACATAAATGTAGTACATGCAGTCTAGTGTATACATATACACATTTTTATCGTTGATATACTTATATAGAGAGTTGTTATTTGGCATCGAGTCAAGATAAGTGCAATAAATTAAAGAACCAAGTTTTTATTTATTTTCATTTTTTTTCCATTTTTTTTTCATTTTTTTGTACGTTATGTATAATCAGGTGAGGTCGAATTTTCAATTTCCCATATTGTATTATATAGAGAATGGTCATTATACACACAATTATTCTTTCTTTAAAAAAAAAAAAATAAAATTAAAAATAAAATAAAATTATTGGTATTACCACATTACACTTACAGGAAAATTGGTTAAAAAAAAAACTGTATGTATGTAAGTACGTATAAAATACTTAAATTAAAGTGAACGAGAAAAATTAAGAGAAAAACTTTATGGGAAAAAGAAATAATGAATATTGTAAATATAAATAAATGTTTAAAAATTATTCTTTTTTTTACAAGAACATTTAGTATATATTTATAATTTATTTTCTTGCTCATTCATTTTATATATGTATTCATCGAACAATTTTTCAAGGATCAAATTCAAGTGTAGATATAATAATAATTATTATGTAGTGTAAACTTGTGATACTTTTAAAATCGCCTAACGTAAACATAGCTGTATAAGCAAGTACCTACGTAAAAGTATATAGAAAGAACTATACATGTACAAAATGCCTACAATTTATAAAAATTTTTTATGTGAGTGTGTTTGTGTGAAAAATTTCAAAAAAAAAGGAGTATGATGATGATGATACATGAGTACATTTTTATAACGAAAATAGCAAATATGAAAATATTAAAAATTTTCTAATAATTTTAATTTAAAAAAAAAAAACGAAAAATTTATGCCGATTCTAGATTCAATCAATGCGCGGTGACTTCAACTTCGACTTCAATTTAATGGAGATGTATTAAACTTGACTTGAAAATGACAGCTAGTTTTCTATTTACTGCTCGAAAGTTGAAGTCCAATTTGAAGTTACTACATTGAATGTAGAAGCGGCATTAAATTATTTTCTTTTTTTTTCTATCAGTTTCCGTTTTGGTTTTGATTCTTTGTGTGTAACTTCTTCAATTTGTCAGCTTCAATATTGAACCACAATCCATTTCATGTACACACAGAAAATTTGATAATCTATTTCTATATAATAACAATGACTGTACAAAAATATGATCTTCAATTATTATCTTAAAAGCAACATAAACGGAAATTCTCAGAATAAAATTCTCAGAAAAACTCAAAGTGTATATAGCTATTTAGATTTGAAAAATGAAATATTTTCAATATCAGAAGAAAAAATTCAAGAAATTCCCAAAAATTCACATCAGTTCAACGTGATATTTCGTACTCATATTAAAAAATAATAATTGTTCAAGTGTATACTTTTTCCCAGTGGAATGCAACATCGTTTCAAACGAAAATAACATTTTTTAAATCAAATGCAACATTGTTCCAATCAAACTCAATGAAATTCAATTGGTATGACATGAAAAGTGTTGATTTTGATTTGAAAAATGTTGTTTTTGATAGGAACAATGTTGCATTCCACCAGAAAAAAATATAGAAACTTTAAATTGAACTTTGTAATAATTATCTGTATAAATATTAGAAGAAAGTCAATTACTTACTTATTTTCATTCAGAGAATTTTTACTTCATATAGGTATAGATAGAATTTTCCATAGAAATTTTTTTTATTGACTTTCGACATTACTTAGTTAGTTTAGGTCCATAAATCTATCAACATAAACCCTAATTATATCATATATTTCTCAAAAACATAATAATCCTTTTCCTTTTTATTTTCTTTTATCCTTAATGTAATGTATACATAATTTTTCATATTTCTTTCATTTTTTATCCAGACAATAATAAAAAAATTCTTATCTATTATTCGTTTAAAAATAAAATTTGAAAAAAAAAAATTTATGTATGTAGGTAGATACATATGTATGTGAGTAGGTACATAAAAAAATGGCAATGGCAAATAACTAATTTTTCATTTTATCATCTTATAACAATAAAATAGAATAACAATACGTTGACATTATTTTACGTATAATTATTCATTCAACCATCGCCCACAAACATTCAAAATATGTATATATGTATATGTATGCCTCGATGCCTCGTTTTGTACTGTGTTTTTGTAGCCTACAAGTAGGTACATTTTATAATCATCATCCTGTATATATGTAAATATATAAGAAGAAGAAGAAGAATGATGATGATGATAAGAAAATAACGAATGATAAAATTTCATAAAATTATAATTTCATTTCATATATTATTTAACATTATTTTCCAAAAATAGAATTTATATTAAAGTTAAAGAAGATAAGGACTATCTACTCACACTCGTATATAACAAGAAAATTTTAAGAAAATATCATACATCTTTTGTAATAAATCAAAAAACAAAAAAATTTTTTTTTTGCGTTTGTGTTTGTTCGTTTTAGGTTCAAAATTTATTCGTAATTCATTAAATAAACTTTACTTTTACTTTACTTTATTTGTTTTTCTTCTTGTTGTTGTTTTATATATTTTGTATTTGTATATGTATTTGTGTTTGTTTGAATATTATATTAAATCAAAAGTAAATTATGACAAAAACCAGATGTCCCAGACAGTATTTTCTATACAAATATGTAGATAATATCGTATAATCTCTATATACTTAAGATAAGAAAGAAAATAATAACACATAATACAATAATGCTAGGGACAGACCAGAGTTTAGAAACTTTCAAAATCTGTTTAAGTAGATAAACTCCTTGGTCTGTCAGCTTGGATAAGTCCGCTAATTAAGAAATGGTTTAACTCGATGAGAGCTTTTTTTTGAACATACAAACAAATGAAAACTAAAGTTAGACCCTAAATAGACGTGACGAAACGAAAGAAATCAAAGAAACCTAAATAGAAACGATTCGAAACGAGTAAAATTGTGTGTGAGTAGAAACGAATGGAAATGTATGTATAAGACGAGTGTATAAGAAGCGATAAATGTACGACCGCTATACGGTCCGCTATCCGTTTCATCTATTTGACATTTAAACTTATCGAAATTGAACGAACGTAAGAATACGTCTATTTTGGACAGTTCCATGTACCACAGTACTATCGTATTTATCGTTTCGTTTCGTCACATCTATTTAGGGTATAGCTTAAACCAGTTTTCGATCTGTCAATATACGAATTCTTAACTAAAAGCTTTTTCTAAACTGATTTAGCTAAATCCAAAAGGATCTTTTGGTCTGTCAGCGCTATAATGGAATACTAATTTATTGTCTATATACAAATTTATTTTATCCTTATTTGTTAATATACTTAAAAATGAAATGTATAAATGATTATTCATTTTTTATTTTATTTTTACTTTTATTTTTTTTTTTTTACATTTTTAAAATGTTATTTTTCATTTCATTTTCACTCTGTTCATATTGTTTTATCTAACCAGCTATATATCGATACACATTTGTATACTATATTTATACCTTTAAATATGTATGTATTGAGAAAATTTTCAATTTAGATTTTCACTATACGTCACAATATTTTCATTATAGTACGTCAACCTCAACTATTGTTTCTTTATATTCTCTTTTTTCTTTTCATTTTTTTCGGAATAAGCCTATTTACGTCATAGGTATATAAACCTTTAATGGTACTTTTGGAAGAAAAGCAATTACAAATTATATCATAAAATTGTATGTGTAAATATTATCAAAGAATATATATCTACTAGTTATCTTACGTTAGTTATATATACTTTGATGTTATACACTACCCTATACACAAGAGAAATTAGTCAGCAAAAAAGTATACATCTCTAGGTAAATACATACATATCCTGTGTAGTATATAATATGTATACGGCGACAAAAATATATAAACACTATACATATACTAATAACATAGATACATCCTACGGTACTTATACGAGCAAAATTTTATGTGTCATAAAGGCAAATTAATAAACTAACACCCCAACACCTAACACTGTAGAATTACATAGAAATATGTATATATGTACATACTAAATACGAGTATTTTTATAGATTTTCGAAAATATTTATAGCACAACATATAATAAATTTGAATAAGGAATTCAGATATGTAATTTTTAGCTTTAAGAAATTTATTGAAATTTTAGATTTTATGTTTTTGCTGGATTAGGATACAAACGACGGCAGAAATTCAATGAATTTTTCAATAAGGATTAAACGATTAATCTTATGTTTTACACAATGTTTTACGTTCTATTCAAAACTATATTCTTTTATTCATTCTTCATACGGTCGTATTTTCCATTTTGCTTGAAATTTAAAGATTGAATATAGAAACCGGGTGAAATTTTACGTTTCAAATTCAGAATGAGACTCATGTTACATTTGTCATCTATAATACTCGTATAGTACATCATTATATTAGCTGCTTTCTATTTAGCAATTCCAAGTACTTGCGAGTACAAAAATGTGTCTAAGATAAATTGTTATAACGAACGACTCAAAAATTATTCGTACCTATGTACTTTGCATCTACTTGAAAAATTTTTCATGAGTAGCTGGGCTGGCAGTAGATGGCTTAGCACAGATATTTACCTTTTTTACTCGCAAATAAACTATTTGAAATTAGTTGCGTTCCTTTTGTCCAAGTAAAGTACTCCCAAGTACTTTTAGTCGTGATCATCTACACCATCTCTTGTATTCGAGTAATTTACTTGACAGTTGCATGGTTAGTTATGTCAAAATTCGCCGTCAGAGGTTTTTGTGTTTTATTCGTTAGAAATTAAAGAAATATGTTTAACTCTATAATATTTTTATTACACGTTTTATTCAATAGGTGGCTTTTTATTGTTTAAGGTTATGAAGAATCTAAAACAAAAACAAAACAAATTTGAAATACATGACAGCTGAAATTTGAGCACGGCCAACTATGTCACTCCAATATATACATTGCCTTAGAAATGTGTATACCTTGAAATTTGAGGTTACATTTTACTTCCAAGTAAAAAAATTGCGTTCCATTTACAATCTACTCCCGAGTACTTGGGAGTACTTTACTTGGTCAAAAGGAACGCAGCAATTGTTAAATCGAAGGCAGCTATTATGTGCATTTAATAAATCATTTTATGCAATAAAATATAATTTTAAAGTAATTCTTCAAATAATAGTAGGTAAAGCACTCCATCAGTTGAAAAGATGAACTCTAAAATCTACTATGTATGTTATCTTGTTAAGAAGGAAATTTTTAAAGTACAGATAAAATTTCTTGTTCAAAATTTAAAACAAAAATTTGATTCATATCTGCGTATACCATATACGAGAATAATAAATATATGAGTAACCAAGTTGAGAAACTATAAACTATGGTATATGAGATCAAAATTAATCATATATGTATGTATGTATTTCATGAATTTGTACTCTACATTAACATATTTATATGTATGTGTGTGCTTGATGTACTGGTACTCCTATTCGTCATATCTCGTATGTGTATATGTACCATGACAACGAAATTCTTTCATTTTAAAATAATTCAATTAAAATTTCATATTAAAGTGTACTCTATATACAAATATACATGCAATGTATTAAGGATCATGTAATTTCCATTGTATCCATGGATACAAACTGAAACCACCTGAAACTGATATACAAATGTACATAACTATATACATACATATTATGTATAGATACATATATATATTCATTTCATCAGAACAGTTATTAACATTTTTATTGGATTTTTTTCTTTTGTATATGCCAACATTTTATGCATATAATCCACACAATGACATGTGTGTATATATGATAGTAGTGTATGTTATGTACAATTTCATCATATCATTAGACATAAAATATCCTGGAAAATTAAAAATGAATATCACATGTATATAATAGGTATGTATGCATGAATTTAAATGTATTTATGTATGGTGCTCTTTTTTATCATTTTCATTTATACATATGCACTATATACATGTACTATATGTATCTGAACAATTGAATTTTTTAAATAAATGCTCGTGTATATGTACCATATATATAGGCATTACTCTCGTATATGTACAACATAATTTAATTTCTTTATTTTTAATAATTGTAAAAATGTAAAAACTATATTAATGAATAATTGAAGAAAAAAAATTGAAATATGTGCATAACGTTCATTGAAAATAAAATAACACATTGATCAAAAAGTCCCGAGATTAATATTACGAAAACAATAAATTTTTTCGAAAAATTTTTCTTTATTCCATTAACTTATAGTCTTCTGGAACAGTGTTCATATTTGGTCTTAAAATAGACTACATTTTCGGTGATCACTTGATCATTGGACTGAAATTTCTTTTAGTGAAGCATCTTTTTAAAGTCTACGAACAGCTAATAAAATCGCTAGGGGATAAAATCTAGAGAATACAATGGGTGTGAACTGTGAAATGTGACATAAGTAATACGAATACGAAGCCCATTTCGTGCAATTTTGCCATCATCGATCCGGTAGTATTGTTTTTGTACCATTTAAAACAATTTTTTTCATGACCAAATATTCGTGAAAATACTACACCAAATGATATTTTTCGGATATCAGCCACCTTATGGAACTATTTCGATTTACGATTATTTTTTTGCAGAAATTGCCTCATTTGGTCAAGCCAGAGCATAGTGTTCATCATGCATTTTGATTGTACGACAGCGTTCGAAATCAGCTTACCACAAACAGGTTTTTTTCTTTCTGATGGAACAAAGTCCGGATAATATTTTTTATGTCATTGCCGAGCTTAAATGGTATTTCATCCCATTAAAAAGCAATATTTCTCCAATACACAAAATTCAGATTTTTCCATTGTTTTATTGAAATTATAAAAATAACGTCACTTAAACCATTGTATTGCTTTACTTGAAATGTTCGAAATGCTATGAAATTTTGAGATGTGACTTGCAGAAAACTTAATGTTGATAAATATAAATAACAACTTTTCTAATAATCGTTATGTTGTTGATACTTAGTTAGTCTCTGGACTTATGTATTTATCCATATGTAATATGTTGTGCGTTGGTTAGATTCAGAAACAAAAAAAATATAAACACTTTTTCCACATACATATGCATGTACTATCATATACATAGGACATCATAGGTATATTAAATATTACGAATTTACTTAAAAAATTAATAAACCGATTCGAAAAATTATTACCCCCAAGGGATATTTGTTTTGTAAAATATTTTTTTCTGGAATTTAATAAATTTTTATTTTATGAATACGTATGGAGAAGATAAATATACGAGTGTATGTTTGTGTCTGTATATACTTACAACTTGTACCTCCTATGTAGTCATATATGAATGGACATACATATGAGTTTACATAAGCAATAACAACAACAGAGTGAAATGTGAAATGTTAAATATTTTCTGGTAAAAAAAAAAATATGTAAATGATGGCATGAAAGATAGAAGCATTTATATAGAAATGAATATATTATATAGAAGTCAATTTATATTACAACAACTAAAAACAATGATCTACAACACCACAGGATGTTATACAAAAATATATGTATTTGTCTTTTTTCACATGTACATATGTATTTTTTATTAGGAAAATAAATGAAAATATTCTCATGTGTGAATGTGCATGTGTGTACGGACTCTATGAGTTCGTTTTCAATTCATTAAATTATTTATTTTATTTCATTTTTAAATACCCGTCAATGTATTGTTTTTCTTTTTCATTTTGTACATATTTCAAAGTTTTTTCAATTATTTACCAACCATGTAATACTAATCTGTTCGTAAGTATAAGTATACATACATACAGATCTATAAATGGATATATATCATGTGAATAAATTTAATGAAAATTTAATTATTCAAATGGACTTCAAAACTCAGTTATTGCTATGTACAATCATTAGTGAAAATTACATATTTATGTAATTCAAATGACATAAACAGTTACAATTTAAAAAAAAAGAGAGTAAGAGTTTTGCATATTTCTCGGAAAGTAAGTATTCTCTGTATTTAAAAAATCTATCCTGAAGCTACAGCCTATTGCCCTTATACGCCTTATACCAACTGAGCAGTCGAAGGCAATTGCATATATAGGAACAGAATTTTAATATTGCAAATTTTTCCATAAAAATTCTTAAAATTTATGGCGTAAAATAGAAGATTCAGATGCATATAGAGCCTGTTATCTGCCTAATTACTGTTCTGGCATTAAATCGAATACTACCATACTACACTCCTATCCCCATCCCCAGTTCTAGTTCTGATTGAATAACGTGACGATCGGTTGTACTTATTGAATTAGAGAATAAAATACATTTTGAAATTTATGTGTGAACTGAATATTGAACTAACTCTACTATACTATTTTCAGAAATTGAAGTCAGTACAGGCAAGATAGGCATGCTTTTCTATATTCTTTCTCATTGCGTTTGTATAAATCTGTCTCGTGTGTGGGGTGATCAGATCTCAATTTCAATCAATACAGAGATATATTATTCAGAATTTCCTACAAAATATTATATGTGAAGTTATCAGAAACTCATCGGGTAACTTTTCCCATAAGCACAATACTGACTTCGATTTCTGAAAATAGTATAGACAACTGAACTGACTATTGACTAGTGACAATATGAGTAGAGTATAGTGACAGTGACAGTCAGTAATGAAAGTGAGTAGTGTAGATATAGCAAGGTTTGTTTGCATTAGTTTGCAACGTTTAAACTGAAGGCCCATTGTAAAAGAAAAACTTTTCACACTTTTCACATCTTACAAACTTTTTATTCGTTGCCGCATATAATTGCTTTTGTATGGTGGCCCAATGTACGCTTTCAAACCTTTACATAGGAATTTCAGAAACTTATTTCTTCTTCTTAATTTCATTTTTTGCCGCCTGAAAAGTTGAAAGTTAACCAAATTCTATCCGTTGTCGACTTCATACGCTTCATATTTTAATGTTGTTCAGCTTTCATGCTTTTCATACCGCAACAGATAAAAAGCGTAAAAACTGTGATAGTTGGAGGCGTTATTTACATATATTGATAGATAGATAAATACATATATAAGTAGATCAAATTATCTTAAAGATTTATGTGATCGAATTTTCCAATATAATCAGTGAATATACGGATAATAGACGGGATGGAATATAATTTATAATTTCTCATGCTCATTTCTTCTAAACGCTAGCTAATTTGAATAATAATCAACCTTTTAAATTTTAAAAATTGTTCAACACATTATTTACTTCTAAGCGCAATGATTTCATAAATAATTTAACATTTCAAAAAAAAAATTAAATATACACCAGCAGAAAAAAATATACATAGAACAAGGAAGTAAAAAAACAAAATGAATAAACAAGATTTTTATATTTCTTTTTTACAAGAGTATGACACAGAGCACAGAGCATTTACAATTAGGGGACACACACACACCTATACAAATCCTCGCTAAATGAACAGAAAATACACAACACACATATAAATAATAATGAACTATGCATATGTACAATTTATGTGACAGTATAAGTGAATTATCCATTTATGCATGTTTATAAAAGTACGTTTATAACTACAAGAACAATTCTAACTATAATTAAAAAATAATAAGAATAAAAATAAATTATAGGAAAAAATCAAAACTAAAAAAAAAAAAAAAAAAAAAAGACTTTTTGAAAGAAAAAAATTTGTATTATGTACGTATGTATGTAAAGCAAAACAAAAAAATAGTTATAATTAGAACAGAAAGCATTAAAATATCGTATTTAAGAAAGCGAAAAAAAAAAAAAAACAAAAAACAAAACAAAAGCAAAATAATAAATGTCCTTAACATGACCTAAACATTGAAATTGGATTTATTTTTTTTTTTGAAGGTTTGATTGTTGTTTTTCCTTTTATTTTTTTGCAGTAATATTTTATTACTTGATAATGACAGCAGTGAAAAAATCTATATAATTTTCTATTTATATACATTATGTTGTGTATAAAAAAGTTGAAAGGACATAAAGTAGTAATATAAGTAATATTATGTAATATGTATATATGAATATACAGTGACGAACAAAATATTTACAACAAAACAAAATTAACTATATGTTAGTTAAAGTTATGTCCTAGGTGGATTAAGACACATTAAGCGTATGCATGAGGGAGATATAGCTGTATGATTAAGTGGAATCACGATCTTGATGAAGTTAAAAGAAGTGGGATACCTTATTATGGTAAAAACATAACAAACAGGTCGCAGTTTCGGTTTAGGTGACTAATCAGCTGACTAACATAACAAAACTTTACAAACGAATGTGATAGCGCACATTTCGCGCAGCTGACTATAGACAGCTTACTTAACTTTTTTTTTCAGAACGTTGTGTGTTGTTAACCATGATAGTTAGATAAATAGTTAGCTAATTGGTCACCTAAACCGAAATCGCGAGGGCGAGCTGCTTGTTATGTTTTTACCCTTAGTTCAAGATACATATATATAAAGATACGATCGGCAAAAATATAAAAATCTTACAAATGTACGTAAGAATGATGGCAAAGAGGAATGTAGACAGTTACTATGACAGACACACAGTGAGCTTTAATGACAGTGAAAAAGAAGAATAAGAATAATAATAAGAAGAAGATGAAACATTTATTTCAATTAATAAAAATTCGACTACAGTGTCAACTCTGTAATGGCTTAAGATAGATCATTCATAAACTGAAAATTGATATAAACGTTGATATTGCGAAATCTCTACTTATAAATTTATTATCCATCTTATGATTTTTCGTTAAGTTAAATGATCGAAATTTCATACAATTACAGAAAAGTTTAATGATATTTTTTTAATTTTTCAAAGTTTTTTGTTTTTTTTTTTAATATTCTATACAACAATTTTTTTCATCAGTTTCATTTAGTTTTGCATATGTTTTGTTCATCACTGTAACATAGGATTATTATAAGCACAAGCATAATAAGCACACGCAATAATATAATATTTTTCAGAGTGTATTGGGGAGGATAAAAATAAATGAAAATTAAATGTGGAAAAAAATGTAATCAAATACCTACTGTGTAAATTTATATATATATAGATACAGTTCATTTGTTGTTTTCTTTTTTTGTTTTTTTTTTTTGGTTTTTGCTAATTCATTATAACCAACACTCATTAACAGAAAACACACAAACTCATATAAATTTGAAAAAAAAAAATGATACACAGGTGTGAAAAAATTATGAGACAAGCATAAATTTTCAAGAATATAAGTACATAGAAAACGTAATCATACTGATATAAATATTATGATCTTTAATTTTATCGTTTTATCAAGTTTTATCTACCACATACAAAAAGATAAAATATAATAATTTGTCTCATACCGATTGACAGACCAAGGAAACGCTGGCAAGATGACATTATCGTAGATGTTCATTCCTTAAAGATAGAAAACTGGATTCAGAAAGCAGTTGACAAAGTAATTTAATATTATGTAAGTTATTTACAAAGTAAATTTCATCAATTTTTTCATATAATGTAAATTTTAATAATTTTTTGTATACCATGTCCAAATGATTTATGCACAGTAGTTTTGATATACATATATATACCTAATTTTCTTTTTAAATTTATCTTGAACAATGATGAAACATTTTCAATGCAACGCTAAGTGAAATTGGAATTTATCTGTCTTTCGTTCCTTATTTTCTTACACGACATTAGATGTCTGCGTCACTTTCTAATTGAAATTGAAATTGCTAAAGTAAAGTGAAATTAGGTTCTATTTCTAATTTCAATTTCACTTAACAAAAGCTATTAATTTAATTACAAAATTGTTGTTAGAAAATTGACCAAAAGATGGAGACTTCCAAAAAATGCAAGACTTCCTTAATAAATACCTTTAAATTTCTACTTAAAAATGAAGAAATTCAGTTGATAATTTGAAAATTTTAATGTCAAATTTTCGAATTTCAAAATCAACTTAGCTTTGTATTTTGAACAGTATGCTTTTTCATGAAATTTCACTTTCACTTAGCGTTACGTTGAGAATGTTCCTTTATGCTTATCCGATAATTTTTCACGCCTGTGTACATATTATATAATTATGATTAGGTAGTATTGGTAGTATATATACAATTGAATTCTACGACAGATTTTTACACTCTAACTGCTTATATGTATGTAAATAATAATAATATGATGATTTGGCAATTACATTCTTAAGTATACAGAACTAAGTATAGAATAGAATTTTGATTTTTCGCTGTTATTACCATTAAGAAATCAAGTAAAGTAAAAAAAATATTTTCTTCGATAATAATGTACATTATATATGGATAGAAATTTGCGTGGATAGAAATTCACTCACTTAAGTTTAAGTTTCATAATTGTACAATCATTATGTTATAAATCATGTGTAATTATTATTTTTCGATATAAAAGTAATACACCACGTAATACGGTAATGTAATACGTAATACACTATACTATATCTACATTATATACATATTATATAGGTACCACACCTGTAAATGAAAAATGAAAATGGAAAACCATAATACATTATACGAACGAGTAATGTAATAATGGAATGGCAGTGAAATTTTATGTATTTTTTCGTTAAACAAATTTTTCTTTTCTTTTAAAACGTTATTCTTTGGTACTGGCAGTTTTATTTTATTGGAGTGATTTTTTTTTTTTAATTTTTAGACTATTATACATATGTAGTATTAATATTATATTTGTGTAGGTAACGTGAATGTGTTACATGTAACTACACTACTACACACATATTACATTTATTATTATTATTATTATTATTATTATCGTTATTATAACTTTCTTTAAGTCACGCTCTTTAGCAACATATATTTACGTACCTATATAGAATAATACAATATAATTTATATAAAAATATAAAAGTAAATGAATTCTGACAGGTGGTAGTGAAAATAAATGAAAAAAATAAAGATCTATTTCTATAAGTTACGCACTAAGTTTATAAACATGATTGTGTCATAATGCTTTCAAATCATTATGAACATTAATCAACAAAGCAATATTTCATTTTATAATTTTGGCCAGCTCTCTCTATATACATATACGAGGGTAATTCAAAAAATTCCAGGAATACCTGTGTCATTAAGTAACTAGCAGGCCAACAGTCAAGAAGTTTGGTTATATTTTGAGTGTTTTGAAAGCGTAACTGCTGCTGTGTATAAAAAAAGTAATTCATTTGTTTTTATTTAAAAGGATGTACCTGAAAATTAGATAGATATTATTAAAACATATAGTGTAAAGCGTTGCGCAAAGAACACATTGAAAGATGTACCGAAATTTCACTGAGTTTTTGAACAAATACGATTCAAATCCTGAAGACTTTTCGCACCGCACCGTATATAGTGACTGATGATGAAACTTGGTGGTTTATACGTATAGAAAAATAAATCCATAAAAATCAACAACTAGTACTAGTGTATATTATTTCATTTTTCCAGGAATATTTTGAATTACCCTCGTATGTTATATACTGACTCTTTTACTTCAAAAAATTATTAATGAAAAATCAAAAAAAAATTTGTTTCTTTTCTGAAGATTATTGACACAAAAATTATGTCATTAATGAAATTGGATATGGGCCAAAACAATTTTCAAAACTATTATGTTTATATGCAATGAATGTAGGTACTTTACTTTTCGATTAATATGAGTTGATTTGATCGATACAATTTTCAATTAATTTAAATGATTTGTTAACCTTAACCTTTATTGCTTTAATAATCTACAATGAGAAATATGTATGTATGTGTGTACATTTGAAAAATGATTAATTACATAAAAAAAAATGACATCGATAATAAAAAGTTCAATTCACTAAGAAAATGTATGCTACCATTACCATTACCATCCTACTTAGACATTCTATCAAATCATTTATTATGAGTTACGTATACATATGTATATGTTTAGTTAAATTTTGTATGGATATTTATTATTTAGATTTTAGATTGTATTATTGGTATTATTCATTTCTGTATATACTATATTCTCTGTATTATAGAGGCTGAAGTGTTAGAAAAAAGTTCAAATTAATTTCTGGGGTAGAATGTATTTTATTAGAATACATACTACCAATATTTCACAAACAGATGCTTTTATTTTCTGTATTGCTACTATTACTATTAACATTAACTAATTTGCTAATAGAATAGAAAATTCAAAGTAATAAAACGAGTAAAACTATAACCTAAATAGACGTGACGGGACGAAAGAAATTAAAGGAACGTAAATACTCGTTTCATAAGTTTGACAGTTTGCCCTAAATAGAAACGATTCGAAACGAGTAAAATTGTGTATGAGCATTGAGTAGGGTAGAAACAAGTATAAATGTGTATGAAACGAGTAGAAACGTTAAAATGTACAAAGTACGACCGCAACGCACTATCCGTTTCGTCTCGTTTCGTCTATTTGACATTTAAACTTATCGAAATTGAACGAACGTAAGAACACGTCCATTTAGGCTAGTTCTACGTAACACAATACTATCGTATGTATCGTTTCGTTTCGTTTCGTCTCGTCAAGTTGTCACGTCTATTTAGGTTATAGCTTAAGAATTACGTATCATTGTTATCACGCACGATAGTGATACTCTGATTATTCAGTTTAATTACTTTGAATAAACAATATTTTGTAAATTAACTACGTTTAAACACACATGCTAAATCTACAAAAATGTAAAATTTATTTCAATTACATACTCGTTAATAATACGCTAATTTTTTTTCACAAATTTCTGTTAATACGCTGTCTGTATGGATCATAATAAAAAAATTTGTTCCATTATTAAATTCATGACGTCATATTTTTTTCACATAGCATAGTACATAGACATAGTACATAATAAATACTAAATACGTAACTCGTAATCATTCGTAATGTTGAATTTATTTTTTTTTATATCTGAGTAAAAACAATCTTTAGCTATAATGTTGGCAAGAGCTGCGGTGTCCGAGTGGTTAAGGAGATGGACTTGAAATCCATTGGGTTCTACCCGCACAGGTTCGAATCCTGTCCGCAGCGAATAAAATAAATTTTTTTTTTTTCAACTTTTTAATTATTTTAATAATTTTTTCTTTCATTCTCAAACGAATTTCGTTTCAATTTTATTAAAATAATCAAAATATAAAAATATTTTTAATTAGATATCTACTCATAAAATATGAACGACTTGAAAAATTGTTTCATTTCCATATTTTCATATTTTGTTGGTTTTGAATTTCGAAATATGATTAATATGGTAAACGGTAACACTCGAAAATATTAAAAAGATGTGATTAGATTTTATATTTTTCACTTGAAGCATGGAGAATAATAAATTAATTATCTTTAAAATTCTGAAATATGAAAATAAAAGAAAAATAAATGAAGTAATGAAAATGATAAAGAAATAATGAATTAAATTAAATTAAATAAAATAATAAATAAATGAGAAATGAAATAATAAATATTCATAACTACAAATGCTACAATATATCAAATATATTATGACAAAACTACGATTACTACGACAGCAATAATTATTATATACTTGAAAAAATCAAATAAAAAGTAAATCTAAATAAATAAAATTTTAATAGCTGAATTAAAAATTAAATCATGCTGAAATGCTGAATAACAACATAATTTTTAATATTTTTTACATTAAAATAATAAACGCCAAATATTATGCAATTTTAATTAATAATTAATTTTGGAAAATCAAAAAATATGTTTTTCTCAAATTTTATTTAATACCGGAAATTTTGATTAACATTAATTACTGTCTTACTGTGTTGGCATTATTGACTACCTCTACGCAGACAATTTTATCAAATTTTCTACATTTTAAAATTGTCTAGAGCGAATTATTTATAACTCGGAAGAAGCTCTATTTCGAACGTAAAATACAAGCTAATTTGTCTCATCTTCTAAATCGATTTCGACTCGAATTCTAATAGAAAATTCATTTCGATTTCAATCTTACACGAAAACGAGCTCTATCGAATTGAGTTGTAAAAAATCAATTCTGAAATAATATTCTTAAATTACTTTAAATATTTTATAGTGCTCACGCATTAATAGAAATAATTATTTATCAATTAAGCAATTTTCACATCTGCTTGTTTCTACAATTAATTTAATTTAAAGAAAATAAAGCCAACAAAATAATTAAATTATGCCATTTTCGGTAATTAGGGTTTTGTTAAGATCTGAAAAGTTAGTTTATTTGATTAAAAAGATCTAAATGAAAAGTCAGTTTTGAATGTCAGAAATGGATTGGCAGTAAATTTAGTAAAGTAGATCTGTAATGTATGATAGCTCGAAAAGTTGGATAATCTAGGTATAAGCACTGACACAGCGATTATTGATCTGACTTTTTTTTATATTGCATTATGATGTGTATTGCATTATGTTAAAACGGTCAGAAAATATTTTAATTACCGAAAACGACCTTATTGCTGATTTCAAATCAATTTAAGAATGTTTATTCATGCAACAACTTACTGATACTTTCTAGATTTACTCAAATAAAGCTCTAAATACTCAAAATTACTTGAAATTGCCAAATCGAAAACACCTATACTTACTACAAATTATAATTAAAAACTGAAAAATAAAAACGAAAAATAAAAATAAAGAACAAAAAAAAATTAAATTAAATAGTGAATAAAACACATCTAAAGAATTTTTTTCTTTTTTTTTTCAAATCAATTTCTTTACTTTTTTTTATTATTTCATTTATTTTATTTTTTTGTTTCTTTTTTTTTCAATATTTATCTATTTATTATACATATATGTATATAATATAATTTATAATATAAAAAATTATTAATTTGTTCTACTACAACCAGAGTTTTTGTTATTATTTTTATTAAATAAAAATTTTTTATTTTTCTGTTTTGATTATATTTTATTTTTTTTTGTTATAATTTTTTTTTTTATTTTTTCAATGTTTTTGTCTGTCCTAAAATATTAAATAAAATAGTACAAAAGAAATTTATTTATAATTACATATTAATATAATTGTGTTTTTTTTTTTTAATTTATTTAATTATTACATAATATGTTTATCATTTTTGTTATTTTTTTTTTTTTGTAATTTTAAATTTACATATATATTGCTATATTTTTTTATTATTACATTATTACATTACATCATTTTAATAATAAATTTAAAAAATAATACATAATATAATTAGTTTTTTTTTTTTGTTTTTTTTTATTTTTCTTCAATTAATTGTCCACACACATATTCTAAATCTGTAAAACAATAATACACGCAATCGCAATTAAAATAAAACACAAACAGTTTAACTGTCATTCCTTGGGATTTGTGTTATCATTTTTCTCTCTTCCTCTCTCTCTCTCTCTCTCTCTCTCCACTTCATCATTCCTAGACTATATATGTGTATGTAAATTATAATGTAACTCAAAAGTTAAATTATTGTTATCATCGGAATTATTTTACTTTTCTATATATGTATGTAAGAATTTGTCTTTTTAATTTATGTTTGTTTGTTGTATGTATTTTTAAAACGAGTTATATACCAGATATAGCTATCGTTCTAATTTTTTTGTTGATTTTATGTAATTTCTAATATTACGTGTGAATGTCACAAAATTTAGAATATCTTCGAAAAATTTCTAATATAATCATACAAGTCAATATACATAATTTAAAAAATAATTTGTTTAAGGGTTTTTTTTTCTTATTATTTTCTTGGTTATTAGACTTTATTATATTTAAAACAAAAAAAAATGACGATAGTTAAGTAGTACAGTAACAAAAAGTGCGTTTTGGCAATTTATAGATTTTTTTACTTTTTTTTTACTTTGTTTTACTTACAATAATTTGAAGTTTTATTTATTTTTTTTTTTTTAATTTTTATTTAGGTTCCAACTATCATAAATAATATAGAATGACTGATTTGGGTTTTTTTTTTTTTTTGAATTTTTCTATCATTATATGTATATGCATTTTCAGTAATGTCTTGATTTATATGTAGTAGATTTTTCTTTTTGTATCACTTGAGTTAATTCATAAGAATATTATTTGAAAGATGATTTTCATACTTTAAATAGTTTTCCTTTCAATTTTTGTGTATAAGCACGTATATGATTAACTTACATAATTATTTGAAATAATATTAGTCTTGAATTTATTTTGAAAATTATTTATCAAAATTTTATTTTCAAATTTTTTTTTTGATTTTATTTTGCTTTAAGCAAATTTTTTTTATTTTCTTCAATTCACTAGATTCATGAGCAAGGACGAAATTGATAGTCAAATTAATTTAAAAAACAAATAATAATAATTAACAGACAAATAAACAAATTAAATATTATTGCAAAATATTTTCTTCAATTTTACACACATTTTCGGTCAGTTTGTTAATAATAATAATAATGTATGTAACTATCGAAATATGAGTCTCTTCAGCGTCGCTTCTATAAAATAATCATAAAATTTAAAAACAAATATAAAATATATGTATTTAATATGTATATAAAATTTTTTTAAGCATTTAACAAAATAGTAAATAATTTTATCGAAAAAAGAAAAAAAAAAAAAAAAAACAATAATAAAATAAAATCTTTAATAATAATTTAACGATGCCAAAACCGAACGAACCGAACGAAAATTTATCTAACGATACCTTTTTTTTTATATTTTTCAAATAAGTTTCGGATCTTTTGATAACATTTTTTTTTATAATTCTTAATTGAGAGAGAATAGCACAAAAATAAAAATTAAAAAGAAAGCACTCCGTTACGTTTTAGTTTCGTTATTTTTTGTTTGTTTAGTATTTATATGATATTTTAAATGAAATCTACAAAAATATATACATACAATACAATACATCTGTCGACATCTATATATAGCATCCTTTATATTAAAAAAATAATAATAATAATAAGGAAATATCAAATCAAGAAAACACATTTTATGCATTTCTCTGTACATCAACAACAATAATAAAATGGAACAACTTCACTACATTCAGAACCTCTCTCTTCCTTCACATTTTATATTTATGACAAAAACAAAATTATATTTTATACTAAAAAAAAAATAATAAAATAAAAAAAAAATAAAAAATAAAATAAAAACCCAAATAAAGTCTATTCTATAACACTATCGATTATATCTCAACTATCTAAAATATGTTCAGATTTTTCTAATTCGTCTAATGTATCTTCTGAACCGGAGGCAGTTAAATCAGATAATTCATCTAATAAACGTTGTCTTTTACGTACATTCCAATGTAAGCATTCAGCTAATGAATCAAACCAATCAGATATTTGATCTTGAGCACATATACTTGGCACCGGATATATTGACATTGTCACTTTTAAACAATCACCATGAAATAATTCTTGTCGATTACGTCCATCAAATGATACCCATGCTGTATTACGACTATCTGGTGATATTGAAATCTAATTATCAATAAATAATTCAATAAAATAAAAAGAAAAATTAATATCTTTAATAATAATTGCGTTTCAAAAACAAAAAAAAAAAAAAACAAACAAACAAAAAAAAATTTAATTGGTTAACCAACTTTTAATTCAACACCAGCTGGTACAACAATTGGTCGAAAACTTAATGAATGCGGGCATATTGGAGTAACCATTATCGCTGGAACGGATGGATGAATCATTGATGCACCAGCAGCAACTGCATATGCTGTACTACCAGTTGGAGTTGATACAATTAAACCGTCACCTTGTACTGACGTAATTAATTTATCGTCCAAATATAAATCTATATTACTTAAATATGGTGAAGGTCCTCTATCGATGACGACCTCATTAAGTACCTTTTTTTTTTGTTTTTTTTTTTTAGAAAATTCAACATTTAAAATAATATTTTTTAAAAAATTCACAAAAATTCTTTACCAAAATATTAACAGCTGGCTTCTTAATACTAGGACCAATGCCGCTAGTACATGTTTTTGTATTATTGTCTGCACCAGAAACTGATATACTTGCACGATCACTTTTCCTATGTAAAATACAACGTAAACGACTACGTAATGTTAATGCAGCATGACCCTCTAACACATTTGTAACTTGCTCACGAAAATTATCAAATTGAAATGGTGTCAAAAATCCCAATGAACCCAAATGAAATGCCATCACAGGCGGTACAGATTGTTGAAATAGCAATGAAGCGTATAATAGTGTACCGTCACCACCTAAACATACAATAAAATCGATTCGATCTGTTAAATCGTCACGACCATCTCTACAATCAATCAATAAATGGATTCAAACAAAAAGAAAAAAAAAAAAAACAAAAATATGAATTATTAAATTCACAAGTAATATTAATTAAAATATATCGTTTTATCACAAAATTATATTTTCTTACGTACTTGAATGTTACCAATTTCTCTTTTATACTTTGAAATTTTTGATCTTGTTGCAATAAAGGATCTTCTAGGCAAGCCGATTCAACCCATACCACCATATGTTTCTCCTAAAATTGATAAAAATGAAATTCGATTAAAACTCTAAAACAATATAACAACTATTATACATGTTTTTATTGGATCGCTTTTGAATTACCTGTACCAGCCATACAACCAATTCAACGAAAGGAGGCAAAACTGTCGAATCACGAACTTTTTTTATAACCAAAACTGTTAACGGTGGTTTGTACCATGTTAAACGTTGACTGGCAGGATCCTGTATTTGCCTACAAAATATAAATATAAAATCCATATCAATAAAAGAATAATAAAAATAAAATTTTCAATAAAAAATAATAAAGCATCTACTATAACTTCCATAAGCCTTCACACAGTTAAATGTTTACGATTTTTTCTTTTATTGATTTGCATTTGACAGTAAATGACTGTGACTTGGTAACTGGTAACTGGTACTATCACATTTTCACTAACCATCGGACTAAAAAAACGTTTCGATAGTGCAATTTATTAACAAAATAAAAATATTGCAAAACTAATCACATTTTTAACACAACATAACAGCAGTGATAATGCCAAAGAAAATCAACTACAGTATTCATACGAAAAACATAGCAAGCAAAAGCAAACATATTCAACGAATAAAATGTGCTATGCTAGTAAGTTCAAAATTGAATATCGAGTGAGTCATGTCATGACCATGAGTGTATAATGTAAAACACATTTCTGTATTCTGTATAAGAGCTGTCTTTGGCGTGAATTGTTCAACTGCTGTGGTGTCCGAGTGGTTAAGGAGATGGACTTGAAATCCATTGGGTTCTACCCGCACAGGTTCGAATCCTGTCCGCAGCGAATAATTCAAATTTTTTTTTTTTAATTTTTTTTTATTTTTTATTTTTTTTTTTTATTATTTTTCAAATTCTAAATTATAATTTATTTATAATTTTTATTTAAATATTACTGGAATAATGAGTATAAATTTTATAATAATGTATTTTGTTATTTTCAATATGTCACACATCACTTCACATAGGTACATATGTATGTATGTACATAAATCTAAATGTACGGCGGCATACACATTTTTAAGGCAATGTAATCATTGGAATGGCAGTTGGAATTGTGACGTAAATCAGGTCGTTATGTGATAAACAAATGTGCGTTGTTATTGTGTTGTATGTATAAATTGTTTCTTGTTGTTGTTTTATTAATATTCCGACGACCTGTGTGACGTCAGACATTAAACGTCAGACGTCTTTACATTGCCTTAGAGCGTAGTCACGATAAGCCCGTTCCGTTCCGTAAAAAGAAAAAAGTTGGATATTTGACATTTCCATGTTATTTATATGGATGGATTGACGGAAAAGCTGTTATGATTGACGGAACGGAACGGTGCGAAACGTTGAAGTTGAACAAATTTCAACTTTTTACGGATAACATAACCTGTTTCCATATAAATTTTCAATATTAGCTTTCAACTTTACTATATATACCGTTCCGTCTTATTATAACAGGTATGTTTTGAAACGTGTCGGAACGGGCTTATCGTGACTACGCCTTTAGAAATGTGTATGCCGTCTCTAAATGTACATTTATTATGACATCATCATTTTCATTATGTATTTGCTGTCACTGTCATGCAGTATACATTTTCGATTTTTATATGATATTCATTGTAAATTGAAGTTTACAATAAAATCGAAATTTTTATGTAATTTTTTTTCGTTCATTCTTTATTAGATAAGTAATTGAAACGAAACTATGGAATTTATCTACTTTTCTACATTGCTAGCTAATATTCTACACAACAGCTACAATATCTACATACATATCAATGTATTTACTAATTTACTAAAAAAATTTTTCTATACATTTTGTCAGTTTTTTATCAATACTTACATTACCATAGCTGAATTTTTCATTATTCGTCCACATGGTCCAAAATGTTGATATGGCGATGGAGCGTTTAAGCTTCTTGTACGCCTATAAAATAAAATAAAATAATAATAAAATAAAGAATTAATAAATAAAAATATAAATATTAATAAATCATAATTCTTAGAAGAAAATAAATGATAAATTTGAATAATAATTTCATTTTATCAAAAAAACGTATGTAAAGCTATCGTATAAAATTATTTTAAGTTCTTATAGGGGGATTTTTATTCATCAAAGAATCATTTATATGAATCATCTATCTAGAATAAAAATGAATATGATTATAATAAAACAAAAGAAACATCTGGTAGTTTTTTTTTAATAAAATATTGAATTAATAACAACTATTTTTATTTATTGTTTTCGATTCAAACGAATTATGTACATAATTTTTTATAATATGACGTGGTATAAGAATATTCCAGGGAAATTAAGGTCAATTTTTTAACTCGTGGAAATAAATACATATATGATCAGAAAACATACAATATATATGTAAATAAATTTACACTCATATACATACGTATATAGCAATTTTTATTTATAATAAAATTATTTGAACAAATGGATATATTTTGCATCATGTACAAAATTCAATTTATGTTGGTAACATTTTAGCACATTTCTCAGAAACAATAAACAACTAACACAAAAAACAAAATGAACTAAACAAAATAACAATCAAAAATTGTATAAATGGTATATATGGTATTCAAAATTTAAAAAAGATTTTTAATTTTATAAAGGAAGAACAAATTTAAAAAGATAAACATTTCTTTTTTTTCAAAATTTCATCTTCATCATTACCCTACAAAATTAGTCTATGCTTCTTTATTTCAAATTTAAAGAAAATTGTTTGGAAATCAACCGAGATATTTTGTAACCGAAGTTAGTGATTTTCATTACTTTCAGTATACCTTTCCATCTTAAAGTTTAGTTCTCAAAATAATCAAAACACTCTAAGGCCGCGCTCAGACTAAGAGCGTAGCGTAGCGTATTTTTCCGAGCGGAAAAGTCAAATTAATTGTTTCTTATCATATTGCGCATACTGCAAGCGTAGCGTAGATGAACGCAGCTGAGCGTAAATTGAACCATACGCTATTATTGAATCTTTACGCTCGTAGAATGGGCAGACAGTCGCAATTATTCTGTTGTAAAATAAAAACAAAATATACATGTGTAAAAAATACTCAATATCTACTCAAATATTATTTAACTTATTTTTAATCTAAGTGCACATTGTAAAAATTATTGAAACACTTTGCCAATTGACATACAAATGAGTAAACTTAAATATACGTAGTAGAAATTTACGCTACGCTTTTAGTGTGGCTAATAAGCTTGGTTACGCTAAGTAAGTGATTAACTGAGTTACACTCAGCTACGGTCAGTTACGCTACGCTCTTAGTCTGCGCGCGGCCTAAGTAAAGAGGTACACATCATACTATTCACAACATAACCAGCCTTATTCTGGTTGGCGAGTCACCCAAGACTCAACCCAAGTGAATTATGTCACTTCTTTGTCATGTCACTTCGTTATTCGTATTACATATTATGATTGGCGAACTGCGTGGTGATGTGATAATTTATTCGAGTACCGAATATCGATTTGTCTTTATATTTTATAGTGAATTAGAAACTTAAAAATTCTAATTATTGTAATACTGTAGGTACAAGTGCAATAATATGCATAAATATCCAATTTATTTATTATCTAAATTCATTTCAAACCTTAATATTTTCGTATTATTTGTTGTATTATTAGTTTCATTATTAAATTCATCAAAGTTTTCATTGTAATTATTGATGTTGTTGTCATTGTTGTTATCTTGATTATAATTTTCATCATCATTAAACAAAAAACATATAGTACTTAATGAATTTTCATCATTTTTATTATTTGTATCATCATTATTATCGAACATTTTTATTAAATTAATAATACATAAAAAATATTAAAACTTTTTAAATTAATAAATTAAATAAAATAAAAAATTTTTTATGTACTATAGTAGTTATGTTATTAAATACAATTATTCACAATTTTTAAATTAAATAGATTATATACTCTGTATTATAAAATTTTTAACAACAATAATTATTTTCAATCACATGAGCGAACAATAATTCATAACTAAGTAATAAAAAAAAAAATATGGAGGACTAGATATTTATATGAGTATTCTTTACATTTTACAATTTGTTTTGAACATGAAGCGATATTATAAAATTTTAATACAGAATACACTCTACAGTAAAAAATCATTGCCAAGAAGAGAATAAAATCTAAAAGTTTTGTTTTTAATGATTTTATTTAATTATTGTAGTATGTATTGTACATTACGTAAATATACTACAGATATACAGATGATTATATACATTATATCTTAATTATATATTTTTTTTTCATAATTTTAGCTGCTCCTATGCTATATCTACATACTACGTAACCAGTGTCTATGTTCGTTCATTGATGATGATGAAGATATGAAGATGATGATGAATATATGATGAAAGCTTATTATAATAAATTTACTCATTTTTCTCCATTTGATTTGATGATTGAGTTGACGGAAGAGACATCAGAGACTCTTCCTTCCTTATTTTATTATCATATAACTACATTGAAATATTTAATTTATGAAGATTTTTTATTATTTTTTAATTTATCTATCATATACTATTCTCAGATATATCAATCACATATCTATCTATCAATCTATCTACATAAATGTATACACGATTACATTCTCGCAAATAAGCAAAATACAAATTCAAATTTTTAGAATTGCTTATTATTTAACCTTTGAAACAATATTCATTATTAATGCTAATTTCTGTTTCAATTTACACAGTTAAATTAAAAGTGTCATTTATTATCAAATACCTATTATTAATGTACATACATATTTGTTTAATAAATTTTACTCAAAGAATTTTTTTAATTTTTTCTACTTTATTTCTATATTATGTAAAAAAATCCGTATATAAACGTATGTAATGTACTTTGTAGAATTTTTAAAATTTAATGCGACAAGTAAAAAAAGTATCAAAATATCTATACTTCATCATAAGTTCCTATAAAAATAAGAACTAAGCCTCAGAGTTATACATATCATAATGTCAAAAACTATAAAAAAAAACCTAGTAGAAATTAAATTTAAAATTAATTATATAGTAAGCGTATTTGAATATATGCGGTTTACCAATAAGAAGATCAGAACTTTCAACGGCCACAACGACAACAATGATCAAAAATGTCAAATCTCAGAAATATCGATTGTTGTGCTCAATATTGTTTGTGTGACCTGACAAGTGATCATGGAAAGGTCGGTCAAGGTATACAATTCAAGAAACGTATAGATTTTTCGAATTAATTATCAAAATGCATTTTCAGTACGGTTTCGCAATAAACTTCGTTCATTACGAGAAATTTATGAAGAATTTGGAGAAATAATTCGCATTATGATATTAATTTGAAGATTTATAAAGTACATATACGTATAACGTACAACTGACTCAAAAATTCAAATCGACTCTGATCGTCGTTTGTATCGAACTTTCGATAATTGGGCTTTTGGAGCAGTTGGAAGTCGATCCAGATTTTTGGGAAAAAAATCATCTTATCGAATGAAGGTCATTCCATTTGGTCTTTCAGCCAAATAAAGCCGAAGAAAACATTTGAAAGATATTATTTTCAGAATGTAATTTAATCGGTTTTCTTTCAACAAAATACATAATAAACAAACCATATGTGAATATCACTCTAATAGCTTGTAGTTATCATTGTGTTTCATTTTTAAAATTCTGCCTTGCTTATTTACAAACCCTATGCAATGTAATACGTGGTAGTACGTATATGTATGTACATATTAGAGGTGAATTGGATAGCAGCTGTATAGCTAGCTATTAGTGGTGTACTACATTTATGATACCCATTAAAATAAAAATTTGTTCATTTCAAAAAGTATTTGTTAACTAAAAAAAAAATTTAAGAAAAACCATATCATATATGTAATATACGTACGTATGTGTATACAAACGAAGAACAACTCTTTTTAACCTTGTAACTCATATAATATTATTGTACATATTTATGTTCACATATGTATGTCTATGTATGTATAATATATTTACGGAGCGATATATTATGCATACATTATATATACGTCATAACATGTATATAGAGTCTTATAATACACTTATCGATTTGCTTAGGTCAAGATCATTTTTATAAATACATAATTATATTACTTAAAATTTTTATAAATTTATAATTGATTTTCTCTACTACACTTAAGTATTACAAACATCATTTATACACATACAATAATGTACAGTGGTATTTAGAGATAGCGAGGTAAATTTTAGTCGTTTAGATGGTATAGTCGTTTTGTTATTAAATTTGTAAGACACAAGTCCATGGCCTTGAAAAACAAAATCATTTTTGTTTTAATTTTTTTTTCATTTATTTTTCGTTTTTTATTAAAATTCACTAGTTAGTACATATACGTATATATAGTGCACGTAGTGTTATAATAATGATTTTTATAAAAAAAAAAAAAATATATACATATACACAACCTGTCTGCACAATTTTGCACTTAGTAAGTATGGATAGATAGACAATAATATTAACACTGTATATATACGAATACATTATTGTATTTTTGAAATTCTTACACATACATATCTATAAGTACTATGTGCTGTATTACATATTCATATGAATTCATTGAACCACAAATTTAAACAATTATTTTTATTATGACTTTTTTGTTATTATGTTCATACTTTTTAAAAATTAAGAAATCATCAAGGACATTATTAGTTTAAATATATATACATGTACGATGTACCTAATTAGGTATATGTAACCATTTATGTAATGAAAAATAATTTGTATAAATACATATGTACAATGCACTATATACTATTAATTAAACGTGTAGCATGCGTACATACTTACATGCATGCTTAATTCAATTAAAATTCGCACAAAATTATGAAGTCGACTATTCATAAATTATTATTAGGAAAACTTCTGAATCGCTAGCTTGTTATATCGAAACAGGACATTTTCAGAACGGTACATTGGGTTGGGATGTTCTGTTTAATGTTTCATATTATGTCCTTTTTTGCGGAAATTTGATATTTGGGAGAAAAGTAACGTTAAAAATTTTTCAAAAAATTTACTATGTTTCACTACAAAAACCGGTATATTTATTTTTTGGAATGATGCAGAATTAAAATAAATGTTGCATTTTAAAGAAAATGTTCTCCTCTTTCTAACGAAATATATTTTGTTCCGAAATAATAAGTGATTCCTGAGATATAAGGACTGAAAGTCAAAATTTCATGTTTTTAAACAAATGATTTTCAAATTTCTTTTGATATTGATATATGCATCTCCAAAAGTTGAAGAATGACATATGTAAATTATGATGTCAAATGAAAGATAATTCTGTCCCCTTTAAAGTGAAAGCCCTTTATACCCTCATATGTCAGACCTCTAAGAAACTATGAACAAATATATGCAACAATATGCATGTTTTTCATACATAATTAGTTATTTTTTTAACTCTGATATTTTACATTATATGAAAACGAAATTTAGTGCACGGTGTTGAATGTAGCAAAGCATTTAAATCTCATAATATTGAGTTTTATAGCCATACACAAATTTTTATTAATTTCCCCCTTCAACAACATTTTGTGATGACGATTCCGACGGACCAAATGCAATTAGAGAAAATGGTGTTGTTGGTGTTAGTTATTTGGCTTTCACCTCTTGTGATCTGAATACTCCACAAATTTTGACAAAATTCAGTTATTATCTAGATTAGATTTCTCAGAACATTAGAATAGTTGTATAGTTTAAAAAATATGTTTTTTTCGGTTTGATTAATTAAGAAATAAAAAAAATATTTTTTCCATAATAAACAACACTTATAGGTAGAATAAAAATAAATATGATTATAATAAAACAAAAGAAACATCTGGTAGTTTTTTTTTAATAAAATATTCCATTAATAACAACTATTTTTATTTATTGTTTTCGATTCAAACGAATTATGTACATAATTTTTTATAATATGACGTGGTATAAGAATATTCCAGAAAAATGAAGGTCAATTTTTTAACTCGTGGAAATAAATACATATATGATCAGAAAACATACAATATATATGTAAATAAATTTACACTCATATACATACGTATATAGCAATTTTTATTTATAATAAAATTATTTGAACAAATAGATATATTTTGCATCATGTACAAAATTCAATTTATGTTGGTAACATTTTAGCACATTTCTCAGAAACAAACAACTAACACAAAAAACAAAATGAACTAAACAAAATAACAATGAAAAATTGACTATAAATACCGATCATTTTGTCTCCATGATGATAAGTTTTCTAAGAGATTTTCTGGAATAAGTACTAAATAATATCTGAAAGAAATATTGAATTGCCGAGCAAAAATGTTTGTGATATCAATTTTTGTGTTATTGATAACAGTATTCGCTTACTCTGAAGCTCAAGGAAGAACAGGTGGAGAACCGGCTAAACGAGGAGATTTTCCGTATCATGCGTTTCTATATTTTTGGAACGTAGTAAATGGACCAGTACATATATGTGGTGCAACTCTAATTTCAGATCAATATTTATTGACTTCAGCACATTGTCTAACTGTAAACGTAAATTCAACAGAATTAATAAATTATGCCTATGGACTACTTGGTATAGTAGATCCATATTCTAAAGAAGAAGGGCGTCACGAGATTTTGACTGGAAAAGATTATTTCATAATACATCCAAACTACAGTATATCAACGTATGAGCATAATATTGCACTTATAAAATTGTCTAAACCAGTTAAATTTAACAGTAAGAAATAATCAAAATCTAAAATTTATATACATACATTAGAAAATAAGTTAATATATTGAGGTAATTTTTTGAATGTCTCGTTTCATATAGGTTATATTCAAATAGCAAAATTACCAAGCCATTATCAAACCGAAGAAGAACTCCTAAACAAAACAATCTTTACCACTGGCTGGGGTAGATCACATGAAGCCGATTACGCTGCCGCTAATATTTTACATTCTATGGAAACGGAAGTAGTGAACGGTGTTGAATGCAGCAAAACATATAATCCTTATAATTTTGAGTTTTATAGCGATACACAAATTTGTATTAATTCCCCTACATCAACATATTGTGATGGCGATAGCGGCGCACCAAATGTACTTAAAGAAAATGGTGAAAATGTCGTTGTTGGTATTACTTCATTTGGGTTCAACACGTGTAAACCAAATATTCCAATAGTTTTGACAAAAGTTAGTTATTACCTGGATTGGATATCTGAGAATACTGGAATAGTTGTAAAAAGTTCATCAAAATAAATTTTTTCTTTTAATTATACTTAAACAAAACTTTTGTTGAATGTTGAAATTTGTTACCTTTGTTGAATTAACATTATTATTATTTTTTTAATTAATAAATTAATTTTTCAAAACAAACTATACTGAGTTTCATAAAAAAAATGATTTCCCATATTCCTATACATATTCATAAATCCATCAGAATTAAAGAATAATGCCGAAATTTTATTTGGTACAACGAATCGAGGAATTTATGAAGAAGGACGAAAAAAATATAGGTATACAGTTTCAAAAAAAAAAAAAAACTTTATAAGACATCCCGATTATGAAGATTACCTGAAACAAAAAAATTTCATTTGTAATGATTTGAATATTTTAAATTTTTCAATTTAAACTGTTTCAGAGTATATTCAAGCAGCACATTTACCAAATAATTATATAACCGAAAAATACCTAATTGGCAAAACGATCATAACATCTGGCTGGGGATTATTACATGCATCCGATCATAATACCCCAAATATTTTACAATATATGAAGACAAATGTAGTGGTCGGTGATGAATATCACAGAGAATTTCCACCATTTATTATACGTTTGCTACCGTTTCACGAATTTGTATTAATTCTCCTATACTAAAATCTTTTGTGATGGTGATTCCGGCGGACCGAATGTAATAAGGGAAAATGGTGTAAATACTATTGTTGGTATTAGTTCTGTGGCTTTTTCAGATTGTGATTTGGATAAACCACAAATATTGGAAAAAGTCAGTTATTGTTTAGATTGGATTTCTCAAAACATTGCAAAATCTGTCTAGAATTTAAAAAGTGTGACGTTTATAAAATATTGTGAAAAATATTATTTCCTGAAATTAACATTATGTACGCATAATTGAATTTTACACCAAAAATTTATTTATTTTAATATGATCAATATTTTTCATTTATTTTTTGTTTTCGTTTAAATCATATCGAACTTAAACGAATCCAGAAAAATAATGCAAAATTAATTTCTAATATTGTAGTCACACATAGGTTGAAATCCAGTAGATTTCATTTTAATTTTGAGTATAAATTACGAAAGTGACACAAAGCGATTTTGACAGTTTGTTGAATTTATTTAATTTATCTGAACATAGCCTACTTCTTCTATTAAATTTAACTGTCATTTATATTCAATTATTTCTTAATGAAAATTTTAAAAAAAAACATTTTTTTTTGATTTACAATTTGTTAGTAGATGTCTCTGTTCTACGTAAAGAGCGAAACATGAGTAGATTTCGAGCGATTAACGTCGAAATAAATAATCAGCAACAAATGCGTTTTTATATTTCTATACACAATTACTTACTTGAAATTTGAGTTTTGGAAAAATAAAAAATAAATAAGGACTCCCAGAAAAAAATTAACGTTTTTATTTTTTGACATAAATCAGTTATAAAATCAGTTATTGTATTATTACAAAATTTCAATATTTATTTTATCATAAATTTACAATTAAAATGCATAATGAAAAAATTCATTCTCATGTTGGAAATAAAAAAAAATTTGATTTTTCTGTTGAGGCCCCTTAGAAGATTTCGTACAATCGTATCCGTCACAGTGTCCGTACAGTCGTATCCGTCACCACATTTTTGGCGTGTTTCTTCTTTCTTCTTCAATCCCTTTTTGATCAAAGCCCAGTATTTTTCAATTCGTCTTACTTCTGGACAGTTTGAAAGATTTATCATCCATAATTATATACAGTCAAATTTTGTTAAAAAACAGTCATACAATTTCCGAGTTGTAGTTTTGCAAATTTGTTTTCCTTTTCTTCGTATATATCCGGTATTTTTTAAACTTTATATGTTCTTAAGTTGCAAATTTTTTTTTATTCTCTGCATCGTAGATTTCGATGTTCCAACAACCTGCTCCATATCTCTCATAGAGGTATTGGGCCTACCTGAATAATACCTCTGTACTTCTTTCACTAAATTTAAATTAGAAGGGCGCGAAGGCCTATCTGATTCTTGTTGTCATGTCATTCGATAGAGATACCTTTCTTATATTTCGAAATGGTTCTTTGCACAGTTAGAACAGATGTTTCTAAATCTTTTGATATTTTTGAATATTTTATTGCTTTATTTTCTATGAATTTGTTCAAAATAGCCCGACACATCTCTTCTTCATTAAGTGACATTGTTGTAACTTTTTGAATTTCAAAACAGGAATGAGTATCAAAAATCTTGAACTTTGCTTTTTATAGTACTCGTAAATATTTTTTGTCGAAAAAATAATATCTATATCATATGGCATATTACTATTTAATAACTAAAAATAAAAACGTCAATTTTTTCTAGGACAGTCCTTACTTCTTATACTGATACTTATGTAAATAAATCTAACTTAATCTTTAGAAATTTTTTTTTTATTATAATTAAATTATTTGAACTGGATTCACTTGGACAATAACCAATTCAACTTAAAGTATATGTCAAAATTTCACGTATTTCTCGACAATAAATTTATTAACAAAAAATTGACTATAAATAGCTACTGATACTTTTGTTCTCAATCTTATTGTTATTTATTTCTGGTTAAGAGTTTTGTGATATCAATTTTTGGAATATTAGTGATGGTATTCATTCATTCTGAAGCTCAAGTGAGAATAGTATAGGTGGAAACCCGGCTAAACAAGATTTACCGTATAAAGCGTTTCGATATTTTTTCGATAAAGAAAATGAACCAGGATATATGTGTAGTGGAACTCTAATTTCAGATGAATATATTGTATATACAAGAGCATTTACCTTCATATAATGTATATACATATATACGTATATGTGAAACGAGATATTCAAGAATGTCTAGCTAATTTATTCTTATGATGATCACCGCAATAATTGCATATCACATATGAAATCAGAGTGACATGACATATTACAAGATATACGAGTAACATATTAATATGTAATCTTTAAAATTTTTGCTTTGTTTAAATTAAAATTGTCTCTCCCATTATTATATTTTTTTTTTAGCTTCCGTTGTCAACTACATATATGTACATATACGTATGTATATATTTCTGCTGACTGATGTAAATATCTCACCCGGAAAATTGTTTTGTCCGAAAATGAATTATGAAAAAACAAAAAAAAAAAATAAAATAAAAAAATAAAAATGAAAATTAAAATAAACAAAAATACTTGCTATATACATAGTATGATACATGAATTTGATGTTTAAATACAAACAGTCTAACACAATCAATTCAACATTTTGATTACTTCCTGTGTATATACTACCTATATACGAGCACTACGAGTAAATAAAAATTGTCTGTCTGTCTGTAAATAGATTTCAATTTCAATGTACCTACTATCATAAATATTACAATACAAAATATTCACAAATACAGGGTGGGCCCCAACTTGGACTGACTTTTTTTTAAAAAATTTGTAACTTTTGCGTTTTTAATTTTTTTTTTTCTTTAGATTATAAAGAATTTCATAAAATTTTATAATGGCTATATGTACATACACATATGTAGTGCAAGAATGGGTAAAAATTGTTGAATTTTACTATGTTTCTCGACGATCTGTTGTTATAGCACAAAGAAAATTCCGTCAATTTTTTAAACAATTTCATTATGAGTGAAGAAGCACATTTCCATTTAAAGTCTTCTTCTTCTTCTTCTTTAATGGCGCTACAACTCGCTATTTCGAGTCTTGGCCTCCAGTTTTCATTTAAATGATATGTAAATAAACAGAACTGTCGAATATTTGGGGTAAGTACGGAGAACCAGAGAACATTACATCAGCGTCAATATTATACATCTTCCTAGATACATTGTTTGGTGTGGAGTTATGGCGGATAGAATTATCGGTCCATATTTCTTTGAAGATGGATATCCCACAAACCGTTTCAGGGACGGTATACCGGACTATGATAGAAAACTTTTTTTATGTCCAGCAGTTCAGAATAACCCTGACATATATGGTTACAGTAGGATGTATAGCTGTAGCACACATTGTGATGGCTACCATTGAAATTTAACGGCGCCTGATTTCCTTCCTGTGGAGCTATGTAAAGGCAAACGAGTTTACAGAAACAAAACCAGAGAAACAATTCAAGAGCTTAAACAAAATATATTCGTGCAAAAATTGCAAAGTTCGAGCCAGAAACATTGCCTGCTGTAATGCAAAATGCCTTAAAAAGAATCATTATTTCTCAGGAAGAAAATGAAGGTTATTTAAATGATTTCATTTTTCACAAATGAATCCAAAAAAATTTAACGAATTAGAATTACTCTTTAATTAAAGCCTTCTCTAAAACATTAATAAAATATTATAGAATTACAAAAATTATAAGTACCTATTTTACATCAGCCAGTTAAAGCAAGACCACCCTGTATAAACAGACAAGATAATTTACATACATAGTACATAAATATATGTGCGTGTGAATTTATAAATATTTTCCCTATATCTATCTACTAACATAATAATAGGTCGGAAAAAAAAGTGAAATTTTTATTTCATATATACATATAATATTATCGTTATTATTTTTTGTTTAATATTATTTTGTTTTCTCATTTTTAAAAATATTGTATAAAAAATAGTAAATAATAATTATTTGAGTAAATATTACAAAGAAAAAAATTACATAAATAATTTGAAATTTATATACTAGATTTTTAAATTTGTGCTCGGCATATATATACGTCTCTGATGATGATGTTAAAACCATCATCAGACATCAGTTCAAGAAAAATACATACTGCATATATAGACATAACCAGAAATTATTGTTTATTTTTTGTGTATATAATGTACACAAAGTACATATTTGGGTACGGTATTAAACGTGCATAAGTTAATTTATTATAAAATGAACGTGTCATCTTCATCAAAATTATTGTTATTAAAAATATAGAAAGTTATTATCACATGTAATACGCAGAGCCATACTATGTATGAGTATGTAAATAACATAAGTAATATTATGAGAAGTATATGTAGGTATTTAACATCGTAAAATTTATTGTAAACGAATGTTGATTTAAAAATAAATGAAAAAAACAAAAAAAAAAAACAAATAAAAGTTACGAGAAATAAGGTATCAAGCAAGTATGTATATCTTAAACTTTTTGCTTATGTAATTAGAGATTAATTTAGAGGGCGCTGTATTTCTACAGCTTGTAGATATTATTTTCTTTGAAAAAAATTGCAAAACATCTCATAAATTCTGACTTTAAAACACAATAACTCTTGAAAGAAAGGACATAGAGGAGCATGTAAGGAGTCATTAGAGAGAGAGAGAGGGGGGGGAGGGGTTTCTACAGATTTCTCTTGGATTACATTTTTCTAGCTAGTACACCATATAGTTGTTATGGGGTGTTTCGTAGAAAAAGTAACAAAAATCTTCATCGCCCTCTAGTGGCTAAACGGTTGAGATTATCAACACAACAAACAATCTCCCTCCCCCTTTTGTTTGTTTCGATGATATCTATCTATTATTGGTGAGTTGACCATCCGAAGCCGGACACCCACCCTGTGTACATGTATTCGTTTAAAGTAAAAAAAAATACATTATATCCGCAATCATACAGATTCAATTTTATTTTTATTTTTATTTTTTTTTTCAGTTCAATATAAAACAAAAGTCAATCACATTTCGCCCATTATGTTGTATAGGCTATACGGTCATCATACCAACATTATTTTTATTTCTATATATGTATTACAATGTACAAGCAAAACAAGTATACTACCACTACGCAATGACAAGACAATGATTTACAAAATCACGTTTCATTAAATTACAATTTTATAAATTAAAAAAGAAAAAAAATATCATTTTGACTATATATGTAAATTACATTACAGTATACATATATCTATAATGGTAATGTAAAAACCGCGGGGTCATTACCCTACCAAAAAAAAAATAAATTTTAAAAATTGAAAATAGAAAAAAAAAGAACAATTTTTGATTTTAGATTATCTGTTATAAAACTATTTTATTATTTTTTATAAAATACGTGAACACACCTTTACTATTTTGTATTATATACCTACTTACTGCATAGACACATAATTATTATTACCTATACCTATATACAATTTATCGTATTATATATATGTATGTAAATGTATACATATATGCACGTAATGACCAAAATTAATTTAAAATTATTGTGATATTGGCATGACTTTTAATTTTAATTTTTTCGTAATTAGTTTTTTTGTCATTTTTATTTTAAATATTTTTTAATTATTTTTTTTTTTTGATTTAATTGCTATTTTTCAAACATTTATTGATAAAATATTTCCAGACATAAAATACAAATTACAAACAATTACAAATTTAGTAGATAACATAGAGTGAGTGGGTTCAAAAATTCAACACTGCGTTAGTGTTGCAAAAGAAGGTTTCGTCAACAGTTCAAAAAATAATCATGACTAAAATCATTTGTTCATTTTTACATTTTATTGTTAACACAACACTAACTTATCACAAAGTCAACATTTGCATCATGATTTTTGATGTTGCTATGAATAAATAACCTCAAATTCGTGACGTTTTGTTGATTTTAAATTATTATCAATGCTATCATGGATCAAGAAAACAATGAACAGTAAGTTAAATTTCAATATTTTTAATTTGGTTTATTTATTTGATTTATTTTTGATTTTTGTGAATTTTTATCGATTTATAAAATTTTAAAAGACAACAAAACTTCAAAACTGTCGTAAAATTAATCAGCAGCATCAAAGTATCGCAACATAAATAATCAGTGTTGTGCTAACACTGCGGCAACACTTCTGCAACACTGCAAAATCATGATTAATTTTTGAACCCAGCTAAAATTTTCATTCGAAACTTCATCAATTTCAATACATCAGGAAATGAATATGAATACATATATGTATTTGTCTTTCACTTTAATTTTGTTGCTAAACTTAACATGTTGATAAAATATACAAAATGTTCTGTGTTCTGTATTGTGTACGAATGAAATTAAGTTATGTACGTATGAAGTACTAACTGAATGTCTTCATTTTCACTAATAAAAACCGAAATTATAACTCATATTGTAAGTACAAATATCATTCAAAAAGCGACACACTATACGCACACAATTTAAATTTAAATTTAAAATTTTTATTTTTATTTTTCTTTTTCAATCTTAAAAACACTTTAAAATCACTTAAATGAATTACATATATTTATAAAATAAAATTTATTTTATTTCTTCAATTTTGAATAAAAAATCCGCCTTAACACTCATGTGTATTTAACAAAAGATTATCTCATTATCTCAATAGATAAAAATGATTTTTATAAAATTAAAAATAACTGAGTGATCACTTCATTTTTTATTTTTTTTTTCAATAAAATATTCAAATACTAACCAATTTCAATTAATTTTGGACCTTATCCTGATACATTTTCAAGACAAAACACAACAACAACATATAATAAGGATGTATAATTCAAACAAACAATTAAAAAAATAAGTATAGTTGGTAATATAGTATGTAACAATAATTTTAGAACAGTAAAACAATAAATCAAAGACAACGTTCTAAACTAATTTCAACTATTTAAATGAAAGCTAAAATTTAATTGTGATTCAATTTAAATTGATATTTTAGAACAAAAATTCAAAAATATTAAATAAAATAATATGCAAACAAAAGTCATTATAAATGTACGTACAATAAATACATATTACATATACGTTATATGTATACATATTTATATGTATGACATATATGGGGACACATGGACATTATGTAAAATTTTTAAAATTATTCGTAATTATTGTGATAGAATTAATAAAAAGTTGATTTTCTTTTTAACTGAAATTATACAAAGAAAGAAAATACATATAAATAATGTACCTATGTACATACATCTACATTATAAATATTTGTAAATATTTAAATCAAAGAAAAGTCCGTATTATATACAAAGTAAATTAACATAAAATGCATATTCAAATATTATAAAAAAAAAAACAAAAAAAAACAAAGTTTCTTTTTTAATAAGCTTTTTCGTTCATACTACATACTACCATACTACCAAAGACTATAGAAGAATAATTCTATAATTCTATAGTCTTTGATACTACCTAGTCTAGTATTTGTATAAATTAAAACTTTAAAGTCAAAACATATACTCACATATGAGAAAATAACATACGTATGTATACCTACATAATATAATATATGTATAGTATCATAGTATATAACAGTGTGAAAAATAAACACGAAATAATTGCGTGACATTTTCTTATTTGAATTTAGAATGCATTAAGAAACGTCTAGATGGGGGATTTCCTGCAGTCAAAATTATAATAAGGTCTTGAAAATTTTATGAACTACTAATTAGTAAAAAAAAATGCATTTATTGAAAAATAAAAAAAAAAATTTTTCCCATACCGGGAATCGAACCCGGGCCTCCTGGGTGAAAGCCAGGTATCCTAGCCACTAGACCATATGGGATGTTGAATATATTTTCACTTTTCACTATGATAATAAGATACCAGGGGGTCAATTCTGGTTCGGTGCAGTGAAAAAGTGAAAAGAGTTTACACGCTTATACTATTGACACACTGCAGAGATAAACCATGGTTATCTCAAATGGTTTATCGATAGCCTGGTATGTATGACACATTTAAATTGAGGTGAACTAAGTAATTTATGTATTCATACGATACCTGTCGATAAATAAATTCAAACACTAATTCTTTTTCATCTAGTCAGCATGTTAGCTGAAATTTGGTTTGACAGTTTGTTTAAATATAATATAAAAACAAAAAAAATAAAACAAACATCAAAGGTAACTGAGTTCGAACTTGGTTAACAAGATAACTGAGTTCTAGAAACTCAGTTAACTTAACCGAGTTCTGAAAGTCGGTTATCGCAAAGATAAACTAGAAAACTTAGATAACCATGGTTTATCTCTGCAGTGTGTCAATAGTATTACACCACTGTTTGCGATTCTAGTACCCTGTAAACATGATAACAAATGTCAAAAATTTTGCATATGTAAAATTAGTTTACACCGTGTTAAATGTCCGTGCAAAGTATGATGCAAAGCTGTGTAAAGTGATTTTAATCGTTAGAATTTAAATTTTTTTTCTATGTAAGTATTTATAAATAAAACATTTTGTGTCTTTTAGCATGTTTTGTATAAAAATACAATTAATATAATTTAATAATTTTAGAAAAAAAAAACAGTTTGAAATAGTGTGCGAAAGTTAATTTTATCGTATCGAATTTAAATTTTGTTTAAAAGCTTTAAAATTCAATTCCGACATTCATTCAGCATCTAGTTTACACGAAGCGAACCAGAATCGCTTTTTCTGACACAGTGAAGTGTAAAAGTGAAAAAAGTGTGTGCAACGTTAAGTGCAAACTAACTTTTTCATTTTTGCACTGCACCGAACCAGAATTGACCTCCAGAATTGATGGTATGTTGTCATATTATTAAGTAGATGAGGAGCTACTTTTCAAAAGGCGACATGTCCATGTCGGTTCATTTTGAGTTAATTACAGAATTACACGTTAAGAGAGAGCATGTGCACAAATCTATTTACTTAGTTTGCTGGAAATGATACTAAATAACTTGTATTTTTCAATTTATATTTACTCAGTTGTGTCTAAACTCTGAGTGTGTGTCAGCAGTGTTTTCATTCTTTCACAAAATCAAATAAATGTGACATGTCTCTTTTTGAGTAGCTCCTCAGATATTTTCTCTATACGTATCATGAGCTAAAATCTATAACAGGTACACATATTTTTTTTTGTTTATTTGTAGGTTGTAGCGTTGTTGCATAGATACCGTTCTGTTTACCCATCGAAGTCAAACATCCCAATATGGTCTTAAATTTTCCTTCAAGTATGTATATATTTACAATCGCTAAAAATAAGTTGATTTTTCTAAACGTGATAAATGAAAATTATTTATCTTATAAAATCACATGAACTACTCGGAATAATTCCTATTAACTACCAAAATAACGATTTTTTAGAATTTTTTTTTTTTTAATTTATTTCATCAATATAAGTTTCTGCTGCTATTCAAGTCTCCAAATTATATAAAGTTTCGATCATTTACAGTGAAATTATACAGTGATTTGAGTCCGACTCTATACTTTTATAATTTCCAAAGCAACAGAGAAAAATTTGAATTTCATGTATATATAAGGCATTGCTTTTTAACGAAAATAAAATACTTAATATTCAAATTTTCTTTTAAAATATTTATTTAACTATAAACCATTAAAATTAGTTACATATTTCTAGCGAAAATCTTCATTCAGTTAATCTTTATGCTCAATAAATTTCTCTATATACTACATATATAGCATTTCTTACTTATTTCATATACCAATTTTGTTTTTTAATTTTCTTAAATTAGAATAAATACCAAAAATATGTACGAGTATATATGTATACTTTTTTTTAAATAAAGAATAAGAAAAAGTAACTTAAAAAAAAAATAAAAAAAAACATTATATAAACTTACGGCCATGTTCCTGATCTTCCTCTTTTTATAATTGGTGATAAATTCAAATTATAAAAATCATCAATTAAATCAAATTCATTATTATTAGTATTTCTATTACTTTTATCATTGTTATTATTACATGAATAATTTTTATTATCACAGATCAATTTTGAATTTTTGTTTTTATTATTTAAATTATCATTTGATTTATAATTATTAAAATTTTTGAAATTTATTTCTTCATCATTATTATTTGTAGAATATTTTTGTTTTTTATTTGATTTATCATTTATTACATCATTCAAATTATTATCATTATTATTATTATTATTATTGTATGTATGATGATTTGATGTTGTCACAAAATTACTATTAGTATCATTATTATTTACATTCTGATCATCATATAGTATTTCATGTTCATGTTCATGATCATGATCATTATTATTATTATTATTTTTTTGATTTTGTTTTAATTTAAAATCATCATGAATTTTATCATTATTATTTACATTCGTAATACTCGTATTATTATTATTATTATTTCGATTACGATTTTTATTATTATTTTTATTTTTATTATTACTATATGTTACAGACCATGATGATAATTTATATTGTAATTGCTCTTCAAGACGTGTCTTATGCAATGTTGCTAAATCGATACATGATAGACATGTCATTTTTACTTGTATAATAAAATTTAATTTAATCTTTTAATCAATAATATTGTTATTTAATTATTGTTGTATGTATTTATTTATTAATGTTTTTTTTTTCTTTTCTGTTTTGTTTTTAAATGATTAAATCTGAAAATTTTTAATATAGATGCATACATTTGTTTAATAAATTTAATATTTTTAAATATCGAAAAATTTATTGAATAGATTTATAAAAGTGAATATTTTGTGTTTCCAAAACTCATATACTTAATACCGAATCCGTTTATTATTTATCAAAATCATTTCAAATCAAAATGTTTCCGTTTTATTTTTCTTTTTTATTTGAAATATATATTGAACCCTCTACATACTACCATATTACAAATCTTTTAAACAATTATTGGACTTAAATGCCATGAAGTTCATTTATGTACATTTCTATCAGTTACTCCATTTTTGTACATATAGATATGCCCGAAACAATTGAAAATTTCAAATTCAATGCAGTGACTTCAACTTGGACTTCGACTTTACTGCATGCTTAACGGACATTTCAAATATTTTGAACGCAGTAAATTGAATTGTATTCTATTGTCTATAGACTGTTGTTTTTATTTTTTTATGTTGTTATATCTGTTAATTTGTCTTGTCAATTGTCATGTATAAATTTTATTCATTTTATGTTGTCATGCCGGATGTAGTAGACTTCAAAATTGAATTTTCTCAAAGTCAAAGTCGACGCAAAAGTAGCTTTCAAGTCTACTGCATTGAATGATTGAATGTAAATGGAAGTTCTTCTAATACATATCCATTAAACCAAAGCACACCAAAGTCGAAGTTGAAGTCACTGCATTGATTGTAGAAGCGGCTTAGGTTTGGTATGCGCAAACACAATTTATGCGCGAAAAATAAACAAAACGAATTGCGCACATATACATACCTACATATTTTTAATGAAGATTTCTATAATATTTTTCTTAAGATCATAATGACAGATGAACAATTTAAATTTGACATAAAACATTTGTAGGTGTATACAAGTATATATCTAATACACAAAAATAAAATTATAAAAATTTCTTAAAAATATTAATAAAGAGATTAGATAAATAATCCATTATATTGTATATTATATGACCCCCTCCTACAAACTTAAATCCATTTAAATCGAATATTCTTAACGATTTCATTCAATCAATCAAAAATTTTTATACATATATAAATCATCATAATCATTATTATAATACGTGTATGACATTCGCCGATATGATTTAAGAAACATACAAAAATATAAAAAACAACCTTAAATTTAAATTGAAATTCAACAAAGAGAAAAAAAAACATGCGCTTATCCATTTAAAAAAAAAAACCAAAGTTTAACAAAAATGATAGAAAAATTTGCATAAATACACAGAATATTTTCTATACCTATAGATTCTTTTTCACTTTTTAAAAATTTCAAATCAAATAAAATCAGAACATCTACACGATTACGTACATATTTTTGATGGTATATTTGCTTTTATCCATATCTAATGTACAACGTACGTACATATACAGATGGTAGAAAATGTACATATGTACTCGGTACATGTAGAAAATAAAATTTTGTATGGCATACAATTAACCTAAATATTTTTTTACGAGTGATTACTTACTATAGTATACTGTATAGAATATAAAATGTAAATTAAATGGAGAAAAATACATATGTATACCATTGTATATATGTACACTTTATAATTATATTGTAATCAAAACTGATCCATTATTTAAATCTTGAATTGATCCAATTTAATTGCATAAGCCACAATATGAAAAAAATATAATATATAAAAATGAAATCTAAGATAAATTTATATTATTATACAAGCATTATAGTAAATGATATATGTACTCTATTATTATATGTACAAGTTCATTACATACATATGTATTATGTATTATGTACATAAAAGGTGGCGCAAAAGTTATGTCAGAATTATTGTGGTTTGTTCTGGTAAAAGGGAGATTTCAAAAGGCCCCAAAGGAAGAAGTCTAATAACGTTGACAGGCTAAGCATTTTAATCTGGATTAAAATGATTGTCTGTAATCACAATTTCTAGATGGTCCAGTTGTTATAACTAGATTATCTTAATCCAGTTCTGAAAACTGGTTTACCCTTATAAACTATGGATTTGCAGTAGGAAGAAGAGGACATATAAATTGACAGCACAGTAAATAAATTCAACTGATCAGCTAATCGCATCAGAGATGATTTAGATTAAGTTTAGGTTTGTCTCTAGTATAACACAGTTAGATCAGGCAATCTGGATGGCCAGTTCAAATTCAAATTTCAAAAAACGAAATCCACGCTGCTGCATCAAAAGAACAGAGACCGAAAATTTGTCAAAAATAAACAGTAACAATATTTCCAAGTTCTTCAGATGTGTATCGCTCCAAGACTTGTTTTTGCTGTCAACTAAATTCTCTATCTGTCTACAACCTACAACTTAGGATAGATGTCTTAAAACACAATGAAATTTGACGCCATTTACAAAAATTAAGACACATTCACATTATGACATTTCTACTTTTGCTCCACCTTGTACTCGTATATACATATATTTTTTTTCAATATGTAATTAAGTAAAATTCTATACTCAGTCATAATTTCATTACCATAATACACGCTCGTATATAATACTTTCGTTAATTTTATATTATAAAATCATCATACCAAACATGTAATTATAATACAGAATAAGGAAAAAAAATACATAATTAAATTTCATTATTATTTTTTTTTAAAATGATATCGTATAATTGTTTTTCTAAATATTTTTAACTTTTTTTTTTTAATTTTTTCCATCATTTTTTTTTTTTTTTTGTGATTTAATCGTAATAATCAATGATAATTGTGGTGAATAAAATTATACACACAAAATGAATTTATAATATTAAAAGGAAGTTATAAAATTATTTTCTAATTGTGCATTATATTATAAAAGCCTTATATGTACAGATATATATGTATGTACATATTATATTATACACATATGTGTAAGTATGTGATGTGATATGTGTACAGCGAATTCAATAATTTACACAATAGAAATGCATCACATCAAAATTCTATTTAAAATAAAAACAATGCACATTTCATACCCACATGTGATATAAAGTTTAGAAAAAAAAAAAAAATAATATATATATGTATATGATGATAGACACATGTGTATGTAGTGGTATTATTGGTATTATTCATATTTATAGATATGTGTATACTGAATAGGTATGCGTACATATATACGTAATCGTTTCTAATCAAAAATGTGCATATAAAATGAATTTAAAATATTTACGATATATTATACATGTGCATAAATTTAGTTGAACTATCTAAATATTTATGTATACATATAAAACACAGACGTGAAAAAATTATGAGACAAGTAAAATTTTTCGATATAAAGTGCAAGCAGAAATTCAGCGTAAATTTCGTGCCAGAGTAAATTTTTCATATACCTCCTTCATTTTCACACAAATAATTCTATAGAGCTATCCTTTTTCAGCCAGCGTGGATTTCACCAGAGTCAAAGTGAGATTAGGTTGTATTTCTAATCTGACGCTGACGATGAAGAAATTATATTGAAAGTTTTTAAAGCTTGTGTACCAATTTCAATGTTTCCTATATATATAATAACATAAGGACGGTAATCTACTCTGATTTATTGTGAATGCAATTCGAGAGCCCACTTTACTCTACTTAATCTACGCTAGTTTATAAATTAGGCCTTAAACTACCACCCTACCACTGTGAAATTTTAAATCTTATTCTGAGCTTAAGCATTCACTGTGAAATTTTGCATAAAACGCACAATATTAAAAAGAAATTACAATTTTTTCTTTTTAGAATACAACAAAAACTAGAAATATTTTTTAACTTTGTTATTCAGAATAAAATTCAAAAAAAAAAAATATTACATATGTAAATGTGCGAATAAATAGCAAAAAAAAAAGCTATTAAAATTTATATGAAAAAATGAATTCAATATAGGTAATTTATGTATAACATCCTTCCAATCTTCAGACGTCCAAAGTTTTTAACAAAATCTTCTAGAATCTTACTCTAGCTAGACTCTACTCTTAACAGGGCAATTATGTTTTCTCTTTATGTCTGTGGTAGAGGTAACACGATAGTAATAAAGTCATGGGATCACTTCTGTGAAAGTTCTGGTTCACTTTGAGATGTAGCACTGTAAAAGAAGAAGAAAATAACTAAAGAATTATTCTGTGTACTAAGAAAACAATGAAATCAACGAAAAATAAAATTGCAAATATTCATGTCCATAATAAAATGATTTATGTGTGTACACTTAATTTAGTTTTTGGAATATCATCATTTTTATAAATCTTAAAAGATATTATGTATACGTACATATACACTTATGTACATATGTGTATACCTAACTAAGTAGTAATTCATTTTATTTGATGAATTTTCTTTTTCTTTTATTATTATTATTATTCTATATTCTTATTTTTTGTTTTGTAAGCAAAACAAAAATGTACATTGTAATCATTTACACTACAAAAACTGATTATGATTCAATTTATAAAATCGCGTTGTGTACAAAAATTGATTATTAAGATCAGGCGATCATATAATGTACATACTGTATACTGTATGTATGTATATAAAAACATGCATATGCATGGATCTAAATAATCACTTTTTATTTTTTCTCATTTATGATCTATATGTTCATACTTTATCTGTGTCCACATCTACATATAATATGAGTATGAGTATATAATATGTATATAGGTATAGAATGAAATATTCTGATAAATGTTCATCTTCATGTGTACATACGCAATCATTTTCATCTAACCTGTCTAATTTTACAATATTTTCTTAACATTTTCTTAATTTTATTTATAATTTATTTATTTTATTTTGTATTTTTTTTTACATTTCCATTCAATGTTTTTGTTAGTTAAAAGAAAATTGTAGAAATACAATCTGTTATATATTATGTATTGTAGTAGTAAAAATATACATTTTATAAATGAAGAAATGTTATGCTATTATTGTTATAACATTATGTACCTACTTATAATCTTATATTTAGGGTTTACCCAAAAGGGCGTCAGAACTTTAAAATGAAGCACAATGACAACATTATACGTAATTTGTTTATTATTTTCACGTTCTAAAAATAATATCGTTTAAAGGTCCTTCTCTGCTTCGTTTGTCTGAATGCCAGAAATGCGCTTCATTCGAAAAGATGATTTTTTTTTCCAAAATTTGGTGCGGCTTACAACTGCTCCAAAGTCGAATTAGAAAAATTTTCAATGAAATCGCAAATCATAATCAGTTGGTTTGAGGTGTTGAGTCAATTGAATTTTATAAGCCTTCAAATGAAGATCATGATGCGAATTTCTCCAAATTTTCCATAAATTTCTTGTAATACACGAAAAATATAATTTAAATGTCCTTCTCGATTTCTCGATTTCATTTTGCTGGCTGGTAATCTCACACAATATCGAGCATAGCACGCACATCAATCAAAGTTTGAAATTGACTTCTCGATTAGTGTTATCGTTATGGTTGTTGAAAATTCTGATGTTCTTATTGGTAAAACCTATACATTGTATATTATATACATACATACACATATATCTACGTATATACATATTTACATACTCGTACTCGTATACCAAAGACGACCTTTAATGATTATCACAAATAAAAATTTATTATTCAATGAGATGTCCTCTAATATTTGTAATTATTATAATACTTCACAAATTACTGTTTATATGTACATTTATGTAGATATTTAAATTACTGTACTGTACTGAAATTACTGTAGAATTTAATATTAGATTCACATGCTCTGTTATGTACATATGTGTACTCGTATTGCATGCAAGTACATATTTATACATATTTACACATTGTAAAACACGTGTGAAAATGTTTATTGGCTTATTGATTATTTATAATTCAATAAAAATAAATGGATGTATGTATATTTAACGTTTATGTGAATACATATGTATATGAAAATGTATAATTTATGTCAACACATTTAAAGATTAATATTTTATTCTTTCATCAAATATTTAACTTCAAAGAAAACCTAAATATACAGTTTGTTTGATAAAAGCGTGTTTCGTATAAAATAAAAACAAATACAGTTTTTGATGTTTTGTTAATGTTATTATAATATTAATTGAAATTACAATTTCGCATACAATTTAGTATGGTATCCAATCACCATTATTATCAATTATAGCCTGTACTCTTTTTTGACAACTTAAAGCTAAATTTTCGGCATAGTCATTACTAAAATTTTTCCAAATTTTTTGCAACATTCTTTTTAAGTGTTCTGTGTTTTTTATTTGAAGTCCTTGGAGTTTGTGCTTCATAAGCGCCCATACATTTTCAATTGGATTTGCATCCGGTGACTGTGAAGGCCAATCCATCCTGTTGATGCCGTTTTCTTCCTTCCACCGGCGACAGAGAGCACTTTGGTGTTTTGGATCGTTGTCTTCTTGCAACTCCCAATCGTTATTATTGGGTCCGAATAATTTCGTAGCAGACTCCAACAAACCCTTTCGATACAACTTTATCATTCTTTCCGCGTCCAAATTTCCAGTGAAAGTGACCAATTTTCCCATTCCATTTGCTGAAAAACATCCGTAAACATGGACCTTCGCAGGATGTTTGACTGTCCGCTGAATTAATTTTTCCCCACTTTTAGACCAGATACGCCTCACACAATTATTTACACAAAATGTTGACTCGTCTGTAAATATCACTTTACTCCAGTCACGGTCTTTGTTTTCATGAACCCATTGGAGTCGTTTTTCAACGTTTTTAGGTGTTAAAAGAGGCTTCTTTATAGTGGCTCTACATTTTATATTTTTTTCTAAAAGTCGTCTTCTTATTGTAAAAATAGACACTTTTAATCCCTTTTTTTCAAGTTTTCGCTGTGCAGATCGAAGTGTAATATCTGGACTCTCTTCAAACATTTTTATTATCATTTTGTCTTGGGTCTCAGAAGTGCATCGTTCGGAGCCCCTCTCCGGTAAATCGTCGACATTTCCATTGTCTTTAAATCTTTTAATCCACTTATTCACAAACGAAACAGATACTTTCGTATACTTCGCAGCAGATTTCACACTCATTTTTGGTCCTTTCGGATGAAGAACTAAAAATACCACTTCAAACCGTTTTTTGTATACAACACTCATTTTGAATTGTAGTAACCACTTGCAAAAATTAAGTGAAACTGAATTACAAATTGTAACGCGCAGTAGATAATCACTCAAATATTACGTATATACCTGAACCAAAGGGGTGGGACGAAAGGTATAGCGTCAGGTCAAAACACGCTCTTATCAAACAGGCTGTACATATAAGTATGTACATTTATACCAGAATATAAACGAATATTTATCTACTCGTATATGTAGATCTGTATTGATTTTATTTGTAATTGAATAATTGAAAAGTTTTAAAATAAACATTCGATGATAAAAACAATAAATTGCAAGAAAAATACTGGATTTCAAATAAAACTGAAAATTGAATAATTATTAATATTACAAAATATTTTTTTACATTTGCAAATTTATATCCTTCATTTTAGAATTTTTGTTGAGACGAATGATTGAAATTTTGTACAATTACATAAAGATTAAGTAAATAATTTATTAATTTTTCGATATTTTTAAAAAATATTAATACAACAATGTGCGTTTGACAGTTTCATTTAGTTTAATATTATTTTCTTCACCAATATATATATGATCATTAATAGCGCTACAGCTCTAGGAGAGCTAGGACTTTCACTGATGTGATTTTTAGTCTTTATTACTATCATTATATAATGCACTAACAAACAATTTAACGTGGAGTTTGCTAACCATTGAATTGCTGCTGCTGTTGGAGAAGTGAAATCTTTTACATGATATGGCGCCACTAAGCTGCCATGTTTACCAATGTATAATTTTTTATAATCCACATTAAACCGGTAGGTGTAGATAGATGATATAATAACAACATTTATATAGATTATAACTTCGGTTAACAGTTTTTTTTTTTTCGATTTGTAAACTGTGTGCTTAAATGTATATCATTTTATATGTTGATCTCTCATCATATTTATATATGTATATGTTATATAAAGAAATATTACATGATCGCGAATAAAATTTATTGTTATTATTATTAGGTACATATTTATATTCATATTAAATAAATCTGAACCTCTTTAATATACGGTATAAATCCACTATCCATATCATTTTATTACAAAAAATTAACAACAACAACAAAAATTTTTATTTATTTATTCATTTCATTTAAAAATATAATTAAATCGATTAATTATTTTTATTGTTACATTTTTTTATTATACCTTTCGACACACTGATTATTTATAGGTCATTTAAGAAAATCATAAGTAATTTCATATATGTATAGATAATTTAAAAAAATAAGAGATATATTTATTATTTCTTACAAAAATATTTCATCATTCGAACATCTCATGTACATGATGTCTATATAACATATAGAGTGTTTTAATATTTGGTAGCAAAAAAAATTGATAATAAATTTCGCAATTAACATGTGTAAACATACAGTATAATATTCCCAATAATGGGCCCTATTATGAGTTTCGATAATATCGTCTCGTCATCGACTATCGCTTCGACTCGACAAATTTTGTATTATGAGTGTAGATTTGAGGTGAGAATATCGACATATTGAGTCGATCAGCTAAAACTAATCGACAGGCATATAGTGGTCTATGGTGATTTGATATTTTATGTATGCTTTGTATATATAATATAAAGTGTATTTAATTATTCTGCTCAATTTATTTAAGTTTAATTTAATTAATTTAATTAATTAAAGAAAAATTACCAAATTATGGTGTTTGAGCTGTTTGAAAAAATAAAACATGAACGCATCTCTTAATGCTCTTCTCTTATCCAAAAAAGTCATTATTAAATTAATATGTTTTATATGTATTTTCTCACTTAGCTACAAATTATTTAAATTAATCAAATATTTATTAAAAATTACAAAAATTAATTAAATATTTATTCAAAATTGAAAAAAAAAAATGAGTTATAAATTTTTTTATCGAAATATTTAACAACTTTTATAGAAATTACACGGTAAAACTGAATGAAAACAAAATTTGATATAGCAATATCTTACTGTCGAGGCAATCGATTTACATAATACAAAATTTACCATCGACACTCATAATAGGGCCCAATATTCCTCAATTCTACAGAAGTTTAATAGGAAGAAAAAGCATTTTATAAAAATTTAAAAGTACCTATACAAAGACTTTTAACGTTCACTATGTATTTATGCAGCACCTATACTTAAACTCTAGATCAGATTACGCATGAAAAATTATGTACATTTCAATTTGAATATTATGGTAATAAATTCCAAGAAAAAGAAGAAGAAAAAGAAGTAGAAACAGCTGAAAAATTGAATAATTCAAATTTCCAAACAAAACCAAAGAATAATTTCCTTTTAAATTTTTCCGCAATGACATGTATGTACTGTATGTGAAATACGAAAAAAAAAAGAGAAAAAAATATTTTTTTTCCAAAAAATTTGTCATTGAAAATGGATAAATATTTGTATTGTATTTTACATTATATGTATGTATACATATTACCTATATAAATCGTTCCTCGTACATAATATACTATATGTATGTATATAAGGAAAATTAACTTTTAACCTTGAACTGTTTCCTAATTATGTATACACATATTTATTTTATGAAAAATGTTTATTTCATTTTATTTTCATTACATCAGAAAATGAAGAAAAATATATGATATAAATGAATTAAAACATATATGTGGAACCACGTGTAACTAAATTGAAAATATTACAAAAAGAAAAGAAATTGTAATCTAAGCTTCTTCTGTAGATGTTAAAATTAATTAAAATTTATTCTTTAATATTGATAAGATTTGAAAAACAATGTATGTAAAATGTATAGCATTTTTATTGAATAATAAATTATCAATAATTTCATTTTATGATAAATCGAAAAAAGCATTATATGCAAACGGACGGAAATAGAAAAATTCATTTGAATACAAAACTAATAAGATAATATATGTATGTATAATATGATAATAATTAATGCATGTGTTGTACAATACTGTACGAGTATATGTATATCAATTATCAATGTACATACATGACACTTTAAAAACAATATACAACACTCTGATAAAATAAATATTTCATATACTATGCGATTGTAATTATGGCACGTATAAAATGTTTGTTGTTTTTTTTTTTTTTTTTTTTTTTTTGGATAAGGAAAAATTCAAGTGTAACAAAAAATAAATTTTATATTAATTTGCATTTCATTATAATAATCATTATTATTTTTATTTTTATTTATAATTTTATATATATACCTATTTAATGAAGAATATTAATAATGAAAAAGAAAACCAAACTTTATGAAAAAAATGTTTATAAAGAATTTTATGAATTTTTATTTATTTTCAGTCTTTTATGCCCAATCTCTTCACTTCCAAATTATCTTCTCATTAACTTTAGTGGAAAGATAGCAAAGAGAGAGAGAGAGTTGCATTTCTTCACCTCTGATTGCCTCTGATTAGTACAGCACTTAGCTGCCACCTAACTTTAGTGAGAAAATGAAGTTCTGATTATTTATTTAGGTGTAACCTAATTCCATACTACCGCCGGGCGCCGACCAGCTGTCCAATTGGATGGAATACATTCAATTCAAATAATTAAGATTTACATGAAATTTTACATTGAAAATTTTGAGTATCGATTCAAAACTTTCGATTTTAGCTTTGTAGCTATAATTAGTGAGAAGATTATGTGAAGAAAACCAAAATCCTTGATATAGGTGTTACCTAAACTTAGGTGGCATCCAGCTAATATTGAGTATGAAGAAATCGGTCATTAGTTAATTAATTCTGGATAATATTTCTGGATTAATACTATGAATACATACATATCATTTAATGGTTTATCTTAATAGCAAATATCACAAGTAGCAGAGTAATCAAAAACTAAATAAAAACAAACAAATAAACAATACATATGTATGTACACACATGAAAATATTTTCATATTTATTTTCATTAATTTAAAAAAAAAAAATTAGATAAGAAGATATTCAAACATAAATTTTTGGACTCATTTTTTTTGCTACATACATGCAGATATACAGTGCTGAAAATAATTATAAACTCAAACTTGTGACCGATTGATTTTTTTTTTGCAATGTCTCTTTGGCTTAATCCACACTCTTTAAAGTCTATAATTCTCTGTTTTTTCACTTCACAAGTACTTTACCACGCGGCATTTCAGTTTGAACTAATTATTAATTGAATTCAAATTATTATATTAAAAAATTTTAAATAATTTTTCGAAATAAATATTATAAATTTTCAATTTTTTGTCTAAATTTGCTTTATATCAAATTTTAAATAACTTCCGAGTAAATAAATGCAATAAACACTTTAATAAACTACACAAGACTGAAGTGAGTTTGTATTTTTGGGAATTTCCACTTTTTAAAATTTTTTCTAATCCTGAAATTCCTGTGAGGTATATGTGAAATGATGACTCACATAAATGCAATCATCTGCCAATATTACTTTGATAATGTAATATCGTTTTCATATGAAACCGATAACAAATACATGTGAGTTTATAATTATTTCCAGCACTGTATATTAATATTAATATTGAAATTCTTCAAAAAAAATAAACAAACAAATTAAATTTGATGATCATATCGCGCATATAGCATACGATACAGATCAATTAATATTGTATATAGCGTGCTAAGCCAAACTATAAAACAATGTTAAGCGCTTCTGCTGATACGTATTGCTACGTTATCTATAATTCCAAATTATATTTGAAATTCAATCTTTAATTTATTGAAAAAATTTTTAAATTATTTTTTTTTCTTGGAAAAATTTTTTATATTTTTTTTTTTTCTTGGATTGCGATTTACGTACATATTTACGTATATACACACACACATTCACACTGAAAAAATATGAAAGTAAAAATTTTTATTTTGGTACATATATGTATAGTAACTTGAGATCCATAATATTGCATCATACAAAATGTGTGGATGGTCATAGGTGCGAGTATTGGTAACGCGAGTATGTAATATACTATAGGCAGTTTTAAATACGTCCATGAGACATATATATGTACTCATACATACATATAATTTAACTGCAGAGTTACAGAACTATGTACATGTCATATAATTAGGAGAATTCTGGTACAACGTATACACTGGTACAATAAACCAATTAACCACAAATATGTACATAATTATAATCTAGATCGTGTTGATATGATACTACATGCGATATGATACGATAATTTTGTCCTATTATATGCGTGCGAGTATAGATCGCTGTTTTCTTGTATTTAGATACATATTTAGTTTCTAATTTATTTTTTAATTTATAATTAAAATTTATACAAACATGTGTATACAGGGTGTCCGGTTTCGGGTGGTCATCCGGCACACAGTAGATAGGTCTCGCCGAGACAAACAAAAAATCGTTGTAGAGGGAGGGGGGTAATCTCAACCGTTTAGCCGCTAGAGGGCGATGAAGATTTTTCGCACTCAATCTACGAAACACCCTTTAATAACTACGGTGTATTAGCTAGAAGAATCTGGTCTGAGAAAAATCTGAAAGAAACTCCCCCCTCTCTTCAATGACACCTAATATGCTTCTCTACGTTCTTTGTTTCAAGAGTTATTGTGTTTCAAAGACAGAATTTAGTGATTTTTTGCCATTTTTTTCAGAGATAATACAGACTGTGGAAGTAAAGCGCCCTCTATATTAATTTCAAATTACAAAAACAGAAAGCCTAAGACACCTGCTTCATTTTTTCCCTTTACAGTAAAGGTCTATCTCTCACAGTTTTTTCCATGTTCTATCTTTTTAGTGTTTGAATTGTGTAAAATCATATAAAATCATGTAAAACTCATATCAAAGAACCGTATTTTATTAAAAAAATGGCTTTTCAAATATTGTTTATTATGCGCTGGTATTGAATTGGTAAGAGATAGATCTTTACTGTACAATACTAAAATGAAGCGGACATTCTGGGCTATCTGCTAATTTAAGTAAAAATTAATATAGAGGGCGCTGTAATTCCACAGCCTGTATTATCTCTGAAAAAAATGGCAAAAAACCACTAAATTCTGACTTTGAAGCACAATAACTCTTGAAACAAAGAACGTATAGAGAAGCATATAACGTATCATTGAAGAGAGGGGGGAGTTTCCTTCAGATTTCTCTTAGACCAGATTCTTCTAGCTAATACACCGTAGTTATTAAAGGGTGTTTCGTAGATTGAGTGCGAAAAATCTTCATCGCCCTCTAGCAGCTAAACGGTTGAGATTACCCCCCTCCCTCTACAACGATTTTTTGTTTGTCTCGGCGAGACCTATCTACTGTGTGCCGGATGACCACCCGAAACCGGACACCTTGTATACATATTATATAGAATGTAAATGCTCAGATTTATAAGAAATTTTACGAGTCTGCTTTTAAGACATTTTATTCTTTTTTCCAGCTAAAATTTTATTTTATTTTATTATTAAAAAACCAAAAATTTCAGTTTAAATCGTCATCTTAAGACTTTGATATAGGTTCAAACATATATTCATTCATTTATTTATTGATTCTTATTTTCTTTGTTCGATTTGTTTTGTATTTTTGATTTTTATATTACATTTTTTTTTTAAATTAAATACATACTTTGGAAATGTACGTATACATATCCCTATGCGCCGCCGCGGTCATTAACTTTTTCATTTTTATATGTAAAATATTTCGCGTGTTTGTTATAAGAGATTACTATTATTATTATTACGAATATATGCACGTTTATACGTATTATGGTATTATATAGAATATAGAATTCAATTTATCTCTATCTGAATTATTAATTCGAATTACATATTTATTTTTATTTCATTCATAAAGATACTATATCTCTTATGTTGCTTTGTATAATTTTTTTTTAAAAAATTACTGTGTCCGTGTACTGTGTACTATGATTTATGAAAACATCATCAAATGATGCATATATACATATGTATGTAAGTGTAAGTATAAGTATATGTACGATCAATGATAAATAATATATATAAGTATGTATGGGCTTCTAAACAGAGTGTACAAAATACACTATATAGCCCACGTCAAGTGTGTATACCTTTTCTGTATTTGTATTATATCTTGAATTATTATTTATTTGTTTATTTTTGTTGTTTTCTATATACTGTAACTAACATGTATATAAGCACTTTAAAAAATGTTATCAAATCAAAAAAATAAATAAATAAATAAAAATAAAAATAAAAAACAAGAAAAATTAAACATTCAAATACCTGACTAAATGAATAATGGATCTGACTGCATCGAATTATAAACACAAAAAATAAAATGCTTTTCATTTAAAAAATAATAATATTGCAAAAATTATATTCGCGTATACATATATGTACACACATTAGATAATTTATATCAAACAAACAAAACAAAAAAAAAAAATTGTGAAACAAAAAAATAAAAATAAAATAAAATCGTATTTTTATACTCGTATGTTTTCCGCTAAAATAATTCGATTATTTAGAGCACGCACAATTAAGATGGGTGTAATTACATTATACGATTACATATGTATGTATTTATGTATATACATATAAGAAGTGATGTATATATATACAACTGCACATAGAAAACATACGAATAAACATGTATAATGTGTGCACATTGATGGGGTGATATATGATTACATATTATATTTTGAAGGAGAGAATAACAACTGATGTAAAACAGGTGAATAATTTTATTTTATATACTCATATAGTGTTGTTCTGTCTGCGTGTTGTGTTAAATGACGGAAAAATTACTATAGGCATGTATCATATCTTACAACTGAAAATATATTTTTTTTTTACTTTTTCATTTCTTGTATAATGAAAAATGGTAGGTATAGTGTTTTTCACTTTTGTTTTTTCTAGCATAGAAATTTAAAATTTTATACAAAATACACACGTATATTTATTAATGTGAATATGTATACCATATGTAATGAAAATGTTAACAATATTATAATTTTTATGCTGAATCAGTTTATTGCACTCTGATAGTACCTATACATATATGATAGGTAGGCTGAGTTCGAAAATGTAAAAAATAAGCATCGATGCGGTAGTATTACCGTAATGATGCAAATATAATGCGTATCATTATTACATTGTAAAATTTTCCATCGCTGCAATAATTTCTCTTACTGAACGATTTTGCTGCATTGTCGCTACTTTGCAGCGATGAAAATATTTTGCAGTTGCTGAAAGAAAGTTCGCTTTAAAATTCATCGTAAACAAATTTTTACATGTTTGAAAGATGAATTTAATGGTTGAAAAGTTAATACATATTTATTAGCAAGATGTATAATTTTGTATTATGAGAGTGATGAAATTACTTTTCATTTTGATGATTTTAAAATGTTAATAATTCCAAGTTTCTCAGGAATTTAGGCAGCAAAAAATAAAAAAAAAAAAATTTCATTGCATTAATATTAACCTACTTACTTACTATCAACATCAACTATTCACAGCGGATTATACGCTGTAAACAGTTCGGTAAATTGTATATAGCGATTATCTAAGCATCGCTACATTTTCATCGCTGACTTGCATCGCTGCAATGAACTGAACGCACCCCCATTGTATCAAAAACGCATAATTTTAAATTTGATATTTTGAAACGAAGTTAGGATTTAGGAATAAGTGATTGTGATTTTGCAATGTTTACTTAAATGATGAGTAAAAAATACATTCGCAATGCATTTTGAAATTTATGACAGTGTAACCATTTTTATTGTAAACATTTAGAAACTATTTAATTTGCATTTAAACCGCATCGATGCATTCTAGAACTCAGTCGTATACACATTAATTACGTCTACGAGTATATCATTTTTACTAATTTTATATTTTTACGTATTTAAGGTCTACAAAATTATTTGAAATTTTTTTTTTTTACACTTTACAGACTTAACTTTTGCTTACTTTCGTTTCGTTATTGTTTTGTCAACTCTTTAAAATAAACAATAAGAAGAAAAATGAAAAACGAAAAAAAAAACAGCAGAATGTACCAAATAGTGTCTAGTCTATATATGTGTGTTCAAAAAAACACATACAGTACAAACCAATAAGATAATATGTTATGATATGCTATTATATAGGTAGTAAGCAAAATTCCAATATATATATATATTTTTTTAAAGTACACATTATATGTATAATACATAAAATTAATTGTGGGTTTATGTACATAGATAAAATATAAAATGCGTATTGTATGTATGCATGTTATGTTATATACATATATTTAAGTATGTCAAGTTATCGCATTTTTTTTTTTTTTATGGGACCTGACTGAATAAAAAAAAAAGCACAAAACACAAAAAATTAAAATATTTGTAGGTAATGAGGAGGAATACACACTATCACCACTCTATATACATATATATATGTAAAATAAAATTGTTTTAAAATATAAGCAAAACACATGGAATGCGACAACAACATTAAATATACACATTACCTCATTTATGTATACTACATGTGCATGTGTATATGTATATCAACTAGTTTATCCACGTTTCAATTTCATTTTATATAAGAAGGTTACATACATATAATCATAAATTTATGTATATAGATATGTATTTGTAAGTACATACCTACATAATAATTGTAAAAATTTTAAATATATACGATTATTCCTACCTATATGTATATACGAGTATGTAACATGTTTACAATAAATAAAATTTAAAAATATGTAATTTTACTAAATACTTTAAATAAAATCAGTTAAATAAAATTTTATTTTTGTTGTTGAATATAAATTCCAACAGCCACTTTTCCAAAAAACCTAAAAGACCTTCAGGATAGATAGTACACTATATACATATTCATATCATAAAATATATTTCACTATATACAAACATGTATACCAGTATAATATGTAAATGTACCTATATGTATCATACATATGAATGAATTATATTGAAGGTGTCAACCAGAAAGAATGCAGTTAAATATTTTAATGACTTTTACATGAATGATAATAATTTATGTACTTGTTTTTCACATTTTTGATTTAAAATGTAAGAAGTGGATATACATATACATATACACATATGTGTACAGTATTTATGCGAATTATATACACGCAAAATTATTATTTTTATACCAGAGTATACGTTATATAAAAGAAAGTTATGAACTAAAAATATGAACTCTGAAATTTTTACACCTTAACGTATAGAGGTACACTGCCTTGGGTACTGCTACATACGTATACTATACCACTATCTATCTATACCATTTACTGTACTGTTCAATGGAATTTTATTTTTATAATATTTTTTTTTCCACAATTTTAAATAAGAAATTAATAAGTCCTCTTTGTAATTATTAAAGCTCTCCTTTTCATGTACATACTTTTAAGAGTATATATAGGTACTCGTATATATGTATAATATATGCAACAAAAATATTCACTTTTATAAATTTCAATTTTAAATTATAGGTATTTAATTTTTTGTTTTCCAATTTTTACCTTTATGACAAAAAATTATTAATTTATGTATTGATTATTTGTTTTTATTTATTTTATTTAATTTAATTTTTATTTTTGAATGTGAATCGTTATCTTTATGTTAATTTTTTTTATTTTGTTTTGATTTTTAGCACAAAAAATTCTCGATTATAATTTTTTTTTGTTTGTTTATTATATAGACCCGTTAACGAAACAAGATAATGTTATATTTTTGTTCATTTCTAAATTCAATTTAAACTGTACATTATTTCCTTTTTATATGAAAATTTATTTAATTATCTCTTTTATCTCTATATTACATATATGTATATGTACATAGATTTTACTGTATAAATAAGTTTAAAAATCGAACGTTATTATATGTATTTTTATATTTGAGTTTGAATGTGACGGTTAAAAAATAAAATATTTTCATAAATACATATATGAAAAAATTAGAATAATTAAATTTAAATTTAATTTCAATTTTTTTTTTTAATTTAATTTATTATTTATATACAAGAATATTTTAAAGATTAATTTTTTAATTTATTATTAAATTATATGTAGTACTACCTACAGCACAATAAAATAATAATCAAAATATTAATTTTAAATTAATAACAAAAATATATAATATGTAAAAGGATTTTCATTAAATTATTAATTATTTTATTATTTTATTTTTTTATTTAAACAATAGTAAATTACTACATTACTTTTAAAACAGTGAAATACATCTGTTTTATATGATGTTTATATCAATACTATTATACTATTTATTATACACAATTTCAATTATTATAAAGTCAACGAAGAAAATGTGAACGTGAACTGAAACTGAAACTCTTCAGTTTCAATTTCAATTTCAATTTTCAGTCAGTCAGCTCAGAGTCAGAGCTCAGACAGATTTATAATACTTACACAGATTTCATTTTTCGTGTTTTTCGTATTTCATTCAACAACACAACAATTTTAAATTTTTTAAATCAACATTCAGATTCAACATCAACAATAATAACAAAACAAAAACAATACAAATATATTTAACAACTTTAACACTCGTGTTCGTGTATATATACGAAACAAATAATGTATGTACATATTATGTATTGTATTTGTATACCTTATATAGATAGATATAGATGTAAAAAAATTAAATATACATAATGTAATGTAAGGTGTATTTTGCATCTAAATAAAAGTATTGTCATCGAACAACAACAAAAATAATCCAAACATCCAATCAAACATAATGGAAAACGAGCCAGCCACAATAAATAATTATTTATCCATAAATCGAAATGTTGTGACTGGTTGGATGAAACGAGCATCGGCTCGGCGGATAGTGAACAACAACAGTGACTATAAAAACATGATTTCAAAAAACTAAGTACATATACATATAATAATTAAAAAAATATATATATATGTACATACTTTACTTTTAAAAACGATCAACGAATCAAACAAAAATATAAACAAAAAAGAAATGAAAAACAAAAACAAAAAAAAAAAATAACTACGTATGTGCAAATCGGTGTTACAAAAAAAAAAAGGAAAACAAAAACTTACATACATTCATATCATTCATATTAAGTACATATTTTCGGAGTATGTAAATTTTTTTTAAGTAAAGCATGTAGTGAAATAAACAAAATTAAATAAATAAATAAATAAAATGAATAGAAAAAAAAAATTATCAAACTTTTATGCATGTGCATATTATTTATGTGTTGGTTATCTACATATGTATATATGTGTGTATGTAATATACATGTTATAGAAAGCTAAAAACTTAGAAACAAAAAAAAAAAAAAACAAAATTATACAAACAAAAAAATTTAAATATAATAATAGGTGAATGAGTATTCATTCGTGTCATGATATAAAGCATTTATTATCTTTTAAATACTTGAATACATATAGATACATTCATGTATAGTTAATTAGTTAAATATATAGTGTTTAATAGAAAAAAAAATTTCATAAATAAATGAATAGGATAAAATATGTATAATAATGATCAGGGCCAGGGTAATTTAAATTTTTATTACTTATTAGATACACATGAATGTCATGTTATATATATGTATAAACAAATATGCATATTATTATAATGTAAATAATATAGTACCTATATCATATCAATACATAAGTAACTATGTATGTATATAAATATTAAAACATACATTTATATTATGAATATGCACACAAATTTTCATTTTTATCATACAATAAGATAAGATAATTAAAATATAAATTTATGAGGAAGTATGAGATTAGATCATAAATTATATAATATTTTAAATGCTGATAACTATTAAAGAAAATCCGATTAGGAAAAATTAAACTTAAAGTAAAAGTGAAAAAAAAAAATGCTGAAAACAGATTTAATGCAAGAAATAATAATTGGAAAGAAAAAGTCTAAATAGAGTATGTATTTAGTATAAATGACTAAATTATGTATGTATATCAGTATACAGCGGGTGTCCCAAAACTCAACGACAATATTTAAAGGGATGAAAGTAGAGCATTTGCAATCGAAAATGTTATATGACATTTTTTTCGTTTACGCTTTATTTTCGACGCTAGAGGGCGTTTAAAATTTTGAGTTTTTTGCAAGACCTTCCAACACAAAATCACGTGTAACTTTTTGCACACCCTACATATCAAAATTTTAGACAATGATAAAGCACAAAATTACCTTTCTTTTGATATACTATAGCAGGTAATTAAGAATTTGATTGCTATCAAAAGAACATCCTGAAGTCAAAATTCATTATGCATTTTTTAAAACCACTTTTAGTATGAACAGATTTATCTGAAAAAAATTGCAGTATGGCAAATGTGGCAAACCTAAAAAAAAACTGTGCGAAAATGTCTTCTTTCAAACGAAAAAAGTCTGACGTCGATTGCTTGAGCCGGTTTTGAGTTATTAAGGATTAAAGATGTGCGGAAAGGGTCAAAAATGTGCTTAAAATCGCATTAGGTGCTTAAAATCGCATATAATTATAAGCTATAAAAAGGATTTTTTTTATCATTATTCATATAAAATTCCTTTTTTCCGTGATTTTAAGCACATTTTTTGCTCTATAGAATATTTCTTCATATTACTCTATCCACAGCTTTAACTTCCATTTTAGCGCACAGATATCCTTTCGCAACATTCATAAATCTTGATCTTTTAACCCTCTATTATTCGCTTTACGTGTCATTGCAAATTTTGTTACTGACTATACATTTGTGTATATATAATATAATATCACTTAATATAATATCATATAATATCATTTGTGTATATATAATATAATGTCTGTGATAATATGTAGATATGCATTGTTCAGCAACATAATTTAATAAATTGCAATTGAATTTGGATTGAATTTAATTCATACATATTTTATGGGGATTCATGTCACGTTTTGTAGTCTTCGTAGTTTATTTTCCTAGATTTTATAAAATACGAAAGTTTTGAAAACTACGAAGGTAAAATGTTTCACAGTTTTTAACTTTTGCATATTTCGTAGTTTCGTAGTTAGTGTTTGACAGGCTTTCAGTTTGACAGCTGTTGGCATAGAAATTAAAATATTAGAAAATAAATATGACAACTGCAAAAAAAAAAAAAGAAATTTGAAATGGTAGTTCATGTTAATCAGACTATACGAAACTACGACGCTAGGAACAACGAAAAGTTGACTTGAATGTCCTCCCTTATCAAGTTAAAAATATACATGATTACAATAATTGGTAGAATACATACATAAGGCAAGCATATTTTGTACATAGAAATGAAAAGAATTTTATAATGTTTATAAACAATGTATATAAGTTATAGATGGTTAGTTAATTTTGGCTTATTATACTATTGGCACACTACAGAGATAAACCATGGTTATCTCAGTTTTCTGGTTTATTTTTGCGATAACCGATTTTCGCAGAACTGGGTTAAGTTAACCGAGTTCCTAGAACTCAGCTATCTTTGACGTTTGTGTTATTTTTTTTTCTTTTTTTATATTATATTTAAACAAACTGTCAAACCAAATCTCAGCTAACATGCTGACTAGATGAAAAAGAATTAGTGTTTGAATTTATCTCGACAGGTGTCGTATGAATACATAAACTAGTTCACCTCAATTTAAATGTGTCACTCATACCTTAGGTTATCGATAAACCATTTGAGATAACCATGTCTGCAGTGTGTCAATAGTATTAATCACCTATCGCTTATCTTCATTATTATTATTAATACATATTTTATTATTAAAATACAAATAAAAATAATATTAATTTTAATGAAAGTCTATTATACAATACATAAATACATTTATGTATCAACTTAATAAATTATTATTAAATTTCCTTATTTTTATGTTTTTTTTTTTTTCTTATTTTTGTTTTTTATCTTATCACATACATTTTCTTTTCATATGTTTTTTTCTTACGTTTATTTCTTTTGATTTAAGAGTAGGATTCGACTTTGGAAAAATTTCGAAAACAACAACGATTTTTCATACAAAATTTTTAACTTTTGCATATAACTTTTAGGTGCTAATAAAAATGGATTTTTGAATATTTTGATGAAAAAAAAACAATTTTGTTTTGTTAATAAAAATGGAAATAATAACAAAGATTTTTATACTTTTTTTTGTAAAATTATCAGAAAAGTCCAAACTTTATTTTGATACCAAAATCATATAGGAATATGAAGATTTAATGTATGAAAATAGAAGTCAAAGTGGAACGATTTTTCAAAAAAAACCCTCTCCTTTTTTAAGAACTATAACTAAATTTCAGGACCTAAAATCAAAAATGTGCTATATTCAAGCACCACAATATCGTTTAGGCTACCTGTATTCAAAATTTCAAAGAAATTGGTCAATCAGTGTTTGCTGTATGTACGTGGTGCATTTGGAACCCGAAAAATTGCAATTTTGACAACTTTGACCCCCTGTAAAAAGGAAACAAGGAAATTTAAAAAAAAAAACGCTCCATTAAGCACCACAATTCCTATCAGATTATCTATGTTTCAAATTTCATTGAAATCGGTTAAGTAACTTCGGAGATAATTGGTGCACAAGATAGCAAATATTATCTCGAAACCTACTCTTAATATACTATATATATTTTTTTATATTTTATTTTCTTTGAAATTATAATACATATAGCTCGTATTCGTATATTTAGGTATACATATGTATGTAAATGTAATTTTTGTTTTGGAAAAATGTTTTTGAAACAAAAAACGAACTAATAAACATTAAATTATTCAAAGTGGGAAGAAAAAAATTTAATAAAAATGAAATAAATTTTTCGTTGAAAATATACATATTTTCATCATTATTATCATAATATAATGTCTATTACCATATAATCATATGTGTATAAAAATTTAGTCGAATATTTAAAGAATGTATATATGTAAGTATGGTATTTGTTATTAATTTGTTATAATTTATTATTTATCGTATGATTTGAAAATAAATAAAAACAAAACAGAAAAAAAAACTCATATTACATATGTTAGAAAAAAAAAAAAACAAAAAAAATATACATATATATAATAAGACACACACGCACCTGTTTACTGTATTATTATTACGTATATTATGTACATTTATAACCGGATCTATTTAGCATTTTATAATAATAATTTTTACTAAAAAAAAAAATATTATTTTATTGAATGCAAGATCATTACTATACATAAATGTATATCTAAACTACATATTTTTAATAAGTTCACAAAGTAAGTATATACTCGCGTTTTATTACAAAAGGTAATTTATAAAAATAATTATGGGTGATCGAATATTAGAAAGAAAAAAAATAGAAAATAATTTTTTTTTTCTTCAAACTTTTTAAAACTCTATTTCAAAACATTTCAGCAAGCAAAAAACAGTATAACAAACAACAGTCAAAAGTGTTAATACTATTGACACACTGCAGAGATAAACCATATGGTTATCTCAGTTTTCTGGTTTATATTTGCGATAACCAACTTTCAGAATTTGGTTAAGTTAACAGAGTTTCTAGAACTCAGTTATCTTGCAAACCAAGTTCGAACTCAGTTATGTTTGACGTTTGTGTTATTTTTTTTGTTTTTATATTATTTTTAAACAAACTGTCAAACCAAATTTCAGGTAACATGCTGACTAGATGAAAAAGAATTAGTGATTGAATTTATTATTAACAGGTGTCATATGAATACATAAACTTCACCTCGATTTAAATGTGTCACCCATACCAGGTTATCGATAAACCATTTGAGATAACCATGGTGTATCTCTGCAGTGTGTCAATAGTATAACAGTTTAGCAACATCATAGATGATTACCTATTACATATTTTATTAAATCACTACCATACCATATTTATAATGAATAATCTTAGAATAACAATATGTATATTATATGTCAGGATATAGTTAGACGATCACCTCCTACTGTAATAAACAGATTTTCAATCATCATCATCATCATCATTACATCGATTTAATTTATTTATTTGTTTGTTAGAATTTTTTTTTTTTTTTTGAATTTGACGGTAAACATGTGATACAAAAATTTTTAGAGTATCCGTATTTAAAAAAAAAAAAATATGTTTTCTCCTTGTTTTGTTTTTTTTTTTTATTTTTGGAGATGACAATTTGAAATGATTAATGATCAATTAATAATTAACAATCAAAAAAAATAAAGTGTACACAAATCGATACACACGATTTATAATGTTTTTGTTTTTATAGTGTATACGTAAATGATGCGTAAGTGAGCACTTGTAATGTAAGGCCCTAGACAGATATCTAGAATAAACGTGGTATCGATACCATGGTATTGGCTATACTACATGTCTGTCACTCTATAGCCTATACTAGCTTTATACCAGGAAAACAAGCTGGTATAAACGTGATATTGAAACCAGCATGATTTGTCTGCTAGCGCATAAAGCTAGTATTCAAAAAATTTAGTAAACTTAGCGCCATTTTTTATTACTGTGGCAAAAAGAGAAATTAGTTTTTACAGTATTCGTGTTTGAATTTTGTTTAATAACCACATTCTTCTGTGAAAATCACATCTCATTTTTGCTTTTAAAGCCAAAAATATTAAATTTTTAGTTTTTCTTTTTAATTCTATTATTTTCTCTACACATTGTTGAATTAGAATTTCAATATCCGCATTCGTTTTTTTTATTATAATAATAATTACATTCACCTAAAGTCAAATTAAAATGCAAATATAAATTTTCTATACAACAGCACAACAAAAATTCACAAATGTCAAATGATACTAGTTTTATACTAGATTACATGTCTGTCACCATGCTAGTATTGTTCATATCATGGTATCGATACTATAGATGTCTGTCAATGGCCTAAGTAAGAGATCTAATGTGTGCATGATTAATAATATGATATTGATCATTCTATTCGTGACAGATTTTTATTTACAATTATTAACAATTATTAGTAATATAAAACAAAACAAAAAAAACTACAATAAAATCAATAACACAAAATCAAAAATCATATAACATCACGATGATCTATATATTATACATATTATCAGAAAAATGTAAGAAATGCCGCTTCTACTCTACATTCAATGCAGTGTCTTCAACTTGAACTTTGACTTTCGACTGGATAGTAAATAGAAAAGTAGCTGTAAAGTTTACTGCATTGAATGTAGAAGTTTTAATACATAAATCCAATCCATTAAATCAAAGTCGAAGTTGAAGTCCCTGTATTAATTGAATGTAGAAGCGGCTTAATGTATATGTACATATTATAATTTAAGATGACTTCTAGTGTTATCAAAATAAACACACACACAAAACAAAGTCATTTATAAATCAATAATTATAGCACATTTTCTTAGCACATTAAACCGATCATATTATTTACATTTATTACAATAAATTCATTCACGATCAATTTACATGATCAATAAAAATGTTATGCAATAAAATATCAATAATATAAATGATTGCAATTTACAATACATATTAAGGGTACCCAATTCAAATTTCGTAAGTCTTGTAATTCGCGTATAAATAGTAGATATAATTGGTCGAATTTTTACGAGACTACTTCGTAACTTTCTCATCATTTGTTTTGAGAATTACGACGAGCTCTATGTGTAAATGAGCGAGACTTTTTAGTCGCCTAGAGATCAACCCAATAAATAAATTTTGTGTAAACCAAAATTTGACAGCTTGTCATTTTTACCAGATAAAATTTGAAATTAAGTAAATTTGTGGTTACATTTTGAGAAGATTATTGAATTTGTGTAACAAAATAACCGCCATCGCACAATTCGAGCGACAGCGACAGTGTACCGCCCAATGTTCGCACAATTTACTGCAGCGTAAAATATTCATGAATTTTACATTTCTTCTTCTTGCGAATAGATTACTACTACTGCAAAATCCAGATCGGGATGGCTGGTTGTCGCTGAAAAATATAATATATAATCTATTTGGGCGACAGCGACAGCGTAAAGTTAAGCGTAAAAAGTCCCATTTAATTACTGTATACGCTGTCGTTGTCGCCCCAATTGTGCGATGGCGGTAAGAATTTATGTAATGATTTGAGTTACAATATACTCATTTCTCGGAATTCCAGCCATTTTTTTAATCATTTTCATTATTTGATGTATTATTGTCTTTTCTTTTTCATTATTATAGCAAAAAATAACTAGTTATGTATAAAAAAAATATGGACTTTGTTGCATACATTTGCCAATAGTTTCTTAGAGGGGGGACATATAAAGGTATAAGGGGCTTTCGCTTTAAAGGGGACAGAATTATCTTTCATTTGGCATCATAATTGACATATGTCATTCTTCAATGGAGATTACATACTCGTACATATATCAATATCAAAAGAAGTTTGAAAATCTTTTTTTTTTTTAAAAAACATGAAATTTTTACTTTGAGTCCTTATATCTCAACAACCACTTATTATTTCGAGACAAAACATATTTCGTTAGAAAGAGGAGAAAGTTCTCTTTAAAATGCAACATCTATTGTTATTATGCATTAATCCAAAAAATAAATATAACAGATTTTGTGGTGAAACACAGTAAATTTTTATGGAAAATTTTTAACGATATACTTTTCTTCAAACGAGAACAAATCAAATTTCCGCAAACGAGGACATACTTATCACACATTAAAGAGGACATTCCAATCCCAAAGTACCGTTCTATATAAATGTCCTGTTTCGATATAACGAGCTAGCGATTCAGAAGTTTAGCCCATATTACATATTATGCACATGAACATTTTTTATAAATAATGTAAAGATGACACTTACAAATATACATGCATTTTTTAATTATACATTAACAAAAACAAATATTTATTTTATATAAATAATATAATATACAAGTTTATATATGAGTATAGATTATATGTAAATTTATCTATAAATAATTTAATCAATTAAGAAGAAATTTTTGTTTTTTTTGTTTTGGTATTTCTGTTGATTAGAAAATTTCGAAAAATTTATATAAGAAGTCACGTTATTTTATTATTTAATTACAATGTACAAATGTATGTAGTACATATCTAGATTGAAAATTTAAACATGTGTTATCTGTTTTTATAAGAATTTTATATTATTTTTATGTCGTTTTTTCTTCTCGTTTTAAATTACTTTTCAAATTTAGTAATAAATTCTATAAGTGGCAGAAAAAAAAAAAAATAAAAAATTAAAAACGGTTGTGGTATTCATACACGGACATGCATGATATCAGTATCTATGTTTTTTTCTATATTTAATGTGCTATATCATCATATTGCCATTATCATTATTTTATTATAATGTTATCAATCTCTATAAAAATGCACTGTACTAACCTAAACATGCTGCTGTTATTGTTTTATTTTTATAAAATGCATTTAACATTCTTATAACACATTTATGTACATTACAAAGTATGTAGTGTGTAGTTACGATTATTTGCAGTGTTCTTTATTTGTAGATAAAATATTTAATTTTTTTTTTATTACATATTTTTTTGATAACATATCTCTACCAAATATTTTTATATTTTTGATATTTATTATATAGATACATACATATATGCATGTATGTACATAGATTGTCATAAGAGACATTTAACACATGTCATTAAATTAAAGTAGATACTTTGGTGTCTGTTTTTTTTTTTATTTATTTATTTCGTTTTTATAAAATGATAATTTATTAATAATATTGTACACGATAATGACAATATACGCGAGTATACATACAGTGTGTTTCACTACAGATATCCAGCGATTCTATCTACATCTTTCGATTCTCAGTATGATTTTTTGAATATGTATAAGAAGCAATCGAATCTGTATTTCGCATTATAATTAAATTTGTTGTAATATGACATACATTAGTTTTTTCAATATTAAAAGTGAAATTAGTTTACATTTCAAAGCACATTTTGAAGCTGCATTTTGTATAGTTAGCCATCCTAAAGGACCAAAAATTACCTTTTCAGAAGCAGGAAATTATCTAAAAAAAATCAAATTAGGTATTTCCTGAGAAAATGAAATAAGCATTATCTACAAAATATGGTCCTATGGTTGTGTTGATGACATACATAAAAAGGACAGATCTCCGATCAACAACATATATATAGCGAAATAAAGATCATTGAAAAGTTATTTTTAGAAAATCCTTCAATATCGATTCGATAAGCATATGGAAAATTATTCAAATAGAAAACTTTTTGACAATTCAAAAAAAAATGTTACAATGGTCTCGGGAAAATATGAATCGAGATTTGAGTAATGTAGTCTTTACAGATGAAGCTTATTTTCTTGTTTCCAATCTTTTTAGACGTGTTTGAACGAAAAAAAGGTCAACGCTATATGCTATATAGAGCTGACTGTAAGACCGTTTAAAATCAATCTTCTTGCATGATATCCTCACACACAGGAATATTTCAAGTAAATTATGAAAGTAAAATAAGTACATTTATGAAAATAATTATTTATTTATGTTATTGTAAGAATGAGTAAACACTCAAACAATTTACTTAAAAGCTTTTTCACCTACTATAATATTTATTTTCATTGAATAAATATAAAAAACGATGAACATACACACAATATCCTTTTTACAATTATTTCAATTACAGGATTAATTTCATTTTAAATAAACAATACCACGCCGCAATACTAAAAATAATAATAATAGAGTGGTGGTGTTCTGAATGATTTTTGTTTTTTTTTTTTTTTTGCAGAAGGTCAACGCTAGAAAGTTTCTTGTCTTCTTATAATTACAAATTTATTGATTTGTTGATAAGAAAATTCGAAAAAATAATTTTAATAAGAAATACGAATGCATTTAAGATTTATTTTTAAAAAATTATAAAAAGATAAAAATCGATTTTATAAATCTATGAAAAATTATCTCAGTTCCTTTATAATCACTCATTGGAGAGGGCGTCATCAAAATACCTGGAGAAGTGGAGACAAACTGTTCTCCAAGAAGTAAAAACCGAAAACAAATGTTGGAATGAAATTAAAGAGATGGCTCGTAACAAAGTCCCATGGAAATGTTTTGTAACGGTCCTATACTCCTTCTCATAGGGTGGACGGACTTGGAGTCATGAATGACTCATTCTCAAAGCTAATGAATTTAGTTCGTACTATTGGTCGAAGCACTGCTGGTGTAGTGGTATCATGCAAGATTCCCATTCTTGCGATCCGGGTTCGATTCCCGGGCAGTGCACTCATTACAAAAATTTTTCTTTCTAAATTTTTTTTGTTTTACTTTTTTTTTATCCTTTAATTTTATTTTTTAATTTAATTTAAATTTTCTTTTTAAAAGTCTTAACTAATTAACTATCTCTTTTTATCAAAAACGAAAATATACCTACAAAAGCTAAGATGAAAAAAAAAAAAAGAAAAAACTTACCACCATTCTCTCATTGCTTCGACATCATTATCATTTCTATGTTGCTGATGATATTGTTGCTGATTCTGTAATAGCTGATGTTGTAGTATCGAAGATGAATATGAATTATTATCATCATCAGCCGTTTCAACAGTTGCTGTTGAACTTGTTGTCGTTGCTGTCGTTGTGCCATTTAAAACCTGTTTTGACATAATGCGCACCAGGCACTATTTTTATAATTTTGAACACAGAAAATAATAAAATACAAAATAGCCTAAACTATTACCTAAAATACAACACAAATTTTTTTTATACTTAAAATAAAAAATAAAAAAAAAACTAAACTAATGTTTTTTTTTTTTTAAATAATGAGTATGTATTTTGTTTAAAATATTTATCAAAATTTTAAAGTTAATTCAGAAAAATAATATAATCTACGTAAGAATAGAGTATAGATATTCTTGTTCGTTCCACGTACTAAAATAGTTATACTTGGCTAACTTTAAAATTAAATTTTTAAATATGAATAATATAGACGTATAGATAAATAATATCAATTGATATTAGAAGCAAAATTCTCTATTTATTACTTTAAAGCTATGTATATGCATATATTTATAATATTAATATTATGATAATGATCTTTCTTGAATGATCAACCATTCACTTTATAATTTATATTTTGTTCGTTTTAGATTTGTGTTGTTTTTATTTTTCTTTTTCAATATAAAGTTAATAAATATACACGAACACGATAACGATAATATCACTTCTGTTTAGTGGTCACTAATAAACTCTAACTAAACTAACTAATAATAACCACTTTTGCCTTAATAATAATGACTTTCTTTTGTCACCATCTCACTAGATATTTCATGTTTTTTCTTTAATTTCTTGTTATGTTATTATTATTTATATAAATATGTACATATATTACGTATAAAACGTGTTGTATATATAGATATATATTATTATGAATCTTCGATTAAAAATTATCATATGAAAAAAGAGAAATTTTTGATAGTGAAAGTGATGATAATAGAGATTCGATTCGATTCGTTTGTTGTTAATTTTCTTCTAGTTGTAAAATGCATTTTATAGTTTAGTTGTATCTATCTATGTTGTATTTCATGTTTTCTCTTCAAAATTTTTAAGTAAACAGTAGCTGGTTGGGATGATATTTTCTTTCGATTTCAATCTAAACTGATAATTATGTTATCATCACTTGTTGTTGTATTAAAATTATATTTATATTTGTGTGTAGTAATTGATTTATAATGATGATGTTGCAGTATATAAATAAATAATATTGTTGATAATTAAATTGCAATCATTTATCTAATAATGATAGATTATCACCATTTTTTGTTCGTAGAAAAAATGTATATGTACGGATATATGATGGTATGTTTTGCACATCATAAATATAACTATAATTCATTCATCATTTTTATATGTATAATAGCTAGGCGTGTAATATGTATTTTATAAAATTTATTGAAGTCGTATATTATATAGCACACAATATAATAAAGTAAACGTAATAAATTACCATGCCTGTGTCCATAGAAACAAACTGGACAATAATTATTATTATTAAGAAATTAAGAAACAACAATAACAACAAATTTTTGTTGTAAATACTATCTACACTTTGATTTCGTTCATTTCGTAATAATTATATGCATCATTTTGTCCACATTATTAAATTCTTATTTTGGCACAAGTAATATTTTCTAAAAACAGAATAAAAAATTTCTTTATTATCCTTAAAGATACTAGGTACATAGTTAATTTTTTCATGATAAAACAAAAATTGAACAAACCTTATTGTATCCAATCCAATTTTTGGAGCGAAATTTTCTAATTTATTTTTATATGAACGTTAGTTTTTTAGCTATTTAGATAGGTAAGTAAGTATATTTCAAAAATTTTCTCTTTTTTTTTTTATATGAAACGATGATTTGATTTCTATTCAATAATATTATTCACAATTACACTACTTAACCCATGTTATATATTATATTCAATTAAATAATCAACATTTTAATATACATTTATGTAAATATTAATAAAATTTTATGAGCTAAGATAAATATATTAAAAATCAACTATGTATATATACTACTAACAACAAAAAATAAAACAAAATTGTACAAGTAATAGCGCTTAAAATGCTACCTAAAAACCTCTTTTTTCTCTTACAATATTCTTCTTCTTATTTTTGTTCTATAATCATTTCCATTATTCAAAATTCCTGTACACTTGTCATTCTGTTGTATACAAGCTTTTTGACAGTTTCTTGTTGCCTAATCTTTCGAATGAATATTATATTTAAACACTCTACAACAAAAATGTATTATACAATAAAAATAACAAAATCCACTTATTTCTTACAACAACAAATTTACTTTTTACTATACCAGCAGCAGGCAGCAATGAGCAGAATCAGAAATCAGCAATAAAACATATGATCGTTTATCGTTTACAACAACAATAAATAATACAAACATAAGAAAAAATCTAATATGAATATGAGTAAGAGTATGAAAGGAGAAGACGAAAAACACCTGTGAACAATCAAAACAAAGAAAAAAACAGAAATAACACAAAACAAATGAGCAGAGCAGAAACGAAAAATACAAACAATAACAACAAACTTTTTGGCTATATGGAAAATGATTTACTTACATATTTCAAAAATTTGTGCATGAAATAAAATATTTTTATTGTTACATTATAGGTGGTGTTGTTGTCGGTTAGTGAAATTAACAAATTTACTAATTTTCTTTTATGCAGGTATGTGGAGTTTTTTTCAGAAAAAATTATTTGTTAAAAATTTTATAAAATAAATGAAATCGAATAAAATAATTTTACAAATTAAACGAGAAAAAAAAATTAAAAGAAAATAAAATTTTTTTTAGAAAAAAAAAAATGAAAAAAAAATTTATTTCCTTCGAGCCGGATTTGAACCAGCGACCTATGGATTTCAGCATTTAACAGTTATTTTCATATTTACCACTACTACAGTCCACCGCTCTACCAACTGAGCTATCGAAGGCGATAAAAGATTTTAACTAAAATCAATATTTCAATACTTTATTTCTATCGTCTGTTACAAAAAATTTACTTAACATGAATTATGTAGTATTGTTTTATTATTAAATGATATTATGAAATATCATTCAAAGTTTAAGTATCGAGATCGAGAGTGCTATAATCAAATCAATTCGATATTTTTCGAATGCATTCGATATTCACAATACCAAATTTTACATTCGATTGTTTCACATTCGACATTCGATGACCGCAATAAGCACCATTGCCTTTCCTTTACTTTTACACTTAAGATGTTTATAGTACGTATGCATCATGAATATGTATGTATGCCACAGATGTATGCATGCATAAGGATATACATTGACCTCATTCATATATACTCATAATGTAATACAAATCTAAATAAGTAGATTATAAATTTATAAAAAATGTAGGCAGGTATCCTTATGCGATAAATTATTTCATTACTACACCACTACACGTACACAAAACCTAAAATAAGTATGCACATACATACATTCTACATTCTACTTTTATTGTATGTATTTTTAATTCAGTCTTTTGACATTGGATCTATTTTTTTTTTATTTTTTAATAATAATAAATTTTTTCCTAGAAATATTTAATTTTTTTCTTTCTTATTTTATGCCCCCCCCCATATTCGAACATTATGTGTATGTGTATGTAAATTTAGAGTAGAGAAGTAACATATATATAAATTAGGTATATTTTACTATGTAATTGTACACAATTTCATTTCATTCATTCATTCATTTTCATTCATATATTTTTAGCTTTGAATATAAAAATTACAAAAAAAAAATAAATAAATAAAGGCAAACAAGAAAATAATAACAAATAAAACAAAAAAAAAATATATTTAAAAAAAAGTTATTGTTGGCCATACAATAAATTATGCAAAAATCTATTTACAGAATCAATATATAGGTACGCATTTATGCCATATTATGCATATATAGCTAGGTATCTATTTGAAAAGATAAAAGCACGCTTTTTTTAAAAATAAATTTTCGTTTTTTTTTTACTAAAATATTATTTTTTTTTTTTGTATATTTTGCCTATTTTTGTATACACATCTCAGACGTGACCTACAGTACAGCATTTTGTTTTTAATTGTTTTTCTTTATATAATATTCTCCAAAAATTTATGGTTTTTTATTTTTATTTTTTCTTTTATTTTGTGCACAAAAATATAGAATAGTAGAATATTGGGTACCTACCAAAAAGTACAGATTTGTAATTTTTTAGCTCTACTCAATTACTTCAAATACAAAATAAAACGGAACTTTCTTTATTCTCAGTTGATAATTCTCAGTTCTCAATTGAGCAATGCGTCTCTTTGGTCTGTGTTTTTTCTATTCTATTATAGGTGGCAGCAGCAACGAAGTGAGATTTATGTAATCCATTTGAGGAAAAATATTTTTGCTCAATTGATGTGAGCAACTATGAGATTCAAAAAAAAAGACACAATTTTGACAATCTTCTTGTTCATACTTCGTATATTTTTGGATATAGTTTATTTGTAATAAATAGGTAATTTGTAAAGATTAATTTTTAAAAATATAAACATTTTTTTTAATTATTTCTTTTCAAAATGGCAATCAACTGAGAATAAAAGTATCAGTCCATTTCTTTCAGTTTGTTTGCTCAGTTAGTAACAAGAAGAAGATAATAAATGATCTAAGTGAGATGTCAAACTGAGAATTATCAGATAATTGTGACCAAAGAAAAACAGCTAATATAATTTTAAATTTAATAAAGGAATTTTATATTTTTTTTTTAGAAAAGTTGACCCAAAAGAAAACCATAATAAAATAAAGATTTTGAATTTGATGATATTGTGATGAGCCATGCCGTTACCATATACTTACCGAAATTGTTTCGTTTTATCCTTAAATTCAGTAATATGTGTTCGACGTAATGCTGCTGGAGAATTACCAGGTGATTGAGATTCAGCAGCAACGATAGCACGTGCCATTATTAAATCTTCTTCCTTCATTTTGAATTTATAGAAATTTTTGATTTTTTGTGATAAGAACACTTATTTTTTTTTTTTTTTCTGTTTTTAGTCAGACTGTTATATATATTCTCTTTTCTTGTGGGAAATCTTTTATTTTTTAGATTTTCAAAATTGTATATTAATCACAAAATCAATTTCAAATTACACACTCCCTACACGTCTCCGAATCCAGTGATAATTTACGCAAAACACAAGAAGTATGTACCGTGTTAACGAATAATATTGAATCTTTTAATCACTTACGAGTATTTATTTTCATATTTTTTCTTTTTTTTTTGTTTAAAAAAAAATCACAATTTTTGCCCGTATACCTACGTGAATCGGACGTCAAAAAATTTAATATCTATATAACGAGAAAATATAACGGTTTTATATTGTAATAAAAATTTTATTGTTTTCAGTTTATATTTTTATTACCTATATGCAAAAAAACTTTTAATTAGTTTTTGTTTTATTTTTTGGTTTAATTATAAACGGATTTTTATAAGTTTCAAGTTTTTCAAAATCTATTTTATATACTCGTACATACAAAAAAATGTCCACTAATAAATAAAAAGCGCGTTTAAAATTAACGATTATTTCTTTTGTTTTCTTCTTCTTCTTTCGTTTTTTTTTACTATTTTTAAAAAATAATTCAGCAAAAATAGACTTTTTTTTAACGTTGTACGTTGTATGTATTTTTTTTTTATTTCAAAACTTAAAATTATTTTTTCCAAAATTTGCTATTTTGATTTGTAATTTATTTTTCTTGTTTTTTGTTTTTTTTCAAATTCTAAAAATTTAAAACTCGAATTTTTTTAAAATACATATAAATGTTACTGTTTATATACGTTTAGTCTGATTTTTGTTAATGTAAACTTGTTTTCTAAAATAAATTTCATTTACTCCTTGCACCTATACATCTCCCCCGTACGTTATAAAATATTTTTTTTTATATTTTTAAAATTCAATTTAAATTTAAACTTAAATTTTTGTAAATTATAGATATCTATAATTCCTTTAGTAAAAGAATATTAATGTACGAGTAAATCATAAACAGTGCACTCTAAAAAATTTTAAATTTATTAAAATTATTTATCTTAATTTATAATTTATTAAAAAAAAAAAAAAAAAAAAGTGATATTGATTTAGAAATCACGCACTTTTCTTTTCAAAGATTTAAGTCCAAATAAATTTTTATTTTACTATAATAAGATATTATTTGTGTGTAACATCAGTATTGTATGCAACGAATACGATACGGCGAGTAATTTCAAAAGTAAAATTTGTTCTTATAACAAAAAAAAAGGAAAACATCAAAAAAATAAAAAGAATAAAATAAACATAAATTAAATTACCCTTAGCTATATAATACTTTGTATTTAATTTTTTTTAATTGAAATACTTATCTAAATAAATTTCTCCTATTAGGTGTATACAATGTTATATCTAATGTATCTAATAATAATAATAATTAAATAACGAATCTAATAAAAACTATACACCTCAAATATGTATATATATTATAATTAATACACACAATCTCACAACAAAATTATATTTTATTTTATAATAATGTTCATTTATTCGCTTACAAAAATAAACTGGAGAATTTTTTTTACGTTACGTATTATAACGATAAATTTTCAATTCCAAATCCAAAATATGTATACAATACACAACTTAGATATAGGTACATATATGTATGTATAGCTGTACTCATATCAAGAATACAATAAGCATAATATATATTACATTACAGCCTATAATATACTTTACTTTACTTCATACATTTGTAGCTCTTAAGACATATGTGTATGTATAGAATACATTCAGGATAAATATGTACAAAAAAACATACGAATACGAGAGTATATGTATAAATATCTAAAATATCTAGATATACACACATACAGTGATTAACAAAACATTTACTTGAATTGATAAAAATATTAAAAAGTATTTTATTGTATAAAAAGTAAAATTTATGGTCCTTTTTGAACTCATGACTATAGTCATAGATCACAATTGCTTAATGCTTCTTGAATTGTGACAATTATTGTGAGATTTCGATTATGACTCTATTTTGTGAATAATCAGATGTTTTGTATTATATTGTAAAAATCACTAATGTAGTCACTAATTTTCTTCGAAAACTGTGTAGAGTTTCCAACTGTTGTCAAAGTATTAAAATTAAAAGATAGGAAGTTATGATTATATGATTACTTTACTATTATTAGAATAGGACGGTTAAAATAGTTACAATTTTTAATAATGTTAACTATGAACACCGCGCGCGCAATTGTGATTAACCGCACCATCATATTATTTTCAAATTTGTGTAAATTTTATTCAAAAGTATTATATAAAGATTTAAAGAAAAATCTAGTAGAAAAACATAATTAAAAATACTATTTTATACAAAAACATTAAAGCATATAGTATCCGTACCAATATATGGACTGCAGAAGATGCAGGGATAATTTAGAGACGGAGATTCTCCTTCATTATCTCTATAGACATGTGCCCAGTCTTGGCCAAAATTACTACAACTATTATTACTTGGCCAAAATCAAACAAAACAAAATGGTTGTAGTCTATAGAATTTAATTAATAACCATCACCCACGAGGAAGAGTTGTGGTATCAAAACGGTAAGCAAAGTACTATTTAATAAGTCTAATCCATACGAAATAAATATAGATTGTCAAAATGTCATTTATACCTACCTATCTACCCGCTACCTGTACCGATAATATAGTGAGGTGAGTTGAACAAAATTAATGTCATAAAAATGTGAATGTGCCATAATTTTTTACAAATGGTGTCTAATGTAATTTAACTTTTGTATTAAAAACAATTTTTTTACAACTGCAAAGATGTCATCGAATATCACATATCAATATTTTTTTCATTCCTATAACAAAATATGACATTCAATTCACATAAACGCATTATTTTTGTCCTAAAATTTGAGGGTATTTTTCTGATCAAGGACCACAATAATTAGAATGGATTAAAAAAAAAAGCAAAACAAATTTCAATATGTGGAACGATATAATAAAATTCACGAAAGGAATAATATTTAATTTTGCAGAGGAGAAGAGCATTCGAAGTATAGAGTCTTTTAGTTATAGTTTTTTTGCTATTATGTAAATTTTAAAGATTTTACTTCTTTTTTTTTTCTAAAATAACCGCTTAATCATAGTTGCTGGGGCTTGAATAGCTCGATGGTTGTGATTGTGATGTTGGTCTTGTGATCTTGAGATCGCAGTTCGAATCTCAGCCAGCGCGCTATACTCTCGCCCAAAGTCGATCATTAATTCCAATCAGCAATGCACAGACACCATAGTAACTGATTACTAATGATAAACTGAATGAAATATCTGACAGAATTACTGATCGGCGGTTCCATATAATGGACTGAGTATCCGTGTGCACTTAATATACAGCTACATAATATACATTGTATGTAATATATGTATAATGTGAAAAAAAAATATCATAGTTGCTATAATATTTTGTTCATCACTGTATCATTCATATGAGAAATTATATTGACTGTACAATGTATACAAAACAATATTTATACAATTTTATATACATACATGTACCTGTACCTGTGTACATATTTGTAACAAACATTTGTACATAAATGTTTACATATATACTGTATTGTGCCCCTGTGTCTGTGATTTGTGTACCTTATGGTTTACTACTGTTGGACTGTTGCTGTTTTTGTTTTTTTTTTGTGTTTTTCGAGATAAATATATAAAAAATAAAAAATTAAAAATAAAAATAAGATATATTTTTTCAATGTACCATATGATCACAATATATGTATACTTAAGTGTATCTATCTTTGTATAAATATGTACATAATGTATAGCTAATATATTGTGTATTTATTTGCTTTTGGTCACCAGTCACCACACCGTAATCGTCGTCATTTACTTATACATACATACATACATACGTTTTTAATGTTTCACTTTAATCACCACCCTCCCCTATAGTATAGATAATAGTATTCAAAATCTATATACATAGGTACATATTGTACACAAAATTAAATACAAAAATTCAGATAATATACAAACATTGGGTATACTTATAGGAATGTATATATACGATATAATGATAGATATTTATTGTTTACATACAGATGATTATACATATACAATACATTATGTAATTTGGATATATCTATATATGTATACATATATGTATAGATAGAAAGGTAGTATATTTTAGGTGTTGAACTCACCTTTTAAAATCAAAGTCAAAATAAATATAAAAACATGGAGAAAAAAAAAAATGTACCCATATAAATGTAATTATACTTAATTTTGATGAATGAATAAATGAATGCAAATAGACAACACATACATATGTACATATTTATTATGATTTAAGAATATTTGTGAATATTTTTGGTCTAGAAATATAATGGATATAGAATACTGTAGAGTACAATCATATGGTACACATATTGTGAAACATATTATATACAGTACCAATTATAAGGATATTATACAGATTCGCATATTATTTACAATGTAGAATAATACATAAATAGAATGGAGTAGGTATAATTATTTGATTGAAAGCATATTGCACAAATATATACACGTTATGTGCATATACGAGTACATACACATATATATATTCTCACAGTGTATAGACTGTAGGTATATACTTAAAATTTGCTGTTTCAATATATTTTTATCGAAGCTAATAAAATGAAAATAATAATTATTCTTTTTTTTTTAAATGTACATTCTGTTGTGTTTATGTATACAGTACAGTAGACATCAAAAATTCTTTGACTTTGTACACCTTGCTCAATTTAAACTTTGAATACCTGTCAGTCAAAATTAAATGAACACTCATCTTCCTTTTTTTAGTTTTCACAAATAAAATCCTGATTCAAACGAGTATTAACGTGTAACTTGTATCCCTGACGCCTGACGGAACCCGAAAAATAGTAAGATCAAAGTTGCGCTAGATGGATGATGTATAGAGAATAACCTAAAAAAGATCGAAGTGATGAACTGGAGGAGTAGTGCGAAATGTAGAGAGGAATAGAAGCGAGTCTTACAGCAAGCCTTGGCCCACCACGGGCTGTTGAGCTAATGAAGAAGAAGAAAATTCTGATTCTTACTACATATAGGGTCATCAAATAAGGACTATATATTTTCAAATTGAAATAAAAACTGAACGGTGTTAGATATATTAACACAATTTTTTTTTTATTTTTAAAGTTAGCTTATTGCCTTTTTATTTGAAAATAATTTCGTTTAAATGGCTGCCCCTATAAACTTTGACAAAATCTTAATTCTGAAACACTAATTTTTGGTCACTTTTCCACACAAATATCAGCACTTATTTCACCAATTACACGAATTTAATTGTAATGTTCGTTTTGAGGTCACTGAGTATTTCTGGTTTATTTGAATACACAAATGATTTCACATAACGCCACAGAAACATGTCCAATATGGAGTTATACCGCATGATCTTGGTGGCCAGTTCACATCAGCATTTCTTGAAATTACATGATCGTTGAACTTTTCTCTCAATAAATCAATTGTTTCTTTGGATGTATGATACGTTGCGCCATTTTGCTAAAATCACATGATTTACCAAACAATAATAAAAACAAATGTCAAATTTGGCTAAAATCGAACCAGAACTTGGCTTGCTAGAATTTTTCAAAAATATATATAGTCCTTATTTGATGACTCTATACTATTACAAAACTTTGTATACCTCCTCCGTACATTCTCAAAGTTATAGAGAAAAATAATATGTAATTAAAAAATAAGTCCAAAAATTACGATTCAAAAGTGTTTTTGCACCCATTATATTCGAATATAAGCAATTTTTATACGGTTTTTCTGTGCTATATGTTACAAGAATTTCTTTCTTGTAAAAACAATTTTTTCAATTTTTGATAATAATTAGCAGCATTACTTAAGGAAGAAACTTTTGGACTTTCATATGCAATTTAATTTATGATGACTCTATCTTTTCCTATCATATCATACAAAAATTAAATCCGTAAATTAAAACTGAATCTTAGATGATTTCTGGTACAAACTTTTTCTTTTTATGACAGAGTGAAATCAATTACATACACTGAAAAAACGACTGTAGGAAAATCAACTAACTTGAATTAGGTACTCAAACTGCAGGTAATATTTCTACAAAATTAGGCACAACAACTAATTTGGTAGATAAGTTTTAATTCATCTTTAGGTAAACTATCAACTTGAATTTAGGTAATCTAGTTTTTCAAAAATGTCTACGAAAATCGGAAGAATTTCTAAACAGTAAGGTGGAATTTCTACTTTTTTTATGCAAAACATCATTTCTTTTATTCTCTACAAAAAGGAGTCAAATTTCCTACTGAAGTAGATTAGGTTTTTATGTTAAAATAATTATCACCCACATAAATTAGTAAAATTGCTCACTGTAATAGATGAATATTCAGTAAAATTCGTTATAAAGCTAACAATTGCTGCCTACATAAAGTAGTTAAGTTTTCTACAGAAGTAGACGAGTAGTAGATGATTTATCGCCACACATTGTTTTAAACATCTACTTTAATAGAAAATTTGACTACTTATTGTAGGTGATAATTATTTTACAGTAGTCAATAAAGATAATTATTTTATCACCTACAATAAGTAGTCAAATTTTCTATTAAAGTAGATGAGATTTCTTTTCCTATACTGTTGCTATGAACATGTGGTGTTATTGTTTATTGAGTAAAATTATAACAGTGCTTTATATTGTTTTGTACATTATTTGTGCATATTTTGTGACTTTGTTTTATATTGTTTTCAATTCTGATTTAAATTAGACCGCGAGTGGAAGAAGTTATCTGTGTAAAATATATACAAAAAATATATGAAATCAAATTAAACAAGTGAATTCGTTTGAAATTTTAAAAGTGAAAATGAGTGAAATAAATGAAATAGACGAACAAATAGTTATTGAAAATTTAATAATTAGTTGGGGATTTGAAGAACTAGTCCCATCTTTTCGAGGTAAGTTTTAATTTGAACACAACATTAAAAATGGAAAAACGCGGTTATATGAAATAAACATTTTTTTTTCGGATATACATAAATTTTTAAACAATTTAGAAAAAGGCGTACTAGAACATGAGGTACTGAAGAATCTTAGCAGTGATGATTTAAATCTTTTAATTCCTGACGAGAAATTTGGTTTAAGGATCAAATTTAGGACAAAATTATTTCTATGGCGTTCTGAGACTGTAAGTCTTTTCACATGATTATGTTCGAGGATTTAATTAACAATTTTATTTGAAGTTTTAAACTAACATATATAAAAGTGGAAAATTTGACTGCTTTTACAGGAGACCATTTTTTTACTGTATAAATCTCTTCTACTTCTGTAGAAAATTTAACTACTTTATGAAACTGATTTTTGTATATAAATGATAATTGTTATAACGAAATTTCTCAAATTTCATTGAGTGTAAAATTTGTTGTAAAATTTATATTCTACGCCAAGTCTCAAATTCCTATATAGAGTGGTCTATAATTCTTTAAAAATGAAAAGATTAATCGTAGCTTTTCTCGTTCCATGCAATATAGGATATTAGTGTAAATCTTGGAGATTCAATTTCTTTCCCGCTTGAAAACTGGATTCTAAGTCAACAGGCTGCACCTGCTGCTCCTACTTGTTCTTCACCTAGCGATGCGTCTGAAAACAGTGAAATCAATCTTGTGTGTATTTGAAATAAGTATGTAAATTTCTTTATTTAATATTTAATTTAACTTAATTGTAATTTTTTTCATTAATATCTTTGTAACTTCAAAATTTCTAAGTTTTAGTTTAACAGGAAACATATATTGGTAATCGAAGTCATCGGGGGAAACTAAAAGAAAAGTATTATTCCTTAAGGAAGAAATTTGTTACAAGTGGCAATAAAATCAAAATTGGTACTCCACCTCTTTCCAATCAAAGTCCTGTATCTCTTGGTAACTGAAATGTAGAGAGTAATGTTTTTATCTTTAATACAAATATATTACGTTTTTCAGACGACGAAAAGTTAAAACAACAACGAGAAGCTGACTTTAATTGGTTGCAGCACAACAATTCCCCAGATGACATAGTTATTTCGAAGTGGAAATCTACATTTGATATCAGAAGATGTCATGTTCAAAATAACAACATTTCCATATTGGAAAAATGGCCCATATTGCGTCAAAAAATAGGAGTATCTCTTGTAAGCATTCATTTTGTACATTTGTTTCTGAAATCAATTTCATTTTTCAAAGCATTTATTTTTAGATTGAATTAGATTTTGAAATTCTGTACCCCCAAAAGAGTACATTATTATTCACTAAATGGCCAGCATTTTTCGAAAAATGTTCTAGTGCTATAAATACACAGCTTCGTGATCCACACAATAAAAAACTAATACCGCAATTAAAACATGAAAAAGAAGGTAATAAAAGATTTTCGTTTTTATTTTTTCTCGTGTAATTGAAATCCAATAAAATTTATCTTCTAAAATTGTTTTTGTTAATATATTTGATTTTGATTTTTGCAGATACTTGGAACAATTTTCTATGTCAGATTATTATTTCGCTTCTGCCTCATCAAATTATAAAAACCGGCAAAAATAGGCAGTGGAAGCCCTCAATTACAGACAGCCAAAGTGCATTTATGATACACATTACGGTATTATTAATATTATTATTATTATTATTATTATTATTATTATTATTATTCTTTATATCTTTGCAGAATAAAAATTACATGCTGTCAAATGTAAATCAAATAAAAACAAATTGTCTAACGCACAATACAAATTTACAGCCATTCATGATTACTGTGGGTGAAAATGAAGAAAATATTTCTAATTTTTATATATATTTTAACGATATTTTTATGAATTAATTTGAATACTTTAGATATATATATAGATATTATATGTATTGGAGTAAAAGTTAACATTACCATCACCTAATTTAAAATATCAAATCAATATTTAATTTTTTTGTTATATACTTTAATTAAGAATCACGTTAATTGAAAAAAAAAAACAATTAAAATAATGAGAATTTTGTCATTTAACAAGAATCTATTTTTAATTTTTGTTTATTTTATTTTTTAATGTTACATATGTAGTTTAAAACTTTAAAATAATTGATAAATATTATTAATTAAATAAATAAATATAAACATTTAGTATTTAATTAATTTCTTCGTGATTTATATATATATTTGCAGAAAAATAAATTAAGTGTTCTCCTATATTTACAGATCTTTTGCTTAAAAGTTTAATTTATCTAAAAGTTGTACAAAATTCATCTACAAATTTTGGTAAATCTACCCAATAATCTGGAAAATTCATCAAAGAATTTAGGCAATCCACTTAACAATTATGTTTGATTTACCTACAAATCCTAGTAAATTCACCTAATAATATTGAAAATGCATCTAAAACTTGTGGCAAATTCACCAAATAATTGTAGGAAATTCACCTAAACACTGTGTTTAATTTATCTATAAATCCTAGTAAATTCACCTAATAATATTGGAAAATTCATCTAAAACTTGTGGCAAATTCACCAAATAATTGTAGGAAATACACCTACACACTGTGTTTAATTTATCTACAAATCCTAGTAAATTCACCTAATAATATTGGAAAATTCTTCTAAAACTTGAGGCAAATTTGCTTAAAAATTATGTTTAACTTATCTAAAAATTGTAGTCAAAGTGTCTACGTTTTGTAGAAAATGTATCTAATATTTCAAGATCAAAATTAACTACTTGTTAATAGACAAAACATCTAATTGCAGTAGTAGGCTGAAAATTATCTACAAAATTATACAATTGGACTACTTTTTTAGATCAATTTTCTACTTATTTCTTTCAGTGTATATGTATATTTTATTTGATGAATTATAAACTTTCCTACTATATGAGTATTAATGTAAAGCACGTCTTTAAGCAGCATACAGACTTTCAACTTGGTTGTCAACCAGGTTGTCAACATAGCATGTTGTCAATTTGTTGAAGCGTCTGTATGATAGGTTGCTAGTTGAAATTTCAGGTTGATCAACGGTTGAAGAAAAATCAAATTTTTTTGATTTTTGCTTGGTTAACAACCAAGTTGTGCGTCTGTACCTGTGTTGACAACTTGTTGAAAAACATCATTTCGAATGAATTATATTATACCTATTAATGAAATTTGGCTGGAATTTTTCCAGTTTTATAAAGAACTGCCGGAGTTATGGCAAGCAAAATCTGCTGTTTTTAAAGACAAAAATAAAAAAAAAAGAGCAATGGAAAAACTTTTAAACAAGTACATGAAAATTGAACCGAGTTCAAATATTGATAGTTTGAAAAAAATATTAAACAACATAAAGACATATGCTATCGAAGAGAATTGAAATCATTTTGTTATCTGCATAAATCAAACAGGAAAACAAAAACTCTGAACAGAAAACGCAATATTGCATGTAATGATCTTTCAGGACGGAATCATTTAAAAAAATGATGTTTATGTTCAAGTTGTCAACTAGCGTCTGTGTGTGTGTCTTGATCGTCAACCCAGGTTGACAATAAGTTGACAACCAAGTTGAAAGTCTGTATATGCTGCTTTAGAAAAAGAGAGAGGATTTTTTAAACAAACATTTTTGGAGATGTGCAAGGACTTTTGACTTCCATTGTATACGTATGCATAAATTTCTGTTTATAATAATATAATTGCTTATTATGGACCTATACTTAAGATTCTTTGTTGATAAAAAGCACACTATGTGTACAGTATAGTGTATTATAGATGATACAAGTGCATTACATAAATTATATATTATTGTGTATATGTACCTACATTATCTGTATACATTTCAATACTCATATAAGATTCAAGTAAATATACGCAGTGTGTATTTCAATTCAATATACCTACATACGTGTATATACGAGTATATTTATGAAATATACTTTCATATGATTTTTATTATTATTTATTATCTGGAATACCTTAACATACATACATATATAAATATGTATGTATTAATAATAATAATAATAATTAAATATTGCTTAAAATGTATTAATACAAAACAAAAATTCATGTGATAAGAAACAAAATATTTACTTATAAAAATAATTTTCAAAAGAAAAAAAAATTATATATAAAGACTACACAATCTCTTTGTTTACATTTAAGCAGGTATGTATAAGTACTTGATGTGTAGATATTTTGAATATTTTATATACATAAATGTATGTACGGATAAAATAATATCATCATTTTATTATAATTATAAATTATGATAATATAAAAATTGAATGTACTATACACATATATACAAAATGAATAATTTATAATATGTAAGTATGTATATTATAAATTATTATTAAAAAGGTAAGTGAAAATCTCTGCTATAAATATTTTCTTTTTGTGCCTTTTAAAAAAGATGAAATCAAAAACGAGAATCATGAGAAGCAAAAAATAAAATAAAATCTTAAGTATCTGTGTTATCTCTTAACTTTTTTACCTTTTACATTATCTATATTTTAATAAAATTTTGCTTAACATCAAACAATTTTATAGGATATACAAACAGATATTATTACATACGAGTATATGTAATTATAAATATTTGGTATGGAGTTTATATAGGTACCTATGTTTATGTATACATTTTATTTACAAATTTATTTAGTATATGATCAAAATAAATTCAACTTCAAAGAGTATTTAAATAAGTTAATATTAATTTTCAATTTAATTTAAATAAATTCATTAAATTTATGATTTAAGTCCTACTATAAGAAATTTTCTTTTATTACCATACCAACTACATATATACTCATAATTTATGGTGTACTTATAGCTACAGCTTTTACCCTCTATTACATGATAATATCTAATATTTTTATATTTTTATGTAAAATATAGTATACATATACAAATATAAAAAAGATTTTTATCCTTTTTTTTGTAAATACATACTTCAGAAAAGTCCAAACTTTATTTTGATACCAAAATCATATAGATATATGAAGATTTAATGTATGAAAATAGAAGTCAAAGTTGAACGATTTTTCAAAAAAAAACCCTCTCCTTTTTTAAGAACTATAACTAAATTTCAGGACCTAAAATCAAAAATGTGCTCCATTTAAGCACCACAATATCCTTCAGGCTATCTACATTCAAAATTTCAAAGAAATTTGTCAATCAGTGTTTGCTGTACGAGGTGCATTTGGAACCCGAAAAATCGGAATTTTGACAACTTTGACACCCTTTAAAAAAGAAACAAGGACATTTTTTTAAAAAAAAAGAAGCGCTCCATTCAAGGACGACAATTCTTATCAAAGTATCTATATATGTTTCAAATTTCATTGAAATCGGTTAAGTAACTTTGGAGATAATGTGGTGCACAAGATAGCAGATATCTCGAATCCTAACCTTAATATAAAACAACTTTTCTGATAATTTACAATAATTACAGTATATTACAATAATATTCTTGAAAATTGTTTATTGAATATTTTAATGAAACCTTCTTTGCCTTCTTGAAAATAAATTGACATGAGTATATCTTATATCTATCTAATTTTGGAGGGAATATTAAAAATTTAAAAGAAAATAAAAAAATACCACAATTTACCATCATTTTACACATTTTACCAAATGACAATAAATAAATTTTGCAGTGTTTTTATGTTGATTTAAATTTATTGAAAACTGTCAACAAGAATTGAAATACGTTTCGGACTTGAGAGTTTGCAGTTTGTAAGCGCTGTAGGATGTAGGGAGAAAGTTGTTACCTATATAAAATCAATCAAATAAAATTTAAATTAATATAAAAAATATGGGTATCAATAAATTATTATTTATTTTCATGTTTTTATTAATGAAATAATGGTTATATAAAAAAAATATGTAACTACACCAATTGAAATAGAAATAATTATACAGAGGAGGCCTTGTTTTAATTATTTAATCTAAATGGATTTAATTAGAATTCTAATAAATCAAAACATAAAAATATATATTAATATATAGATAGTAACTTATAAAAATTTTTATACATATGTACTTTTTTATTTTAATATTTTCACTTTTCATATATTTTCATTCATACATATTACACATACAAATAAGTATTTAAAATGTAAAGTAAGATTGAAACTGAAGGTTTTTATATACAATTTTAGATTAGAACGCAAACGTTTAAGATAAACCTTAATTATTTTCATACATACGAGGAGGACATAGCAAAATATATGTGATAGGGGGTACACAAATGTAGGAAGGAATAATGAAAAGAAAATTAAAAAATAATATTATTGAAACTATTTTATTGATCTTGACAACAATAATAATAATAATTATTATTATTATAAAACTTTAATTATTTATACATTTACACGCATTATTTATAGAAGCGAGAAGCAAATACTTATCTCGATTTAATAATTAATATATGTACATATATGTATGTATATCATATTCAATTTATATTATATGTATTCATTTTCATATGAGAAGAATTTTTTTATAGTTTATATAAGTTATCTAAGTAAAAGTATATGCGTGTAACGTGTATGGTAATGCGTGTAATACGCACGCTTTTCAAATTCAATTAAACTTAATATAATTTAAAACAGATACTGATACATTCTATGAGTATATAGGTACTATATTTGAATGATTTATGCACTTTTTTTTTTGCAATTTATTAATATTTTTTTTATTCTATACTTTTCTACAATCAATCAGAAAATTATGGAAGAAACCTTGAATATAAAAGTTCATTACCATTTTAAATAAGCGCAAGCAATTTTAATTGTATTGTAAGCAATAGAAAATGATCATAGTAAAAATATATAATATTGGTATTATATGGAATAGATTTATTTACCCACATTTTTTTATACAAAAACTATAGGTACGTATGTATGTATATTCCATATGTATGTACTTATAAATTCATGTGAGGACTCTTTAGATAATGTACATAGAAAATACATGATTTTTTCTCAATAGAAATATAAAAAAAAATTGCAAATAATCGTGTAGCAGCAGCTATACTGCCGTCGTTAGGTAGAAAGTCGTATCTGACATTTAGGTAATTTTGAGTTATTGAGGTTATTTAGAAATGTGTGATTTGTGTGATTTGACACATACCACCTTTTTATCATATCTGTAAAAGTCAAACATCTGTTATTTAGAGCATGTAGTATCAAGGTACGTAAGTACAATCTCAGATAATACGACTTTTTACATTAGGATACGACCAGATTTGGCCAGATACGACTTTTTAACCTGAAAAATATAAGATTTTCTATCAGCTACGATATTTGCAGTGGCGAAAAAACTGCCTTAATGTTCATTTATAGCTTTCTAACTTAGAAAATAGATGCATTATTGATCTAAGATAAGGATTTTACATTTAACTCATTTTTCAAAATTTTGTAGATACGACTTTCTGCCTAACGACGGCAGTATAGCATAGTAACATAATAGATAATAGATAATAATGTACCTGTATATATAGTATACAACAAAGTATGTATCTTTATTTATAGTTGTCATTATTAGTGAATACTGAATAGTATAGTTTTGCACTTTTACCACATATATACAGTGGAACACTTTTCCTATAATTCGAATCGAATCTCATTAAGTCGAATTCCTCTCATTCTCTTCTCTTTACGTTCAAAAGCCTCCATCATAACTCGAATTATAGGTAAAACACTCGAAATTCCATTTAAATAGAATTTTTGTTTTTGAAAGATCGTAATATTAAAAAGAATACACGACAAAAAAAAAAAACAGGTTGCACTCGCGCATATTTGAGAAGATCAAATAAGGGGTTGGAAGAATTTTGAGAGAACAGTGGATAAGACTTGTTAAGAGGATGAATAAAGCGAAATATCACAAAAACTGATATATACAAAACAGTAATAATTGGAACACGCCCAAAAGGCAGAACAAAGTGCAAAAATGGATAGACCAAGTTGAAGAAGATCTACGACAAATATAGGTAAAAAGATGGAGAGAAAAAGCGAGAGATAGAGAGAAATGGAGGATCATTGTGTCGGAGACCACAGCTCACAAATGACTTTACAGTTGAGAAGAAGAAGTCGAAAACTTTATAGTTCGATTTTTTTTTTAGTTGCATCTCTCTTGAGTTTCAACTTACAGAGGTTCCACTGTACCACACTGTACTATATACGACATGACATTATAACTTGATATCCATCAGACATATTCATTAACACATAATGTGCACATGTACATCATTATATGAATCTATCTATAATGTAATAAAATTGCTTTAAGGTACATTTTTTTTAATGTCAGGTGTTATTTATAATTCAATAAGACATTATAAAATTATGTATGTACATACATATATGTATCTACATATACCTATTTGATTGAAATCTAATTGAAAATGATTTTTAAAGATTTTTCTCTCTACAACTATACAACTCCTAACCTAATATCTAATAATGTACATATAGGTAACTTATCTAAAAATTTATCCATATGTGTATCTTTATACAACACATACACGAGAAGAGAATGTCTAGCTATAAATAATAATAATAATATTAAAGAAAAAAAAAACATTATTCACTTTCAATTATTGAAATATTACAAATTCGTTCTCTAATTTTTATGTACATAATTTGATTCTATATACATTTTATATACGAGTATGTATACCTACTCTGTCTGTATATTATATTGTAGCAGTATTCATGTATGTAAAATGTATAAATATAATGACTAAGTATATTTTATGTATGCTGCGGGTATATGTACATATCAATTTACTTGCATCTACCAGTTCAAAAACTTAAAAAAAATCACCTTAAAGTTAAGTATGTAATATACTATACATACATACATATATATCTTAACAAATATTTTCTTTAAAATATTATAACAAATTTATTTAAAAAAAAAAAAACAATTAACTAGATTTTGTTAGGAGGACAATAATACTTAATATAAATTTTTATTGCAATGGATTTTGTAATATTTTGTCTCTTTATGCTTAAGTTCGAACGTATGTAGGTACGTTTTTAAAAGTAAGTATATACAGGGTTATCCAATAGGAACGTCAGAACTTTAAACAGCCACAACGATAACACTGATCGAAATGTCAAACTCAAGCTTTGATTGATGTGCTCAGTATACTGTATGAAAAGTGATTATGGAAAGGTATACGATTCAAGAATGCGTAGAAATTATTCGAATTTATTACCAAAATGGCTGTTCGGTTCGCCGAAAAAAATCATCTTTTCGGATGAAGCGCATTTCTGGTTCAGTGGGTTTGTGAATAAGCAAAAAACTGTAGGATTTGGGTTGAGGAAAATCCACAAGCGATTCACGAATTGCCTCTTCATAGCCAGAAAATTACCATTTGGTGCGATCTTTGGGCTCAAGGCGTGATCGGGCCCTATTGTTTTGAAGATGAAAGTGCAAATCAAGTAACTGTGAATGGCGAGCGCTACAGGAATATGATAACAGAATATTTTTGGCCTAAACTGGAAAATGTTGATATAAATAATGTTTACTTTCAACAAGATGGTGCGGCTTGTCACACATCTCGTCAAACAATCGACTTGTTGCAAGAAAAATTTCCTGGACGAGTTATTTCTAGAAATGCTGATGTAAACTGGCCGCCAAGATCGTGCCGATCTAACGCCCTTGGACTTTTTCCTATGGGGCTATTAGAAATCTTTGATCTACGAGAATAAGCCAAGAACGATTCGCGATCTTAGTCAGAACATTCAACGCACCATTCAAAATTTACCAAGCGATATATGTGAGAAAGTAATGAAAAATTGGGTCTCAAAACTGCATTTAGCCATACGAAGCCGAGGAGGTCATTTAAACGATATTATTTTCATAACGTAATAATGTAATCGATTGTTGTTCAAAATAATAAATACATCACGTAAATATCACTTGCAGTTATCGCATTGTGTTTCATTTTAAAGTTCTGACGTTACTATTGGTAAACCCTTTATATTGTACAATTTTTAATTTATTTATTTAATTCTATATAGATTGGTTTTTATTTTATGATATTTGTTTTTTTATTGTTTTAAAAAAGTGCAAATAATAATTATTATTATACATATACGCGTCTGTGCGATAATATCTTGATAACCTTGTTATAATATGTTTCACGTATATGTATGTAACTAGTACATTATTATGTACCTGTGTGCATTATTATTATGTTAATGTTTTGTTTTTATTTTCAACATTATTTTTATTTTTTAATTTTCAGTCTAAGCAATGAAAATAATGCAATATTAAAAATGTATGTATAGTCGAACTTCAATAATTATAAGTACTATGTAATACTACAATTTGTTAAATAGTGTAGGCCTACCTATACATCTCTACGTAATATTTGCAATTTTATTAACTTTTTCAATTAGAAATACATATACAAATAATGTAATATTTACTATTATGTATATGCATTTTAGTAATTATTAAGGCCTGTTTCAAAAAGTTTAAACGCATTTTTGATTTTCGAATTTGCTTCGCACGCGTAATAGATTAGATAGAATTTGCTATTTTTAACCAACGGGTTGCCGATATTTATAAATTTTTTCATTGTTTTCACTTCTTTCTCATCTTTTCTTAATAATTTTTTTTTTTACTTCAACCCAGTAACTCTCAATTTACTTCAACTCAGTACGGATGTTATGGGACGTTTGGAGGATGGAGTTCTTTAGGTACAATACTTACCTGCCGGCACCAGCTCATTGCTTCTCCTGAATAGTGACTGGTTGCTAAATCAGGCTAAAAAAATCATTAAATCCTCGCGTGTCTTTGTAGAAGTAGTATAAGTCTCTTCTGCAAGCATACCCTTTCTCGTATACCTCGATTTTAATTGTCTATTTTTAAAGAAAGGCCATAATCGAAGTCCAAACTTGCTTTCCACACTATAACACTTTTGGAACGAATTTTTTTTTTTGTTGAAATTATCCGTTGACCTTCTGGAATCTGTCATTTCCGGAATAGAACTGAACACAAGATGGCGCAGGAAAATCGTAAACGATTAAATTTCTCGGAATTATCCAAATATATTTCAAACATTTTTTTTCTTGTATTTTATCCGTTCGACGACGATAAAAATCATATTTATATATTTTCAAAAGAAAGGGAATTCCCTGAATACAATTTTTAAAAAAATATACTTTTTATTTTTTTAGTAACTCGACTCGAGTTAGAAAATGCGTTAAAACTTTCTGAAACAAGCCTTAACGTATGAAATGAATCTCGTAATTAACAATTTTTCACGACCAAATTTAAATAATTATTATTATTATTAGATAGACACTCATATTGGATTTCAAGAAAAATATTTGATCATAATTACTATATATACATTACTCATATATACAATATACACCATGCAAATGCACATATGCACAAATATGTACATATACAATAAGTAAACACATTGTCTACAAAATTGTATGCAAAAATATTATATGATCCAAAACTAAAATCTTTTATTAAATTATATGACTATTTTTTAATTAATTTCCTGCCATATTTAGATGGATATAAATTTTATAATTACATATCTATTATTTTTATTAAATATTATGGATTGAATAACCTTAAAATTAATGTTAACAAGGACCGATAAATCGATATACCCAGGCAATTTAAAACAAAATTAAATCGTAAATTAATAAGGAAAGGAGGAGAAAGAGGAAAAAAATAGAAAAGTTGTTTGATAAATAATATTAATTAATTTAATTTTGAAATGGTTTTTTTTTCAAATTTCTGTTCTAAATAAGATAGTACACATATAGATACATGATAACATGTTCTATATTTTTTATGTTCTGTAGGTCTAGGTATAGTTAAATATGATTGATAAGTTGCTTACAATTTTTATTAAAAACAAATTGGATATGATGTACCTAACTACGAGTACAACCTAACATTATTCAATAAATGAATTCTTATAACAAATATATACCTATCTAAACTAAAGTTAAATAAATCATCATATACATTGCTGCAATTATCAATTATCAATTAAAATCGCGTATTATTTCAATTTAAGACAAATTTTTCAATTTGAAATTTATGCAAAATAATAAAACTGAATACAGATTATACAGACAGACAACGATCATACGATGATATACAAATGAAATGTGTAGTCTGATCATCATTTACAAATTAATTTCTCCTTATCATTGTTCATCAATCATAATTAAATTTAAGACAATTTGCATACATTTTCATTTTGATTACGAATAATATGATATTCTTGTTTATAATAGTGTATCTGTATAGTGTGTATACCAATAATTACCATACCAACCTCTTCTCTAAAATGTTTTTATGATTTTTCCACTTAACTCTTAACAACATAATTGACTTTTAACATCATTTTTAGATATATCTATTCAAAAAAATTCTGCCATGCAATTCATACAATATTTTTGTTGTATTGTATAGCCACCTAACGATGGCGAAAACTCGCGCAGATGGGAGATATTTTCAAAATTTCCTTTAATTTCCCCTTCAATACGAAAAATCGCAAAAAGAAACAAAGATTAAGTCTTCCACTCAGTGGGTATAATGACTGTCGGTTATCAATCCGCACATCAAAGCAAACCCTCTTTTTTGCTTAAAAAATTAACAACATTCCAATATAATCATGTTCACTGTACGACGATTGCCATACAAACAAATACAACTGAAGAAACATTTGAATAAAAGTAAAATAGGATAAAGAAAAAATCAAAGGAAATAAGAATTAAATTATCCACTCAGTGAACACAGCGACTGCCGATTACCGACCGTACGTACACACAATGCATATCCTCTTTTTTAGCTTAAAAAATAGCAACACATTTCTAATCATGGTGATTATATGACGAATGCCATGCTACTAAAGAAAAATTTGGAATTTAGATAAAGCAAAATGAATAAAATACAGAATAACAATAACAATATGTGCGAACGAACAGTGATGTTAATTGTTAACTGCAACTGCAATTTTAAAATTTACAAAAATATTTCCTTATCGAATTTTTATATTAAATACATCTGTTTATTGATTTGATTATTACTGCTCTGCTACTGCTACTTTTTGTTTGATTAGAATACTCACTAACTTATTTGATTGAAACATTTATATTTATGTAACATTAATTGATTTGATATTTGCATGAATGAATTGAATCTATTTCTATTAGTAATTCAAATATTAATATTGATGTTGTAACTTGTAAGCTATATTATCTCTTCAGCAACTTTTTCATTGATAATTATTGGTAATGTAATGTACCGCAGTAATCGTTTGATTCTGCCTCCTTTGTTTTTTTATAGCCGATGAGTAAAGTTCGGAAAATTAAAATATTGAAATTGTTGTTATTAATTTTTACTTTTTTAAATTTTATTGTTTTTTTTTTATTTCTTAATTTTAATTAATGTTTTTAAAATAAATACACTGTAAAAGTGTATTTATTTAAAAAATACACTGTGAAGTAGTGTAAATAATAATTTCCCACTTGAATTGAGAATTTCCCTTTTAAGAAGAATTTTTGAAAAATGGTATGTTAACAACTCACATCACTGTTTCAAATTTCAGTGGAAAGGGTAAGTAGGTTCTACTGCGCATGCTTCTCCTTCGCCACTGTTCAGTGGCTCTACTATATGTAGTTTTGTTTTAATTGTAAATTTTTATAATTTGATTTAAAGAAATTTGTTGGTTGGTAGGTACTATTACTATATGACAAGTAAATTATAAATTTACTCATCATGTGATGAGTGTTTGTACCTACTTATTATTTCGATAAATCGGATAGTTTATATCTTATTATCAATAACTATAACATCTACAATTTAATAAATTTTAAAGAAAATATATAATTATGTAATTTAGTAAAAATTAAAAAATGCAAAAAAAGGCAAAAAAAAAAATTATTTTATCCTCCCCGGCGGGGAATCGAACCCCGGTCTCCCGCGTGACAGGCGGGGATACTTACCACTATACTACCGAGGATGTTGAATATATTTCTCATTTATTATATCAAATATTCAAATACCTGTTTATAATACTACAAAAAAAAAATTTTAATTAAAAAAATATTGGACTATAACTATACATACACGGACGTACATTGGTTAATGGTTTGGTACATTATATCGGATTCTTTTATTATTTGATTACATTTCGAGGTAATTGGAACATCCATCCAAGTTCTTTTATTCATATAATTATAATTCAGAGCCTACCCTACACTGTAATCTATGTGAATTTCGATTTAGAATAAAAAGTATTAGAATAAAAATACTGACAAAATATACAAAAAATCCATTCATAACCATATAATAACAACAGCTGATGCACTGGTAGGTACCGTGCTAATACTAATATAAAGTAATTCTAGAATACTAAGAAATAAGTTTAATATTCATTTTTAATATTCATTTCTGGAATGAGTTAAAGAATAATAGAATTTTATATATATTACGGTCTCAGTAATGTAATATTTTACTTTGTTTTTAAATAAAATATCATAAGCATTAAATATAATTTTATACTTGAATAAAAGTAATTATACCTAGTTATGTAGGGTAGCTAGCTATTTTCGAAGTAATGTATGTATAGCTTGTTAAAAATTCCTAGCGAATAGAATATATGCGCAGTGAGAGTATGGCGTCATGCTTTGAGCGAGGTTATAATTGTAGTGGTTACACTTTTTCAGGTTTATATGGGAGAAAAACACAAATACATATAATCATTTTATGTACATATTTAATTTCAAGAGAAACATGCGCATATTATTCGCTGGGAATTTTGAACAAGCCATACTTATTTTATTTACATAATATGGTATTTGAATATTTGATATAATAAATGAGAAATATATTCAACATCCTCGGTAGTATAGTGGTAAGTATCCCCGCCTGTCACGCGGGAGACCGGGGTTCGATTCCCCGCCGGGGAGGATAATATAAATTTTTTTGCATTTTTTTGCAAATTCTTTTTTTTTCTCATTTTTCAACCAAAATACATATATACATACTACATGATTGTATTTATTTATCTAAACACTTAATACAGTCTTACTTGACTGGCTTGATCAATCACTTATTTTTATTCTTCTTCTTCTTCTTCTATATATATACTTCTTCCTATATAAAACTACCAATAATTAATAATTATCAAGATCAATAAAATAAAACAATTCATTGTACAAATTCAATTCAATTTTATTATTTATTATTAATTATATTATTGCTTTATGATGATATACCGAATAAATTAATTATTTTTATTTATGATGATATTAAATATAAATGATAAACCTTAGTAGAAGAAAATAAATAAATTAAAGGAAAAATATATTCATAATAAAGAAGTACACTCATATACAGGATACTAATCAATCAATCAAATATGTATCAAAATTACGTGGAAAATTCAATAATTCCATTATAATAATAATTTAATTAATAACTTTTATGATTTTCTTTTCTTTTTGTTCTTTTTTTTTTTGACTTAATAATTTACGTTTTCTTATTATTTACATAATCCTTTAGTAAAATGAATTTTTTTAAAATGATTTTTTATTACGTTGTGGTAGTAATGAATCTTTAGCAAAATTAAATAATGTTAGAAGACCTTGCTTTTTACCTTTACGAGAAAAATAATTTGATACAACATCTCGATCATCTACAAAAAAAAAATAATATTAAAAAATATAAATTAAATTATTTTTTGATTGAATAAAATTTAAAATAAAAGTTATTTATTTTATAAAATTTCATAAATCAATTTCTTTTCAAAATTACCTATTAGAGAACTACGTTCATTAACTGTTGTCGGTAAAACATTATCGTTGGCACTCAATGAAACGAATAGTGCAAAAGGCACTAACCATAGGCATAATGTAAAATATGCCAATACCTATGAAAAACATTTTTAATGAGATGATTAAGAAAATTACATTATGTAAAAATACAATACATATATGTTTTTTTTACCTCTGAGAATGCATAATAAATACTTGAAAAATATCGGAATGCCAATACATGATTTGTGATTAATAATATAATACCACCTAAAAATGATGGTGATAAAAATTCAACATATGGAAAATTTTTCATTATTAATCCATGTAATCCTTGTGCAATTAGACCACATATTATCATTGACCATGGTAAATCATCAAAAAATATGAATAATATATAAATGATTGTCGTTATTATAATCATCCATGTAATTACTTTTTTTGCAATGACAGTATATTCTTCAACTAATTCAGCCAAATAATATAAGCCGGCACCTAATTAAATAAATGAAAATAAAATAAATTAAAAATACTATATATAGTATGTGTAAATTTAATATGAAAACAATTTATAATAAATCGTCGAAATTATAATTATTATTATACTAACCAATAGCAACAGTTACAAAACAAATTTGAATCACTATTGAAATATAACTTAGAACGTAAAGTAACATTTTGAATATTTTTTTTTTTCTTTGTTTTATTAAATGAAATTTTCTGAATTTGATATTACAGTGATTTTATTTTGATAATTTTCATAATTTTATATTATTTACGTATTTAAGAAATATATTTAAAAGACTAGATTTAAAAATGATGAGTACAAAAATTTTGAGCACCTACGTAATATGTGTAATATCAAAATACGTACATAAATAAAATAATATAGAAAATTAAAATTTTTTAGCCATAGTTATGAAAGGTTATGTTTACGTTTTTTTTTTTTTTTTGCTTTCATATTTTCTAATTTGACATTTTTTGAAACGTCATTTTTGATTATAATACAATGTGTAATTGTCAATGTTTCGGATTTTCGGAAAATTCGGATTTATTGTATAATAGTTAAATCTACTTTTTGAGTAGTTACACTAAAAATTAAATAAAGTCAATTCACTATCATTATCACTACACGACAAAAGTCTTTGGATGAACTCATGATGATGAATTGATGACTCCGTTCCGTTCCGCTTTCTATGCAACTAATAATAAGGTAAACAGACAAAATGATGAACCATGTGATGAACCGATTTAAAGTAACAAAATAAAATAAAAATGTATAATTCGTTCATCGACGATTAATTCTTGATGAAAATTATGTTTATTTTTATTTATTTTAGTATGTACAAAATTATTAAAATAATGCTTAAAAGAAATATTCGTTTTCTTGAAGAATAGAAAGCTTAAAGCTAAAAATGTTAACAATAAAAGCTACTTAAATATGTTATGTATATAGTATATATAGATAAAATGAAAATTTGTGTCGTTTAAAAGGAGAGCCAGTTAGCACTCCCCTTGACAAGACAAGGATGGACAGTGGACACATAAAATGGTCGGAATAGGCACAGACAATTTCCGATCGCAAATTTTTTTTTTATCAATTTCTTTCTGTTATGATGATTGATTTTAAAATTATTATAAAAAGTATTTTAAAATACTATATTAAATAATATTAATAATAATAGGTTTGGTATATAAATTTGATTTTTTATGAATTTATTCAAAAATATAATTTGTGTTAATTGAAGTTTTATTTTAAAGGTATACATAATAATAATATGTTTATTATCTAGTTCTAGTCATGATGATGTCATGTCATGGTTCTAGTAATCCTAACCTAATCAGTCAATATGTTCAATGACTCCAATGTCCAATAATTGACCGTAGCGCGTAGCCTAAAGGTACTCGTCCACGATGCAAGTTTTCTTGCGCGAAATTTGTCTTGCGTGCAAGAAAACTTGCAGTACTTCGTACACACGACGCATTATTTCATGAAAAATATGCAATATTTCTATCATGCAAGAAAAAAATATCTTTGCAAGAAATTTTTATTGCACGAGCGCTTACACGAAATTCTTATTTTCTTGCATCTTGCATATACATTACATTTCAAATATGTATTTCATATTTTTTTTTTCAATATTTTAAGAGTTGAAAGGCCTACCTTGCTAATAATAATAATAATAATAATAGAAAATACATACCAAATTCACAAGAAGTCACAGCACAACACAACATCAACCAACGAATGATAGATAACACAGCAACACATTACATTTTAGTCAGCTGAATTTATTGCATATGCAAGAGAAATATTTATTGAATGAGTTGAATAAATTTTTCTTGCGCGAAATATTGCATATCTTTCTGCGTACACTATGCAATAAAAAAAAATTGCTTGCAATAAGAAATATTGCATGAAATACGTATTTCTGTGCAATATTTCATCTTTCTAGGCAGCGTACACTTCGAAATAAATATTTCGTGCAATTTTATCTGTCAAAATCGTCTTGCATGCAAGAAAAATTGTATCGTGGACGGGTACCTTAAAGATTATAAATTGGGTTGCGTTCATTTCAATTTCAATTTATAATCTGTTTACAATACAAATACAATAAATTTACAAACTGTTTACAGAATACAGAATCGTAATCGTAACGTAAACGTAACCCACTTTAAACAGTCGATAGGAAAGAAAAAGTTGGGTTGATAGTAATTAATAATTAATCAATTAAAATTTAAGTTGGTTGATTGCATTGACGTTGATAGTAAAGCAATTAGCAAATAATTAGCAATTCTATGCGGCAACGGCAATACAAACAGTAGGCAAGCAAAGGGTGAAAATCTGAAGTTTTCCTTTTCTTATTTTAATTTTTTTTATGAATAATTTATTCGGGACGGCGCGAACGCCATTCCCGGCTACCAAAAATTTTACACACGAGTTATCCGCATTAGGGATAATCGCGGAGGTCAACCCAACCGAAGTGCAATGGCTGAGTCTCACTCCGGGGGAACCGCCTTGATGATCACGGTAGCCCCTGGGCCAGGTAAGTATGCTAATCTAAGCCATTTCATTCCCCTAAATACATATTTCATTGTTTTCAGATGCGAATTATATTATGCACTTTAAAATTTTTAACATTTTTTTTCAGTATAAGAACATCTATACTATTTTCAGAAATTGAAGTCAGTACAGGCAAGATAGGCATGCTTTTCTATATTCTTTCACATTGCGTTTGTATAAATCTGTCTCGTGTGTGGGGTGATCAGATCTCAATTTCAATCAAGACAGAGATATATTATTCAGAATTTCCTACAAAATATTATATGTGAAGTTATCAGAAACTCATCGGGTAACTTTTTCCATAAGCACAATACTGACTTCGATTTCTGAAAATAGTATATGTATGTGATGAACCGATGAACGTATCAAAGAATTAAGAGCAACCAACATCTTTATATGTACAAGTACAATGAGCGAGCACCTAGCAAATATAATACAGGTCATATTATAGCAATTTCTGGTGGTTTCTATGTTATCAATACACTTTGATTTCTGCTGCCTGCTATTATTTTATTAAACAGCAACGTCTTGGTCTTATATACAAATCAAAATTAAACAGTATAGTAGTCATTACAAACAATAAAATATTTGTGCGCTAATAATGAGCATAAAAGTACACGAGCATCGGTGGTTCAGTGGTAGAATGCTCGCCTGCCACGCGGGCGGCCCGGGTTCGATTCCCGGCCGATGCAATTAGAAATTTTTTTTTTCATTTTATAAAAATAATGAATTAAAAATATATTCTCAGTTTTAAATGTATAATTTTCCATTTATTTCAATTTTCCTTTTTTACTTTAAAAAAAAAATTTTTTTTTTATTGAAAATATAAAACGCATAGCATACAAAACGCATTTATTTAACAAATGCATATTATTAAATACATTTACATAACTAACAATAATTATTTTAAATGTTTATTCTTGTGTGAATTTCCGTAAATGTGATAATAGACAGACTAGAATTATCAAAAAATCAAAGAAAAATTGTTTCATCTTTAATGGAAACGTTTTACTTTTTTATTTTTTGTTTCTTCTATAAATTTCACAATAATTAACTTCTTACAAATCTATTTACATATTTGTAATCAAGAAATGCATATTCAATTTAAAATGAATATTAATTACATTACATAAATTTTAGTCTGTCTATTGTATAAAAATTAATAGACAAATTAGAAAAAAAAAATAATTTCTTTGCTCAAATTTAAATTTTATGATTACCGGCACTATTTTTTGAAAAAAATAATTAAAATATTTGTGGTATATATTTGAAAGAAAGAAAAATGGATAAACTTGATTTCATTTTTATTAAATTATCATTTTTATAAAACTATTTTCCAGTTGTAAATTTTGATATACTTTCGAGTAATCCTATATAACATGAATGTTCATATGCTGTACTTAATTCTGATAATTTTTCAACAAATTCATTACTGATACCCTTTTCTTCTAGTAAGTTCATTAGTAAATCATATAAATACTGAAAATAAATCGCAAAAAAAAAAAATTATATATACACATAAGGAAAAAATTTTTATTCATAAAACTACTTATACGGTATACAGTATACTTACACCATCTAAAACATCTCCAGATACTGCATAAACTTTATCATTCCATTCTCCATTAAATATTGTAACTTCATCAATACCAAAAATATCATCTATTTTTTTGTTTTTCAAAAAAAAAAACAGATACATGTTATTATTATAAAAATTATGAAATAAAAAATATTTATATATAAATTTCAAAATATTACTGTATTCTCCTTCATGTGGTTGACCACGTAAAAATGAGCATGTAAATGATAATGTCGTATTACCACGTATTAAATCAACTTCAAATTGTGGTCGACTTTTCATTTCAGCAAAATCTGGTTTATCAGCATTCACATCAATTTCAGCTTGATCATCTGCATCAACAGTATGAATTACATTGAAATTTACCTCAATTCTAAAATAAAATATAAAATTTTTAAATTTCCATTTTTCTTTTTTTTTTTTTTTTAAATAAAAATTTTAATAAAATTCTAATATTACTTTTCTTTATCGGTTTGTTTTGTTAATTCAACATCAGCACCGTTCAAATTTACTTTGAAACCTTCAAATTCTGTTGGTATTGTTTTGATTTTTTGCGCTTTACGTTCAGCAATAATTTCTTCAGTTAGAAATTCAACTAATTCACGTTCACCTGTAAATAAAATTTAAAAACAAAAAAGTGTTTTATTTTGAAATTCTTAGAGAGTTATATGAGGTTAAAGACATATTGTCATTGAGGTTATGTTATATAAACATGTTAATTTAACATGTACCCCTGGAACTAAGTGTTAATTTTTTTCAAATTTTAGATGAAATTTAAATAATTAAATAGATACCTTTTGTATGAATTTGTTTTCCATTACATTCACCACAATTACATTTTAAACTTGGATGATTTATTGATTTTAATGAACCTGCAGCTGAATTAACTGAAAATTCCGGTGATTTACACATGTGCCATAAGGTTCTTGTAAATTCACGTTTTCCAATATTAATTTTCGTGAAATATGATGATGATTTTGTTAATACATTAAATGTTGATGTCGTAAAACGTAATAAATTATTCATATTTTTGATTTATTTTATTTTGTTATTTGTTCAAATTTTAAATAATAAATTGAAATATATCTTAACTTCTTAAATTTTAAATTGTATAGGCTTGCAGACTTGCACTCGACTTTTTTATTTTTAATTTTATACTTTCTGTTTGTTGGTTTGGTTGGTTTGATGTGGTGTGCGTGTGGTTTGATTGTAATATCTTTTCCTTCTATCTCTATGTTGTATGTTGTATCCACTGGTTTTCATGTATTCCAATCTATAGGACAAAAGTAAAATTGAAACAAATCTTATTAAAATTGAAAGTGAAACTGAAAGTGAAAATCTTATTAGAATATAACTAGAATTGAAATTTAAAATAATGAAATGAAAATGAAACATAGCAAACCGACATTTTTTTTTATTTTATTTTAATGATAAAACATAAATGAAACAAAACAATAATATAAAATATAACCACAAAAATAAGTAAAAACATTTCTATTGCGATTGCCGAACATAATTTCAAACTCATCTCATGTTAATTCTTAATAAAAATTAAGTAGAATTCAGAATTAGACTGTGATCAAATGTACAATATTTTATTTAATATTGAATAAAAAAACAGAAAATAATAATTAAAATTTTTAAATAATTTGATTTATTAAATAATATGGAAGTGAATGGTAAAAATAACATTCAATGTCATTTTAAATAATAAAATTTTTATTACATTTTCATAAAATTAATTTTAGAAAAACTTGAAGTTATCTGTGATACAATTGAACAACATCCGCACTGTAATCATGGACCAACATTATTATTTTGTACTAGAAATACATTAACAAATGAAATAATCGATGAATATTATGCATGTTCAGCGTACAGAAGTTTAAATGATTGTAAATTTCATTTGAAAAAATCAAATTTCGATAAAAATATTGTAAAAAATAAATTTCATAAACAATTACCATATAATTTAGATTTGAAAAACATTGAAAAAATTCGAAAAGAGGTAAAATATTTTTTTTTTTTTAAATATTGCATATTTACATCGCTTATATATCTTGTATTTAAAAATTATTTATTATTTTATTAATTTAGATTTTTAAAGCATCTACAAAAGATCGTTGTTATTGTCATACATGTGGTGTACTTTTTGAAAAAATCAATTCAGATGAACATTTAAATCATGATTTAGAAATGAATATTTCTGATTACCTACTGAAAAGACCAACACAATTTTTACGTTCACTATCGAATGATAAAGGAGAAGCACAATACTTTTTCACAGAAGATACATTAAAATTTTTAGTGAATATTTTTAAAAATTTAAAAATAAGGTTTGTTGATAATAATTATTATTAATCTACCATCGTTTAATTGAATAATACATTTAAAACTCAGATATTTCATTTTATTTTTATTTTGTTTTTTTAGTAAAATTTGTTGTATTGGAGCACCACGTTTATATGAACATTTAAAATTTTTATATAGATGTAATGGTATTAAAAGTTTTTTATTAGATTTGGATCATCGTTTCTTTTATTTTTATGATCATAATGAATTTGGATGGTTCAATATGTTTAATTTTCATTTTTTTGAAGGAAATATTAAAAGAGATATATTTGAAAATTTTTTAAAAATGGAAAAGTAAGTTATTAACCAATAGAATTTAAATTCTGGTAATTTAAGAATTTTATTAGTATGTGATAATTAATGTTTTAAATTTAATTTTATTTTTAAAAATTTAGTAATGAAAAATGTTTACTATTTGTTGATCCACCATTTGGTTGTAGAACTGAACCACTTGTACAAACAATTCGAAAAATATCATCAATTTATAAAGAAATGAATTCATCATTGAATCCCATTATATTACCAGTAATATGGATATTTCCATATTTTATGGAAATGTATATAAAGAAATTTATGCCAGAAATTGAAATGATTGATTATAAAATAAATTACGATAATCATGATAAATTCAATTCGAACATTATTATTAACAATGTAAATGGAAATATAATAAATTCAAAAAAAAGAAAATATGGTAGTCCGATACGTTTATTCACAAATATTTCATTAGATTTCATAAAATTTACAATTAATGAACAAAATAATTATAAATATTGTACAAAATGTAATAAATGGACATTTATTGAAAATGATCATTGCAATAAATGTAATAGATGTCCATCAAAAAATGGTGAAAAATATAAACATTGTTTATTATGTGCTGAATGTGTGAAACCATCATATCAACATTGTTTTAATTGTGGTCATTGTACACAAAAATTTCAACATATATGCAGTGTATATCAAAAGAATTTTCCATGTTGGATATGCAGAAAAATAGGACATGTTGAAGTGCAATGCGAAAAATGGTTTAAATATTGCTGTAAACGTTATAGAATTCACAGGAACATTTTGAAACGATTTCAGTTAACTGCAAAAAATTATGGTTATCGTTTATGTTTAATATGTACAAAAGTAAATGATCATAATGAAAGAAATTGCCCAAAACGTAAATATTTTCTAAAAGAAAAATGTTTCTTTTCAAATTATGTAAATATTCTTAATAAAAAATAAAACGAAAATTATTAGAAAATTTATAAATTGTTCAGTTAGTTTTATTTGATATTAAATTATTAATAAACGTATAAGTTGGTAATAGAAAATAACAGTCAATTCCATTTAATTTCGATCTTTAAAGTATATTTTTCCTTTACAATTAATGGTACCTTGAACCTGTTATCTTGATAATTTTTATAGCAAAGTTGGAAGCAGAGAAAAAAAAACTTTAATTTCAATCAATTATATTAACAAATGGGTATGTAATGAATAAAACACAAAATTTTTAATTGTGTTACAGAATTTGATTGTAATTTGCTTTTAGAAAACATGTAGAGACATTTCATTTTCATTAACAAAATTTTTAAATCACAAATAAATTGCAGCAAAATGTAAAAATAATTTTGAATCAAGTGAATAGTGTTTTACTACAAATCTACTAATGCATCTACAGTATTCAAAAATTGAAATGCTAGGCTATACAAATACAAGGTGTTAACTACATTTATGTAGATATATACCTATATGTAATTAATTAATCTGATTAAATTCATCTAAATATTTAAAATACAATTGAATTTTTTTCTTTTATTTTCTCAATGATGAATTAATTTAATTTAAAATAAATATTTTCTACTTTTGATTGTAGACGTATACATTATTTATGCAAATATTTTGAATTGTTTTGTCTTTTATTTTCAATTTTTTTTTCTTTTCTTTTAACTTCAACAACAATTTTTAAATTGTGTTTCTTCGATTGAAGTTAATAATCGCATTCTTTTCCTGGTATTTTTCTAGATTTTCAATAAAGCTATCGCTGGCAACAATCTTTTGTCAGCTACCATGTTTACCATGTTGTTGATGTGATGATGATGATGATGGTGGTGGCCGAAATTCTGCATCTAAATCACTTTCAATATCTAATTCAATACTTTGTTCTTTTAATGCTCTCTAAAATATATTTTTATTTATTTTTATTTAATATTGATTTCAATTAGGTATAGTTGGTCTATTTAAATAGGAAAAAATCTATGTTATTTTACCTTGACACATCCTTGATAAATTTTAAATATTGGTGCACAGATTGATTCATCGGTATTTCCTTTTAAAAAATGCTCAGAGAACCATGCATTAAAGCATGCATCGTATTCTTTTTTTAATTCTGTACAATTTTCACCGATACTATTCATAATTTTATAACAATGTTGAGTAAATATACAATAAATTTTATTAATAAAATTTTTTTTTTTTTTTTTATTGTATTTTCAACTGAAAGTGTAAATTAATAATTTTATGGTTAGAAAAATAACTAACTAGTTGATTCAAAATTAAAAATTCTCAGTTGGAAATTTAATAAATTTATCACTTTAGATTTTATTAAATCTACCTTTCAAAAGTAATTTCACAATTGTAACTTGAAATTTACAAAAAGCACCAAAAATTTAAAATTCTGTTTTTTTCTTATGAAATACTTTTTCTTTTTCTCTTCACTTTACCTTTAACATTTACCACCACCATTGCACCATTACTTTCCTTTCCATGCTTTCCAGTTTCCACCATGTTATGTTATATATGTTTTGGTTTTCATCTTTGGTTAATGGTTATAATAAAAATCGATAACATTGTATATATTCGCTATCAAATTTTCTTTAATTCAATTTCTGTTTCTTTTCTATTTGTTCTATAAAATAAATTATGTGGTTCAACCAACGACTACAATTACAATGTGTTTTTTTTTTGGATTCCATTCTTCCATTTATTATTTATTCTTCTTTCTTTCTTTTATTTGCAAAATGTACAACACTGCACCAGCGCGCAGGGCAGGGCAGGCTCCATCCATATATAATGCAATTTCTGATTTCACAGCTGCATGGGCATGTATTCTGCATTATTATACATAAACCTACATAAAAATCATGGTGTAAAGAGTAATAATGTATGAAAATTCGAATTCGAAAGTAGCAAGTGTGCAAGTGCAAGAATGCTGTATGGGTGGTTGGATTTTTGTATAGTTCCAGGTTCGGCGTTCGACGTTTGACCATGTTTGATGTTATTGTTAAAAAATGATGAAAGTTTGTTTATTGTTTTACATCGAACATCATTCTCATTCATTCATAAAATTAAAAAATGAACTGAAGAACAACAACAAATGAAAATGAACTTGACAAATTTTGTCTGCTGAGTGCTGCTACTGCTACTGAACTGAAAATATGTTCGTTGTTGTATTCATTCATCCATCCACCATCCATCCATCCATCGTAATGTCAAAAAGTAAAGATTTTTCTTGAGTACATACAAAATACATAAAAAATACAAAAAAAAAAACAATAATGTAAAATGTAGGTAGATTGATTGCTGGCAGTTTGTCGATTTTTTTTTAAAGTGAAAAACAAAGAATTTTATAAAATTCTAATATTCATAAAAAAAAAAATAAATAAGAAAACTAGTTTTATAAATATGTAAAAATTAATTAAAAAATAAATTAAAGGGCAAAGGATTAAAATTGGAAATAACTATTCATAATTCATTCGCTAAATTATAAAAGGAAAATTCCGATACACATTCCGTATATACCTTCCAAGATGGCAAAGTAAGTATACAAGAGAATACTTTTTATATCTCGATTTTCTTAAAAACAATTTATACAGGAGATCAGCTACAAAAGCAATTATTTTTTAAAATTATTCGAATTTTTTATTTTTCTAGATTTTCTAAATTTTTAATTAAAAATTTATATATTTTTCCAAATTTTAATTTTAATTTTTTTTTTTTTTTTAGTTATTTAATGAATAAAAAACGTAAAGATCCTAAGAAAAGGTTTGTTTGATATTATTTTTGTTATTTTTTTTTTGTTTGTTTGTTTGTTTTTAAAATGATGAATTATTTTATTTTTATTCATTCATATTTTTTGTTTGTATTTATTGCTATGTATGTACGTACATAGGTGTGTAAAATGTGTAATTTATGTTTTTGTGCAACAAATCTAAAATGTACTGTAAAATATAAAAATTAAATTTTAATATTGTTAATCAAGTAATTCAGCTCAACACAAAGTGTAAATAGCTGAATTGAAAAAATCGATTATAAAAATGGTAAAATATAATTTTTTCATTTTTATTTTTCTATTCAATTTTAATTTTTGTTTTTTTTTTTTACTTTTTTCATTGATGTTTATGTATTTTATCTGTGATGCTATGGATTAATCTTAATGTTATTCCTTTTAAAATATAATTTCACTGTCATAATGAAAACGTTCAGTTTGATAAATCTGAAATTCTAATTAAAATTTCATATAACATTTATGTAATTCATTAGTTTATTTGTGAAATTTTAAACATTTTAAAAATTCTATCAGTCGTTTAACAAACACTGTAGAAATTCTATAAAAAAATACAATAAACTGAAGAAGAATTTTCGAAATTGTTCAAATTTTCATCGTAACTGTAGTAAATTTTTAATGTTGTTATACATACACAAGATTCAAACTCAAATTAATTGGCTGTCTTGTAGTGGTTTTAAAAAAAACAATCATTCACTACACACTTGATTAAAACATGTCACAAACATCTAAGTACTAATGTATATCGTTGTATTTAACAATATCTGATTCACTTATATTTTGGACCACTAAATTCATCATATTATCATCATTACATCACATCGTATTGCTCCGTGAACATTTCACATAAAAACTCAAAATTCTTTCCTTTAAAAACAAAAAAAAAAGAAATACAAACTAATCAAATTTCATGATTTTGATTTTCATTTAAATTTTTATTTTCCAAAGGGAAACAATGATTGTATTTGTCTATGATACTGAATGTTGTCAAAATGAAGCTGACGATCCAGTTGATGCTGTTTTATATTTTCATCCAAGTTGGGTATCTGATACACAAAAATTATCATTATGCGGACAATTAATGGGTATCACACATTTTTTAAAAGAATGCATTTTTAAACCGAAAATAATTTCATTACAAAATGGAAAATTCGTTTTAAAAGAATTTGGTCGTTTTATACTGGTAAGAAAAAAATAAAATATTTTCCTCAATTTGTTTATATCAAATTAATTTGTTTTTTTTTTTTTTTTTAAGGCTGTTGGTACTGATAGAAATTTATCAGATTCATTACTTGAAAATCGTGCTGAATTATTAACATCATTGCTGAAATTTTATCATCGTGATATACAAACGATTTATGATCAATTCTCATCGCTAACATCAAATGGACAGTACAAAAATTTATCAGATAAACTTTATCATATATTTGAAACATATCTACCAATATTACAATATAATGGAAATATATTTCAGAATATTCCAAAATTACGTTTACCTAAAGTATGTAATAGAAATTATTTTTGTTTTTGTTTTTTTTTTGTTATATTTTTCTATCAAAAGACGAAAAAAAAAAATGTTTATTTCAATTTTTAATTTTAAATTTGATATTTTTCTGTTTTCAATTTATAATTTTTAGAGTGCAAGTAATATATTTTTAGATGCAATTCAAACCTTACAAAGTTGTCAACAAACAAAAGGTGTTCTCGGTGGAACAATTTTATATCACAATAAGTAAGTATTATGATGAAAATTTTTTATTAAATAAATTTTATAATTTTTTGTTTTTCTTTTCGTTTTTCGTTTTTTTCTAAATTCTTTTAGAGTTGTTGCAACACAATTATCAGCTGAAATAACAAAAAATCTTATATTAACTGATCCATTTCATATAAAATCAACAGCTGAACCGATTGTTGTTGATTTTTATGTACCGATTGGAGTTCAATTATTAATCGTTTATATATCGAATAATGAATATAAAAAATTATTATTAAATTCACAGAAAGCACAAAACGTTATAACACAAAGTTTTTCATATCATTTAGCATCATCAGTTACATCAACATCATCATCATCATCATCTTTACCGTTAACAGCAGCAACAATATCAAATGGTCCATCATCAACGTCAACTGGATCACAATTACCACCACCATCATTTCAATTTCAAATTAAACGTAAAATGAAACGTGATAAATCATTAATTTTTACAAATATACCTGAAGAGGGACAAAATGAATCAGCAACAGTAACAATAAATAAAACTGAAACGACTAACAATACCGATACCATAGATCCAATAGCTACTTCTAGTTCTTCTATTTGTACTACAGTAACAGGAGCTACAGTAGCAGCAGCTACAACAACAGTAGCAGCAACTGCAACAGCAACAGCAACAGCAACAACAACCACCGAATCAATAACAAATCAAAAAACATCAAATAAGACTGGTAATATTTGTCGACCAAATCATTTACCATTAAAATTTAAAAATATGACATCAAAAGAGATACCAGAAAGTGGTTTTGTATCAATTAATTTCGATGAAAGTGACAGTTATCCAGAATTTATTGGACGTACAAGTGTATGTTCGACACCAATGACTGAAAATAAAATTCTACAATATGATAATATAATGTCGATATGTTCGAATCCAATACAAGATAATATTATGTGCAATAATAAAAATAAAAATATAAATAATAATTGTAATAATGATAAAAATGGCTGTAATGATAATAATGAAAATCATACAAAAAATAATAATAAATTTTTTAGTAAAAAATTCAATAATAATTTATTTAAAATTGATTTTGATAATTTTTTTACGAATTTCATAAATAATCCACATAAGAAATTCGAAAGACGTAATTCATTTACGGATATACAAGATTCGATAAAAAGATTTTCGAAACGTTTAACAGTAGCAACGACAACAACAACAAAAACGACAACAGCAACAGCAGCAGCAGCAGCACCAACAGAAAAAGAAACAGAAATCGAAACATCAGTTCCAATATCAGAATCATTAAAACAATCACAAAATTTAGAACGAATTTGTCGTAAAAATAAACAAAATGAAAATGATGATGATGAGGATGATGATGATTACGATAATAATGATAATAGTGTAGCTAGTGATGTTGGTGGTGGTGGTGGTACAAATACATCAGATTTTGTTGATGATATTTCAGATCAAATTACCGAAAATTGTGATGATTGTGATGGTAATGGTAGTGGTGGTAAATTATTGAAAAAGAAAAAAATATTTCGCACAATAACAGATCCATTATTTCCAGTATTTAATAGTGATGGTGAACCCATATCAAAATCATTATTTCAAGAATTCTTAGATAAATACTACAAAACATGGAATAATGATGAAATAAAATTTAACGGTAACATACAAAATATTAACGGTAACGATGACAATGATAATGAGAATGCAGATGATATTGATAGTGAGAAATTGACGAAATTAATTGAAGAATTCAAAGATTTCGATAATGAATTAAATAAAAATGATAAAATTGCAAAATATAAAAACAATAATGACTGTTCTGAGGCTAATGGCGATAGTATTACGACTGCGAAAACTGCTAGTAAAAATGAAAATGATGAAAATTCGGATAATATGCAATTGATGAAGATCAACACAAATCAAACACAAAATCGTAAATCGTTGAGTTTACCAATAAAACCGTTGAATGAGTTGTCATCATCAACAGATAAAGAAAATCAAACAAATGGTTGTGCTGTTGCTAGTGGTAGTGGAATGGTAAATAATAATTACACCACAAATGGTAATTGTGGTGGTGGTGGTAGTAGTAGTGGTAGTCATGGAATATTTGAACGCAAGAAACATACTGGTATACAATTAACTCCGCTAATGGCAAAATTATCTATACTGGCATTAAATGAAGAAAGATCAAGTGGTTTCTGTAGTTGGGATACAACACCTGGTATAGAATTGCCAACACCCATTACGGATGCAAATAGCAATTCAAAAATTCAATTTCGTCGTAAATCATCAATAAATCGTGGTGGTGCTGATGATTTTAATGAAAATAATGAAAATTTAGCTGAAAATCAATTTAAAAAAGTCGAATTGTATATTTGCGGTCAACAAAATATGACATTGTTACTGTTATTGGAAGAAGGATCATCACAAAAACAGAATTTAGTTCAAGCAATGGTATCTTTAGTTTTTTTTAGTTTTTTTGGTTTTTCTTAATTACATATTTGTTTCTTCTATTTATGATCGAAATTTTCAGTTTGATACTTGCGTATCAAAATTGACAAGAATCGAAACACAATTAAATCAAACGTTAAACATTAATGTCGATGGTGATAAAAATGAAGGTGGCTACAGTTATATTTATGTAGATCCAAAATGGGATACATTACAACGTGGTGGTCCATGGTCAATAATGGATTTAGATTCACTGGAACATATGCATAGAGATTTGAATGTTAAACAGCCAATAACTGATTTGATACTAAGGTACACAGCGATCATAATAATATGTAGTTGAAAGGAGGAGGATTATTTTGATTCTCTGAAAATTATTTTTTTGTATTTTTACATTTTCGTTTTCATTTTGTTTCTTCGTCGTCTTCTTCTTCTTCTTCTTCTTTAGAACCGATGATAGTGTTTTGTATGGATATAAATGTGGTGGTCATACAGAATATTTTTATAAACAGCCGACACATTCAAAAAGTGGTTTACCGCCACCAGCTGATATTATGGGAACAATTTCAATGAAGGCAAAACGTCGTTTAGAACGTGATCATTCCTTAATTCTATTTTAAGTTTGAAGTTAAAGGAAATGAAAAAAAAAATATATGTATAAAAATCAAAAAAAAAAAAAAAAAATTACTGTATTGTATGTGTAACGTAAGTAAATTATTATTATTATTATTAAAAAATCGTATAATATTGTATCGTAATGTAAATCATAAAATGATAAATAGGATAAACTTAAATTATTCATTAATTATAATTAAATACCAAAAAGAAAGAGGAGAAAGAGAAAAGAACAAAAATTACTTAGTAGAATAATGATGAAAGGAATGAAAGAAAACAAAATTTTGTCTTTTATAATTTCAATTTGAAATGAATTATTCTTATGATGATTGATTATATCTATTGAATTTTTTATTTCATATTATGATATCACTTACATTAATTCAAAATTAAAGAAAACGTAAAAATAAATAAATAAAAATTAAAAGTAAAAATTATTTATAGAAAAATATTTATATAAGATAAATGTACACGTACACGAATGTAAATTTTGTGCCAAAAAGATAAGAAAATGAAAAAAAAAAAGAAGAGGGAAATCATTTATAACTTTAAATAAATATTGAAAATAGAATGGCCCTAAAATAGATGAATTAAAAGGAGGAATACAAACACAAAATAAACGATAATTTAATACGTACACTATGTAGTAGGTGACTTGAGAAGATTTTAGTAAAATAATTTTTGTTTTTGATTCACGCATAAATTTCTTAAAGCATAAAACTTAAGCTATTGAATTCTGAATCATCATCGATTTGATAATTATCATCATCTGATGATGATCGTCATTCGTCATTGACTGGAAGCCAGAAATGACGAATGTAAAAAATTTATTTTGTGATTAAAATAGAATGGTTGCTGCTGCTGCTGATGCCGCCTGTAGAAAAATGCAATCAATTTGTAGCGTCAAAATGTTTTAGAATTTTTGATGTTTGCACATGTAGCATTTTTGATTTATCATTAAAGATCAAAGTCATTGCATTGCATGATGTTTCAGAATTCGGATATTATGGATTGAATTGAAAGACAAAGACGTTAACTTACTATATTCGGCGATGACGTCAGAATAATGTTCTTTAATTGAATCTAAAAGGCAATTAAAAGTCTCTTAACATCACATCGTTGTTAGCAATAATTATTCATAAAGTGCTGCGTGTTTGAAAATTAAAATTTCGGAAAGTTTTTTCTTTTTTAAAATTTTTACCAAATACAAATTTTTTTTTTTTTGGAAGTGGAATTCGATGTGAAATGCAAATGAAAGTTGAAAATGCTAAAATTAAAAGACATACAGAAATCTATGTTCCTGATGAATGGATATGTAATTTTAGTTTTTAAATATCGTATAAATGTCAAATGATAAAAAATAAATTTTAATGTGTTTTTGTTTTTTTTTTCATTCTTGTGATATGTATTCATAATTAATATCGTAATAAATAAATTAATGTGTATTAAAAAATTAATTAAAAATTATTCAATAAAAATAATAAAAATAAAATTTAAATTATAATTACAAAAATAAAATAAAATAAAATAAAAAAAAAAAATCGATAGACAACTGATGATCAAAAAAATGAAATTTTAAACATTCATTTTGTTTTTGCAACTGTTTAATAAAGATAAAGAATGATTTTCACTCATTCAAAATAAAATTAAAAAAAAATAATAAAATACAAAATGAGATTTAATGATCGTTTGTCTTTTGTTCTACAGCTTTAATTAATTTTTCATTTAATTTTCATTGGGCTAAATTTTAAAAACGTAAAAGACCCCATAAACATACGATATATCGCTGACGACTGGTCGGTCGACAAATAAGTTGAAGTCGTATGAATGTTGTATTGTTTGGTATTGTGTTTGTAGATAAAGTTGTCAGATTGATTGACAGAAAATTCAATAAAAGACGACTGGGCGACTGGTCATAGCGTCGTAATCAAAAAAATGTTTGATGTTCCAGGGAGTCGTAGCTAAGTTGGCTGCATGTAGTCATGTAAAATTTACGAAATTATTTTAAAATTTGATCTTGTGGCTTACAGACGAGAATATTGTATTAAAAAAAAAGCGTGGCAAAAAAAAGGTGACAAATCTATGTACATATATTTAACGTCAACGCCGTGAAATCTAAAAAATATTCTTCCGAATGAAGTCTGTGATATGCTAGAGACACATACAATTGGTAACCAACTCGCGAGTTTGTTAACTGAGATAACCACTATAAATCGAGTGGTTAGTAGTACATTTACTTTAGTTAGTAACCACTGAAAATTACAGTGGTTAACGAGTTAACTAACGTCAAACCATCGAAAAGTATGACGAACACGGATCGAACCACCGAACTTCGTGTCAAACATATCATTGTTTATATTGAAATTCTGGTTATTGTATAATATACACAGTTAGTGACTAAATTAAAAGGGCACATATAAAAAACATAGCTTTTAGTAACAACATCACTTTTCTTTAAATTATTTGAATTACATAAAATTAATTTAGTAGAAAGCTAATAATGCGTAAATATTAAAAAAGAACGAAAAAAAATTAAATTGTATAACTTATATTAAAAATAATTCTTTTATTTTTGTTTTAATATTAATTTTAACAGAATGTCGAGTAGAAAAGAAATTGGTATACAATTGCGTGAATTAGTAGTAAATTATCGGATAAGAGGTGAAAGTTTTCGTTCTATAGCTAAAAAATTTGAAATATCAAAAACTACAGGCTGTTGAAAAAATTTGTGTTACATTATTATACAATAAAATATATTTTTTTTATTCTTATTTAATATTCTCACTACTTGCTTTTTGCTAAATTAATTTTATTTACATAATTCAAATAATTTTAAAAAAAAGTAATTATGTTAATAAAAACTATGTTTTTTATATGTGTCCTTTTAATTTGGTCACTAACTGTACAAATAATACGATTGACAACACATAAACAAAATTTCAACTTCAAATGTCAAAGATAACCAAAGTAAAAAGATAACTAAACTAAAAAGCAGTGTGTCATGCAATTGGTTTCGAATTAGTTACAAACTAAACGGTTTAGTTAACCAATTGTATGTGTCTCTAGCAATAAAGTCGAAATTTTGGTTGTAATGTTAGTCAGTCAGTAGAGAACTTACTTTCAACTTGTCTGTCAACTTTAGTCGTCAGACATTGTCGTATCGTATGTGTATGGGGGGGGGGTACTTAATTGATTTGTTATTAATGATGATGAACGTATAATAAGTTAAAAATAATTATAAAATAATTGTAGTGTTTAATAATGATTGTACAAAAAATGCAAAAACAAAAAAAAAAAGAAAAATGTAATATTTTATATAACAAAAATCCTTTTATCCTATTTTAATTTAATTACATATTTAATTTTTATTCATTTTTTTTTTCATGTTTTTAATCAAATATTCTTTTGTTCAATGTTTGTTTTTATTTGTTAGAAAAAAAAAATAAAAAATAAAAACTAAAAACTAAAAAAAAAAATTAGCAAAATATTTACACTAATATGTACAAAACATTTATATTGTGGTTTAATTTGAAATGAAAAAAAAAAGGAAGAAGAAAAATTATTTTTGCTTCAATTCACATATTGCACATTGTAATTTGTAATGTACATATGTACTTTTGATTATTATTAATATTGTTAAAATCTGTGATTATTGTTTATTTTTATTTTTTTTTTTAATTTTAATTTTAATTTAATTAAAATAGAGGCTATATTGTTCAATAATATTAATTTTATGTATGTATACTTAATAATTATTATCATTTAAATTGTATTTTATTAATTTAAACAAAAAAATTACATTGCCAATAAATAATACAGAGACTTTGTTTTTAATTTAATTTGCATAAAATATTAAAAAATAATTTTTGTTTTATTTTTTGTTTTTGTTAAATTAAATTTTATTCAATATGTATGTTATTAGCTGCTTTAGATTTAGCAAATTTCAAGTACTTGCGATTATAAAAATGTGTCTAGGATAAATTGTTATAACGAACGACACAAAAATTATTCGTAACTACTTGCATTTTATGCTGATTCTACACTCAAAATGCAGTGACTTCAACTTCGACTTTGATTTAATAGGTGCTTTCGATTTGGCAATTTTAAGTACTTGCAAGTAGAAAAGGTAAATGTCTATGCTAAACCATCTACTCGCAGCTACTCATGAAAAATTTTTCAAGTAGCTGGAAATAAATGCAATTAGTTACGAATAATTTTTGTGTCGTTCGTTTTAACAATTTATCCCAGACACATTTTTAGTACTCGCAGGTATTTGAAATTGGCAAATCGAAAGCACCTAATGAATGTGTATTAGAAATTAAAACTTCTACATTCAATGCAGTAGATTTCATTCTATGCTGTTAAGTTGAAAGTCGAAGTCCAAGTTGAAGTCACTGCATTTTATCACATTTTATGTAGAAGCGGTATTACATGGTATTACTTGAAAAATTTTTCACGAGTAGCTGCGAGTCTGCAAGCAGATGGTCTAGCACAGACATTTACCTTATCTACTCGCAAGTATTTAAAATTTGTTAAATTGCAAGGAGATATAAAATTTATAACATAGAAAATATGTAAGGGGATTCTAGAATGATTTTCAACCCATTAGAATTTTTCAATTTTAAAATTGCGTAGTTCTGTTGACATGAACGATTCATCTCAAATTTCTTTGTTGTTTAACCACTTGTGCGTTCATCACGAGTCTGACTAGCGTGAACCTATTTTTACTTTGAGAAACAATCACGAATTCTATTAATAAATAGTATTAAAATTATCAATTTTGCTGTTATGAAATTTTCTTTTAAATAATCATTTCAGACTCAAAATTTATTTAAACAATTAAAACTACAAGGGGTTAATTTCTATCTCAACTGAGAATATTGTCAGACATTAACTACGAAACTATTAAATATATACAAAACAAAAAAGTTAGAAACTGCATGCAAAGCATTATTTACTTACTTTCGTATAATTTTTCGAAACTTAAGCCCTAGACAGACATCTAGTATCGATTTCGATACCATGGAAATGAACTATAAAAACTGAAAAACTTCAAAGATTACAAAGCATACGACAAACTGAAACGTGAAATGAATCCCCCCCGCCCCCTATTATTTCGTTTTGTTTTTGACACTTTCATTGAAGCATTTTTTTTTATTTTCCATGAAACTCGTTCACCACAGAAATGTACAAAAAATGTACAAAAATAAAAAAAAAAGAAATTATTATTTATAAAATTTATATAAAATAAAGATTTTTGTTTCGTTTTGTTTTGTTGAAATTTATTTTTTTTAATTATTTTTTAAATTTAAATTATTAGTTTATGAAAATTGAAAAAAAAAAAAAAATAAATAAAAACAAAAACTAATTTGAATTCAAGATGTAAGTGTATTTATTCGTGAACCATAAAGAAAATATTATGTACACATAGATGAAAACATTTTCAATACAAAAAATGAAAGAAAATAATTTTTATTAAAACAAAAATAATAATCAAAAATATTGTCAATTCAATAGTTAAAGATATATAAAAAAATAAATAAACAAACAATAAACATAAATTGGTAAAGAAAAAGGATAACTATGTATTTATGTACAACATAAATGAAAATTCTGTCTATAAAAATAAATAAATAAATAAATAAATAAATTTTCAATTGAATTACAAAATCAAAAGATTTTGTTTTTATTTTTTAATATTTTTAGGAACATTTTTTTTTTTTTTTGTATTTCAGTGAGTGAATTTTGAAACGGTGACCCTTCTTCATCCTGTTCCTATCCATTAAAAACTCTTTATTTATATTTCATACATTGTCTTCAAATTTTCGAAATATTTCCTTTTGAAGATGCTTCTCGAAGAAAAAGTTTATTTTACCAAAAGTAGAAAGCATTTGTGGTGCATTACATCTTATTCACCATTCATATTCATTTCTATAGATTTTTAGTTCATCATCATCATCGGTGCTAAAGCCCCTTTTCAGAGCATTGACCTCAAACAAGAGTCCCCTCCAGGAATCACGATCACACGCCTTGTTCTTCCAGTCTTTTACAGCGAGTGCTCTTATGTCGTTTACGTTTCTTACATTCTTGATAGAAGAAAGCTGTAAGTATGTAAAAGTTGGCTTTGAAGCTGATTTTTTGCATATTGTTGTAACTTGTAAGTGCGAATAAAGCCAGAATTAAAAAAGCCAACAGTCAGTGGGAAAATGAAAATTGTTGCCGTAAAGATCATCATGAGCCTTCCAAATCTTGACAAAAGTTGACTATCTATAAGCTATGCTATAAGTGAGAACATTTAACATTTATACAAGCTGATTTATATGAACCAAAAGTCATAAAGCTAAAGCTACTCATTTTTTGATGGTAAAGTTCTATATTCTTTGATTCGATAGAAGCTGAAGTTTTCTCCTGTTTATAAAATTTAAATATCCATCGGCTTTGAGGTTCACATCGAAAGTTAGTTTTTCTTACATATTAGTTTTAAATTGCAAAATATTTTTTCTAATGAAAATCTTCCATCATAAATAACGTATTTTAATACATAAAACCTCCAAAAATTCCATTTTAACTGATGTTTACTGTAATTTCATAAATAATGAATTTTAAAAACTTAATTTTGTGTAGATCGAAAAACATGCCATTTAAGTACTTATATGTAAGATTTATTTTTCAATTTATTTTTACGTTTATTATAGAATAGAAAATGAATTTTTTTTTTTTTATTTTTTTCTAAAATAATGAAGAGACCATTACTAATATACGCTGATACTGTTCCATAAATATATATGCACCACATACATATATATAGATTTACAATTACGAGTAATATTCGAGTAAAATATAGAGAAAAAAATTAAATTAAATTTTGGTTAAATTACTTATGCAGAAAAATACAAAAAAAAAAAAAAATAAGACACTACACCGTGTCAATTAAACAATATTCATGCATGTACTCTGTACGTATTCGTGTACAAATCATTATATGCATGGACCATAAATGAAAAAAGATATTTTTGTAGTTAAAATAATAAGAAAATACTTTTTTGAATGTACAATTGTACACACCTATACTGTCAGAAAAGCATTGGGAATTTGTAATTTAAGAAGGCTGTACTATAGGAATTTATTTAAACCGAACTTTGTTTCATAACTTAATGACACTCGAGTAGTACTCGATTACTACACCAACAATGAGCCATGATCCAGTCATCGGTTTGCCAACATCAGGTGTTTGAATCAATCCACTTCTGTCTATATGTCTGAACAAAGAGTATGTCTTAAATTGTGTGTCCTGAATAAATTTTCGTGTGCCGAATATCCTAAAAAATGTTAGAAAAGGCTTATCTTATAGTGTATCAGTCATATATCAAAGACGAAAGCTTATATGATTGGTGCAAAGAATTTAGGTGGGATGGAGAGGTGGAAAGATTATCAATGATATTCAATCTCTCTCTATAACAACTGATAAAACTATCGATAAAGTGAGAAAATTATGCTCACTATAATCACCAATAATTTAGACTTAAACAGAAAGATTATGACTTTAACATCTTTCACGAGTTTTCTTGTTCAATGTTTGATCGATTTTTTGAACATGCACGGCTACTTCCAAAATATTTGAATTTTCTTCAATAAGATAATACCAGAAAGAAATTTCTAAAGATATATGTTTGCTGCTTGCATTCAGTTACTTCTAACCTAACTTTCATAGACGGTTAACATTAATCTACCGAGTTGGACATGTTGTAATGCTGCTTCATTAACAAACCGACATCAATGAAGACCAAAATTAGTATGTTAGGAGCTGCTGTAAACAATAAACAAAATCAAGAGTTCTACTCTAAACAAACAAGTTATAGTAACACAAACACAGCCTTTTTAAATTATTATAAATTTCCGATACTTTTCTGACAGAGTATAAGTGTATGTACTCTTACATACTCGTTCGCGTTCCTGTATTTCTTTATGCGAGTGTTATTTTGTTGTTATTAGCGAACTGATGAAGTTTTTAAAAACAAAATTTAAGTGAAATGACATTTAACTTCATTTTTTTTTAAAAAAAATTATGTACATTTATATACCATTAGAATTATGATAAATGATCGAAAAGATCTTGAAAAAAAAAAAATTCAACAAAACAACAATCCCAGCTAAATACTTATACTGGTACAACAAAACAAATTTTTATATTGAAAACCTTGTTGTACATAAATGTACATTATGTACATGTTCATCTACTATTAAATTTTCAATATATTTTTACTTTTATTGAATTGTATATGTTTGTACGTTTGTAGTACACAAAATGTATTGTTATGTACTAAGTAATTTTACATAAATATGTTACAAGTTACAATATTATATATAATGTAAAATATTTTGTAAATATTTCTTTTTAGTTTCTTCTTTTTTGTTTTCTTCTTCATTTCAATATTTCAATATGTACTATATTTAATTTCAATTTTGTTTTCTTGTTAGATTTATTTTTGGTAAGTGAAGTGAATGTACATTATATAAATGTGTTATACTATTGACACACTGCAAAGATAAACTATGTTTATCTCAGTTTTCTAGTTTATCTTTGCGATAACCGACTTTCAGAACTCGGTTAAGTTAACCGAGTTTCTAGAACTCAGTTATCTTGTTAACCAAGTTCGAACTCAGTTATCTTTGACGTTTGTGTTATTTTTTTTCTTTTTATATATATTATACTTAAACAAACTGTCAAACCAAATCTCAGCTAACATGCTGACTAGATGAAAAAGAATTAGTGTTTGAATTTATCTCGACAGGTGTCGCATGAATACATAAACTAATTCATCTCAATTTAAATGTATCACCCATACCAGGTTATCGATAAACCATTTGAGATAACCATGGTTTATCTCTGCAGTGTGTCAATAGTATTAGACGAGTTTATTTGAATTTATACTTAAAAAAAATCATAATACAATTTCATTGTATAGGTTCATAGGCTTTTAAGTTTGACAGTGTGGTCTATCATCATCATCACAGACTCATCATAGACTCATAATAATCGTCAATTATTCATCATACAATTAAAATAAATACGCGAGTAATATACGAGTAATCATATTATAAACTTGATATTTAAAGGTCATTTTTCCATAACTTTTTGAGATTTATTTTCAAAGAAATTGAAGAAATAATGAGAGTATGTACTACCACAGCAAATGAACATTTTGTATCAAGATGGGTGGTAAATCTAACACATTCCGCATTTAATATCATCTTATACGAGAATGAGTAAAATTGTAGTTACATTACTAACTGCATTACTGTTTGTGTGCCTGTGCATGTACTCGTATGTGTGTAAAGCGCATTTTTTTTTTCAAATGAAAAATCAATTTAATTATTTTTTACGGTTCTATATGTTTCAATCATTTCAATTATGATTATGTTTTAAATGTTTTCCATTAAAAAAAAAAAAATTTGTTTTTTCAATTTTTTATGTTTTACTTGTTTGGTTTATTTTATTTTAGTTTTTTTCGTTTGATGATTTTATAATTTAATTTAATTAAAAAGTACATACATTATCTGATGAGTACTTTAACGATGTGTATCCTTGAGGAATTTATGAAAAATGCGTTTTATTTTGATTTAATTTTGTAATGAAAAGGAAGTTAATTTTAAAAAATGATTTATTGATATTTGAAAATTAAGAGGTTGTTTGTGTTATAAATTCATGTTTTAGATTATCTATAGATTTTTAAAAATTATTTCGTAACCATAATACATTCTGATATAGAATGGTAATGGGCCATATATCTTTATGGTTAAATTTTCAGTTAGATATAATATGGATGGTTACTTGATTGTTTTGTATTGAGTATTAGAGTTCATCGATTTTAAAAGTGAATTATCAATAAACTTGACTTTTGCCAATGTTAATTGTGTTAATGAAAATGAAAATGAAATGTTTTCTTTAAATAATTTCTTGCACATGGTCAAGACATCAACACGAAATACATATAGGTAATTCAATTAATTATAAAAAGGAATTGAATTGATTAAAGATTTTGTTATGAATTTATAGAAAATTTTATATGAAAATGAGTTTTTGAATTCGATTTTCATGGTATTCTAATAGTTTTCTTGTATATGACAGTCAGTTATTGTTATTAAGAAGAAGAATATCTTATAAATGATAAAAATAATTAACATTTAAACTTTGAAACATGATCAATAAATAATTTTTTTCTAAAAATAAATAATCGCCTATCTTCAATTTCATTTTAATCTTTCATTCTGTAATAATATCTTCAGTCTTCAACTTCAAGCATATAGTAATTCGTGTGACCATACCTTACCTTACTCAAGAACATATAAGAAGAGAAAATAATATGCGTGTATCTTTCTACTTCTCTATCTACTACCTCTCCTACATTTCAAATACTCAAGAGATGAATGACCATGTTTGTTTACACATGAAAATATAGGTCACAACATTATTGGTTTTTCTCGTTTACAGGGATCTAGTTTATATTTGAAATTTTTCTTCGTACACGCCCACTACAGTGTAGTACATAATTTACACAAGAAAACGAGAAGAAAAGGAAGAAAAGGAGAAATAGAAACAAAAGTAGAAAGATTCGCGTATAGTAGATTTCTTCTTATGTTCTTGTGTATATTTGGTACTGCAGTGTAGTGTAGGGGAGTATGAAGAAGAATTTCAAATTGAAACAAGATCGGTGTAAACAAAAAAAAACCGATAATTATTTTGACCTACTCATATTTTCATGTGTAAACATAAACAAACAAAGGGGTGTTTGCAAAGATGAACAAACGTGATTGTTGAACTGCTGAATATTTGATATGTATAAGAGAAGGAGTATGAAGCAATTAAGCAGAAAGATAAGAGAATAGTAGTTTTTCTTCTCATTTTTTTGTGTAAGTTTTTTACTTCACTGTAGTAGGCGTGTATACAGAGAAGAATCTTAGATTGAAAGAAGATTCGTGTATAAAAGAAAAACCATTTTAACCTATATTTTCATTTGTAAACAAAAATGGCCATTGAACCCTTGAGTGTTTTATATTTAGAAAGAGAAGTAGAAAGAAAAATGAAAAGGAAAACAAATATAGTAGTTTCTCTTCTTATTTTCTTGTTTAAATTATGTAGGTACTAGAAACTAGACTGTAGTGGGCGTGTACGGAGAAGAATTATAGATTGAAATGAAACTAAATCTGTGTATACAAAACAAAAACCCGGTAAATGTTGTGATCTATACTTTCATTTGCAAACAAACATGGTCAATGGTCATTGAATCCTTAAGTATTTGAGAAATAAAAAAAAAAAAGTATAGTGTTTTGCCTGTGCTATAAATACATTTATAACGTAATTTGAATAATAAATTTCATATTTTAAAGAATTTCAAAAATTTTCAAAAAAAACTCCACCAATTAAATACATAATAATCCAGAAATTACCATGTGAAATAAAAAATTTCACATCGATAATTATTATTATTGACACCGGAATAGAAATCAAATCGATAATATTATATATCCGGAATTTTGATGATTTTTTCACTTTATCTATCATGTATTCATCAAATTGATTCCCAAAATATATATATGTATATATATTTTTTTTTCTAAATTTTAATTATGCATGTACATAATATGTATGAATGTATATGCAGTTACATTAATATTGACATTGTGCATTATTCATTAGATTAAATGATTATGATGATATGATGATGAGAGAGGTTATAAACCTTTTTTGATTTGTTTCTTCTTCTTCTTCTTTGATTAGTGTATTAGTGTACAAATCATTAATATATACCATTTATTTATCGTTACAATGATATGGGCATGATGAAGTTGTATAAGAGAAATATGTGTAAATATAAAAATTTATGAAAATGTACTACAGTGATGAACAAAATTTTTACAACATCATTATAATTTTTGTTCATGAAAACAGTCTCTCAACTAAGTATAAGAAGGTATGGTTGGTTGCAGTGACAGTCCGTTTCAAATCCGTTAGAAACAAACTCAAGTAGCACTTTGTGTGCTGTTTTGTACGTATATACGTACAGCCTCTTACGTGTTGGTTGTTTCTTCTAGACTATAGCCATTTCGTTTTGTTCAGGTAGTGAACCAAACTGCCCACCCTTATAAGAAGGTATACATTTTTAGTTATTTTTATTAAAAAATTTTGTGTTCATAATAAAGAAAATTTCGATCATATTTTATTTGCATCTGTTAACCAAAATTCAAAATTTTAAAATGAATAATAATTCAAAATGGAAAATTTTCATGTAACACAATATTTTTGTCATTCTTACATTACAGGTATATGTTTTTCCAATTTCATGATTTGATCACAGTTTTGTCATAAAACATCTGCAATATAGTCACACGTAAATATTTTATCTTGTAGAGTTTCATTTTTCATATTTTCAAAATTTATTATTTATCCATTATGGAGTTGTATAGAGTTGACATCGTTGTCAACTTTCTAATTCAAATAATTCTGTATCATTGCAAATGTAATTTTGTTTATCACTGTATGTCAAATTATTACAAAATAAATGTATGTGTATATATTTTATTGAATCTGTCAATTAATTTGATGCCTAATTTTTAAAATAAAAAAATGTTTTATAAAAAATGTTTGTGGCTTTGTTAGCTTTCTTCTTCTTTATCGTTTTTAAATAAAAAAAAACACATTTTTTTTTCTTTTTGAAAATGATGCTTCTTGTTAAACGTGCACATAAATATGATAGATTAAAAATTAAGAAAAATAAAATAAAAATAAAAATAAAAACTATGGGTGTCCGAATATCAATCTGTACCATATTTGATGTGATGATCAATTAAAAAACCACTCAAAATATGAAAAAAAAAAGGTTAAATGAAAACAAAACACGCAGTTTGAAAAAAATTTTTTTCATCTATAATACCAATCACTGTTTCACTATATTTCTCTATCGATATACGTGGTATTACTATATGGGGTGGGGACTAAATACTATATGAGCGAATACTATACGTACTCTACACAAGAGATGTCTATACTAAACAAGATGTAAATTTGTACATTTTTTTCTTTTAGTTTTCTATCATTTTCTTGCTGTAGACAATAATTATTAAACTTATTTTTTTGTTTGAAAAAATTAAAACAGCAGTCAACAATTTTTTTTTATTTATTCCAGTGATTTTTTTTTCTTGTTTACTATTTTTTTTTTCTTTCAAATTTATCTTTAATTTTTCCTTTATTCAATAAAAATAAAATCATTGACCCATGGACAGAGTTCCAGCTGCGTATTGCTATCCAATCGTTTTGTGTACATTATATATAATGTTTTATGAAAATTATATTTATTATAGATTACATGATTTGAATAATTTTGCGGCGTTTATTTTTCATTTATTAGTATCTTATTTATTTTTTTTTTATAATGAATGAAGTACATAAATTTTGATAAGTTAATTTTTATTGGAAAATTTCTTTATTCAAAAAAAAAAAAAAATATACAGAAAATTCAGAAAATTACAGCAAAAGATATGATACACATATGTAATACGTGATACATTAAACACGATAAATAATAAGAGTTAAAGGTCGTAATTGTTACATTTTAATATTAAAAGGTGCTTACGTACGTAGTTGTACACATGATGTGTGAGGTACTACTCGTACCAGCATAACCAATAACCTTCACTAATACAGAGTATATATAAAGGGGAGGAGCATGTCAGTTGTTTTTGTTTTGTGCCATATTCGCATCCTACTAAAAGAGAGAAATCAAACTTTTTAAAGAAAATACGAGTACACATGATGTGTGAAATGAGGAGCAATTATATAAAATGTTGTTTGTTGACTTTCCTTGTTTTGTCTTTTACAATATTCGCATTCTACTTACGTAAGGAGAAAATAAATTTTTTCTCAATCATTAAAATACGAGTATACACACATGATGTGTGGAATACTACTCGTACTAGTGTAGCGTGTAAAGGGGAGGAGCAACTATAAAATGTTGTTAGTTGATTTTTCATGTTTTGTTTTGTGCGATATTCGCATTATACGTAAGGAGAAAATCAATATTTTCTCAACTATGAAAATACGAGTTAAGAGTACGTACATTATATATAAATGGGAGCAGTTAGTATAAAATGTTGTTTGTTGATTTTTCGTGATTTTTCGTACACAATATATTCGTATTTCTCTAAAAGACAAAACAATGAAGAAGAATATAAGAATAAAAATACGAGTAGACATAATGTGTAAAATACCATTCGTGATAGTGTAGCGTATAAAGGGGAGGAGCAAGTATAAAATGTTGTTTGTTGATTTTTGGTGTTTTGTTTTGTTACAATATTTGCATTCTACTAAAAGAGAGAAATCAAATTTTTTCAATAACGAAAATAGAAAATACGAGTACACATGATGTGTGAAATACTACTCGTACGAGAGTATTGCATATTACAGATACCGTTCTAAGTCAATGTCCTGGATCTCTACTGCAAAAGAATATGTACAGATTAGGAGAGCAAGTATAGTAAAATATTGTTAGATGTTTTTCTGTGTTTGTCATGTACAATGTCATGTCCGCATTATACTCAGAGAGAAAATCAACTTTTTCTGAAGAATGAAATTACGAGTACACATAATCACGAGTATACAAACGAACGTTATTATTTATTTACTGAATTTGTAACATGTAAGTATATAGTATATTATTATTTAGAAATGTTCATAGCAAGTTAAGTTACAAGGTGATGTGTACTTCATATAACATTTCTAGACACATATGTATATAAATACCTAGCATGTGTGTAAAAGCATAGAATAATATAGTTATACGCATATATGTAACTCGGAATAAATAAGTTTTTTTTTACTATTAGTTTTAACATTATATACATATGTGCATAATTACAGTTATACAGTATAAAAAATAAATTTTAAAATCAAATTAATTTAAACGAATGTGTGTTCCACTCCATTGTATATGGTTGTATTGTTGTATATATATATGTGCGTACTTAGATATGTTGTATACATATTTAATATTTGTGGTATAATGTAATAACTCAATTCTAAATCACAACTCAATTCTATTATTTACAACTTAATTTTAAAATTACTATTATTTAAAAAAAAAAATTACGTTTTAATGCGCTTATTATCCATATTCATTTATTTAATGTTCATTGGAATTTTTTAAAATTCCATTTATACACATTCCTCAGCACACATAATTTATGTGCGTTACGCAAAGTTTATACACAAGGCCCGTACTAATAAACTATATACTATATAGCATATACTGTCGTTCGAACACATTAGATATATGACGACAAATGCACATACATACATAGCATTAAGCATTTAGTAATTATTATTGAAAGTGTCATTTAAGTGTAAATAATTTTTTGTTCTAAAATATTTTTCTATTGTATGAGAGAATAAATTTTTTATTGAGAATATTTTTACTTAACGTTGAATTTGAATATTGTTGTTAAATGAGATCTGATAAACATGAGTAGTCAGTCGCTGAAGTCGAAGACTATATCGACAAGGTCTTGAAAAGAGTGTATAAAATATGTAAAACATAAATTCTCCCAGTGCTATACTATAGAAGCGGAGTGCTGGAAATGAAAAAAAAAGAGAACTTACGCGCAGATTTGAAAGAAAAGAATTGAGAAAATAAATATTTGGTTCAGATTGAATTTATGAAATATGGAACTTATAGAGAAGAAAATATGTACAATGACGAATTTCATGATGTTTTACAAAATGTCGATATTGTGAAAAAAGTAAAAATTAATAAACTATAAGGTGGAATGGATACTTACGTAACGCGATGCCTAAGTTGAGATAATTATGCAGGAACTGAGTGATAAGCGAAGAGACTTACTCGGTCGGAAAACTGGGATCCACATTGTATACGATATAAAGTTCGGAAGAGTATATGCGTAAGCTGAAAGTGTAAGCTGCAGATAGATAGAGAAATATTCTAGAGTAGACCAAGAAATATTCTAGAGTAAAGTTGATTGATTGGAAAATATATAAAACAAAAAATGTAAAAAATCTTCCAATATGCAAGTCAGAAAGTGTAATTAAATATTCATATGAAAATACCAATCATCTTTGGTATGATTATGTCAAGAAATGTCAAGCAGGAAGCTGAAATTTATATAGAATCATTCGTTCATGTCAATAATTATGTATAACGAATTTTCAAATGAACATTTTTAACTTTTAACTCAAATTTCTTTGCTATATTCATGCCAAATATTGTCTATAAAATTTTAATTTCACACAAAAATACTTTTTAAAATAAATTATTATGTATAAATGTATGTCTATGTACATATCTGGACCTTTTCATGTTGATTATAATAAAATACATACCATCGTGTCGTGTACATAAGTACTATTCAAATTTGATTTTAATTTAAAAATCATGTACCGGCATGTAGTACTAATGTAAATTACATATACATACGAGTATGAGTATTTTTTTTTTCTATTGATAAATCGAAAGATAAATGAATTATTTATATTATTTATATCTAATTCTTGTTTATAGTAGTACATAATATAGTTATGCCTATAATATAATGTCTAATAATAAAAAGTAATTTCCATGTATGTAATATCCTACAGACAGCCGCCCCATAGTCACAAATTAATTTCTATATACAACAATGATATTTATATACATTATGTACTATACATTGACGAATGTATAACAAACAATTTTGGTATTTTCATATTTATATAGTATTAACTCTTATATGTGATCGTATATAAGTATACGTTATCATATCATAACAATCGCATAATATTTTTTTTTCTAATTTATTTACATTTTTTTTTCTCCTTATTTTATTTATAATTTATATGTATTTACGTACGTATACATTTATATAGTACATACCTTTAGGCAAATTTATTATAATTCATATTTATAATAATGAAAACCTTGAGAAGAAATATTGTATACAATTATATGTTTTGTATTACGAGTATGTATGTAAGTACTGTATATGAAAATTTTTATTATTATTATTATTATTATTATTACTGTTATTGAAAATTTGTAATGTATACTTGGATACTTGTATACCTTCCACTAAGTTATTATTTATGTAAACGTCTTGTATTATTTCTTATTTTTATTTTTTTTTTCTCTAATAAATTAAATTCAATGCAGTTTTCCTTTATTATTACTCTTATCGGTATCAATTATATCATACTGTGTTACTGTGTATTGTATTTTATAGTAAGTATGTGATATATAGAGAGCGATCTATAAAAATATATTGTATGTACACTTATTTGTATCAAACAAACTTGTATTTGTATGTATCTTTCTATACACTTTTATGTATTCATGTGATGTGTGTGTACTGTGTACACCTCCTAAACTAATACCTAAAAGTCTAAACTAAACTCTAAACTCTAAACTAAGTAAATAATAGAAGTTAACTTTACTTTAATAATGATTTGTATTTTTATTTTCTTTCTTGTTTTTTTTTTCCTTCATTTAATTAGAATTTCTACTTAGTTTTTTTTTTGTGTCTTTAGATTAGGACATTTTCTTATTTTTCAAGGTTACAATTATTATTGTAAGTAGGTACCACAGATATAAATACATTATAATAGCAAAGATCGTTTCAGAGATCACAAGAAAATTAAAATGTCAGTATATTTTAGCAAATTGATTGATAGAGTTTAGAGATATATTGTACACATATAAGATCCAACTACAAAATTTTAAAAGTATTCGCGATAGTTCAACAGTTCGTGTTAGTTGCATTGTTGAACTGGCACATTTGAAGTTCTTAACTCAATTCAAACCCCAACCAGCGCGTTACTATATCGCCCAAGAAGATCATTAATTCCAACTAGCAATTTACAACAGTAACTGATTACTGATATCATAAACTGAATAATATACGTGACTCGTCTTGATGACGTGTTTAGACGCCTTTAGACGCTCTTAAACGCTCTTAAACGCGCATAAATGTGCCTAGACTCATCCTAACGCGTCTTAACGCTTCCTTACACTCTCTACGTTTGCTATTGAACCCTAAAATATGTCCTGACGCTTTTTAACGCCTCCAAACCAGTTTTTACTCTTCTCAACGTGGTCTAACGCGTTCTTATTGTAAAGGCAACAATTTAATACTGTAAACAAAAAAAAAATGATCAACTATAAAATAAGGGATTTAGTTCAAGTTCAATATACATATGAAATGATGCATAAATATATGATACATAATATGATACAAAATGATATAATATATATATATAACATCAATTCGTGTACATATTTGTAAATTGATGATGATGAAAATATATCGCAGTCGCAGCATTGAATGCATAAGTGAAAGTTCTCTTTTGTCATGTTGTTAATTGTACCTGTTGTGCTGCTTCTAAACATTTCATATTCAAATTGTTGTACATATGTACTTATTTAAATAAATACTAAATATGTATATTCGAAAATGAACATTATTTATCTACATACATATATGTATATACTCGTAAATATGCATAGGCATACTTACTTTTATATGACATGATCGATAGTTTATTTCGATTTACTTATTACTTACGTAGATAGTGCAGTACTAGAATAGTGAATGGAGCATATATAGATATAGCTAATAAAAAAGCAGTAAAATAAAAAAAAAAAAATCCAAAAACCAAAAATGAAAACGACGAAACAAAAACTAATAATAATTTAAAGATTAATAGAATTTTTACGTGCTGTGAATCGAAATGAATTGTTATTTAGTTAATGTTGTTTTTTGTTGCTGTTGAATCTTAGTAGATTTTCAGATTTTCCAATATCTAATCGAAACTTATACTTACATATGTATACGATGAGTATATATAGACAATCAATACCCACATTATTATATCATGGTCATTGACATCATAAATATTTTTTATGTTTTTTATGCTTTATTTATTTATTTTAATTTTTTTTTTTTTTTTTTTGTTTTTCTTGAGTCGTTCGTTATCTATTTAAGTGTAGTTATTTTTGTCTAAATAGAATGATTAAATATTTCTTTCTTTCTTTTTTTTTTTTGTACAAAATTTTTTATTCATTATTTGCATTTTTTATGGGCTATAAATAGATTTTTGTTTTTGCAAATCAAAACCCACGCATATATGTAAAAATGAACCATAAAATTTATATCATATAGGAAATACAAATATACATATATGTACGAACACATGCACATGTACATGATATTACAGGCCTAAATGTTTATGTCTAAGAATAAGTTACCGCAGCTTCCTTGGAAAAATATCTTAGAAATTCTGATGAAAAGTCTATACTATTGCTGACAACAAGTAACACAAAGTATTCTTATTAGATTTTAGATCATTCTAATAATAGATTAATCTAATCTAAATCCTACCATGTAAAAGAGTTGACTTCTCTACTCTACCAGCAACTCAATGGTTCATAATCCGCATTAAACTGTAATCACTTCGGTGAAGGTCATGGATCACATATTATAGAGCTGTAGTGCTACTGAAGAAGAAAAAGAAGAAAGGTGAATATGTATATAAGAAGTGAATTATTGATAAATAATTTATAAATTTTTAATTAGTTTTTTTTAAATGATGCTATATTTTGAGGTAGAGCTTGTGTATAAGAAAGGATGAAAAATATTTTGAAGTCTTTCTTCTTTTCATTTTGGAAGTAGGAATTTTCATTTGATTGATAATAAAATTTACAGTGAATAAATATAATATCAGAAATGTTTTATATTCATGATTTTTCTTTTTATTAATTGCATCCATATTTTAAAATCAGTGGCGGTGTTAGACTAAAATTGGTATAGTGGGCAGACTCGCTATTTGATTAGAAACGCGCATTAATTTGAACTAAAACTGCATACTTTGAAAATCTCAAAATTTACATGTTGCATTTCTCCATTATTTAATTTTCTTATATAATGGAAGTTTGAAAATTGTCTATATAGGATCTACATATTTTTGATAACTAAATTCTGTCAAAGTCCATCTTGAACTATATATACTTATGTATATCGTGACGCTGAGAATTTGTTATTGTAAAATATTTACATTCCTTCATATGAATTGATAAATGATTCTCCTAAACGGCTTGTGCGAAGCTCTTCTAGTGTGATGGCATGGGTCTACACTCTACACCTTGCCACGCTTATGTTTACCATTATATACATACATATAAATAATTACATTTATAGGAGCTTAGCATCTACTACAATCCATTACTCAATTTAAGTCCACATATGGTAAAAGATTTTTCTTTAAAATTTTTACATCAGCATTCCTGTATACCAAAGTATCTATACTCTCGCATGTTCGTATGTAGTTGTGTATTCGTATGTACTTATGCTTCTTTAAATCAACAAAAAAATATATACATATATAAACAATTTGTATAGGTATTTATTTATTGTCCATACGAAAAAGATTTATTTGGTTAAATGACAATTTATTGGTATTTTTGTTTTTATCTTATGCATTTTTTTTTTTAAATATTTTCTTGTGTCCATAAGATTTCAAAATCTCAGTATACTCTCATTATATCCTAATGATATACGCTACACGACGAGTCTAAATATTACTTACAATCCATTTATCAGTTCTTCGAATGATAATTGAAAAACGAAACTGCATATACAGTACACATATGTGTCCTCTTCTCATATCATCAGATACAAGTACCTATATATAAAATTTGTTTCTTTCAACACTTGGATACTTATATATGTACATATGTACGTATACACATCCCATAACATATTGAATGGGCAATAAGGTACATAATTTGTACATTATTGGTTCATAATGTTCACCAACATTTTATGTTTTTTTTTTGTATATGTTCTTTTTTAAATATTTATTTTGTAAACAACGAAAAAATATATGATTTATGTACCACTGATAAGTGATCAGTACCTACGAGTATATATAAAATGAAATTTAAACAATGCGTATAAATATTATTTATACTTATTATCTGTATATTGGTGGATACAAAAAATACCGTTTCGATTTCACATATTATGTCCATTCCTTATATTTGTAACTAATCGAATACATTTTTCTTATGGTTCTTCTTAATATTCTTTTATATTTTTCTCCTTAAAAAAAAAGACTAAAATAAAAATGAACAAAAATTGATGAAAAAAGAAGAATAAATCATAAAACTGTTTCTTTATAATAATAAAAGAGTGTTAATGATCGTGTTAAAAGATCACCTCCTTTATGTTCTCGTTATACATATTATTTCTTTATATTTATTTTCATTTTTTTTTTTTTCAAAAACATCCTTTTATGTATAAATATTGTTTCCTTTTAGAATATGCTTGTAAAAAAAAAAAAAAAAAATTGAAAGAATATTTTTTATTTTTATTTTTCAATACTTTTTAGTCATCGCGCTTTTATCTTGTCATCAATTTTTTGTCATCGAAATAACTAAAAACCTATCAGAAATGTAGGCGCAATCCACTATGATAAATGAAAATAAAGGAAATTGAAAGAAGAAAAGAAAAAAAAAAGAATTTCTGTAGATTTGTATAGATACAAATGCGAAACACGTGTGCTTTATGATACTACACACAATTTTATTATCATTTTTTTTTTTTTGAAGTTTAAAGGATTTCCAATTGATTTTTTGAAATATGGGCTTGTTTTTCAATATATCTGATATACGTACGTATTTATTTAATGGATTTACCAATATAGAACAGATGGGGGATCAACAGACTTTATAGTACGTGCCAGAAATTTTCCTTACGGTATAGAAAAGAGTAGCAGCTACCGACCACACTTTGGAACAAGCCATATAGAGGGCCCACGTAGGATTGTGGCATTGCTGCAGCTGATTATGTTGATGATATGACGATGATAATGATTATAGGCAGTGAAGTGAAAGAATGGATTTGTTAGCAGGATTTAATCTATTTACAGAAAAATAAAAAAAATATTCAAGTATTTAGAATTTAATGAAAGAAAAATATGAATTTTGAATTTTAGCGCATGGATATGTGTGTGTGTAATTTGAAACTTGACTTTCCTATGTATAGAAATAAGAATAAAATAAAAAACTAAAAATGGAAAAAATATATAAATTTCCTTCAAATACTCAATTAAATGAATCACGAAAAACAATTTTAAACCTTGTTAGTAGCCATTCATATGCATTATCGATGCGAATGACTTATGGAATTTATTAAATTTCAATTTTTATTCGTGAATTACTTAATCCGGGATATAAATTTCCATAAATATGCAATACCAATGTGCAGTCTAGGTGGTATTATACTCAGTGTAAAATGTATGAATGAAACCTTGAACTACATAACTCTTTTGTGATTTCATTTTTATTCATTTTTTTAATTTTGTATTTTTATTTGCAATATTTTGAATAGCATTTTTTTAGTTGCAAAGTTTAAAAATTTAAATTAGTTACAAATTTTAAAATAAAAATATTTTATATGCAAATAAAATTATAAATTTTGAATGAAAATAAAATAAGAAAAAAACGCAAAAGATACACATTTTCAATTATTTTTTACATCATATTGGATTGAATTTTATAAAAATTCCCATTAACCAATTTTTAATTACGATAATAATGATGATGTTGTTGATAGCAATAATAATGATACGGTGGTGAATGACCGACTGCCGTAGGCAACAAAACAGTATCGTGTATTAGGTAGACCGTGGGCTATCTAAGTTCACATCTTTACATGTAGCAGAGCAGGCGTCATATAGCTATATGATGATTCATAATAATTTTTTGTCACATTCATTATCTATTATTCATAAAAAAATAAAAAAAAATTTTTTTTATTTTTTTATTTCGAGTACTAATTAGTAACTTTGCATAGTCACACTTTGCTTGCTTTTGCTTGTAAAAACTTAACAAACAAACAAATCATCATAGACATTACAGTTTAATTTTCTGACTCAGAAATAATTAAGCATATCCGTCTGACTCTAAATAGAAGAACAGATTATTGTGGGCACACATTCGATGATACGAGGGTACATTTTGTGTGTAAATAAAATGATTGACATTATTCGTTCACTAAGCGGTTTTTTATTGATTTTATTTTACTATTCGTTGTTTGTTGTTTTTTTTCTTTAATTTAATTTTTTTTATTTGTTATATTCGTTTTAAAAAAAAAATTTCCCTGAATTTACCAATTTTTGGTTTTTCAAAGACAGTCTTTTTTTTTATGTGTTTGCTGGTTGTGAACTATTTATAAACGGAGAGACGTGATTTTTTGATTTCATGCTGTGCCAAGTAACAAAAAAAAACTATATAATGACAAAAAAATCAATAAAAAGGTAAGAAGAAAGAAAAAAGAAACAAAAATGAATTCAATTATTATTATACTATTGTAGTAGAAGAGAAGTCTGTACAAAGTCTATAGTGTGAGCATATGGACTGTAGTAGAAGTCTGTATAAAGTCTGTACCGTAGTCTGAGAATGAATTTAATTTTTTTTTGGCACATCTCATTTGCAAATATTGAAAGAATTTAAAAGTCAAAAAATTTTTAAGTATCTACCTACGTATTTGTATATATGTTTGCATGCAGTACATGTATGTGAATTAAAATCACTTGAACTGTTTATTTTTATTTAAATTTGTTTTTATTTTTTTTCTTATATGGTGTCAAATTAATGAGGGAGACTTTTTTGTGTTTATGTGATTTTTTTAAAATCATTTTCTAAGTCATAATTTATATTATTTAATGGAAGTACACGGAATTAAGTATATTTGGCAAAAATAAAAAACGAAAAAAAGGAAGAAAACGAAAATATTGAAATGAGTCGTTTAGAGAATATAATCGAATATTTTAACTTCTCTCCTTTCCACCACTTGAATGAAATTTCTTTCAGAATTATTGGATTCGAAAAACTTTCGAACATCAAATTATCAAGTAAATAAAATTGTAAAAAAATACATACATTGGCACGCCATTAATGTTGGATTCTTTCAAACGTATACATATCCACATATACATAAATAAGCGTGGATCATACATCGTTTTAAATAATATTTTATGATCAAAGACTTAAGAGTAGGATTCGACAATGAAAAATTTTGAAAACAACAGCAACGATTTTACAAACAAAAATTTTAAAAAATAACTTTGCATACCCTTTAGGTGCTAATAAAAATGGATTTTTGAATATTTTGATGAAAAAGAATATAATTTTATTTTGTTAATACAACTGGAAATATAACACAGAATTTTATACTTTTTTTTTTGTAAAAACATCAGAAAAGTCCAAACTTTATTTTGATACCAAAATCATTTAGAAATATGAAGATTTAATGTATTAAAATAGAAGTCAAAGTTGAACGATTTTTAAAAAAAAAAACCCTCTCCTTTTTTAAGAACTATAACTAAATTTCAGGACCTAAAATCAAAAATGTGCTCCATTTAAGCAGCACAATATTCTTCAGGCTACCTATATTCAAAATTTCAAAGAAATTTGTCAATCATTGTTTGCTGTACGAAGTGCATTCGGAAGCCGAAAAATTGCAATATTGACAACTTTGACACCCTCTAAAAAGGAAACAAGGACATTTAAAAAAAAAACGCTCTATTAAGCACCACAATTCCTATCAAAGTATTTATGTTTCAAATTTCATTGAAATCGGTTAAGTAACTTCTGAAATATGTGGTGTACAAGATAGCAGATATCTCGAATCCTAATCTTAAGATAAATTCAATTTATGCTCAATCAGAAAAATTATTTTTTTTTCTGCTATCTTTTTCTTCCTTTAGCGATAACCTTTAATAATATACTTATGTAATATTTATAATAATTATCAATTTTCATAACTTATTCGTGTGTAATTTTTATATTTTTTATTTTTTACAAATTAATTTTACTGGAATTTTTTTCTTTGAGAAATTAATTTATTAAACGATTTAACTTTATATATAATTTGCCTGCAGTGTAGACATGAGATCTCTATAATGGGTCTGTTTAAAGTCATGAAACGCTTATTATATGCGCATTATGCATTTATTGGAGGATTTTTTTCATTGCAAGGTGTCGGTGTGATAATTGTTTTTTTTTGTTTTTTAAATTTAAAATTTTTGAAGGTGAATGTATAATAAAAATTGTTCACCAAAAAAACAAAAAAAAAAAAAGAAAGAAGCATTTATTGAAATCAAAAATTTCAATTTCTTGGATGACGTGAAAAGAATGTAAGTTTTTTCTCTAAAAAAACATAGATATTGGAATTTTGTGCTGTCAAAATAAAAAAAAAAAAAATCAAATTAAATTTTAAAATAGTAAAGTTTGTGGCTTAAATCTTTCGTTTTTTTTTTATAAGATTGAGGTTTGCATATATACTTACGTAAAATTCGTATACATTATCGATGTATGTATATATGGAGTCAATGTAATTCTAGAGATAACTTTAGACTCGGTTCACACATAGTGGTTTCAATATGCTACTTTTACTGCACACAACAGTATGTTAGTGAAACCATGGATACAAAATAGAAAAAATAATGGAGTTGTAAATATAGGTAATTTGGTTCATAAATTATGATTTTAAGTGATGAAATTGTGTGTACAAAAACTTTCTTACATGTAATTGACCGCCATCCTCGACTTTGGCAGTTATATTTTGCAAGTTGTGTTGCAGAAGTTTCAATTTCTGAACCTAACTTCAAGATGGATAAATTTTAATGCCCCAAAATTTGTTTTTCTTTTATTATGCAGGATTGGATTGTTCTCATGTCTTCTAATGGTCCATCTCCAATGAGTCAACCGTTGTTAGTTCGTGGTTGGTTTTTAATGTTAAAAACAGCCGCATATGTAGTAGTAAATGGTCCTTGTAATCGCTAATAATAAATTTTTGATGAATATTTAAGTGGATTATTAAGTTGTTCTGCAGCAGTAAAGCGCAATATGTAAATATAGGCAAATAATTTGTAAAATATTGAACAATTATCTCCAGTTATATAATTCGAACGTACATGCGTTACTATGTTAATGACAAACCTATTAAACATTCATAAGTTTCATTCGTAAGTTCCTATGGTAAAATTCATATAAAGATTACCACGAATAATAAGAAAATAATCATAATAATTTCTTTTTGACGAAAACAATTTTTTTTTTTGTTTTACTCGATCATGATTATTAAATTAATTTTGTATTATGCACAAAATTACGTAATATTTTTTAAAATGAAATTCAGATTTTGTATTCAAATTCTCACGGATGTTAGTATATACGTACATATGTAAATGTAGGCACAACGTTTCATATTATCACATATCACATATTATGTATACCTATACTTGAAAACGCATATACACATTACTTACTTAAACGTTATAGAATTTACATATAATACCATACGGATTGCATAATTTTCATATCATCACTATACTCACTATACTTACTACTTGTTGATGAAACTTACACTACGTACGTCTGAATATTATGCTGTAATGTAATTGTCGTAAAATGTTGAATGTAATGTAAATATAAACGATTTACGATATAAATTATTATAATTATCATTAAATTTTTGTTTTATATTTTTAACGTTTTTCCTTTTTACATAAAAAACTAAGTACGAGTATTTATTTTTCATTTTTCAAATCGCATCATCAAGAGTTTTGTTGATGCATACATATGTGTATTGATTGTTGACATATTTTCATATAGATACACACATATTTAGGTAAGCAGATACATATTTATGAAAATGAACATATACCTATATACGTAAAAATATTTATAAATATTTTCACGTGAATATATGTACGTTTTTAAAAATATGTGTCTTGCAATTTATTTGTAAGAACGTTTATTATGATGATTATGATGTTGATGATGATAATGTTGATCATATAGTGATGATTTTGATGATTTTTTCAAGTACGTATATGTATATCGATATTATTTTATTTTATGTGGATAGATTATGTATTTAATATTTTGTTTTTCAAAAGGTTAACCATTCAATTTTTTTTGTTGATAATTTGGTAGTCATATACAGTACTGCATGTAGCTGCAATTATTGAGAACTTATTTTTACTGTTAAAGAAAGAAAATGTTTATATTTTTGTGCTTTCTTATAAATAACTCATTATTTTGAACGCGTTACACGATATTATGCGTTATATATATAGGTACATATAAGGTAAAGTAATGCATTCTTATAATAAGAAATCATTTAAAAAGTTGAGTTCCTACATTTTTTTTTTATCGAAAATTATATCGATTATATGTGTGTTTAGGTAATCGAAAAATGTTTTGAACAAAAATTACTGCCAATTTTCTTCATTTTTCGTATATTTCAAATATCAAACTAGCAATCAATTTACTCTAAAGTACAAAATTTAGTGTATAGTATGATCTGTCCCTACTCCAAAGAGTATTATCTCATTTTAAACATTCCCGTATATATTTTTAAAAAAATAAAAATTTTAAAAAAAAAAACTCAACAACAAAAAAATGTGTAGCTTATCAAACTTCAGAAAAAACTCCATGTCCACAGTTCATGCAGATCGTATATAAAACCACAACATTACTACACTGCTAGTAATGTATACCATGTACCCAAAGTACTGTGTATACAGAGTACTGTATATACTGATATTAACTTGTACATGACTTATGATATTTTGTATGACAATATTAATGTAAAAGTTATGTCATCTGTCAAATAATATACAAATGAAACATTATTAAAATAAAACTTGACATAACTCGTAAAATGAAACAAAACATTTTTAGAAAAAAAAAAAAAATGAATTAAAATGGAATATACGACAAAATGTTAAATTAAATTAATTGCAAAACACAAATTCAGCTGAACAACTTAATTCAACATCGATATAAAACGATGAGAGTGGATGAGAGTATATACAATCATCATACACAACCGACTGCATCGATGAATGTTGTATAGTTGCATTTAACGAGAATTGCATCGATAAATATTGTATAAAAATTTGAAAATGAAACAGAGTGGACGAAAATGAAAAATAAATTTTATTTTTATAAAAAAAAATGAGGAAAACAAAAAATAGACAACGAAAAAATTAAAAAAATATTTTTTTGTCAAAAGAATTAAAGAGATAATACATACGAGTAAATTAATTAATAACATCATTTCTTATAAATATACAAAATATACCGAGTACAAATATGAGTTCATCATTAAATGTATGTGTAGGACGTAGGTACAGTACCACTTACAGACAATGATTTTAAAACTGAAATAAATCTTTTACCATTTTGTAGATGCATTTCTCATATGCATATGTACACGATCATACTCACGTTCATTTGTTCCTTTTTATCTTGTATTAACAAATTTCTTTTTGATCTTATTTTTGTGATATTTTTTGTTTTCATTCAATAATAATCAAAAAAAAAAATATATACAAACGTTCGAGACTACGAGTATTATATCTGAAAGATCTTTAATCTGTACGGACATAAATATTATTAATTTTGAATAAATAAAATATACATAAACAGAAAATTAATTACTCAATTATTTTTCTTAAACTTAAAAGTTAATTATTTTTCATTTATTTTTCAAAATATTGCTATTATTAGAGGTAGGTATCCTTTACTTTTTATTATAAAAAATTACGAGATTTTTTTTTTTAATATTATAAAAGATTGTCATCATTTCTTGGAAATTTTTATATATTTTTGTTTTAATAAAAACTCATAAATGTTAAAGGATAAATGATCAAATCCATATGGTGCAGTGTGCAGTGATATACATATTTTTATAGTGATTTAAGAGTTTTTCGTTTCGTTGTATTTTCGATTTCATTCTTTTCTACACAGTAGTTAAGGAATATCTAATAGCTTCACTAATGATCATATATTTTTGTAAATATTTCGGTTTTTTAATTTGATACAAACGGTCAATTAAAAATATATAAATTACATGTTGAAAATATATCAATTGACACATTAATCAAACAAAAATAAAGAAGAGGGAGAGAGGTGGTGAGAAGAGAGAAAGAGAAGGGAGAGAGATGGAGAGAGAAAAATATTATTTTATTTGAAGATAAATCATATAGAACTTACCTGTATATCACTCTACACTAACACCAAATGCCAAATCCTTAATTCGCGTATAATTCTTTAGCTACCTCGCCTCACCCTCTTTATTTTGATATTCATTTAAGTTTAATCATGTCTACTGTACTGTCATTCGATTTGCCTTCATGCATACAGTACTCTTGTAGTTTGGCAGTTTCCCAATTCGATAAGGGTATGGTCTGATCATCGTACATCGTACTTTAATCGTAATAATCCTGAAAGAAGTGAATAGCGTTCACATCGGATTCAATTTTTTGGATTTTGTCACAGTTTCACTTCATTCTTTAGACACAATTTTCTTGAAGTGGATGAAAAATCTTACGAAAGATTTTCTTCCTAAAACGTCTTAAAAGATCCTACTATGATGATCATGTTTCTGAAATATAAGTTCTCATCTCTGGCCAGGTCAACGCTTTATACCTTTGCATTACCATCTTTTAGGGTCTGCTTGTAACTTGAGAATTGGTAAGGTATAGAAGTGTACTGTATGCTTCATTTGGTGCAGTAGTTTAAAGACAAATACATACCACTAATATGACCGCAGTATGATGTTCTAAATTGTTTACAGTAACCAATAAAATATAAATAAAAATGAAATTCATGAAAAAATTTATTCAAACATCCAACATACATGTGCATGATTTGCTTGATATTGAAATTCATTTTAAAATGTTTCTTTTTGATATGCATAATTAAGCCAAATAACTTATCCATTAATTAATTTTTTAATTTGATTTGAATTTAATTAACATGAATATTTTACAATACTTCCATATACCATATTTATACGTACATAGAGTTTAGAGATTATGGTACACATGTAAACAAATTCTTCATATGAGACTACTGGAATTTTCGTCTATAAAATACACAGCAATAAAACATAAATTTGAATAAATTTCATGAATTAATTATCATGAAAACGAAATATTTAAATCCACAATAAGTTAATTGGAGAAATAAATTTTCGAACCATATCGAAAAAAAAAAACAAAATACTTATGTGTATAGAAAAACAGAAATAATATAAAAAATATTAAAATATGTGTAAAATTATTTTATCGTATAATTTTGAATTATTAAATTAAGTAATTCATGTTACGTACGAGTTCATCTGTTAGGTATTTCATATTGCCGAAATGAATTGAATTTTATTTTACTGTTAAATCTGATACATAGATGATAAATTAAATTAATGTTTCCGGTTTTTAGCTTCTGTTTTTATTGTTTTTGATGTTATTTTTATCCGAAAATTCATTTTGTGTAAAATTAATTTAAAAGTGCTTACTCTTACACGCTTAGGCATACGACTGTAATGTACAAAGTAGTGAATTTTTACAAAGTCAAAGAGGAAGAAATTAGAAAGAAGGAAAATGAATGAAAAACATATGCAAATATTAAGAGTAAAATAATTTAAAAAAATGCATTTATGAGTATATAATTTTAAAAATATTTACGACAAAAATTATAATTAGAATCCTGAAAATTTTGATGACTGCATGTAACATACTTACAAGAATCTTGCTTTATCCCTTTTGTCATAAAAATTTATTGTTAGCAGCGTCATCATTTTGTTGTTATTACACTACACAATCCGATATGTTTAAAAATTTTATACCATGGTCTCAGAATAATTGATAGTCAATAGTAGAAGTAGTAATATAGTAATAGTAGTTTATTCGTAGTACTGCTTGCTCTTAAAGAAGATTATGGAATGAGAATGAATGGAGAAAACACATCATGAAGTTTGTTAACTAAAACTAACCAGTAAGCAGTAATCGTGCCGTACTCGTAATCGCAGCTACTCTGTCTGTCCGTATATACTCGTATTTTTATTTATGAGAAAAATTCATTTTCTCTTTATACTCGCTTCTTGCTCTGTACTACATATATATACCGATACCATAAGAAGAATACGAGAAACAGGAGGAGACAACAAGTAGAAGCAGTGAGGTTGTTTTTGTTGGCAGATAAATATAGTATGATAGACGAGTATACTGGTAGTACTTACATACCTTGTACTCGTATTTCGATTTATAAGAAAAATTCATTTCCTCTTTATACTTGCTCTGCACTGCACTACACATCATGTAAATATGGGGAATGAAAGAATTGGGAAATGTTTTTGGAATCAAAGCAAAGCTTTCAGAAAGAATGAAAAGGGAAATAAAAATATAAAAGATTTGAATGAATGATGTGAAACACGATTACAAAATGATGCAATAAAGGAATTGATTGAAAATGACACACAACAGAGAGAAATAAAAACGAAGAGTAGAAAAAAGGGGAAGCGAAAATTCACTCATGATTATAATTTATTTATAGTGCCATGAAGAGAAATAAATAAATAAAGAAGAGAAACGAAGGAGAATAGCTACTAAAAGTTGAATATCATTTAATAAGCAGTAGAAAACAAGATGAGTATTAGTATTGGTATGTGTAAATAATATAAAATGGCAATAAGTATAGTAACAGAAAAATGTTATGATGACTTTGCAAAAATACATGCACTTCACATATAAAAATAGGTACACTGCTTATACATATATGCGCGAGCATTAATAATGATAAACAATAACATTACAACTTTATTTACATGTTCATTTCATCAAAAGCATTATTGAGAAATTAAATATTTTCATACTTTATTATTAAACACACACACACATTCACTCGTATTTGTATGCATAAATGCATGTAGATTATTTGAAATTTTATATAGTAATACGATTAATATTGCTGAGATGATTATTCTTTTTTGAATATGGATTTATTATTACGAGTATATTTTTTTGTACACATTATGAAGACAAACAATACGAATATACGATTACAATCAATAATAAAGGTATATTTAACACCCTGAATAATAATCATAAAATTTTTTTTAACTACACACCGTATGTTCGTGATAATGTTTGTATGTAAGTAATTTATATTAAAACTCATCATCATCACATTGTGCGATTTATTTTATTGTATGCCACATCGATTTATCACACATAAAAAATTTTATTAGTTGCAATTTTTATTCAAAAATATATTTTTTTTTTTTGTTTTTCAAAGGTGAAGAAATAAAAACTGACAAAATTTTTATTGTGTATTTTATGTCAAAAAAAAAAAATGGAGAAAGAGATGATCATTAAAATAATTATTACATTAAAATTATTTTTGCTGTTATTTCTTTTCAATACCTAATAATAATGAAAATAATAATTTTCAAAGCTGAAATAACTTTATTTTGCTTATTGTATTCTGAATTATGTAATAATTGCAATTTTTTTGATTTATTGTTTAAAAGAAACAAAACAAAACAAAGAGAAATAATAATACGTATGTATGCACTCGAATTACGTATAAATGAATTATTGTACAAAGAAATTTTGATTTTTTTTTTTGCAATCAATTAAAATGATGAAACTTCAGATCTAAGTAACTAGACTTTTAGGTCTGTGATGAAACTCTGATACCTAACCTACGTATTGAAAATAGTGTTAAACTTTAAATTGCGAATTGTTAGAATCTTCATGCCGCAACAAATTTATTAAATGAATTATAAGTGAAAGTAAAATGCTAGTGTGTATGTGGAAATATTTTCATAATTTAGTTGTTATGTAATTTGAATGATTTCGTATTTTAAAATCAAATCTCTGGTGTACTTTCTATGGGTGTATTACTATTATTTTTTTTTCTTAGAAATCATGGGAATATCATCTTGAAGGTAACGAGGAGGTTACTTTTAGAGCAACAGCAAGAATAATTGGAAGTGGAGGAATTAAATGCTCATCAAGTATTATGTGATCCAAGGATGATAGCGTTTGTATGACTCCAATGTCTTTTAATTTATTTTGTAAATTATCGAAAATAATGGAGTTTTGCATTTTACTTCTAGAAGACTTATGGATGGATTTCATTTTTGCATGGATTACAGCATCATTGTTTATTCTTCACAATTAACTTGATGCGTGTAACATGTGCGTGTAATTAACTTGAGGCGGGCTTGGGTATGGCTTGCGCATGTGTGTTATGTATGTATGTAAATATATGCATTTAATCGTACTGCGCAGAACAAATACATATTTTTTGCTTTATATGAGACGATCTTCAAATAGGTAGAATTCCGACTTTCCTTCTTCAATATTCTAAGTTCAAACACAGCTCAAATTGAGTCAAGACCTACATTGTATCGATTTCTTGGTCTATGATATCATATTCTTCTTCAATAGTCAGAATTATGAGACAAAACCATGTCAAAACTTTCAACGAACTGATTTCTACATCTGTGTTATGCCGTGTGTTTGCATCTACAGTTCAATGTGAATTGCCATACATTTTTTGATATGAAAACAATATGATATGGGGCTTAGACTGATCAATTTAAGAAAACATGTGACTTGTATGTATGTGCATAGAGTATAGCCCTTGTCCTTGTCCATACTGTGATATCAAATAACAAAAATCTCCTTTTATTGATTCTGTTTCCTCTGTTCAGTAAAAAGGAAACAATTAAAATGAAATTAAAAAGGAAAAGAGAACACCATTGAGATGACAGATCAAATTTCTCATTGATACCTCATATAATATATGAAATCGAAAAAAAAAACCGATCAACATAAAAGCAATAAAACATTTTATTCAATATCAATAATTTCCATATAAATCAAATTTCAATTGTATCATCATTTTGATTTCATGCTAAAAGCATTTAAAGCAAAAAAAAAAAATGAAAAGAAAAATTTACATAAATCACACATCATTTATTTTTAATTCTATTGTAAACGGATTAATGTAAGCTATTTAATATTTATGTAAAAATATATGAATTTTGATTTTACAACAGACGAAAAAAAAAACAAATAAATAAAAAAAAATTTTTTTTCAAAACATCAAAAGAATTTAACCTTCCCAATGCATTATAATGCCATTTGCACATCAATGTTGAGGAATAAAATTATAAATATTTTATATGCGTTAGTTAAATTTGATACGGTTTTAGATAATGAAATAAAAGGAACAATAAAAAGATAAATAAATACAAAGAAGTTAATTACAATTATTATTATTTCATATGTTAATTAAAAATTTTATATGATGGAAAGATAAAAATTAATCGAAAAAAAAAATTATTTGAATGTTGTACGAAAGAAAAAAAAAAAAATAAAGTAAAATAAAGTTTTTCAGGAATTAATTATATAATAACGAAACAAAAGATGAGAAAAATCAAGGTTTTGGTTGTTTTTATTGATTAGAGGTATTTTTCGTCAATTTAATATTAGATGAAGATATTTTCTTTGAAAGTGAGTGTCTAGAGTGTTCCAATTGCCTTATGGTTAGCTACCAATAACCCGATTGCTAATACTTACTGACTATTCCTGTTTATGGTATACTCCTTATGGTGTGTAGTGCAAAGCAAATATAAACAGAAAATGCAATTTTCTCATAAATGAAACTACGAGTACATATGGTATGCAAGGCACTACTAGCTCACTACTATACTTGCTGTCTCTTACCTATTCTTACTATTTCTTGCTTGTACATCATATGTTGTGTAGTGCAAAACAAGTATGAAGAGTAAATAAATTTTTCTCATGAATGAAAACACGAGTGGCTAGTAAGTTAGATACTACCCAGCGTGCTATAATTAGAGGTTCATATTATCTTCGCTACTACTTACTCTCTGTTGTATAAGTTCTTATGGTGTGTGCTACGTAGTAAAGAGCAAGTATACAGAGAAAATGTATTTTTGTTATGAATGAAAATACGATTTCATGTTATGCAAGGTACTACAGCTTTATTATTGCTACTATTATCTGTTTCTTCCAATTTAATTCAACAAAGAGCTATAGGAGAAGATAAGAGAGAAGGCGTATGTTTGACCCCATTTACACAGTCATGGGCATGACGCATAGTGACGTCATAAACGTAAGAAAAAGGATTGAAGAGCAGAGACGGAGATTGTCATGCAAGCATGCGAGAAAATTGATGGTTTGATACATGCTTATGACTATGATGACTCATCGTTAATTCGAGTGTTCACAATATTTTATGAATTTCGATTCACATGACAACTGACAACATGACATCATGATAGCTATATGCCTACTTTGTAGTGTAAATTCTACGCTCATGACCATGCGTCGTGCCCATGACTGTGTAAATGGAGTCAATAAATAATTTTTTTTCTGAATTTTCCCTTTTAGCTATCATGAAGTCAAAAACGAGTAGGCCGTCAACAACTCTAATTGAAAGTGTTACAAAGGGCAAAAAAAAAGTGAAACTCAAATAATTGATACATTTTTTAACCACAAATAGATAGACATAGACTGCACTTATTTGAGTCGTTTTAGTAGTATACATTCATGTAAATGTACATAAAAATTATTCTGTCATGCGCAATAAACTTAAAATCTAAATCATTCGATTACAACTCTATTTCTTGGTACGTATACAAATATGCTCGTAACGTAACATGTGTCTAGCTCTAGAAGAACAAGAACGTATATAGCTAATTGAAATTCGCATTTACATATATGTACGCAGAGACAAAAGTAATTAATTTTTTACATTTTCATACAAGATAAATATACCTATAACAACACTTGTACGTATATGAGTTACATATAACATTCATGAAATACATATGTAATAATATGTGACAAGATTTTGATATTTCTACAATGAGTCGTACATGATTTTTACAACCGCTAGGTACATAACATATGCATAATATTTATCACATGGCATCATCAGCATCATCACACATCACACAAATATCACACCATACTCTCTATATAGTCTCTATTGGTATACATAACTTCTTTCGTATAGAATATTATATGTAGTAATAATTCTTTTATTACACGTTTCTGAATTTTAATTATCATCAGTAAATAGTACACCACAAACATGCACATACAAGTCTACACTACACATGACTGTTGTATAGTGTATGAAGTTGGGATATTCATATGAGATTATTTAACTTTTATTTTTTGCTGTTACCTACATATTTCAATTTATTAGTTTATATTACAATTATTCTTCGTCTTGCAGTTCAATTAATCGTTTAATTAAAAATATATTCATATATGCGTACATACCAAATATAATTTTTTATTTTTATTTTCCAAATTGAAGAATGAAGATTAAATCATCAATATTATGGATGTTGCACTAACTATACTCGTATGTCAGACTGGTCAGACGTAAGACTTTAACATTAGTTTTTGTTATGTATTCTTTTTTATTGTGCTTTACATGATGGTTGGTATGTACTCGTACATACATTGGATGGGTACTCCATTTTCTGATATTTTCTGTACTATACGAGTACTTTTAAAAAAAATTTTTTTTTTTTGTTCGAATTATTGTACTTTTTGAGACACAAGAAGACAAAGTAAGTATAACGACAAAAATTAAAATTTTTCTTTTGTTTTTTTTTTTTTTTTTGTTATGCTCGTATACCAGTATTTTTTTCAATTCTTCATACAAAGTTTTTACATGTGTATTGTGTATTTTTTAAAATTGAAAAAAAAATTTCCATATTCTTAACATAAAACATACAAAATAGAATAATAAAAACATTCTTACTTACATTGTACATCGTACATACATTATTGATTGCAATTATTTTGATTTTTATTTGGTATATGTACTATGTACTCGTTATTGTCAACATTTATTATAAATCTACGTGTATGGGCATATTTTGTGTATGTTGTATGTTATACAACATTTTGCATTCGTGTATAGAATTATAGTATTTTTCTTGGGAATTTTAAAAAAATCACCTTTTCAACTCTTCAAAAAACATTAAAAAAAAAATACATACTCGTTACTATACATATCATAAGGTGTACGTGTATCTGTATATTGCACTGATAATTTTTGTTTTGTTTTTGTTCTTATGTATATTTCGTTGTCATTTTATATTAACAGAATTATTTTATTTATTTTATTTGAAAATTTTTTGTTAACGAAATTAAAAATGAAAAATTCATTTTGGTGTATCTATACATAAATGCAATGAATATTATGAAAAATTGAAATAATAAATCAAGAAAAATGCACATACGAGTACCTACATATTCCTACATAACATAACAGTCTCGTATTCACATACAGTATAGCTATTCATTTATATTTTTGTAAAAATGTAAACGTATGAATGTGAATACGAAATTCTTTTTGTTTTTAGATAAAATTCATACAAATTTACGTGCATACTTTTGTCTTTTTTTGTGTATGTGATACTGGACGAATTTTCTTATTTACTTTTGTACTCATATATATGATTATGAATATACTACATATGACGACTTCTCATACAAGTATAATAATAATGATAACAATAATAATAATAATACTGAAGGATAAATGAATATCCTGTGGTGATTATTTTAATGGTTATAATATTAAAGAAAGAATTACAATAAAAATACAAAAATGTGAGTGCATATTATGTGTATCTGTATATAATACAAACATCATAAATCATATGACAATGCTTAATGAGAGCATATCACAGTAAATATCTACACAAGTACCGCAGTAGGGTCAGTTGGGGTAAATGTAAACGCTTTTCCACTTTTTCCCCGTACAAAAATTTTGAAATTTTTTTCAATCTGATCAACACATATTTATATAGATGCTTTATTATTAAAATGCAGGTACTAGAGCTGAAAATTAAGTCTATGATCTTCTAAGCCTGTAAGTATGCAGTTTTATGTACTCGTATATAAAAGCATGTTCACATTTATACCCATGAAATGTTCACTTTTACCACAAAAACAGAAAAAAAACATGGGTTAAATGAAAACAGTGCATTTCTATATTAAATTACATTATATTTGCAACAGAAATGGCTCGTAATTAGGGCAAAAGAAAACAAAAAGCCATTAAGGTATTTTCCGCCCATGAAATCTGTTAAAAATCACTGCCACTACCTATTTTCAACATCAAAAGCAGAATTTTTGACATCTTTTACAGTGTATGACGGTGGTGGTTTTTTCTTTGCATAATTTCTCGGCATATTTAAATACTCTTTTTTCTGATATGTTTTATGAGGAATTTAAAGAGTGTTTCCAATTACCTTATGTTTACATTTACCCCAACTGACCCTATATATAAGTATTCCTGTGTATATGGTGTATTATATTTAAAAAAAAGGAACAAATACAGGAAGGAAGATCAAATAAAATGAACAGATATACAAATATGAATAATAAAAAAATAGTCTTTTTTTAAAGAAAAAAATTGAAATAGATATCAATTGCGTGCACGTATACTGTATTACATTTTTAAATTTTTGTTTGCTATAATATTTTTTTTAAGATTGTACTCGCGTATATTTGTATGGCTTAAGGTCGTATTAAAAATTATTATTTATGAATTAAGGCAAAAATATTGTGATATTATGTCGTCTACTATTTTATGAAGAAAATTTTTGTTTGTTTGTTTTGTTTTTTCATGTTAAAATAAATATATGCAATTTATATGTTAAAGATACAGTATAATTTTGATTTATATTGTGTTTTCTTAATGCCTATACGTTACACTGTACATATGCACATGCATGCATGTGAAGTGCAGTTCATAAATCCTTACATATATGTTATGTATACACATATGTATGTACCAGAATATACAAGTAAACGTATATGGATTTAAATTTAAATTGAAAATGGATTACAATTTGACCTTGAAACACTCATATAAATTATAATTGATTGTAAAATTGGTATAAGAATATAAAAAGGTTTATTTAATACTAAAAACTACTGATAGGATAGTTCCAAAAAAAAAATAATAATAATAATAATAATAAAAGGAAGAATAACAAGAAGAATTGAAAACGATAAATAATTGTCCACGACTACTATGGATAATTGATGATTACTTCTACACTACACATCTACGTGCATAAATAATCCTTCGGTCTGTCTGTATGGACATATTTAATGAAATCCAATCAATTTTTGGCTTTGTTTTTTTTTCAAAATTTCAAAATTCTATCATTAGACGATTAGAAAAATCGAATCCCAAATACAAATTAACAAATAATCATCAGACTTTTTTTTTTTGTTATTTTATGTGCAGTTTTATAGAAATAAAATTCCATATATTTACTTACATACGTGGTGGTGTGCATATACTCGTATGTACATATACGTGGTATGAGTATGTGTCATTTTTTTTTTTGCGCTTGTACTCCAGCTAATTGAAACATTTTTTTTTTAGCATTCAAGTTCAAGGTAATAAAAATAACGACACATACTAACGCTAGCATTATAATATGTTACAGTCAGAGTCCATAAATGTTAAGATATGAATCAGTTTGTACGTTGTAACCGCATAAAGGTCGTTTAACAAGTGAATAATATACGAACTTGATATAGACCCTCATATAAAGAAAAAAATCAGATAAATATGAAACAAATTTTAAAATGCATATATGTAGATCTGTCGATGTATGTAAGTATATGTAGATGAGTCTTTTGCTTATTAGAAAAAAAAACCGAAAAAAAATGTCCCTCCATTGTACATGTAAATAATTATAATTTTTAGTCCATTATCATTCTCATATAAAAATGATCAGTTGTCATCTTAATCATCATCATCACCATCATCATAATCGTCATATCGTCATCTTTTTATCATTTTAATTTTCATAGCTTTACCTTATTTTTTTGTGATCGTTTTGATCGTGTTGTTTTTTCCTGGTTGTGTTTTTTTTTTCTTTTTCGGAATCATAATTTTGTGTTTTACCTTGACAATATTGTCAGAAAAATAAAAAAAAAATTTTTTTGTGTATTCAGAGGTGTGTATGATACATGTATCATTTTTGTGTATTTTTTTTTTTATAAATGTTTCTCTACACTGATGGGCTCATATTGACTGCTCGTATTTACTAAACTGTGTTGTCCGAATGATACCTGAAACCAGGTAATATTTTTGTAGATTGATGTTTTTGATGTTTTTAATGTTTTCCATTTTTAAATACTTATTTATATCAACAAAATCGTCTATATTTGCTTACTATAGTATCTACATTTGATAAATACACACACATGTAAACACACAAACACACACAATTATGTTGTATTGTTTCATTTAATTTGAAATATTTAAATACAAAATGAAATGCATTTTTATATTTTTTCTGTGATATCGTACGTAACATTAAAAGTTTTGTTGCATATTATCTGAAAATAAAAAATTCTCCAAAAAGTTTTTATCTACTACTTATCTACATAATGTCATGAATAATCTAATAATTATAAATTAGCATGTAAACATGTGTTTATTTTTCAACAAAAGATTAAAAAAAAACATTTATAAATCAGTCATTAAACTGTTTACAAAAAAAATATATAAATTTATTTTAGTCAAAAGAAGAAAAAAAAAATGTAAAAACATATTTTTTGAAGGTTAAAATATTTATCACACATTTATAGCTAACTTACAACTAAGTATCTTGCTATTATCATAAATAAATTGACCAGAAAAATTATAAATAATTGAGAGGGACAAAAACTTTGTATAGTAATAGAGAAATAAAATTTTGCCTACTAGAATACTTATTTTTGTTTTGATTGTACAAAATTGTATAGATGAAGAGATATTATGAATTCGAATAAAGAATAAAGTGCAGGCAACTTCAAGAGGAGACAAGGGTTCAATTTGGACTGCAGAGCCATTGATCATGATAATGATGATGATGATATAATGAATTCTTTGCTGATCGCTTCGCCACACACAAACGTGAAGGTACGTATCGTATTTCATCTATGAAATCGAAGCAATAAAGAAAATTGGAAAGAAAACTGTAAGTGAATGGGAATTATTATTGAACGAATGTTTTCAGGATATAGAGCAACAAATTTGGAAAAAAATTCAATATGAATGCTACCTCGAATATAAAAAAAAATTTCTTTAAAATAAACAATCATCGAGATCATTGATCGCATAGAAAATAACTCAAAAATGAAATAATTAGAAATTTTTATGACTAACTAACTAATTATAAAGTAAAATAAACTGTATAATAATTGCCCGAAAAAAACTGGACTGACTAGACCACAATTTTATTCACAGATAATTCTTTCACTTTTTTTTTTTAACTTAACTTTGTATGTATATATATTAAGTTTATGACAAATTTTTCTATTTTATTTCCTTTTCATAATAATTACAAAATCATTTTATGATTCATATGTAATTTATAAATAAAAAATTTTATGGGAAAAGGTAATTCACAGACAATGATTAATAATTATTCTAGCCCATCATTTTTTTCAAATTTAACATGCAGTGAAACGTTATAATATCACAAACCGTCATCATCATGTGATGATCATTCCTTTTTTTTTGTTCTCCCATTTCATGTAATTTGGAGGTATTAAGGCATTAAGGGATTTGTATTCGAATTGTAATGTAATTTCATGAATTTATATTGACAAAATGATGAAAATTTTGAACGATCTTCATGGTCATCATCAACAAACATCATTTTTGTTAAAAATTAACTTACACCACTTTCAAAGAAAACGGTTCAATATTATTGATGTAATCAATTTAATTGTTTTGTTTGTTTATTATGCCATTGATCACCTCTAATTATTTTCATTTATTTCCTTTAATGTTCGTTTCTTCAAATTTTAACAAAAACGATCGTAGACATGATCATCACAAAAATCAATGATACCAAATTAGAAAGGAAAATAAGTAAAATGGTAGTAAACAAAAATATTCAAAGACTCCCAAAGCCTATAATAATATTCCTATACATAATATTTATGTGAGTGTAAGGAGAATTAGTCGAAATCTTTAAATCACACAAGATTGTTATGCCATATATGAATACAAAAATTATGTATTAAAATTAATTTTGCAGGTTATGTAAAATTTTGATTATTGTATATATGTTTTGTCATTACGAATATTTTATAATAATGACGAATCTCTCATAATTCATCACAGTGAATCATTAAACACTCGCAAATATGATTTTTTTTCCGTCATTCTATAAATCAAATCATATTTCGTCCATATAATAATTATAAATAAAATTATTGATTTTGTGCAGATATTTTGATCAAAAATTATAAGGTCGCTGGATCACCTTTTTTGTTGTTGTCATAATAGATTTATGAATCCAATTATGTATTTTTTTTTTTGTCTCTATTTCTTCTTCTATTCAGTGTCATGTGCGTGTAATTATCCGTTCATTCATTCATATTTATTGCCATTTACCATATATTATGTACATATGTGCTATGACTTCATTTTCACGTTCGCATCTTAATAACGTGTGAAACTCATAATGATAAGCTAATTTAAGATATTTTCATTGAATATGAGCAAAAAAAAAAAAAATATAAACAAAAAAAAAAATTTATAATCACGATTCTCACTGAGTTGAAGGTAAAATTTTTGCTAATATAGACAGAAATCATTCAGGAATTTATTCTAATAATTAATTAGCTCAACTTTATTTCATGATTTTTGATTTTTTTTTTATTTCGGTTCGATTCAAAGGAATTTCCTAAGTTTCACCTTTAATTATCCGGATCAGACAAATAGCCGATAATTTTTATAAATTAAAATTCTCTATACTACACATCGATTAAAACATCAAACCATTAAGCCATTTGGTTGGCTTACGAATACACACAATCATGTAAGCGTTTATCGTCTATATGTATGCAGGCATGCATATGCTAGACCACACATAAAATATATCTACTACATCTTTTGGGAGTGTATAAATGCCAAAACTATTTTTTAGATATATGAATTTTTTTAACAATTTAATTTCGAATTCAAATACATAAAAATGCGTACGTATATATGTAAAAGAGAAATGCATTCATGTGTATAATACCTAGTCGATATAGTACTACAGACGATGTATATGCATGCATACAACACGTGCGTAATTTTTTTGATGGATTTATAGGTGTTACGATATAATAAAGTCTATATGCTGTGCACGTTACAAATATTTCCAGGTGTACTATGGAAATGCTCCACCATATGAAAAATGAAAGAAACAAAACAACGAAAACTGAAACATATGTATGTATGTAAAAATTTCGATTGTGTTTGGAATTTGAAATTTATTGATATTTTATTTTATTGAATTTTCTTTGTGTTGAAAATATTCTCTCGAATATTCGAATATCTATGAATTTTCTGTATTTGAAAAAAAATTTTTTGAAAAAATGAAAATACGAGAGATTGCAACAATGTATGGTGCTATATAAAGACAGGGCGATTTGAATTGATTCATCAATTCATGAAATTTATTTGTAAGAAGGCAGATGAAATAGAATTGAGTATAGGAACATTTTTTTAACTATTTGCATTTTTTATTTGTTATTTTTCTTACTTTGACAAAATAAATACTCACTATGTATGACTGAGACTAGTTACTTACTTCTGTACTTCAGTGCGGTACATCATCATCAGCTACGATGAATATCTTGATCTGGAACACCCTTGTTACAAGTCGTGATTTGTGACCGAATACTGAATTGGAGCAGTTAGAGAGAGAAAACAAAAATATTAATGATTTTTTCTTCTTTACAATTAAACAAATAAATAGTTATAAAAAAAAAATACACACACTCAGAAAATAAATTACTTTTTTTTTTTATCCAAGGACCTTTTTGATCATAGATGCAATTTAAATTTTTTTTTCTCTTTAATTATTGTTTTGATTATTTTGTGATAAAAATTAAAATTGGTATTAAATTGTACACTGCATTGTAACCAAGTACGGATAGTACCTAAGTATATTCGTGCTCGTAGATACATAATGCAAAAAATGGATAGGCAAAAGGTGGGTTAATGCGGTAATGGCAAATTGGTATACTCGTACATATACTTATAAGATATCAATACGAAAAATATCGATTTTTCTTTTTCTGTAGTTTAGCAACAAAGTAAAATGAAATCAATTTATCAATCGTTAAATATCTAGAGTTTCTAGAGTTGACTCACGACGTGTATAATAATACGTATGGGTGTGTACAAGTAATTCGCATTAAAATACGTTTTTTTTTATATTTTTTGTTTGTATTTTAAGTATTGTTTTGTATTTGTACTTTAATTAAAAGTCTATCTTGTCTATTTCGAACTTCTGTTACAGTTTTGTATATTTTTATAATTTGCATTCGAAAGATAACAAAAAAATCAAAAAAAAAAAAAATTAGTTCAGTAGTTGAAAAAATTTTTGCATCACGTTTTTGATTAATTATTTTTGAAAGGATACAGAAAACTTTCAGTTTGATTTGTAGACAGAAAAAAAATAACAAAACAAAAGAAATGAACGAAAGGAACCTGATCAAATGAATACTTTGCCATTTAACTGCACAGCATCTGTATAATGCTTTGTTGACTAAGGTAAGGTGAATTGAGAAACTTCTGATTTTCCCTTTCAGTTAGGATTATATATTAGAACTATAGTCTAGATTAGGTTTAAGAGTTTAAGTCTATAACCTACTTGGCTGCTACCTTTACGTCCAACAACACTTTCTATTCTACATTGCGATATTTTTTCAGTTTTGTGTTACTTTATGCTCTGCTTTGTTAATAGTATACGAGTACAACTTCTCTCCAGTGATCGACTAACTAATGAAATGATTTCATGAAAATGAAAACCTGAACGTGAATATTTGGAATCGAAAGTGAAATCTGAATAGTTATGGTGAGAGAATACAGTAATGGAATTGGAAATATTTTTTTGAATTATCTTACATTACATCTCATTGATTTGTTCGTAAAAGTGAAATGAATACTCGAAAAGAAACTCTTATAAAAATTGCTATAAGAGTTAAATTAATACCTACATTTCTCTTTCTCTTTGTGTAACTATATTCTGGTAATTTTAGCCTCTTTCCACCGAACCGACATGAAAGTGAGAGTAGTTCTGTAATTTTGTAGAAAAAGCTAAGAGAAGAAAAGAAGTGCTAGCTGGATATACCACACTCTGTAGATTATCATTCATTCCACCAAAATTTCATAGTGAAATAAATATGCTGTTTCGTTTATTGCGATTGGAACTTTGAAATGTCATTTATCATGAAAGATATTTTTAACAGTAATTTGGTCTGGATTTGACAGAATCAAAATAAACTTAAATCAAATGACTGTTTAAATTTTTTAATTATAGAAAGATTGATAAAATATCTCAAGGTGAATATAATGACTGGGACGGACATTTCGTTACAACTTCCTGGAGTAGAGGATATTTCCTCCTGTTGGAACCATTTCCTTACTTTCTCAAAAATCTAGAAATTAATGTTAAAATTTATTTTTTTATCTTTTAATGTAGTCTGTTGCAGTTGCATTTCATCACAACACTGTCTCTCAAGTTTATAAAATTTCCTTTTCTATTATCCGCGCCTCTGCATTCAAGTATAGGTATTTTCAGGTTGATTGTACTTTAAAATGATTTTTTATTCATTTTTAATTTTAAATTTAAATAAATAAAAATTGTTGACAGATTATTTATTTTTTTTAATTCAAATTCACTTAAATAAATTTTTCAAAATTATATCATCGTTAATCACATCAGAGAATGTACATATGTACACGCATACTCGTACAAATGTTTACTAATAAAACGTTAATAGTGTATTTATCGCCATGGTCATTTAGGTAATAAACAATAATGGAGGAATGTAAAACAAGAAATTTGAATTGAATAACAAATTCATTAAGGGCAATAATTTCTTTCTGGATAGATTGTTAACTGCATACTAATTGTTACGCGTTTACGAATATGTAAGTAAGTACTTATGTGTCTGTGTATGTATTTTAATTTATCAAAAGAGAATAAAGAAAAGAAAAAATATAATCAAAGAGAAAAAATGCTAGGTAAAATCATCTGAGAAAAATTTTAATTTATAATTCTTCAATAAATCTTACAACTCCTATACCAGCAGCAACACTACATTTTTTATGTACACACAATTTTACGAGTATTCTACTGTTCATCCATAAAAAAAAATTTTTTTTTTTGAAAATTTTCAAAATGATTGATACACCTAAGAGCCCTAGACATTTTATTACTTTTTATTTTGCAACATTTTATTATCATCGACCCATCGAATCGAATCTATGCATAACGTGTGTCTTTAATATAGATAAAAGAGAAAAAAGTAAATAACGAAAACGTAATTTTATTTTCTGAATTAAAATTCTACTCGCGTAATATTAATTTGTTTATTTCAATTTTTTAATGGTGATGGTGACATAATTCAAATTTAAAATGAATGAATTTTCTTTTATTTTCTTTTCCTTTTCTTTTTTGCGATGCGTCTCGTTTTATGCCTAAAGTTGTGGAACCGAAACGAATAAAACAAAGTAGTTAGAAAAAAAAAAAACTCAAGTATAGAAAACGTAGGGTACAAAAAATTGAGAGAATTGAGAATCAGAGCTATAAATCATCTTACTTGTGTAGTCAGTTGTCATCACCTTTTTCGCCTTCTGGAATTTATGAGGGAGGATTATCCATGAATAATAGAAAGTGGAGGAGTAACTGATTATCCGAGGATATTATTAAACGAAAAAAAAAGGACGACTTAATCATTGAATGTTGAAAGAAAAATTAAAACTTGGAGGTTTTTGCATTCGATGTGAAATGATAAGGTCCGGTTTATTGCCTGATAAATGCATTTATTTATTTAATTTTTTTTTTAAAGTCTAGGATATACATCGAGTCCATTCGAGACTGAATATAGGAGACATTATTGCACGTAGTAAGTTATATATTTAATTGTCGATTAATATGATAATTTTGTTTTATTTATTGTTTCGGTTGATTCAATAGTTTTAACTTTTTGATGATTTATGTAAATTTGAATGATTGACGTCTTTGAATTTGACAGTAGTTAGATACTTCTTTAATGTGAATAATAAGTGTTTTATTCTAGAGCCTACAGGATAACGTTGTGTGATCTTTACATAGATAATTATTGTTAAAATTTTAATGCATTATTCGATATATTCTATTCCTCTTTCCTTTATTTCTATGAAAATATTTAAATATCGTCGTAATTTTTCTTAAATTTCAGTTAAAATTTTAGTTAAGACGCATCAAGGAGTGGATAATATATGTATGTGCCAAAAGATATACTTAAGATAAGTCCGGACATATGTTTATGTAACTTAGATAAAATCTATATAAAATATTGATAAAATTAATACTCTATTATAAAAATAAAAATAAAACATTAAATACAGAAAAAAAAAAAAAATGAAAAAGTTGACAGACATATTCAAGTTGCTGTTATGTCCCTATATACATGTAAAATTTCATTCGAATAATAAAAATGAAAAATTTCCAATAATTTTTTGTCATAAATTTTTTTCCTGTATAGTACTACTCATATGGTTTCAGTGATAGCAAGAAGGTAATATGTAGTTGCATATATACGCAAAATATACATACCATCCATGGTACTATCGTATTACGAACATATGTAATGATGTACACTTCATTTAAAATAGTTATATTATCAATATTTTTGTCTTTACGATAGCATTATGATGATGTCCGTTATTAGCTTCTTAAAATCTTTGATTACATTTTTTTTTTTACATTCATTCATTCATTCATTTTCTCATTCATATCCACATACTGGAGTCATTTGAACAAACATGCAAGAGATCCTAGAAAATAAGAATTGAATTAAAAAAAAAAAATGTTGAAATAATATGCACAAAAAATAAAGAATAAAATAGCAAAATAATTATACTTCACGTGAAACATGCAAGAATAAAATATGAGTTTAAAGAGTATGTACTACGTACGTAGGTACAGCCATACTCGGTTCTATTGTAGATTGAAATGGTCCACTAAAAACCTGGCGCAAATTCTCGAAGGGTGCGAATAAGGACAGAATGAAAGTCACATATCCGTTTTTAGGATAATAATTCTATACAAATCACAGTAACAAAAAATATTTTTATACGAAGAAAACGACTTTAAAAAGTCTGATGATGTTTAAATGATGTCGTCTTCCATACAAAATAATTATAAATATGTAATGATATGCACACACATTAAATGATCATGTTTGCTTGCAAATGAAAATATAGGTCAACACAATTATTGGATTTGTTGTTTACACAGATCTAGTTTCAATCTGAAATTCTTCGTCATACTCTACTGTTACAGTGAGTACATAGAGTACATACTCTCCTGTTACATCAAACACAGAAAAACTACTATTCGCGCATGTTTCTACTTCCCCTCCTACATCACAAATATTTAAAATTTTACCGACCATTACACATAAAAATTTAGGTCAACACATTATCGTTTTTCATGTATACACAAATCTAGTTTCAATCTGAAATTCTTCTTTGTACTCGCTTACTACCGTGCAGTATGTATACTTAGTAAAAAAGGAGAGGAAGTAAAAAGAAAAACAGAAATATACTCGACTAGTTGTTTGTCTTCTGTACTGTACTGTACTGTAGTAGGCAAGTACAAAGAAGAATTTCAGATTGAAACTAGATCTGTGTAAACAACAAAACCCGATAATGTGTTGACCTACATTTTCATGTGTAAACAAACATGGTCGTTGAACTCTTAAGTGTTTTAGGTCTAGAAATAGAAGTAGAAAGAAAAGCGAATAGTATAGTTTCTCTTCTTATATTTCTGCGTATATTAGTGCACCGGGCGTCTAAGAGGCTGAAACCGTTGCTGGGGTACAGTCACTAGAAGGAGTTCACTAAATAAAAAATAAAATAAAATAAAATAAAATTTTAATGAAAATTTACAATCATAAACAGCTAGTTAAGACATTACATACACACACGAGTATATGTGTGTACTTTTTTTATTTGTAATTTTTTGATTTTATATTTTTATTTGTTTTTGTTTCTGTAGTTAAGAGTACATATCATCGTTGTCCATTGTTCAATAAGTCAAGTTCTTTTCAGAATATTTTATCCGATAACTTCACCGTATGTTTATGCATACTACAACTACTATTATAATCATAATTTACTTACTAAAATAATGTATACACACTTATTATACACTTAGATATGTATAAAAATTCATATATGAGTATATGGATGATACTTTCATGTATTTTTTGTTTTGTTTTTAAATAAAATAATACAAACATGCAATAAGATGTATCGTACTACATCATACAATTTTATATATGAATGTTTTTACATACAGTAAACAGTACCTTTCAAAATTATTACCCCCATTTCGATTTATAATATGTTCTCCCATACACTACGTACATACGTATTGTAGTTTCAAGCTCACCTACAACGCTTTTCTACTGCTGACAATCCACATTTATTCAATGAGAAAGAATAGTCCACAAATTTTCATTGGATTTTAATCGAATAAAATGTAATGTACTACTAATAGTGTGAATACGTCCATTGTTTTATTTACAATATTGAAGTTGAATTGATATGAGGCATTCAATTTGCCATGAAAATACTTTGATAAACTTTGCCGTTCATTTTTGTTGAATTGAATGCCTGAGTTGTGGTCCAAACCTAACACAAGAAAGTCATGAAAATGAATCCATTGGATTTTGTCAAGAAATACACTTGAGATTGGAATAAATTATGATAAATTTCGGCCCTTTTCTCTCCCTCAATGTATGAATCTTCGATGACTATGATGATTTGTGATATCTACTGTACATATAATTTTGTAACGCACTGTATGTGTAGAAATGTATCGTATTTCACGATTGATATATCTGTATATATTCGTATATAGTTTCGTGTAGAATATTGTTATAGAAAAAAAAAAAAATAAATATTAAAAAGGAGCTGCTGGCTGACAAGTAAGAAAAATAAGGAATCAAAGTTAAAATATAAAACAAAAGAAAAAGTAAAAACAAAATACATTTTTTTGATGTCTTTATTTTACAGAATTATATAGGATTTTTATCGTTACGTAAACAACAACGAACAACAACGTATACATATTCGTGCATAACTCATATACGAGCATGTATCTACCTACAGTCCTACAGTACAGCTTGTAGGATATAGAGTTTATTGAAAATAATAAAATGGGTAATAAAGAATTTTAATGGATAAATACAGCAACCGTATTGCGATGGATGGCTTATGCTTTGATTTGAAAATTTAATAGAAAAAAAATACATATATATTTTTCAATTTATTTTTAGTTTTTTTGTTTTCTCCTATAGGTTTTATTTTTGATTACATCTGAAAATACAAAAAAGTCGAATTTTATGCAAAAAAAAAAACACATCTTTGAAAATTATTTACGTTTATTAGCTTTTTCTTTTCTTTCAAATTTTTTTTTTCTGTATTGCTATTGGCGTAGAATGTATGCACATATTTTATGAAAACTTGGAAATATATTTTGAATTTTAATTTTGCATGCGATAGAAGACTTTAAATGATTGGGCACTTTATATTTAGATATACGGTAGTATTCGCTACTCGTTTTACCAAACGGAATCCTATTAAATGATAATAAATTGACTATTTGTCTTAGACCTTTGATAGGGTGTACAAATCTATTCGGAGTTCTGACTATAAAATTAGTGTGGAAATTAAAAGATCAATCAAATTCTATATACAATTTTGATTTGAAAATGTTCTTAGGCATTCTTTTAGGATAATCGTATTGCATAAGGAATTTAGAAGTAATCATTGTCCAGTTTATTATTTCTACCTACATGCATACATTTTCATTCATGCACTACTCATTCCTTACGTTGTTTATTATTTCCATTTGTCATAATTTTCTGCATTTTATTTTTTTTTTATTCCTCTCATCTGTTTTACAGATAATGCGTCTTCAATACAACCGATATCATTTGTATTTTTTTTAAATTTATGCGTAGGACGTTGTCCTTTATATTGGAGAATATGTATCTTAAATGAGCGCCTAGTATATATTTTCATAAAAATATAAAGAAAAAATTCTTCTGTTTTATATGCAAAACACGCATACGAGTATGGATGAATATCAAATACTGGAATTCCATACGAATGAAAATTACCTATGGCGTCAAGAGTTTTTAATGTATACGCGTTAATGTTTCGTCATGATGAAATGAGACATCATCATACGCCTAACGTCTGTATGTACTATATAATGATGTGAAGTAACCATGTGTCGCCGCATCAGATGCTTTCAGTTGGTCATTTTAGAATTTTCTGCCAAAATGTTATTTCCTAAAAGAAAAAATTTAAATTCTTAAAAACATTTAAAAGGTACATGTTAGCATGAGCTTAATTCTAATTTATTATTCGCAATTCAAAAAAATGCACAAAAAAGATTTTTTTTTAAATTTCTGTTCATTAAATCCAGAAAAAAAGAAAAACAAGAAGAAATAATATTCATTTTTAATCTTCAATCTTTTGTACACAAAAATCATTTGGTCATTTATATTTCTTTCGATTTTATTTAATGTCTTAATCACCTTATAATGTTATATTGAATTTTCATATCAGAAAAAAGTTAATTTGAAATTTCGTATTTAAAGTTTTTATGTTAAAAATGTATATTCCTTCTGTACAAAGACACGTGAAACGTAATACCATAAAAAAATGTTTACATTTGAGAAAATAATTTAGAAAAAAGTCATAAGAAATTTTTCGTAATTTTAATCTTCGATTAAAACACCAGTTTATCGTATCGTTCACAAAAATTTCGAATCGAATCGATTACTACGGATTCGAAATACAGTCTCGTCATATGTTTTTACTCGTTTTATGTCTAATAAAATACAAATTAATGAATTTTCTAAATTTCTTATGTAAAATGACTAAATTAATAAAATCATTACTATAATATATAATTTGAAGGAAGTCTTGTTGTAACGTAAAGGACTGTGGAGTGCAAGGTACACATGTATACCGAACCGACTACATCTTAACTTAATATTGAATTCTCTTATCAATAAAAATTCTCCATGATAATAGCAATTAAATAACAGTTTAATGATTTTAAATGGCAACAAACATTTCAATGTGAATCGAATAAAATTGAAAGAAATCGAAACCGAAAATTTTTTGTACACAGTATAGATATAGGACTCCACAATGCAGTGTTGTGGTACCATCGACACGACAGTCATTATCATCATCTTCATTTTGGTCTTCTTTTGTTTAACATTCATGTTGTCTTTCATATTTTTCTTTTACTTCAATAAAACTTACTGTATACGATCACTTCTTGTATAATGAAATTTTGATACCAAATTATGAAGAAATTAATGAAAATAAAATATTGAGTCTCAAACTCTCAGATAATAACGTAATTGATGATTAGATTTTAGATTCAATTTTTTTAATAAATTGTTGTATGAGTATGATATGACGCCGTCCGTATATACTCTTGGCTATAGTTGGAATGAAAATGGAACTAATAATAATTGAATTGTATGCTGAATGTACAATTATTATGGTTGGTATTTTGAAGTTTTGAATGCCAACATTTATTTTTCGAGTGTTACTATGTACCACGACACGAGTTACTATTGCCCTGCTGCGTTATCGAATAAAGATAATTTGTATAGAAATTGACCTATGCACGCATCGTGCAGATAAGTTGACAATTTCATATCGTATTTGTGTAAGTGTAATTGATAATGGGCGCTATTTTTAAATTTTGATGAAATCTTATATCTTATTATATGAAAATGAATATGTTAAGCTCTTTCCACTTTCTTTTTGTTCGATTTTTAAGAATTTTCAAGAAATATAAAGTGTTAATATAAAAAAGTTCAACAATTCTTCATTTCACATTTAGAATTTTTTTAAGATTCTTTCATAAATGTGAATGAAATTATTTTGGAAAGACATCATTTGATAAATTTTTAAGATTTTGGGGCTTTATTTTGTTGTTATACAATTAAAAAATTTTGTTCTTTTTTTTATTTTTTCGACTCGATTGCGATAGGTTAAGTATATGCACATACCGTAATATACAATAAAACTAAATTCTTGTTGCAAATTTTTCAATTGTAAATTCACAGTTTTCATAACGAAATAAGTATATAATGTACTTTACATATTATTTTCATGTAAATTCGTATCATTTCGAACAACAAATTTCTTCTTTATTATATTCTTAATAATGTTCACTATGTATACTTGATATTTATCATTTATTGTACCGTTTTATTTGAATGAATAATTTAATAATCTTTTTGAATATTATCTGCTTACATATGTGACTTGTATAATGAAACCTACTCCTTTGTAGGGAGTAATAATTTCTTGACTAATGATACTTTTATTCAATTCTTCCTGATAGATATGTACGTATGTATACATCTTTTGTCAGTATACGATAATTCGCGATGAAAATGAACAACTTAAATGTTACAATAATATACCATCAGCTATATCATCATCATCATCATCATTATCATTTTCATAATCATCAATTGTATAATCGTCATCATATTAACATTGTTGTTGAAATAATTTTTTATTATTAAAATGGTCTCTTCATATAAATTTTCATTCTTATTAACAACATATGCATATGTAAGTACTCGTAAGTGTATGCCATGGTATGTATCACAAGATCGGTCGGTCCTCATCCTCATCATCATCATCATCATAATAATAATCATAATTCCTTGTTATGTTTAACGTATGATAATGGTCGAATGTCATCAAAAATTGTTATTTCATATCTTATTGAAACTTATGAGTTAATATATTCTATAAACATACTCGTACTAAGGTAGTCCCAGAAATATCTGGCTTAATAAAAGTCATCTGAAAAATCTTGGAAAAACAAGATCTTTATCTCTCAACATGGTCTCTCTTTAGCTTAACACATTACTCTTTTCGACGATGATTAGTAGCTTCGAAACACTGTTTACAGAAAGAATCATCGATCTCTTGAAAATGTAGTCACCTACTGCAGACTAATATACCTGTTCATTATTGACGAACAAGCCATTTTCTCAAGTTTGAAAAAAAAAAAAAAAATAGGAAGTTTTATTTGGTGAACAAAGAGTGGAAGGAACCAATTCGAACTTTAAGTCATTGATTTTGACCACTCGATTAAAAATTCTGTCAACGGTATTATTTCTTTAATTGAGATCAATTGCGCACTATCGCACGTACTGCTTATTCATTTTCAAATTTTCAATCAATATGCAATGTCCAGTATTTTTTGATATGTATGTCTATACCGCTATCATCTCCGCCAACTCGCGCACTTTAAGTCGACTGTTATCCAATACCAATTTGAAGACTTTACTCACAATTTCTGGTGTGCTCACCTCATTTGGTCGATCATTGCGATATTAACAAGTCAGTTCGGGTACTTCTGGTACTACCTGGAATATGAATAGATACTTACTTTTATTCATAATAATTCAAATATTATTTTTAGTAGTTTCGTTTTGTTGTATATAGCTACAGCATCCACCTACTTACACAAACTGATTACAAAATAAAAAATAAAGAATAAAGAACACAAAATAGATATTGCTGAAAATCTAAAAATCTACTTATACACACACACACGAATGTATAAATATGTGATGTCCGTTTCATCAATATCGTTCATACGTTACACATAAGCGAAGCGAGTATATGAGGAATTATATATGATGCCTAAAAATATTCTCGTACATATGCATTTCAATGCATGTACACTCGAAAGAACCAAAAGTTAAAAATAAAATATATTTTATAATTCAAAGTAATATGCATTTTAACAATAAAATAACGTCTGTAAATGATTTCTTTTGTTATTTTTATTTATTTTTTTTTTTGATTTTAAGTTTTTATTTTTTGTTTTATTTTATTTTATTTTTTTAATGTTTCGCATTTTTATGTTTTGTTTTAATTTTATGAAATGTATACACCAGCGTATGTGAAGATTTGGGAGTATGTACTTATTTTTCTGTTTGTAGTTGTGTTGTTGTATAATGTTTTGATGTTCTTATGAGATATGTGCGTATTTTATATTTCAGCACATTACATAAATAATGAGTTTTGGTTTCTTTATTTTTCCAATTTCTTCAAGTTCGATTATTTTTATTTTTTTTTCTTTAATTTTTTTTTGAGTTATATTTTCTGTATCATTGTTGTTATTATTATTGTTTTGTGTGTTGGATGATGCGAGGATGTTGATGATTATGATGAAGTCGCGATACAATGATTACAATAAAGATAAAAACGGTATACGAGACTAACTAAAATGATCATGATTATTGTGATGATGATGATGATGATGATGATGACGACGACTTTGTTAATGTTGATGTTGGTTGATGATGATGGCAATAATTCAATTTCTTCCTTATAATTCAGAATGAAAGAAAAACAAAAAAAAAAATTTATAAGATGATGAATAATGATTTTTCAAAAAAAAAAAAAAAATTGTTTTTTTTTTTATTTTTTTTGGTTTTATTTTTTTGTACACATGCATACGAATGTATTATTACACATAACCACATAAAAAAAAACATACGAAGAAAACACGAAATTAAAAAAAAAAGGATTCTGAATTTAGAATTTTCTGTTATTCTTTCGTTTCTTACTCGTATGATGTACAGTATAGTTTTATATGTTATTTTTTGCTGATGTAATTCAATAAAATAAATAATAAATATTACACGATTAAAGTTCAATTCCGGGTTCATGTTTTCATTCATTTTATTCTTTCAGCTATTTTTGTTGTTGTTACAAATTTTTGAATGACCATAAATGGAATTTTATAAATAATGTATGATGGATTTGAAATTGTAATTTTCTCAAATCTTTGTTCAATTTTTTGGTAAAAAAAAAAAAATGTTGTTTTTTTTTTTTGATTGCTATATACAAGAATTAATTTTGTGAGTAAAAATTATCCTGAATTTTCATATACGCATAGGTATTTTTGAACACATTTCTTGTTCGTACATTTAAGTTGGAATTAATTTTCAATTACCGGTTTCAAATTCGAATGATACATTGAACGATTAAATTGAAATGAAATAAAATGAAAAATTTCGACTACAGTTTATGTATCATTATTTTTTTGAAGGGAACTTGGATAGTTTGGTGGGTTGGAGTCAACAATTTTTATGTAAATAGTGTCAAGTTCAAACTCCAACCAACGCGCTAGTCTCGCTCAGACTAATCAATAATTATAGATGTACAGAGCTGTCGTTTGGACTCCGATCGGAGTTTTGGACTACCTTTTTTGTCACTCACACTACGGGTCTAGCCCTAAAGCTAAAATCTTCCTTTTTGCCTCGTTCAGAAAATTTGCTTAATTCCTCTTAATATCACATGACACTCGCTTCGCTACTCGCACGTCTGTTATCGCTCACTAAGGCACTGCTGGTAACACTAAAGTACAACCACATATTATATTTCACATTTGTCATTGAAGATGAGCTAAGTACATCAGTAACCGATACTATGATGATTAATTGGATGAGACAACTGATCAAGTTACTGATTGGCAGTGCTACAATGGACTATCAGAAGTATATTCGTGTAAGATCGAATACAGAACATTCGCATTTGAATAAATCTATAAAAAGAAAATTATCTTTCTATTTGAAGTATTTTCTTTGAAAAATTTAGAAAATTTAAAATTGTTTTCAACATTTTTTTGTCAATTTTTACTTTCAATTTAAATATTCAATTAAACAAAAATGTACAATAACTTGCTGTTAACTTTGAAACAAGAAAAAATCCTTGAACTTAAAATAATTTCAAATAAATAATTCTTCTGCTACAATCTTCAATTATTATAATTTGAAAAAATTACAGAAAAAAAAAAATGAAAGAAAGAAAACAAAATTAAATATTGAAGGACGAGTAAATTATCCAATTAAATAATTGTGTTGTTTATAAGTTGAATTTATAATAAATTTATAATGTAATTTTTACTTTGATTTTTTCAACTATTTTTTCTTTTTATTTCCATTTAATTTCTTGTATACATTGGTGATTTTATGATGATTTGATTGATTACAAAATTGATTTCAACCCAATTTAATCAATTAATTTGGTAAATCAATGTTCAAACTAATTTATTCATCAGTACAATAGGTACGTAACCGTAACTTAAATTTTTTCTAGTATATCTTACACTAATTTTAATTGAATGGCCGTATAATATAACGAAGAAAATTGTTTGCACACTAAATTGTTTTTAATGATCTATTATGATGATTGATCGTTATTGTGTTTTAGTTTTATTCGAACTTTCTCTAACTTATTTCATTTTCATTTTGAAATGTTGCAAATGAGATGAGGAGGTAATAAGTGGATATCTAATTGTCAAATTAAAATCAATTATAAAGGAATATGGACCTCGTGTTCTTTATTATAAGTACTTTAATTTTATACTGCAATCATAGTTTAGATTCAAATTATTTCTAAATTTACCTTTGAACATAGTAATTTGAGTGTTTGTTGAAAAAGTTACTCTAAAAAATTGTAAAGAAAAAATATAAAATGATAAAGAAACAAGAATTTATTCATTGTCATCGCAAAACGATAGAAATTTCTTTAATATTAAATTAAATTCCTGGACCTGCTCACGCTCTATTGTACATTGAATGTTTTTAAATTGATGCCGCAAACTGAAAAAATAATAAAATATGTATAGATAATACTTAAATCGCGATAATTAAAATTATTATTAGTTTCCTTATTTAACCGATCAATGTATGTAATTCCGCAACAATTTCAACAAATAATATTGGCGTCCACTGAACCTTAAAACACAAATGAGACGCTTTTACAATAAAACCAATGTAATGTATGTGCAAGACACACGACAAAAATTTCATTGTGTCGTAATTAAATTTTAAATATTAAAAATGTGATGAAGTGTAAACCATAAATTACTTATATTGGTGCTACATTGATTGAGAGATTAAAAATACTTTTTTTTTTAAATAAAAATATCATCACATTATTGTAATTATTGTATATAACTCGATACGTTATGATGTATACGCGAATATATACCATTTCGTAATCAAATGAAAAAGAAAAGAAACATAAAAATTATTTTAAAACGCGTAAAAAATTTATTAAATTACGTAGCCAAAGAATACATAGAGAGAAGCCTGTAAAGTGATAAATTTAATTAACTGAAAATTTCTATATGTGGTCAAATAATTAATTTGATTTAATTTCATTTTAATGACATCATATTAGCATGGAAAAAAAAATTATAGCGATAATAATATGAAAATATATTCATGGCATGGATAATAAATTAAAAAATAATACTGCCACATTTGATTTTTGTAGTATTTGTGATTACTTTTTTACACTTCTCCACATTATTTCAGAGTCACTATTTCAAGATAATTTCCGTTCAAACATTTTAACTAGATTTATAGAATACAGGAACATAAATGTCTGCTGTCCATTGAGGTTTGAGTATTACATAAAATAAAATCATCTAAACACAACTATGTAGTTGCGTTGGAGTTATACTATACCTGAAGTAGACTGATAACAGCATACAAAAGGTATGAGAAAATCAAAAGATTTAAGCGAGTAACTTTCATTTGAAATTTTTTGATGGTTTTTTGGTTGCTGATTGATGTGATTTCTGTTGAATATTTTGTGATAAAAAATCGTATTATCTAATAATGTAATTAGTAATTTAATTAAAATATAAAATTATGCTGAACCATTTAATTTGCGTACCATTACACCCACTTGTATACGAAGAGTGTTTTTGACACCACACAAATTTACAATACAATGTACTCATCACAATTGATGCATTTTTATTTTGAACCATTTAACAATGTTATCTACAGGAACATTAATTTATTTATTGAGCATAATATAATACATTTGAAGTTAATAAATAAATCAAAATAAATGTTAGGTATTTCCTTGTTATTTCCAAACATTTCTTTTCCTATATATTTTTTTAAAAAAATATCTTATTGTAATTAACAATTAAAAAGTCCAGTGAATAATTGAATGCGCTTTAACTAGCTTAGGCACTTATAATGTACCTGGTCATATACGTATATATACAGCAATACATATTTACTCGTACAATGCGGTGGTGTATACATTAAGTTTTTAAGACTTCCTTAACATTAATTACGAAATAAATAGAAGTACAATTATGGAAATATGTAATAAAACTGGTATATATTATAAACAAACAATGGACAATAATTATAGAGCTAAAGCATGTACTCGTGTATATCTGTATTTACGCATATCTAATAGTCGTATATGATTTTATTTTTCTCTTCATTTATTTTCAGTAATACCAGTAGCATATACGATACGTTGTGGTAATGCACGTAATTTTTATAATTGAGAATTCACCCACAAACTTTACGTAATTCAAAAATGGTATTTACCAGCGTTTTAAATAATACGTCGCCCTATAGAATAAATGGTAAAACATACAAAAAGTTTAATTTTCAAATAATATGTGTACACAAAAGTTATGCGTACGTATAAAAGTTGTAAGAAGCCAAATAAAAATAGTGAATTAATTTCAAACGTATTTAAATGAAGAAAAACATAACTCTAAATTTCGTTTCGATAACCATACTGTAACTGTGACTGCTATTATGTGGTACGAGATATACGAGTATTAGGAATCAAAAAATAAAAGTATAGAGTTTTGGAAATTTGTTTGTGTTTTTTTTTTCAATGTAATATTGCATTTTGAAAAGAAAAACAAATCTTATACAAATCTTACCCATTCGTATATTGTACAGTGTACATGTTGTCTGCAATGACCTTCACATATTTTACATGTTATCTTGTATGGTATCAGAAATTGTTTGTGATCCAATCAATTATTCACATATAATATGCATAATAATGTAAATATACTGTACGTAAGGTATCTATTATAACATTAGCATATGTGTTAACATATTTAATTTACTTTCAATTTATTCATGTGATGATGTAAATTATTATTCAGTAGAAAAAAATAAAAAGAATTAAAAAAAAAATTGAAATGAATTCCACTTGATTGAATTTTATGAAAATACCTATATACTTTAGGCGCGAGTAAAATAAATAATTTTTTTTTTCATGTTTTATATTCGAAAAATAGAAAAAACAAAAAAACTTTGCTCAAAATCAATTTCGTTTTGTATTTAAATTTTTTTTTTTTTTTTTTTTGATTGAAAAATGTCAGTAAAATAAAAATTGAATTAAATTGTCCATCCATAGAGGTACAATTTTACATTTTACTAAAGATTTTGTTTGCATTCAAGTATACGTATATACAAACGTCAATAAAAAACGTATACACTTACGTATGCTGTACATGCAGATATTTTTGTTTACTTTCGTTTTTTATTATCATCATCTGTATATCTATACAATATACTTACAACAGGTTACACAGCCTTACGCAGGTTGCAGGTATTGTTAGAAACTGGTGCCATATACTATAGTATTCGATGTGTAATATTTATTTACAATATTGCCACAGCAATTATATTTATTATACTGTGTGTGTACCTTATATTTTGTTTTCACTATATATACAACACTCATGTACTATGGCTGGCGTTACATATAGAAGAAACAAACAAAAACAAAACAGAAAATTCATTAAAACCACCCAAAAAACAAACTAAAGGAAAAATTGTAAAAAAAATTTTACAACAATTTTTTCTTTGGTATATGCGAGTGTAGAGAAAGAATAGTACAGCAGAGAAAAAAAAAAACAAACAAATGCAATAAATTTACCTCACGTTTTGCTCTAATTAACAAAACCAATTGCTCATGATTACTTATCTATTGTTCGAGCAAATAAATTCACGTATCTATTATATGAAGTATTTTGTGGTATTGTAAAAATACTATACTATACGTAGACGTACTATATTGGTGCTATGTGTTACTATGGTATTTGCTACTATGCACTTTATATTTACTACTACTGCTGAGTGCTGGACTGTTTACACTGTCATGTAAACACGTTATTCTGTATACGAGTATTTATGTGGTGAGTATATTTGATTTAGATGATTTTAATTCATTTGTTTTTACTATTTTCATTTTCCTTTTTAACAAATCATTCGTAAAATTTATTCTGTTTTATTACTATTGCTCTGGTATTTGATTGTTTTTCACTATGTATATGATGTACGTTTTTGCATTGAGTGCATGCAAAAATTTTCTATTTTTCTTTCTCTTTTTTTTTTTCAAAATTGAATTTGAATTAGAGAAAAGAAGAGTGAAAATATGCATAGATCTATCTAAACATACTCGTATTATATACCTATGTACTTAATTTAATCACCATAGTCCTTTTAATTTTCAAACTTGAAATTTTATTTATAGATTCAACTAATGAAGGAAATTTATTTTGCAACTTTTACATTTTTTTTTTCAAAATTTTTTATCCTACGACTATTATGTCGTTCTCAACATCAGAATAAAACATACAAAGGAATAGAGAAGGTTAATTTAAGAAATTTACATGAAAAAAAAAAATTCGTAAAATATTCTTGGTGCTTTACAAATAATAGATTGCCATTACTACAACTACTACTACCATTACTCGTATTTCTTCTTAGAATATAGAGTTTAGAAAATATATACGTATATGAAAAGAGGAACTATAAATAAAAGAAAAATTAAACTATAATTAATCTGAAATGTAAACATAAATGTGAACGCTCCCACTTATTAAAATAGTAACAAGAGAATAATAAAATTTCACGAAAGATTCCAGTGTGAATTTCAGTGGCAAGTGTACATATGTACATATGCATTCAGTATATTACATTCCAAGAATAATACACCTTCGCAGACGTTTTGTGCAAGAATATTTTTTTTCTTTTTTTTGTGGTGCATATAAAAGATTTTGCACATGACTACAACGTAATCCACCATAATAGCGAAGCATGTGTAGTTGCAATTATATATTCACACATACAATACTATGGTACATACTGCATAAGAAATAATCATTTAGAATATATAAATATAGTAAATGATGATCAGAATCGAAAAGGAATGAAAATAAAATTGAAAATAAAAAAAAAAATTCCTATAACTAGAGTTTTGATGAATTTAATTAATTTCCTTCATTAATTGCATGGAGGCGAAATACATTTCTGTTACACTTCATCAGAATGGCAAACGAGCATGTGAATGGTATAGAACGTATATAGAATGTAGAATCATAACCATATAATGTGTATAATATGCTGTATGGGTCCAATGCTGAATAATGTTCCTTTCGGATCAGTTCAAGAATTAAGTGTGTTAGATGTCAAACAGTTTAATAGGATCAACGTATTCAGTCAAAATGTATACCTGTGTGTATGTATTTAAAATGTAAATTAAATATGTTAATGTTAATAGGAACAAAATACAAAAAGGTGTATTCATTCGATGACTTTGTTCTATTTGAAGGACATTTAAATTGCATATAAATGTATGATATACTATTATGTGATATGAGCAGTTATTATTATGCATAGCTATAGTTTAGTTGTTGTGATGAAAGATTTAGGTATGTAACGACCATCAGACAATATGTATACTGAAAATTTACTGAAAATTTTATTTAATTGAAAAACATTTCGAAAAGATAAAGATCCTCTTTACCAGAATATTTGGAGAATTTAGCTGCAATGATAATTATTAGAAATGAAGAAAAAATGAGATCATATTGGGGTTAAATTGATAGGAAGAATGAATAAAACGACCCCAAAAAAAATATTTGAATTAGAAGAATCATAAATTTTTTTTCATTATACACAGTAGATATTTGAAATTATGATTATAAAACCATAGCACAATTGACATAAAAAATTCGAATAATACTGCGCTAGAGATAAATAAAAATAGCTGAACGTCATGTTCTTGGTAATTTGATCACTAATATTGCTAAATTTTTAAACTGTCTGTGACTAGAAAAATTTTTATTTTTTTGAAGTGTGAATGAACTCTGTTACTATAGACGAGAAGCACTATTGAAAACTAGACTAGCGCATCGTGCTATAGTAAGTAGCTATCAACTACCACTACTTTCTTTACGATGTTTCTTGTTTTCCTATTACATCACTACTTTCTATCATTTTCTTTTACTACCTCCATTTTCTATAAGAAATTTCTTGTTCTCCTGTATCTACTACATTGTATGATGTAGAACAAGTATTAAGAATTGAAAGATTTTTCATGTTTGTTGTGTATTCTACATTCTGTTGAGAGAGAAAATGAATTTTTCACAAGAAGGAAAATATTGCTGCTAAAACCAAGCTAGTGCAGTGTGCTATAGTAATAGCAATATAATGTAGATATCAATGATTCTGATATCAAGTATCAATCAACTATCACTACTTTCTTTCTATACAATATTTCTTGTTCTTCTATATCTAGGCTATCACTTCTTTCTTAAATGCAGCGATGTTTAGATAATCGCTGTATACAATTTACTGAACTGTTTACAGCGGAAAAACCCGCTGCAAACAGTTGATAGTTGGCTTTGTCTGTTGTTCTAACATTTTCAAAATTTGTTTACGATGACTTTTAAAGCGAACTTTTTTTCAGCTGCAAAATATTTACATCTCTGCAAAGTAGCGATTATGCAGCGAAGCCGTTCAGTAAGAGAAATTATTGCAGCGATGGAAAATTATACATCGTTGCGTGGAACTGAACGCACCCAATAATTGAAAGATTTTCTATGTTTATCGTGTATCAAGGTAATTCGAATAGAGTGTTCCAATTACCTTGGATCATGTATATTCTACTGAGAGTGAAAATGAATTTTTTTGTTTCGAGAATGAAACACGGAACACGGAACACGGAACGTAAGATGCAAATGCAACATACAAGCATTAGCAACCCCAAGCCCAAGCAACCTAATACAAGGTGGTAGTGGTACAAGGTGAAGGTACATACATATTTAAATATTTAATAAATATACCATAATTTGTACTTGGTCAGTCACTAATGATCCACCGCTCTGGTTACACGACTCGTCCCCATTCTCCTTTATTTACACAGAATGTTTAATGTAGAGTAGAGCTATTTTAGAGAATTTTTTGTGTATTTTTAATGAATTTTTTAATTGAAATAGAAAATAAATTTTTCTTATTAATGAAAATTTTTAAAAGCAATTATAGAACTAGGCTGTTATTAGTATTACGTAGTACTATAGTTAGGTGTTTAATTGGACTCACTGCCATTCATTTTAATCGACTATTATTTTGGTATTTTGGTAAATTTTTACTGCGAAATAAATTCAAAATAAATTCGTTTCAGTTAAGCTACATTGTTCCCAAGCCCATACGAGTATAGTTATAATTTTTTTTCTCTCATTTTATTTTATAAAAGGTGTTAATTTTTAATAGGCACAGTTTGTAAAATAATTTTAAAATTTTCTAAACGCAATAAATTGCTTTAACATTACGAAAACTATAAAAAATCACTTTGAAAAACAAAAACCTAAAAATCAAAAAAAAAAAAACAAAGCAATACAAAAGAAATATTTAAATTTTACGTAATCATATTTTATGTAATTTATTGTAAAAATATTATGATAAAAAGACAAAAGAAATAGGTACTCGTAAAATTTAAAATTCAATAATAATTTTTTTTATTCATAAAAATCAATTTATATACTCGTACCTAAATCTAGGTCAAACATTTTATTGTCCACTGTGCTGTGTATGCATGTATTAGTATGTATGAGTGTAGTGTGTATTGAGAAATACATATATGGCAGTTTTTTTTTTACGGAAATGCATTTTAACTTAAAAATGAAAATCAAAAATAATGATCGAAAAAATATATTTATGAATTTTTTAAAATTAAATTTATTCATCAATATCTCTCTCTCTCTCTCTCTGTGTTTCATAATCCATATATGTATTAATTTTCTATGACTATTAATTACCTATTTATTAGTCTCGTTAATATTTTTATTATAGAATTGAAATGAAATTATGGAAAAAATGTACATATATAAATGAAAATTATGTCTATAAAAGCAAACACATTACAACTACAGTTTACATGCAAATATACTACACTTTTACAGCTACACATGTTACAGACATTGCAGAGATCAAATAAAAAATATCGTATTGTAATGCTATGTCATAATGCTTTCTAATGCCGTATAAAAGTAATTTTTCTATTATCTTTCATTTATTATTAAAACTATGACTAAATTAGTCGCATTTCGCATATGATTGATCTACACATTTTACAACAAAGTCACACATAAAATTATTCGTTCAATAAAAATGTCTTTAATTTTGTCTTGTTCAATTTTTATGCTCGTATACGTAGTAAGTATCTAATATTTTATAAAAGATGTTCATTTTGAGACAATTACAAGTACCATATTCGCATACCATAGAGTGGTTTTGTGTTGCTGCATGAAAAAAAAAACAAATTTCTTTTCTTTTTGACACTTATATATGCAGTTTGTATTTAACTTTACCTCAATTTTAGTTTTTATTCAAATTTATATGAATTTCATAATAATCAAAAAAGAAAATGGTCAAAAAAAAAAAACGATATCATTACAGAAGACAACGTATCCACATCATATAACAACTTCCATCATATTACCTACATACATGCTTACATGAATGATACCCCCCCGATTATGTATGCAAAAATAGGTTATAAAAGTTGAGACTATGAGGTGCAAATTAAAATAACACTTCTTCAATATACTCGTAATACATACCTAAAATTGTCTTATGTTTGTATAATCTACTGACTACTGGTAATTAGTCAACTATTACTATGATATACAGTCAGAGCTGGTTAATATACTCAATGCACTACTTTATTATTATTATATACTGGTATATAAGTAGTTGATGTTGGTCGTGTGATCATGAAGAAGTCTCATTACATAATTTCTTTTTCTATACATTACATATAATATATACGTAAGTATATTTTATTTTTGTTCATTTTACCTTTTTAATGTGTCTTTAATTACATATACAGAAGTCGGAAAATTATGTCATAGTTTTGAAAAAAAAAAAAAATGAAAACAAAAATGGAAAATTATATGAATTCTAATTGTATTAATGAATAAGTTTGTATGTGTATATTTAGGTTTGTAGTATGAAAAGAGAAATTACGGATCTATTCATATTTGTTCCTATATATATATATGTATATGTATGTACGAGTATCTATCTCATAATATGTCGTCTAACGTATGACTGAAGTCATTCATTTCAATCTGTCTATACACATTTGTAAATGTATGGTGAATCAATGGACAACTTGAAGAGATACATATGTATGTAAGGTAAGATAACATACTTACATATGAAATAATAATGGAATTATAAAATTTAAATATAGAAAATGAAAATAATAAAAATAAGTCTTAAAATTACTGGTTATATATTGTGAATATTTTTATTATATTTTTGTTCGAATGTATTTTATTGAATAATATGATAATTTGAAGAAGCCGGAAAATATAATTTTGCAAACATTTTTTTTTTATACACTCACTTTTCATTCATGGATTTAAGTATTTGTGCCTCATACGGATATAGCTGGCTACTCACCTGCCTAAAGTCAACTTCAACTATATTTGGGAATTTATTTTAAATTTTGAATGAAAAATTTCAGTGTTTATCTCGAAATATTGCAAATAGAGGAAGTTCAAATTGTTTTATTTTTTAAATTTACATTTTGAGAATTTTCTGTACATTTGGTTTAGCAATAAGAAAATTTACGAAATTTTCTTCTTTTTTTTTTTCAGTGCTTTACAATCAGACAATCGAGTCATAATCTCCTTTAATCTGACTTCCTCCCAAGCAGTACTACAATATATTGTCAAATATCTCCAATCTGTTACTTGAAGCAGTTCTTATGGGCATTATTATTCTTCACATTATCCTCCCATTACACTTTTGGTCTTTTCATTAAACGACTTTTCTGAGCTATACAATTTTCAAATCGTATTTTTGGAAATTTATTCAATACCTTTACATATTCAAATAGTGCAATCGATTCTATTATTGGTATGAAGATATAAAACTGTACATCGTATATGTATCTCCGTATATCCATTTTTCGGAACATGTTATGCGGTGATTGTGTAATTTTTTTGCTTTGCTAAAAATATGGAAAGAAAAAAAAACACACTTTTTCTTGTCATAATTTGGTCAATTGGAATTTCATTTATTTTCTCTTTTCCATTTATTTCCACAGTGTATGGACTGAATCATTTCACTTTCAGTAGTTACAGACATCATAATGGGGGTTGACGTAACAGATACAAATAAAAAATCAAATTAATTAGATTAAAGCCCTAAAGACAAATAGATTGATGGTAAGATAAAATCAATAACAATCTCAAAATAAATAAAAAAAATTTATAGTAAATATTATGAAATATAATACGGACTACATACCAGATTTGAATGACATACGTGCCCATATTAAGAAATCCAATTCATTATATAAAATTGATAGAAATTAAGGCATTTTGAAATTTATTTTTATGAAAGAACTAGAGAGAGTAAAAAAAAATTTTTTTTGCAGTTTGATTTATTGAAGTGTTTATGTCATTGTAACAAAAAAAAAAAAAATTATAACATCTACTTTCTATCAAATTCTGGTAGGTATCTAATGAGTGATTGTATACGGTGCTAAATACTTCACAAATATGGTCAACGAATTAAAATACTTGACACTTTAGTCTAGACTTCATTTTTTTCTTAAAATGAAAATGAAGTCCAGGGCATTCTTTTTGATTGTACTGATGCTTGTTGTTGAAGTTGGATCCAATCATTTTCAGCATACACATACTCGTACTTTTTTTCAATTTCTTGAATTTTTTTCCCTTATTAATTACATACGCATTTGTATACTTTTAAATAAAAATTGATTTATGTTTTACAATTAATTATTATTATTATTAATCTAAAATGACAACATTTTGATATTAAGAAATAAGAAGTATCCATTTTTTATACACTTACTTTGTGCATTTGAATAATTTATAAATTTTCAGTACATTAATTTTTTGTCATATACATAAGCGAGAATAAATTTACACATATACGAGTATGAAAAGGGATATATTCGACCTATTTATCAGTTGATTGGACATTTTTATTAAAATATCATTGAAACAACATTCCCTTTAATGGAATCAGTGTATTGCACAAATTGCCTGTCTATCAAAATACATTAAATATGAAAGAAACAATTTACATTTATATATGAACGTGAATATATTCATCAGGTATGTATAAAGATACATGCCTAAGTATAGTCGATATAAGTAGTATCTACTTACAACTTACATTGTATTTTAAAGTGAATTCAAGACAAAACTCCATTATTATCCAGAAAGCAACAAAACGAACCATAGACACTATATGACAGTTGACAAACATTTTATGCAAGTATTTTAACATTATTGTCTATTATCTAGATTTATTACTATATACTGTCTGTCTACAGATTTATTCATAAAATGTGACTGATTGTTTAGTAACTGATTTACATGCGACCACATTTCTACTATTTAACTTTTCCTTTCCTTTTTGTTTTTTTTTAGGAAAATATGGGTGGTGCAATTTTATGAAATGAAAATTTTATGTTTTATTGATGATTGACAATCACAAATTTGTTAAACACGTTCAATATGTATTATGCTTATGTGCGTACGTGTATGAACAAATGATATTTTAATCAAACGATTATTGAAATTTATAATAAAGTTAAATGAAAGTAAATGAATTGATATAAATTTAATATGTGCATAGAAAGGAAAGGGAAGTAGTGGGAGAGAAAGGCAAAAGTTTAAAAGTACATATCATGTATCATATTTTGAAGGAAAATAAAAGGCAACAACAGTTTTTTTTTTGAATTGCGTGCTTTGGTAAGTAAATTATTCTTTTCCTTTTTATTTTATTTTTGTTTGAATGTTTTCTTTGATTGATAGTTGGTCACTATAGTGTGGTCTGAGTCTGACTAAAATCAGTCAATTGGTCAATAGGTGCCGACTTGTATAAGACTTATCTTACAACTTACAAGTACTTTACTATGTACTACTTAGGTATCCCGAATTGCCGACTAACCAACCGATCAGACTAACCAAAGTCGACTGGACTGGTAGTATTGATTTCAAATTCAATTCAATCACCTTTATGTATCTGAATTTTTATTTGTATACTTAGCCAGTAAAATATGACTCGTACGCCAGTAAGTAGATTTATGTACTTTACTTTAATAAAAAATAAAAAATATTTTCTGTGTAATAAAGTGGCAAAAATTAATTTTTTTCTAACACAAAAAAAAAAGAAGTATAAATAAAAAAATGAATTTCAATTCAATTGATTAATGATGATTAAATTATACTTCATTCATAGATTTTAGAATGGAAATTTTTTAAACGATTTATTCTAGCTACCGACTTTAGTATCTACTAAATTTAAATTAATATGAATATTATTGTATGAAGAAAATCATTAATTTACAATCATATGTTTCATTTGTATTCATGTAAGTGTGATGTGTGTATGTATGTGTTTGTAAATTCTTACAAACAATAAGTGGCTGTATATATATGTAGTATAGCTATATGTTTTGATGAATGATCATTTTTGTTCGATTTATTGCACTTTTGTTGATTCTTCTATACTATATTGCTGCTATACATATACAGTCGCTAGCTTAGTACCACCACAGTACCACCTAATTTATTTTAATTGTAAAAAAATAACTTTTTAATAGCCGTACCATACCACTAATGGAAGGAGATAAATAAAAAAAATTTGTTTTTATAAAATTTATATTTGCAATTGTTCCGTAATATAAAGAGTTTTATGTGTTATTTTTATTTTTATTTATTTTTAAAATAAATTTATTGGTAAGATCATAATAAAATTTATCTTTAAGAAATATAATGTACATACCTATTTTAATAATTTCCTTATAATATTTACTACCAATTGTTTTTTTTTTTTTAATACAAGAAACATATTCGAACCGGACAATATAAATATTTATGTACAGGACTATAAGTAGTATTGACAGTATATGACAGTAATATAGTAAGAAATATAAATCAAATGTATGACTAATGTACATAAATGTATGCACAATAGTATAAAATATTGCCTTTTGATTTCAATTTTGATTCCATTCACTCATATTTTCATATATATGTAGGTTCATACTTCTGTACACAAACGATTCTAATAAATGACAAAAATATACGAGTACAAAAACGGAAAAACTAAAAAGTGAAAAACAAAACAATTTCTTACGTATCCACATATTCAATGTGTCTACATTGTTTTTTTTTTTTGAAACAATAAACGACCTTCAATATTTCAATGTTTGCAATTAATATAAATTTTACTTAGTCTAAATTCCGTTTTTTTCATTAATTATGCATTCCTTTATGCAACATAAAATACCATATACACAAAATGTGTACGAATACTTATGTGAACAGCAGTACAGTATGTACTACACAGTATTCTACTTTTTATATACCAGAGTTTCATTTCAATAAAATAAAATACACACCCAATTATCTAATGACGAAATATTGCAAATTGGATTGAACAGAAAACAGGAAAAAAAAAAACAAACAAACAAAGACACAAATAAATAACGTAATACAAAATAAGAATGATATTGTTAGAAAAACTGAGAAAAAAAAAAGAAAATAAAATTCAGTTTAACTACAAAACCACATGTGCAATGACAAATAAATCACACGATCAAAGAATAAATGTAAATATAGCTACATGCTAGTACTTATATGTAGGTAACAACTATTCAAGTGTACACACAATACATACTTTACGTTTATAAACATTGTTGCTGAACATTTTGTACTCGTATTTTTGCTTCCAAAAAGAAGTAAATGTACCAATACCAAAAAAAAAACATTAAATTAAAAATTTCTATGCGATTATTTTATTATTTCGTATCTATACTAGGCGCCTTTTAGGGCGTATTTGTATCATTTTAAATGTACAACAAACACACATATACATACGAGTAGCTCTACTAATGCTGTTTCCACACGTTCATCTTACGGTTTCCTCTGACACACATTATAGTTAGGTAAATACTAGTTTCAATACAGCGGATGGAAACATTTTATTGATAGATCATTATTGTGACGATTTTTGTTGAAAAATTACTTCAATAAAATCTATCGCAACTCTACAAGCTATACAAACTGCCACTGTTTCACAAAGAACGAACAATGAATAATTTCAATAAGCGTTAGCATCGAACAACGAGTGGAGAAAAATCAAAACCATTATCACACGAAAATTGTTGGTAGTCGTTCGACACTCTCTGGAAAAAGCCATACAACAAACATGAAGTACAACAACGAACGTTCATCATTCTGTGAAAAAAGTCATGCGATGAATGTGGAAAACAACGAATGTTCGGAAGTAGCTTAGGTATAATATTTTACAAGATACACAAAATTATACAAACGAATATGAATTTAAAATTTTAATTCCTTTATAAAATTCTCTTAGATCGTTTTCACGTTTCATTTTCTATGTAGCTACTATTATATTTTCTCTACATTTAGGCTGGTATTCACCAACATATGTTATCTTTTATCTGAGATAAAGTGTATTCATCAACCTGGATAAAACACTACTCGGATATTTTTAAGACAACCTCGGAATGGTATTATAAATATCGTTCGAACATAACCTTGTTATTAACAGCAACGGCACAAATAAAGATAATGTAGTTGTACTGTATTATCATCTTTGCGTATAATTATCACATCACATAACCTCTTTTTTATTTTGTAATATAAAAATGCAATCAGCTGACATGTTTGACACACATGTTCGACCCGAAAACGAAGTTCGAAAACAAATTTTATCTAGGTTGATGAATAAGCTGAAATTGTATCCGGCTAAAATATATCCGACGGATATATCCATGTTGGTGAATACCACCCTTATTATTTATTTATTTTTTCTTGTATTGTATTTGTGTGTTTTTAGAGTTTCAGTTTAAACTAAAATTTATTTATGTATGTCGCCAATAAACCTGAATTATTGTTTTTCATTTACGTATACAATGTACGTACAACATATAGGCACATACAAAATGTATCTACAATAATAGAACCTTTTAACCTTATTTTCTTCTCGTTTGGTTTTGTAATTGAATTACATTTAATTTTCAATTTGGTTTAAATTTCGTAACATTTTGTTCATTCATTCAAGATTCAAGTATATATACGAGTATGTATATGTGTGGATACGAACATATTTCTTCTCATATTCATGTATGTACATATGAACAAACACATATCATCTGATTTAAAATGAATTGAAATTTTCGATTTAATTCCGATTATACATTTTTAGAGTGTGTATGAAATTAAAAAGAAAAGAATAAAAAATATTATGTGGTGGCTATTCAGAAAAATATTACAAAACATTTTATGGGCTTATAATATGAATATGAATATTACGATGATGATGATGACGACGATGATCATTGATCATGATGACGATATGAATGAAAAATAGTGAGAGATTGTCGGTTTTATATAATACAAAAATAATTTGATAACAATATTATTTTATTTTTTAATTTATTTATTTTTTTTTTTTTTGACTTTAAAAAAAAATACTATATCGATAACCTTTTAAGGTACCGTTTATGATGATTTTTAATACCATATTAAGGATTATATTATTGTGCACACATACAAAAGTATCTTGTTATATATTTATAATCGGATATATTGTTTTGTACAATATATTTTCATGTTTCGCCTCATGATCATACATTTGTATAACGTTCTCTTGTACAAATCGTTTTCTTTTTTAAATATGAAACATAATAAACGTATGTACCCGCATATACAATAAAAGCGGCTTCTGATACAAATTTATTGTATAGAAAATGCGGTATAGGTAATTTGAAGATGATGTAAATCCAATTAGTAATTGTGTGCAGTTGGTGCTAAACAAATTTTCTTTTTCTGTAGATCTGAAACGAATCCGAGTTGCAAAATAAAGCTACATACATATACATGTAGTGTACCTCTATACGTGACGTTAAACAACATTCAATCATTGGAAGCATACAAAAATAGCACTATTTCAGGCCACATGCAAGCCGCTTTCAAGACTCCAGTCTTTACTCTGTCAATTTCATTTGAAATTAAAATGTCAGCCGTAGAATGAGAAAAAGACGATCATGAATCTTGAAAATTTTGATAGAATTGACCATAAGATGAGACCTTGAATGAATGAATATTTTGTTTGCGTTTGCAAGCAGATTGAAAAAAAAATTATTAAAATGAAAGCTCGCCACTGACTTGAAACTTTGGAAGTAGCCATACTCGCCTAATTGAATCTAATTAAACCAAAACTTCAATCATGTGATTTCTAAGATTCATTCAGATCTAAGATTCATTGCAATGTCAACAGTTTTCTAATTATTAAAAAATGTAAAATCTTAAATGAATTTCTACATTGTGATTCTACTTATAGTTCAACTGTAATTTGTTATTTCTGTTAATTTTCTTCGAAAATGTACAAAAATCATCACAAATTTGAATCAAAACAAAATGAACATACACCACTTTCAAATTCTAAGACATGATATTATTTATATTGTTTCATGTTCAATATCATAAAATAAAAGCGTTCAATGTATGTAGAGCTGTGAATCAATTTATTCAATGTACGAAGTTATGTATCTGGGTGGGTATGTAAGTAATGTTATTATTTTATTATTATTATGTCATTGAAATGAAGAAAATAGAACATGCATGCATATTACTTACGATAGACGATTATATAGTAATGGCTTATGCCTATAAAAATTTATAAAGAAAAAAAAAATGAAAATATTTTATCTTCTGTTCTTCTTAATCAAATCGGTATTTCAAATTCAAAAAGCAATTCGGTTTATTTAACTGTCATTATAATGATATTGTATCAAAAATTTAAGACATTTTAGAGACCTTTTCATAAAATCGTATTTGGATTTACATTGAAAAAAAAAAAAAATAAACCAGAAAAAAAATGAATCTAATTTAAAATTGAACCATATTTATTTCCTTCAACCACCACCATCAATGCACCAAGTCCACAACTATAGTATATACTCACTTCTTATTGATGCACTATATACCGATCCAGTATTATGTATTGTGTTTTTGTATATCACAAAGATTCCAATCACTAATCAGATAAACGTTATTCATTTTTTTCGTTTTTTTCTCTGTATCTGAATTTTAGGATTATAACAAGACCTGTACACATTACACATATTTTTATATAGAATTTTATCGTGCATTAAAAACATGAATGCGTTTTGAAAATAATTGTGTTTTATTGTTTCCTCGCGTAATGGGCATTTAAAAAATAAAAAAAAAAAAACAAAACGGGTCCGTGAGGTCTATTTAATCATTGCTCTAAAAATGGTTTAAATATAGTCACAATGGAACCAATTAATTTATTTTTGAAAATGAAAAAAAAAATATACAAAATGCATAAACGAAAAGTTTTTTTTTCTGTTTTTTATTTATTCTTTTAATTTTTTGTTTTGCCGACAACAAATTACTTTAAGAAGGACATTCAAAAAATTGTTGTTGTTTTCTTTTCTTTTCTTTAATTGCTTTTATGAGTACTTCGTAATGATGGTATCATCGGAATCGATGCATTTATACTTACGGTTTTGTTAATCGTATTTTCATTTAATGAGAAATATCTATATTTTCTCTTTATATTTGCTCTGCAGTCTGTACTATACACATCATAAAAAGTGTACGAGAAACATGAAGATACATAGTAAATAGGCGGAGCAATAAGTTTATTTATCAGCAAACAGCAGCTCACTATGGTACGATATGCGAGTACACCAGTAAGTATTTACCTCGAATACTATACACTAGTATTTTAATTCATAAGAAATATCCATTTTCTCTTTATTCTTGTTCCGCATCACACATTATAAGAAGTATACAAGAAACAGGAAGACTGAGAGACAGTAAGTAGAAAATAGTAGCAATGAGGTTCTTGGCATCTAACTATAGTACGATATACGCTATAGTACCTTGCACACCATGTGCTCGTATTTTCATTAATGAGAAAAATTTATTTTCTCTTTATACTTTTTTTACACTATGCACGAGCATGACGAGAAGTATAAAAGAAAAAGGAAGAGACAGTATAAGTAGTAGTAATTTATTTTCCTTTTACATTTGGTTTGCATTGCTCACCGTCACCATAAGGGGTAAACGAAAAACAGGAGGAGACAGTAACTAGTAACTATATAGTACGAATCTACGAATAAAATTAGTAATAGTATTTACCTCGCATACTATGTACTCGTATTTTCATTCAACCACATACCCTACACCTATATATACGTACCACGAGTTTAACCGAAAAATATACGTAAATACCTTTGTAATGTAGTTATGTACACAAGCACACGAATTATGAATGCTCAATATTGTATATACAAATTTGATATTTGACCTTTTTCTTGTTTATCATACTACAAAATAATAAAGACTTTTAATCAATTTGACATAATTAGAACAAGATTAATTAGAAAATTTGTAACTAATTTCAATCAAATTTTTTTTTCTCTATATATGTTCGTGATGAAGTGTAAGACTATAACAACGAATATAATTATTGCTCTGACTATCAATACAACAGCATACATAGTAGTACATGAGGTAACAGGTAAGTAATACTTGAAAATTATATATAAAATGATAGTCGCATGTGTGCCTATATGCGATTAACAGTTTTTTCTTAATTGGCAGTGTTATTTTTGTTCTTTAACTAAACTAATTAAAAGTGCAGAACATGTGTATGAAAAGAAAATAATAAAAAAAACTATGTTGGAAAAATATTAAACGAAAAAAAAAAACAAACAAAAACAAAGAAAAAAACATCCAATCTATACACGTATACCCGTTATATACATGTGATAAATGAATAATTGGTTCAATTTTAAAAAATTAATAATAATAACGACAAAAACCCAAAGTAAAAAAAAAAAAGCGAAAAATTAATGTACTCTTGTGTTGACTGGTCAATTGAGTTTTGCTTTTTTTTTGTCATTTCAAAATTTTTTGTGTACATCAAGTAACGTACACTTATAACTTTACAATGAACTAATTACAATAATTTACTCGTGATTGTATATACATACATATATGTACTTACGTTAGAGTATACTTAAAAGTGCAAGGTTATACCAAAGATACTAGATGCGGTATATGGTATTATGTGTATGACGACGAATTGATTTGATAGATATACTACATGATATGAACTCTAATTAATCTTAAATTTATCAATTTTTTTTCCCTTCTGCCATACACGAGTATATAGTATATTGTATATCGTATGAATATTTTGCGCTATATATAATGTACTTTAATTTATTTTGTGTTGATTTACAAAGATAAGAAAAATGGGAAAGAAAAAAAAAACCAAGAAACCAACAAGAAAAACAAATTCTCTTTTTTCAGTGATCTTTTTGTTTTGTTTATATTAATGTACTATATGCCTATATGATACTATTTTAAAATTTTTTGTTTTTTGCCCTGTATATGTGATCGATTTTTATTTATCTAGATCTAGATTGTTTATCTGTCAAATTACAATTACAAACCAAAAAAACAGAAAAAAACAAAAAAAAAAATAACCAAAAAAAAAGTACATTTCAAAGTTATAACTTTATTGTTTTTTTTGTTAGTTTCTATTTACAAAATGGTCACGCTTTGCTAAGAATCAAATACATAATATTGTATACATGTTACAATTTCCTTTTGTTTTCGATCGATCGTTTATGTTTATGGTATACGGACACACTAGTAAAAATGCATATATGCCTTTCAGTATCTATATTTGAGTAAATTATTTCGACAAAATATTATTAATATTTTCCAATGAATTTGTTTTTTTCTTTTTTTTTTTTTTTTTTTTTTTTTGGTTTGTAGAAAAGATAAAAAGATTGATTTATTTATTTGAAATTTGTTAAGAAATTCTTGACTTTTTATTTTGTCTTCGCAAAGATAAAAAGATAAATACGCTATATACTTAAACTTTGATCTGACTTTGAAAAATAATTTCGAGTGAATGTTCTAATTTTGACATTGAAAATGTTTTGGAGAAAAAAGTATAAAATTTAGTTTTCACATATTTTTGATTTTTTTTTGTTTTTCTTGAGAAAAGAATTATCAGAAAGAATTCAACTTTCAATCGAACAATTTGTTTGTTTTTTTTTTTTTTTATTTCACACAAAAACTACTATTAAATGTGAATGTAAAATGTACGAGGTAAGTACTATTTTGAGGCTTTGAGTATACATGAACTGCACATGTGTGTGATTGCGTAAGTATTTATTTACTTTTTAATATTAGAAAAATTGAATGCACTGAAAATTGTGAATTGTTTTTCTGTATTAAAGTAATTTTCAGAACATTTTTAAAATCATTCTGTATTAATTTTAATTATCACATACACTTATTGATAATATAGGATCAAGTCAGGATTCGATGAAGTGGAGAACTATGTTCGTATTCGGAGTGCTGTGTGATAAAAAAAAAATTGTCGTCAAAAGTTAAAGGTAAAATTTACAAAAATGCTGCAGAGCCAACAATATTGTATGCATCAAAAATGCTGGACAATGTGATTAAAAACCAAAAACAAAAATTACATGTAACAGAAGTGAAGATGGTTATAGATGGGCTGCAGAAATAACAAGGGAGAATAGAATTGAAAAAAATTCAGGAAAATATGTATTTCACAAAACAGACTGTCAAACATACCGCGACCAAACGTAAACGTAACGTGATAGACCGAAGGCAACATGGCTGACGGGAGACCAAAAACAATATGAGAGAATTACCGCCTTATCATGATATTCGAAGACGATGAAACGATGAAACGATGAAACGAAACGATACGATATAAAATTGCTATTATGAACCTTCATCGTTTCGAATATTAAGTGGTACATAGTGGTACAATATAAATCCCTTATAAAAACGAAGCTTTAATGTTTAATTCATACAATTTCCAGTTTTGTTGTAAGAAAAAAGGGTTCGATGTCATTTCTATTATTTTGTTGATGTTTTGAAATATCATTTTTAATAATAATTTCCATTTTTTTTAAAAAATTAATTTAATATTAATATTCACAAATATTAGTAATATGCTTTAAATAAAAAAAATTCTATTAAAAACAAAAAAAAAAATAAATTTATATGTAAACGATGAACAAAATGCTATCGACTGAGTAGACGGTGAAAATCGTTTGAAATTGGAACGTTTCGAATATCATGATCGCGTTTTTAACAAGACGATACGAAACGTTTCGTCTTCGAATATCATGATAAGGCAGTTAGTTTTAGAGAATGCGACAACACACGACAGAATGGTGTGAAGGGAAATTACTAGATCATGAGCTCATACCAAATAAATGAGAAAAATAGCTAGGGAAAAATAAGAAGAACATATAGGTATAAAATATTTTTCTCTTCTAATTTCTGATCGAATTTCTTATTTGCGAAACCGTTTAATTAAATCAAATTAACATTCCATTAATATAAAAATTAAAATCAAAACTAATTATCATTCATAGAAATTTTCTTGTTAATTTCTATTTATAGCGGAATATACACGCATATAGTATCTATTACTTACAGTATAATCAGTATAATATAACATCGGATTATAACGTTTCTCGCTTAAATCTTTTGTTTGTCGCTAATATATTATCGCTATTTAATTTGTTTTTTCTTTTGTTTTTATTATTTTAATATATCTTGTTTTCTTTTTATTTTATTCAATTTAAATTAATCATTTTTTTTTTTTGCTTGAAATAGGAAAAAAAAAATTCACAATGAAAGCTGATTTACATTCAGTGAAAGTCAATAAAAGCGAAAATGATATGTGTGCTCATCAGCTCATCTAAGAAATGTAAAGAAAAAATAAAAATTGAAAAAAAAATATATACAAAAAGAAAACAATTTTTATTTTCATGTCTTTGTTTTTTCTTATTTTCATTTTTATTTTATTTAAATTAAATTTTGTTTATATTTTTTAAGAGTCAAAATTAAAACCAATATATCACAGCGATTTAATATTATTATACGAAAATACTTAGGTATACATAAAAATAGATTTTTTTGTTAATCATCTGAACGTGTTTTGGATGATATACATTAATATGTACTTTTATAGGTATCAAATTTATTCGATAAAGTTTCTTTTTTTTTTCTTCTATATTTTTGAACAAATAGCATGGACGTTTACGTTTACATATACTAGTATGTGGACAGAGTGTACATAATTAAATATATGCATATGGCAATGAAATTGATCAAAGGTGTGGCATTGTTGTTTTTTTCTTATCTTTTATTGTTGTTTAACAATATAAAGATAGTTTTCGAACAAAACAAAAACACATATGAATTTAAATTTTGTTGTGCTAACATGTATAGTATGTAAGTAGGTATGATGGGATAATAAAATTAATAGAAAAATATTTGAAAATTTTGGAATCTTTATTTTGAATTTTATTAACATAACTAACTATACACATAGTTTGCGATTATGTAACATTTTTATAAAAGATGACAGCTTATAAATTTTTTTTTAATTTCCATATTCATTCAATCATTTATTTATTTGAATATTTTTTTTTTTTAGTGAAATTTCGAATTGAAGAAAAAAAAATTCCAATTTTAATTAACAATTTATTCAAATTATTAAATAATTTATTACCTTCAAATTTTATAGCTCGAATATAAGTATTATGTTTAATAAGATTTTTAGCACATTTTCAACTAAATAAAATAAATCATTTACCGTGAAGATTAAAATCGAACGTGCTAAAATCTAATCAATTTTTCAGTATTTTTTAGGTGAAGATTTAAGAAGACTGCAGTTGGAATGTTTGATGCAAATTTTATTTTATTTTTCCTTTTCTTTTGTCCCAATTAAGTATTTATTATGGATACGATTCTCGTCATTAACATAATTATTATTGATTCCATGCACATCCTAAAAGGTATTCCTATTCATATTCACAATTTAGTTTTTTTTTTTTTTTTTTTTGCAAAAAATGGGATATAGCTATGTTTCTTTAACTTTTGGGAAAAACCGCAATTCTTTTTTCTTTTGTCAGCAGATTTATCAGATTTATTAAAATCATTACATAAGTTTGCATTCTTGAGGGAAATATAGAAGAATATGTAAAATAGAATCTGGTATAACCTTCTTAAAGTTTTTAATGATATATTTTTGAATTTATTTTTGGGTTCTTTTCAATCATCTTTTCTTTTTTAGTGTATCTGTGTTAACAGTTATTCGATTCTATATTAAAGTCTAGAAATTTCTAGATAAATTCTTTGTGTCATATTTAATGTATTCATTAATTCATTCATATATGGATATTTAACTGTCAAACAACTGTTTAAAAAGATTTTATTTGAGATTTAAATAATTCAAGAAAATATATACATACGAGTATATTCCATAATTAATTAGCATTTTGAAAAATAATTAAAAAATTTTTACATTATGTATGCATAAACAGTTTTATTCTTAATGATATTACTTAAATATTTCAAATGATTTTAATATACTTAAATAAAACTGGTAATAATAAATTCTAACACATATATCATACGAATGCGAGTATTATGAAGTATTATATTACAGATTACAGTGCTGCTACTAGTATTATGCCCATTATACCACTTTCACTAATTTATTTCCATGTAATCTGAATTGTCTGTGTACGAGAGCTAGCATCATTATTTCAAAGTTATATACATTACTTACAGCATAGCACAGAGGTATGTCGTTGGATTCAAACAAGTTCTGTTTGTTTATTAGTTTAACTTTATGTTAAGTTAAGTAAGTTAAATAAGTTTAAAGATTTCAATTTCATTTTTAAAACGAGTGTTGATAGAAACTGAAAGTGAACATTCAACATAAAGAAAATGATTAAAAGAGGTTAGTTGGTTGAGTGGGTTGGGTGTGTATATGTATAGTGTAATGTAATATTTTACATATTATTCCTGCATTCATTCATTAATAGTTCTTGTAGATATACATAAATATATCTATTATGTTTTGTATATTGAATGTAAAATGTAAATGAAATGAAAATATTCTAATAATTTTTTTCTTCTAAATTATTTACAATTTTGATTTATTTCTGTTACAAATTAGTTTTGTGTTATATTATATGCACATGCATATAAAAGAGAATTGAATTATTAGTTTTATAGGTTGATATGCACTTATGCAGGAATTTAATACTCATACATGAAATTTTGTAGTTCATGTATACGCAATGCATATTTATCAATGTAATATGCTCAGTTATGGTAATTGAATGCAAATTTAAAAAATTGTAATTTTTTTAATTGCTTAGAAAGAATGAGGAAGAATTAATACATTCTGAACTGATGTATGTATATACTATATATCAGGAAATTATGTATAGTACATATTCGTAATAACAATTTGTAAATGGTGTTTTTAACTGCGGTAATTACGAAAAATTTATACAAAATTCCAAAGTATCCATAAATTGACTCGATTGAAATAATTAATAAAATATTAATTTTATCTGTTTGAATTTATTAATTTAAATTTGATCTAATAATTATTTAAAATGTAATTTTAAGTATAATATTTTTATGTAGCTTTTATTTCCTGTGGAGCATATAGAAGAAATATCCAAAATTATTGAAACTTGAATGTTGAAAATGAAATTTTTAAATGAGTTTTCATGTACACCTCAAAAGTATTGCGAACAATAGATATAGAAACATAGAAACAAATGGAAATGAATCGCAATGAATTTGAAGTTGAAATTAATTGATTGATTCATTTTTCGAATAATCGATATATTGACGATCGATATGTTTGACTACTAGAAATTTTTGGTAAGTATCGAAAATTATAAGTCATTCAGCCATATATTTTTAGTAATGAGCGTAGATTCTACTAACTTTGAGTGAGATCAGTTGCCCAATCGCTCTACCATTGTACTATATCAAACCTAAAATTTTATTTATTTTACTTTAAAATAATTGTTATACTAGAAAAAGACAAATTATGGTCGTTATGCTTTTAATCTCTATGTACAAAACTGGGTGTTAAACTTGCTTCCATACAAACAATTATGTTATTATAAAATGATTTATTTGACAAAATAGTATCTACCTAACATGCATTTGGATCGTGAAAAATTTTCATTTGGAGCTAATGTAAGTGACTGTAAAGAATGATATTAATATGCAATGTGGGTACATATTTACTCGACCGTATCACAAATTGTTTATGTTTTTTCTTTCATTTTTATTCATTTATTTATTTTTGTTTTTTGTTTTTACTTCAAGGTCAATAAAATAAATAATGAAAAATGCATTTTATTATTTGTTTTTTTTTTTATTTTTTTTTTATTTTTTTATTAATTTATTAATTTATTTTTTATTTTTGAATTTTTGAATTTTTGTTACAGTTTACAAATACATTACAACTACATATACATAACTTAGAAATATTTTAGTTTTCATTTTTTTTTTTTTTTTGCAAATTTTATTTTATACTTAGATATTATAATTATTATTTTTTTTTTCGATTTATTTATTTATATTTTTAAAAAAAATATATAAAATATATAATGATGTTTATATAAATAAACATTGGATAATATATGTATATGTTTATAGTATAAATGTGTTTTTTATTTTAATTTATTGTATGGGTTTGAGTATAATATTTTATAGGTGTGTAGAGTGTTTAGGTATTTAATAATTGACATTTTTCTTTAATTTATTTTTAATTTATAATTTAATTGATATTTTGTTCTAATAATATTTTTAATTTAAAATTTTTTCTATGTGTTTGTTAGGATCAATGACCTCGAATACATAAAATTAAGTATCTATCCGTATCTCTAGAATAATATGAATGGAGTGGAGTAATTGACATTATTATCATGTAAAAGAAAAGTTATACTTTCAAGAACAAATTTATCTGAAGATTCATTAAACAAAATAAAAAATCACTCATAAAAAGGGAACTAAATATGTTATGGACAAAACTAAGTACTTATATAACTGTGCTTTAAAAGGTTTACAATATTATATTATAATATTATAATATTATTCTTATTTTATAATTATTTTCATTTATTTAGGATTTAAATTTATTCATTTTCATTTATAATTTCCATTCAAAAATAACAAATCAAATTATATTTGTATAATTTTCTTTATAGAAGCGTATATAATAATTAATAGAAAAATAAAAATTCTTTCGATTTGTTATTTTTGAATGGAATAATTATTGTGTGTTGAGTTTTATTTGATATTTTTTACATTTTCATTTTTCCCAGTAAGTCATACAGAAAAATAAAAATTCAAACATATTTTCGATTTTAAATTTAATTTTCTACAAGTTAACTTACTTAAAAAAAACTTAGCTATACTACATAACCTATCTATCTATCAATTTACAGAAAGATAAGTTGTTCAAACGGATAAGTTTCTTTATTTCTTTTTTTTTTCTACTTGACTATATAAACGAATCAAATTTCAATCAAAATATCATCATAAGATAAGATATAAATGACTACTACTCTTATTTATTAGAATTAAAAATTAAATTATACCTGTCGTTATTTATTTTATATATTTATCGTTAAAACTGTACATACTTATAGGTATAGATTATTACATATACGAGTATATTTAAAATTAAATTATAAAAAAAAAGGAATTATTTAATTAATTATTTTTTTTAAAAAGAATGAACACTTAATTGCATTGAGAAATAAATATTTTTTTTTTCTCGAATTGAAATTCACGCAATAATATTGTTTAAAATGCAAATGAACATATAGTGAAAATTCTTTTAATTCGAATCTACTGAGTTGCATATAAGATTCGTAAAATGTTTTAAATTTCATTCTTTTATTTAATTACTATTTATTTCTAATTATTTTTTATTAGTTTTGCAATTATTTTAATTTAAAAATATGAAAATCATAATAAAAACAAAATAAACTAGATAGTGATGGAAGGAGAGAAGGAAAGAGAGAGAGAGAGGAAAAAAAATAAACACCTAAAATAAATTCAATAATAAAAATTTAAAACTAAAAATCTGGATCATAATCTCTCTGATATCTACTCGATCTTGAATTATTGTACGTGTACATTTGGTGGGCATCTGAGTATATATCTGTTGCATATGGATCCATTTTATGTGGTGTATAATTATGTGAATCATAATAATAATTATTATCCAATCGATTTGAACGCCAACTATCGTATATATTCGATGTATTACTACCGTTCATTGAATTTGTAAAGCGCTACGAAAAAGTGAAATTACAAGAAAGAGGATCAAGTTTATGTCAAAATAAAGGTACATAAGTAGAATTTATTAGATTTTGAATTTTTGTTGTAAAAAGTAAAAAAAAAAAAAAACAACTTACTTTTGGTTTGATTGGTTGTTTTGTCTCCCATGTATCTTCGACATTATAAAAGTCCTCAGCTCCATAATTGTCAACGCCTCCCATGTGATTTTTATTCAATTCATTCAACATATCGGTAGTTAATGGTGTTGGTACTTTTTTGGCACGTTTTTGTCGATTAACCAACTAAATGAGAAGAAGAGAAAATTGAATTAGGAGATGAAATTGAAACATAAAGTCGACATTTTGTTATTTCTAAATTCGATATACATACCACTGTTACTCCGAATACAACGATAAAACAAAGTGATCCAGCTCCGATAACAATGACAACAATTGCCCATTGCGGAAGCAGTACATCTTCTTCGGCGTATTCCACAACTGGTGAAAATGTTTTTGGAATAACTGCAAGAGGTAAAATGTTTTGGAGAAATTAAATTGAAATTTAAAATTTTAAAAAATGTCCATCAAAAATGATGGTCGCTTACCAATAAAATCTGTTGATACTGGATCGACAACAAATCTACCTAATAATAAAGTTTCTTTGACTAGTTTTTCGCCTATTTCTCCTCCACTACTTCTGCCTCTACCAGCTTTTTCTGAATACGAAAAGGATTCATCATTGTAATCGTAAAAATCTGATTGTTCTGAAGTCGATTTGATTGTTGGTGATGCTGAAACCAGTGCATTATGGAACAATTGCCTGATTTCAGTTGTATCTACTTCACGTGTAATGTTCGATAGTTCCACAAAATAATCGACTAGAACACTTCCTTTATTAAAACTATCGATTCGGACTTTCTTGAACCATTTATTTAAGTATGGTGATTTACTGTAGACTTCATTAAGTTGTGCTTCAACTTCTCTGGCTAAATTCTTCCATTCGGCTGTATTATGATCTAGCAATTCGGGTTTCCATTGAACACCATCGACAATTTTAATTGTTCCAGCCAAATCGCATTCTGAACGACATAGACCAGGTTCTGTTGGTCTTGGTGGTTCTGTTGTTGTGGTGGTCGTTGTAGTTGTCGTAGTTGTGGTCGAAGATGGCAACAAATTGGATATATCAATTTTTTCGACTCCTTGCAATTCAAACAGTTTATCGATAGAGATTGGTGTTGTCGATGGTGTTGGCCAGCCTGTAAATTCAGTTGTAGCTCTTGTTGGTGGTCCTTTTTTGATGACAATTGCTGGAGGTGTTGGTCCTTCAGCATTTATTGGTTTCGGAGTAGTCAAACGTATTCCAGGTCTTTTATGCAATCCCTTTGGAAAGACAACTTTTAATCCAGAATCTGAGGCTGCTGTGGAAGATGGAGTTGATTCTGTCGATGAGATCTGTTTAAAACCTGTTGGAAGAAGTGATGAAACATCTTTGAATTCGATTTTGTTCAAAATCGAATCGACAGTTTTGTTATCACTTTCTTCATCGTTTGTTGGTTTAAAATCTTTTGGTAAAAGTTTCGAAATATCCAATGGTTCTGGTTTCGCGTCAAGTTTGAAACCTGGAGGTAGGAATTTACTGAAATCATCTTTGATGGGAATAACGGACACAATCGGTTTTTTAGTGATTGCTTCATAGGCAGGTGGTTTATATCCTGGTGGCAATAATTTACCGATATCGTCTTTTAGTGGAATTATAGCTGGTTTCTTTGTAGTAGTCGTTGTCATTTTATATCCTGGCGGAAGGAATTTACTGATATCATCGACTACGGTAACAGCACTAGGCTTTTTTGTTGAAGTTTTAGTAAATTTATCTTTGTAATCTTTCGGTACTAGCGTGTCCACATTATCTTCAAATTTGATCTTGCTGAAAAGATCACTGAGATTCTTCTGAGGAGTTTCAGGTGTGCTAGATTCCACTGTCGAATTGCTGTTGGTTTTAAATCCTTTTGGTGGGAGATTAGAAAAGGAAACTTCTTGTGCTACTAATGGAGTGTTTTTGAACGATCTACCAATTCCTGTTGAATTTCTGATTGACTTGTATGCAGGACCACTAGCTTCTAATTTTGGTGATTCTGTTGTTGTTGTGGTAGTAGTAGTGATTTTTCTGTTACGATAACTATTTGATCGAGGTTTAAAGCCAGGCGGTAAAAGTCCTGATAAATCATCCATTGGAATTGTTTCAATGTCGATTTTTGATTTCGCTGTTGTTGTACCTTTCGGTATGAATTTTCTGATATTTATATGATTATATTTAGATCCTGATGCTGTGTTAGTGGCCGGCGTTGAACTAGTCTCAAGAATCACAGGCATTTCGTTAACGATCGGATACTTTCCATCCAATACTCCACTAGACAGATTAGACTGTAATTCATCTAATTTGTCTGTGATACTTTCGGTAGATATCGATTGATTCGATGATTTTTGAGTAGTTGCCTCTGAAGTAGACGATTGTGTGGTAGTAACTGGTGTTTCTGTGGTTGTTGTCGTCGTTATTGGTGCAGGAGACGATGATGATGGCAATGGTTCTTTGGATACAGATTTTTCTTTATCGTCTACATCACGATCAGACGCTGTGCTTGCCTTCTTTTTTTCATGAAATTTTCGTTCTAATTCAGCCAACGTTTGCTTCTTTTCTTCTTGTTCAATTGCCGGGAATGGTAAAAATCGTGCTCCAGATATACTTCGACTTGTTTGAATCGAAGCAACTACAACGTAGCCTTCAGTCGTATTATTCACTACCTCCTCATCTTGATTAGTTTTAGATTTTTGTTGTCTTGAATTCTGGTTCTTAGAACTCTTGTTTTCTTCTATCTTTTCATCGCTAGATTCTAATTTTTGTTTTTGTTCTTCATTTACTTTGCTATTATCGTTTATTTTTTTTTGGTCAATTTTTTCTTTTTTAACAAATTCATTTTCTATTTCTTCAACTTTTTCAGATTCATTTTCTGATGAAGACTGAATTTCTGCTGAAGACGTTGAACTTGGTGTCACCTGCTGGGGATATGCTGTTGACCCATTGATAACACTTTTTGTAGTCACGACTGATACAACAGCCTTCCCCACAATATCATCAGGTTTTTGTGGTGCACCTTCATCCTCCTCATACTCTCCAGACAATTCTTCATTGCCATCTTCATATTCCGTTTCATCTTCATCGTATTCTTGACTATTCAATTCTTGATTAGAAATATTTCTGTCTATTGTGGTTTGTTCAGCATCTGATGAAGATGCTGATCGATCAGTAATCTGATCATGACTCTCACTTTCAGTTGTCATTTGAATATTATCTGCTTCAGTTGTAGACACAGTTTGATTACCTTTAACTAGTACAGACTTGGATACAGGTTCTGTGGTTGGATTTGCAGTTGCTCGTTCTTCATAATCTTCGTATTCATATTCGTAATCGGTGGTAGGACGGTGTGTTGTCGATACAAATTCTTCTTTAGATAATTGCTCTTCACCATCAACAGATAATTCTGCAATTTCTTCATCACTCTGCGATATCAGTCTACCATCTGGTAAGAAGAAATTTGATGTAAGAATTACAGTTTGATCGTTATCGTTAATCGTTTCCTGTGATAGATTGAATGCCTTATCTGGTTGTTGCGTAATATTTGATTTATCGGTTTTATGTTGCTGTTGCCGCTGCTGATTTTGTTGTTGTTTCTTCATCAGAAATTCTTGCTGTTGCTGTTTCTGATGTTTTTCATCTTCGTGTAAACTTAATTTCTCATAGGTTTCGATTGGTATATCGTCTCTAGTATTTTCTATAACAAGTTTATCGTCAATTACATGATTCGTTTCATTATTAATGTCTTGTTCAATTTCTGTAAGTTCTTCATCGTCTTTATTATAGCTATTATCTTCATCATCTCGATTGTATTGCTGATTATTATTACCACCATTATGGTTAATGATGACTTTTGATGAAGATAAAATTGGTCGATTTCTTGCATGTACTGGCTCATTAACTTCTCGACTAATGAACACTGGTCTTCGTGGCTGAAATAATGTCTTATTTAATTTTGATCTTGCTGTTCCAGGTGCTAGTAGTGCTGCTGGAGCTGATCCTCCTGTTGCAGATGATGATGGTGATGGTGATGCTGACGATGATGATGTTCTTGATGGTGATCTTCCACTTCCAAATCGATTATATCGGTTCACTTTTTCTGTAGTTGTTGTCGTTGTCGATGTAGTAGTTGTTGGTGTCACTGTAGACTGTAGATTCGATTGATAAAAACGATTACCTCTACTGCGATATGGTGGAAGTTGCTGTTGCTGTTGCTGTTGTTGTTGCTGCTGTACAAATGTTTCTGATTCAGTAGGATTTTGCCTGTTAAAGCCGCCCACTTGTCGATTACGAGAAAATCCAGTCGGTGATCCGCTAGTAAATGGACGTCCGATTCGGTTTGATTGTACTGTTGCTGTTGATGATCGTTCTGGTATCGATGCTGCTCCTGATGATGTCCCTGATGCCGATGGCAAATGACTCTATAAAATTTCAACAAACAAAAAAAAAATGAAATAAAATTTAAATGAAATACTAAATTTAGATTCAAAAGGTATGCAATGATTATATTTTTGCGAATTCCCAACGAAAATTACAACAGAAAAAAAAATAATATTGGAATTGGAAAATATATGAATTTAATGGTTGTCATTATTTGTTTGTAACTGTCCATTTCTTATTTTTCATTATTTTCCTCTTCACTTTGCTCTTGTTCACACAAAGTAGGTAAAAGAAAAAATTATCTTCAACAACTATACATAAGTAAATGGTCGGCAAGAAGAAGAAGAAGAACAAGAACAACAAGAAGAAGTCGAAAATAACTTAAATAAAATACATAAAAGTGTTAATAAGATAAAACTCAATATTTACGATCAATTAATATGAAAATATGTAAAGTGAATATACGTTGCGTTATTGGCGCAACAAAAATGAAAATGAAAATGAAAACAAAACGAAATGAAATGAAACGGAAAAAATAATATTCATTCCGATTGAGAATTCATTTTAATTCTGAGAAGTTATTTTCAATGTGATTGCGTAAATTATGTTATCACAGCTAATGATCTTCAAAAATACAAAAGAGTTGAATGAAAGGAAAAACAAAATGAATGAAAAATGAAAAAAAAAGCAAACCACATCACCACAATACATTGTATAGGTAAAAGTGAGTGTATACGAGTATGTATGTGTACTAGAGTATAATGAAAATATATGAAATGTAGTACAGACAGAACATGAAAATTAAAAGTAAAAATCGTATGTGTATATACAAGTATTCACAAAACGTATGTAAGTATAGGTAATCGTAAGTATGTAATAAAAAAAAAAATTTTTTTTTAATTTCATTCAAAACTAATGATAATATAATAAGGATAAAGATTATGTGAATATATTTCACGGTCAGTTGAATATTGTCATTATCAGAATAGGTGACATTTCAATATAGGATTCTGTCGGATTCTGTAGAAGAAGAAGAAAAAAAAACAACAACATTTTTTTTCATCTGGATTAATGAAAATACATATGTCTAAAGAGATTTTATAAAACAGATAAATTGCATGTATGTACGTACGTACATATAATAGGAGAAGAAGTGTGCTTTTCGCATGTGTGTATATATTTTTATTTTCATTTTTATTGCTGCGTTATTTATTATTTTTTCTTTACTATTTGAATGAATTAAATTGCAAAAAAAAAAAATGTACAGACAAAATATGTGGTATTTTCTTATGCGACAGCGAAAATTATTTTGCAAGAATGAATGGAAAAAGAAGACTTTTCAGACATACATAAGGTAAGTATTTAGATTTACAATTCCATACGTAAATATGTATATGTATATACGTACACCGCACGCATCAATTTTTTACAGCATTCAGATGTTAAACAATTTCTAATAATTTTTAGAGACATTTTGCGTTTTGATATCAATGATTTTCGTTTTTTATATTGTCCTTGAAAATTGTTATTCTAATATAGAAAAAAAAAAAAATTGTAAGATTTTCGTATTATAATTTTAAATTGAAAGTAATTTATTTTTCGTCCTGAATCATTTGATTTACATCAAATATATTGCCATCGTAAAGAAAGAAACAGTCTATTTAAAGTAACGATATACATATAGCTTATTTTTTTTTTTCATCTACTATATACAAACATACACGCGCTTGTACGCCGATATATCCTTTTATAAATTGAAAATAAATTGAAGTTTTTGATATTTGCTGTTATTTTTTTTTAAAAAAATTTTTTATGTTTCTATAGACGGTGGTGTGTTTTATTTTTTGTTTTTATTTTTTGTTTCAAAATAAACCAACTCGATCTGAATTTAAATCACTAATACAAATCCTAGTTTGAAATGTTGTTGAGATGAATTTAGATTGCATTTAACTATGAATACAAGTACAAGTAAGTAAGTATGTACGTATATGCGTTTGTTTATTGTTATTTATAACATGCGATTAAATTCAATTGATATCTACCAAAAAAATAATAAAAAATGAATATCATATACATATAGTATACACAAACATTTTGTATAATAGTCGTTCGTATTATATTCGACATAGCCCGACATTGCCTATATATAGAAATTTATGTAGTATACAGAGAGAACAAAAATCAACAAAAATCAAAAATAAAATAAAAATAAAATAAAAATGTAAAAAAATAATAGTACAAGAGATTTTTATAAAATAAAAAAGACAAAATGTGCTCGCGGTAAGTGTAATAAAGGTGTGGTGAGACTATGGTAGTGGACCAAATTGCATTTTAAAAATTTTTTTTCAAAGATTTATTATATTTCTTGGTGTAATAATATTTTTTTTTCTAGTTTTCTTTTTTTAGTTTTTATTGTGTTGTCAAATGTGTTGGATATTATTCTCTTTGTGTACATACATACATATATTTTGATCTAAATTCAATATAATGTTGTTTTTGTTTTGTCTTTGTTTATATTTTTTAAAGTGTTTCGAGGCTATTCTACATTCAATATAGTCAACGTAAATACTCTTTGGACATACATACATTTATAACATGGCAGACACAAAAATATATATACATATAATGATTTTCCATTAGCCACACACTTACATTTATGTATGTAATGTACGTATAGTTACGTTCGTATACAATCGATTCTTAAAAATGTCCATGATTCGAACTAATAAATCAACTATTTACCTATCTATTATATATGAATTTGTGTTATTTTATTTATTTTTATTTTTTTCTATTATATGACACAACGATATAATTTGTTACCAATATTTGACAGATTTAGATGATAAAAAAATTAAGAAAAAAAAAAAATTATATAAATAAAATAAATTGCAATTTTACAATGAATATAAATATATACTATAATATGCATTTCGTATTAGATTAGAGATCGTTTGTGTGGTGTCTACAAAATAAATCTCTCTCTGTTGCCAGTTTCAATTCCAACAAGTTATATAGTAGATCGTCTACTATTGTGTACCTACATTACTATTTCAGTCAGTGTGTAAGTGTAATATTGTTGGTAATGTGAATGCATTTACATACCAGTGTGCATTTTATGACCACTCGTTAAAACACGCTTTTGACGCAAGACTGAATACATAATTTTTGTCGTTATGCTGTGTATATAGAGTGGACTATGGGCAATAATATTATAATCTTGCTTATAATAATTAATAATATTTACATAATTGGACCATGTACAATAATAATTGTATCACCGATGGTCTACTTCGTAATAATTGCTGCTTCAGATCAGATATTCTGATTTCAGTACATTTTGCATGCATAAACATGTATTAGTATAGTAAGTGAATGCATTGATAATTTATTTTATTTAGGACTAATGTGCATTGTTATATTTTTACATAATTTGTTAATTTTTTTTTATCTCATTTTCTAAATTAAGAATTAGTTTTAAGCGCATGATGGATGCATGGATATTATCACTAGTATCGGTATGCACATATTACGCATAAATATCAAATTGGAACTGTTTACTATGTGTTACGACCTCTGGAAGATTTCTCAATCAAACTCTGTTACCAGGTATTCTCTTTGAGTCAACCCAGGTATATTGTTCAGTTTTGTCATTACTGTCCTTCTCCATGTAGTTTTTGGGCGGTCTCTGCTTCTTGCGTTCTCTGTAAGTTGTACTCATAAGTGCCACTTTAGTGATATCGTTGTCAGAGCGCAACTTGTGCCCAATCCATTTCAACTTTCGTTTTCTGACTACGAATAAGATTGATCTGTTTACTATATAAACGAACTAATTTACATATGCCATCTCATTTAATTCCTGATCTAATAAAAATACTATAGATTTATGACTGTGTAATAGTGAATTTTTTGCATAATTTGTAATTTGATAATTTGTTATGCATTTTTATAGACTCATAATATGGACATTGATATGTAAATACACGCACATACATGATCTACTTCTGTCCAGTTACCATATGCAACTCATACAAATATAGTTGAATGAATACTAGTATATATTTTCCTGTTTTTCTGTATATTTTTCAATTTTATTTTATTTTTGTATGCAATTAAAAAGTGAAATGTGATACGTTTATTAAGATTCTTCTTATTAATTAAAAAAAAAAATAAATAAATAAAAACAAAATGATCCACTTGACAATAAATAAACATTTATGAACATCACATTACTTCCTTAGCTATAGATTATTAATAATTATTGCTTTATCCAGTCTATATATACGCGGTATGAATGCTGGTACATTCTGTCAAAAAAGTACCCGGAATTTGTCGATTAAAAAGTCTACACTAATGCTAACGAAAAAATTTTTTTTCTGTAAGTTGGCAGTACTATGACTAATTATGACGCCATTTTTGAGCAAGATCTGTCAACTAGTATTTTTACAGCAGTTGGTTATATCAGTCGACTTGAAGTGCTTTCGGCGATTTTTAAAATGAATAAAAATATTGAACAAAGAGTTTGTGTTAAATTTTGTGTTTCTAACGGAATATCCTGTGCAGAATCATTTAAGATGTTGAAAAAGACTTATGGTGAATTAGTGTTATCTAAAACACAAGTTTACGGGTGGTACAAGACATTTAAAGAGGGCCGTGAAGTGTGTGAAGATTTGCCTCGTCCCGGTCGTCCTTCGACGTCAAAGACAGATGAAAACATTAATCTTGTAAAGGAAAAAGTTATGGAAAATCGTCATTTGAGTTTAAGAGAGATGGCTGTGGACCTCAACATGTCTCACGAGAGTATTCGTTCCATCCTCGTTAATAATTTGGGCTTGAGACGCGTCGCCGCTAGGTTTGTCCCGAAAGAACTCAATTTTTTGCAAAAAATCCATCGTAAACAAATGCACCGTCTCACAAAGCGACCATTGTGACTGAGTTTTTGGCGAAGAAAGCAACAACTGTCATCGAACAACCTCCATATTCACCCGATATGTCTCCTGCCGATTTTTTCCTGTTCCCCAAGCTGAAATTACCTCTTCGTGGAAGGCGTTTTGACTCGATTGAGTCCATCAAACAAAATTCGCTGAAGGAGCTCGAGGACATCCCGGAAAATGCCTACAAAAAATTCTTTGAGGATTGGGTTAAACGATGGAACATGTGTATTGCTTCAGATGGGGCGTACTTTGAAGGCGACAAAATAAATCTTGATGATAATTAAATATTTTGTGATTTATTGACAAATTCCGGGTACTTTTTCGACAGAGTAGTGTATGTACAATTATTATTGAATGCGTGTTACAAAGATTTTTTAAATATTTTTTTTTCTCTAACATTTTCGTTTTGTTTTCTTTTAGACTGGATTTACCTACTTACTAGCACAGCAACTTCTATAAACTTATATGTACGTATAGACCATAATATGCGTGCATAAATCAGTTAAAGTTTTTAGTTTTAATTTACCTTGTGCCTTACAAACTACTATCTACTATCTGCTATAGACTCGTTCATTTATTATCTATACAGTTTCCACACGTCTCATATCAGTATCTATACTATGTACGTAGTAAAATTTATTTACAAACATAGAAATGAAATACAACTCCTATGCAATTCCTTATCTTTTATTAGAAGTGAAAAGAAGAAAAAAATTCAAAATATTTGCAACATAAAATGCACAAAATGCAATAATAATAACAACAACTTGTTATTCATGTTATCCACTTACTCATTTTATATGTAATCGAATCGTATACTTGTAAATATCATTATAATGTCTGTTATATCTTTAACATTTCATAAATAACAGATACTTGATTAAATAAAATTTAATTTGATTTTACTATATGATCATAACATAAATATATACAGATTCAAGTATTTATGTATAGTCATGTGTATTTCTTACAGCAGCCATACACTATCAATTTTATTCACACACAGATTCGCAAACATGAAAAGAAAATTTGAGCACATTATTTGACTGATTTGATAGCGTGTGATGTTGTTTGTCAAACCGATTTGTGTGTTTGACGAAATGTTTGATGAAAATCGGAAATTTTGTTTGTAAACATGGAAAATTTGAATCCATATTTGATTGTGTAAAGTTGTTCGTCAAACCAAATTTACTGCTTTAAGTAATATTTGATGAAAATCAGAAATTTTTGATTTTTGATGGGCGTCGTAATTTGTTGCATTCAATCTTACCGAAGTATAGAGAACGGAGCAAAACATCATGGCTGTGAAAAATTTAAATGAGAGTTCAATTGTACAACAATATCTCATTTCGATAATCAAAAATAAGGGAGAAGTTGAAATGCTATCTGAACTTTGAAGGGGAGTGGTGTGATAGGAAGAAGAAGTCGAAAAAGTAATTTTTTAAAGGTAAAATTTGTGTAATATGCAATGGCATTGTTTGTCAAACATTTCTTTAAGTTTTCATTTCAAAGTTTTCAATTTGGTGTGTGCGTCTCATTTTCATATTTATTTTGAAACTCTTATGAATTTTTCCATGTACGTCTGTAGCAACGAAACTCTGAAAATGTGAGGGTTATCATGGTATTTGGATTTGGAAATTTGTTTGATCATTTATTTGATGTTTGTGTATTGAAAACTTCAAACTTGTTTGAAAATAATGTTTGCAAACAAATTTTATTGTGTGTGGTTTGCATTATATTTTGTAAGTACGTTCAATATATTGTAATATTATGTATAAAAATTGATAATAAAAAATATAAAACAAAAAAGAAAATTCAATAAAACAAGTTTATTGAATACTCGTGTGCGTATAAAAACATTACATATTATAAATACGAGTATATTTTATATGGTATACTACTTACATGTCCACTTTTATGTATGTTATTATTGCAGATATAAATTTCTTTTATTTTTCATTTATTTTTAAAAATCTAAAATTTAAAAAAAAAAATCATTTATAAAAAGAAAAGTTAAGAAAAATGTTTGCAGAAAAAAAAATTTGTTTCTTACATATATTAGGCGCAAAACTTGTTTGTTTGTCATACAATTTTATATACTCGTATGTTACATTATTTCAATGTTTTTTTATTTTTTTTTTTTGAAATAATTATCTTAAAAAGAAAAATTAAATTTTTTCTTTCCTACCACATTTTTTTTTTTAAAAATTTTCTTCTTCTTATATTTTTATTATTCTTTGTATTTTCGTTTGGTTGCCTTCAAAATAATTGCAATACTTTTGTACACATAATAACGTGGGCCTTAACCAAAAATGGAATATACGACAAAATATTATATGAAATTGTTTTCCTTTTGTTTTGTTTTTTTGTCAGTTTTATTAAAGGAATTTTTTATCATTTTGCATTTGTGAAAGTAATTGCTTTTTTTTCTGGTTCATGGGAAGTAAGTTTGGACATACACATTTATACGTATGATACCGTGAATGGCGTGAATAAAGTTATGAGATAAAGAGTTATATACTTACTGGATAGTGTCCACTTATTTAGTGGATTCAGACTAAACGAAATTAATACCACAACAACCAACACAGAAAAATATGCGAAGTACTGAACGTGTGTGTATGTGGATGAATGCAAGAATTTATTGTGCAAAAGTATATGTAATAAAAGGTGATTATTATTATTTTTTTTTTTTTTTGAAAAAATAAAAACCTACTGAAAACAGCATCACAAACAACAGTCCACGGCTGACAGTGGTAATTTTACGACACATTACATAGTTTCAACAATAATTTCTGGTTCATACGTATAGTAAAGTCTGTACTACATTGACAACTTGATTGTGTGTAGCACACTATCCAATTTGAATTAAACAATTTTTTGTTTCAGTTTTTTTTTTATTATTATCTTTTTTTGTTTTTGTGCTTTTTATTTTGTCTAAAATAATGCCAATTTTATGTAGACTACAAACAAACACACTGCATATACTCGTATATAGCAAACAATAGAAGACCAATAGACGTTATTATTCAATCTCAGTCCAAATTAACTAAGGCGCTGGTTATTATTGTTTTCTAGTTCCAAAAAAAACAAAAAAATTTATTTTTACGTCTTTCGTGACGTCAAATTAACTAAATGATTGATGAATGTATACTTAATCCAATTAGTTTTTTTTTTCATTTTCCTTTTTGTGTTTGTTTACTTTTTCGTTTTCTTCGAGTGAACCGAATTGCATAATATGTCAGGTCAATTAATTTCTTTTTGGATTGAAAATGTATGTCAAGTTAGTTCGGAAAATATTTTTAATATTATAACAAAATTAATAATTTTGGTTATCATACAAATTAATAACAGAAAGTTTAAGGCTGGTATTCACCAATATAGATTATCTTTTATCTGCGATAAAGTGTATTCATCAACCTGGATAAAACACTACTCGGATATTTTTAAGACAACCTCAGAGTGGTATTATAAATATCGTTCGAACATAACCTTGTTATTAACAGCAACAGCACAAATAAAGATAATGCAGTTGTACTGTATTATCATCTTTGTGTATAATTATCACATCACATAACCTTTTTTTCATATTTTTAATATAAAAATACAATCAGCTGACATGTTTGACACACATGTTCGACCCGAAAACGATGTTCGAAAACAAATTTTATCTAGGTTGATGAATAAGCTAAAATTGTATCCGGCTAAAATATATCCGACGGATATATCCATGTTGGTGAATACCACCCAAAAATGATTGAAATATTTGACAGACATACTTTTTTTGTATAGAGATGATTGTAGATTGAAATTGAGAAAAATTTTTAATTTCAAATAATTAGGAAAATTAATGCAAGGTCATGAAAAATCAATTTCAAAAGTATGGTCGTACATTTTTTTAAACAAAAGACGATATGAGACATCATATGATTCCTAAAAAGTTATCGAAAGGAAAACTATACACATTCTTGTAGTGTAGTACATGTAAAACTGATTATACATTTTTTTTCAAATTTCAATTGATTTTTATTTCTTCCTTGACAGATTTACGAGCATTTTTGTATAAAAATCCTAAGTAGTATAGGACCGTAAGGTATGGTTGGTTGGTTGGTTGCAGTGGCAGTCCGTTTCCAGTCCATTAGAAACAGACTCAATTAGCACTCTGTGTGCCGTTTTACCGTAAGGTATAGGATACAACTTTTTAACATTCATATTTCTAAAACACACTTATGCAATTTTCATTATTTATAATTTTTGATTGATGATCTTACTGAACAAATTCAAGGGTAACAATTTTATTAATCTTGTTAATTATTTTCTTTTAATTTTTAGCTCAAAATTAGAAAAGTATAATAATTTTTATTGAAAATTTTTGTACATAAATATTGTAATTTATAGGCCTGAATAAAAATAATCAAGGACAAATAAACATTCAGCGACTAAAACACAAAAAAAAAAAACAAAACACATTTCATGGGACTCATCATCATTGATCTGATGTTAATTTATTTGTAGAAAAATTTTTATTTTTTTTTTGAATAATTCATAACTATACTATTAGCCAGATAAGCATGTACAAGTATGGACAGTAGTAGTTGACATAAACAACTTTCAAATAATTTTTATTAGAGAAAAAATAAAAAAAAATTCAAACGTAGCTTATGGGTAGCTTATGTTTATTTTAGTAGTCAAAATTTCGAGCCTATAAATACCCTTCCCATAGCATTATAGTGTTGATATTAATACTTTGATGTATGTTTGCATGTTTTTATTTTTTCAAGAAACAAATCATGTGTTCGTATATAGAATTACATATCACACATGTATTTATGTCCACTTGTCCACTTGTCCACCGTCCACTTGTTGTTATTTCAAATTATACATACATATATATGTATAAAAAAAATATTTTTTTTTTTTGAATGTTATGTAAATTTTATTACAGTTAACATTTTTCTTTGTTTTTAAAAAACAAATTAACAAATCACCAAATTAAGAATCTGTATATGTAGCCTTCTTCAAAAAAAAAAAAAAGTGAAAGGAATTAATAAAAGCAAAAAAATAATATTCTAAATTTATTCTCAATTAAAAACTGACTAAATTTAGAATTATTTGTAATCATTGCATGAGATAAACATGTCTGATAAATGAAATCTGAGAAGAAGATTACAACATTCAAGTTGGCTTCTTATTAGAAGATAGATAAACTGATATTATGTAGCCATTTGAAGCAGTATAGTAAATTTTTTCAAGTTTTTTTGTGTGTGAGATCAATTTAAAAAAAAATTATCTAAAATATAATTAAAATAGTAAAGGACAGTTATGATGTGTAATTCATTTAATTAATTTTTCTATATTTTCTACACGCAATAAATAATTATTTTTTTTTTTGCACGCAGCAATGTATTCAGAGTTCACGGTTATATACAATGAAACAGCAAGCAAGCAGAAGCAATATAAAAAGTAATGAATTTTCATAAAAAACAAATAAATTAAAAATTATTAAATTTCAAAAATCAAAATAATTTTTATTGAAAATTGTACAAAAAAAAACAAAAAAAAATGCTGTTAACATGTAAGCGAACGCGTGAACATAAATGTTCATATGTATGTATATATGAATGAACACAATATTGAATTAGTAAATTTAGTAAAAAAAAATACGCGAAGCAAGTGTATCTACATCATTCGAATTCACTTTCTAAAATAACGAATAAATTATTTTATTAAAACTTTTTTTTCTACATTTGATTATAATTTATATAAATATAAATCCAAATTCAAATTCAAATAAAAATTAAATGGAATTCATAAAATTATATATTTACCTACGTGTGAAATGAAAATGAAAAAAAAAAAAAAATGCAAAATATACAAAGTAAAAACGAAAATATTTAAGCGAATAACATTTCTCTTTTACATTTTTGTACGTACGAGTATATACGCTTTAAAATTCACATAAATATTCAAAATTTCGTTAAAAAATGTAAAAAAAAATAATTGAAATCATTGTTTATATTCAATCACATTCAAATTAAATATTTTCATTTTTATTTCAAATTAATTTAAATTGCACCTATGTATTGTGTACTTAATTTTATATTAAGTCACTATTAAAATCGTACATATGCCTATAAGCATAACACGAAAATTCAAAATAAAAATTCAAAAATCAGTACAGACACAAACAAACAACATACCAGATATCCAGCCTTCATATAAATTTCTTATATAAACCAAACCAGCTCCGCTAGCAGAATTTTTCAACCTCTAGCAGACTTACATGTTCGAATAAGACGTACAACATCTTCAAACATTCTGCCAGCGTATTCTGCTAGACAAAAAATGTTTGAATGTATGAATTATACCAAATGAAATTGTCTTGTTTTTGTTTTTGTTCTCTTCTTTCTATTTTATTTTATATACAGTCTATCATCTATACTATAGTAGAGTCTACAGTAGAGTCTACAATTTTCTTTACCCAGCATTTCTTCTATATATAATTGGATTCCATTGAAAATGTTGCAACCAGGAATTGATCCTAATGTTTTAAATGAAGTAGCAAAGAAAGTATCAAATTTGAAACCCTTGGAAAAAGAAGTATCAATTATTTTTGACGAAATGAATATTCAAAGTAGTGTAGCTTATAATTCTGTATGTTGATTGTTTGTGGTACAGATGGATATGATGTGTAGAATACCACTCGTACTAATAGTAGCTAGTACTAATGTTACTAATGTTATATAGTACTAATGTTATGGTCAATAACCTCTACTCAAAAGAGTATATGAAGATTAGGGGAACAAGAACAAAATCACAAAATGTTGTTAGCTGTTTTATCTTGTAAAATATTCGCGTTCTACTAAAAGAGACAAATCAACTTTTTTCAAGAAGGAAAATAGAAAATACGAATAGTATACACGATGTGTGAAATGAGTAGCAAGGTAAGTGTATACACAAAATGTTGTTTGTTGATTTTCCGTGTTTCTCTTCTACAATATTCGCATTCCGCGTAAGGAGAAAATCAACTTTTAATAAACCATGAAAATATGAGTTACGAGCATGGTGTAAAAAGTATATAAGGTGAGCTACACTCTTCGTCTTGAATCGCCATTTTTGCTGCAACATGTGTTGTTGTATAGTATTAATAGTATATAATAATATAAAATATAAAATAGTGTATAATAACCATTTAATTTACTAGACAAAATATTTCATTTATCTACTTTGTATTCTATTATAATTTCTTTTACTGCATAGTGATAATAATTTACCCTCATATGTCTGGGATAAATATAAGGAATCAGTACCGATGTCAACATATTTAGTTGCTTTCGCTGTAACTGATTTCTCAGATCAAACAAATGGATTTGGGAATTGCACTGTATGGGCATATTCTGATGCAATACGTAGATCAATAGATCAATTTATCATTAATGAAGGAAAGAATGTATTTTTATTGAATGCGCTTTTGTCATTTCATAAAATATCTTTAGAAATTGATAGACCAGAGGGTGGTTTAATTAAGCCATGTGAAGAATTTTTAAATCTGATTTTTTAGTTGGAAAAAATTTTTGTAAATGCAAAAGCTAACATTTAAACTATCAAAATGTTCTTCAGCAATTTCTATTTTATAGTATGAATGTTAATTGACATGTAGAAATAAAAAAGTTATATTTTAGATGTAGGATTATATTTTTTTGTAATAGAAAATAACAAAAACTTGTTAAATACTTAATAGATTAATTAGAAAAAATAAGAAAATAAAAAAAAATTAAACTTAAAATTTTTACTTTATAAAAATATATTTCTTCCATACAATTTCCATATAAATTAATATACATAATGTTGTACTTGTACAGTATTACTTTGTACGTCATCAGACATCAGCTGTTTCTGTGCAGCTCACCTTACGAGTAGATATACGTATATATAAAGAGGAGGAGCTAGTATAGTAGGTACATAATTGATTTTCCGTGTTTGTCATGTGCACAATATATCCCGTATTTCCCTAAAAGAAAAGATAAAAAAAACAACGAAGAAGGATATAAAGGTACTTGTCCACGATGCAATTTTTCTTGCGCGAAATTTGTCTTGCGTGCAAGAAAACTTGCAGTACTTCGTACACACGGACGCAATATTTCATGAAAAATATGCAATATTTCTATCATGCAAGAAAAAAATATCTTTGCAAGAAATTTTTATTGCACGAGCACTTACACGAAATTCTTATTTTCTTGCATATACATTATATTTCAAATATTTCATATTTTTTTTTTCAGTATTTTTTTTTCAATATTTTAAGAGTTGAAAGGCCTACCTTGCTAATAATAATAATAATAATAATAATAGAAAATACATACCAAATTCACAAGAAGTCACAGCACAACACAACATCAACCAACGAATGATAGATAACACAGCAACCCATCACATTTTAGTCAGCTGAATTTATTGCATATGCAAGAGAAATATTTATTGAATGAGTTGAATAAATTTTTCTTGCGCGAAATATTGCATATCTTTCTGCGTACACTATGCAATAAAAAAAATTGCTTGCAATAAGAAATATTGCATGAAATACGTATTTCTGTGCAATATTTCATCTTTCTAGGCAGCGTACACTTCGAAATAAATATTTCGTGCAATTTTATCTGTCAAAATCGTCTTGCATGCAAGAAAAATTGCATCGTGGACGGGTACCTTAAGAATAAAAATACGAGTACACATAATGTGTGAAATATTACCGTACTAAACACGTACTAATGTAGCGATGAGTGTAGCGTATAGATACTACAGATACCGTACTAAGTCAATGGTCCTTATTGTAGAAGAGTATTTTAAGAGTAAACATTTTATTTATTCATTCTTATTCCTGATATGGATTTACTACTATATGATATACTTACATATGTGCCTGCTATATTGCCTATGCAATAAACACATTTTTAGTAATTTTATATTCCCTCCTAAAAGATCGTTAGTAAAAATTACTTTAAAAACTAAGTAATCATGATTTTGAATGTTTTTCTTCAAAATCTGGATTATTCTCTTTTTGTTGCTGTTGAATATTATACTAATAAAACTTATTAAATAAACATTTACATTTTGATAATTAACAAGTAACCTAACCAGTATCAGGTAGCAATTTAAGCTGCTATATAGATTACAAATACATAAAGCTATTCGTACAAAGTCAATATTTCTTCATTTCATTTCTCCTATACGAGTATGTGTAGTGTAAAATTTTTTTCAAATCGGATTATTAATATTTTTTTTTTTTTTTTTTCTACAAAAACGTCAAAACAATTCGATTTTGTAAATCACGCATAATACAATCAGCTCCGAATGTTATTTACGCCTCTTTAACAATACACACACACGTAACATTATTTTATGAGTAGTCGTGTCTACTGCGTCTAGTATCTATAGTAATGTACGTATAAGTATATGGCAAAAAAGTATATAAATTCATCAAATAATAATGAACCGAATGAAAATGCATGCACGTATCCATTCATGTATAAATGGTATATATTTTGTATAATCGTATACAATGTATTGGTGAAATGAATTTATTAATTTTCAATCATATTTTTTTTTTCCTTGTTTTTTGATTGTTTTTTCAAAAATTTTCGACACATAAAAATCGTGACTTAAATATTTCGAATTACTATCAAATCAACTATGTATGCATGAGTGTTTTTTTTTTTTTGTACACGTATATGGTAATCAATGCAGTCTACATTATGCAGACTATCATCATAATGCATGATAGTTACTTGTTACGTATTCATTACTTTGCTTTTTGTTTTTGTACCGCATATGTGATTTTATTACAGAAAATTTCACTTTTTTTTTCATGTCTTTCTTTCACAAATCGATACGCATATTGGATTCCATTTAAAAATATCCATCAATGTATATTATAAAATTAGAAAATATTGAATGTTATTATATACCTAAATGGTTAGGATTATTTTTTACTGGTATTGGACATTGGATTTCAATAATTCACTGTCTGTAATGTGAATGCGTATAGATAGATAATTTTCATTTTGTAATTTGTACTCTACTTAAGTATCGAGAAATTGGGTCAATATTTCTTTTAGGAGCTGTTATCCACCACTATGCCAACATTCAATAAAAAATGTCGTGAAAATGCGTGAAATTAAATTAATGAGATCCATAGTGATTTGAAGTTTTAATGAACAATGTTTGCTTTTTATAAAGTAGGGTATAGGGTATACTTAGTTATTAATTTAGTGGATGAGGGGAAATTTATTAAATGAATTTTTACAGGGTTGCTCAGCCAAATGTATGCGCAACATTCTTTATTTTTCATAGAAGTTCGAATAAAATTCAATCATACAAGCTGAATGTTCAAAGTCAACATTTTTTGGTGAAAATAAATCTACACAATAGACAATTATCAAATAGGATGTGCTGATTCGTTATTGCAAAGAAAAATCTTAATGCGCAGGTAAAAAATAGGATGGACTAAGTAATTCTGAGGTAAAATATTAAACAACATCTAAAATAGAAGAGAATAAAGAGTACAATTCTGTGTTAAGTTGTTCGGGCCAACCATTTTTTTTTCTTTTTTTACTATTTTTATCATATTTATATTTTTCATAAGTTTTCGTACTTACTTGCTCATTAAATCTTGCCAAAAAATGATTTTGATCATGCGGCACATTAACACGTGATGATGATTTCGATGATGATGATGGTAAGAAACTAGTATTGCTACCGGTAGCACTGTTCTGTCTAATCGATTGTGGAATACTACGTGAAAATGTTGTTGGTCCAGATCCTGATAATGAGATACCAAATGGTCGAGGTGATAAATCAAAGTAATCAGGACTTCTTGTTGACTGAAAATTTTTAAACAAAGAAATAGATAAATAAAAAAATTGAATTAAAATAATGTTACTGTACTTAAAGTAAAAATAATTTTTATTTAACGATAACACTTAAATTTTATTTTTAGGTGGAGCAATTGATTTAATTTAGATTAACTGCATGACCTTATAATAAATTAAAAACTATACTATACTAGTACAAATAAAATAAACCAAAAATATACAATTCATCCATGTAGCTATATAGCTATCTCTGAGTATGATGTGATGTATGATACATGTAGTAAACTCGCGTATATACCATAAATTTTGATGATTTGTGTTTCATAATTAATTAACAAGCTATAACTAATCAACGTAATAAATTTGAGATTTTTTGTTGTTATAGTTTTCGTTCAATTTGTTTTTATTCTTTTTTTTCATGTTTTATTTATTTATTTTTTATATCTGACATTTTGTTGTTTACTTTCTTGATTTGTTATCGTGTATAATTGTAAAATAAATTTGATTTTAATTTACCAGTTTTTGTAATTATTATATGTTTGCCTATATCGGAAAACTTAAATAAATATAAAAGACTAAAAATCATTCAATAATTAAGTTTAAAATCTGTATAGTATGAAAATGCTGTTATTTACCATCAATATAGACCGAATATATAATCTCCTAAGCGCGATGTTAGCCCCATAGAAAATGACCATTATAGATTTTCGATTTTCGAACATAGAAACAAAATTATATGAACACAAATAACATGGTAGGTACATATATGTAGGGATACCAATATCTACATAATTTTCTGATTAAATTTGTCCGAACATTTTATTTAGGTAGTCAATTAAAAGGTCAATTTATTACGATATCACGAAGGTCAGTTACAAAAAATTTGAAAAGAAAATAGAAGCATAAATGTATATACATGAAAAGATTGAACAACGCCAAAATGTGAGTAGAATACGTATGTATGTATAATGTAATGTATTATTGGGCGTCGTGAGAATTGGTTTTATTTTATGAAAAAAGAACTAGAAGAAAAAAAAAATAAAAATAAAATCAGGGTGGTACAATTCGTTTCCGGATTATATATTTCTAATATTCTTTTGTCTTATTCGTACATATATAAAAATGAAATGAATTTCATAATTATTACTTAAATTATGTTTGTTTCTTATTTGTTTTTTTTGTTTTATTTTGTTTAAATTATTTTTTTTTTTCATTATTTGAATATGTCCTTGTTCACGGAAAATTAATTACATAGTAGGTGTATATTAGAAGCACGAGAATAACGTAATTAGGTTAGCATTACATTTTTTTTTTTTTTGAAAATTGTGAATTGAAAATTTATAAAATTATACGATTTTTGAATTTATCATACGAGTAAATGTGTATGAATATGCAGGTTTAGGTATAAGCACTCGCATACAGATATGTAAATTTGATAATTTATTTTTGGAATGTATTAACGCAGATTTGCCAAAGCTGGAACGTTAAATCTATATATGGTTTCAATGTAAAATTACAGAATTTCTAAATCTTATTGTGAACGGTTAGAATGATTATGAGGCAATCAATCTAGCGTGTAACGCACATACATATCTTATGTGAATGAATATATACGAGTCTATAATAATGTATAGATCTGTCTGTATATAATTACGGAAGAAAATCTCAAGGAAATTTTTTGAAATTATTACGATACGACAAATTCATTGACCACGAGCATGTTATTACATGTAAATGTACGTATCGTTTTCAAAAGTTATCAAAGATTTTTCATTGTTTCAATTTTAATTTAACATTTTGTCATTTATACCTTTCAGATTAGATTCGATACAGGCAACCGAAGTTGGATCGAAATTTTATTTGAATTTTGGGAAAATCAACAAGCTGAAACTATAATAGTAAAAAATTTGCCTTTAAGCATTTTGATCAATGTCACAATTTAGAATGTAAACTGTCCAATTTATAAGATTTTGAATATTCAATGAACCTTGAATTACTCAAAATTAAAATATTTATGAAAATTTCCTAGATTCTTCTACTACAGCTGTTTTGTCTTTTTAAAATGCAAGAGTAATTAGGAGCTGAATAGTTCTGCTTTTCCTGGAGGAACAAAATTCAGTACCCAGGAGATTATTATTTCGAATCGAAATAAATAAATTTTGATCTCTTTTTTTCTTTCATAAGCATGATGACTAAATTTTTTCAGCCTAATACTCTTATTAGCAGTTATATAGACTATCCTACAATAATTTTATGGAATAAAATTTCCTCAGATAATATCCATAAAAAGAATAGGAGAATCCGGTTTCTTTTTCTTTTAAAATTTAATTGTATACAATTTGAGTGTTTTCTGTGCCTACAAATAATTTCGATATTGCATCCCAAATACTGATATTATGAACCTTGAAATTTCGCCTAACCTTTTGGAGTGGAATTTTGTCGGTTTTTATGATGATGCTGATGATGATGATGATGATGATTCAAAACTAATTGTTCTCTTTTCATATTTTTATATTTTTCTATGTGCTGATGATTGACTGTGTAGAAAACATATTAGAAAAACGATTCATCATGACGCTAAAAAAAAAAAAATTGTGTAATGTACATATTCGGATTTCGAAAATGAGACTTTTTTTTTTGCTGTTTTTGTAAACTTTAAAAAACCCACATACACGTTTTATATACACATATACAATGCAAAAGATGACATACATTCGTTTTAATTTTTTTTTTCTTTTAGATTCGATTCAATACATCAATATAACGCTCTTATAAATATATGTATAAGCTTTGCCTTATAAATCACCTTTATATATACTCGTACTCGTATACACATATCGTTTCGTAGGTATACACATAAATATGATTTTTTACACTTAATCGCATTGATTTTACGAAAAATTTCGAAATAATGTCACCTCATCTTCTTCATCATTTTTATACTGAATTAATGATCAAATCAATCAATCAGGTTTTTGTTGTCGTTATCGTTGTTGTATTCATCGTCATTTTTGTTGTAATTTTTGTAATGAAATTATTATGAGTGATGCTTTAATAAAAAAAAAATTAAATGTCATCTAATCATTTTAGATAGTAACATGTGTACATACACATATATCGATTCTTATATACATACAATAAAGAAAATAAGTAAAAACTATTTGAAAGAACTACACCTTCAAGTAATGCTCAAGAATTTGAATTTATGTTAGTTTGGGCACACCTAAATAAAGATGAAGGTGTTGTGGAATAAAATAATAACAATCAATTGAAAAGTGAAAATGTAGGTAATTCAAGGAGATCATTTTCACTTTTTATTCTGCATCTTTTCTTAGAGTCAACTTATAATTATTATTGCATCGTAATTTCATTACGAACGACAGAATACTCTAGGAGTTATTTCCGTTCTCGTAATCATATTCCATAAATATTATGTCGACATGAAAATGTGATAAAAATCAGGCAATTTGATTAATTTAAAAAATTGCATCGGTATGAAATAAACTGAAGATGAAAGCATCTTAAATCATGATTATGCGTGATCATTGGTAATAATAATTTTAAAATTAAATATTTTAGAAAGAATAAAAATTTGCGATATTTTTCAGGCCATTATAAAATTATAATTTTCATATTATTTTACTTTTTAATGTTTTATTCACATCAAAATATTTCGTTTACAATCTAGGATCAAAATTACAAGAATAAAATATTTAAACATTCTTAAAATTATCAGTAGGTATCTGAAATTATAGAAATTAAAAAATATATATAAAGTTTTTCCATTTTTCATTTATTTGCTTGCTAATTATGCAAGCATTGCAGTCATTTTACAAATTACAACATGTAATCGAATATAATCGAATTAATATGCAATGATTTACGATGAAACTTTATGAAAATGGAAACGAAACAATTTGATTAATTGACATATTTCAAAATATGATATTCATTCAATATAATGTATAAAGTATAATAGTTTTAGTAGGTGAAGGTGTTATATTTATATTCCAAATTTCCAAAATATAAGTTCAAATTGAGTACAGAGTATATGGAGAGAATTTTTCTTTTTTTTTCCCTAAATGGGTGGATGGAAATCGAAGCGACAGCACAGAGCACATCTATCAGCAGATTTATATGAGTTTTATTTCTAGTTTAGAATTTGGTTTCGGACAAATAGATGTGGTTAGTTTGATTTGATGCTTACTAATGCTTACTAAAATATATTTCTCTAATGTATGTGTAATTGTGTATGTAGTTGGTGTTGATATATAATAAGTGTTAGATTTTCAGTGAGCGTGTCATACACATTACGCAATTATACAACACCTGCAGAGTATCCAATTATATGGATTCTTGTCAATTCATAATTTTAAGTTTCAAGACATTCAATTTGAAATTTAAAATAATCTATTACATTAGGTTTAAAATTTCATTTAGATATTCAAAAGTATATCAAACCTTCATTCAATAAGTGTGTAAAAATATAGTAAAAGAAAAAAAATGCTGTCGAAATAATAATATTAAAACATCTCAATACTATATTTAAAAAAAAATACTAAAATATACATTTTTTTTTATTTTATTTATCAATTTATACTCCCAAGAAGTGTATATAAAAGTATATGTATTTATGTATTTCAAAAATATAATTTTAAATGAAATCGTGAAAATACTATTTTTAACAAAAAAAAGTACCCCTAAAAAAAGTAAATTTGAAAAAAAAAAAAATTTAATCATAATATAACAAACCATTTAACTGGTAAACAAATAAGTATATACGTATGTATAAGATGTATGATCCATACTTAAAAAAAAATTTTAAAACCAATCTGACTGACTGACTGACATTTAAACTGGTTTCAAATTATTTTATTATAGTATTTCATGATTTATGTATACTACGGTACTACTGATACTGGATAGTATATTAGGTACATAACATACACTTCATCGTATACACCATTAGCCATTAGTTACAGTTAAAATTTGATTATGAAATATAGTATAAATATGTATATACATATATGTAGTGTGGCTTTATTTTTGTTTTTTTTTTGTTATACTTATGTGTTATGTATTTCTACTACACTATACATAATAAAATTATTTTTAACCTATAACAACTAAAAATATTTTGATCCAAATATTTCTATTAACTTTCAAAATATAAAATACAAATATGTACACGAATTTGTTTGTTTGTTTTTTTTCTTTTTTTACCAAGTTTTTCTATTGCCTCCATTTTTTGTTTTCTATTTTCTGTAAACAAAATAAATTGTTTTAAATTGATTTAGTCAAAAACAAAAGTCAAAAAAAAAAAAAATAAATAAATAGTAGAAGAAGTAAAAAGTTTTTTTTTAAAAAAAATTTAAAAAATATAAAACAACTTTTACTAATTTTTAAATATATGTATATGTATACATATAAATATGTATATATGTAGGCATTGATAAGAGGAGGACAAAAAAAAAACAAATTAAAATAAAAATAAAATAAAAAACACACTAGTTTTTTCAAAATCTTTAATTTATTAGTTTTATTGGTTTTATACACTACAAAAGATTCGTATTTTTTTTCTTTCTTTTTGCGTACATACACATATAGATATATACATACGTGTGTAGATAATAATTTATTACAATTATTTTATTTAAGTATTTGCCCTTAAAATGTTACATGATTATGCTGAACTGAATTTAATTGAATTGTGAAAATGAAATATTTGTATTTTATGTAATATGTGTTAGTATGTGTTATATTACAATACTATTGTTACTACATACATTTATTAAGAGTTCAGATATAATAATAATAGAAGCAACTATGTGTGTGTTTACTTTTTTTTTCTCATGCTTAGATGTAAAGGTATTTTTTTTTCGCCTTATTTATTTGGACATTTAAATTTGATTGAAAATTATAACAATTTTGTTGTTGTTTTTTTTTTTTTTAATTTGGAAATTTTTCATTTTTGAATTCAATTTGAAATGTGAAATTTAATTTTAAAAAAAAAAGTCTGCCTACATTATCTATTAGGTGTAGTCAAAGTGGAACGATTTGTATTTGTATATGTAAATACCAATCTATGTATGTATGAAATTTTTATAAGCATTTATAAGGTAATTGATATAAATATCTTTTTTATAGATAAGAAAAATTTATTTTATTTTTGTTTGATGTAAAAAGAAAAATTAAATAAATGTGTATTGAAATGTCATATAGTTAAACATTTATCTTTTACAAAAATAACTCTTAATATTTGACATTTTATAATAAAAAATGGGTGCATTCAGTTGTCATGTGTATACGTATAGTACCATATGGTACCATATATATACTCATGATCTGGATTATAAAATTTAAAATTTATTTTGCAAAATTGAACAGATCCTTTTTGTTCCAAAAAACAATTTTCTTTTCTTTTAAATAAGATAAGTTAAAAAAGCATAAAATATGAAAATAATACGAAATTTTGCAATTAGGTATACATACATAAAAATGCCTAAAGGTGTCCAAAATTGGATAGTCTGTCGTTATAAAAACTCTGGGTGTAACCTTGAAAGTAGACATAAATTTACTGAATATTTTGTATTTTTTGATATTACATGAAAATTCGTTAAAAAATTCGCTTTTATATTCAGTCAACAGCTGTTAAATAGTATAACAAATAAATAGAAAAACAGAGCAATAAAATAAAAAAAAATACGATTGAAAATGAAAAACAAATTTGAATAAACATTTTTTTTTTAAATGAATCGCCTTCATCGTCTCAATTATCATTTAAATTTTTGAATTTAAATAAAAATAAATTTTACGATCCGTCGTATATAAGACACATACATACATTAATTTATATACACTTACAGACTTATGTACATTTTATGTATTTTAAATGTAAAAAAATTTTTGATGTCATGTAATCTATATTTTGATTTATTTTTATTTCACGAAGTTGGTGAAAAAAAAAAACAAAACCACAACAACGAAATTTACTAAAATGTTAAACAAAATTAATAAGCTCACGAAAACATTTGCATAGCAGTATGTACAAGAGTATTATAGGTAATCATACTCTTAAATTATAATATTCCGAATGGAAAAGGTCAGTTAATTTTCAAGAAGTTATATTTTCATTTCATGTAAAATTTAAAAACAGAGAAGAGAAAAAAAAATGTTATTTGGAAGTCTTAATACCTTTAATTGAGATCTTAAATTTCAGATTATAAAGGAAAGACTTTTAAAAAGAAAAATGATCTAAATATTTATGTATAACCTACAGACCGATATATTTAGAAAAAAATTTACCTGGACTAATATATGTACATTAAGTAATGTAAAAATGTATTTATATCAGCGTAAAGTTGAATACGCATATGTACTATATATCATGCGTTTGTAGGTTTGAAATAAATTTTTCAAAGTATACATATTTTAATTGACTGGTCATATTAGGAATTAGGAAAATTTATTCGATAATTTCTTAAAACAGCACGGTTAAATAAATTTAAACGGTTTAATAAATTTGTGAAAATTTGATGAACAAATCAATGAAGAATTTTGAAAATATCAAACATTTATGTATACCACATACCACTTAGATTTTAGGATTATACATAACGATCCTTCATATACATACATATGACACCATATAAACATATATGATATCACAAGACAAAAATAGATACTGATAATTCTTAAATGTTAAAAGTAAATAAATACAAGTATAAATTTGAAGAAATATGAACATAAAAATAAAATAAAATTAATTAATAAATTTTAAAAGATTAAAAATTAAAAGTGGAAAATTATGTTATACGATGATTATACAGTATTGTGTTAGTGAAACCATTAATTTTATAGGGCAAAATTTAAATAAATAACTAAAATGTACGTATAATTTGTAAATGGGTACAGGAGGTAGATAAAACATGATGAAAAATTACGAGTAATAAATAAAATTAAAAATGTACACACAACAACACAAATAACAACAGTAAAAAACGATGAAAAATGAAACTGAATAATTTCTAAAAAAAGAAGCAAAAAAAAAAATTGAGTTAAGTTAAAATTAAATTTTCTAACTAATTTATTAGGTATGCTAATTAGATTTAAAAAAATACACATTATGTCTTGTTTTTTTCTTTTAACTTTTGTTATTAATTTAAAATTTATGCTAAAAAATTTGTAGGCACATTAGGTATTTACATATAATTACGTGGGTACTTAAAATTGATGTATTTTCATTGTAATTTTCTGCAAAATTAATTATTTTCATAATTTCATGGTTTTCATGTTTTTGTTCTTGTCTTAAAATTATGAATAATAAAAAAAAAATAATAATTAAATATAAAAGTATGTATACATATACGTGTGTATACGAGGTATGAGTGTACGTTTATGTAATGTATATCAAGGCTTTTAACATTTTATAATTTTTGATATAAAAATTTTATTTTTTGAAAAATGAAAATTTTCATGTGAAAATTTTCAAATTTTCAGTATAAAAATTTAAAAATAAAAATAGGAATGAAAATGAAATAACACAAAAGAAAATATATTTTAAATAATAATTGTTGTGTATTCATTTATTTCTTTTGTTTATATAGTTGGTATTCCAGATTTAAAAAATATTTCAATTTCAATTTCTATTCATTTTCATATTTTGTATAGGAACGATATAGCAATATGTAGAAAATTTTCCAGTGATGTATCGAAACAAAATCTTTGCTATGAAATTGAAATCTCAACATTTTTGAAGCTGAATCATGTTCTCAATCCAATAACAAATTGCATCTCTATAGAGAATATTATGTAGTTTTAGATGATTTTCACCTATGGAAAATTTTAAAGGTGAGTTTAAGTTTTTAGTAAATATTTTGTTCTACTATATACATAGTTATAAGTTTCATCATCCACAATTTCCAATGTGATTTTAAAAAGAAAATATAAAATGTAACTTTGATCAACATATATACCGAAAAAAGAAAAGAGAGACTATCGTCAAATATTTTTATTCTAAATTCTCAACTGTCAATTAAAATTTCAATTGAGACTGATGGGATCTCAATTTTTCATTCAAACTGTTTCATATTTGATTGAGTAATTAATTTATAACATTATTACAGAGTTACAGAAATTTTAAATTTTGTAATTTTAAACAAATTGCAAAAGATTTGAGATCATTTACTCTTTTCATATATGCGATTATAAAAATTATTTGATTTCAAATCATTTAAATTACTGTTCTATAAGTTATTTTGTTATTATGAATCATATTAAGTCAGATTCAGCGATTGAATTTAAACAGACATATCATTTATGTACTGTACAGCATATAATTTACAATTTTAAAATCTTTACAAAATATTTTTCTTAATTAATAGTCTACGCGAGTACAGAAGACGTCTAAAAACTTTGTTGTGATTGTGACTATACTAGCTATAGAGAAGATTAGGACTACCAGGCATATTTATTTATTTATTTTTTTCATAGAGTAGACATATTCCTGTCAGTAGTATATAATCTCAGGATATAAAGTGCGTATACGTAATCTGTATATTATGTAGTGCCTAGATTTGTAAAGTTCAATTCTTTAATTCTTCAATTCAAATTATACAACTCAGAAAACTGAATGCATTTTTGACAAGAGCACATCAGACAAAGCTTAAATATATATATATTTTTTATTTTTATGATTATATTAAATCGCCTTGAAACATAAAATCCATCACATTTTAGAAATTTTTGATTTTGATTTAGATTTTTTGTTGAAAATATACGAGTATTTTTTTTATTTGTGGAATTGTTTTAACATTAATTACATGTCTCGCACACATATTCATCAGTTATAAAAATTTTCATTCTTTATGTTTGTTGTGTAGAAACGTTTTATTTTAATAAATGCATCATGATTGTAAAACAAAAAGGGACATGACAGCTAAATTAATCTCACAATAAATGTGATATGAAAAAAAAATGAGAAAAAAAAAACAAAAATAAAAATTTATTATTTTTGCAATAAACAATACGTATATGTATATGATAGGATTTATTTATGATGCGTACGTATGTATAGGCTCATCAAGTATATAAGTTGAGGTATAAGATAAGTATTTATGAAATGACATGACATAGTATATATATAGATACTATTAAGACAAGATAATTATTCGTTGAAGTTTTTGATTCTTCCACTATATACGAGTATATGTATGAATGAATCAAAAATAATTAATAGACGAAACAAATAAATAAATCAATTCAAATGTACATTTATGAGTGTGTTCAAATGCGTATACCGAGATGGCGAGATGTATGCAGATATTCAAATACCTACATATTGTTTACGTATATGTATATATACATATATGTATATATACAAATCGTTTCGTTGCATATTATTGCATTATTATTTTATATTATTCTCACAAAAGGCATTTTGAAATGTAAAAATCTTTAATTGTATCATCTATACCTCATTTTATTTATTTTTTTATTTTTTTTTTGTAATTTTTTGTTCTGTTTTTTTCTTTTCATTTTTTTCTAAATACCACCTATACCGTATTAATTACACTACAATGAATGATGTTGATGTTGCGATGATGACGATGACGGTTTATCATACACTATTATGTACGATATTAAGGTATATTATAGATAAATTCATTGTACATATATACTCGTATCGTACATGTAAATGTATTCATAAACAATATTCAAATAACAAGAGATTTGTGTAACAAAAAAAAAAAAACAAAATAATAATTTGAAATCCGAGAAATCTCACCTGAATCTATTTTTGTTACGAATGTCTTTCAACATTTATTGCAATACATTGCACTTTAATTTGATACTTTTGAGATACATATATAAACGAAATAGAAAAAAAACAATTACTAAAAACTAGATAAATCCGAATGGGTATACATACTTACTTAGAGAAAAAATAAAATTTATAAAAAAATTAAAAAAACAAATTTGCACGTACACAATATTTAAAAAAAAAAAAAACGTCTCTTGGTACGAACGAATACAAGTACCAATATGTACGTACAATGTACATATACAGTAACGTATTGTACGCGGGTAATATGTACATATATATGAAGATAGAGAACAAATTTTTATGTCGTGTCTTGTTATGCCATTTTGTAAGTAAAGGTCAAATATCATTTGTAAAATGCATGTTCATTGAATAGAATATATACATATTATGTATATACTCAAAGGTATACGATTATGTATACATTTTGTACGTGCGTGCGTATGTATGTAGTATGTAGTATGCATCTAGCATCTATAGGCAAAAAATGTGTAATAAAATAATTGCAAATTATACAGTATTTTTGCATATCTAAGAAAAATTATAACATTTGTAATTATTTTATGGACTCTAAACACAGAAGAAGAAGAAGAATAAAATAATGAATTCCAGACATTAAAGCTGGTATTCACCAACATAGATTATCTTTTATCTGAGATAAAGTGTATTCATCAACCTGGATAAAACACTACTCGGATATTTTTAAGACAACCCCGGAGTGGTATTATAAATATCGTTCGAACATAACCATTTTATTAACAACAACAGCACAAATAAAGATAATGTAGTTGTACTGTATTATCATCTTTGCATATATAATTATCACATCACAGAACCTCTTTTTCAGTTTTGTAATATAAAAATACAATCAGCTGACATGTTTGACACACATGTTCGGCCCGAAAACGAAGTTCGAAAACAAATTTTATCTAGGTTGATGAATAAGCTGAAATTGTATCCGGCTAAAATATATCCGACAGATATATCCATGTTGGTGAATACCACCCTAAATGCTACAAAATAAAAAGAAGAAAAAAAATAAGAGAAAAATAATGAAGCATCGAAACTCAGAATAAAGTTTAAAACTCTTTGAAAGCCTACGATTTGATAAACTGAAATGAAATTTAATCAAGATGTCTATTTAATATAATATATTTTTATAAAATATCGCTTCAAACGAAATCCATACTACTTATACGTTACATCTTATAGATACAAATAACGTACGATTATTGTACATTTCTGTAATGAAATTTTTTTGTTATCTTCTCTGTTAATCCCTGAATATTTTTTTTAACGCGATGATATGTGATGTAAAACAGACAACAATAATAATAATAATCATACATACCATTTATGTGTATAGATATCTTCACGTTACGTACTTATATGCATATACGCAATTGAATTTGTTAATTAGAGCGAAACTTGCATAAATGTGTCTGCTAAAGATAAAATTGCAAAAAAAATAGGGGAGCGAAAAAAAATCAAATGAAACACCATCGAATTAAAAATAAAAATATTCACAATAGAAACATCAACACAATGATAAGAAGAAAAAGAAATGAAAGAGATAAATCAAAAATTAGATATGGATGAAAAAATATGAAAAGAAAATAAAAGTAAATTTTCATGTTCATGTATCTGTGTGTGTGTGTGTGTCGTATAACAAAGTGGAAAAAATTAATTGTAAATCAGAAAATTGAAAAAAAAAAATAAAGAAAACAGATTAAAATAGTTGGTAAATTGCAGCATTTTTTTTTTTGAAGTAACATTTGCTTAAAGATGTTATACATTCAAACCAAAAATGTAAAAAAATATTAAAAATTACAAAGCCGTTTTATGTGATATGACTTGAGTATAATATGATGTGTTAGTTGATTGAAAAATTGTACTGTCATAAGTCGTCATAATCTAGTGTTAATGGTGTTGCTGCTTCGGCTGCTTGATACTAATACTGAAAGTCGCAACGTTAGGATTTTCATTTTTTTTTCTTTACTTTTTATTTTCGAATCGATGTATCTTCATATTTTTAACAGAAATCCTTTATGATTGAACGCATTATTGTTATAACATTTTTTTCCCTATAATACTACATATACGAATGTATTTCTTTCAATTTTAATTTTTGTCTCTGTCACCTTTATAATATAGTCATCCATCTATTCATGTTTATTCCATCGCGTATTCACACCACATATTCGATACGATACGATAGTAAATTAAATAAATTCATAAAAATGATTGAAATTTCGTTATCAAATAAAATTTAAGAAAAAAAAAAACAAAATTTGAAATGAAACATGAAATAAAATAACAAAACAAAATAAAACAACGATTAAAAAAAATGAGACTGTCGTTGACAAATCGAATTTTTCTTTATTGAAATTAAGAATCAAATCAAATCAAATTATTGATTTTGTGATATAGAAACACATGCATACATGCACAAAACGGATACTCATACCCAGTTCTTTTATAGATTGAAATGGTTAACTAAAACCGGGCGACAATCTCACGTTTACATCTCAAATACTAAATATAGTTCAATGACCATGTTTGTTTACAAATGAAAATATAGCAATATAGGTCAAAATATTTACCAGTTTTTCTTCTTTACACAGATCTTGTTTCAATCTGAAATTCTTCTTCGTACCCGCCTACCACAAGGCGATACATAAATTACACAAGAACATAAAAAGGGAACATAAAAAGGGAACATCTTCCTACTTTTCTTTCTACTTCCTCTCCTACATATCAAATATTTAAGAGTTTAACGACCATGTTTGCTATGTTTGTTTACACATGAAAATGTAAATAAACACATTATCGGTTTTTGTTGTTTACACCGATCTAGTTTTAATTTGAAATTCTTCTTCACACTCCCGTACTACAGTGCAGTACCAAATAATACACAAGAAAAAGAGAAGAAGAGAAATTACTATTCCCGTATCTTTCTACTTCTACTTCTCTTCCTTCTCTTCTCGTTTCCTTGTGTAATTACACTGTAGTGGGCGCGTACGAAGAAGAATTCAGGATTAAAACAAGATTCGTGTATATAAAAAAAAACAATTAACTCTCGAGTATTTGAGATATAGGAGGAGAAGTAGAAAGATACTCGAATAGTTTTTTCTCTTCTCCTTTTCTTGTGTATGTACTGTACTGTAGTAGGCGGGTACGAAGAAGAAAAATAAGAAGAATGAAAAGAAGAAGTTTTGTGTAAACAAAAAAAAGACGATAAATATTTTGACCTACATTTTCATTTCTAAACAAATATGTTCATTGAACTCTTGAATATTTGTGATGTAGGATGGGAAATAAGTTTAAAGAAGATTAGACAAATACGCGAAAAGTAGTTTCTCTTCTTATTTTCTTGTGTATGTTAGCTACTCCACTGGAATAAGTCATCACAATTTTACATAGATGCACACATTAAGCACTTAGAAACGAACGGTTATTAACTCTACAAGTGTATCAAATTTAAATACAACACTGTACAATGATGAAAAAAAAAGAAAAACCAAAGGAATTTTTACCGCATCAATATTACAATTTATTATGCATCGTATAATGTAATAATAACTGAATGTACTCGTATGTAAATGTAAAAGTCTGCAATTAATATTAATAGCGAAATATGCACACAAATTCTCGCACATAAAATTTACTACATAATATCCATATCAATGTTTAGTTAAATGTGTATCTCTGTAGTCCGTACCTTATATATACCACAATATGAAAATAGCAAAAAATTTAGAGTAAAGTGGTATACGAAGCGAAGAGGTAATGGTAATTATATTCGATTACTCAAGATAAATTTAATGTGAAATCAAATCGGGTAATGAATGCAATGCATGTACAGATATACTCGCGTAATAATTTCGATCTAATTATCAAAAAATTAAGAAATAAAAATTGAAATAAATCAAAAAATGTAGAAAGAAGAAACATAATGAAAAATTGAAACATAACGAAAGATACTCATAAAAAAAAGAAACCAACGCGAAATAGTAAAACAAAACACAAAATGCACAGTAACTAGGTATATAATCAGTGAGTGAATGGGTGTGAAGGTCGATTTTTATTAAGATATACATTTATGATTATTATCTACATATCAATTTATAGTTGCGTTCCTTTTGTCCAAGTAAAGTACTCCCATGTATTTGTAGTCGTGATCATCTACACCACCTCTTGTATTCGAGTAATTTACTTGACAGTTGTATGGTTAGTTATGCCAAAATTCGCCGTCAGAGGTTTTTGTGTTTTGATCGTTAGAGATGAAAGAAATAGGTTTGAGTCTATATAATATTTTTATTATACTTGTTATTCAATAGGTGGATTTTTATTGTTTAAGGTTATAGAGAATATCTAAAATCAACAACAAAACAAATTTGAAATACATTACAGCTGAAATTTGAGCACGGCCAACTGTCACTCCAATATTTACATTGCCTTAGAAATGTGTATGCCTTGAAATTTGAGATTACTTTTTACTTTCAAGTAAAAAAATTGCGTTCCATTTACAATCTACTCCCGAGTAATTGGGAGTACTTTACTTGGTCAAAAGGAACGCAGCATATGTACATGGATTTACTTGTATATCTGCATTCTATGTCGTCAGTGCATATACAATTTATTTTACGTATATACATACATATTATATGCTGTGCGGTTAAATTTTTTTTGGTTTAATTTTAAAATTAAATCGAGATTATTACTGATTTCTATTTCTTTTTAATTTTTTTTTTTGTGTAAAAATTTAAAAAAAATTCATTCATATTATGAGCACACTTAAGATTAGAATTCCAGATATCTGCTATTTTGTGCACCAATTGTGCACCAATCTCCGAAGTTACTTAACCAATTTCAATGAAATTTGAAACATAGATACTTTGACAGGAATTGTGATACTTAACGGAACGTTTTTTTTAAAAATGTCCTTGTTGCCTTTTTACAAGGTGTCAAAATTGTCAAAATTGCAATTTTTCGGCTTCCAAATGCACCTCGTACAGCAAACAATGATTGACAAATTTCTTTGAAATTTTGAATATATGTAGCCTGAAGGATATTGTGGTGCTTGAATAGAGCACATTTTTGACTTTAGGTCCTGAAATTTAGTTATAGCTCTTAAAAAAGGAGAGAGTTTTTTTTTGAAAAATCGTTCAACTTTGACTTCTATTTTCGTACATTAAATCTTCATATATCTATATGATTTTGGTATCAAAATAAAGTTTGGACTTTTCTGAAGAGTTTACAAAAAAAAGGTATAAAAATCTTTGTTATATTTCCATTTTTATTAACAGAATAAAATTATGTTTTTTTTCATCAAAATATTCAAAAATCCATTTTTATTAGCACCTAAAAGGTATGCAAAAGTATTTTTTAAAACTTTTGTAAAGTCGTTGTTGTTGTTTTAAAAATTTTTCAAAGTCGAATCCTACTCTTAATAGTGTACTTGTACTGGTACTTACAAGCCAGTGAACCAGTATATGTACATACATGCGTATGGATTCATATATGTGCCCAAGCCCGTATATAAATATATTTTTAAATACATTTTTTTTATCTGATCTGATTACATTTTTTATCAGAAATCTCTATTGTAGTAGTAGTGATAATTTAACAAATTTATCATTATAGGCATACCCATACTATCATATATACTCGTATGTGTGTGATCATTTAATTTCAAATTAAAAATTAAAATGAATTGAAGAACATGAGAAAAAAAAAATATTTAATTTGAAATTGAAAAAAAAAATGCAATCCAGCCATCGTTACAATTCAGTTCACAAAAGACATGCAAAAACATGGTTTTAAGTTTTTCAATTCTTGCTCTCCTTTTTTATTGTTGTTGTTGTTGTTTTGGCTGGTTTCGGTTTTGGTTATATGGTAGGGGTTTTTCATTTTGCGCTACGATCAAAGAAAAGTTTCAAATTAAAACAAATTTTGTAACACAAATCAGTATGGAGGACACACTACTTATGTAGTACATATTGCACTCGCAAGAGTGTACACTTTTTAAAAGTATTGCGGGTGCGATGAATACCGATAAGTTTTGAATAGTTCTGTGTGTGTGTGTTTGTTTCTTATTTTTCTTTTTTTGATACTGAAACGTTTTTTTTTCTCCTTAAAGGTGATTATTTGATCGAACCATCGATTAAAATGGTCAATGGTGTATGGTATGGCAACTCTTGATAATAGATGATGATAAGATTACGTTAGCGCAGGTGATTTAATTATGGTATTATTATTATTAGAAGGCGGTGATGGTGTTTACATGTAAGCTTCAGTGTTGGAAAAAAAAATGTAAAGCGAAAAGGTTAAAACAAATTGAGGGAAAGGAAAGTAAATTAAAACTCTGTAATGTGACCTTATAGATTCTTGATGGTTTGGTTTATTTTGCAATAATGACTCTTCTTGTACTATACAGATAACATTAATTCCATAAATTATTGACGTTTGATTTGAACAAAAATTTAAATTTCATAATAAAAAAAAGTACAGAAAAAAAAATTCACTTAATTTATTTACCTGATATGGAGCGAAAGATACAAATGATGGTGAAGTGTCTTGTGCTGTTGCTCCTATATCACCTGTAGAAGAAAACAAAAACAATTAAAAAAAAAACAAAATCAACAAATTTTTACAAAAAAGAATAAATACAAGGTTTTTCAAAATGTTAGCTATATCATTAAATTGATAAAAAAGCGTCCTTTTCTGTTAATTTTTTAAACCACTGTAGAGTTGAAACTTAAATTTTTCTTTCCTTGAATTCTGTTAAATTAAAATCTCTGTTATTTTGTTTGTCTTGTATAAAATTGCATGAAATTTTATGAAGCTATAATTATTAATAAAAATCTTTATTGTGTTCAGTGTAACAAAAAATTGCGAAAATGGAACATAAATTTTAACTGGAAACTTTAAACTTTTTGTATGTCGCTTATAAGATGGTTTCAGTTCAAAATCAATGAAAATTTAATTCTACTTGAAATTATTCAATTTTTGTAAATTGTCAACACATAAAATATTTTTAAAAATTAAAAAATACTAATATCCTTTCAAACTTACCTAAACTATGAAATGATGGTCCAGTCGATGGTGAAAAGAAACCATTTCTATGATTTTGAAATGATGGCACAAATCTACTTTGTCCAAAATAATAATTTTGATTATCTGTAAATAAACCAAAGAAAACAAAAAAAAATGAGGATAATTAAATAATGAATTTAAAAATGTTTAAATTTATATTTTTTATTCCTTTTGTTTATAAAGTAACATTATTCTTTATCATATAGCATAAAAGAACTAAGGTAAAAAGGTCAGAAAAAAAAAACAAAAGATTTAAGCGAGAAACCTTTACATGGCATAGGTACTCGTAGTAATCCGAAAAAAATCAAAAATTTTTCTATTCAACTTTTCAATTTTATTTTCAATTTGATTTTTGATATATTTTTTTTCGATTTATTTGGAAAGAAAAGATAAATATACTATTCCTCTTACGCCTCGTAAGACACATTAAAGTTCAGCGAATATACATGGCGTATTATCTCTCTTAACAAAGTTGCAACAATCAATTCATTTCAGATCGTACCGTACATACATGTACACCATCATCATGATGGCATCATAAAATACAATCGTCAATCGTCATCATCATAATTGTGAAATGAAAAGTTTTCTTCTTGTCTTCTAATTGACACTTTGATCGATTATCGTATTTTCATTTCATTTTTATCTCCACATATCTTAAGAGAGAAAAACTTGTTCGAATGATATCGAATTAATACCAAAACGATGATGATGATAACTAAATATCTGACTGACTGCATCATAGATGATATTCAATTGCTACTCAACTCTATATCAGAAAAATCTATCACACAATATCGTCGCTGATTTCGTAATTTTTTGTTTCATTATACGAATATACGAGTATTTGTTTTATTTTTTTTTTTTTATTATTTTTTGTTAGTTTTTTAGTCTTTCATTTTCAATTTTCAGTTTTTTTTTTTAATTTTTTTTTTCAATTCTTGCTCTCTTACACTGATTTTATTGTACAAGGAAATCGTGCATGGTTAATTGATGAGATATTTTCTTTTCTTTTTTTTTTCTTTTTTGGCTTTTACAATTTGATGATGACGAGTATAAAAAAAATGACACAAATACAACACAAATATCAATCTTCAAATGAATGAAATTTATATAGGATTTACTGTATAACTAGGTAAGAAGGAAGCGATCTCAATTGATTTTGTATAGACGTAGGAATGAGTGTAGAAATAGATACTTTGATTATACAGATATAAACAAATCTGTTGTAGTGCTCGTATGAATCTGGGATTTCGTGCAAACAAAACAAAAGAAACAATGAAAGAAAAGTCTTTGTCGTCTTCTTTTTTTTAAATTATGTATTTTATTTAGATTTTTATCGATTAATAGTCGATTATAAATTGAATAGATCCATACATCCATTGATTAGTTTGCATAGTTGCTTACTTATTAAAGATCAAATAATTGAAGCAAAAAAAAATAAGTGAAATTTACAAGCATATGAGTCGAGCAAATACATCAACGAATGCAGTAATGCAGCATAAAAATTGACAATTATTGACAAAAATGAAAAAAAAAGAAGAAATAGAAAATTAAAGAAAAATTATTGCAAAAAATATTTATGGTGCCTGCGGAGTAGGTACTACTTAGTTATGATGTAATGTGCATAAAATCGTAGATATATAAATATCTTTGCATCATATACATATGCTCATTCGATAAATACGTTAGTATTCGTGAGTAGGTTATGTGTACATACAGAAGAACGATATGTCATTACATTTCCGGTTTATTGCAAAATATTAATTTGATGGAAAAAATTTAAATTTGCGGTTATGCTGTAAAACGGAAAATAATAAAATTTAATACATAGTAGGAACTGTGTATCAGCATTTTCATACACGATATACGAATATAGGAATAGGAATACCTATATATGTATTGTGCATATGCATGTATGCATGTAAGTCATCGCAGATTGTTTATTTGATTGGAAATAAAATTTTTTTTTCTCTTGAAAATCGAATTTTTTTAGTAACACTTTCACTTTTTATAAACGAAATTTTTGTTTGTAATTTTTATTTTGGATCCTAAAAAAAATCTATATAGTACCTACATAATTTGCATACATATACTACTCGTATGTGCTTACATCTGTATCTGTAATTCGAGACTTTTATCGAGATCGAGAGTTTCTTTTGTTTTTGTAAATTTTCTTAGTATGTACTTAGACTTAGACCTATAAACATGTGTATAGTATAGTAATGACAGTGTATAAGTTGCTTGCAACATTTTTGTTTTGTTTTAAATGTTTTGGTTCATGTTAGGAACTTTAGTTATATTTCGTACATACAAATATACAATCAAAACATTTGTCGCATATATACTATGAGTAACAAATAGTATAACACAAACACAACACAGCTGTTCGTAATTTTCATCATCAATCATCAATCACATGCATCTACTCAATTCAGTTCAGTTCCATTTTCCATTTCATATTGTATAGACAGAGTATGAAAACCTTAACTTTCTTACTTATTTTTATTTATTTTTGATTAATACAAAATATTTACTCTTCTTCTGTACATTGGGTTCATCCCAGTTCATTTCATTTTTCTTTAATAATGTTCCGATAATTTATCGATTTTATTTATAATTTATATCAAAAGCTATGTAATATAAGCTATCATATCATGTAACAAATTTAAAAGTATCTATACCATCGTCATATTGTAGTATATTCCTCCCAAAAATAAAGGAAGAAGATTTAAAGAACCAAAAAATACAATTATTTTATTATGTGATTTATTATAATTAATCTGTCGTTTTTACATATTGGCTGTGGCTGGATACAACATCTACCATTGCATATTATATGAAATAAGCTTCATTCATATTGTAAAAATCGTCAATCACAATCACATTTCATACAGTTTTGCATATTATACGCGAATGCACACGAGTACTATACTTGTGGTTGTGACTTGTGTTCATATACTAATACGTTTTGTGTAATTAACTAACGTGTGTCCGTGCAAATTCCTTCATTTTTTTTTGTTTTATTTTTTGTTATCTCTTTTACCATGATGTTACATCATAACGAAAGCATCAGTGTGTCTTTGTGTGTTGTATCGATAATCGAAGATCAATAATGTATGCATCGACATCGTTTTTTTGTTCATATTTATGTATGGGTACATCTATATACATTGTCTCGTATTTCTTTACGTTGTTTTTTCTTTGTCACTTTCTTTCTTTATTTTCATTTTTTTTTTCTTATTCAATTTTTTTGATATTTTTCTTTCTTTCAAATCTTCCTTTCCTCCTCTACTTTTTCATCTGTTCTTTTTTTTTTGCATCACTTAGATACAAACCCTTCTCGCATTCTCGTATTAGCTTGTGGGAAATTTTTTAAAAATTTGACAGTAGGTACTTTATTGGCTTATATATTGGTTAAATCGTTTTACTCATTTTTTTTTCCTCCAACTAAATCGAAATTTAATGAATTATGAAAGGAACTTACGTAAGTGAAAATTATTATTCAATTCAAACTTTTTTTTGTTTCGTTTCGTTTTCTTTTTTGATCAGTTTTTTTTTCGATATTTCATTTTTGTCTTCAACTTTAAGCATTTGCGCATACGTGCACTGCATAACAAAAAATGTAATGAAAAATGATGCCTTAAATTTTATTAAAAGGAAAACATTTTTTATTTATGAAATTATCAATATACGAGCATTAACGAGCAATACAAAAATTTGCATTAAAATTTAAAAGCATTTTTGTTTCGATTTTTCTCATTTTCGTATTTTTATTTTGAATTTTAAAAAAGAATTGAAAAATTTACCATCGAAAAAGGATAATTTATTTAAATTACGAGATATCATTAAATGTACCCGAGTATTCTTAATGCCTGCTAATTTATAAAATGTACACAGAAATATTTTAAAATTAAATTTTATTTTTTGTAATATGTATTTTCAATTATTCATGTAGTCGTATAGATGCAGATTGTATCTACTTTAATCCTTAATCAATAATGAAAGAAATTACTACATGAGCAAATAATCAGAATCTTTCTTCATAAATATGCTTTCACTCTATAAAATCCAAAAGAATTTAAAGTACTATACTATTAAGGAACCACCAGCCAGCATCATCCCAGTATCATTCTGTTATTGATGCACCTGGAAATGCTGAGTAATTGAGTCGTAAAATAATTCTTTATCGCACTGCACTCACATTACTTACATTGAGATTGAGGCATATTTATAATGCAGGTAATTAGTTTGTAATTTTATTTCATTTATTGTTTTTGTCTTTTCAAATTTTACGTTTTATATTCTTCCGTAATATTTTGTAATATGAATTCTTCATACCACGCAACACACATAAGAGAACGAGTGTACAGGTATTAGTGTATGCATAAGCTTAAAATTTCTGTTGTTATTCGAACGAGTATGAAATGTAAGTATGTATGTGGTGTGGTGAATATTCAGAGATACCTATATATGATGAAAAGAAAAATAAAAAATCATGGAATAGAATGTGATCTTATCTCATACTTAAATACAGTTCCATCCATATACATTCGTATTCGTACAGAATAAAAATAAAAAAAAAAATTAAAAAATTTTAAAAAAGTTAAAAAGTAATTTTGCGTTTAATATGAATAAATAATTTTGCAAAGATTAAAATACACATATCCATGATTAATGAATCAGATAAATCGAGCAACAGTAATTTGTTAACTTTGCAACAATTAAGTTTCAAGAAAGAAAATTCATTCTAAAGTAGACGTATGTATGTATGAATGTGCATATAGATTCGAGTACATTTTTTTTATATTAAATGTATGGTGAATGTATATCGCTGTAATGGCATGTGCATTTTTAAGTACAGTATAAACGCACGGATCTTTATATGAATACTCGTATTCCGTAAATTGTACATATGTATGTAATCCTTACAGCGTATACAGAAAAATTTGATTATCATATAAATTTTTCAAAAAAAAAAATCTTTTTTTTTTTTCTTAAAGTGAATTTATAAGAAAATCTAGAGAAAAAAAAATGTACCATATACATATAACATTCGTGTGTACTTTTTATATACATAGAGTAGAGAGATGCACATTCTCATACACATTTTCGTATTTTTTGTATCACCTACGTGAATTCCTCATAATCTTTAATCGATGACCTTGTGTAAATGGGTAACAAATTGAAAAAATAAAAATATGATACTTGCACAAATATATACGAAAAGAGAAAAACAAGAACGAAAAACGGAAAAAATAAAAGTGAAAAAAAAGTATGAAAACCGAAACTTAAAACATCGCGATGCGGTTTGGTACATAAAGTTTTTGAAGAATTAAAATATTGCGGTTCATATTCAAAAGCTAAACAGAGTGTATGGATGGATATGAAAAATACGAATATATACACAAGATACATACATAAGATTTTTATGCCGTTTCAGTGCAATGAATTTGTTTTTTTTTTTTTTTTTGAACGCATTATTGTTAAATTTGTATTTAGCTGTTAGCTAGATACAAGTGCTTGTATGAATTGTTGTAACTTTTGCATACGCCTTGCCATACTTCATACTGTATGCATGAACATTTATTTAAAGAACACCACAAAAATTAACAAAATCACAGGTATCTACTCTTGTGTGTGTGTGTGTGTTGGTGTGATTTGTAATTTTTTCACTTGATCGAATTTTTTTTGTTTTGATTTTTTGGTTTTGATTTTTTTACTTTGAAAAATTTTTTTTATATACTGTGTGATGGTTTTTTAACAAAACAATTTTTATCTGTACTCATATGTATGAAAAATTGCTAAAAGAAAAGTAAAGAAAAATACACAATAATGAATATTAAAACGACAACAAAACAATCTGAAAAAAAAAAAAACAAAAACAGATCATAAATCAAGTGTATCATGTCACGTTTGTAATATGTTTATCGTATTATAAGGAGAAAAAAAATAAAAGCAAAACAAAGCTAAAATCGTCTGAAAACGAAAGACAAAAAAGTCCAAATTGAATCAGAAAAACAAATTATTAGGAGAAGGCATGTGAAAAATAATAATAAAGTAAACATATATAAGTAATTCTCTAGATCTGTGAATTGTACTACTCTTGTATACGCTTTTACGTTTTGTACTTTAAAAACCGTAATTCGTAATGATGATAACAATAATAATCGTATGAAGAGAAGGAGACGAGAAAAAAAAATTGAGAAAAAATATGTTAAACCAAAAAGTACAAAAGTAAAAAAAAAAAAATTATAAGAGAAAAATGAATTACAGGGAAAATAATAACAGCAGGTACTGTGTATAAATACGAGTATATGATGGTGGATGATATGCAAATATTAATACATGTGTACTGTTGATACTGCGTACATAATAAAAAATTTTAAAATGAACAATAAAAGGAAGGTGGCATGGCATGTACACAACATAATGAACATTATCATCTACATCCACTTATATCGTAGACAGACGGATATGAAAGAATGAGAGACGGAAGTGAATATGATCATTCATTTTCCGCCTCTCTCTCTCACCCCAAAATTAAGTTAAAATTATCGTCACATCTTCATACTAACTTCATTTGAGTAAGTTTGAATGAGGTTCGAATGAAGTTCGAATGAAGTTTTAGGAACTTCATGCAGTGAGAACGATGAATAAAGATGGTGAAATGGAAAATTTTGAGTGGTGAAACAAAAAATTGACAGCAAAAACCACGATATACGGATTTAAAATTGACATTAAATACTAAAATTGACAACAACAAAAAAATGAAATGAAAAATACATGACAGCCAGAATGATCAATGAAACAGTATTGTGGTGTGCCAGGGTCACGGGATTTTCGAATGATCATTTACACGAATAAATACTGGAATATTGTTAGATTCCATTTGATTTGGTTCCATCTGTCTACGTCATTAGGCTATCAGCTCGTATTTTGTAGAGTATGTGAACTTTTTTTGAGTACACTACAAACAATAAATACATACTCGTAAAAAACACCAATATGAAACGTTTTTTCAATTTGTTCAAAATTAGCATAAAATGCTTTCCTTTTTTTTTTTGTCTTGCTCCATTCCATTTTTTTGCTTGCATGTAACAATTATCGTTGTATTGGTGGTACTGGTACACATGGACATATTTAAATTGGTACGGACAGTATATAAGAAAAATTAAATACCAAAGATAATGTAAGATAATCCGTAACGTTCAAAATTAATTTTGTTGGATACTGGACTATTTATGTATGTGCACAGTGCAATCTATAAAATCGTAAAGAAAATGAGGATCGTATACAGGTGGATTGGTGGATACTTAATCGAAAAAAATTATCGTGAGAAATAATTGTTTGTATTGGTCGGGTCGGTATTGATTTGTCTCCTGTAATAAATATCTTTCAGCAGCAAAATCAGTAATCAATTTTGTTCGATGTTCGATCATACTCGTACATCGTACTAACGAAAATGAATATAAAAATTCATTAAAAACGATTTGAACTGAGGAAAAAAAATCGACACAAAATGAATTATTAGTCAGTGAAGTACAGGTACAGATAAAACGCTGACATTACCATTAATTCGCAAATTTTAAATTTTCATTCAAATTTCAAAATAAACTACAACATGTACGGAAAATACTTAGTACATAGATTTTTGTTTTGTTTTCTTTTCAGCTCCTGATTAATTATTACACTAAAAAATTATGGATCGTGACTATGGGATATAATTAATCAGATAGATAGATGGAAGGTGGAATTGTACACATTACACGTACACATACAGGTGTAACCGACTTTTAATCCCAGCCCAGTATATCTGATGATTGTGTACGAGTTCGACGAGTATAATACCAGACAAATAAACCTTTAAGGTACGTATATACAAGCATCATTCTCTTAAATGTACATATATCGTTTAAAAAATAAAAAGATTTATTTTTCTAATCGTCATGATTTTTCTACAAAAAAAAAAAAAAAATATTGTCAACGACATGATACTACTGAAAATATTCATGAAACAGATCAAATCATTGATCGTCAATCGTCATTAATCATGCACAGTACATTATGTGAGAGCGAGTGTATTTCAAACATACAATCATTCATAAATTATTATTAATCTACATTTTAGTAAGCAGGTATAACTATTTTTATCTGACTGAAAACTAAACTCTTAAAAAAAAATGGTGAATAAGAAATGAAACTAAAAAAAATTAAAAAGCTGACACTTGAAACATTTTAGCAATCACTAACGAACCAATCGAACTTTTCAATTGTCAGCTATATGAATGTGATGTGTATTGGAAATTAAAAAGGTTTTGTGTATAGAAAAATGAAATCGTGAAAAATAAATAAATAAATAGTAAATCGTGGCTTTTCAACAATTTTGTTATACAGATTAAGGATTTAAATGATTATGAAATTTTCTATTTTCAAAATTTGGTAAAGTCAAAAAAAAAAAAAATGGTGGGATGACTACAGCACTCTAATCAACTCTAAATGTTTTTGGCTCAATTGTTGGCGCATTAATTTTGGTTTATATATTCGATTTACATTTTTTTAACCCTTATTTCTGTAATGTTTTTCTTTTAATTAAATTACTATTTTGAATTATCTAGAAAAATTAACATGATTGTGGTGAAAAAATAGTTTTAATAACTAAAAGTTTTCTATTGGTTTATTGTTGTCTCATTTCAGTTGTTTTTGAATGATTATAGGAGTATAGAACACATGCTGGAAATGGAAATGATGATGATGAGTTTGCCACGTTAAAGAAATCTTAAAAAGCAATTCAGGAGAGTAGGCAATTTTGAGAATACAGGACCAGGTAGACGTACATAGAATTTTAGTGGAGTAGAGAGCTTCATCAAGACGGTATGTATACTCGTACATAAAAATCATAGTCGTTTTTTTACAATAAATTAGACTAAATTTTTTTCTTTAAATCATTCTTTTATAGGATATTTCTCGATTCATTCATTGATTAATAAATCGACATGACAACAATCCAGTTTCAAAGATGAAAAGGACTGCAGGAATTGAATAAAGCATATAGTCACAAGTAGAATAATTTGCGTTATTATCAAAGGATTTCATCTTTATTTTTGAAGCAACATGAAAAAAATCGCCTGTTATGTATTTAGATTAAAACAAATATAATATTTTTTTTTTTTTGTTTTTAATTGAATTTGTATACAAAAAATTCATTATTAACCGAAACGTGTAATCATGTAATTTTGGATAGTAATAATTAGATAAAATAATTTAAATTGAATTGTAAGCATAAATTAGTGTTCATGTTCTGTATGATCATGATTGAATTATCAATAAAAAAGGCAAAAAAATTAAATAAAAAATTGTATTTTAATCGTTTCCCATTATCCTTGTTAAAAACTTTTGATTTCCATGTACATATATAGAGAACCATCTGTCCTTGCATTTTTTTACAAAATTTGATAAAAACATTTTTTGTCAAATTTATCCTATTTGATGTATTTTTTGGATGATCTTTCCAATGGTACCAATTTCTTCTCGTTACGACCTCTAGTTCCTGAAATATGACCATTTTTCAGTTTTCAAAAAATTTTCAAACTCGTGGATATTGATGTCATATAGACCTTAAATGTAAAAAATTTCAAAAGAAAAGAATACAAATTTTTACAAATTAATGCAAAAAAATGAAATAAAATAACAATATTTGAGCTATTTTGCTAGACTATTTTTTGTACTTTTGTAATTTATTTCTGATGATAATTTGTAACGTTACTGGCAAAATCACCATGTATATATGCACAAATATTCATCTAAAAAAAAAATTCAACAAAAAAATAAATTATTTATCGTCAAATTCTTGGAATATCATTTACAGAATAATTCGCATTTACCAGGTATCCAGTACATGATCATCATATTCATTCAAATTTATGGAAGAATAAAGTGCAAAATAAAAATTTTTATTTTCATTTTTAAATTTATCCAGAAATGAATAAGTTAGGAAATAAAAATGAAATACTCGTATCTTATTCGAGTACAGAAATTCTGTCAAAAACTTTGTCCAGTATTGCACCAAATGCATACACAACACACAATTCATGCACACATAACACTTGCAACGAATGCAAAGTAAATTTTTGTTTTGTTCGTTTTGAGTTCCATTATTTGATTATTTGACAAATATGTATACTCTTATTTTTATTAAAAAAAAAATTTAATTTCTAAAATGTACAGCAAAAATAAATTATCATAATAAATTTTTTCATAAAACACAAAAAAATTGTCCTTTTTTTGTTATATTTCTGTACAAATTCATACGAGATACAAAATGTGTATGAATATAATGAAACGTACATACTTAGCCGTAATTTTCTTTGAAGTTTTTCCATCTCATTTATTTTATTTTTCTATGTTCTGATTTTAAGTGAATCATGGCATAAAGATTCGGCATACTGTTTGCCATACATTTATACAAATGACGGCAGTACAATACTTAAATGCTTGACGCTATAATAAACCATAAAAATAACATTTTTTTATTCAATTTATCATTTTTCATACTTAATAAAAAAAAAAAAATAATAATAAAAATTCTTTTCCCGCTACCTCAATCCATATCCACAAATGGTGGATATTTCGTTCAATTGAAAATGAAACAAGAAAAAAATTATTTGCAATTTAATGTAAGGTAAGTAGGTATACGACGGATGTACGGACGTACGACGAAAATGGAGTTATGAGTATGTAGTGTACAACCTGATACAGCATTTAATTTTTAATAAATAAAATAATTTTAAAATGAAAATTGTGTAAATTATAAAAATGTAAATAACCTTCAAGGACGCATTATATTATAAAAAAGTGAATGTTTTAAAAAAATTTTTGTTGTTTTTTTGTTGTTTCGAAACAAATATATAACAGAATAATATTTAATTCTGAGAATAGAATCTCATAAAAAATTTTTTTTTTTGTTAATTTTTATTCCTTTTTTTTGTAATAAAATTTAAAATAACAAATTTAAATAAATGCCATATTTTTATTGACTTTGTTGTTGCTGCTGTTATCTGAATGTTATTTTCGAAAGACATCTTAATCGAGTTCTGGATGTTTTTCATTTGTTCTTATAGCCATAAATTCAATTTGTTCAGTTCATTAACACATTTCGTTTATAATTTATGACATTTTATGGGTACTCGTGTGTAATTATTTACGTGTTTTAATTTAATAAAAATCTTAAAAATCTTAAAAAAAAAAACGATAGGAAAGAGGAAAAATAAGAACCAAAAGTGATGAGTCAAATGACCAGTAAATTATTTATTTTTGGGTGTTGCTGGTGTCTTATGTTCATTCAAATGAGTGTTTCAATTTCGAATCAGACACACTACAAAAATTCAAAGAGCAGAGAGAAGTTTTTTTTTGAAGTAATCATAGCCAACGTCAAGGAAATGCAAACTTTTGAAATTGACCCTCCAGATAGAAACGCCAAAGATAATGGAAATGATTCATTCGTATTTACAGAACACCTAAAATGTTTTGATACTGAAACTCGATGAAAGGATAACACTCGATTATTTCTGATCTTCATATAAGACCACATATGTAAGCATGTGTATGTTTTTACAGAATTTTGGTATGAAGTGTTACTTTAACCGCACATGGAATATCTCAAAGCTAGATAAAATTTTTATCCCATACAGAACTGCATTATTTTCAAATGTTTTCATTTGAGATTAAAATGTATACTCGACTGTAATATAACGAGTATAGAAACTTACAATAGTACTCGAAAACGTCTAAGAATTAAGTTGTCTGAAGTAGCCTAAATCCATATGAAAATGCCAGTAACACTTAGACAGATTTTATTAGTGGCGTCAATTTATGAAGCAAACATTTATTTATCTTCGTCCTCCTACAGATAGTAAATCTCTAAAATACACACGCATCTCCTCCTATGAATGATGCAATAAATTCAGTGGCGCACGTACAGTGTACAGTCTTATGGGCAATGAGTATACTTCACATTACCATCAGAGAAAGACTATGGAAAAGTTTTTGAAAATTTGAAATGTTTGTAATTGTAATAGAATATTTCGGAATATTTGTCCGAATTTCATATTCCCCAAAAATTTTAGTTCGAAAATATTTTGAAAACTAAAGGATGTACCTCGCAGTAAATGGCACTATTGCAACCTGAAAGAATGAAACAAATGAATATAACCCCCAAAAGGGATGAAAAGTTTTGATCAACATTTTTTGTAAAAGAGGCAAAAGGCTATCCCTTACAATTTCATTTACGTGTCATACCACTGAATACATTTCTGTTATGCTCACGATTTCTTTTGTTGTTGTTATTTATTTTTTGCATATTTTTCTATTCGATTGGCGTTTTTCGTTCACCTCTTCTATTTTTTTCTCTTTGTATTCGTTACATTAAATTCACTCAGAATTTTTTTGTATGCACACATCATAATTTCGAATTCGAAATGAAATTAAGAATCAAAAGTAATTCTGTCAGCTTAGAGGTACAAACACATATGTACATACATATGTTGTGGCTGTGGCGTTGTGGGTATCAATTTAATAACAAAAATAAACAATTTATTCAAGTGATTATATTATTATCTGAAGAAAATCAAAAGTCATCTTTCAGTAAAAGGCGTAAGGGGATTAACGACCTCACCAGAATCTAACCACTCGCCACAATCATTTAACACTTCAAAAGATAAATATAACAATAAGATCATTGTGACGCAAGCAAAGTATAGAATAGCATTAATGCAAGACTATTCACCTATGAATATGCGAGTTATGTACGAGTACAAGTATGTATGCAAGTTTGTAGTTTAGTCATGCGGAATCGCCCGTAATAAACTCACTCGAAACTATAAGACAAAAAAAAAACTAAAATTTAGAACTGATATTGATACTTATTGACTTCTTCAGAGGTTTAAAGTTACAAAAGCGAAACTCTAAAAATAGATTATAGATCGAGATCCGTGTTTATAATCCAAAAAAAAAAAAATAAAAATTTACAGGTGCCATAATTTTTATGACTTTTAGGTTTTTGTTTTTTTTTTTGTTTTCTGTTTTGTGTTTAATTTTTTCACAGTTTTATTGTTGGCTTTGTTGTTTTATTGATGATGAATATAAATCTTTACTCCTACTTTTTCTATTATTGACATTTATAGATTATACCTGGCACTCTGCAGCAATAACCGATTACGTCAAAGTCATAAAAAAAAATTTTATTGTCGTATAAAATTACTATGCTTAGTTCAGTGATGACGAAATTGATTTTGGATTTGTTTTTAGTTTTTTTCTTTGATCTTAGATTAATCTTTCTAGTTTGTTTTTTGCTACAACAAAATTTTTATTTTAACCTTTTGTTGTCTTCGAAAAAATACAGTAAATACCAGAAATATTTGTACAAATAACGAAAACTATAAAGAACTTTTCGGAAAAATGATTTTAAAATTCAGTTTGAAACTTTGATTAGGACGAAATAACTGAAAGAATTCTAACAAAAGAATAATAATTTTTGCTTCAATAAGTTCAATGTCCAGTGATAAAAGTTCAATTTACACTTCTGGATGTCCTCTGTTTTAAATTAAAATAATTGAAATGGAATCCTAAATAAAAGATAATAAAGGAAAATTATTTTGATTGATGATGGCCTACATCCTAACCTTCTCATCGATGGAACATGCTAACCTTAGAGCCTAAGAGCAATCTTTGTGAAGATTGGATTTGAGTTCCAATTCCAGTGTGAATTAAGTTCCTCCACAAGTAAGTGATTGAGAAAATAGTCCCCCAATTTTAGAAGGATTAGCTTATAGTTGACTGCTATACTTTATAAGTAGGACTACTCCACAATCTAGGAGGCCGAACCCAAAGTATTGGAACAAGAATGGCCCATACAACTATTATAACACATCTGATAATTTTTAAATCAAATTTAGTCATCATAACACCAATATTAAAAGTCCGCCTAATCACCATATCATTATCATCCGATTATCATCAGATTATCAAATCATTAAATTCGATACTCTAATCATAGACACAGACAATTAAGATTTCAAAACAATAAATAATTTTTCTTTGTTTTTTTTTCTTTCTCATGAAAGAAATACAATTTTAAAATTTTTATGAAATTTCCTCAATGAAATTATTATATCCTCCTTAACAACAGTAATAATTTACACCAATTCAAAATTTTCCTTTCCGTAACATATTCCAATTAAAAAAAAAGTGTAAATTGATGATCGGATGTTACAAAATTTTTCAATTTTCAAGCAAACATTTTCAGTGTACGATGCTATGATACGGCATAGAAGAAAAACATAACAAAAAAATCAACGACTTCATCTTCATACCAAAAAGCAAACAAAAAATGTATAGAAGAGAAGATAGATATTTATTCATGATTTTTATTTATTATCTGCCTTCTAGTATTTTTTATTTTGTAAGGCAGATAACCAAAAGTGTGGAGATCATAAAGTGCTTTGGATGATTGACATCGTTCTCGTACATTATGCATGTACAGGTATGCCTGCATATGCACAAAAGTCATTGAATATATGAAATTTTCAAAATTCCAAAATAAAAAAAGAACAAAGAAAAGAAGAACAAAACAAAAACCCCAAAAGAAGCGCAGGGTTATTGATATTCTGTACACGCAAGTCTATAATACCTACCCCACAAACAAAAGATTTGTTTCTCTTTCATTCTTTTCTTTTTTTTTCGTCGTCAAAGTTCAAGTAACTACAAATTTTTTCGTTTAAATTCCTTTTGCCAAAAAAACCCAAGAACTTAAAAATGAAAAAGGAAGAAATTGGAAGAAAAAAATTCCGATACAAGTACTACCAGAGAAAAACAGATTTCGCATTTTTACTCGATCATTATTTCCTTACATTTTTTGATCTTTAAAAAAAAAATATTCTTGAGTTTTTAGTTTTGTTTTCCCTTTTCAAATCTCTGTAATGTTCGTTTATTTTTCGTTTAATGTTCTTTTTCTTTGAGATCTGTTGTTGATCTTTGTTAAGTGATCGTAAAATTAATGTAAATTAGGCGTTTATTTTTTTTTCTTCTCTTCTTTTTTGTCAATTTTTATTTGATTTACAAATAACAAGAGACGACAACATAAAAGGAGAATAAACAAACAAACAAATATTGTACAACTCAAAAAAAAAAAAAACGCTTAAAAAACAATTAAAAACAAAAGACAACAGCAATCTTACAAATCTTACATCAAGTATGAATTTTGCAAAAATGTCTAAAAGTTTACGAGTATATTATGAAGATCTTATCAAGTAAATCACAAATTAATATAACTCGTCGTATATGTATGGCTTTTCTTCAATACAACCAAATACCCACTCTCATGCATACATTATTCATCATTTATATATTTGGCTATTATTTGTCTTCGTTTTGTGATCATCAATTCATTTCGGCTCTGTAATTTTTCATTTATATTTTTTCATTCATCATTAATTTGTTTTTTTTTTTTTTTTTTAACTAAAAAACCAAAAATCCAAAAAAATAACAAAAATTTTTTTCGCAAAGTAGATATCCTTGCTTTGTCCAAAATATAAAATCAACAAAACGAAAACAAACCAACCCCCTTTTCCACAGAAAAAGCACAAAATTAAGAATCTTTTAAAATTAAATTTCGATGGACATGACAAAAAATGATGTGTACATAATCCATCAAAATTATAATTAAAGACGACGATGATGATGATCAAAGTACAAAATACGAAAAAACAAAAGATTTAAGCGAGTAACTTTATTACGACACAAACATGAAATATGCTAAAATCAGCTATAATTTCGGTTAAAAGATTTTTCTTATTTCTGTTTGTTTTTTTTTTGCCAAAATTCTTCGTGTTTTAAGATAAAAATGAATTCGTAATTAGGACCTCACAATTGACATTTATGTTAAGTAAAAAAAATGTCAACTAAATAAAACGACAATCTCGATAGCTACACGAAAGAGATTTGTTCTTTTTATTCGATTTACGTACGCGAAAGTATGCATTGTTATGTACTGCAACTAGATAAGGTATGTATGTGTGTGTTAACTTCGAAATAATGCCATTAAAGTGTCATAAATGTACTTTTTAATGTCTTTTTTATGAACAGAGGTAAGGCAATCATGAAAAACAAATTTCAAAGTATGTATGATCTATACGTGTAGGCATTTATATCAGAATTTTTAAGTCGAGCTTAAAAAAGGTTTATGGATTTTTATTTAGTGTAGGGGCAATAAAATTTCTACCGAAATGTCATTTTCACATCATTAAAATGAACTTAAAAAATTTGAATTGTTATATGATACGATTTTTGAGGTAAATTGAATTACAGAAATCAATTCAATTGACAAGATAAGCATGCACTATAAGAGAAGGCTTACTACTAAAAATAATAATTCTCGCAGTAGGTCTCAATTTAGGAAACTCAGTCAGATGGTGGTCTGCAATAAAGCTGACATGACATTAGTCAGGCAAAAGAAAATAAAATTGTCCACCCACAAGAAAGTTAAGCATTCAAATGAAATTTCAATTTCTTTCACGAAATTTTGTATCCATCTCTGGGAAGTTTTGATATCGATTAGGATAATCATGTCTTTAGCCTGTCCAGAATACTAAAAGCAAACATTTGAACGTACCACTGGCATTCTGTATTTAGAAAATTTATAAGACCAGAGAAGAAGACATAAATATGAGCTGAGAAATTTTAGTGGGAGAAGTTCAAAGTTTCCAATTTTTTAGTATCCAAAATCATTTCGTCTACAGAAAGTGTATTCGGATCGAACATTCAATCGATTCCTTAATCCAAACTGAAATTACAAGCTTTTAAAATGCCGGTCTCCTTCCTTATAACAAATCTTTATCCTCCTCTTTCTAACTATCGATAATTGAAGAACTCTATCAAATGATTTATCTTTTAATTTATCTTTCAATAAAATCCGCAATTATGAAATGAATTTTTTGCTAATATTCGTATGCAGTTTATTTAGTTTTTTATTTCGTATTTTTTCGTTATTTCTATGTTTTTTTCAGTTTTCCTAACAGATGAATTTCTTAAATTAAATTTTTGATTTTTCCTCGTGTACGATACGATGATTTATATAGGAAATGACAAGCAAAATAGCGAAATAAAAATCAAAAAATTACTTTTTATACTATTTTTTGTTTATTTACGAGTATTTGATAGTTTTTCATCATCATCACCATCATTATCATTTTGCATGATTTTTTCTTTCAAAATTCATATATTGCAAAATTTACCAACCGTACAAATAGGCAACCAATGCACATATGAATATGTATATTCGTATGTACATAAAACACAAGAGTATAAAAATGTAAGATTGAAGATGGGTAAACTTTCACCAAACTTCATATTACATACCTTTAAGGTAAGGTAAGGTAAGGTAAGGTAATGAATACATGATAGATTTTGCAATAAATACAAACAAAAGAAGAAAAAGATTTTTTTTTTAAACAATCAACAAAAAAATCATGAAAATTACAGCAATAACAACAACAACGATAATTCGTACTCGTACCGTACTTCTTCATCAGTAATTTATCTTATTCGGTTTTAGTTTGAATGTGCACATAAAAATATCATAAATTCAAAAAAAAAACAAAAACAAAAATATTACGTATCATCATTGTACTCGTATATGCAACGCTTGCATATGTAATATATACAAACAGATTGAGACAGACTCACATATATGATAGGATTGCATATGAGGTGCAAAATAAAATATCTACATAAATTGAAGGTATATGTAGCACACAAAAGATATACATATGAGGTGGTGTATAGATATTTTGTATCCGTATGTGTTTTTCTTTGGTATCAAGGTACCTATTTATTCGATAAAATAAAGAAAAAAAAAATAGGAACACATATGTGTACGTTATATGTACATTTATGGCTGTATAATGAATAATGAATGGTGTGCTTATTCAGAACACCTTAATACGTGCACGTATGTATATGCTTATATGTACTTATGAGTATGAAATGTATTTCATTTTGCACGTTTATTTTTTTTTTCATGCCAATAGAATTTAATTTATACTTGCCTATATTCGCGCTTCGTAATCATACTATTTCACAGCAACCGAATGCGGTATAGTATATAAGCGAACTGAAATAGGGTAATGGGAGCTTAAAAATAAAAACAAATACCAAGAAGATTATTACGTCTGCACATAACAGTATAGTACCTACTTAGCAATTTTTGTTTGTTTGTTTGTTTTTTGGGTTTATGATCTGCTAACTAACGTAGAAACTCCATAAAATTAACTACAACTGACTACAACTAGAGTTAAATTAAATTTAGAAAAAAAAAACTGAAAACTATGAAATAATACTAAACACCCGACAGCAGTATAACAAAATAACAGCTGTTGTGCTGAAAATAAGGCATACGTAAGGTACAGACAGGGTAAATCGTAATAAAGTGTTCTAACATATCTAACCTATCAATCGATTCCTTGAAGTGTTATGATAAGCGCCGTTTACGATTACGTTTACGATTTTCGTAAAATCCCTCCTCTTCGCATCTTTTTTAAGGGTTGAAACTTTTTCTTCCCTTGCAGGGGATGTGAGCTCAAATAAAATCTTATAACTTCTGTTCAACGGATTGGGACATGTAAGATACTGTTGGTCGTTGGAAAGCATACTTTGCATAATGCATACTTTTTATCGAAACCTTATTTTTGTCCTCCCCTCATATTGTGTTTCGAAACAAATAAGGGATCGATTGATATATGTTGCAACACTTTATTACGAATCACCGTATATTTTACTTGCAATTTATAGAGTAATCTGTTCAAAAACACCTATGCTATACGATTATATATGCACCCACCTATATATGAATGCTTGCCTATTTCAGTCTAAAAAGAAGAAGAAGAAGAAGAAAAATTACACTGGCACACAAATCATTATATCCATCATGCATGTACTATAGTATGTAACGTAACTTTTATTAGCCTTACAAGTGAGTACTGTATATCGTGTATCATACCTTTCAAAAGATAAACATACATGTGTAATGATATGATGAAGTAATAAATTAAAATTTTACTTTTATAACAACAATAACAACAAAAACAAATAACAAACATACAAAAAAAAAAAAATTTATAATCAAAACAGACATATACCATAGAGATAAGAAAAATAGTAAATAAAAAGACACAAAGAAAAAAATAAATAAATTAACAAATGAATAGCTAAGGAGAAAAAAAAAATAACAGAAAATCCATCAAATCAAACTAATGAATCTTTTTTTTTTTTATAGAAAATATATAAAAAAATTAACTAAGTTTAACAACAAACAATACAACAATCTGTAGTGTAGTACTACCTACAATTAAATGCTACCACAACATCATCATTTTCATCTTCATCTTCATCATAATAATCATCATAATAGGGTATCAGCATCGTCCTCATCATATTAATTATAATCATGATTTGATTAAATGCATATACCTATGTATCTATTTACAAATATATACAAACATATTTTGTATACGTATTATTGTTTGTTATGTACCTAATCGTATGTATCTCTAAACAACAGAGTTGTATAAGCTGTAATGTAATAAATGTACTAAGTATTTAGTACTACGAGTATAGTATAATTCGTATATGTATTTACATTCATTATTCGTATGTAATACTGATGTAATTACATGTTACACACAGATTTATCACAATTTTTCATGTTTTTATTTTCAATTTGTTGAATTTTTTTTATGATTATTGTCTTTTCTATAGTTACCTGCTTGCCTATTATTAATACAAATACAAATACGGGAGTAAAGCCTTTTGTAGTCTTTACGAAATTAATATCGTTAAGGGTATTCACATAATGTATAGTAAAAGGTTCATAAACCGAATGAGTAAATCTAGTAAAATGCAAGAATTTATATGTATGTACGTTCTTTTCAAGTTGATTCACAAATTTCAGTTCAGCCTCAGATAAATCCCAAACTTTCCGTTCAGTATCAATCAAATTTATTCGATCAAAATTATTATCCGATGTGAAATATCAGAAAACTAGATACAAAACTACATAAGTAAAAAAATATTTCCTTGTTTTCCTTACAAATTAGACAATTCACTTTTGACAGTATGGTTGTGGTTAGTGGTAAACACACTGAATCTTAAACAAAATTGTCCACAACTCCATGTCAATTTTGTCCATGTCATGTCAATTTGCAGATAGTTGCAATTTCGATTTCTATTCAGTTCCGATACTCTCAGTCATTTGGAAAAACATCGTTGGAAAAATGACGATATCTGAAGTTTCGGAATTGTGACTGACGGATTCTGAACTGATACTATGAACGAATTGATGTGAAATCCCTCAAACCGAACTGAGACTGACCTGAAATTTGAAAATCAGCCTTTACTCGGCTTAATGGGGGAACTATAATTGACATATGTGACATAGACTATGACATATGTCGTATAGCCGAACACAGCCAAATCAATGAGCTAAAGTATAATTGTTATTATAGTTAACCAAATGTGACGTTTTAACATGTTTCCCATCTCCCATGTCAGCTATGTCGATTATAGTTCTACCTTAAGAGTCGCTTCGCTTACTACTTTAAGCGAATACCCACATTATGTAATAATAAACTGTATTTACTTCAATACTATGCACGTACATATGTACATGAATACGTACATGCATCTATTAGTAGCGTAGTAGGTAGCAGCTTAAAGAAAAATAAAAAATAATCGTCATAATTACTAACTGCACTTACTCCTGCTGTCACCTACTCTACTATCTGCTATGTACTCGTATTTCTGACGAATGTAATTTTGATAAGAAAAAACAAGAAAAATCGGAATTTCTTTTTGATTAAAAAAAAAATTTTTTTTTTTCATTTTAAAATATGTAATAGTGATGGATGTGTAATGAATGATTTTTAAACCGTCGTGTTTAGTAATTTAGGTACATACCAGCATGAGTATATGTACATACGTACTACTGGTACTACGTACTACCACATACAGTATATATTGTCTGTGGTACTACTTATATGTAAGCAAAACGGGCATAGTTGATTGTAAATAGGTTAAGTAAATAAAGTGTATAAACCAAAACATGATCACACTGTCATTCATATGGAAGTAAGAGTATGTATGTGTGTACATTGATGCATTCAATTAAAGATGAATTTAACTATGGGATAATGAATTTGAATGAATATATAAATGATTTTGTTTTTTGTTTCTGTTTTGTTTTTTCAGCGTTACGTTACGTTACGTTGCGTGATATGTTTATTGAATTAAATTGTCAAATTATTTATGGTAGGTATATGTAGATACTAAATATAAATTTTAAAGATAAATAGAGATAGAGAGAGAGAGGGAGAGAAAAACAAAACAAAATTATTAAAAAATATATAATTGACATAATTATTATTTATTATTTTCATTATTATTTTTTACGGTTATATTTTTTACATACTCGTATATTTGATGTGATGTGAGTTGAAGAAAAAAAAAATGAGAACTGCATACGAGTCTATTTATGAGTACATATAAGAGAAGAAAAATTGGAACTAAAAACCGATATACGAGTGATTATGAATTCGCGATTGTCTGAAATGAAGTTGTAATTTTAGGGCATATGAATAATTTTGTTTTTTTTTTTTAAGAACGTACGAGTGTGATGTATTGAAAATTCTACACTATTTTTGGAATGGAATGAAGCCAATTTTGTAAATCATATGTGATTCAGAGTGCATTGATTTGTATAATATGCAAAGTCAATAACTGTTTGGGTGTTACTATGAAAATTACTAATCGATTGGCCTACTTTAGAATCAAACTAAGACATCATAACATTTAAAAAACAGAAAATAGAAAAATTTACCAGAAATTATAACATCTAATAGGAAAATTTGATAATAAGTTCTTCGGAAGTGCATGTACATAAGACCAGAGAAAAGTAAAACATGAAACAAAATGGCTTACAAAACTGAGTACCTACTCCATAATCGAAACGAAAGTCTGTAAATATATCAGTATTCCCAGAAGACAGTAGGGATGTCTCCGAAGCAAATTGTCACTAACTCAAAAATTCAGAAATTTCTTTCTCCCCTTCTCTCCATTTTATTTCTTTCTCTGCTTCTCTACTACAAAATTGATGGGTGGGACTTTTGAAAGAGTAGAAAAATTGAATTGAAACAAATGGATATCGTATTGGTCTTTGGTATCAATTTTCAAAAGGAAAGAGGACATTTCTTATTATTCAATACTCGAGTCGGGATTCTCAAGCAATTTTTGTCCAACTCACAACTTCCCAACATATGTACATACACCTCCACCTCGCATGTACATACATATTTATGTATTTCAAAGTCTAAAATTAAAAATTTTGTTTGTATTAACTTAATGTACTATATGTATATATGTGGATATGCACCATCATATGTAATGTGTATTTAAAATTCCATAACAATATCAGGTGAAAAAGTCAAAATAAAATTCATTTACAGTGTGACACGTTAACACTTTTATTTATGAGGGTCACTCATCAACCGTATAACAATGTGTTGTACATGCATATGCACATGGAAATACACATATAATATTACATTCTTATGTTACATTCTTATAATATGCATAACGTACTAGAGTACTGTACTTACATTAATTCGTTTCGTATAATATAGCCTAGCCTGGTATAATCTTTTTTTTATAATCTGTGAAATGAATACGAAATCACCACAATCTAGCGGTTTTCACACAAGAAATATGTATATAAAATCAACAGTTTATGGAATTTTTTTAGAAGACAAAAAACAAAAATGATGTGAAACGAAACAAAAAAAAATAAATTTAAAATCATTAAAAAACCACGTAATTTTCTTCTAAATTGCATTCGAATACATTAAAAAATCGTTTTTTTTATCACATTAACACGTACACACATACATCTGCATTTATGTCTGTACATAACAACATACTTAAATACATATATGTAGAATAGAATTAATGCCTAACATTCCACTTTATGTTGCAGTTTTAATTTTTGTCTCTTTTACAATATTTCTTTTTTGGTGCAAAAGTATAAAATTTCTTCCACTCTCGTACTCACGTGTTTGATATCATCAAATAAAACTCCTATATGATTACAACATTTTTTACACCTTTTTCTTACTTTTCTAAATGCAAAAGAAAAAAAAAACCAAAAATGCAAAGAAAAGAATGAAAAAAAACAAAAACAGAACAGAGAAAAACATAAAAATATCAACGAAAAAAAAATACAAAAAAACAAAATACATATAAGAAATAAAAATGACAAAAATGTCAAAATGAATCGTGTGCGTAGTTAAAATTCTCTTAACGTAATCGAATCTAACACTAACTTGACCTATTTCTGGCCCTTTTTCAACAGAATATATAATCGTGTATACATTATTGTGTGTTTTATGTAACCACGTTTTTGTTTTTATTTTTGTTTTTCTTATTTTGTTTTGTTTATTATCTAATTCCAAAAGAATTTTATGATGGACATAAAATACAGAAAATAACATAACAAACAACACAGGAAGAATTCTTTTTTTTTTTATATGAGTGTGCATCAGCAGATTTAAAAAAAGGAACAAATTTTTATGCACATACGATAACGATACGATGATACTACGTATACGTAGTACACAAATTGCATACGTTTACACACGTGAAGTGTTTGATTTCATATTTATTCTTCGTTATTTCTTCATGTTATTCTTATTTTTCAATTTGATCTGAATTATGACATTATATATGTATATAGAGAAGATCAGATCGTTGTCATTGTATACGATGAAAAGTTCATGAAATATAATCAAAGAAAATACTGAATACAGATACACATTATTATTCTCTTTAAAACGAAATTTTTATGTAAGAAAAATAAAATTTCATTAACATTAGAACACGATAAATCGATTTAATCTTACATAATTTTCTAGAACTTTTATCACCGTAATTTTTCAGAATATTTATAAATGTTTTGTTCTTCATTCTTTTTTTTTTTGATAAATTATTCAATTTAAACTGTTCTAAATGTGCAATTATATTCTATTCTAATACAAACTACAGAAGCTCTATAGATTAAGTGGTGCAACAAAACATCATTTGTGTACATTTTTTATGATGAAAATATTTCAATTTTTTTGCGGTCAATAATTTATCTACATATTTTAAAATGTTTTGTGTGATTTGAATGTATTTTATTGTTTATATTAGATCACGATCACGGAAGGATTTTAGTTTATTTACGATATATATCTGGCTGCCTCATTATACTATACAGGTCTTCATTATTATTATTATTATTATTATTATTATCGTGCGAAGATAATAATGATAATATGCATCGCGTCGTCATCATCATCATCATCATCATCATCATCATCGTCGTCGTTGTAGTCGTCGTCGATATTTATGGTCGTTATGATGATAAGTAACGATTTTAAAATTAAAATTTTTCTTCTCTTTTATTCTACATTTTTTGAAAAATAATACAAAAACCAGATCAAAAAAAAATTGTAACTCAAAACTCATATTTAAAAAAAAATATATATAATTAATTATTCGTCATTTTAGTAATGCACATTAGATGTGGAACATGTATAATTTTTTTCTTAAAGACATTGTTCGTATTCATCAGCTACCATATGTATGTAATTTTCTGCAGTGTATAATTTTATTTAACACAGCATACACGTACGATTATGATTATATATGAACGTCATAATACATGCATATGTCGTTGTCGTCATGTGGACGTATACAGTATCTGTGTCTATAGTACTGGAGACTTGATTACCATTCTCCATATAGCTAACATCTAAAGCAGCTATAATGTGTATAGTTTTGCTCTTTTTGATTTAAATTTGTTTTTTTAATTTATTTTAAAAAAATTTAAATTATGGCATTCATCGTTATAATGGCGGTTATTATAAATGCAGAAAAAGTAAAAAATAAAAAAAAAATTTAAAAAAGAGGATAGGAAAATACAAGCATACATGTATATATAGGAGTAGAACGTTGAATGCAGTAGAAAAATATGTATTTAAAAGACTGGCAATGTTACAATTTTTACTATATACCATCTACTAAGTACTAACATAATACTAATATTGGACATTGGACTATAATCGTTGCTTATAACGGATTATAATTTATATTATATTATGCCATCATCATCATCATATTAGATGACGCGTGATCATACATATAATAATTAATGATCAATGAGAATTTTTTATGATGACTGTACTAAACAGCACAGTTTCATACCTAAGGCCGTGCGCAGACTAAGGCTACGCGCAGACAGAAAGCGAAGCTGAGCTGAACTGAGCCGAACTGAACTTATATAAGTACTGATCAGCTCAGCAAGAAAAAAATTGACTGCGCACACAGAAAGCGGAGCTTATGCTTGCTTATTCTAGAATTATTATTATAAATATTTATTATTATTAATTAGTTATAATTATTATTATTATTATTATTATTCTATTATTATAACTTATTCTACGTTATTGAAATTAAATCGATTATATTACGTATGTATACTTGGTAATACGCATGGTACGTAATACGTACACGTATTTCACAATCAGCAAGTTCAGTTGCAAACAACAAGCAACTACGAATGTCAGTAGCTGAAAAATCAGCACCGATAAGTTCAGTTACGCGTTGATGTGCGCACATAAGCTGCTTATTGTATTGCTTCAAATGCATTGCGTATTTGTTTGTTTCATTCTTAGCTGATAAGTTCAATTCAGCTCAGCTCCGCTTTCTGTCTGCGCGTAGCCTAAGAGCGTAGCGTAGTGTAAATTTCAGTGCGTAAAATTCAAATCAATTGTTTCTTATTATGTTGCGCATACAGCAAGCGTAGCGTAGTTTGAACACATATACGCTATGTTTGAAACATACGCTCAGTTACGCTACGCTCTCAGTCTGAGCGCGGCCGTATTTATGCGATTATGTATAAAATTTAGAAGGTAGAAGGCATCACAAAGAAAAAAAAATACAAATTTTTTAAGTTTTTAAGTATGGTTTGCAGAGGCATTGTTTCTGGCACAAGTTACGCTAAATTCTTAGTTTTGTGCCTGAGTAAAATTAATTGAAAATTTTGAAGACGCTTTCAATTTTTTTTAAAAAATTTCTAGCTTAAAAATTTATTATTTACTTATGTTCTAATTCTAATTAATGACTAATTTTCATCTTGAATTTAATGATCTACACATCTAACAATCGACCATTTAAATAACTTTTCAATAACCTTTTTGGTACATCGTTACTGGTGTCACTGTGTCATTTTTATTCCTACACCAACTTCACTTCAACTACATACGTAATTTGGTCATTCTCTAGATTCTAGTTTTATCCAAACAATTTTTAATTACAAACTTCTACACGCTACACCCTAATCCCAATTTCTGATAAATATTCAAGACAATTTTCACAAAAGATCTTCAGTTTAAATTTATTCCGAACATATGTACCAATTATTGTCAAAGTAATGAAGCTAACTTCTGGTTTAATGACCCATCAGAATGATCGACAATTTGAAAAAATTCCTAACTTAAATTCTTATATCAGTCAACACCTATCAGAAAAATGAAACAGAATTCCTGATATCTTCACTAAAATTATTGTGAATAATTTCTTTTCCATGATCTTTTATGTGTATTTACCTAAAACCTGCCATTGTTTGACGAAGGCACATCGATGGTATTTCAGTAGAGTTGAAAGTCTCAAATTACAGTTGCATTTCTGTTTCAAACACTCATATTAAAATATCATGATTATGCGCGTAACCGTTCAATTGATTTAAATTATCTGGTGATGTGGAATTTAAAAAAAAAAAAAAATAAATAAAAAGCCAAAGTTTGCAAATTTTTACATACTCACATGTGTACATGCATACAAATTAAGGACTAATTTCAATCAAAATGAATGGATTCATGAATCATGATTCAATCCCCCCTATACTATATGGAATAACCGAAAATTATTCTTTGAATTTGAATTGCTATTCTCATCTTACATATATGAATATGAAATTTTTCCTGTTTGCCAGCACCCCATAATTTTTTTGTTTTCTCAAAATTTAATTGAAATTCTGACAAGTTAATAACATGAAGAATCCTTCATGATATACGCACAATATAAAAACAACGTTTGCTTTTCAATTTTATTTTCAGTTTCAGTTGTAATCAACTCCCATTCCCTGAATGGCCTTTGCTGTTTTTGAATTATTTTTTTTTTTCGTTTTTAGGTGGGCAAAAAATTCCTCTTAAATAAATTCAAAAATCCAGATACAATTGATTTTATCGAAAGTATAGCCTCTAATTGATACTTTTAGAACAGCCAAAGTAACTGATTTGAGATCATCATTTTTTAGTTTGAATTTGTGCATTTTTATTCCTCTCAACCTCAATATTTTTTTTTTGTTTTTTATAAAGTAACGTAAAGTGCTTTACATTTATCATTTTTAAGTGTATACGCGAGTATATATAGCATTTCAAGGTAATTGCAAAACAAAAGAAACTAGAACAGAACAGAACACAACAGAAAATCTATACATAAAACAAAAAGGTGAGCAGATTCCATTAAATTCTGTAGTTCATTGTACGTGCAAATGTATGATACATTCAGAGACATCCACATCCACAGTCATTAACTTTTTCTGTACACCTATTCTTTCATTATTTCGTACATATGTATGTATGGATATTACATACTCGTGTACATGACATATGTTCACATATGACAGAATTATCTAAGTATATAAAAAGCCTTGAATAGATAAAATGTTTTAAATGATTAATGATTTTCCATATTCACATATCAACATTACAATCTAAAAAAAATATTTCATATATCATATGTGCGACATAATACATTCAAAACAAAACAAAATTATTCAAGAAAAATATAATGCAAGAGACAAAAATAAATGAAAACTTAAAAAAAAAAAACTTTCAATTCTTAAATTATTCAGTAGCAATAAACTGAACAAGAAATACAAAAGTGTACTTAACAAAAAACATAACAATCTCCAGAATATGATATGTGGACTTATAAAATTGTGTACTAATTTCCAAACATTCATTTGACATAAATACGCACTAAACACAAGAAAAACAAAATTGAAAAGAAAAAAAAATGAAAGTAGCACTTACTAGACTATTAGCTTGATTTGCAGAACCTTCAAATTAAGAATTCATTCCTCAGCAAAAATATTTCAAATAATCTACTACGAGTAGATGAACTCTAATCAACAATCGTTAAATTCATGGAACTTTCTGTAAATTCTCCAATTTAATGGACTTTCCATGTTTTCTTTTGGTAAAACAAAAAATCAGGTACAATCAAAATAATTGATCTGATTACATTTTAAGACCTGATTATCGATCATGAGTATACACCATTTATTGAAATTTATGATCTATGATCTTTTTTTAGAATTTAAATTTGAATAAATTTTTATAACGACATAAGTCTAAAACAAAATATTTTCTAAGAAACTACAAAGAGATAAAAACTCAAGAAAAAAAAATTATTTACTCTATGATTAATCAATAATAATTATTGTTTTAATTGCGTCTAACAAATTGTACAAATCGCTTGCGTTATTATAACAAAACGCTGTGATAATCTGATTGTTATGATTAATGGCAATTTTAATTATTATTTCTAATGGAACAGGTATAATCTTACGTTCGTATATATTATAGCAGATACAAAAAAACAAAAAAAAAAAATTGAGTTGAATTATTTTAATTATTGTTGTAACAACTAAAACTGTGAGAGGTATGTAGTATGTACGTAGACGTACGCACTACTGGAAACAAGTGTGGGTTAAGCGAAGCGTAAATAAAGGTATGATGGAATGAAAATGAAACATGTTCTCCTTTCTCTTTTTTCTCAATCTTCTTTTGAATTAAAATACGAGTACATAGTACGAACTATGGTTAGCTTTATGCTACTATCTACTATGTACTTACTGTCTCTTGTTCTTTCTGTTTCTCGTATACTTCTTGTGGTTTGTGGTGTGTTGTGTAGTGAGAGTAGTTGTGTTGTGTAATGAGAAGAATTGAAGAATTTTGCTCTTTAAAGAAATACGAACACATGGAATGCATGTTACTATAGCGTATATCGTACTAGTATAGTTTAATGCCAATAACCTCATTTTTTGATGGTTTCTTCCTTTTTCTCACAAACTTATGGTGTGTAAAGCGTAGTGCAGAGTAAGTAAGAAGGAGAAATGAATTTTTTTTTATGAGTCAAAATCTGAATGAATGGATTGCAAGATACTATACTAGTGTACTGTCACCTCCTGTTTTTCGTATACCTTTTATGGTGTGTGGTACAAAGCAACAGTAAAGAGGAAATGAATAACCACTTCTCACTGTCTCCTCTCCTTCTTTTTCTTGTATACTTCTTGGGGGTGTGTTGTGTAGTGCAAACCAAGTATAAAGAGAAAATGAATTTTTCTGCTCAATGAAAATTCGAGTACTTGGATAATTCAATGTATTTAGAAATGGGGAAATGTACAGTGACATAATATAGTAATTATCCAGGAAAAAAGACATTACCAATGGCATTATTGACGAAATTAAATATTTTTTTGTTTCGCAAAAGATGTAAAATAAGTATGTATAGCAAACCTTATGTGATTATGACAGAATGTGATTATGGTTTTTAAATTATATAAAAGCCTAAAATTGATTTGAAAATTTACAGTTTGAATGAACATTTCCATTTGATATTTCAAAATCGCGTTAAGTAAATTTCATGAATTTTTAAATAGAATGGAGGCACTCAAAGATATAGTTTCGCTTTCAACTACATTTATTTCAAATAATAGAAAAAAATTCAAAAAAAAAATTAAAGAATATACGCTAGTCGCTGATGCTGTACTCATTTTCAATGAAATGTATAAAAACCACACGATTTTCCCACATTAAATTCCCTTTCAGATTGTCTTTTTTTTTCAGTTCTCGTTAGTGTTGCTGTTTATATTCACTACATATTCCCCCAATGTAAATCACACCTAGATTTGATTTTAAAACATAATAACTTTGTGAATCATTCTTTAAGTTTCATTTTATTCTCTATTATAATGGCACGGATGCGGCGGTATCTTTATCTATCATCTAAATATCTTCTAGCATGTATATTTATTAAAAAAAAAAGAAAACAAAATTTATTGTACACACGTTTTGACCTTGAAATATTTATTGTATAGTTTACAAAAAATTAAAAATATTTTTCGAAAAAACAAATTTTTTTTGTTCATTTTTATATTTTGCACACTCGTAAAAATTTCCAAAATTATTTGAAACAGAGAATCACAAAATTATTTTGTTTTTCTTTGACAATTCATTCCACATTCGTTCATTTCTTTCTTTTATTTTCTGCAGATTTTTGTTTTTTTCAATCATTTCATTTGTTTTCGGTATTAAGTTTTCATTTTTTTTTTTACACAGACACAAATACACACATTCGAACTCGTAATATGTTTTGTACATACGAGTATTTTGAGTTTTAATTAAATAACTTAAAATGTCTGATGCCGCATTTAATAAAATTTGCATATTTCGTATACATACGTTTACAAGTAAACAGCATATACTCGTACACTTACGTCTGAGCTGATTAATTTTAATGCAAATCTCATAATATGTTTTTTATCTCTTCCCCCAAAACTAAACAATATAAAAACCGTCATTAAATTATAACGAGCTTATTAAAAGAATGTAAAACAGTTTAAAAAAAAAAAACAATTTTTATTTTTTATTTTTTACTGAACTACTTATAATGTATGCATAAAAATGTTGTCAAGGTAATGATGAAATGAAACAGAAAATACTTAAAAAAAAATATTGAACAGAGTTCCCATATGATGATGATGACGATATTTGTGACAGTGATAATCTTTTTTTGAACGAAAATCTTTTTTAAAAAAAATGTATGAGAAGACATGAAAATAAAAAGAAGAAGATGAAGAAGATGAAAACATATCTGCGGCATCGAAATTATTGCGATCATACACACAAAATGATTATACATACCTATGAATAATGATTACAGATGCTACGATGATCATGATGATGATCACAACAACCACAACATTTTTAATGTTATGTTAACGATAATTATGCGAAAAAATGATATTTGTCGTACGATATAAGAAATCGAGATGGTCTGATTACCATTTACGAAAATTGAACCAAAAACTCAGAAAATTGCTGGTAAATGTAACGATCATCATCATAAAGACAGTTGACCCGGTTGAAATTTTTATTTTCGTTTTACATTTTAAATTTTATGGATTTCACGTGATATAATTCTGTTTCGTCTATATATATATATAGAAACTCTTGTGTACATTTTAGTTTTTGTCATTTCAATTTCTTTTATTTCACTTTTCTTGTACATATTTTGTTGTCCGAAAAAGGAAAAAGCATCAAATTTTTGTTTTCGTTTTCGATTTCGATCATGATCATGTTCAAATACATATACATAATTCTGTTCTGACAAAACATAAAACATCATAATGAACTCTGAAACTCACTCGAATTACATGCACATACGTATGTATATCATTTCAAAAGAATATCAAAAAATCATTTTAAATTTTATTTTACTTTCGGTTCTTAAATCTTTAAGATGTGACATGCTGTATGCTCGTGTATCTTTGACGAAAATCAAAAATCTTATTATACGAAAAAATTCGTTCTAAACTTAAATAAAGTTGAAATAAACAAAAAACTAAAAAAAAAAAAAATTCTTAACGTCAAAGCAAGTCACCAGAAATGAAACTTCAGAAATCTTTTAGACAGATAATATTTTGCTTTTGAATGTAAAATTTGAATTGATCTGATATGTAAGTAATGCATGGATGCATATACGTGTGTGCATATACTACTGATTTACTTAAAGAACAGATATTCTTCCGAATACAATGCAATTTTCGAAAAAAAAAAAAATATTTTTTAAAAACAAATGCAAAAAACAGACTATCAAAGCCTGTAAGGTAAGGATTATTGTACTAATTGAATATGACATTTCGATTACCATTCTGATATATTATTTGACACTTGTTGATGGATTATGAATGTTAATTTGTTAAAATTTTTTTTTTGCATTTGCATTTGCACTTCGAAACAAAGAAAAAAAATAAAAAATTTGTGAATGAATTGAGATCACATGATGCGAGTAAATTGAAACTGTTTTTGAGTGTATGCACTTGAAATTTTTGACATGGCAAATAATTTATGCATTTTACATTTTTGATTGATTCTTATCTTGACAATAATTTCATGTAATTAAAAAATTATATCAAAAAAACTGAAAACAAAATATCAAAAAATTTATCGCAAAAAAATTCATTATTTGACATTTAGACTGACATTAAGTGGACTAAAATAAATTGAAATATCTGCCAGAAAAATATCTGATAAATTGAAATTTATAATTTTTTTGGAATAATGACATTTTTAATTAAGAAGCTCTGTTTCTCCAAAAATATTGCAAAAAATAAGGCCGTTTTCACACACAGCGGTTTTTGCCGGACGAAAACCGCTTTAAAAACCACTGCATATAGAACTGCATGTATTTGAACGAAGAGTTTTCACACACGACGGAAGCGGTAGCGGCATGCCGCATCTAGCAGCGGATCCGTTTTTTAATCAAACATCCCTCAACTTAGTATGACGGTTTAGTTTGATTCGCGTATGATAAGAAAATTTTCAGTATTACTGCCAGTAATCTTCAACCAAAAAACGTGTTTGACAGCTGCTTCAAACAGTGTGTGTGTGAAAAAGAAGATATGAACAGATATTATAGAAGGTTTGAATGAAAATGAAATTTGTGAATTTGTTCTCAGCATACTTTGTTTGAACATTCATTCATACGTCTCGTTTTCGTCTGGCAAAAACCGCTGTGTGTGAAAACGGCCTAATAAAATTTTGGAAGTTATACGTTGATCAAAAACTCTCATTCCTGTAAATTGAATAGTTTGATTTTTCAATACTTCTACAACCATTCTTTCCTAGATTTCGATTTCGATTCCCATAGCATACATTTAATTCACACCATTCATATTCATACATGCAGTCACACATTACATACCCAATTACCTAAGCCACAATATGTGCTAAGTATTATAAAATCAAAGAGAATTCCATTTAAATTCGTATCAGATACAGATTTAATTTTACACCTAATTCCTGTGTATTTTTATCGACAATAATTGTATACAGTCGCTTAACAAATTTTAACAACCACAACTGAGAATTCTATGAATCCATAAGAGTGACAATTAAAAGAATTTTCATAACGTCCGGTCTTCAATATAACACCTACCTACACACCTTATTTACATATGTACATATCATACACCCGATTCCGAGTCCCGATCGATATATGTACATACATCCATACATCCCTATATTCTTACAACTATACTTCTACGAAAACATTTACACTATAACAAGATGGTGATAAATCAATAAATAAAATGTCACATAACACAAATTTTCTACATGACTTTATGTAAGTATGTATAAGTACATTCTATTTATCTACATTTTTTTGCATGGCTGTAATTAAAAGAGAATTTACAATTTAAACAAATCATTTTTATCACACACATAAATGCTTAATAAGTATACATATATACGTTCATATGCCAATATAGACATGAATTTTTACAGATACTTTTGTTAGATACGAAAATATCAGTATATGAAGCTGCACCTTTTTTTCGAACCAATTCGAAAAATATATAATTCATATGCGCAAGCAGCGCAAGATACTAGTAGGTACCTAAAAACTAACCTAACCTAACTAAATGAAACAAAAAATTTATTAAAGTCAGACGTCAGACAATGGTTTGTTAGCAAGACAAAAGAAGAAGTATGTAGAAGCAGTAGCTAAAGAAGTAGAAGAAGTAGAAGTAGAAGAAGAAGAAGAATCGATATAAAATTAAAATTAAAATAATTTTCATAGAAATTTTGTCTTAAAATAGAATATGAGTATAGGAAAAATTTTATTTTACACGATACGAGACAATCCATTTAATTCATGTGTACATTTTTGTATACGAATAATGAATATAGGTACAAGAGTGTGTACATATATAAATTTTTTTTCAAAGAGATATGCATAAATTTTAACCTTTTAATAGTTCATCATTCTTGTTCTATGAATAAATAGGTATATATAGAAGAGATACATATGTAAATATCGTGTATTATGAATTTACAATTAAATACACACCACAATACCAATATATTCATACATATGTACATAATGTACATGTACATGAAAACAATATAATAATGAATGATAATGGTAATGATATGTAAGTAACAGCACTCCTTTATTTCAAATTATACGAGTATCTACATGATTTGTAAAAAAGGTGCATGAATTTTTTTTTTGATTTTTTGAATTTTTAAATTCTATACTATATACTAGGTAACATGCATACATAATGCTTTACATACTTATTATCTATCAAACAATGTTTAATGTCATCGATATGTATCTTTTCTTGTACTTGACATATAATTTAAATACTTCATTATACATATAAACGTGAATAAAGGGTGAATTTTTCAACAACAAAAATTTCATTTTTTTTTTCTTGGCTTTTTGAACCTGTACAACATTTCCAATTATGATTCTAAAGATTGTAATAGGACTCATTCGTACAAATATTTGGATATTATGGAATATCTGTCAAAATATTTGAAAACTTTTAAAGGATATAAACTCATATACGTCAATTACTTAAATGGAAATATTTTTAAATTTCAAAAGAAACCAAATGGAATGCAATCAAACATTTAAACTGCATCTTATCTGTATATTCCTATCATTTTGTACAAAAATGTAATGTCGGTTTAGTAAGGCAGTCTCTGTCGATTTATTTCAATTAAATTTGCAAAAAAAAAAGAATTTATTTTAAATATGTACGATACAAATGTATATGCAAAACATTTGGACATAGACTATAAAATCCTACAATCTTTCCAGACAACAAAATCAGACATATACGAGTACATATACCTAGATTATGTAGAAGCTTGTGTAGAAACGTGTGTCACATGACATAATGAGACACTTTACAGTCACGTTACCTAATTAGGATTAGTTTTTATACTATTAACGTACTGTTTTACTTTACCTACTATACATAATTATAATATTATATATTTTATTTTATTTCCTTTTAGAGTTCTGTTCTGTCCTGTCCTGTCCCATATCGCCCATATCCCATATATTCACCCTATTATTACAGATCTCGTATTATTTTTATGTTATATACAGTAGTGCAATATTATTATTTTAATTTTCCTTTTCTTCCTTTTCTTCTTGTCTTTTGTGATGAACAGACATACTCGTATATGTAGATACACCAGATACACTTAGTTTCTCTACTAGTTGCAACGTTATTTTTATCTGCTTACAATTTATCTTCAATTTTACTTTCAATATTCCAACCTTCATATGTATATATTGTATTCGTATATATTTTTCTTTTTTTTTTCCATAGACTCTATACTCTATTCGTATACGTGCATTATTATTTCGAAAAAAACAAAACTGTTACATCAGAATCATGTTGATATGGTTGTTATATCCATTCAATATATCAACATTCATTCATTCACGTCTATTATAGAGAAGATATAGATTTTTTTTAAATATATTTCTTCTTAATACCTATCACATATGTACACTTATGTATGTATGTAGCTCTAGCTATGTACAGGTATATATGGTATTTTTATATTTATAAGGTCCACAATTCGATGAGAATGTATGCTGCGCTGCTAATATTAAATTCATGGTAAACTTTAGATATTTTGAACTTATTTTTTTTTTTCTGTTTATTCTTTTTCTTTACAGTTTTTCTACTTCTGATGTATATTAATACGAGTAGTTTCACATATCATCAAGCACATACATATCAGAATAATAATTGCTACTCTCCTATATTCGATACACACATAAACTAGATTTGTATGAATATATGTATCTTCTCATAATACATACAAGTGCACGAATAAATGTAGGTATTATTATTACTTTGCGTTATTATATGTGTTAAAAAAAATATATATATATGTATATTCAAAAAACGATTGAATTACGATATCTGAAGGTTATAATGCTGTATGCATTGCAAAGAATATGAAAATTGCATATACCACCACACCGCCAAAATATGCACACACATATGAGTCGATTACTTGATAGTACTAACCGAATAACTATATAATGTAAGTCTTCATCAGTAAATAAATAATCGTAGGATAGGATATTTTTGTAAATATCTGCATATAAACATACCTACTTGCAAACATGCATCTATTTCTATAAATAACTACACTACTATAATCTATACAATCTACAAATGTAATACACTACGGAGAGAACGTCTTCAATTCATTTTTAAATTTTAAACTAAGTCAAGTATTCATTTAAGTGTAATGCACGACATTTTTATAAGTGGTATAAAGTCAAATGCATGACACGATCAATAACAAACAACATAAATACATATATGGTTTCAAGTTAAATAGGAACAGCAACAACATCAGCAACAACAACAGCAACAAAACATAACAACATAAATCTAAACAAAATTTTTAATAGGCAATAATCGCAAAATACCAAACTCTTGATTCTTGTAAAAATTTTGTGTGTTTTACAATTTATTCATTTTTTTTTTTTTTTTCGGTGATGATCATTGTTCATCTGTCTTTTTTGGGTTTCTGTATTTCACGGCATATGTACATACATACATACTTAGATCTGCATGACAATACATACTCCTATATTTATGTACTGTACTTTGTATTTAGAATTTAGATATTTAACAGTTGATAACTCATGAATTTTTAAACGTAAAAATAAACGTAATGGAAAACAAGCAAACTAAAGTTTATAAAACTTCTATAAAACTAAGTATTATTTAAATTGAATTTATTTTTTATTCGATTTTTTTTCGTTGTTGTTGTTATTGTTTAGTTATTGTTTTTATCGTTGTTATTATTGTTTGTTGCTGTTGTTGCAGTAGACAGATAGGCATTATTATTATTACAGACTACACGAAAACAGGACGAATTTTCACAAACAAGTTGTGCAGATCATTAAAATATTGACTTCGTATACAGATGTAAGTATAAATAAAAAACACAAATTTTGCATTTAAATATACAAAAAATATAAGAAACTAATCATCAGGAATAAATAAAAAAAAGAAGGAGAAGTGGAAGCCCAAAAAAAAAGTAAAAAAATACAAAACTATAATATGGAAGAGAACTATGAATATCTCACAACTGCACAACACAGCACCCAGTCAATATTCTATATATAGTAATATGCAGGAATGCTAAATGATTAACATTATAATATTACATGAGTTCCTTCATATCAACTCACATTTAAATTACCATTATTATTATTATTATTATTATTATTTATCAGCACCCTCACTTCATCTACACATTGTATTGTAAGTATATGTACGAGTATACATTTGAGATTTACATTTTCGCGTTTATTTTGTTTTATTTTTATGCCTTTAGGCTGGTATTCACCAACATAGATTATCTTTTATCTGAGATAAAGTGTATATTCATCAACCTGGATAAAACACTACTCGGATATTTTTAAGACAACCTCGGAGTGGTATTATAAATATCGTTCGAACATAACCTTGTTATTAACAGCAACAGCACAAATAAAGATAATGTACTAGTTGCACTGTACTATCATCTTTGCATAGAATTATCACATCACAGAACCTTTTTTTCATTTTGTAATATAAAAATACAATCAGCTGACATGTTTGACGCACATGTTCGATCCGAAAACGAAGTTCGAAAACAAATTTTATCTGGGTTGATGAATAAGCTGAAATTGTATCCGGCTAAAATATATCGGACGGATATATCCATATTGGTGAATACCACCCTTAATATTTTTTTCTTTGTTGCCAAAGGTATTCACAATAAATTTAATTGAAGATATTCATTCATGTACATACTTCTACACACATACATTACATAAATTATTATTAGGTTCATATCATTAAATTCATGTAACAAATTTTGTTTTTTTTTTTTTTTGCGATCGTTACCTTAGCCTTTTCTCATATAATTCTCATCATATAATATGCAATGCTCTGAACGCAAGTAGTGTAAGAAGATATGAAGAAGTGGTTTGTGGTATATAGTAGCATCAATGCGATGAATTTTTGATTAATTTCTTGTTTTCCATAATAATGTACAATATTATCGAATCGAATATTTAACATTTGACTTTTATCTTCAATATCATCATCATGATCATCATCGTCATCATCGTCATCATCATATACATACTTAGATAGTCATCATCATCGTTATGATAAAATCAAATATTATTCAAGAATTTATAATCGATCGATAAGATATTAACTAACAATTATTTTGAATGTTAATCGAATCGAAACAAATCAAGAAAAGAAAAAAGAAAAGGAAAGAATAAAAAAACATAAATAGCACCGAGTATAAGTTATTCGCGGTAGATTACGTACATGGATGTACATAATACATTTTTGACTAAATAAATTTTACTAAAAACTCTGCAAGTCGCAACATAATTCAAAATATTCATTTATTTATGTACATTATTTACTAAATTATTTACTAATTTGTGTATTGTATCTTATTTCTTCTTTATTTTATTTGAAAAAAAAAAAATACAATTTAACGGTATTTTATTTTTATATGCATTTACCTATACATATGTATGTAATAATGTTATGTATTATTTTACACACATACAACATATATCAACTTCCATACTCTTTATCGTAGATATGATTGTATATGAAAAACATTTCATTAATAACAAATTATTATATAAAAATATCATTGGATTGAAATATTAGATGTGTTCCTTTCACGTGAACGAAGTATGTACTTCTAAGCAATTATTATTTTAGCAATGACTCAAACTATTCAAAGAAACATAAATAAATTTGTCAAGTGAACCAAAAGATAAACCTTAAAATTTATTTTACTTTAAATTTGAAAAATTTATATTAAAGATTTATATAAAGCACTCCATATGATATTTGTTTATACCAAGAAATCTAACCTAAACAGTCAATTTCCATCTGTTGGATAATCTGAAACTAAAAAGACATCTGGTAGAAAGAAATAACGTAACTACTTACAAAGTATGAGTGAACTACTTTTGAAAAATTGTTTGAGCAGTTCACACATAAAAATTTAGTGAAGTATTAAGCCAAACTGATTTTTAAGTACTTTGCTCACGTGAAGCAGTGAAAGGAACACAGCTATTATGTACGTATGTACTTACGTACTTCATATGATGATGATGATCATTAATCATAAAGTTCATCGCTTAAATCTTTTGTTTTCTTTTATCGTTCTTTATTATTATTACCTTACCTTATATTCTGTTACTATAAAAAAATTCAAATGATATTCATATTTTGATTTTTAATTTTACTTTTATTTTTCATGATTTGATTTTTTTTTTTTTTTGATTTTTTGTTATTTAGACACATTTCTTTTATTTAACAATAATTATAGTATAACAATGTTGATGATAATGATAATATTGTGATGATAAAATACAAGTATGTAATACCTATTTTGAAAAGATCACGCATACAATGAACAAAAAAAAATATAGACATGGAATCTACTTAATTATTTATGGAGATGGCGATACATTTTTGTATCTAAATGTATTAAAAAATTTAGAGCACCATTATGTAATCTGACAGGCTCTATTGAATGTATTCCGATAAACGGAAACGATTATGAAAAATGAATGATTATTTAATTTAGGAAGCGAGTGATGTTTGAAAATTATGTATTATAGGTCAATTCCATATTTGGCATCTACATAATATTTATTAATGCAATATAATTTATCTCTAAATGGGAACGTTGAAGTGTAGAAGCCTCTAAATGAGTTTAAATAATTCAAAAATTGATAAAAGTCCAGAACATTCAAATTCAAAATCAAAAAAAAAAAAAAATACTAATTTTATCTAAAGAAAACTTCAAACATGATCACCGCGTCTACAAAATAGATGACTCAAATACAACCAAGAATAAGTTCTGTTTAAGTGCTACAGAAGTCTTCTTTTATAATCACATTGCCTATTATATATAGCACGAAGGTTTTCTATATAGCAAACAAAAGTAATGTCAAATCATCTTTTGCCTAATTCTATGAAATTGTTATTACGATATCTTAATATTTTTTCTATTATTTACTAATTTTCATACAAGCACAAAGTGATAAAAATATCTGCAAGAATGATTGAAAATCACAATCACATACTCACTGTATATGTATAATGATGACGATCATCATGACGATAACGATTATACTTGTATGTATCTATATAGCTTAACAATACAATGTGAAGGTCTTCTATAAATATCATCAGATTCTGATACTTTTACTACTATACAATACACTATCTGCATAATTCACTTAAAAAAAATGATACACAAAATAGTTTTAAATTTTCAATATTTTTCATCAGGTACATAATATACTCGTATATTTATCTGGTCTAGTTACTTATTTTGTTTTGTTTTGCTTTTTTTATTTTTTCATAAATTAAATTAAATTCTTTATAAGCAGTATAAGTGACCTTGCGATTTATATATAGATCGATGAAGTGATCGGTAAAAATTAAATGATGATCATATGTAAAGATAAAAAAAAAAATATTTATGAAAAGGAATTCGAATAAATTTTTCATTGCATATCGATTGTTGTTGATGTTAAATGCGGTATCCATAAATGCATTGACTTACATACAGTCGTTATTTATGTACGTATATATATGAAGGTTTGTAGTAATATCCATCAACAAAATAAAATTTAAATGTACGTACATTTACGTTTATGTTCGTATCAGTAATGAATTGATCGGGAAATATGTACGCGGATCTTGTTTCAAGTTTCACTACATAAACGATTATAACATAAAAATGCAGTGTGATCTATTATATGTGATTTGAAACCAACTGCAAAAAAAAAAAACAGAAATTACATACATTCGAAATAAACTATGACTACATAGCTGTATTTCATTCATTTCAATATCAATTCATGTCTCTAATAATTTATCATTTTGAAAACTTAAAAAAACAAAAAAAAGATGATCAAATCAATTCAACCTTGATCTAGTGAGTATCAACTAATTTGAAATTTGCTTCGATGATGTAATTTATCTGATCTGCAAATTGATTTACTGAGGAGAAAATACTTAAAGTCTGATGTGATTTATTGTAGAATTGATATAGAAAATGAAAGAGATAAATAATTTGTGTTTGTGAAAATGGAGAGAAAAATAAAAAACAGCATAGAATAATATAAAAACTGATCAATGATCATGATCAATGAATGGCACTGACAAAGAACTGATTTCGGAATTCATTCAAAATTGTCATTATCGCAAAAAGTACTTTAAGTTTTCAAGATGATAAACAAAAGATCTTAGCTTGAGGAATAGAAAGACAGTTACTGAATTTTTCTGTTCATATACTGATTTACTGATCCTCTAGCTCTAATTTCAATCAAAACACAAATTAAAATCAACGAAATAACATTCTAGCTAGCATAGGTTTCTCTGTCTTATTGGAATAACAGATCACGTCATGCTACACCTCAACAAATTATTTGATAAAAAATTATGAAAGTTATATGAATAACACATGGTGTGAAATGTCATTGATCTGCTACATGAAGTGATCATTTGATTTCGAAATCGAAAGCGTATAAATAAATTGAATAAATTATACCATGCTGCTTTGCAATATTATATAAAATTTCATTTTCATTATTAATTTTTGCTCCAAATAACTACTATATGAATTTTGACATAAAGCATATACCACACTGTTTATACCCAATACCCATAGTTTATGATTTTCGATTAATTCAATTTTTGATTTAAATTAATTTCATTTTTCAATAAAAGGCAACAAAAAATAAAAATATTATTATTATTATTACAAATGTACGTAATTGAAAATCAAAAATTAACCAATAAAATACTGTAACATTATTTCTACATAAAATTAACCAAAAAAAGCCAGAAAAAAAAATAAAAATCTCACGTGCTGTGCTATTATAAGACAAAAATTTCAAAATATTTTCAATCAACATACATATTATAAATTGGTGCAGTCATAAAAATACGGAACCGAAAAAGAATGCAACAAGCAAGTAAGCACAAAATACAAAACAGAAAAATCGAGCAAATAAAAAAAAAACATTAAAATTACGAAAATTATTATAGACAAGAGATTATATGTATGTACCTTAAGAAAAAAAAAATTAGCAATTTAATAAATGAAAAAAAAATAAAAAATTTACGCCTGACTGAAATCAAAAGTAAAAAACATTCCAAACGTTTGAAAACAAAAAAAAAAAAATTTGTTTTCGTATTTCTATGCGGTTTCTTATTATGTGTTTTTTATTTTATTTTTTTTTTCATATTTTCCTTCAATATTATGGCATAAAACGCCAAAAGCCAATATCATAACTCCGAAAATTAAATTCACCATACAAATAACAAGGCACCAATGAAACAAAAACAAAACAAAACACAAAAAAAAATGTTAAATAAAAATGAGCCAATATTTGGAAATTACTTATTTAAAATTCAACAAACTTTATACATATGCAAATAAACTCTCAGCTCAAACTGTATAGGTACCTATAAAACAGAGCAAAGCTACATATACTATAAAAGTTGATAAGGTAGGGTGGTATAATATATAGGAAACATTTTGTATTTATAACAAAAGAAACAACCACCTCCCAACAGATCTAACAGAAAAATGGAAAAAAAAAAGAAAACAAAATAAAAACAAAAACTTAAACGTAATTTCATGCAAATGAAGTAGAAATTCATAAAGTAATGAACAAAACAAAAAACAAAACAAAAAAAGTACAACCATGAAAACGAAAATGAAAATACTACATATATAGATATCGTACTTAATGTACATATATATGTAGTATGGCTACAGTACAACAACAAGAAAATGAAAGTTTAATAAATAATTTCACGGAAAAGCTACTAATAATGTAGAGCTACTAATAATGCAAAACAAAAAAAAAAAAAAATATTGCAAAGTAGACAGATATTACGCTAATAAATAAGAGTAGAGTAGAGTATAGATAGGCAAATTTGTACTAGAGTATAATACTCGTACATGCATGGTATGGAAGCATTTGCATATTCGTACATATACATACGTTTGAGGCTTAAATTTGAATGAACGAATGAACAAAAAAAAAAAAAATTCGATAATTATAATAAAATTCATTCGGGTAATGGTGGTGTATATAATATAGCGTATGAATTTTAAATATTATTTTGTGTATTATTACCACCAGTAAATTGGTGTGGTTGAATGAATTTTAACAAAGCAAAACTTTATGTATGTACATATGTACATACATACATATATTCATCTACCCATATGTATGTATGTAGGATTTATAGTTTATACTCGTATATGGATGCAATGTAAATTTGAAAAAAAAACATTAAGGAAAAATCATTTACATGCATACAAATTCAAAAGTGCAAAAATAAATCAAAAAAAAAAAATTGAAATAAAATTTTAATCATATTCACATTTATACGTTACGATAGATAAATGTGTATGTATGTATGTATTTGCGAGTATTTCGTAATGAAATAAATACCGTAAAAAGAAAGAATTTTATAATGCATACAATCTAATATGCAATCAGTTAAATGTTTGGTGTATTAATTCATTGAAATGTAATGAAAATGAAAATGAAAATGAAATAAAAGTTATAAGTAAGCAAATTACATACTCATTATCTCGTATCTGATATATAAATGCAGATGTAGTGTTCCATATTTGGAAAGAATATGATATATATAGGAACAAAGCACGAACACAAAGGTTTTAACAAAGAAATATGGAATTTTTCTATGTGATTTGTTCCTATAAGACAGACTCTGACTGAATCAAATTGTTACGATGAGTACTACGAATAGTGAGGAATATCGATCGTATAATAATCCTGCTAGTAGTTTGATCAATTTCCTATATTACTTAGTAACAAAGGCTTTCATGTATGTCTCAGGTATAGTACAGAAATCTTCTGCTCTTTAACGAGTGTGTACGTGCATTTGTGTAAGTTTAGGGAGTTACATTTTTGGAAAACCTTGCATACAGAGTCTGCGCTTGGACTAAGTGAAGTCAAATAGAAATTAATCAGAGAATGTAACGACACTAGATACCATAGGAAAAAAAAATTCCATCTACATATTTTCCTTAATATTTTTCTATCACAGATTCACTCTAAATTGAAAATTAATTCCTTCGTCCTTGCTATGGAAATATTAACTGCATTTTCTAACTTCTTTAAAACTTTTCTCAAAAGTTTCTTGACGATTACCGTCACCGTCATTTCTCAAATATACAAAATTAATGTTAGTTAATATGATACGCTAACGATACGATATATGTTATAAAAACGATAACAGTGACGGTGAGAGTTGATCAACCTTCTATACTTAACCTAAATTCTAATATATTTAGATGTTTATTATGTTTAATTTATTATACAGTGTTGTTTGATTGTGACGAAAAAAGTAAGAAAATTATAAAATTTAAAAATAGTTTTTGAAAGAAATGTTAATTTCTTGTGTTCAAGACAATTTTGTGTTCATTTTGACGGTGACGGTGAACCGTATTCAGGCCTTAATCCAATCTGAAGAACAAGAAAAACTCGCACTCTTAGAAAGAAAAAATTCCATATACTTTTTATTAACTCTTGCATCCGGATATATAAACATCAACTATACTCTTCGCCTACAGATATTTTATAAAACTATTCTAGACGTTGCCCTACAATCAACTATAATGGTACGTACAGGTATCGGTATCGTAACAAAAAAAAACCATAAAATCGTCATCAATTATTCTCACGCTATACACAAAATGAGGATTTCACTCACCATACACAGACTTAGGGAATCCCTTCATCAGCACACATCGCGTTTTCTGATCAAAATAATCCCATAAAAATAATATAAAAATCTCATTTTAAAGATTTCGAATTTTATTTTATTTTATTTTTTTTATAATAGCATCTGCGTCCTTCGCATAATCTCATTGTTCTTTTTTCAATATTTTTTTGTATTTTTTTTATTTTGCGAAGAAGACAAAAAGTCACCTGTTTTAAGATTTATTGCATATTTTAAAGAACTTGAGACAGTAAGTAGATTTTTTGTTTTGTTTTGTTTTTGTTTTTCATTTTCATTTTCTATGTCCTTGTAAAAATCTCATTGTATTTTGTAGTGGAGTACATATTAAAATTAAATTTATGCCACACACAATACAATAATAAACGATAATATGTAAGTAGACGAAACGAACATAAAAATTATTGGAAAATTAACTTCCACCAAATTAATTTATTTATTTAATTTTTTTAAACTTATTTGGATTTAATTGGCTCATGGTCAACAATGGACCAATAATTTTTTTTTTTTTATTTTTTGCACATGCATATATGACTGTGTGTGTGTGTATAGATTTTCTTATTTGATTTAAATTTTCTCATTAATTTTTATTTTATATTTAATTAATAATTTTTTTTTTTTGCATTAATTTTTCATATATAATGAGAAAATTTTTATGAATGCTTTTAAGAATAATTACACAGAGTGTTATAAATACACAAAAGAATAATTACAAAAGAAATTTAAATAAAAATAAAATAAAAATAAATAAATTAAAAAAAAAAACGTTTCAACGACGCATAAACAGAATAAAATCTTCTCAAAATAATTTAAATATGAATTCGATTCAAGTTTACAATAAATCTGATCTAATGATCTGATCAATGGATTCTTTTGTTATAAACAAATTTTTGTCTTCTTTTCTTTCATTTTGTTGGAATTTTAATTTTCAATATCCGAAGAGAAGAAAAATAAATCGGAAAAAATCATCAAACATCTATCTCAATTTGCTTTCCAATAACATTCTCACTCAATAGAGCACTCACCAATAAAGAAAGTAGGTTGATAGTTTCAATTCTCAAATATACCTGGGATATGAAAGTGAAAATGCTGAAGTAGACTTCTGGAGTATGTTTGAAGGATGATAAAATCATGAATGATCACAAACTCGGTAAAGTTTCAAAGCTATGTCATGAATACCACAGAAAAACTAACAACAACAACACACAAACTGCGCCATTACGAACGAACGCTACTACGAAATCATAATGAGATGAGACGAAAAGCACGTGATAAAGAAGAAACTATAAAAGCATCACACAAAGAATAGGATAGCTGGATAGGATAACCGAAATCAAAATAGAAACAAAATGTGAATGAACAAAGATATGAAATGAGAATGAAATGATCGAGGATGTTAAGTTAAGAGTACGGAAGTAGTTGAATACAAGACAAAAAATAGTAGAGTGTAAAACCATCAAAATATAGAAAATAAAAGAGAAATGACAGAGGGTAAGAAAAATATTTTGGTAAATTTCCTCTTATTATCTGATGCTTGCTTATCATTCGTATTTGATACCTTTAAATACTGAAACCGAAACGATAAACTTTTGAGAAAGACATTCTTAATGGTTTTGTTACTCATGTACTCGCATAACCAAATTTACTGTAGTTTGTTTTTCGAAAAAATATTAAAAAATTTTAAATGTACCGTCGTCAACTTGTCTGCCTTTTCAGCTTGTCTTCTCTTTCATAGATTTACAAAAATTCACAAGAATTTTAAAAAGAATTTCGTCTACATAAAAACTAAGAAATGAAAGTAAAACCGAGTTCACTAAGTATATTTTGGATACCTTGAATGCGATATAAATCTGTACTACAGATCCGTGATCCGTTTGTTAAAATGTGCGGTTAATTGCAATTATTGAAATATTTCATCGATGATCTGTATACAGATATCTTCGTTGTATCATTTCTGAATTTAATTATGAATTTCTTATAAAAATGAAACATTATCCATAAAAATAAATAAAACCACCTTAAACCAAAAACAAACTACAAGATCTAGTATTCCTTTTTATTGAGTTGTTTTATTTGAATTTATTTTTATTTTTATTTTATTTAGTTTTTTTGTATATATATTTTTTTGATTATTTTTGTCTTTGTTATATTGTTGTATTTAGAGTTGTTCTGTATTACTTTATATATCGTTTATTCATTAATTTTTGTAGCTCATATTTAATTTTTATCTCGTTCTGATTACTTTTTTATTTCTTCGTTTTTTATGGGATTTTTTTTTTTTTTCGATAAATGTAAAAATACTACATTTTCTTTTAATATTTATTGCATACATACATATACATTTATATTAATTCATTTTTAAAATGAAGAAAACAAAAAAACAAAACCTGGTGTCATTGAAATCAAAAGTTGTTTCAGTTCACTTTTTAAAAATATCTATACATTCGTACATACGTGCATATATGCATTTTATTTTACGTACAAACATTCATACATATACAAAATGTGCATTCATATAATATTATAATTCTCTCTATCTCATACACTTATACCCATAATATCTGTATTATACATACTTTGAACGCTACACCACATAATTTGTATGGCTTTTATATAAAACCATAAAACGTTACGCGATTTAACTTCTTTCAGCATTTTTGTTCTAATATCATTTATTTTTTCGTAGTCATAGTACTAAATTTCAACAACAACAACATTCATACGTATATACTCGTAAAAATTGATAGAAGTTGGTGGAATCTAACAAAATTTATTTTATTATCATTCAGCTACAGTTTTAATTTTATTTTTATTTTTTTTTCTATTTTAAACATCTCCCAGACAATTCGTTCCGATGTTAAGCAAAAAACAAGAAAATCTAATATAATTTAGAATATTAAATTGAAAAGTAAAATTATGTTTTTGTTTAACTAAACTGCGATAAATTGTAATAAATTGTACTTACATCCTGTTTGTGAAATATGAATTCATAAATTAAAATTAAAGAAAAATATATATATATTATTAATGAGCCATTTCAATTAGATAATTGATTTTTAATTGTGGGAATGCGATATCTATTATAATGATGAAATATTGTACAAGATATTCATTTTACAGATATTTTATAAGTATCTAAATGGAGTAGAGATACATAGATACTTACATAAGGTATGGTATGCATTTATGAGTGATTGTGATACATATCCATACCGTAATTGAATTAAATTTATTTTTTTAATTACAGATATAAGTAGAAATGATAATTACTGAAAAATGATTTCTCTCTGTGTGGAATAAATTAAAAATATTTTTCTGTTGTGATTATTATTTTCATTTAATTCATATTCAAACTAAAGATTTCTATATTTTATATGCGCTCATACGGATACTATACTGGTGTACTCGTACATTACACTAATCGTCATTAAGCATTAGTTGTTTAATTACTTGAAAACTCAAACTATTCAAAACAGCTATGTATTTATAATTTGTGATAAAAGATTCAATTCTAAATTAAATGAATCATTTAGAAATGAACATAAAAATTTTTCAGCGGATTTCTGGTATATACAGATTGAAGACATTTAAAATTTTTTCTTGTGATTGAATCTTGTTTTTGAATTTCAGTTTTTATTATAGAAAATTTAATATAATAAAATGATGCATATGAGATGTTTACAGTGTGCTGTACACTTTTCAAACAGAACTTCTTTCTCATATAATTTTAGATATTAGGAATTAAAAGATTAACTGTCGTTTTTCGAATATTTTCTTGTATATTTCTTAGGAACTTCAATTGATGGACTGTGGTCGATATTTTAATGCTTAATTGTCAGAAATGAGCTTTGGTTTACAATAATAAATCAATAAAATAAATAAAAATAAATTTTATGATTACATCTCTTAAAACCAAAGACCACTACAAAATATTACAAGCATTGTTTTTTGTTGTTAGAGAGAAGAAACAGAACTACTTAGTATCAAGTCGTCTAACTGCAGCCTATCAAAGAGAACGTGTGAATAACTTCAACAGCAGAATATTCGTATCCAATACTCATTTAATTATGTGAAAGAAATTATTACACATTACCATTCTCTTCCCTTCCCACGCCACTACTTCTCTTTCCTTACTTTACCTTCTCTTCCCTTTCCATCATCTTGTTTAAGAGTAGGTTTCGACTTTGAAAAATTTCGAAAACAACAACAACGATTTTACATACAAAAATTTTAAAAAATGCCTTTGCATACCTTTTAGGAGCTAATTAAAATGGATTTTTGAATATTTTGATGAAAAAGAACATAATTTTGTTTTGTTAATAAAAATGGAAATATAACAAAGAATTTTATACTTTTTTTTTGTAAAATCATCAGAAAAAAATCATACCAAAATCATATAGATATGTGAAGATTTAATGTATGAAAATAGAAGTCAAAGTTGAACGATTTTTCAAAAGAAAAAAAACCCTCTCCCTTCTTAAGAAATATAACTAAATTTCAGGACCTAAAATCAAAAATGTGCTCCCTTTAAGCACCACAATATCCTTTAGGCTACCTATATTCAAAATTTCAAAGAAATTGGTCAATCAGTGTTTGTTGTACGAGGTGCATTCGGAAGCTGAAAAATCGCAATTTTAACAACTTTGATACCACGTAAAAAGGAAACAAAAACATTTTTTAAAAAAAAACACTCCGTTAAACACCACAATTCCTATCAAAGTATCTATGTTTCAAATTTCATTGAAATCGGTTAAGTAACTTCGGAGATATTTGGTGCACAAGATATCAGATATTTCAAATCCTATATATAATCTTAAAGATTACATGAAAATTTGGTATAGCAAAGCATTTAATTTTCCTCAAAAAGAATGCATCCACAATTTTTTTTTTCAATTTCAAATTAGATATCTGAACACTACACCATCATATAATTTAAGAATTCAAGAATTCTAATCTACAATATCTTAAGAAAACAAATTATTTTAATAGAAACTAAACAAAATCTAAAAATTTTCAATAAATTCTCCTATGAAATTCAACTTCAATTTTCATTTATTTTCAGACCGATTTTCTTACCCAATATTCCAAATCTTTTAAATCGAAATACTAGTATATTTCTTAAGAAATGATTTATTTTGTTGATTTCTTTGATTTGAATACTCATTTTACGATATTTACATCTGTACTACGGATACAACCATTCACATTTTGAGTTTATTCAAGTTTATTTTCTTAAGAAAGATAAAAAACGCCTTCCAAACAAAACAAAACTACAAATAGATAATACCACAATATATTGTCTTTGATAATATGTACATATTTTTTTTTTCCTCTCTCATGATTACATCAGTTCAGTTCAGTTTTTTTTTTTTTGTATAAGAAAAAGAAGTACAAAATACTTTACTCTCTGCGCAATTTTTTTTTTTAAACCACTTAATAATAATACACACCACACCGTATGTAATACAACTACAATTCACATTTACATTACATACATACATTCACATAATCGTATACAATATACTCTGATACACATTTTATGAAAAAAAAAATAAAATAAAAACTTTGCATGTAACATTTATAAAAATTTAAATAATTCTTGAAAATTAAATAATTCGTTTTAATTTAAATTTTATTTCGTGACCAGTTTTCAACTATATACCAGTATGTAAATGTAAGTATATAAATGCATCTATACATATTATATAGATAAATGTTTTAATATTACATTACGTATGTAGCTCCATGCATAGATACGAGTGTATACATGTACGAACGTAATGTACATTACTCAGTGCTTGCATATACAAATTTAATGCCTCTCATATTACATGTTAAACTACTTTTTAATAATGCACTTTTATAGATAATTCTATAACTGACTATGTAGATATATCATTTCATCCATAGCCATATAAGCTATTAATAAAAACTACTGCTCCTTTTCGTAAATGATTATAAAAAGAAATAATAAATAAAATTTGAAAAAGAATTACCATTACTGCAATTATACATTATTTTACACACACACACACACACATGAAGCATACCATATATGATGGATATTATAGATACAGAGATACTTTACATTTAAATACATTCATCTTAGATCTCACATAATACCAAAATACAATCCGAATCCAACCCACCAAAACATATACTCGTACATAATAAACAACCATCTTTTCGTCGTAATCTTAATAATATTGTCGTCGTCATTCATCGTCATTATCATCATTGCAGTAGATATTATTTTTATTAATACTATTATTATTATTGTCATCGTCATTTCATTTAATTTAACTAACAGCATTTTAAAATGAATAATGTGAATGTTAAAATACATAAAAATAAAAAACAAAAAATATCACCGATCGATATTGATGCTAGAATAGAGTAAACACTCGACAGATTTTTCTCGATAAAACTGCATACTCATTATTATTACAATACATTTATACTCTGATCTAGAGCATTCATAGTACTCGTTTCAATGTAGACATCATGAAACATTTTTGAATTATATTACATACATACATACTCTTAGCTCATATAGTGGGTATATGCAGATGCACATCATAGTCATAGATACAATAATCATCATCAGTCCATTTACTTATGGTTTCGTTTAAATATAATCGACCTTTTAAAGCACGATTTTTAAAGGCGTGTAAACCACTTTTATTTAAAAGTGAAACGGCAAAACAATAACAAATAAATGAAAATAAAAACGAATAAAATGTGAATAAGAAGATGATGAAGAAGAAGAAGAAGAAGAAGAAGAAACCATCAAACAGACCAAAAAATTGGAGTACAAAAAAGTCATTATTTATAATATATTTCCTTTTAACCTCATAACTTTCAATTATTATATAGTATCTCATACCTATAAGGCTATATATGACTATACTTATATGTACTCGTATTTACTTGCATTTTATGTTACGTTTACGTTACTTTGGAATGAACAGAAAAAAAAAGGCACAAAATCTCTGCTGGTTTTTTATATGCCCCTTGCAGGCATCATAGAGGTATTACACTACACTACTAAACGGGCAACGGCAAATATAATAACAAAACAACTTATATGACTTAACCAGGTAAATGGTATAGCAAGAGGTACAATAATAGTACAATTGGTACAATACACCACTGACTCAGTTAATCGTGTAATCATTACCTATATAAATGTTGCATGTTCTTTTCATCCATCCATCTAAACATTCCAATTTCCAACTACATATAATATATATCCGACCACAATATCATCTATCTTTATAGTACATTATATCTGCTATCTGATGGTTGTCTATCTGCCCGTCCGTCCGTACGTATACTCTATAGACCACATATGTATATGTACACTTACATAGATCGGTATAGATAAATTCTCATTCTCATTACGTGTACTTCTTGTAGATCGTTCAATTTTTTTAAAAGTACATTAGCTACATACGATAGTATCTATGTGGTTTTTCTAGATTGATATTGTGGATATTAATTCTTTCTCCTCCTTCATCATCAACATCTTCTTCAACGAGTAGCTATATTTTTTTGTTTCTTCTGTTCTTCATCATTTTTCCGCTACAACCAGCCACTACAACTATTACAGTTATATCGTAACGTCAATCTTATTGTGGTTGATTATAAAATTACCTCATCCTCATCGCATGTACAATACAAAATAAAAAACAAAGTAAGGTTTTTTTTTTCTGTATTCTTGATTTTTTATCTTTCGGAAAATATCAAATTTTTATTTTATTTTCAAATAATAAAAAATTTAAAGAAAAAAAAAATCAATTGATCTTTAATGTATAGGTACTATTCACGTTAAATTGATCATTCAATTTGCTATTTGCGGCTATTTGAAATTTACTAATTGTTGGTAAATGATGAAGAAAGAATAAAAACGAAAAGGTCAAGAGATTAAGTGAACTTTTGACGCAATTAAAAAAAAATATATATATTAGAATTGATCATGTTACGTTATGGAAAGCCAATACACAGTTAATTTGTGATATTCGATTAGTTTTCAAATTCAAAGTATACGTAAATTTGAGATATTTTGATGAGGAATAAAATCGAAGATTCATTCAATTGATTTATTAGAAGACGAAAAGTTCATTCAAAATGATTGAAGAAAAACTAATTAGCAAAAACCTTAACAAATTTCTTAAAAGATTTGTCTATAAAGGGCATCATGAAGTATTGAATGAGTCGTCAATTTTTTGAATACATAATTGCTTAGTTAACAGTGTTTGTTAATTGGTGATGAAAAGAATTTGCTGTTAAATTTTACAAAAGTGCTATAGCTTCGTCTGATTTATAGTCATACAAACGAAAATGTTGATAATTTGAAAGAGATTTCTCGAAATTTACAACTCCCAAAATGTATTTAAGCCAAAAAGAATAATTCAAAATAAACTTCTTCTATTAGATTAAATGCGAAAAACTTATTACCTAAATAATAACGACAAAGCTTTCTAGTTCCCGATTACATTTTACTGAGAAATAAGTCCTAGAAATCAACCTAGCATTACAATAACACAGAGAAGAAGTTAGAGGACGAGAGACAATTTCGTCCAGAGGTTATACATACCAAATCAACAGCCTAAAAGTCAAATATTCTTTCTTTCAACTAAATGATCCTTTGACAAAGTTATCAAGCTATTTACAAACAAGTTTATAATTACAGAAACAGAAATACATACATGTTTTTTAATGTCGTTTACTTTGAAAAAACAACAGAACACCCACAAGCATGACACATTCGACCTCTAAAGTTAATCAAGTTGTTCACTTATCCACGAAACAAAAATAAGCCTGATACCTCATAATGCCCAAAAAATTCTTCAAAAAAAAAAAATGATTTTTATAAAGTCATTACCTTATGTCATTAATATTTTTTTTTTTAATTTCTTTTGCTGGTGGTTTATTTTGGACTTCATTATGCAAATACCATACAGTTGAATATCCAATAAATTTTTGCAATCCAAAAATACAAAGTATTCAAAATTCCAAAAGTTTCATAGTTTTTTTTTTAAATTTTAATTTTGGAAATATAAACAAATCGATAATCATGAAATTTATTTGACAACTATAATTGTCCAAAAAAATTCAAAAATATCTGAAAAAAATTAAAAGTCTAAGACAAAGAAAAAAGAAACAAACAACAAATTCTCATTTCAAAAAATTTACTCTAGAGAATATGCACCAAAAATAATATTGGCGTTGCGATGATAAAAAAAGAAAACATAAAAGCAACCAAAAATGTCAACATTTTACAACACAATTTACTAATAAGAAATTAGCATATTTTTTCGATTTGCCATTATAGTGATGGTGATCACCTCTAAAGTGTACTTCTTTTTATCCTCTTTCTACTCCTACTCTTACTACTGTTAATTCTTCTTCTTGTCATTATTTGTAGTGTGTTGTATGCATGTACATTTTGTGAAAATATAAAATGAAAAAAAAAATAAGTAAAACCACGAAAAATCTTACACCTTGACAAAAAATATTGTCCAAAAAATCCTCGAAATGTCAAAAGAAAAACAACATAAATATGTAGTAAGTATTAGTGGACTTTATAAAATGCCATTTCATGCATTTACGTACGTTCTATACATTCATATGTGTACTGTGTATATATGTATATTATGTTACGTTACAACGATGATAAGTTCATTCGTTTTCACTTACATATCCTACATAATATAGTATGTTGGTGTACATAAAAAAAATGTTATTACTTATGAGCCAAAATGAAAATGAAAATAATGCCAAAGTGAATAACGTAATGGATATAACATAACCTTATCTTATGCTACCTTATGGTAATAATTTACGTAAGAGGTTGCTTGTTTGTTTGCAAATAAGACAACAACAACAGCAACAACAACAACAAGAACAGTAAAAAAGGAAAAAAAAAATCAACGATTCCAACGGAAAGTATCCAACTGAAGGAAAAAAAATATTTTCGTTCGTTTTTTTATTTTTTATTTTCATTGCTGTTTATTGCACATTACGTGTGTGTTTTTGATATATACATGCAGATATCACAAAAATACCGATATACATACATATATATGTATACGAGTACATGCACATATGTTTGCGGATGGAGATATATGCATCTTTCTGTTGCGTGACAAATATCATCATCAACATGAGATTCACATTCATTGATTATTATTCATATGTAAAAGTTTAAAACTTATAAAAGTCAATAAAAGTTTTAAACACGTATCGTAAATGCTACGTTATCTATATATGTGTACAAACGAACTTATGGGATATGTGTGTGTATGCATATGCACTGATGTATATATGAACTGATCATGAGCATGTAGATCGAAATTTAGTTCATGAAATTTGCAATTGTATACATTATCTGTGCAATAAAACTGAAAGCAAAAAACCAAAAAAAAATATACATATATATCTTCAAAACTCATCGTTTTCTTCACTTTTTGGGAAATACATATTTTGCTCTCGTATACGGCGTTGTATGTATATGCAATTTGAAAAAAAATTCACTTTAATATTTTTATTTTCAGTTGAGGTCACATAAGTGGAGTGAGTATATGAATTAAAAAAATTATACAAGGCACAGACTGAGAATTAATATGTATGTGTGTAGGTATACGGTATGCTCAGCATACTACTATACTTATAAGTTATCCAGCAAGTTATATCGTCATATAATGATCGTCATTATTCAGTTATTATCATTGAATTTTATGGTAATCACTTTTTGTTGTCGTTGTTGTTGTTATTGTTGTTGTAATATGACTTTTTCTTCTTCTTCATCATCATCATCCTCATCATATTTTTATTCCAAAAATTAAATATAGTGGAACGGGTTACAGTAATAATAATGGATTTTGTAGTAGACCTTGAGTATATACTCGTACATCGCATGCAACGAAAATAAAAAAAAAATAAAAAGGAAAGTAAAACTCTTTCACACATATCCAAAAACACAGAAAGAGATATAAATTATAGGCTAGACGCTAGACTATAAGCCTTTAGGTACATATGTAAATACATAACATTACATGATATGTAAACTGTGTAAGTATTGTTCCGGCTTAAGATTTTATATAAAAATTTTCAATCTTTTTACATTGTAAATTTTAATACTTAAATCTTTACAGAAGACCATATATCATCAGTATATGTTACATCTAATTTTTATGTTCTCTTTTGATTAAATGAACATTGTAAATGTCCAAAAATGTTATGTTAGACACCAATCGATGTCATAGAATAAAATATGTATTTGCAAATTTATGAAATAATAATATCAATAAGCGGACACTGAATGAAGCCGCACAAATCAACCGAGAATAATGACACCGCATTGAACACTGAAATTGGATAACCAAAGAAAGATAAATGTATTACGAAAGATTTTTATGAATTTTTCTAAGGGCAGCAAAATGTACAAAAAGATTGAAAATTCCTACCAACCACAAATATAATGGATCGAATCGAATATAGGAAATGGAACTTACAAAACATTTTCATAATAGGAAAAAATGAAATAAGATCAAGATAATGATAATCGTAATTGGTAATGGCGTGATATAAAACAAACGATTCTATGAGTGTTTTGATCAATCAATATTATGTGCGTGATCATAAAAACTTTTCTTTCTTTCTCTCTGTGAAGAAGGAAAAATTTGCAGACAAACAAGAAAAACATCCATTAAATTGCACTCAACTTCAATATAATAATTTTTTATTTTTTTGTTTCCTCTGATTTTAATATGTTGCTTTTTCTGCACTTATTTTTTGGTATTATTTAACTAAAACTGGATTTCACTTTCAAAACAACAAAACAAAACTGATCTCAAAGCGAGCAAAATCCGTGCATTTTCGTACATATACATATATGTGACTGTATATAGTAGATAGTAGATACTCGTAGATACTATAGTTTTTCCATAACAAAACATACATGTAAAACAACTTTTCATTAGTTATGTATTCAGTTTTGTTATGCTAAAAGCGTGGATAATGATAAACACAATCAAATGTTTCAATGCTGTCTCAAATCAAATATATAGATACAATAAATGGCAATAAAATAAAATTGCAAAAAATTTGTATCTATTCGTATGCACTTATACACACACATACACACAAGCAACATTTGGAATAAAATTTTTATAAAGTTTGGTGGGTCGATTATACTAGGCAAAACAAAAAACATCAAAATATCAAACATAAGGTGATTTTTCCAATCTTCCTTCTGCTGTTCGTCCTACTCCTTCGTCACTTTATACATACATAATTCCGTACATTATATATACAATATACAGACACAAATATGGATATTATTATTATGTATCTACATCATATTTCCGACAAAAGTATTGCAATTTTTATTTGCAACAATTGCAAGTTTTTATGTCAAAGAAAATGTTGCTTGACTACTTGTTACGTTTTTCATTTACGATTACATATACGTGAATATACATACATTTACGAGTACAAATATATGTTAACATATATGCCATGTAATAGAGTATACAAACATACATTATATCATATATATGATATCTCTGTTTGGTATTACATTACACAAATACACATGCATTGTTTATCTGTATACATACACACACCTAAAACTTTGTATGTGTTGCTGGTTGTGAAAATGAAAATGCAAAAGAAAAAATAATAAAAGATACATTTTGTACAAAAGATTATACTTATATGATGAATTTTTATCAAGTTTTCATATCGTATATTACAAGAATAACCCATTATAAATTAACCGGTATATAATATTCGAGATTATATTTTATAATAAAAATCATATATGTATGATTGTACATATATGATTGTACATACTTATACATTTCTTATAAATAAATGCAAAATATATCTATCTAGTTCAATTCATAATTCAATTTTCTTTTCTCTGTTCAAATATAGACACAACTATGTAGTATGCAGTACCATACTACCATACATAATCCTAACTAGTACATAAATTGTGAATTTTTCACTTTTTAGAAAAAACAAAATATACATATTATGTACGTACCCAATACTCCCATTAAGCAAAAAAATTTCCAATAGTATGCATAAGAATTTTTCAGTTATTTTTTAGTTAATTTTTCAACTACGACTACGTGTACTACATTTATGTATATTTTTTATTCAAAAATAGATTATTCGACATTATTACATAAAATATAAAACATAAAAATATTTTTAACCGTTATTTTGGTATATCACGAAAACCTATAATGATGATTATAAATTCTATGGCCCGTATTCACCAACCAAAATTATCTTTTATCTGAGATAAAGTGTAGTGTATTCATTAAACGAAACGAATATTTTTAAGATCAAGATTCAAATAAGATCTTCGAATGCCTAATAACTCTGACAGGCTAAGCATTTCAATCTATAGATTAAGTCGTTAATCTGGATAAAAGTGGATGTCTGTCATCACAATAACTAGATGATCCAGTTGTATAACTAGATTATCCTAATCCAGTTCTGAAAACTGGATAACCCACATAAACTGGATTCGCAGTAGGAAGAAGAAGGCATAAAAATTGACAGTTCAGTTTTCTGGTTCTGATTTATTATGTATTTTTTTTTAGCGACTTATTAAAATTGTGTGAAATGAGTGATTTTACAAATTAAACGTTTCTAAAAACAAAAAAGCTAAAATAATTAAAATATTTCGATATTTAAATCGCAAGTAACACGAAAATAATATCCTTAAAGTAATGTGTGGTGACTGTGTGGTTACGAATAAATTCAACAAATCAGTTGATTGCACTAGGGATGATCTATATTTGGAATTTGTCACGTTCAGTTTTATAAATCCGAATTAGAGATAACCCAGATAAGTTTATCTAGATTAATTTTAGGTCTGTCTCTAGTATAAGAAAATGTTCACAGCTGACCAACAAAGAGGTACATGGACCACGATTAAGATGGAACGAAGAAGTGACGAAAAAGATGCCCCCGTCTACCGTGCTGTATAGAGATCTCTGTTGCAGGATATCCCCAGATCCGATTTGGACCGTGAAGAACATTCGTTTTTCGGCCATTGAAAAAGAAGAAGAAGGATATTTTTAAGCCAACCATGGAAGTGATATTACAACTATAAAAATATCGTTTGAACATATAATCTTATTATTAACAGCAACATCACAGCACTCACATCACATAACCTATTTTTCGTTTAGAAATATAAAAAAACAATCAGCTGACATGTTTAACACTCCGAAAATAAAGTCCGAAAATAAATTTTTTTGCAAGTTTATGAATTAGCTGAAATTAGAATCGTGCTAAAATATATCCAACGGATAATCTTGGTTGGTGAATGCAGACTTAAAAGCTAAAAAGTAAAATAAACTATTTCTTTTTCTTTCTGTTTTTTTTGTTCAAAGAAAATAAAAATATTACTTATTTTAAAAAATAATAATAATAATGTTCATATTACACGATGGACGAATCATAAATTTTGTAATTCCACATATTGTAAGTATAAACATTCTTACGTGTACGCGTATAGGCGATATATCTATAAGTACATGATGTATATATCCACAGAATGGTAATGGATTGAATTCCAAATTGAATTGAATATACATACACACACATGTACATAATTGCATGAATGTCTGTAATAACGAGTGTGTGTATCTTATGTGAAAATATTTTCTGTTCATATACTTAATATATTTATTTTTAGATTTTTATTTTAACCTTTTTCATTCATTTTTCTCTTAATTTGTTTTGTGTTTTCTTTTATTTTTTTTTAATTTTTTTGCATTTATTTCTTCTATTATACGCTTATTACCATTTTTTTTTTTAATTTTGTAAAACAATTGTGGGAGATTTGCTCTATACATACATACACTGACTATATATATACTTATATCGCGTGCATATACATATGTACATATTTGCACTTGTATCTACACACACGTATATACACTGATTATTGTAATATCGTATTTATGGGCATGAATATGAATCTTTTCTCGTCATTGTACGATAGTTATGTACATGTAAAAATGAAAATTTTGAAAACAGCAAAAAAATAAAGACAAAAAAAAACCATTTTTTTTTCTATTACACCATTACATGATGTAAGAATGGTAAATATGTTAATTTGTACTACATAAACTTATATGAGTTTACCTGATTATACATATGTATGTATATGTATGTGCATTATAATAATTAATAAAGCGAGTGTAAAAGAATTTTTTTGTTATTTGTTATTTGCGAAATCTAAAAAGCAAAAACGCTACAAGAAACTACAAAATATATGCACATATGTATATAAAACAATAAATATGTAGACGGTAAGTATATGTATATATGAATATAAAAAAATATTCAAAAAATTATTTCTATAAGAAGAGAAAGTTATAATTACAACAAAATTAGCAATGAAATGCAATACTATATCTTATTTACTTAGTGATTTGTTAAACTAAAGGCTAGGTAGTAATATGTAATATGTATTGCGTACACACGTGTGTGTAACGTAATATCCAATTGCAATAATAAGCAATTTGCAAATGATAAGTACCAGCCAATACATTTATATTTGGACATGCATCCATCCATCCACACTTAATATAATTCCTATCTGTATAATATTTCATATGTACTCGTATGTACTCGTATGTATATGTCTACATATGTATAATTGTAATTGAAATAATTTATTTGATTATTTTTTTTAAAATTCCACTAAAAAATTGGAGCTGAAAAATCATAATAATTGAAAAAAATACAAATCAGAGAGAAAGGTTATTTGTAAAGTTTCTCGCTTAAATCTTTTGTTTTGAAATGTTTTTCTTTATATAGAATTAATTTATTTCTTTTCAATTTGAAAAGTAAATTTCGTTATTTTCAATTTCGAAATATTTTGCAATATGTATTTAAATTTAATTTCAAACTGCTATATATTTAATTAGTACAATCTCCCATGGATTTCGTACTTACATAGTATGTCCATTCCAGATAGATTGAATTCAAATTGTATACATTTTTATGCAATTCAGGCACGCACGCATTTTTATGCACGGTTCAGGCTTGATATGAGCTGTAGCCCAATTAAAAAAGAGTAAGAAAAAGATTAATTTGGATCGTGTTATAATTACACCCTGAGAAATATTTTTGTTAAGAGTTCTATCGAAACATCATAAGAAATACTTTGAAACTAATTCCATTCTCTTTGAAATGAATACCTGTAGCTGATTGCCTACAATTTTTATAAAAAAAGTCTTCCAAATGATACAACAAAAAGAAAAGAAAAATACTCCTAAAACTTCTATAAAAAAAAAAAAAACCAAAGAATTTATGACACAGATTATATAACAAATCCAATCCTCAATTTATTATTATTGGAATGCATCTATGCAACTATCTAATTACCGCATTTATGATTTATTGATATAAATCTGATGTAATATGCATTAGGTTACTATGTTTCAATTTTATATAAATTCATGCACATTTGCATACATACATACATACATATTTATACAAATCTCATCTCTATACTGATTGAACTATCATTATAGTTATAAAGCAATCGCAAATACTGCAGATTAACTGCACCTTACTATACATTCATATACGTACATACAAAGATACGAGTATATTTTTTATACGTGGTATTCCAATGTAATAATCATCTCATCTTTATATTCATGCGATTAACTCTTACTTATCGTATATATACGAGTACAGTTAATTTAATAATAATTATTTATTTATTTTATATCTATTCAATGTATCTAACATCCTAACATTTAAATTATTTGAACAAGATGATAAAAAAGAAAATGTATACAAAATGAAAAATGAATAAAAACAAAAATGCAACAACAACAACAACAAAAATAGAATGCTAAATGTTAATGTAAATATGTGTATACGTAATGAAATAAAATATTGATGAATTATTATTATCTATATTATGCACATGCAAAAAAAAAAAGACATATTGTATAAGTTAATCTATGTGTGTGTCTATCTCTATATATTGTTTCATTCATATATTTATGTACATATGTACATATAAGTAATCATCTCTCATCGTATAGTCTATTATCGTTTGATATTTCGTCTAATTTTTATTTATTTCTTCATTTTTCAATTTCATTTGTACATCGTACGTATTCCGTAGCCGTACATAGTAAATTACTTGCATAACTAAAAAACTTGCTGGTATATTAAATTAAAAGGTCAAATAAATTATTTGCAAAGTGAAAAAAAAAAACAAACAAACAAACTAAAAAGAAAACCTAAAAAACCAGAAATATTATAAAAATAATTGAATAAATTGATGGTGTAAAATTCTTTTAATTTCCAAAAGATATAAATCTTGTAAACTTTTAATCATTTAGACAAATCATCAGATCAGCAGATCAGAATATTATTAGTCGTGTATATGTGGAATGGATTTTTTTTTTTACTCATTTTCTATAAAAGAATCAACTCTTTAAATAAAAATAAAAAACTTACAAAAATAAATATCAGATGTTATAAAGAGGCAATTGTTTATTAAAAGTTTCTATAAATAAATAAAAAAAAAAAAATAACAAATAAATTATTAATAATTGCAATAAAATGATGCATTCGAAAAAAAAACATTTTTCAAACAACTTAATTTTAGCTGTAGATGTAGACTATACAGTGAATCTTGATTGATTGTTCATTCATAACACAATGAAAAACAGCAACAACCAAATAATAGACACAAAATATAAACTCGATTTAAATGATTCGAAGTTAAATGATTCGAAGATTACATATACACTATACCCGCACATCATTAAAATGCTATTAGTTGATTTTTTGTGTTTCATTGTGTACTCATAGTTCATCATTCGCATTCTATTGACAGGAGAAATCAACTTCTTCCCAAGAATCCACATGAAAATATAAGATTACACATGCATGATGTAAGAAATACTACTCGTAATATGGTAGCGAGCGTATACTACAGATGTTGTTATATAGTCAATAAGCTCTTCTCTGTTGTGGACTATATATAAAGAGGAGGAGCAAGTATAAAATGTTGCTTGTTGATTTTTCGTGTTTTGTTTTATACATTATTCGCATTCTACTAAAAGAGAGAAATCAACATTTTTCATGAAAGAAAATAGAAAATACGAGTACACTGGATGTGGAAAGGGGAGGAGCAAGTATAAAATGTTGTTTGTTGATTTTCCGTGTTTTGTTTTGTATCTACACTTTTTCTTAACAATGAAATTGCGAGCATACATGATGTGTAAAATACTTCTTGTACTATCATAGTGTGTACTATTGGTACAGTTATAGTCAATGACCTCCACTGCTCTAGAGTATGCATTTGTACATGTATCAGGTTTTCCAATAGGAACATAACAATTTTGTATTTTAATACTAAGGACGACTTGAACATTTTTCATAATCTGTCAACTGTGAGCCAATAAGAACGTGAGCCAATGTTAAGATTTTTATCACGGGGAAATTCACGCACGAGCAACGTTTGGAAATTATTAAAAATTACTACCGCAATTCTGATTCGGTAGTCGCGATTTTAAGGGCGCTTACTCCAATTTTCGGTCGTAATAATCGTCCCAGCAGACAGGCTGTGCGTGCTATAGTGGATAAATTCGAATCAAAACATTTACTATTGGATGTTCCTGATCCAGTGAGATAACGCACTGGTCAAACTGCTGAAAATATCGCGGCCGTAAGTGCTTCAGTTCAAAATGACCCAAACCAGTCGATTCCACGCCGTTCTCAAGAACTGGGGATCTCTAAAACCACATTATGGCGACACATTTTGCGTAAAGATTTTGGCTTATACCCTTACAAGATCAAATTAATTCAAGAATTGAAGCCTTTTGATCATTTGAAGCGATTTAAATGGTTTTTTTTTTTTAATTTAAATGGTCCGATCGAATGCGCTTGCTCATGCGATTTAACGCCGTTAGATTTTTTTTTTATGCGGTTACGTTAAGTCGTTGATTTATATCAGCAAGCCAATAACGTTAGAGGAGCTCAGAGGCAATATCGAACGCGAAATTTCCAACACATTCCGGCCGATATGTGTGAAAGAGTGGTGGAAAATTGGCTCCAAGAGTGGATCGCAGCAAACGTGCTCTCGGTGGTCATATGAATAAATTTCAACCTTATATCTTAATTATTCTGTATATTATTTAAATATAAAATTGTTATGTCCTTATTGGAAAACCCTTTATTTGATGCAGTGACAGTACACAATAAAAATGTATCTTCTTAAATATATTCGTCTTTGTAGAGTCATCATTTTACATACAATTCCCATACTAATCTCTTGTATCATGTTAATAACTACACATTCGGATAATATACGCACTCCAATCTAATCTTTTTTTTTTATCATTTTTCCAAATCTAATTCGATTATCATAAAATATGACCATTCAAATTGATTATTTACTACTACAATTTTATTATTATTCAGTATTACTATTACACTATCATTATTATCATTTTTATCATTATTACAATAATTATTTTTTTATACGAATTCATAATCGTTGGCATCATCTTCCTCATAACATCATCATCATCTAGTCATAATCTTCATCATCTTCTTAATATTTTTATTTTTCAAATCAAATCTACCATAGACAATCAACAGTTATAGATACCCCCATATCTAAATCAGTATATATAGTATACATAACAAAAAAAATATTATAAAATGATGAAATTAATGATGATCAGGATTAGAGTCTTACGAGCAAAGTAATCTTATACAGGTACAAGATGTACTTTTGTATGTAAATGTTTGTGAATGAATTGAACATAGAAAGAAATGAAATGAAAAGAGATAAAAAAAAAACTTTCACTGTCTGCATTTTAATAAATATAATAATTATAATAATTATACCATCATATACATAATAAATTATCAACGTGATCATAACAACAACCACGATCATCATCATCATCGCATAATCATATTATAATGAAACAGACACAATCAAAAGATTTTCTTAAATTTTCAGATTTTTTTTTTTTTTTCTTTTCATTAGATTTGAATGACAAATAAACTACCAAAAATTTTATGTAAAACATAAAAATGAAATAAAAAGTACACACGGGTAATAAGAAACGTATTTACTACAGACGGAGAAGAAGTACGTAGAAGAAATCAACCTGCTGTTATTCAGGTTCATAATTCATTCTGTCTGTCTCTCTGTAATCATCTGTAATGAAGTTTAGAAAAAATTTCAACAAAGAAAAAAAAAAAATGAAAATAAATAAGAAAATCTATGGCGTTTAAATTTTCAAAAAAAAAAAAAGAAAAAAAAACAATTTGAATGAAAATGTTAACTACTGGAATTTTTTTGGACGATTTAAATAGAAATTTGATGGATTATTCATCTTATGGATTATTATTTAATCTTTTTTCTTCTTTCTACGTTTATACACACATACATACACATACACACAGTGAGTCTGCCATAATTCAATTATATGTATAACTACATGTGAATACAATTAATTTCACAATCAAAAACACAAAATTAAATTCCAAGAAATGATGATAATAAAAAAAATTTTTTTTTTTGAAAAAATACATTACAACTCCTCCTCATGAACACTATACGCACCCAGTAAACATTTTTATATTGTGAATCAAAGTTTCATTATTTGCATTAAAGCTAAATTTAAAAAATACAGAAACATATAGCGACAAGACAAGAAAATTGACAAGATTACTTTGAATTTTAAAGGATATACAAAGACAAGAAGAACAAAATAAAGACAAAAATTATTAAATAAATGTAATTTGTACTTCAACGCAGTTGTAGTGAAATAAAATTCGAAAGAATTATTTCGAAAAATTTTAAAAACAACAAAAATATAAATAATTAGAGTGATGAAATTACAACTCCTCTTTCACAAGTACTCGCGTATATAATTTGTTTTCTATACACATGCTTCCAAAGTATATATTTTCACAGACACCATAGTACAAACAATATTTTTTTTTTTACCAGAAAAAGTATTCCAGATCGTTATTCCTTTTTACATTATTTGATTTACTCTTTATTTATTTTCAGATTTATTTATGAAAAAAAAAAATAAAAAACTTTGAAATTACATACGAAAATCAAAAATTAATATCAATTAAACCGACTTATAATCAATCTTCTTCTCTTTTTCTTTATTTTGTTTTTTTTTTCTTCATTACAATTTTCCTTTATTTTTGTATTGTTTTTCTTTTTTTTTTTTATTATTTTTCATTACATCGCATTTAGGTATATAGCGTAGCGTATAGGTGGAATGTATGAAAAATCAATTTAAAATGTAAAACTCATTATTTGCATATTTTTCTTCATTGATTTCCTCTGTTAATAGCACATAACATACACAGTACACAGCACACAACATATCCGAAAATAAAAAGTATTCACATGCAAATACATTGTAAATGGTGTGTATGTGTGTGTATCTGATGGTATCTGTTATATGCCTATACACCTCTATAACCATCTATGTATAACGCTATAACTAAATACATGTTTTATGGTAGTAATTTTATTTGTTAGTTTAGAAAACCATTCAATTAAATCTAATTAAGGTTACAGTGTTATGTATTATTATGTATACAGAGTACAGTATAACTATAAAAATATCCGTAATTATACGAGTGTGTGTGTATGTGTGTATGTTTTCTGATACGCATAAATTTAAATTGCATGTTAATAGCAAAGAATTTTTTATAAAAAAAAAATAAAAAACCTAAAGATGAGCATACATAACCTAAACCACATAAAATTTTATGTTTACAATTTTTTTATACTAATGTTGTGTTGTACGTTTTTAATAGAGACAAATTACATATACACGATCAAAACAGAAAAGAAAAATTCAATAACAAGTGAACAGCAAGATAAAAATGAAAAAATGAACATAAGAAAATACCCCATAATTTAAAAATGACCCTATCTATAATGTTGTTAAGAATGAGAAGCCTATAAATATCAATATACATATATGTATGTACATAAAATTTTTTATTTATTTTTTTTTTAATTCTTTTTCATTTTCATCTTATATTCTTCTTATTCTTATTCTTCTACTTCGTTTTATTTTTTATTCACCTGATTCCAGTCATTTTAAATATCACACCTTCATCTTGTTCATTTTCATTTATATTTTTTTTGTTTTTAATTGATAGTGAAGTGTGGATGATAGTATGTATAGGAGTAGCTACGGAAGGTGCGAATATAATGAATATTTTACAAAATACATACTCGTACATACATATACACATGTATGTAAAGATCGACTAAAATCGACACACATCGCGCAACACACATAACGTATCTACATATATACACTCGTAAATCAAATATTTATAAAATAATGTAATAAAATATATAAATTAATTGTTTCGTTTATTTGTACTGACACATATACGAGTACATACGTGTATACACACTTTACTGTCTGTGTGTGTGTGTATTAATTTTTTTTCATTTTTTTTTTCGTGGCTTGGATTTGTACCATTAACCTCTGTTGTATATTACCTAAATGGAATATATGTATGTAGAAGATAACGATCTAAAATGTTATTTTATGTGTTTATCAATGAAAAAATGAAAAGAAAAAAAAAAAAAAAACATAAAATAATTTATCCAACAATACTACAAACATGCATACAGCATACGTACATGTGATGTGTATTATATATTCTTAGGCCTCCTATAGTATGTACCTATATGCTATACTGAGACTATCGCTGAACTGACTTGACTTGACTCGACTTGACTCTAGGTTTGTATATGATTTCCGGCTTTTATCCGATTCATCTTCATTTTATTCTCCCTTTTGCGCTTTGTGCATCAACTTCTTCTTCCTATTCATTAAGATTTTATTTTTGTTTTTATTTTTTTTGCCATGGCTATAAATCTTTACTCTAAAATCTGATGAGTATATAACAACAAGGTATGCTCATAGATGTGTATGTACATATGTATATAGAATTTATAATGTTGTAAATAACGTAAATATGTACTAAAAGGTAGTAGCAGCATAAATTATATAAATGGCCAATTATTATACATATACAGTGCCTGTCTACATATATGCTTACAAAGTTGATATATCTAAACGCTAAGCATATATAATACAAGACTGTAAACATCATACCAACTGTAAAGGCACACATAATACACCTGTATATACTTGCATAAAATATACATAGGTATTTACACGGTTTTTATTGTACTATACTATATAGAGATAACTAAAAGTTCCTTGCACTATTGTTTGAGGTCGAACAACTTTTTGACGTGTAAATCCGGTTATAAATACACAACTAAAACCAAACCATAATAAAATAAAAAACCATAAAACGATAAAAGGACATTCATTCGATCGCGGTTTATTGTTTAGTTTTGGTACGTGCCATAACAGTGGTATTTTGATTCATTTTTTATTTATTATTTTTTTTTTTAATATTTTTTGTTTTTTTTTTTTCGTTATTTTTTTATTTTGCATTGTTATGTCCATATACAATAAAAAATTTATACAAATTTTTCAATTCAATTGAAAGGAAAATAGAAATACATACATATGTTGCGGTAGCCACTCTATATGTTACGTCGCTATACGTGGACTTTATATGAGCACGTATGTACATTTTTATATATAACATTTTTCGAAGACAAACATTTTTATAAAATAAAAATTGAAAATTGAAAAATAATTGCACATTAGAGTCTGGAAAATACAAAAATTTTTGTTTTTGTTGATCAAATTCATTGTAAGATTTGCTTTGTACACACAGGAAACTTTTAATTCGAAATGAATTTTCCGAAAGAAAAAAAAAGCAGAGCAAAAACTCTCTTGGTAATATTTTCTTTTTTGTCACCTAAAATAAGTAGTATCAATTTTCAAATATTTCCTTTTTTGTTACCAAAAAAATTCATGGTCTTTGTCAAATTTTTTCGATACTTCAAGTTCATATAAGAATCAAAATTAAAAAATATTTGAAGCGATGAGTGATGACACAAAATTATCTCGTGACTCAATTACCTCTTAATGGATTCGCTCACCACCTGAATTCGGTATATTTCACTAAATTACCGGATATTTATCATGAAAAAAAAATCGATTAAGAAAATTGTGTCGCTTTTATTTTTGGAAGTCTTTAAGTACCTCTACCACTTACACTACAAAAGTTATATATAGACGGAATAATTGAATTAAATATTTTTCCGGTAACAATTTATTTTCTCATTTTTTCAAAAGTTTCAATTTTCGAATTTTCATTACTCTTTAAAAAACAATCAAATTTGTTTTTTTTTTGTTCTCTCCACTTTTGGAAACTTTTTTGAATTTCACCGGAATATATGCAGAGATGTATAATCATTTTGTATTTAATTCACGCAATGAACTCCTTTATTTTTTCTTTCTATCTATCTACTTACAATAATTTCTATTTGTGTTTCTACGACCATTTCATAGACATTTTATAGAAAATTTTATTATATTTTTATTTTCAGTCCTGCCCTGAATGTCTATTAATATACATTCTAATCGGCATCTTTTTATTATTCTTTTATGGTAAACAGAAATATGTTTTGTAACAAATATAAATAAGAGAAGAAGAATAATAAGAAATACATAAAAATAATCATGGATATTTTGTATGTTTTGTCGTTATAATTTTTTTTTTATTTTTTATTTTCATCAAAATGGATACTTTGTGTATTTTGAATCGCCGCAATAATACATTATAAAGAAGCTACTTATAAGATCTAAGACATTTAATATTTCATTTACGCACACATACGAGTAAATAATGGGCCCTATTATGAGTGTCGATAATATCGTCTCATCATCGACTATCGCCTCGACTCGACAAATTTTGTATTATGAGTGTAGATTTGAGGCGAGAATATCGACATATTGAGTCGATCAGCTAAAACTAATCGACATGCGTATAGTAGTCTATGATGATTTGATATTTCATGTATGCTTTGTATATAAGATAAGGTGTATTTAATTATTTTGCTTAATTTATTCTAGTTTAATTCAAATAATTTAATTAATTAAAGAAATATCACCAAAAATGCTGGTTGAAAAAAAAACATGAACGCATCTCTTAATGCTCTTCTTTTATGCAAAACAAAAAATCATTATTAAATTAATATGTTTTATATTTACGCACTTAGCTACAAATTATTTAAATTAATTAAATATTTATTCAAAATTGAAAAAAAAAATGAATTATACATTTTTATATCGAAATATTTGACAACTTTTATATAGAAATTACATGGTAAAACTGAATGAAAATAAAATTTGATATGGCTTATTGTCGAGGCGACCGATTTACATAATACAAAATTTACATCGTCTCGTCTCGTCTTAATTTTGTCGATAGTCGATATTATCGACACTCATAATAGGGCCCAATGTACATGCATTCATTGCGGTTTATCTATTAACTGTGTTCTGTCCTCGATTCATTTTTAACATCCGATTTAAATATGTATTCAAATATTTTTCTTTCTTTCTAGTATAATAAATATTTCTAAAAATAAAACAAAAAAAATCCAAAGTTATTCGATAGTAAATTTGATTTTCTTCTTTAAATTCTATGACAAGAATATTAATTTTTTCACATGAATATAATTTTTGTTCTTCAAAAACAAAAAAAAAAAAGAAAACACCATTGCAGCCATGATGAGGGTGGTTATGTCTATTTGAAAAGAACAAAACAAAAAAAAACAACGATTAGGAAAGACCGCTATTAGTTTAGTTTTTGATTTTAATGAGTTTTTTTTTTAGACAATCGTTCACTCCGAAAAACTATTCTAATCAGGTCTCAACTATATATAATCAACCAAAAAAACAAATTAAATCCAAATTTCTATTTTGAATTACCCATCGTATGAGCATAGTTGAATAAATTTGTAGATAGACCACGATTTTTAAATTTAGAATAAAGAATGATGTACACAAAACACAATATTTTTCGTTACATAAATTTTGATTGGTATTTATCGAGTATGTATATAGTATTCTAAGTACAAGAAAAATAAAATCACGCTTCTTCAGCATACAAATTCGTTGTGCACAGCACCGTTCATACTCGCATGTCGTATACTGGGTATACTGGGTATAATGATAATGACGATGAGTAATTTAATAGACATTTTTAAATAAAATTCTTTTCATACATGAATTTGTAGCTTACTAATGAAGTCAACTATCATAATTTAAAATTAGATGACACTACTGCTATATGAAAACAAAGAACAAAAAACTACAACTTAATTTACTATAAACTACATAATCTAACATTTTTTTAAAAGTTCATCTTATGTACATTTAAAGTTCATCTTATGTACAGTAGGGTGAGTTTCAAAACGCCTCAAAAATGTGTTGTGATATGGCATCAAAACAGTCGTGATGCAAGGTTTTAAAACAGCATTAATGCTTCGCATCGATATTGCAGTTCTACAACTTTGACGTTTTGAAACGAATTTGTTGCTTTGTTTTGATAACAGGAAAAATGGTTCACCTCCTGCAGTACATAATTTTAAAATTTAATTAATTATTCATTCTCTCTACACTGAATCAAAAAAGGTGAAACAATTTTTTAATAAAATTAAACAATATCAGAATGGACATATTTTATAGCCATTTTCGAATGACCAAAAACACCTTCAGTGTAAGTATTCGTATAATATAATACTCTCCATATTTTTGGAATTTGTCATGAATATTAAAACACTACACATTAAAAATTCAATTTATCATCATAAAAGTACAAAATTTTTGTTTAAAACAGATTGACCTTTGGTTTCATACAACAAAATTCGTATAAAATTAAATCATTGAAATGCTACTGAGCAAAAAAAATCTATTCAAATCTATTTTGCATCATAAAAATTCAGGATGCGTAGATTGATTGACAGATGCGTATCAGATGCATTCACAATGAATTTTGAAACTGTAGACATTGGCCCTATTGCACCAACCCACTTATCACTTATTACTTATCAACTTATCAAAAAATTCTATAAGTTTGTGTTGCATTATTTTTGATAAGTTGATAAGTAATAAGTGATAAGTGGTTGGTGCAATAGGGCCATTGTCATCGATTTAAGTGTTATACTTTTGAAACTGTTGATTATGCATCGAGGCGGTCTTTAAACATTTTGAAACTCACCCGTACTTATGTGGTTTGTAACTCCCATCCAATCAACCGCACACTACCTAATGCAATATGCCTACTACAAAGAAAAAAATTAACATTTTGATAGAAAAAAAAATTTTTTTAATTAAGACATTATTAACTGTCATAAAATTATAATTATTTTCACAGTTTCGCATTTCATATATATAGAAAATTTTCTTTCTATAAAGTTCATCAAATGCGTCTTATTGAAAAGATGTGACAGTCATTCCCTGCACATACATATGTATGCAATTATGTACCTAGCAGAGTGAATATTTCTATTCAACATATTAGATGACTAATTATTATTAAATTACAAAAAACGCAGGTGTAATAAATTGTTGGTTTTTTAATATTTTTTTCTTTTTCCCCTCATATTTATTCATTTATTTTCTATTTATAGATAAAATTACTATATAATGAAAGTTAAAATAATGTTATGAAATTAATCTGTTTTATTGCAAAAATAAAAAATAAGAAAAATAATCTCAAACGGAAAGATAATAAAAATATCAGAAAATACAGAAAAATTCATCACAAGGTCGCTAATTTTTTTTTTAATTATTATTATTATTCAGAAATGAATTACAGAATTACTCATGCGATACAGAGACAATACGATTAAACAGCATATAAGTAAATTACTCATATAAATGCCCGTACATATCTATATAGAAAAATGGTAATATTTTTCCTTCATTTCATTTTTATCTTTCTTTCTTCTTTTTGAATTTGAATTTGAGTGATGAAAATCAATGGATTTTTGCAATATTTCTTCTTAATATGAATGTGGTTTTGCGTATGTACAAAGATTTTACAAACACTCGTAACGTAAGGTAGTGAATATAATATAGTTGAAAATTTTCTGATGAGAATTCATTGATCCGATTGTTAAATGAGTGTGTTTTCAAAAAAAAAAAACTAAATGTAATGATTGTGATTTTTTATAGATTGTTGATGGTTTAAGTCTATGTAGCCAATGTTGAAATTGAAATTGAAAATTGAATTGAAGGTCTTTTGGATTGATTACTAAAAGATCTGACCTTTTTTTCGTTTAGTTTTGAAAGAAAAATACAGAGAAAATGCAAATTTTATATCCTGTTTAATTTATAAGTAATTACTATAAATGTATTTATAGTGTAGTAAGTATGTATATGGAAATGTAGATGTATCATACAGTAATTCTACATCAAAGATGAATGAATACAACAAGAAACACAAAGAATCAACTAACAACATTTAATACTTCTTCCTCTATACTCTTCGTATTTTCATTCTTGAGAAAAAGTTGATTTTCTCTTTATGAAGAATGCGAATATTGTGTACAAAACAAAACACGAAAAATCAACAAACAACATTTTACACTTGCTCCTCCCCTTTATATATATACTCTACAGCAGAGAAGAGGTTATTGACTATAACAGCATCTATAGTATACACTCGCTACTATATAGTACGAGTAGTATTTCACACATCATATGTACTCGTATATTTTCATGTGGATTCGTGGGAAGAAGTTGATTTCCCCTGTCAATAGAATGCGAATAGAGTACATGACGAAACCCGGAAACAATCAACTAGCAACATTTAATACTCACACTTGCTCCTCTCCTTTTAGTCTATAGTATAAACGCTCGCTAGAAAAAGACTTGAAGCGCATTGGAATTAGAAACTGGAGAGATGCAGCGCGGGACAGGGAAAAGTGGAAACAGATCTTGGAGCAAGCGAAATCCCACTAAGGGCTGTAGAGCTGACGATGATGATGATGATGACTTTCTTCTCCTCTTTTAGACTATAGTACACGCTCGCTACTATATTAAGAGTAGTTTTCTGCACATCATGTGTACTCATTTTTGAATTTTCATTTGGAAACTTCGAGTATTTTCTAGGGGTGCTTAATAAAACGATAACCTATCCAATACTTCCATATAATTATCTAGGTGTGTGCATACTTTAATTAAATTATTTTTTTCATACTACGTGCGTTATTAATACCACATGTCTGTTAATTATATTCAAAAATAAACAAAAATTTCTCTTTATGTTCTGCAAATTAATAAATATACGCACAATAGGTCTAAATAATTTGCAGTCATTGTGGGTGGGTGTTCATATTTTGTTTACAAATGAATCGATTATCATCAACATCAATCACACATGATGTATACGAAGCTCTAGTCATATATTCATGTACAAGCATGTACCAACCTAAGTGCATATATTTAGATAATCAGTTCAGGAATTTTAATTTAAATTCAAAATCAAAACAAATAGTAAAAAAAAAATGAAAAAATTTCTGATTTTCTCAAAGTCGCTGAATACCGAATACCTGCTTGTAATCGAATTGATCGAAATGCATCATTCCTAGATAATATATTTGCATTCGTATCTATTTATGGTAAATCATAATTATTTGCACATTAACCATCATACCATCATCACATTGCATAGATAATAGCACATCAAATCAAAAATTGATTGCCATCACAACTATGTATATATGTACATTATCATTTTGGTTGGTTTTATAGAGTTATCGCTCATATTTTGAAATTTAAATGTATAAATTTAAGATCCGGTCTATAAGACGTTAATAAATCTTTTCACTTTTTTTTCCTACATCTACTATATACTTATATACCCTCTACTCTAGATGCATGTATCTTCTTGAAACTTGAAAATTCAATAAACTTGAAAATCATAATAAAAACAAAAATGTATTTCTTTTGTGTAACAGAAACATTATTATATTGTCGATTTCTTTTAAATTCATTTCATAAATGAGAAACTATAAAGAAACATAAAATTATACGAGTTCATCATACGTGCCTATATATGTTTGATGTGATGATTGAAATTTTAATCGATAATAATTCCGTATAACATATTCGTGAAAGTTTGTTTTTTTTGTTCTTTGTTTTATATATGTTTTATTATTAATTTTTAATTTATTTCTTTTTTTCTTCCGCGCTAATGAAAATTTGTGTTTTTTTTTTGTTTTCACTCCATAATCCATATATGCATATTAAGACTTTACCAACTACTATACAACGTACGTACGTGCATATACAAAAAAAAATTAATAAATCATATACTATTTTTTTTTTTTCAGTTTTGATAGACAAAAAAAGTTATGTATTTTAAAAAATTAAAAAAATTTTTTTTTAAATTTTTACATGACATTTTAAAACAAAAAAATACAACAATATCGTACAATAAAATCATTATCATAAAATTATGTATGTTCGTATATGTAATTTAACACATGTTTTATGCACGTTTTTATATGGTGTATATAGCAACAATAGATATTCTACTTTTTATTTTTATTTTTCTGTATACATCACCACACAAATATTCATACTCATACCATATAATTGCATCGTTATTTTATATCGCGGAATCATCATAAAGTAAACGTTACAAATCATTATCATTTAAATACAGATACGAGAGTATTTACATATGTATGTGGTGTATATATGCAATGCATTTTTTTTTTTTTATAGATAATATTAGAAGGTATAGTCATCATCATCATAATCATCAACAAAATGATAAACGATAGCAAACACTATAGTATTATACTTTCTTTTATTTTTAGTTATTTTTTAATTTTTTTTTTTTTATTTTTCTAGCACTTTCTATAGTATCATACATAAATGAAGGAATAAAAAAAAATTCCAATTTTCACTTGACTTTTTCTTCATCTTTTAAATATACATACGTACTTCAATTTTTAATTATAATAGTTTCTTCTTTGGTTTTTTTTTTACTTTTGCGTATACGCATATAATATGTTTACCACCAATGCATAAAAACGTATTAATATGTACATATATGTTATATATTGTCATAAATAATATTAATTACATATATGCACATGTAGATACATATATGTATGTATCCATGTATTTTATGTACGCATACAAAATGATAATAATCTAAAACGATCAATATCATCATAATATAGTGATCGTCTAAAAATATCATATCATATTTTTATCCGCTTGTATTTCTATTCGTATATACAACAAAAGTCGCCATATACATGTGTAATACTATAATGTGATTGTGTGAGTATATAAATGTTAACTGATGCGAGTGTGTATTTATGCCTTAATGAATTCATCTTCATTTAATTTTATTCTGATTTTCACCTGTGTACGCAATAGCATTATGGAATGAATTTCATTGATATTCATATGAGTATAAAATATACTTACTTTCGTATACTACATTGTATGTAACACATGTACAACATCACTATTTTACTATGTTATGTATGTATATTGTGTATGCTTAATATATCGTCGTAAATACATTTTACATAAAAAATATACAAGCATCAATCAGGTTGTCATATTTTATTTGAAATATCTGACATATAAGGTGAGGTATATACCTAATGTATTTTTTTCTTTTTTAATTTTCTTTTACTTTTCATTTGTTGTCGTTGTTGTTGTTGTTGTTGTTTGTATTTTTCTTCTATACATTTTTCATTTTCATTTTTTTTTTTGTGCATTTAATTTACTTTTCTGGTCTACGTCTACCATCATCATCATCATCTTTATCATTTTTCCATAGACCACAGAATTATGTATATTATATTATTCATGAGAGATGTTAAAGTACTCGTAAGTATACATAATTTTCTCACATACACTCGTTCGTATATAGTATCTCTAATGCATATAATTATGGTAAAGTACACGGGTATAATCATTTTAGCTTTTTATTTTCTTCTATAATAACAAAAGATTTGTAAGTACATATATATTCCATCAAAATTTCTTATTTGTTATTCACTTGCTGTATAATATTGCGCTTCATTATAAATTTTTATTTTTTTTTCTTTTATTATTTTTTGTATATTTATTTATTTTTTTTCATGTTTGATTTGATTTTTCTATTTACTTGTATTTTTTTCATTATTTTCTTCTGGGTTTTCTACACAATAGTCGTATAATAATTAGAAAAAATTACCACCTTTCACTTTGTTCTTTATTCAATTTGTATACAATTTAATGATTTTTTGATCTCTATAACCACTATAAAAATAACGTACATTACATACACATTTTTAAGTATTGAAAATAATTTCGTTATTAATTTTCTAATGAATTCATTTTATCGATTTATTTTCGAAATTGTATATATGTAAGTATATTTTCCTTTGATACAATTTTTTGAATTATATGAAAAATACTCGTAAATACAACGCAACATTGTAGTGTGATCTCTTAGTCTTATAATTCACAATTTTGTCCATATAACAGTGAAGAAAAAGTCAGGTAAATGTGGAGAAATTTTTTAATGTGTATAATTTTCTTATTTCATTTAAGAATACCTATATATAAAGTGGGTACACAACTCTATATCAAACTAATTATCATCACTATACTAAAAGCTCTCCTATTCTGACAATTCCTCAATATGTATCTCCATTAATATCTCATATGTCTCAAAAATTTTAATTCTCAAAACATGTTCTACACAAACGCAATATACAAAAACGTTACACATTTATCGTTTTTAATCAAAGTTCTCCAAAAAACCTAAAACCTTAAAAATATTCTCCGACATTGAAGTCTGCGTATTTTGATTTAATATTTTCATTTTGGGTTGGTCTTTGATACTATTTCAAAATTCAAACTATTAAAAATGATCACATAATCGGATCGGATGAAAATAAATGATTAGATGATCTTGTGTGATATCAGTATACGACTATATATGTACGTCTACAAACAAATCTTTATATATTCACATAAGTACAAAAAAAACAGTAGCAATTTTAAAATCTTTTACAAACGCATTATTTAAACAAACATCTAAATATGCCCGAAAACTAAAATTAAAAAACAAACAAGCTTCTATTCATCTGTGTTGCATTTATCTTTTTGACTTTATCAGCTTATACTTACAGCACTAGAGGTACAAACATATAGATATGCATCTCCATTCTCCAAATATATTTCGAACATATATTCGCTACCATATTGAACTAAATTTAATGATCTCTGATATTCAAAAAACATACAAAATTAAAAATGTCTAAGGAAAATAATCTCGAATCAAAGACCAAAAAGCCAAAACTAAATCGAAATGTTAACAAATCGAAATTGTTTGTATGCATATCTGTTCGATTGCTTCATTTTACTGCAATTTATGGTAGGTTCCAGTTCAACCAAATAATGTGTAAGTGTTGCATAATAAAATCGCATTTTTAATGATGATAAAATCTCTTTCTTTTGATTGTTGTCTCTTTTAATTTTTGTTTATTTTTGTTTTAACCTTTTTTTAAATGATATCAACATAACATTCACACATCATACATAATCGCACATATACAAACTGATTTCAAACCATATAATCAGAGATGTATAATATAATGCAATTTTTATTTAATTTTTTATTTGTTTTCCTTTTTAAAAATAAAAATTATGAAATAGTAATATCTAAGGTATAAAATCATATACGATCATATACTACTTATCTGTATTTATATATAGAAATTTTCACTATTATTTTATTGCGTAGTATTTATATGAAAACCTTTTTAGTCGTATAATTTGTATAGGGTTGAGTTTTCATTTTAAAAATTTTTTTCTTTTTTTTATAATCGGATTCAATATACATTATATAGACTTGCATCTACTTTAGTAAATCATCCATTAACCTATATTTTCTTGTTTTTGTGTACCTATTCTCTTTATATATTTTTAGGTTTTTACATACACCATATATGTATGTAAGTACATATATGCATGTAAAGTATATCTTTTAAATCAAAAACTGAAACATACTTATAACCATTAAATATTTAAGATAACTACATTTACGAGTATAAGAAATTTAAAGACTTTCACTATTTTTTCGGTTCGCTTTTCAGTTTCGTTTCATGTGAACAAAGTAACAATTTACATTTTCCGTATATATGTATGTACCAACGAGTAAATATTCGAGACTGGAGTATCTATACATACTATGCCTATGAAACCACAATAAAAATAATCACCGTCATCGTAATAGTAATCACCATCATCATCATCATAATCATAATCATAATCTTACAAATAACTCTAAGGTATATATACGTAACTACATATACATATTCACTCTTATCTCTCTTACTATTATATCTTTAAGATCGGTTTTTCTGTAAATTGTTATGATCATCATCCACTTATCAATTTATTGAATGATTATTTAGCGACTATTAAGAGTATCGTATAGTATCGTGGTATCGTTTTTAAATAATTTTTTTTTTGTCTTTCAATCAAAGTTTTGTTATTATTTACATTTATACATCGTAGATCTAAAATACGTATACATTTTCTCATACCAATTCGTTTTCATCTACTCTCTTTCTCTATGTTTCTTTTTTAGATTTTACTGGATACACAACAGAAAATGCTGTTTATCAACATTTTAGTTTACATAATTTCCATTATTTTTTTACTATTTTCTTTTTTTTAAATAAATATTACGAGTAATATAACATAATTATATGGAATATTAAAAATTGATCTGATTTCGAAATCGAAAAGAAATTTTTAAAAAAAAAAAAAATAATAATAAACAAAATTTGTAACAAAAATAAAGAAAACAAATATGAAAATATTTTTTTTTCTGTATTTGTGTTTTTTTTTTTTTTTTGCTTTTCAACTTTAATTTCATAATAAAATTATCTTTAATGATGCATGATATCTGTGATCTGATCTGTTATTGCGGCCAGTAAATGTACAGAAATACTCGTATGACTTACATTACCTAAATTATGTGAAATTAGTTATTTTCGTCATCGTATTTCGTATTATTGTATAGCAATCATGAACGTTATTATAATTGATTGATTGATTTTTATTAACTGATTTTTTTTTTATTTTGTTTTAGGTACCATAAGTTTGGGTTTTGGTTTTTTTTTTTTTTTTGCTTTTTAGCACTCTCTTTTCATTTCAAATTTATAAAGCATTTAAATAATGTATAATTTATGGTAGAAAAATGGGTAAGAAAAATTTTAGAAATTTTCTAACAAAAACAATTTAAATTATTTTAGAAATTTTGAGAAATAAAGTTTAATGACCATTAATAAAGTTTGAAAACGATCAGAAAAATCAGATGTAATTAATGTGAGTAATAAAAAAAAAAAAACTCGAAAACCATGTAAAACGCATGAGCAGCGAAAATGTACCCAAGAAACTTCTAAATATAAAACCAGAAGAACAAAAACCTAGAGAAAAGTCAAAACTGAGGTGGGAAGACTGTGCGAAGAGAGATTCATGAAATATGTTGGGTGTTAGAAACTGGAGAACTTGTGCTGCGGATCGGAGTGTCTGCGGAAAGCGAAACTGCCAGAGGTCTTGACTCGATACGCAGAGCCATTGAAGAAGAATAATTAAAGAGAAAGAGAAAGAAGAGAAAAAAGAATCAAATGAGTAGATAGAAGCAAATATTGAAATCGGGCTTCCGGGCTGATTATGATGATTATATTCCTATTAAGATTTTATATATATTTTTAATTATTTTAATTTAAATCCAGTCAGTATAGTTTTGCTGGAATCATCTTCTTTCATACTATCTTTGTCTAAATGCTGAATATTCCTTCAGAATAATTTCAATTTCACTTCCAATCTGTGTAAACTAAAATTCTAATCTAAAAATATTTGTATTAATATAATAAAACTCTAGATTCTGGAAGAAAAGTTATTCCATTCAATTTAGCTTCCAAATTCATTTAAAACATTCAAAATTATTTCATTCGCCAGATATGTGCATACTCCATTTCATAGATGACGTATACGTATCATCGCACACATCATTAATTAAACATCATTTTTTTGTTTAATTTCCTTTAATTAAGACACAACCAAATGATTATGCATACTGTACACATTTCTTATAAAATAAACAAAAAATTTTTATATGCTCTGTTAGCCATATTGAAAACAAAAAAAAAAATACACAACATAAAAAAATGTGTATACAAAATAATTTTCATTGGAAAATTTCTAAAACAAAACAAAAAAACAAAGAAACATTCATGTACTAATCAAACTTTTCCTAATGTTTCTCAACATACTTAACTTAGGTACATATTTTCTCTAATATAACAGACATTAGTGTATGTATTGCAGATTTTTCGTTTAAATTTCAATTTTTATTTTCTTTATCATTTTTTCGTTTTACTATATTTCTTTCTCTAATTACTAATAACAATTTTTTTCCAATTTCTACGCAATTTTTATATAGCATTTTCTCTTTAATTATTATCAGTTTTATTTGCTGCGATCATTATTATTTTTCCTTTATTGACCGATGAAATTTTTCAATGTTTATTTTTATCTTATTTTATTTTTTCAATTTTCTTTTACAATTTTTACTTCTTATTTCTTAGGTACTCGTTACGATTACAAACAATGACACTAAAATATGCTCTATTTAATTTGGTATAAAAGTTTATAATTAATAGATTTAAAACCAAGTAATTATTATTTAATTAGAAAAAGTAACACCGCGCACATAAAATAATAGGCATTGATACCACAAAATAAAAATGAAAATAATTTGAAAAATAAAAATTTTAAAGAAAAATTTTTTTCCTTGAACTGTTTTTTTATATTAAATTTATTATCAATCAAACCATGACAAGAAAAGAAATTTTTAAATGAAAATCAAATCATCGGTTTGATTGTTTTTCAATGTATATAAATATCAGAAATACCTATATGTTTAAAATTCTTGAGAAAAAATTTTTAATTTTATGGCTTCATAACTTGGTATCTGGTATCTTGTACTAATATGTGTATGCAGATAACCGAAAAGCAAGCGTATAATAATTTTTATATTGAATCAAAAAAGTTATCAAGTACGAATATTTTTTTTTTCTTCCATTCTGTAGTATATGTATGCATTTCACTTCATCGTATCTCTTTCACTTTTTCAAATTTAAATTCTTTTTAATAAATGCCCGACATTCCGATAAATTGTTATCTTCTTAAGCATATAAACATGTCCATATATGTACAATTTTGCCTGAACAAAATTATTATCAGATAATGACTTCATTTTTTATGCTATGTTCTTTCAGACAACAAAAATTTAATGCTCATAATTTCAGAATCTTGATTTTATATTTTTGACTTTAAGTATTTTGACTTTTAAATGTCTTCGCGGGTACGTTACGTATACGCGTACATATCAGCAGCATTCCATTTCATGTGTATGATAATCATATCGTTTAATCGCAACCGAAATCAGAAAGGAGGATTAAAGGATTTCACTTGTATTTTTTTTTTTTTGTGTGTGTCAGAAATTAAAAAATTCATGATGTTGTTAAAAAATTACAAAATAATTTTACTTTATAAAAGAAGAAGAAGAAAAATAAATACGAAAAATGTTGTAATGTATACTTTTCGAAAAATATCTGCAGGCAAGTATATACGAGTGAATATATACATTTTCGCTTTTTGGAGTATAATTAGCAGTGTTTTTTTTTATTAGAGGCTTTTCTACACTTTTTTCTGTTGTTCATTTTCAATTTTTGTAAGTTCTTAAGTTCTTAAGTTAAGTTCTTAATACTTATAATGTAACGCCTTCTTGTATATAAACATGAAAAAAAAAATAATAATGAAATTTTCCAATGAGGAAATGGTGTTCAAAAGATTAATGAAGTTCATCCTTTGAAAGACTTCTGTGTCTATCTTCTTCTTCTTTTTTAATTTTATTTAAAAATGTTATTTATTTCAAAACTACAGAAGGTATACCTAACCTACCCATAAGTGTAAGAATAATGAGAAAAAACGGCAGAAAGAAAAAAGAAGCAGAGTTAAATTTTTGGTTTCTTTTAAATTTTAGAAAATTAATGAAATTATTGTATTATACAAAAGTTCTTATCTCATTCAAGGATTCATTGTAATAATTATACGAGTAGGTAATTCAAAGGAACATTAATTCATGATTAATAATCAAACAATAAAATTAAATAAAACAAAAACAGAAAAGAAAATGCGTGATAATAATCTCCGAAATGGTCTATTTACATTCAATCCAATTGAAAAAAATAAAAAAAAATTCGATCTACATTAACCTTCATAGTAAATGGAATGATATCGAAAGATATTCAATCGAATTGTTATTTTGAAGCGGTTTTTTTCAAAATATGTATCTAAAATCTAACATGTAATTAACACGAAATTGCACTTTAATTATACAAAATGTACCAAAAGTGCTTTATTAGTTGTACCAGTTGTACTACATTTCATATTTTTATCTACACTATTCTCATTTACATTATTTACATTATATTCATGCTATATAATTTCACAATAAAAATATTTTCAAGGTCTATTTCAAGATTTTTAGGGCGTCATGTGATGTTAGAAAACATATTGAAAAGACAAACAAATCAAAATCGAAACAAAAAAATCTACAAACCAAAAATAGCACTCTTCTATACTTATTTACTAGAAAAATAAAAATTACAAAAAATTTAAAGAAATAAAACAATATGAAAAACCAAAAAAAAAAGAGATATTTATTTAACAAATAATACAACGTAAAATTACATGTTTACATTTCCATATGTGCTTTTAAATCGCAAATAATTATAATATCTGGGTGCTACCGTCATAATCTTCATAAATATGTATGTATCTTCACATTTCAGACTTTCAAAAAAGGCAAAACAAACAAACAAACAACAATAACAAAAAAACGTCAAAGATATACAAAATCTAAGATATTTTTAAAGAAAATTTATTCATAAATACAAGAAAATCATAAACGTTTTCTCTGTATTATTTTTGCTTAAGAGTAGGATTCGACTTTGAAAAATTTCGAAAACAACAGCAACGATTTTACATACAAAAATTTTAAAAAATGACTTTGCATACCTTTTAGGCGCTGTAAAAATGGATTTTTGAATATTTCGATGAAAAAGAACATAATTTTATTTTGTTAATAAAAATGGAAATGTAACAAAGATTTTTATACTTTTTTTTTGTAAAAACATCAGAAAAGTCCAAATTTTATTTTGATACCAAAATCATATAGAAATATGAAGATTTAATGTATGAAAATAGAAGTCAAAGTTGAACGACTTTTCCAAAAAAAAAAACCCTCTCCTTTTTTAAGAACTATAACTAAATTTCAGGACCTAAAATCAAAAATGTGCTATATTCAACCACCACAATATTCTTCAGGCTACCTATATATATTCAAAATTCCAAAGAAATTGGTCAATCAGTGTTTGCTGTACGAGGTACATTCGGAATCTGAAAAATCGCAATTTTGACAACTTTGACACTCAGTAAAAAGGAAACAAGGACATTTAAAAAAAAAACGCTCCGTTAAGCATCACAATTCCCATCAAAGTATCTATGTTTCAAATTTCATTGAAATCGGTTAAAAGTAACTTCGGAGATAATTGGTGCACAAGATAGCAGATATCTCGAAACCTAATCTTAATATAATTTTCTGTCACCACACATAACGCAACTACCATATTACAATATAAGTAGGTGACTTTTTCTTGGCATTTTTTTCCTATATGGTGATACGCAATTATTTGTCGTTTAACTTGTTTCCATTCTGATGATTCCATCACATTATATGTATATGATCATAATCATCTTAAAAAAGAATAGATTTTTTTCATATAAAATATTAGTTATGATCAGCACATCTTCAATTCAAAAAAAACAAACAACAACAAAAAATAATAATAAAGATTCTCGTATCGATATAACATATAACATTAAATAACTGTATATAACACCGTATACATATGAAATAATAATATTATAAAGAAATCATTATTTATTTTTATCTTTTATTTTCTATTGTTTTAATTGAAGCAACATTTTTTTTTTAAAATCTTTTATCGTTTTTAGAAGAAAAAAAAAATTCTTTTTTTTTAATTTTAATTTTCAAATTTTATTCATTAAACATTTTTGTTTTTTGTTTTCTTATTTTTATATAATGTACATACATACTTGAATTTTACTTCAGATAAAATGGTAACGAAGCGAATAGTTTCTACATACGAGTGTGTACAGTATGTAATTTTATAATTTAAGAGATTACATTTGTATACAATGTATTCCATGCACACAAACAAACAGTATCCACCCCCATATCCCATACATATTTCATATAAGTAATAAAAGTACCATAGTATGTACATCATTTTTTTCTTATACTACATATTTTGTGTAAAAATCATGAAAACGCAATGGAAATTTGATATACTACATACATACGTCAGTATATACGAGTATCTACTTATATACATGCGCATATAATGGAATATTTCATCTTAGTTTCTTCGTTTTATTTTTTTAATGAAAATGCATCTTGAAATTTTTTTTTTTTTTTTTTGAAAAAAAAAGAAATAAATAAAATAAATGAAAAACTTTAAGTAGTAAAAATCATATGTGTTTTTCTGTGTATCAAAATAGTTGTATTTAAGACAAAAGAAGCAGAGAATTTATACGAGTATATAATATGTACATAAATTTACGAATATGAAATATAAAAATTGTTGATACGTTAATAGTATTTGTGTGAAATTATAATAAAAAGCCCTCAATTTTTTCGCATTTCAATGTCATTCAATTTTTATTTTATTTTTTTTTTTTAAACATTAAATGTGTAATAAATTTATTTTTTCTGTACACTGACACTAATACAAACATGTATTCATATTATGTTCAAAATATATACACAATAATATAAATGTACATATGTACGTACAAAAATATACGTACATTCATGCACATTTACTTTTAATAATTATAAACTATATGGCAATATAACAACGGGTGGAGTAAATAAATTAATATATTTTATTCATGTTAATAAAACCGCAAAAATTCCGTTATTCACATACTTACTTACTTACTAAATACGAGTATGTATGTATGTGTAGGTATCGTATGTAAGTATGTAATGAATATTTTATTTTTTTTTTATTTATTTTAAAGAAATATTTATATAAAAAATAATATTTTTTCAAGAAGTACGAGTATAATAATTTTTATTTTATTTAATTTGTTTTTTTTTTTCATATGTGGATAAATTTAGATACTATACGAGTATACATATTCTTATGTTTGTGTACATTATAATATGATGGGTGGTAAATATAGGTATAAGCATTAAAATAAATGGTGAGGTAATAGAGGTAACATGTAGTAACCATATGTAACATTACACACCACTTAATATCATATACCATTACCATCATATACGATATGTAACAGAAAGCAAAGTCAGAAAGTTAACATTTTATTATTAAAATTAGCTTATAAGCAACACATATACTTACGTATAAATATGTATATGTTTGTATGAAAAGTTATGTGATTTTAATTGTATTTAATGAATGTCGTCGTTTTTATTCATACACCTATACGAATAACAGATACATTCGTATATATATACATATGTGTACTCGTATGTACAATAGCTGACCTTCAACTTACATAAAAGTAAGCTAAATTTGTAAACAGCTATTATAGATACTCGCAATCACAAGTAAGTTATAGAAATGATAATGGTGGTAGCAATATAGTAAATACGTATACGTACTCGTAAGCTCGTGCCAATACTGATATTTGTTTCGTTTTTTTTTTTTTATTGTCTTTCAAATCTTTTTATTTAACAAACATACTTAAAAAACAATATGTATAGGTAAGTATAATTAGTACCATGCAAGTACCAATAATAATACATACAATAATTTTCAGGTGTGTTTAAATAGTTATCTTATATTATTTTGAATTTTTTTTTTCTTTTTCAAACAACGAATTGATCTATTTGCTTTTGACATGTTACATACTACATTTATTATTATTTTTTTTTTTCCTATTTTATTTTTATAATTTCCTGTAGATAATGTATGCTACTACAGTACTACCTATGAGCCTACAAAAGCTGTTAAACATTAGAATTGTACGTACACACATTCGAATATATAAAATTTTACTGAATTCTACATACTGAAGTCATTTTATTTTCGTTTCTTTTATATTTATTTCTTGTGTGTTTATTAAACTTCAATTATTATTATTGTAGCTAAGACAGATTATTATTGTAAATTGTAATACGCACAGCTTTTGATACGACGACCTTGTTCATATTTTGCATGTAACGATTAGTATGACGTGATCTTAAAGAGGTAGAAAAAAAAAAGGTGAAAACACGAAAAAAATAAAAAATATAGAATGGAAAATAAACGCCCATGGCTCATCACATAGAATATCATTATTACTGTATTACAGATATTACGAGTAAAAATTGTTATTAGAAAATTTTGAAAAATAATAAAAACCATCACACATACATAATATACATTTGTGTATACAAAATATGACTAAGAAGAGATGAACTTGAAAAAATGTTCATCAAAAATTAAAAAAAAAAAATGAATTGCGGGCGGACATCATATTATTATGATGCCACTATAAACATTTTCGATATGTATTTGAAATTGATGTAATTTAATTTGATAAAAAAATATATGAAATAATTTCGCTCCTAAAGCGATAAGTGTGTGTATGTACCAAAAAATGTATATAGCAACAAATTATATCGGATTAAATCAGGCCTAAAGTGATATATCATTTACAATTTACAAAACTATATTTATATGTATTAACACGAACATTATAATCAAATTATCAAAATTTTGAAAGAAATTTTTAACAAACATTTATAAATCATTCGATGAATTGTAATCGCACTATATGCGCATGTGTAATGCTATATATCAGTTAATTCACGCTGTAACATTATCTTTGTAACACATACAATATTGAACGCCTTCACATCTTTCACGATTATACATCCGTCATTTAAAAATTTTATATAAATTAAGAAGAAGATAAAATAATCCGGATGTCTGAAGAGTCGACCACATTAATTAGCCATAAATAAAAGATTGGGGATTTTTTTGAAATTTTTGGATAACCAATTAAAAACATTCAAACTCTTTTTACCGAATGCAAAGAAATCTAAAAATAAAATTGAAACGATTTCAAAATTTAAAATTGACAAAAAAAAATGTAATGACCAAATTCTAAACATGAAAAGATATAATCAATTTGGTTTAATTAAGATTACAAACAAAACTAAATGCACAGACAGGTAGATATAGACATATGTGAATTGCCACCATCATCGTACGCCATTACCTATTTAGCCAAAATATTAAAATGCTCATCATCAGACATCAAAATGATTAAATTTTTATTTTTAGGAATATATTTCAGAAATAAAATGTTTTTTAGTTATTTTGGGTTATTTCGAATCTATAACTTTTGTTGCCATATCCTAAGTCCTAATGACATTTTTAAAATTAAAGTTTAAAAAATTTATAGAAGATAATACCTGCTGATATTCTATTCTAAGGTTTTTTTATGTGCACATAATATAATAAATATATTTTTTTTTTTTTGTTTTTACTTATAATCTAAACAATCAAAAATTTAATCATTCGTGTATATACATATCACAACATAATTTATATTTCCTAAGAAAAAGACGCATCTTTTGTTCCTTTTCAAATTACGTAATTATATGTTTTGTTCTTTTGATTTTTCTTTTTTCAAAGAAAAATTTATACTTGATGGTTTTTGTTATAATTATCTATTTCGTAACTAATTAACGACACATCGTGATAACCTATTCTATACAAATTTTCATGCATTACACTGTCCAACACGAATTTACACTATAGCTACTAACCTACAAACGTTGTGTATTGAGGTATATTGACAAGAATTAAAAGAGAAAAAAAATTACATAATAACAATTAATTGTAAATAAGGAAAATCTTTTCTAATACTACTGACATTATTATATAAATATAAATCTGTTGATGACATTCAAATGAAAATATTTTCAAGTTCATTTCAATCATTTATCAAATTTTCAAAAGAAAATACAACAAAACACATTAGGTGTGAAAAAAAATATCTAAAAAAATTTGTTAACAACATTTATACAACACTAACAACTGATTAATGATAATAATACAATAAGAAATTAGTGGAGTTTTTATGTATCTACATACATTTATTTTTTAAAATCTAAAATATTTTAAATGATATCCAATGTGTAATAATTCAATTTTATGTTTGGAAAAATAGTATAGAACTACTGAAAAGGTCATTCAGAATATCTTATCTATATAAACTTATGCGTGTATGTATAGAGGATATTTTCTTTGTATATAAAAGCTTACAAAATGTTCGAATTTTTGAAAACTAATGACCAAATAAGATAAATTTAATTGCAAAGAACATAAATATAATACCGTTAAGTTAACCGAGTTTCTAGAACTCAGTTATCTTGTTAACCAAGTTCGAACTCAGTTATCTTTGACGTTTGTGTTATTTTTTTTTGTCTTTATATTATATTTAAACAAACTGTCAAACCAAATTTCAGCTAACATGCTATGACTATTATAGATGAAATAGAATTAGTGTTTGAATTTAGCAATTTAAATGTGTCACCCATATACCAGGTTATCGATAAACCATTTGAGATAACCATGATTTATCTCTGCAGTGTGTCAAAAGTATAATACATATATGCAAAATTTATACTTGTGACATTTACAAAAATATCGAAAAAAAAATCATATAAATCCAAAAATCTGATAACCTTGCAAAGAATATTATGGTCATAATTTAAATTTTTATTACGGTTATACACGTACATAACTATATATATGATTAAAATTTTCAAAGAAGTGTTATATGTATATGCGTGATTATTTTTTATTATAGATTATTATCTGATTCTAAATTTTTGTATTTCAGTTCGGTTTTTATTTAAAAAAAAAATTTTTTTCTTCTACTTATACATATAAGTATGTGACCGAAATTAAATAAAGGTTATAATTTTCTCAAATAATAATCGAAAAAAAAAATGAAATTTTATTTTCGAATTTATAAAAATTCAATTCAAAATTAATTCAAAAATATAAAAACAACAGACTAAAATGTAAGACAATACAAGTTTTTGAAGGTTATAATTTCAAGCTAAAAATGACAAAAATTTAGTTACAATTGTTTTGAAAATTTTCAAAATTTTTTTAATCCAAACAAATTTTACTACTACTTTCGTATTATGATTGGTTTAATATTTTTCTTTGATTTTAAATTCAGACAAAAAAATCTCAGGGGTCTTAAAATTTTCGTAAATAAAAAAATGTATTTTAAAACCAGGGGCAAAAGAAATCTAAACTTTGAATTAATTTTAATCCTTTAGAAAAAAAAAACCTTAAAACCTGACCAAAGTTACAATATAGGCAATGCGACACATTGTATCTACTGAAATTTTCTAGTAGAACGAAAACAGGAAAATAGTAATCGAGAATCCCAAAATTTTCTTTCACAATAAAAAAAAAAAGATGAAAACTGCACAACAACGGTATACAGGATCACTTAAATTTCTAAAAATTCACACTGCATTAAAATATGGTTGTACCATTAGTTCTACTTTTTGAACTATAATTCATATCCAATCAATCTTAACAAACAAATTTTTTTAAAAAAAATTAATAAATAAAAGAAAATTTTACTTTTTCACTAACCTTGTGATAATATTAAATTAATCCTTGCTAAAATAATCAGTAAAATTTTCCACCAACTGCTTTTTAAAATTCCTCGTATCGTATCCATTATATCTAAATATGATGATTAGGTAGGTGTGTATGATGATAGGCTTATCGTTGTATTCTTCTTCGCTTTCCAAAATAATTATTTCAAATGCACTACAAACATTACGATTTTCACTTTTCACTAATATTTAAACAATAAATTTATTTTCTTTTTCTATACATGCCTAGATAATTTCAAATTAAAAATTAAAATTACTAAAAAAAATCTTCGTTTAATTAATATTTTTTTATATTTCGTATTTTTTTTTTCTCTTTCTATATACTTCTCAAAAAAAATTCACTTTCAAAATTCACTACTACAAAACAAAAAAAAAAAAAAAAACAAAAAAATAAAAAAAATTAAATGAAATTAAATTTTAAAATTATTTTCTTTTTAATTGTCGTAATTAATGACGTTCAAAAAGAGGCGTTAAAATTGTTTCTTTATTATCTCTAGTGTTAGGTTCATTTTAATAATACTTTTCTTTTACCCGTAATTTATATTAAACACAACATATAGTTATCTACAAATAACGAAGTAAAATTGTAGACCAATAACTTTGACGATAATTTATCTGTTGTATTTAAAATTAACTTACTAGGTACTTGCGTTGCTATATTATCGTTATAATAATTCAATTTAAACAACACCATTCAAATATTAAAGAAAAAAAAAAAATTCACCATAAAATTTATTTACACATTACTCGTACATAATTTTTGAGTAAAAATATTATTTATTACCCAGATACATTATATCTACACTTTTCATGAACATCAAATTCAATATAAAATATTGAATAATTTTCACATTTTTTATGCTTCCGTTATAATTACCGGGGAATACTTTGCTTATATGTATTTTTTGTGTTCTATATATATTTTTAACAAACTCTATATACTCCTTTCATATTCAACTTTACCAGCAATGAATCAAATTTTTTTTTTGTTCGATCGCTTCTTGTCGTTTATATTATGAAAAACGAACCACAATATAAAATTTCATTGAAACGAAAATAAAAAAAAATAAAAATTATTATGTATATTCGTATATGTAGAGATATAATTATTTCTTGCACTCTTCAAAAATCATAAAACGTTCGTTTCATCAAAAACTAATTAAAATTCAGAACAATGTCCATTCAATAAATTTTTTAGTTAGATGAAAATATGCTCAATCAATAAGTGATATGGCAATAAATTTATGTATACATTACATTTGTATAGCTATCGATATTGATGACGATATACATTTATGTATAAAAAAATTTTCCGAATTTTACATTTCATATGGACTTTTTTTTTCATTCCTTCATCATTTTTTATTCTTCAATTTTTTTTTTTTTTTGTTAATTCTTTCATCAATTTATTTTTGTTTCTTTTATTTATTTATTTTATCTTTATTGTTGAATGTATTTCCAGAAATTAATTTTTAAAATACTTATGTGCATAAATTTTTATTTTTTTTTATTTTTTTAAATATTGACCATACTCTGTACTACACATAATGTACTCATCACTTTTTCATATACATCATACTATTACCAGCTACTGTTTGTACTGGCATTTATACGAAATCGTACAATGAGACTAAAAAAAAAAAAAGATTTTCAAACTACACTCTTACACTATTTGAATATGAATATCGACCAAACTATATACAGATACTTAATAACTATAAGCCAAACACGGAAGAACAAGTGCTTCTTCAAAATAAATAAATAAAAATTATACGAGTACACACATCACACGAATAAATAAATGAATGAATGAAAAAAACAAAAAAAAAAAAAAATTCACTCACTTTGTTCTTTGTAAAGAGTATATTAATGCCGACATCAGATAGAGTGAAATATTTTCTCTATAAATAAATCATAAAAATTTTATATTATTTTATGATGTTCTTCTGTCAACACAAATAATTATATTGAAACTACATACTTAAATTCGAGAATCGATTACATTACTTTGTGCAAATAAAAGTAAAGTAAAAATAATCGAACAATGTAAAAATGTAACTGACTGAAATGAAACAAATTGTTAGATACTTCCGAATTCGAACTATTTATTTAACTTTATTTTAAAATATGAATAAAGAATTTTCGACAAAATTCATTCAAAACTATTTAAAATAAATTTATGAAATACAATGATTTTCACACTACAAAAAATTTTTAAAAAAAATTGAAAAAAAATATAAAAATTCAAAAAAAAAAAATAATTCAAATAAAAAACATGCAATTTTTTATTCTTCCAATTTTTTAAACTTTTTTTCTTCAAATAATAATTCATTAAATTGAAATTCTAAAAAAAAATTCACAACTAACCATTACAAAGTACAAAAATATATTGTCACAAATGAATTAACAAACAAATAATTAATTATTAATCCCAAGAACCCATAGAAATCGAATTATATTTTCCGTCGAAAGAAATTCCAATAAAAGATTTTCTTCAGACCACTAACAATCGATGACTGTTTTATGATATTCAAGTGTTTTAACAAATTCAGTCAATATCTTTTTCTTTTTCAACAATCATCATCATCATCATCATCATTTACCACACCAACTACCACCATCATCACTATCATCGTCATCATCATCATCATCATCACCGTAATCTACAAAAATTAAAATGATATACAATACACAAATATACATATGTACGAGTATGTACGTATGTACGTCAGGTAAAAATTTGAAAAATCAACCCTACTTCTTTTTCGGAAATTGACTTCATATAATATAATACATTTCTTTTTCAATTCGACAAATAAAAAGCTTCAGAAAATCTGAAAATAAAAATTAATAAAAACAAAACAAAAAAACAACAAAATACACAATATCGCTACACAATGTAACACAGCGAAAAGCTAACATTTATTTTAAAGCTTTTTTACTATGAAAATAAAGAAAAAAAAAAAAAAGAAATAAATAAAACAAAACTTACACCAGAAACTGTAAATGAATGTGCAAATTTACAGTTATAGTTTAATACACCTGTTCAAAGATAAATTACATCAGAACACTCAATCGTATATATATGTACATAAATGAGAATATGGTGCAGAGCAAATTGCGAATCAGTTGTGTATGTGTAGTCTCACACTTAAATATTAATAATACAATACAGGTAAGAAAAATATGAGAACGAAAAAAGAGAAAAATTGAGATTTAACGGTCTTTTAAAGTTTTAACAACACACATAACTTCTTATTATCTTCAAATTATTTGAAGTACATAGTTGGTATTATAATAGGTGGTTTCGTTTAAAAGTTTTTTTTACAGAATTATTGAATGTTCACACAAAAAAAATATAATGTACAATAGACACCTACATACCTGCTTATATATGTACATGATTACTCTACAGATAAAAAATTGAGAAACTTAACGAAGATATTCTCTTACAATCTTACAACAATTAACTTAAACATAAAGTTAGTGAATTGATCAATTGATTCTCTTTATTTGACAATATTTTGCTGTTTCCTTGGAAAATTAACTTCATTCTCTTTCATTTAAATTGGTTCACCTGTCTTCTTGATAAGATAACAATTCGATTACAGATGCTTCAAATCATAAGCCTTTATAAAAGAAATGAAAATGAAAATTTATACTTTTAATTGGAATTAAAATTTTAAGAGAAAAATGGAATTTAAAATATTTTTTGATCGGTCGATCGGTGATATTTACAATCGTTATCTATATCGATTATATCAATATATCGTTTCGTTTTTTATATTTTAATTAGGTCAATATTTACATATTATTATCATATAAAATAGAAGTGCAATGTACTTTTATAATTAATGCGAACAATAACCACATTAACGCCAATAACAACATAGATTTCTCAATAAAAACATAAACATTTTTTTGTTTTGTTTTACTTTTGATTCGTTTTGTTTTTTTTTTTTTTGAAATCGATCGATTTGAAATTTCTCTTTGTGTCTTTTGTATTTTTTCAGTCATGAAAGGTGTCAAAATATCTAATGAAATAGATTAATGAACATTTTTTTTCTGATGCTGCTGCTGCTGCTGCTGCTGCTAAACTATAAATTATATATTTTGTAACTACAAATGCATAAAACTATATCAACTGTCATAAATTAGTGACAAGAAAAATTTTCGAAATAATTTTCGTATAGGAAAAATTTAAATTCAAAAATTATTACGAAAAATATTCAAAAATTATTTGGTAAACTTTAAACGAAATCCATTAAAAATTTTATGATAATAATATGGTTTTGGATTTCAAAAGGGATTATCGAAATATTTAATATTTCTGGAATTGCAATGTGTGATAATCAAAAATTTATTTAATTATGGATGTTAGCAAATATGTATAACAGGAGCATATAGATTAATTTCAAAATTTTCTTAATATGTTCGTGCGTGGACAATATACGTAGATAGCTGTACGAATTATTCAAATCAAATGATCCAAAAATCAAATCAGATTGTATAATTGAATATAGGAAGTTTTTTATGAAAATTTTGTAACATTTATGATGATTTCTAATCATTTTCCTTGTTTTTTTTTGCGTCTGAATATTCAATTTAACTTCCATTTAACGTTCACTTTCCATTTGTATTTTAAAATAGTATCCAAATATCGAATGTGTAATTCCAAATTTCAAAATGTATTTAATTGTTAAAAGTTCAATGAAAAAAATATAAGTTAAAATTCCTTTGAAAAATAGAAAACAAAACAAAAGATTTAAGCGAGAAACTTTCCCTACTTTGAATATGACTGGTCTATAAGCACAAACAATCATAAATCATTTCGACTTTTTTTAATGTTCTTAGACAATGAATTCACGATAAGAATCATTAGAAATATTGAAATAAAGTCCTTTTTAAATTAATTTAATCTATTGTCATATTTTCCCTTGTTCTATACTTGTTTCTAATCCGAATAACTCATTCAATTATTATCAAACTGACTTTTAATATTTCTATTGCCATTGCCTCATTTGCAAATTATGACGTTGCCATAAACACACAAAAGTAGAACAATTAACTTGTGTATTAGACAACAGAAATATATATAATAAATGACTATCAGATAGAAAAAAATTCTGTGAGTATACGTTTACGTATTCACAACATCCGATATAAGGTATTCCGTATACGCGTACAATCTCTTTGTAAAAGCGAATGATTTTTCAAATAATTTACAAAATAAATCATTCATTTATTATAATAAGAACATATCAGTTGATGTATATCTCCGTAGTCCGTATGCGAGTAGTGTGATTTATTAGAATATTTTCTTTTGAAAATAATTTTTATGTCTGCAAAATTTCTAGGTGGCTAGGCTAGACGATATTGTTATACATATCGAAAATCTGTCATAGATCTAAGTTGCAGTCGAATCCATTATACATTCATCGTAGTAGTAGTAGTGTAGGGACATTCTATCCCAGATTTACTTTTATATTCAAAACTCGATAAATTAACATGCGACAAAAATTATCTTTATTTGACTAACAAACTAAGACAAAGCCCACCAAAGACTCGTATGTATATGTTATGTATAGTATAAGAGAGTATGTATTTTTATATAAAACACATTACATTCTCGTATGCTATAGCAAAATGATAAGAATCTACATATACTCGTATATGTATAGAAAATCTGGAATCATCATTTTATAAAATTCCATGAAATAATAAATTTTTTTGTTGTTCACATTATAAATGAAACATTTTATGGAATTTAATCGGACAATAAATGAAATCGAACCATATATTCTAAAATAAAAAATACAACCAAGTAAAATTTTTCAAATAAATCCTTTTGCATATTTATTGTTTTTTTATTATTATTTTTGTGTGTGAATTTATCTAGAATTTTTACTACAAAAAAAATTTTTTTCATTTTTCTTTGTCACTTTGAATCGTTATAAATTTTTATTACAATAAATCAGAAACAAAAAAAAAAATTGTGTGTGAGAAGAACAACGACAACAACAACAACAGCAACCAACAATAACGAAAATTATTATGAACAAAACGACACAATTTTCCAGATCACATTTGAAATACATATATGTACGTATGAAAAAATGTTGGTCATATTGTTGCATATTTACGATGATATCTATGCGATAATGTTGCTTATGTAGTAGACTTTTTGTATATACACAAAATAATAGTATACGGCGAGAGTATGACATACAAGTTTATAACGTGAATATAGGAATGGTATAGGTATGTATTGCAAGTTTAGGTGTATTATGATAAACAATTTGTTATGAAAATTTGACATATTTAGATGACAGTTAACACAACATCATACCGTATAATAAATGCATTTATAAAATAAAAAAAAAATAAAAACTAGATTAATATAAAAACTAAATGAAAATGAAAACAGAAATTTATAACAAAACAAAAAAAATTCATCAACAAAAACATTTTTTTAAAAAAAAATTGTATACCTATATTTATGATGGTGTCTAGACGTAGACATAGTAATACGTTTTCATGTTGTAACACATTTTCCCTATATACGCTATGTTTTTTTTAACTACATTACACTTTATTTGGTTTGTATACAAACAAACTGATGCAATAAAAAATGTACAAAAAACAAAAAAAAAAAATAAAACAAAAATAAATTTTTACCTAAAACATGTCATTATTCTAAAGTGCTATTATCACAGTAAATATATGATTCTTATCTAAATCTATTTATCATTTTTTATTTCAATTTTATTTCGTATTTTTTTTTTCTCATTATATTCTTAACTTGCGCTTTATAACGTACGCACAAAAACATTCGTATGTAATATGAATGTGTATTTTAAATTTTTGTAATTTTTTATTCAAATCTCTAGCATAAAAAATGACGTAAAATTCATAGATTTAAACGATCATAAAGTCGAGTAGAGATGTGTAACATGGTGAGGCGTATAAGTAGTTCATATAATATATGATTCTATTTTCATGTGAGCGTAGAAAACTGAAGCATCATTTCATACATAATCTCATGAGAATCGCATAGTGAAAGCAAAATTGGAGAATGACCAACGTCTAATAAATAACAATTTTTTAATTGATATACATATATTATATCAAAAAGTGGAGGTCATTGACTTTAACAGTACCTATAGGCTATAGTTATATTAAATAAATGTTATCGTAGGATATTAAATAATTTTTGGCCAAATGTAATTACAAATATACAACTCTGGAAACGTACTGCTCAAATATCTGTAATCCGACAAATTATATATAGAAAATGGAACTGGATTGGCCATACTCTAAGAAAGCCCTCAAACTCGATAGCGCGTCAAGCCTTGAAATGGAAGACCACGAAACACGTGGAGGCGTACGGTACTACAGGAGGCAGCGGCAATGGATAAAACGTGGAGGGATGTGGAGGTGTTGGTTAAAAATCGGGTGCGGTGGAAGTCTTTGTGTTAGCACTATGCTCCTTGGAGGAGTGAAAGGACATAATAATAATAATAATAATAATAATAATAATAATATTGTATAGTATAAATTACGATAGTACGAGTGCGTACAAAACAAAACACGAAAAATCACCTAACAACATTTTCATACTTGCTCCTCCCCTTTGTACGCTACGATATCTCGAATAGTATTTTACACCTCATGTGTAATCGCATTTTCCATTTTCCTTCTTAAAAAAAGTTGATTTCTCTCTTTTAGTAGAATGCGAAAATTGTACAAAACAAAACACGAAAAAAATCAAATAACAACAATTTTTACTTGCTTCTCCCCTTTTCACATCATGTGTACTCGTATATTTTCATGTGTATTTTTGGGAAGAAGTTGATTTCTCCTTAAGTAGAATGCAAATAAAGTACGTATACATGACAAACGTGAAAAATCAACTAACAACATTTTATATTACTTTCCTAAACATTTTCATTAAATTTATTTCTCTCTCATACAAACCACTATATAATGGCACATTTTTCGTTTACATACACGATTAATAGAAATAGAAACTGGAACAAAATTTCTGAATTCAATTTTTAATACTCATATTTGATTTTAATTTCAGATATTTTGATTGAAATTATTTAACAAAGAGTCAAGGATAAATTTTAATTGATTATTGAATTTCATTGCTTTTGTTTTTATTCAGTATTCAAATTTCAAATCTATTTTAAATATAAATTTGCACATACATATATACGCAGACATAAATATGATACATTGATATATTCACTAAATGATGACATAAAAACATGATTTGTTTTAGATGATCGTAAGCATCAATATTAGTGGGATTTATTTGAATTGAATTTGAAATCAAATTGTAATTATTAAAGTTTCCAAAAATAAATTTAATGTCTCTTATCCATATGTAGATACTCGTACGTCGTACAAAATGAGAAAATAATTTAATTAAAATGTAGACAAAAATATTTGTCATTGTCAATCTTATTAATTATGTAGTCAAAAAGATAAAAAGAATCATATTAGATTTCCAGATATGTTTGCTTTCAATGTCTTAATTTAAAAAAAATAAAATACTTTTATGTACGTAGGAATATCATACATACATGATGGAATATAAATGTACATTGGTGGAGTCAGTCATCCTGTTCTCACATGTCCTGTTTATATAAATCGACTAATCTTGATAAGCGAAACAATGTCGTTGTCATCTCATAATTCATCTGCAGATTTGTGATTATACGATGTTTTTTTTTACAATATAGACTACACATACGAAGCGAACCATATACAATAAACAAATGTTCTATCTTTGTGTGTTGTGTTGAATTAATTTTAAATTATATTTTATGTTTCTTTCTTGTTTGAATGATCGATTCTTTATTTTTAATATTTTGAAATGCATTTACTTCATCAACAATTATTTTTATTATTCATTTTTTTTTTCTTCAATTTATTTTTTAATTCAAATAACAAAAGCGCAATTTTTCTGACATGACATGTTTATAACACTCTTGTTTGATACACGATTTTATACCATGGAATACATATGTGAGTCAAGATCAGATTAAAAAAAGAAAAATGTATATATTCGACTTAGCATGTTTATTATAATCGCGCATAGAAGTAACAAATTTACATATTTGTATATCTTTTGTTTGTATATTTTTTTTTTCTATTTAATTTTATTTTTTAAATTTTTTTTTGTGCTTTTTTTGTCCTTTCTAAAAAGGATGATATTTTAATTATATATTCAATGGAATCTAAATGTGTAAAACTATATTCGAATGTTCGTATGCTCCAGTATATAAAATCATTATCCAAGGACATCAAGAATACTAAGTGAACTAATAATAAGACGAATATGCATATCGGAATTAATTTTTTTTTTTACTTTTCTGACATTATCTCTCATTAAATGACTTTGAATTTTTTCAGTATAAAATCTCATCTCTTGAAATAAGATTAAACACTTCGTTTTTAATTGAAAGATGTTAACTTAAAACTGCGAATATACAGACTCGTCACTCGTCGTACACCATAGTAGATAACATACGAGTTGAGTCGTAGAGTATGAAGTATTCAAATTGAACTATGAAACATCAACTTTACTTGATGCCATGCACTATATATATAACAATGAAAATAATAAAAACGATCCTTCTTATTAATTATAAAAGAATTTATTACACGAATTATAAAATAATACATCCAGATAAATACATTTTTGTATACTCATATAAATGCATATGGAAATCGACTATAATACGAAGAGAATTGTACAAGAAACGAAAAATATGCATTTCCGTTCATAATTTTAATTCAATAAAAAATACAATACTTTTGTATAGAGCATTGCATATAAATTTTGTATTCTTGATAAAACAAAACAACGATAAAAGGAAAAATAAATAAAAATTTTTTGCATCACAAAACAAAAAAAAAAAAAAAACTCTTTGACGTACCTGTCGTCATTATAAAGTCGTGTACAAGTATACACATGTATAGTAATCGAATTAAACTGACAACCACCTGCTTATAACTAGACTGATTTTGATCGTGTATGTGTGTATGCATACTACACTGGTGCAGAGATTTGCATTTGGAATTGTATATACATGAATGAGAAACACTGCACACACTCTGTAAGTAAGTATTACGCGCATACCTGAAAAGTATTGAACCTTTGAACAAATTTGATTAATAATCAAAGCCAAAACACACATATGGAAACGATACTTTTTATCTGTATTTAAATTTTTCTAAAGTATAAAGGTAAATAATTTAAATTGAAGTGTATACTATATAATCAGAAAATTTTATTTTTCTGTATTTACGCAAATAAATATTTTCAATTTGATTATGTTTCCCTCGTACGAATTTTTTTTATAAAAATTATTTTTAATATTGAAAAATTATTAATCGTCACACAGATACGTCTAAATATATGAAAGGACCATACAAATTCATGCAAATGTATGCTCATAAAAGTTATGTACAAGTGAATATTCAACAGAATACTAATGAATAAACGATTAAAATATTGAAATAAATTTATTATGTGAAACTTTAAATGTCATATTTACATAATTCTGTATATGGTAGCTACTACGACGGCTACCTATACCTGTACCTACCTATCTTACACAGTTTCATTGCAATAATCACTTGTAAATTGTACACATAAAATCGCTATAGATAATATACGAAAAAAATAAAATAAAATGATCGTGATTCAGACAAGTCGATAAAAATGTGAAATTAAAACAAGACTTTATCCATATTTATTTATGTTTTTCTCTTTATTCTTCATTATCATTTTTAGATTTATTTTTTTTTATTTTCGTTACGAATAATATGGGAAACTTCTTTTATATAAAAACAATTATTTAAAATGATATAAGTTGATTTATGTGTAAGTAATCGTGTATATACAGAAGTCTGGATATGTGATATGTCTTCAAAATTTGATTAAAAATTTCAAATTTTCCCTTTTATTCCATATGCCAGAACATTGAATAAACTTTCATAACCTGTGTACATAGAAAGCACAAAGGATATACGAGTATACCAAACAATATTGAAAATGTCAGATAATATAAATGGCATCTGGAGAAAATTCATTAAGGATTCCAAACGATTAAAAATTATCGAATATTAATATGCGTACATTGATAAAGTAAACGATCATGCATACTATTTTCATTAGAATTATGAAAATTTTAATATTAAATTGCATTTATAAATTCTTCTTCAAGTAAATGAATGACGAGAATAATGACAATAATTAATGTCTGTCAGTAATTTAAATTGTAAACTGATCATGAGGTTTGAAATTAACACAAACATTGTCTCATTATAACGTCAAATTATACATTCATTGAAAAACATTTACTTGAATATTGAAAATTTTTAATTCAAACAGACATTTGAAGACAGAAAAAACGAAAGATTTAAGCCAGTTACCTGAACACATAAACAAATTCTCTACAAATTTTATTCGTGAGTGTACACAATTATTGTTACTTTTTTTTTGTATTTCTTCAAAGGTGTTCAAAATTAAAATTTCAATATCATTGATTTTCATTTTCATTGGATAAGTGATGATGATCTACACACTACACTATGATGATCGTATACCCATAAGCCCATAACAAAATTACTTACTTACACATGTTATGTGGAAGCTACTTAAGAGCAGAGAGAAAAAAAAATTTCGATACATAAAAAATACAAATTTATGATCATATTTAGATAGATTTGATTTGTAGATTAAAAAGTTAAATAACATACAGCTACAGGTTCATTAAATCAAAAAAAAAACAACAATAATAATAATCAAAAAATAAAAAGAAAGCTGATATTATATTCGGATCAAATGATTGAAAAATATATGAGATACAATTATTTAGTGTTTTTCTTTCACTATATCATCTTGTTGAATCGCTTGTAATTCACTACTTATAAAGAAAAGGTCGTCAACAAATTGAAAAATTGTATAGCCCAGAAATATAAGCATACATAGCGAGACAAGTCTTTATTATTTGTCACGTATGAACTCGATTAAATATTGTACAAGCATCTAGTAAGTATTATATGTATGTCTGGAGTGTAGTTGATATTGATTACGTAAAATACTTACTTTTTGTTTTCTTTGTATATTTAATTAATTTGAAAAAGAAATAAAAACAAAAACATAACCAAAAAAAAATTTGTATGATCATTATTGTACGTATATACGATGTTATAAAATGCGTAATAAATTCGATTCTTAATATTTACTTGTTTTTCTTATAGGATTTCTTTCGTCATATTATCATTTCCTTATTTTTATTTTTTGACTTTTACATTTTTCACATAATTTATCTGTAGCTATACATACGCACAAGATTTTAATCTTTCATTCGACCAATCAATATTATATATTTTTTTTCATGTTTATTTTATTTGATGAATTGACAGATTAAAATCAAAATTGTGTATAAATATTTGGATAACGGAAATAAAATTTACGCCAGCATACTTACAGATTAGATGAGTGTATATGTATGTATATAAGAGTAAAAGTATCATACTCGCATAAAATAGATTTTATTAGGAAAGAAATCACACATTCCTATAACTATACCGTACTATACAGATATGATGGTGTGGTTCATTAATTTTATGGGTTTTGTATAGATACATATTATAGTTACGTATACTCGTGTATGTACCAGTATGTTATGTCAAGATAATAAAAGAAAAAGTGAAAATTATTAATTATAAAACTTATGTAGGCTCTAATCCAATTAATAAAAAAAAACAGTTAGCCGCAAACAGATAACACGATGTAACAAAATAAATTAAATCAAATTTTAAATTAGTGGATTACATGTAAGTGAAAATATCTGACAAGGAAAAAGTTTTCATTATACATAGGCTGGTATGTATTGTATAGATTACTCAAACTCAATACACATCCATCATTGAAATTTGGAAGTGAAACCCATTGAAATTTGAAAGTAGTAGAAAATACTAAAAGATGCACTCACGATAATAAATACATCTAATATGAACTTATCAACAGATAATGATTCTCTGAAAAGTTTTGTACCTGTCATTTGTGATCAATTAAGTCAGATCATTTCAATCAGAATATCAATAAGGAAAATCAAAAATTGGAATTTTTGAACAAAATTTAACTACACAAAATGCAAATAGAAAGTAATTATTTGCTCGCGTTTTGTGAAATTCCTTTTCGTAATTGCCTGCTACAGAGCAGTATATAAATTACTCAAAAATGTGAGACGAGAAACAACTATTCTACCTCTCGTCCTACATCTCAAATATTCATGGATTCAATGAATATGTTTGTTTACAAATGAAAATGTAGGTCAAAACTAATATCGATTTATGTTGTTTACACGGATCTAGTTGCAATCTAAAATTCTTCTCTGTACTCGCCTATTGCTACTACTACAGTGTAGTATATAATTTACACAACAGAAGAAGAAGAAGAAGAAGAAAAAAAAGTAAGAGAAGTAAAAAGAAAAGTAGAAAAATACGCGATAGTAGTTTCACTTCTCCTTTTCTTATGTAAATTGTGTAGTGCACTGTAGTAGGCGAGTACGGAGAAGAATTTCAAATCAAAACTAGCTGTGTAAACAACAAAAACCGATAATTGATTTGACCTACATTTTCATGTGTAAACAAACATATCATTCAACTCTTGAATATTTGAGATGTAGAAGACGTAAAACGAAAATTAGGAAGATAAGTGAATAGTATTTTTTCTTCTCCTTTTCGTTTGTGTATTATGTACTGTACTGTAGAGCGTGCTGTAGAGTGTAGAGGCTTTATTTAGGTCTTGAGAATTTGAATAAATAGAGGATAATAGAATAATACTCAGAGAGAGAAAATCGAAAACACACATGAAATAACGAGTACAAATGATGTATGAAATACTGCTCGTACTATCGTAGCGTATATTATATACATAGGTACAAATATACAAAAGTTTTATTTATTCATCCTTTTTATGAATTTAATGTATGATATACCTACATGTTGGTATTATCTATGCTATGAATACATGTATATATATTATTCAATAATAGATATTTAATCGAAGCTGATAGAAGAATTAATTAGACGTGATTCTTCTAAATATTTACCTAAAATAGAAACATAAAGTATTGCATTAGTTTAAAATATCTAATAAAGTTTTGGAAAATAATAAATTTGATTAAAAATTTTCAAAGTAAAACGCTATTGTAGGTACCTTAAAAGGTTCATACATTAGCATAAATCGTAATTGAAATTTAAGACACTTACTTATTTCATTTTAAAACTCACGATCATTATTTGCTACTATTTAAGATACGTACCTATGCATATATGTGTCTTCTGTCTTCGTAACCATACATTCTCTCTGACAGATGTTGAAGAAAACACTAACAATCATTATATAGTGCAGCGCGCAGTACACTTTATATGAACACTTGCGCATCACCAAAATAAGACATTTTACCAGTTAAAATTAATTCTCAGATCTTTATGATGTAATTTATCGCAAAAATTGTATTACCAAATACATAATATATACGATTATGTGTATGTTTATCCCTTTTATGGATTTTTGAATCACTTTTAATACCATTACTACTATACGTACAAGAGTATACACGATGCAATCATATGTGAAATATTAAACGTATACGATATACGATTACGAGTATGTTGAATGTATAAATTACACGCATCCCTACATCGTAAACAAAAGAAAATCTACATACTACATATAGTGTAATGAGTCTTCTTCAAACATTCATCTCATCAATATTTTTATTGAATCTTTTATCTGATGTATGTACATTTTTATGTAAAAGGTAATTCCGCGTGTATATATGTAAGTGCTATGGTATTAGTAAAATTACAAAATCTCATCTCATCATCTCATCACCTGTTTATACACGATTTAAAATGAAATATGAATGTGTTTGTGATTGTGATATATGTCAGTCTCATCAACATCATCATCATCATCATCACGATATAATCATCTTTGTTTGTAAGTATTTTGTGTTAATGATAGATTTTGTAATTTATTCAAATGCTAAACATAAATAATATCAGAACGCAATAATTCAACTCACCTACTTAACATTAATTTCGGTATTACACCTAATGATTAATTTCCATATTGACTCCACCTCAAACATATACATACAAATATCTATGAATTCCTGAATTTTAAAAATGTTCAATAGATGAAAATATCATAATTTCGGTGACTAATCAATAATCATATACACAAATAATATGTCACATTTTCGTCATCATCATTATCATAAAACAATTATTTCAATTATTGCAAAGATTTCTTAATAATACCATTCCATTCCGAAAATTATTGCAATGTTGTTAATAGTGTCGTATTCTCGTATATATGTAGGTTACAACTTACAACTCATATGCTGTTTATGTGTAATCTACAAAACATAAAATGTCGGTAAATTTTCATTAGATTATGAATGAAGAAAAAAATAAGAACAAAAATAACAAAATAGTAAATTCTCTTTGTATTGAACGAATAACCATATTCGGTTACGAATTTATTACAAAAGAATTTTAAAAATTATTCATATAATTGATCTGATCTATAATAATCCGATATACGAGCTCATATATAACATTTATATTCTATTGCGCATGTAAAAGACAAAAGTATAGTATGTATGTGTATATGTATACTGTATATAGGCTTAGATTTTCATAATTCATTCAAAAGAATTTCAATAAATTCCTTAAAATGCATACTAACTGAACCAATTTTCATTTCTGCGTGAATCGTGAAATTTATGGATTTTGTATAATATGCGGAGTTTCGAATTACTTTACTATAAACCATTTGAAAAATCATTTAAAATTCTTTTGAAATTTATTTTCATTGTTAATATCCACACTAGCACAATAAAAGCACTTTCAATTATTTATTTATTTATTGTTATTTTTCATCCATATTTAGTCAACAACAACTAAGTACATTTATACCCTTTATGTTACGTTTGTTTATGTATACTCGTATAGTTAAAGGAAAATATTTTTAAAGGTCATATTATTCGTAATATTATTATTAAGTATATATCTATTATTAAATTTATTAAGATTATGGAGTAAAGATATAATTACTAATCTTATATGTATACGTATATAAGTACGCAAGCATTTTACAAAAAAATCATACACATCAGTTCAATTCAGTTCACTGTATATAAAATCGGGTAATATACTTATACTTGAAAATGTAAAATTTGAAACACAAAAAAAATTACAAAAATAAAAAATTAAAGAAAATAAAATAAAAATAAACTAACAAAAAAATCTTAAATTTAATTAAATATAATTAAAGAAGGCGTAAAATGTGCATAAATGCGAAACGGAATTTTAAGTTAATTACAAACGACATTTAAGGTCGATTTATTTATTTTGTATACATTTAAATACTTCTTATATACCGTTTACACAAGTAAATTATATACGTAAATTACAGCAATATGTGTATGAATGACGGAATATCTATAATACTCGTATCTACTAACTTACATACCAACACATGTATTATAAAAGGTGGTACATATGTGGTGTGTTACATGAATTAAGAAAATTACTAATTTTTTTTTTTTTTTTTTTTTTGAAAAATTATAAAATTTCTATTAGTCATCGAAATTTTTGATGCATGTAAATAGAGTTGAGTATCTATAGTTTGTTGAGGAGGTATAGTTACGCGCACCTTATACATACTCACGTGTATGATTTTCATTACAATATGGGTGGTAATGTTGTGTACAGTTTCCAAGACTCATACAGGCACATAAGTACTTGATATTATCACTAAAAATGGTAACATTCTAGATTTAATTTTCTTTGATATTTTATGCCAAATAAAAAGTAAAACCTACACACTATACGGACCAAAATATCGACTTGGGGGATAAATTCATACATGAAACTGTGTGTCAGAAAAATGAAAATTCGTTAAACATATTTGATGGAAATTTGATTTTAAATTTGAAAATGAAACTAAAAACAAGAATGTTTTAGGAACGAGAATAAAGTGGTATGGAGTTTGAAAAATCCTTTCCTTTTTCCCTTAAACTATTCTTAGCTTAGTATCTTAGTATCAAATTTTGAAATGAATCTGAAATAAAAGATCTTTAATAATTTCGGTTCAAATGGGCATACTATACTTTGTGGCAGACAAATGATTTTCACTTATTCTTATCCTAGGTCAGCGTTTTATATTTCAAATACAGATTCTTTGAGCAATGAAGTCCCAAATCTTCTCCAAAATCTTCTTTTATCCAATATCAGCTTTTTATATTTCAATTATAGATATTTTGTGGCAAAGAAGTCTTTCAGTTGATAAGGATGTCATCACAATTCACATTTTTGGCAAAAGGTTATGATCCATTAAACCGCCATATTCATTATGATCATAAAAGTAGTTTGACAATTCGATCTATCTTCTTTCCTTTCTTCCTTAGATGTAAGATAACTAATTTTGAAAGTCTAAATTTTCTTTAGACATTTTATGAAAATTCAATAATAAATTTTCTGAACTGCGTATAGCTTACCATATGAATGTAGAATGGCGTTAACATTTTTATTAACTGACGACAACAAATAATAGTTCAAATGAAAACAAATAGAAGAAGAAGAAGAAGAAGAAGAAGCAAAGAAATAATAAAAAATGACACAATACGCAACAGATACTGTAATTAATTTGTCTTAAATCTTGAAACAAAACAACAAAATAACGAAAAATAAAAACATATTTACATATATAGTTTATAACTACCTGACATTTTTCCCATACAAGACTTTTTTTTTATATTTTCTTTAATTTATTCATCTTCTCTTTTATATGAATGAAATCGTTATCGTAATCAGCCTGCTGTATATTATCATACATTACGCTATACACTCTACACATACATACGCACGTACTCATGTAATTTAGTCGCTCTGGAAAAACTAAAAAAAAATCACAGAAGATCAAAAAAAAATTTTTTTTCATTAAAAAATAGTGAAAAAAGCAACTGTTGATGCGATTGAAAAGTGAAATTTTCTTCTCATTACATTATGAAATTTAATTTGGAAAATGAGATGAAACGGTTTGTCATTTATCTTTTATTTCTTTTTTTTAATTTATTTGCTTTTGTTTTGTTTGTTTATTTCTTGAATTTTTATCTACATATATATTTTTCATTTTTTTTTTTGTTAAAACTTTTGTTTTCCCATTTTTCTTAAGTGACTTATTTCATATATACTAATGTTTCGTACACATGTTGCTAATAAAAAATGAACGAATAAAATTTAATGTTTCACGTAATAAAAATAAAAATCTATTAAAAACAAATAACAAAAATGTCATCATCATCATCATAGATCTTTGTATTTAAAAGAAAAAAAAATTTTTTTTTGTGTATGTATGTAACTGATCTCTGCACAAGTAACAATATTACATGTGATCATGTAAAAATGTACGTAAGACGTAAGAGTATTTGTGTTGATGCTATTTACATGTCCTCCAAAATTACATCCATATCCAGACATTGTATGTATACTCGCAGAATTTATGGTATAATGTCATGTTTTTTTTGGTATTTATTTGTTACATATAGACATACGATCATATGTAACTGACATAACCAGACGTAATATTGTATTATGTACTCACATATATATTTTATTATTTGTATACTTTGTGTACTCTATTTTGTACTATACAATGAAATAACATGAAATCTGCTATAGAAAAAGTCTGCAGATATAGTATGGACTTTATGAAATCGGATAAAATCATTAAAATAAAAGAAAAACACAAATACAATCATAGTATTTATATACGAAATTTCGTAAAATTACAATTTATTTAGATATGTGGGTACCAGAGTGCATACCGTACGTTATACCCATAGCACAAATTTTCGTATTTAATGTGTATTTTAAGAAAAAAGGGAAAACCATGACGATATACTCACATATTTTTGATTTTATTTTTTAATTTTTTTGTTTTTCTCAGATTTAATAATAATTTTATAAATCTGTTTACGTTTACGAGTGTATAAACCTTTGTATACCAATGTTACTAGGTTCGTTCAAAAAATAAGGTTAAGCCCGATTGGTATATTTAATTTCGACTTCATTGCTCTGATGCATTTGGTTCAGAGGTACGGTGACATTTTGTTGCCATATTGGATGTTTACTTTTTTGTTGACAGTTAAATAATGACTGGAGCATGGTAAGAACCCGCAACGACATGACGACATCATCAGAAACTTCTCTACTTTTAGTTTTTCGACATCCTCGTTGTTTGTTAATGTGTTGAAGCGTCCAGGACGGTCGCAATTTTGTACATATTTCCAACCATCTTGAAATATATGTACGTCTGTACCCACTCATAAATTCTTGTTTTAATCATGGTAGATTCGCCAAAAGTAGAAAAGTTCACATTTCGAATTTCGAAAACCTCCATTTTTTTACAACTAAAAAATCTCTGAGTACGTCAAAACATTTGTAATCTTCTTAACTGTCATCAATAAAATAAACATCAAATGTGGCAGCTAAGCAAATGTCAAAATACCTCAGAAACAAGAGCATAAACAATCAGCAGTATTTAGGAATTCCCATTATTTTTTTAACAAAGTAGTATATCATGTACGTCTGCGAATTTACATAAGTACATATCTCTGGCTATGCATATTATCTAAATTATGAAGATATTGTAAAATCTGTGGTCATATTTTATGGGAGTTAACTCATGTATAGATTTTCACTTTTCTTTATGAATTTTGTCGTTTATTTTCTAATTTGAATTTGATTTTTTTGTTGTTTAAATTAGATATGCATAAACATAATAAATAAGAGACTACATATGTAAGAGGTGTTAACATAATCTCGTAACTAACATGTATAATTTATATCATATCTCATTTGAATTTATTTCGAATTTCGAAAATAAAAAGCGAAAATTTTTTGAAAGCAATCAAAATGTTAAAAGTTTCATGAATAATACTCGTACAGTGAAATGTGAATTATTATTATAATGATCGCATATAAATATAGGAACATTTTAACGCCTCTGTTGACATATTCATATGCATAAATGACGCATGTACACATTCGTAACTACATACACAGATAAATAATTTTGATCCAGTTATTTAAATAAATTTCTATAAAGTCATATTCTATATGTCATCATGGGTGATTTGATTTGTAAGATTGCAAAAATTTATTGCAACGGATTACAAACGATCTAACAATATTGTATAAATGTGTACACATGAATTGTTCATATCTTAAAACATTGAGTAACATTTAAATTATTCATGAGCTTTATCAACATACAAATATCAAATTTTAAAATTATTTTTTTTTTTTGATAGATTGATATTGTCATGAACATTTTATTATGGATAATGCATTTAATTTACATTTGAGGCGTATATCAGTATTTATAAATTTTTAATTTTGCAGATATTTCCATCATTCGATCTAGAAATGTCCACTATATGAACACATAATGATTACACGCTTATACAAGACTGGACATATTCAACGAGTAGATAACGACAGAATCACAAAAAGAGTGTTTTAATGCAGTAATAAGCGCCTGCAAGAAAAACGAAAGAGTAAAATACAAATAAATTGACACAAAATCGATGCAAAATAACTGCCGAAAGTCAGTGTGACTGAAAAATGCAGCTCAGGATCTCAACGCTTGGAATAGTAAAACAGCAAGAGGCAATGATTGGATAAAAAAAAAAAATAAATGGAATGCAATTGAAAAAAGAAAAGAAATTCTATACACTTTCAATGTTTGACAAAAACAACATTGCAATAGTGGGTGAGTTTCAGTACTTTTAAATGTCGCCTCGATGCATAGTTTACAGTTTCAAAACGTTAGAATTTCTATAAACTTTGCATTAAAACTGTATCGTTGCCGTATTACAATACATTTTTTGACGTTTTTGAAACTCAACTTAAAGATTAATATTTTTATAGTAGATATTGACAATTTCAAATCAAAAGGCGCTACAGACCGATTCGGACCCTGCCCGACTCAAGTTTCTTCCTCCTTTCCTCTCGGTTTAGCACTGCTGTCTTCCAATATTTTGTCTCTACTAACGTTTGTGCATCATCGTCTATACCATAATTCCACCTCTTCCTATGCCGTGCCGTGTCCTATCCAACTTATAGTCTATTTAGTCTAACAATTGTTGATAGCAACAATTGAAAATTTAGATTCTCTAAATCTGTTTTGAGACAAAATATCTGCTTCTGCAGATACTACAATTGGTACCCAAACCAAAATAAAGATAACATAAAAATTATTTGCTTGAATAAAAAATTGTCAAAAATCTTGGACTGTTTGTAAAAAATTAGAAATGTTTGCATTTTCAGTTTAAATAGTTTAAATGTTACACAATCGAAATAAGTAACATTATTGTGCCATTTTAACTCTGTTGGACTGCTGCACTTGCAATAAATTAAATGTATTCTGCACGTTTACAGTTTATATGCAAAAAATGAAAAACATAAAATACATTTTCTTGTCCAAAAAAAATAAACATTATTTAGATCATACAAATGAAAATTAAGACCTAAGACCACATACAATTATTTTTACGTAATAAAATCAGTTCAGTTGCATACACACATTCATTAGAATTGGACAAAATATTTAATGTGTACCTACGGATAACTACAGTGAGTACATAAAATGAAAATTTATATTTTCTTTTTATTAAAGATCATACAATTAAAAATATTTCTTGTCGTTACAATTTACACAGTAAATCACTCGTGTAGTTTCGGTTAAATCCAATGTAAGTGGTTTATGTATAGGCACTATGTGTGTACATGATAAATAAACGCAATTTTTATGCGAAATATTGTAAGCGAAAAATATATTTTTTTTATGTTCTACAACTTGAAAATGTCCAAACCGAAAAGTAAATAAATTCAAATCCAAATCCAAATGTTTCTACAAGAAGTCATAGTAGGTAATCTACTGAATGAAGCCCCTTACATTAAACATGACTTTAAAAAAAAATTTTATAACAGAAACAACAAAAAAATTATTATAACGAAAAATCTACAATATTACAAATACAAACACACTGACACATCATTCACTACTATACTATTACACGCTGAAAATAATAAATAAAAATTAATACAAAAAATTTAAAGTCGAAAGGTGCAAAACTGAAAGATTTTTTGTAGATTTTTTTTCCCCTTATTTCTTCTACGTTTTTTTATTTATTTTTTTGTTTTTATCTTTACGTAATTTGAGAGCACCTTGAATTTATATTTTTATACAAGATAAAAGTGAAAAAAAAAACACGAAAAAAAATTACAATGCATTTCACACTTCTTATAGTACACATTTAATTGTTAGATTGTATGAGCATGTAGAGGGATATATGTGGATTTACAACAGTAACAGTTATTTTCATTATAAGATACGTAATACTACAGTTTATTGCTAGCGTTGGTTACATGATTTTTACCTTATTTTGGTGTTTACATACACACACACAGTTACATATATGCGAATGGTGTGATATTATATACCAAAAAAATTTGTACACAAGGTATGTATGTAGATACCCTACATAGACAATGGATACCTCTTTAACTTTAACCAAAACTCTGTTATTGTATAATAATTTTTGATTACGGTAATTAATCAAAAAAAAAAAAAAAAGAAAAAAATGATAACAATTATAATGAAGTAGTTAACAAAAATGTAAATAAAATAATAAAATAAAAAAATATAAATTTTATTTTTTTCTTCACATTTTATAACTGACTAACCTACTGGCATAATTTTCTTTCAAATGTTAAATGAAAAACATTTTTTTCGTTTCATATTTTTTTCCGCTTAGTTTTCTGCATTCTTTGAAAATGTTTCATAAAAGTATTTGCAAACTATGAAGTATACGAGAAACAGGAAGAGACAGTAAGTGTGGTAGTAGACTATTAGGTAGTATAGCAATGAGATTATTGGCATCTAACTATAGTACGATATACGATAGTATGCTAGTGGTGCCTTGCATACCAGGCAACGTATTTTCATTCATGAGAAAAATACATTTTCTCTTCATATTTGCTTTGCGCTACACTACACAAGAAGTATATAAGAAACGGAGAGAGATGGACAGTAGAGAAGTATACGAGAAACGGGGAGAGACAGTGAATAAGTGTATGAGAAATAGAGACTCGTAGTGAAGAAGTGAAAGTGGGAGTGACAGTGAAGAAAGCTATTAACTGCTAAGTAGAGTACGATGCAGGCTAGTAGCATCTGCAGTAGCTAACATACCATGCATGCTCTCGCATTTTCATTCATGAGAAAAATTCATTTGCTTTTTATATTTTTTTCATTTTTCACATTACACGCCATAGGAATAGGAAGTGTACGACATACAGGAAGAGACAGTAAGAGTAGCAGTAGAGCAGCTAATTATATAATGCGTATAACATACCACGCACTCGTATCTCGTATTTTCATTAGAGATTCATGAATTCTGAGGAAAGTTCATTTTTTCTCTTTAAATTGATTGGTAAATGAACTGCTGTTGATCAATACGAGTGAGAATATGTAGATTTATAGATGTTATTTTCTGCTTATTTCTTTGCATTGTTGTGCATTCTATACCTACTAAACTTTTGATTCCTTCTCTAACTTTCGATGTCACAAAAAAAAATGTTAAAAACGAAATTTTTTGTTTAAACTTGGAAAAATGCTGATGGTAGCAATTACGATATTGTCTAAAATAATTTTGTTCTCCTGCAAACTATAGAGTGCATCTTGCGTCTCCATAACACATTATTACATATTTTGTGATTGTGACTGCAAACAAACTACATCATTACTTGTGAGAATATATAGGTGCAAGTAACGAAAAATATTTGAAAAAGAAAATTTTAAAGTCTAATTTTGTCCTGCAGCTTTCTAAAACAGCCGAAATCTAATTAATTTTGTGTACATTAAAAATTGAAAATAATTCTCTTTGTTCTCACTATCATACAATACATATTCGTGCAATAAAATAAACAAAAATGTGTGCATATACAGTTTCCACCTCAAATAAGGTCTAATTTGTCTTTGAAGACAAAATTACATCATTATCACTACAATATCAAATATGAATTTTATACACAAACACAACGGAAAAATTAATTTAGAAAAAAAAAATATTTCTTTGTAAAATTCCCATAAAATTTCTAATTTTGTGCATGAGAATGATGTAATTTTTTAGTGTAGTTGGATATGACAGCATCTCATCATGCATATTTGGAAGTTAATAGTCATAGCACGCCATTATTCTGTATATAAGTAAGTACCTAACGTTCTTTATGTATACTTAATCTATACTCCATTATCTATTCGTATATTCTGCTATTCTATTTTGTTCTGTTAAAGGATGTTATCATTCATTTTAATCAGAAATTCACAACTCGATAGAATCTGAAAAATAATATCGTTCTAAAACTGATATGGAGCTGAATATAAGTAGTACCTTTGAAGTTATCATATTTCGTCATAATTATTCAAATTCGTGGCTCTTCCATAAATATCAAAAAAAAAAAAAAAAAAAAAAATTTATTTTTTATCTATGCGCAAGTACACATTACCTTTACGAGTAAATATAGCTGCTTGCTTACATTGTAGGAGTTTGTAAGTACACATTATACTTATAAAAGAATATGATTATTTTTTCTATTGTTAACACGCCGATTTACTACCCTCAGAACATCTTCTACAGATATCTTTCTTCTTGAAGTCGGTTCAATTTCAATACACTTTTTAGAACGATCTAAAAATGGAAAAATATAGAACTCAAAAAAAAAAAAAATTATAAATACATAATAAAAGAAAATGAATAAGATAAGATTGATATTTATTACTGAAAATTAAGATGATCATCATCATTTTTCCTTTCATAGTACAGTACACATTTTTGTTTTGTTATCATCTTCATACATATTTCATCTCAATGATTTTCTTTTATTTTCTTCTATATATACTCATCTTTTTTTGTTGTTATTGTTGTTAATAAATTCGAGCAATACAAAATAACGAGAACGAAAAACAAACAAAAGTGTAAAGAGAAAAATAAAAAATGGCGCATCCAACAACCAGCAACCACTATAATAGAAGGAAATGAATTATTAAATGAGTTCACTTTAATATGTATCATTGTACAGGAATCATTATGTATGTACTTCGTATTTCCTTAACGATCTTCAAAGAAAAATAAGAAGATGAAGATGAAGAAGAATTAAAAAAAATAGTAAATGCAACAAAACAAAGAATAAAAAGTAAAACAAAATAAAGCAATAAAAAATACCTGTGCTGTAGTACTACACGACTAGAAGGAGTGTATAGTATAGTAGTACGATCCTGTTTCCATATTGATAAAATTTTTATTTTGATTTTAAAGATTTCGAATGAAGTAAAAAGAAGCTTTTCATTCATTCATTTTATTTTATTTTCCTCTTTAGAAGTCAAAAGATAAAAAAAAAACATACAAAATATTTTTGATTGAAATAATTCCTTTTTTAATAGATATTATACCAATATAGACAATATCGCCTCCATGTAGTCTATTCATAAAAAAATCGCGGTAGATTTAAACATTTTAACTAAAAAATTGATACTCTAAAAATACAAAAAACGTTCATACTTACGTGCATATTTATAAAATCTGCCATAGTATATCTACACTGGAAGAAAAAAGTAATGATCATTTTTTTTCTTTTTTTTTCTTTTTTTGGTTTTTGGTTTTTGCTGAAAAATATTTTTTCATAAAAATACAATTCTTTATTATGCAGTATATTTAAATTGTGAATACATGGATGGGACTGGGACTATAAAACGTTAAAAATGTGTAAATGTATATGTGCAGATAATATTTTTTCTCATAATGGAATGAATGATCAATAAAGTAACGCCGACGCATTTTTATGAATATCAAATAAAAAAAATTAAAATATTTATGTATCCTATCTCTATATACACAAATACATACGTACTATGTAAATGTTAAAAAAAAAAGAAAACAATAACAGAAAATCATTTAAATAATTCTTGTTCTTTAACTGAGTCTATCTTTAGCTTCAGAAGTGACTACGACCAGTCAAAGGGAAGAATATTCACAGTTTTTAGATACCAAAAAAAAAAAGATAAAATCTATAGGAGGTGTTGCTACCATTTTCTATCTACTTGGTACCATCTTATAGGAAGAACAAAATGAGTTATCATCATATAAGTGTAATATTTCAAGTAAACAACTTCAATTCAATGCTCTTCAGATCATCTTATTTCTATTCATTTGGCTTCAATCCAATAATCTTTCCGTAAACATAACATTTTGAATTTTCCAATAGGCATACTCCATCCATGTGTGTATTGATTCCATGCACAGAAAACTATATGTCAACTATTTACGTATTACATATATTTAGTTTTCAAATAAATTCAAATTCTAAAGCAGATTATATGTTTATTGGAATGAATGACCGATACGTTACAACCACCTTCCAAATATAGAGAAAATATCAATTGACATACAAAATTATTAAAAATTGTGGAATTGTTTGCCACAATAAACAATCACTGATCGTAAATTTATTAAATCCAACGGAAACTATCATTATACCGTATATAGAGTGGTATACAGTGTAAAATGTTTTAAGAGATAAAAATCAAAAAATTAATGACTGCGGCAGTTATCTACTGTAATCCAGAATGTTATCTTAATTTGGAAATTAATTAGATTTAGATACAGTTAAAATTTGTCCACTGTTGTTTTTCTTAACTTTTTTGAAAATTTTGTTACCGTTATAATTTTTTATTTATTAATTTAAATTTTTTACAGAAGAAATTCATGCATACACCCGTGATGTGTCCTCATATAATTTCAATTAAACTGTTCTTAAGCAATTATTTACAAATTAGTAATTTCATTAATAAAACTTAAATGTCTTTGAATGTACCGTTTTTAAATTATAATTATTATAATTTGGTAATAACCAAAATATAAGTAAAGATACTATGTAACATTATATATGCGTGCGCATGAGCATATATGATGTCATTTTAATTAATTTGATTGCATCATCGTCATTTTAATATCATCAAACAGATGTTAGCTACGTTATTGAAGTTTTCATTTTAATCATCTTCTTCATTTTTTTCACCATCTTTTGAATATTTCTTCTTTTCTCTCAATTATTTGTCTTTTTTTTTTCTTTTGAATTTATATATCACCCACTTGCGATTACATGAAAAAAAAAATTATTGTGTATGCATTTCATTCCCATATATTCATAATCATATGTGTGTTAAGCACCCTATAGACTGCCAAACTTATTATCATCCTCGTCATCAATAAGGTGTCAACGTGTTGAATCGTCTGTAGATAGATTGTCGGTTGCCTTGAAATTTTTAGCTGCCAAACAGTTGGATTGTTGTGGGCGTTGTTTTTCATAGCAATCCTATTACCATCGTATTCTCCTTTTTATTTGCCTCTCATATCTTTCATATTTTCACTACAAATTTTTTCCTCAAAGTAATATTGAAGTTTGTTGAAGTCAATTTGTTTAGTGTCTGTACGTTTCGAATCCCAACCAGGCTAGTTGTCGTTGTAGGGGGGTTAGTCGTTGTAGGCGACGCGGTTGACAACCAGGTTAGTCGTCTGTAGGCCGCTTAAGAGTAAAATTATTCATTGGTGTACATAATCGTATAAGAATGAAATTTAGTCAAATTGTATTTATTTCACGTTCACACTCGTAATGCAGAATTATTCAAAAAGCCAATTTATTCTTGATATTTCGTACACTGTATACGACTGTATACTCATCTGTACTCAGTAGTCGCAGTACTGTAGGTAACGAAAATTTTATTTGTGTATTTATTTATTTATTTTTTTTTTTACTTTTTATTATTTTTATTATGCAATCACGTACAAATTATACATGCTGCTTATGATAATATGGCAGGTAATTTATAAAAAAAGCCAAAAATAAAATTTAAATTTCAATTTGGGCTACTGTATTTTATAGGTTTTATTTTGTGTATGTTTGTTGGTCGATAAAAATTTGTTGGTAAAAAATACTTTAAAAAAAAAATTTATTTGTTCTCAGAACAAAATTTATGCTTCCTTATTACCATATAAAAACATTAAAAAAGATAAATATTGACAATTTTTTGTAACTTATAATGTTTACAGTGTACGTGATAAAATTTGATTTTTATGTATAATTTGGTAGGTAAGTATTCAAATATTTTTTTTTTTCGTAAATAATTTGAACAGGAATTTTTTTTCTAATTTATTAGTTTGATGGCTTTTTTTTAAGAAGTGATATTGAAAATATTCGATAATAATCAATAAATTCGTATTATAAAATGAACCAAAAATATGTAAATAATTTTACATAAAAATAAACGAGACAAAACTTTCATTGATTATTTCATGGAAAATGCAAAAAATAAAATTGAAAACGAAAATTTCAGTTTAAATAAAATTTATAAAAGTTTTGAATGAATTTTATGATCATTTTTACTTTATGGAAAATTTCAGGATTTATATGAGTTGTTCGGAATATTTTTGGTTTTTAGAAGTATTAAGCGATTCTGTTATACAAGTAATGCATTGCATGTACTAAAATGATTGAATGACTATTGGCTATTCAAGAGTATTCGACGAAAATAAACGTTCATTTATACGAGAAGACACAAAATGATTATCTAAAACCAAAATTAGTAAAAATTTGCTTTATATCACAGTGTTATGAAAACTCTGTTAAAGTATTCTCAACTAAAACTATTGCCAAATATTACACTCTCATCTGACACAAGTGAAGGTGTTCGCAATCGCAGTCGCAGTTCACACAAAAAATAGACTGAGATCAATGTGGAATGACGAAGTGACAAATTGGAGAGACGTGTACCAAACAGTCGTACTGTTGTACAGAGAGAAATCTTTGTTCATTTAAAATTGTGCATTCTTAGTAAGAATATAATTTTGAACATGACTGTATTTTCAAATTGAATATCCGCTTTAATTCTATGCAAATGTACGTAAACAAATTTTCGCACAAAAAAAAATATATCACTCCAGATACCCGGTTCTTTTACAGGTTGAAGTGGTTCACAAAAGCCGGGCGGCAAATCTCGAGGGTGCCCCATTTGTGATATGAAAAGGCTGTAATTTCTTTTCACTAAAAAAGTATAGAAATTGGAATTTTATTTTGTTAGAATAAAAAAAAATCAAATAAAATTTGAAAATACTAAAATTTCAATCTAAAGGACGAAAAGCTTAGAAGTGCACCGGGTGCCTAAGAGACTAAAACCGGCGCTGACCACAGGCACAGAAAAAATAAAACTACACATAATCATATTTGCTTCATTATGTATACTCGCATGTATATTTACATTACCATTTATTTTTTTATCATTCAAAAATAATTGCAAATAATCACGAAAAAATTCACTGTATAAATATTGCGATAATTGTTCCAAAATATATTTCAATTGCATTCGTCATAATAATTTTCATTTTTATTGTTCGGGTTTTATGTACGTAAATACTCCTGATATCATACGTAGTTATTAACTTACAGCTCGTAGTCATGGTCGTTGGTTCATTGGTTGGTATGGTTATGGTATGTACGTACTTTTGCTTCTGATCTGTATTTGAATATGCGAATTAACAACATAACAAAATCAAAAAACAATAATAAATTATTTATTTCCAAATAAACGCGAATACATTATATACGTACTGACGTACTCTATATTACAAGATATCCGTATACGAATTTACGATTGTAAAAACTTAATAATAATACACGGTTACCATAATAAAGAATTCAATGAACTTCAAATCAAATCATAAGAAAAGAATTGTATAAATATTAAATTTAACAAAAAAAAAATATCTGTGTATAAGAACAGTGAACCAGCAAGAAGTAGAATGTAATGATCAGATAAAAATCGTTAACTAATCGTAGGTATGTACACTGCATATAGCCTATATATCAATATTCAACAACGTGAATATATGTAAACGCATGTGTCTATTTAAATTTATTTATATGGACAAGAATGTATGCATGCATACCCCATTATACATTCAAATATTAGAGTAATAAATTTTACCTTATAGATATTAAATTTTTTCTTATAGTTTGAATTGAATATTTATTTTTCTCAAGGTCGTTTCAAAACTATTGCAATACTTACGTATGTTACTTTGCGCTCGTACACCAATACAGGGAGAGCTAAATATTGTGTGAAAAAAAAAACATTTTCTCCTGTTTTTTTTTATCGATGCAGCCCAGTATGCTGCGCGAAAGAAACTTTTCCTGCGCTGTTTAAAAAACGCTCAAAAAACACTTAAGAAAGTGATCAAGAAAATGTTCACATTTTCCTTTCTTGAGGTCGTACGTTGCTTGAAAGAGATTAAATGTGTTTTTTTGTGCTTGGTACGAGATGGCGTTTTTGTAAAAAATTATTGTAATGTCTTCGCCAAACATATATCACAATACTTCGTTGGAGCAGAAATGTTTTGACATTTCGTGTGTGTTTTAGTAGGCAGAAATTGAATTGGAGGTGTGAAAAATAAAGTAGATATATCGCTGTCATCATTTCTTTATCATTACCAAAATTACTTTGCCAAAGATGTATCACAAAATTTCTTTACCAGTTTCTTTCGCGCATAGCATACAGCCAAATATGATTGTATTAAGAAAAAAATTATTAATTGAGAAAAAAAACGTATTGAAAGATACAATTAAATGAGAATAAAAAAATATTACACACAAATTAATTAAAGAAAAAATTATTTTTCTGTATAAGAAATAAGTTGAAAAATAATTTTTGAAAAAAAAGGCATGTACACTAATTATTGTGTACACAAATACACAAGGTGAACTTCATCCCACCTGAATTCAGATTTATTTTATTATAAATTCAATTTTCTTTTTTTTCATTTACATTTATTTTTGTGTCTCATTTTGTTGTCAATTATTTTCTATTTCCAGTCATTTTTGCAGCATTTTTACACACATTATTTGCAAACAAAATTAATTAAAACACAAGTTATCAAAATAAAAACAATAATAACGAAAGACAAAACTAAAAAAACCATAATATGTACAAAGATTACAAAAATAAAACCATTTACAAATGAGAAAAAAAAATATTCAAATTTATGTGTTTATTTGTAGCAGTGTGTGTACCACGCCACGACAATTATTGTTATAAAATGTTTTGAAGTAAATCAATAAAGTAAGTAGTCTAGTGAATTTCTTACTTCGTTCTTCGATGCTTCGATCAATATTCAATATAAGATCAGTTTCTACTTTTTTTTATCTTCTCCTCTCAATTATTATTATTAGCTTTTTTTTCTTATACGTTTCTTATGTGGCGTTTCACGCCACTTGCTGATCGTATAATAAATATCGTACAGTGAGTGTTGATATTTATGAGTGTAATTTGACCGAACGTTTTTTTTTTCGATTCAAATTTTTCTCAATGCATTTTTTTTTTCGAAATTGTTGACATTGGGTGTAAGATATTACAAACGATACGATGTTATTACAGTGCAATAACACATTATAGAATGTAAATTAAAATTGTTTTAATACTCGCGTAATTACAGTAATTATTAAGTGAAGAATAATAATCAAGAGAGCAATGTATGTATGTATGTAGGTATGTGTAGTAAATGTGCTACTGTTTATTGTGTATAAAAATATTCAAATCAACTTTAATTTATTACAAAAATAAAATAAAATGAACAGAAACACTTATATTTTGTTCCTTCTATTCACTGCTTAGATAATGAGCTAGTAGCTAATGACAACAATATTTTTGAATACGATCATACAAGTGATAGGATATTGTTACACTATAATGTGATATTCCTCAAAGTTATGAAGCATTTTATCTTCCTTCCTTCTGTTATTTACCTAAACTGTAAGTACCTGTTCTACACACATATAGTGTACTTTAAGACATGAAAATGAAAGAAAGCATAATCATTAAAAAGTACTCTAAAGTACATACCTATACTATTTCCCGTAAATTTTCTAACGATCAAAACATAATAAGTAATGAACTGAATGTTGCGCATCATTCATACGCTTATCTGCAAGTTAATTAGTTTGATTCATTTCTCTATACTTTCAATATTATCACACCATTATCATCGTCATCAATTATAGCACTGCAGCTCTATGAAAGTCAGGGCTTTCACAAAAGTGATTTCATGACTTTATTACTATCATATGATGTGTTCACCTACAGTTTAACGTGGATTGTTAACCACTGAGTTGCTGTGGTAGAGAAGCAAACTGATCTATTATTAGAATGATGTAATGTTCTAATAATTATTTGTATTACTTATTATCACACAATAATCATTCGTAATCAGAATACTTCAGAATTGTATTTCTCCTTGTACTTAAGTAAGTTCAACGTCTTCAAGAGGACTATAACTTTAGAAAATCACATTACTATATTTCCATTTTTGATAATCTTTCCTTGATCGTGCACGCATTGATTTCTAAACTAGCCTGCCTTTATTCACACAACTATTCAATTTAGGATCAAACAGTCACAGTATTTTTACTGCACTCGAACATCTGAACTTATTCTGTCGTTGAAAATGTCTTAATTCATCTAAATTTATGAATTTGAATAAAAAATATTTAAAAACATTAAAATTGTTTAAAAAACTTAACTTCATACCTACAAAAATTCGAAATACAGACAAAGTAAAATCATCGAATATAAGAAAAAACAAAAGATTTAAGCGAGAAACCTTAAAATGACTGCGAGCTGTTATTATGTTGTTGATTTTAAAACTGACCGTCTGATAATTCCATGAGCGATTGGAGTGTTGTTTTAAAAAGTCCTTCGAACATTGGATCAATAAATTTTTATCTAATTTTCTAAATTTTATATTTTCTAGTTCATTTTCTTTATCATTTAGCATCTATAGAAAGTGAACTGCAAGACAGAAAGTTTATATCACATTTACACTCGATAGTAGTTCATTTTTTTCTAAAACCAAATTTATTTTTTCTCCCAATTACGAAACTTAAACAAAACAATCATCAAAAGAAGTAGCAATTAATGTTTTTTTATCTGAAATTTACATCATTCATAAGCCTTATATCTTACACTTTAATACAGACTTACTTCACAACCGCTATACACGTGCTTTTAGCGAACACAAAATAAAAGACATTTTTTTACTTTTTCTTATAATTATTAAATTTAAATTTTTTTTTAAAATATTTTTTTAATCTTTTATTTTCCTTATAATAAATTTTTAGGGAGAGAAAGACTCATATTGTTTTGTTACATGAATAAATACGTTAGTACTTCTTCACGTACGTTCGTATGTACCGCGTGTAACTACATGACTCTATACGTCTGCGAATAAAATGAATTCGAATCTATTTAATGGATTACATACCCAATTATACATATTGTACATGTGTATGTGTCTCATTTTTTTATGTTTTTGTACTTTATTTAATTCATTTTTTTTTTTCTATTATTCCTCGTATTCATTTCATATATAAAAATATGTAGTATCGCACATTAAAACTGTGTATGTATACTTATCTCATATTTTATGCAACAAATTATCATGTATTTATTAGACTCTCCTCATATTATAATATAACACAATGAACACAGGCACATACATAATTTTGTAGTAGCACATATATGTACATGAATTTATATACTCTTAACAATTATGAAAAGTTATATCACAAATGTGGATATGTAATGTAATTACGTAAGAAGAAAATATAATAAACGAATGCTCTCTATTATTCATTCATTCATTTATCTTTCTTTAATAATAAAATTATATTTGTATTCATATGTGCTTGTTACAATGAAAATAAAAAAGTCAAAATACATACATTTATATACTCACTTGTATTCTTTTGCATATACCATACGAGATGCACATATTTTCATGAATAATCGATCAGTTTATAACGATATTATTTGTGGATATGTTGTATACTACGGTATTCGATTAAGTTCACATTATTTGGACCAATTTATTGGTCCTACTTTGGTTATATTCGCGTCTATTGAAAACCGAAAAGCAAATAAACTGAAAGAAATTTTATACTTTTTCTAAATTATTGTCATCATATCGCAAATAATAAATAAAAGGATATTATACTCGTACATAATCGATATTACGTACCACAAATGAATGCGCATACTCGTTCTATTTTACCTTGTATTGTGTGTAAATGAAAAAAAAAAAATTGTGCACGATTTTATGTATGGTAATATCCAACATAAAGAGGAAATTATGGAGATTGTAGATACTCGTACATAAAATTTCTATTGCTATTGTTATTTGTTACCTTTGATATTCTGCAATTCATATCGATAATATCGTTACAATTAAGAATTTATGTATTGTTGGAAAATATTTCCGCATTAATTCCTTCTTTTGTATAGATCAAATAATAAAAATAAAACCACATTCAAGTTGTAACCATTTCCCAATTTTAATTATTTTTATCATCTAATTTTGAAATAAATTAGAAAATATTGTACTCCATAATTCGGTTCCCGATTCGATAGTCAAATTCATCTCAATCCATTAATTTTATTTTTCTCAAAATATCGACATCTCAGAACATATCGTATATCGTTTATTACTTATATTTGTGATTATATCTTCTCCTCCAAGTTTCTGCGCGATATGTCTTCTTCGATTATTGATAACATTCAGCACTCCGACTTTTGATTCTAGTGTTAAGTTTCTATGTTCTGCCAACAAATAATCCTGAGTCCTGACATTTTAATTGAATTAGCAAATAATTTTTGTAAACTTGAGAATTGTGATAATTGCAGAGGGAACGGGCTTTTAGTCCATTAAAGACTCAATTCTATTCGTAGCGCCATTAAAGAGAAACCGAATATTTTCCATGTTTTCATGATTCATGAACACGCATTCAAACTTTATAATTCCATATCAGATTTTTATGTAAAGATTACAAAAATGTTGTTTTCAAATTGGCAAAAATAATTTGTAAATTTTGTTAATTTCCTCATTACACAAAAATGTCCACGTTATACGTAGGTACGCAGTGTATTTATTAATTACGAAATGCATGTGCAATTAAATAATTTGTTAAAAAAAAGAATAAAAAAAATTTGTGAATTATATCACTGCAATTTACAAATACTTTACATCGTTTCACCACATTTCATGTTATCACGTATGTACATATGTGAGACATGTCAGTAAATATAATTTTACTATTCAAATATCTAAAGACTTTTTCTTTCGAATTTTTTCATTTAAATTTTATGCTTTACCATAAAAGATAACCGGAAAAATAATTGATTTGTTAGTCAATTAAAATGCGAACATAATAAGTATATGTTACGTGTTCATATATGCAAGTATATAGCTTTATAGATTCGTATATGTGCGTATATAATCGTTTTATTCATTATAAAATCCTAAATCTTAAAATGTAGCACCGATAACTGAACAAATACAAATTGAAAATCTTGTATATTTAATTGATTTTGTTTTTAATGTGCAACAGAAACAGTACATCTTTTAGTTTTATTAAGTTTTTCTTTTTGATTGAATTTTTTAGGTTTTTTTTTTCTATCGCGCATGTGCATGTAATACGAATACGCATGCGTACGTAATGTAATATGATGATCGTAAATTCGTCTTTTTTTTTTCATTTTCTGTTAACAAAATATCAATCAGTAACTGATGTAAAACTAGATCATCAATTAGAGTTTGAAATTAGAAAACTGAAGAAAATGAAAAAATTAAATAAAGGAAATATTATTTTATTTCTATTTAATTGCATTTAACAGGAAATCACTACTTTTTTGCAAGATAATCGAGTTTAAAATAAAGCTATATAACTGAAATTTAATTTATCGGAATTTATAGATGAACAAAGTAGTATCTATGTTAATCGTTTTTTTAAGATATTTTTTTCCCTTCAAAAATAAGATATTTTTTTCACTTTTTGAAGGGAATTTCAATTAAAAAAATTGATCAAGTTTTTCTTATTTTTTTGGAATTTTTAACCAAAAAAATTGAAAATTTTTCCTAATTTTTGGTAAATTTACTTTTTAATTTTTATATTTTCCCTTGTTTTTCTTGTAAACTGTAAATAAACAAGAGCCTGTGAATAATGAACGTAAAGATTTTACTTTCAAAAAAATGTTCATTTCAAAATTCGTGTAAGAAAGAGTACACATACTGTATTGATATTGATAGTGGGCGTTCCATTAATTTTCGATTTTATGTATATAGTATGAGACATTATCGATAAAAGATCTACGTATAGATTGCAGATAAATTAAAGACAAATTTATTTTTTCTTGGAATTTGTATGCGAACACTAAAATAAAAATAAATCAAAGTAATTTAAAACTTTCAAATTAATTTTCAGTTGACCTTTTGATAGCTTTTATTTTTTGCTGCTTGTTACGTGTTACGTGTAGAAAACATCACTTGCACATTAAATCAAATTTATTGAAATTACATACATAGCATTTGCATCGCATATTCTTCTTGTATACTAAATTTTTTTAGTGCTTTATGCAGTTCTATACGTTTTGAAAATATTCTTTTGCTTTTTATATGCCTTTTTTGGTTTTATCATAGTAAACGTGAATCTTTAACTTTCTATACACACAGTTTGGAGTAAATTTGTGATTATTGCTGCCACATAATTGTAATCATCGTGCATGTACACTATTCACGATATGATGGGTATAATCAAATAAATTTCATTTAATCTGCCTACAAGATATTCTGTTGAATTTTAATCTAAAAAAATAGAAAAAAAGATAGAAAAAAAAGGAAGAAATAAAAGTGAATATTTGAAAATTATCTACATACGTATTTGTCTATAGATAAGTAAAAGTAAAGGTATGCCTTACGCGATAATTGAAAATACATAAGCGACAATAATTTTTCGTTGAGACGACATTATTCCTTTTCAAGCCCATCTGGATATGAAAATCAAGAGAATACTGTGGATTCGTAATCAATTGAAAGAGAATTGAATTGGGAGAACCATTGGACTGGTGTTTTCAATGTTTTTGCTTTATTTTTATACCAGAATGGTATGTACTTGAACTACTATTCGCCTATCTTAATACTTTTATTTCTACTTCCGCTCCTACATCTCTAATACTCACGAGTTCAATGACCATGTTTGTTTACAAATGAAAATATAGGTCAAAATATTTATCGGTTTTTCTTGTTTACACTGATCAAGTTTTGATCTGAAATTCTTCTTTGTAATCGCCCTACTATTTTAGATGTAGAAAGAGAAGTAGAAAGAAATGTGAAGAGAAAAACGAATAGTACTTTCTCTTCTCATATTCCTGTGTATATATTAGTGAACCGAGCACCCAAGAGACTAAAACCGACGCTGTGTGAATGCATATTTAAAGAGGTATTTGCTTGACCATAATCTGAAGAACTGAATAATGTGTATCAGTGTATCATGAAAAGCCAAAATATGTACGCAAGCTTACATAATATGAGTTCCTATAAACGTGCAATACTTGTACAAATGTGTAGATACATACTTTGAGTAAAAATTTATGACAGATATTATAAAATTTTATAAACGCATAAACAACAAAATAACACAAAAATCGCAAATAGACACGATGAATATATACAAAGTCATATACACATGTGTAAAATACTCGGTATATAAGTAAGTAGTAAAACATTGAAAAATTTATAAAATTTCAACGAAATTTCATTGTCTCCACACCAAATAAGTGGAGATATACAATCATACAGACATGAAAATTGCAGAAAGTACTTACCTTACATTCATGGTAGATTTTTACATATTTTTCTATTTCTTTGATATTAAATTTAATATTTTATTTTTAGTTTTTTTTTTTTCAATTTATTACAAAATAAAAAAAATAAGGATACAAAAAAATATGTTTATGTTTATTTATACATATTTTGAATTAAATATATAATTTCTTAAGAAAAAACAAAACAGAAACACACATACAAAAAAAAAATATGTAGTAATAAAAAATAAGAAAACATTCATGTAACAAGAAAACTTATGTCTCGTATAATTTTTATCGTTGTATATACATATTTTTGTTATTATTGTTGTTTTAGGAGTGGTGACAAACAGACGACATATTGTTCATAGTGAAAACAATGTTTCTACAAAATTAGTTTTTTTTTTTTCATTTTACTATTTACCATGGTATACAGAGTATATAAGGTATGATGGAATGAAACATGCTTCTCTTGCTCTTTCTCTTCACTTTTCTTATGATTCAAAATATGACTATGACAGTACGAGTGCATGGTATGGTATAGAGGTTACTATGGTTAGCTGCTAATAAGCTTCTTGCTACTTCTTATTGTCTCCTATTCTTCTTGTTTCTCGTATACTTCTTGTGATGTGTCGTGTGTTGTGTAGTACTGAGCGAAAATAAAGAGAAAATTAATTTTTATTCTCATTGCTACTGTTTACTGCCTCTTGTTCGTACTGTTTCGCGTATTCTTCTTATGGTTAGTTGTGTAGTATAGAGAAAATATGTTTTTTTCTCATGAATGAAAATACGAGTAAGTAGCAATCGTAACAATGACGTCACTTTCTCTCTTACAAATTGACTCTGCCATCCATACCTTATCTACTCTATAATACCATGCTACTTACCAAATACCAATGCATAGTACTTTGTACTCGTATTTGTATTTACATAAAAAACTACAAATGACTGACGACAATATCAAGCAATTAAGTTGTCTCTGCTTACACTATGCAATACTCGCCATGTGATGTTATAGACGATCGAATATAAGATAATATGGCACCATTATGCAAATGGAAATTTAAAAAAATAAAATTATAAAAACAATTAAAAAATAAATAAAATTATTTTTTTCTTATAAATTAACTTGTAATGTGATTATTTTTCTTAGATAAAATGTACATTATTTACTTGTATTTGAACTTGCAATTTTGCATTATTATCGCTTCAGGACAATTTAAATTGAATGTCATAAAATTGTTGGCATAACAAATAATTTTATTTTGTTACACCTTAATACAGCATGCATATGCATATGAACACTCATGACAAAATGAATTAAAAATATTCGTAAATGATATATCACACATGAACACATGTTAATTTACATGAATTTTGTAATAAGTGGTGACGTTTATTTGAAAGAATAATTTTGTTTTTATGCTCCTTACGTACACCTTTATGTATGAATGCATCATACAAAATGTCATTTAGGAAAACATTTTTCTTTTAAATTGGGAAATTTAATGATGCATATTAAATTAATATCAAAAAATCTTACGTAATGTGTATCAATACCCATAATACCTTCATGTATGAGTATAACTTGCATATACGTTTAGTTTCTGTCCTGTACACATTTCACTTTAGGTCTTACATACAATACACTTTTATACACATTGTACTCAGAATTATTAAACGGTGGAACTAGATCTCATATAACATAAAAAAATTGTCGCCATAACCTAGATTTTCATATCCTATTAGCACACATAATGTACATATGTATATGTTGTATGAAATTCTGATGAATAAACCACCCACACATATTCTAATGTATGCAGAGTACATTGTGTATGTATATTTTCAATTTAAAATATAATTTACATACATGTATGAACGTATGTAAGTAAGTATGTAATATTCACTCATATAATCTTTGTATATATTTTTTGTATATAATTTAAATATTCAAATTCCTAAAGTGTGGTCTTTAGATGATAATTGGAAACATACAAAAGACAGATACATTGTCAGACATTTACATTATGTATACGTAGTATACTCATATCATGTACATATTATCTCATTTGTATATACGTGAATATATACAAATATACTTACATGGATAAATACACATGTAAAATCGTATGTAAATTTAATTGTCGCCGCTAAAAACATCTAACAAATCACTGAATGACAGCTTTTTTGTGTTTAAATTTAACATTACGAAAATTTTTATATGCGCAATTAAGTAAATTTGTCCATCCCAGTGGAAAATTAATGTCAAATAGTAGATACGGAGTAGGTTATTAATTACGAACTGGAATAATATTTGGCATTTCTTTAGGAAGTTTCCTGAAGGTTTCAAAACTTAGAGAATATTAAAAAGCTTGAGAAAAAGAGTAGAAAACTTCAGTAAATCATAAAAGAAAAGAAAAACTCAGAATTATATTCATTTGTTAGACTGAGTAATCATTTGTCATGAAGGTTTTGTGTTGACAATTTTTGTTTTTTGATAGTTTAAAAATTAGTGGTACTTACGATTTACATTCCTTATAAAGTCTCTTAAAGTCTCCTTATTATTATCTCAGTTCTACAACTCTCGATGGATCTTGATCTGCTTCCAAATTTTTTCTGTCTCACACTAAATTCTTTCAATTTCTAATTCCAATTGATATGAGATCCTCCTCTTCACATCATCTATGCAACAGAGCTTCAGTTTTCTCTTCACTTCCTTTAACCTGCTAATGTATAAGGTTTTTCATAAAATATCTCTTATAATGATCATCTTGTCTAATCTTTTTCATGATTACCAAGAATTTCTTTGAGGTTAAAATGTTACATCATCATCCTCATCATTTTGTTATACATCCAAAAAATTAGATAATCACCCAATTTGATTTTGATCCACTGGGATATTTCAATTATTTTCCAAGGAACTTAAGAGTTTTCTGCAAACTCATAAATAAAATAGAAATAACTATAAAATATCAATCAAAATAAGAAAGACACATACAAATAAATAAATTTAAGATAAAAATTGTGTGGATATTTATATGCATATACGTATAGTATTGTGGTACTTATGGTATTGTGGTATTATGGTACTGTCTATGTACATATTTTTGTATATCGAAATACGAAATCAAAATTGAAAAATTTTATTAAAATCCAAAGGAAAAAAGTACAATCCTAGCTTTACATATATTCAAGAACAGACGATTGTTATATAGACACATAAGTCACATAAAACAGCTAAATATACATATAATATGTAAATAGAAAAAAAAAATATGTGGACTAAATATATGTATACATTTGAATGTATGTGTTGTAATATATTTGATATGAAATGATAAAAATAATAAAATATTCAAAACATATTTATACCATTCCGTCTAGCTGTGAAATGAACGACAACATATCAAAAGGTGATTTGAAATAAAAGTCTAAAGTTAAAAAAAAAATTACAAAAAAAAATGAATTGAAACAAAAGGTAAATATGTAATTTTATTTCTAAATACACGGTATATTTATGATATCGTAAAGCTGGGTCCAGACACCTCGCATATGTGCAAATATGTTTTAATTTTTTTTTTCAATATTCCTATCATCATTGTCCATTTTAAATTTTACGTATTTTGACGTTTGGCAATTGGCACTCTCGATATTTTGAAAATACAAGCATTTAATGTGGAATCTCACTTATAGGAAATGTTTTCTGAAAAGTGCTCAAGTTTGGCAAATATCTGTAACCTAAGTGAATAGTGTTTAGGAGCTAGCGCACAGACAAAAGAAACATTTGCCAAATCCATAAACATTTATTTTTTGTCAAATATACGAGGTGTGTGGAACTGGCTTTAGATTTTTTTTTTAAAATATATTTTATAGATCATATAAAATTGATAACTTCACACATTACATTTGTACATATAATATCAAAGTTTATTAGAATATAGGAAACATAGAAGACATGAAAGAGCAAAAAAAAATACTCTAGAAAAGATTATGGATATACCAACTTAACAAGCAACACGACAAAACAATACAAGAAAGTATCAAATAAATTAGAATCCTTTATTTTACTAAAGATAAAAAAAAAACATATACAGTACACATAATCGTATATAAGAACCTAAAAATATCTTTGTAACTACGTAACTGCATAAAATATTTTAGATAATTTACGTATATATACATATTAGCAATATCAAAAAGTAATGTCGTTTTTTCTTCACATTAAATTGAAACAGAGAAACTATTAACAAGTCAATGCCCTGCCCTGATCGATTAATCGCTGGGCACTTTTAAATTAATGATTGATTTACTCGATTTAATTGTTCATACTAAAGGTCTGTATTATATTCACATTTTTCCTCGGTTTCAGCGTTTCAAAATGAACACGATCCCGTAGTCAATCCGCAAAACATACAGAAGTGACTTTCAGAGATGAAAATCTAGCTTAGCTGAACTTCGTAAAGCGATTCATTCAGAAAGAGTCACTGTCTTTTATGAGTTTGATTCCATTTTTCATCTCCACCAAACGATCAAAAAACATATCTGTATCTGATGAACTATGGTTACCTCTTTTTTTCTTGGGGTAGATTATGTAGGACCCAAACACCTACCCACCATTGACTTTATTAATCTAGTACAACTGTTCTTAGATAGTCGATCAATGTTGTTTAAAAAGTGTTTGATCTGATCGCTTCTCAATTGCATGAAACAGCGATTTGTTTCAACGGAAAAACGACATTATTTTTCGGTTCCCCCTTATTACATATTACATTACTATCAAATACCAATAATATCAACATAAACAAATATATTTAATAAAATTTATAAAGCAAAAATAGAATTATTGCTGCTATTGTTATCGGTAAAGTTTTTTATTATTGCCATTATTATACGACTATTATTATCGTTATTATATATTTTGATATAGATTTTTATTTCCTTTTATTTATTTTTTTTTTTTTTTTGTTTCCTTATTATTATTATAATTTTTTTTTCTTATTTTTTAGTTTATTATTGTAGCAATTTGTTACTAAATCACGACCACGGAAGGGATTAGCTATAACATTTCATACCATTTTTACACATGTATCTTACTCTATAGACTTTAAATATATAGTATAATGAGTACTGACTTACTGAATACCTAACTAACATTTTGATACTGTATTTACTTGGGATTTTTGTACATTATTGCATACATTATTTTTCGAAATGAAATCATATCGTCAAAAATAAATCAAAACAAAAAAAAACAACAAATCAAAGCTAAATAAAAAACCTTCTAAGATCTAAGAAGAATGATTTTATAGAAAAAAATAATCAAAAACAGAGCAAATTTTTTATCTGATTTTTTATCATTCAACTTTTTTTTTTTTGTTAGTGTTGTATTTAGTTGTTGCTGTTGTCGTTGTTGTTTTGATGGAATAGATACACTGGTAAATTTAAATTCTTTAAATGTCATAAAGCACATTTTTATATGTTTCTTTTTCTTCAAAATAAAAGTTAACTTGTTAACCTCTACTCCACTTTATTATTGTTGCTAGAGTATGTCTTATATTCATTATACATTTTTTAATAATAATCAAACGTATATGAAACAGAATAATGTATAATAAACGTCTGTAGGGGCTTGAATAGCTCGATGGTTGTGTGTCGGTCTTGCGATCTTTGAGATCACGGTTCGAACCCCAGCCAGCGCACTACTCTTGCCCAAGTCGATCAAAAAATTTTCCCATCAGCAATGTACACCAGTAAACTGATTACTGATGATAAACTGGATAATATGTATATCTGACATAAAATTACTGATCGGCGGTGCCATGGACTGAGTATCCGCGAGCACTTAATATATACTATATACATTTATGTATATATGTATATTTATAAAAAAAAAAAAAAAAAAAAAAAAAAATAAACGTCTGTATGTATAGGTTCAAGTACATTTGCGTGTGTAGTGTAGTATAGTATATTGTACAGAAGGTGCTAGAAATTTAATTTTTTATACGTTCCTTGTACCGTGTATAATTTGGTTTAAAATACATACAAATTATACGTTTACATGTAAAAATAATTTGTTGTCAGAGTTTAATTCTTTTTAAATGTTACAAAATTTTCAATGACATTTGTTGTAAATTATTCAAGTACCTATGTATTTACTTGGTGTATCATACTGATCATACACAAGCGATAGATACACCTTTACTCTTAGAATTAATTACAATCACAACTTACAATTTGACAATGACGCGCTATGATGATGAAGATGATTATGATTTGTTATGATGATGTTGACGATGCGATAATGATGATGTTGATGTATGGTACAAGAATTTTTGAGTGACAAATACTTTTTGGTATTATGATTCATTAGGAAATATGATACCAAAATAATTTCAACTCATGGTATACATTCAAATGATGAAGGTAGATTCATTCTTTAATCATCTCCTATTATCTCCTATATAAGTAGTAAACGATAGTTTAAATTCTATAAAAACTAGAAGTATGAGAGTCTATGGTGCGGTTATAGATTCTTAAAAGTAAATCAATTCCGATTGCTTACTACAAAAAAAAAATTATCTGTTGGTTTTTCGAATTTATCAAATCATTTCCTGAAAGAATCTTAAAAAATGTAATGCTATGTTGAAAAAAAGAAAACATTAAAAAAAAAATTCTATATATAAAAATTCATTTTAGTTTAATTGATGAAATAATGTGCAACAAGTAATATGCAGCAGTTTGTAACTATCTGACAATGAAATAGGAAATCGAAATCAAATCTTAAGTGACAAATGTGAATCAGAATAGTGATTTTTCTTTGATGAAAATGATAATGTTGAAGACGATTATATGTTGACGATGGTTATTTGCTTGACATTGACTAGTTTAAATTTGATTGAACAGTTTTCAAAAATATAGAATTTTATGGAATAAGTTTAGGAAAGGAAATATAAATTCACTTGACTGTAGAATTAACATTCAAACAAAGATAGAAATTGAGTCAAATATAGATAAGAAATAAATTAGAACAATTAATTAATGTTTGAGGAAGAAAAGTATAAACTTAATAAATGAAAAATAAATTAGAAATTAAACTCAATATTAAAGCATAAAAAAAACATAAAAAATTTTTAAGATATAAGAAGTATCATTGATCTTTGAAATATCTTCTAAATAGTACGAGTGCATGGTATGCAATGTACTATATTACCGTACTTGTATATCACACTATAATTAGATACCAATAATCTCATTGCTATTCTTCACAGTGTTCTTCTGTTTCTTGCATATTTCTTGTGGTGTGTAGGTGTAGTGCAAAGCAAGTATAAAGAGAAAATGAATTTTTCTCATGAATAGAAATACGAGTATAACGATAAGGTAGTACTAGCATACTAGCATATCGTACTATAGTTAGCTGCTAATACCATTTTTGCTAGTTCTTACTGTCTCTTCCTATTTCTCGTATACTTCTCATGGTGTTTAGTGCATATTGTAGAGCAAGTAAGAAGGGGACGTAAATTTTTGATTTTTGTTTTTTTTTTGTAATCAAAATACGAGTACGTATATGGCATGTAGGCAAGGTGCTGCCAACTTACTCGTACATCGTACTTTAGTTAGTTGCCAATAATTTCTTTGCTACTACATTTACTGTTTCTTGTTCTTTCTTTTTCTCATATATTTACTTCTTGTAGTGTGTAGTGCAGAACAAGTATAAAGAGAAAATGTATTTTTCTTATGAATCAAATTGCGAAACATGGGATATCGTGCATCATCAATCGAATAAATTATATTTTTCTTCCAAGATTCTTTTTAATAATATCATGCATACGTACTTGCAATCACAATTAAAAACATAAATAAAATTAAAAACACAATTAAATACGAATTGAGAAATCAAATAAATTTAAATTTAATTTTCTACAAAATACAAAAAAAAACTGTCTCTACCAATATCGACTACTGTATTATAAGTATATTCAAATTCATACAAATCGATGCAATTTTATCCTCTAGTTACTGGATTATAATAGGTGTACTTAGTTATAAGAATTTCTTTACTATTTATTTTATTGACTAAGAATTAGTTGTAATTGTGTCTATTGCATTGATACTATAAATAAATTTTTAGATAAAACAGCATTACATACGGACACACGTACATGTATTCCTACGTGCGAATTCTATAAGAATTCACTTGATAAATTATTAACATCTTCTTATTCTGGTATGAAACTCTCTTGTCATACAATGTGAATGAGTGGGTATATTGCTATATAAGTATCACCTATCATAAAATATAAAATAATTGTGCTTTAAATTTATTATATTTTATTGTATCGCCATCCATATTTAGAATGTGACATTTTAATTACTAAAAAAAAATGAATAAATAAATAAATATATATGAATAGGTAGCAGAATAAATGTCTAGCTAGAATGCTTCTTCATACTTCTCGTATGTAAATTGTATATCAGCCATTCATAAATATGTATTAAATTCTTTGGTTATTTTTTAAACGTTATTTGACTAATGACATAAATTCACTGTCACATATTTATGACATTCTTTTGTTCGATAACCATGTAAAAAGTTATTTTTTTTTAATCTTTTTCATATTTTCAAAATAAAAAAAAAAGTTATAGTGCTAGGAAAAGGGAATTACTTATATCTTATACTATTGAAGAAATGAAAATTTATTATTGAAAATAAGAATAAATTATGTTAAACTATGTTGTATAGTATAATTTTAGCACTTAAGAACAGATTGTACTGATTTTATTTAATTTTGGGAAACTTTGGTACAATTTTTCTCAGCCGTTTATCATCCAATTTTTATGAAATTTTTTCTAAATGACAGCTCAAGGGAAATAAATTGGAATAAGTGTGGCAGTTTTTTCAAAAAGGCGTTAGTATTTTTGTACAGTACAATGAACACAAGGCTTTTAAATTTAGTACATTTTTTATCTGTAATTATTCCACATATTTTTTTGAAATTTTCAGAAACTCCTTAGTGATTTTCATCCCAGTATTCTTACATGGCTATGTGCCTCGTGCTGAGGTCCCATAAAGCCATGAGCGAATGCCGTGCCCCAGTAATCGTTTGTCCACTTGCTACACGACTATGACGAAAAATATGTTCTCTAACACAGGAATTAATTCGGCTATCACGAGTATGATATCGGCTACAATTATGTCGTCTGCCACAGAAAATAAATCGGCTACCATAGGAATTATTTCACAGGTATGATATCGGGTACCACGTAAAATGTGAATAATGTCGATTAGTACGGGTATTACCGTGGGTACCTCGAGCATGATTGCATCTGTGTTCGTTATCTTGATACTTTTTCTCATACCTGCTTGTCTCATAATATTTTACAATATAATACAAGAATGTAGATACATGATCCATTTGTTCTGCTATGCAATATACTTCATTTAAAAATGAACCTATAATAGTGCAATAACAATTACAAGGACGCTATATTATGCGAAATATCTGCAAAAAATTTGATGCATAGTTTTCCAGTTTATCAAAACGTATAAACATAAGTAAACATAAGTACAAAAATGTATCAAGCTAATTAAAAAAGTACTTATAAATAAGTAAATACAAATAATTAATTAATTAATTAAATTAATTTTAAAAAAAATTATGATGGAAAAGCAAAAACCTGCCATCAGAATTTATCCAAATGATATGTAAGTACAATACTCGAAACAAACATTACATTTTGTTGAATAGTTAATCGGTCTGAGATACGATAAACTAAGTACAAGATAACTAACACAACCAACAAATCACACAACGCATAATTAATCCGATGCGAATTCAAGCACAACTCAACTCATCATCTCGCAATTACAACAAGTGAAAAAATATCGCAAACAATAAATAAAGAAAAATTCATTAAAAATATTTTATTTTAATAAAAAGTATGAAATTGTATTTTTAATTAAACAATTAACTTGTTAATATTTCCATAAAAGGGACTATATGCACTAAGTAAAAGGAAGATTACAATCACAATAAGCAAACATCATAGCAAAAATATTATCATAACCGATTGTCATTACTGATATTTTAGTTTTACGATCTTATTGTTTCATAAATATTTATGTGTGAGTAAATATCTATATACAGAGTACGTAATGTATGTATATTTTGATATCAATTTTTCTGTTAATTTTAGAGAACATCGAGAACATGATTTCAGGTGTATCTGTATCTGTCTGTATAGTTTAAGATTTTGTAGACTGTAGCTAAAAACATTTGTGTGATTCTTTCTCTACAGAGCGAGATAAAGTTTCTTTTCCTTTTACACTTTTCTATTAAATCACAAATATTTTTACTATGTAGTTTATTGTATCATGAAAATAGTATCTGAACAAAATTTTTCTTATATTTTACATGTTAAAAGAAATGGCGTTATATGAAAAATATTTTTGGTAATAATAATGTGTACGCTAAACAACTACTCGAGTTCGATCGAGTATCTTTCTACTTTTCTTTCTACTTTTCCTCTCCTACGTCTCAAATATTCAAGAGGTGAACAACTATGTTTACTTACACATGAAAATATAGGTCAAAACAATTATCGGTTCTTTGTGTTTACACTGATTTTGTTTCAATTTAAAATTCTTCTACATATTCCCCTACTATAGTGCAATACCATGATAATAGACATGGTAATAGAACTCTTTACTATTTGAGAAATAGAAAAAGAGAACAAGAAGTAAAGAAGTAGAAATATACACGAAAAGTATATAAGTACATGTTCATTTAACTCTTGTATATCTGAGATGTAGGAGGAGAAGTAGAAAGAAAAGCAGGAAAATACTCGATTAGTTGTTTCTCTTTTTATATTCTTGTGTACATTAGCTACTGCTGTGTAGCAGGCGAGTAGAAAGAAGAATTTTAGATAGTATTCAAGAAAAATCCATAAATGTCTTGACACTATATTTTCATGTGTAAACAAACATGGTCATTGAACTCTTGAATATTTGAAATATAGGATAAGAAGTAAAAATAAAAGTAGAAAGGTACTCGAATAATTGTTTCCCTTCTTATATTCTTCGAACTTCATTATAATGTTATTAGTGCCAAATTTATTAGGGCCAAATATTTTCCGTGATATTTTCCTTTTGAATCGTTTTAATAATATTCTTCCCATTAGACAGATGTAAAAAATAACAATTTATCAATAATTTGTCATTAGAATCTTTCCACGTGAATGTTGATCATGATTGAAAAATTATAAAATTATTTTTGGAAAGGACAAACAATAATTAAAAATTTGTAATTTTTTTGTTATTCGAGTAGAACAATTTTTATAAAATGTTTGTAGTGTCGATGGCATAGGAATATAATTTGAAAATCGATCATTTCATACAATCCTTTCTAATTTTTTTTTTCAGCAACAATTTGAAATCAAAATATCAAATTTAACAATTTTACATTATAATTAAAAGATCACAAAAACACTACGATATCATCATATCAAACATCTTATTACATAACAATCGCACCGCAGTCTTATGTACACATGCTCGTATCTTTCATATCAATGATGAACAAACAGCAACAATGTGTCACCATGCAAAACATAAAATGTATTTTTTTATTATACTCGTCGTTTGTCTATTCAATTAAAAAGTATCTACATAGATATTCGTCGTATGTATGTACATATGTACATATTGTGTTGCGAATCTTCATTTTAACCGGATATCATATCGTATATTACACTAAACTGAACGAATACTGACATTAAAAAAATAACAATCTCTCCTCACATGATGATGTGCAGATTTTTATTTTATTTTATTTTCAAAAATACCGTCTAATATGATGATAATATGCGACGAGTATACGTTACATTCATATGGATGTTACGTTCATACTTTCAATTTCAATTACAATACATCTTCTTCTATCTGTTTAAGTCTTTTTGGAACCGTTAAAAATGTCAACAGCTATAATAACATTTTTGATATACTCGTATAACAGATACATCTGACTGTATTCATATGATTTTTATTAACTAATTAAATTTTATGTCTTTCGTGAGAAAAAAAAATTATAAAAATTCTGATAAGATAAATATTGAGCTTACATACACTAGGACTAGACATAAGTATATGAATGAATATGAATGTATAGTCTGGCACAGCATCGTAGCGTTGTAACTTGTAACAGAGCATCTTATAATATTAAATTGACTTGCACTTTTTATTAAAAAAATTGTATTCATATCTGTATTCATTTTTGAAACAAGTTTAGTCTCTTTTTCTATTTAATTTTTTTAATATTTTTTCTTATAAATTTAAGCAGAAAATTAAGTAGAAAAAATAGCAACAAAAATAGCATAGCAAAATATGTAGGTATGTAGGTATAAGATAAAAATCACTTTAATAGATTCATAAATCATGATTTTTTTTTTGTAAAATAACTTGTCTTCAATTGAAAATAATAAGATAAAATTACTTACATTTTTTTTCCAGTTATACGGTACATATAAAAATTGTAAATAATTTGTAGAAAGGTCAAGAAAATATTATCGACAATCTTATTCTGTAATATTCATTAATCGACTATACGAATGAATCTTCTTCATAATTTTATGAGTAAATTATTTTTTATTTTAATTAAAAATTATAAAACTGAAAGTACTCGTATGTATTAGATGATGTTAGAGCTGAGCTGAAATTTAGGTTACTGGGTATTCAAGTAGATACGGCTCAGTTCTTAATTACGGAAGCGTATAAAGTGTTCGAAATGTGGATATATTGAAGAGTACTTATAGAGTTTCTTGAAAGGGCAAAGTTAAAAACGTATAGAAATCCTGGAACGTTTGAATAAATCAAAAGAATTGTTTAAAATAATAAAAGAAGAAAAAAACTGAGGTTATTAGGGCAATCGTTGCTTAATAAAAAGTACAAAATTATTCAGCTGATTTTACAAGGCAAAGTAACATCATGGATGGCAAATCTATGACAAATTTTTAAGAATTTTTTTTAACTGCTTTTCATCCTGTTAATTGTTCAGTAAAGGAGTTCCAAAAAACGATATTGAATCGATGATCTCAGATCTCCGATCTCCTTAGTGGAACGGCACTCGAAGAAAAAAAGGAAGTATAAAGTTTGTATTGATATTTGGGCATATTTTATTTCCGGAAATATGCTCTGATTTTACTTAGGCATAATACGAGTATCCCTTCTATACTTACAAGTGATAGATTTTTTGTACACGAATGATGGCTTCAATTCAATTTTATATTTTCTCAGACTTTCACTATTGTAACAGACTTCATCTATAGTCGATATCAATTATTATTCTGCAATCAAATTTGAGCAATTATTTCGAATAATAAATGGGGGATCATCTGGGAATTATGATATGTTATACACGTAAATCATTTGTCACGTATAGTAACTAAAACTAAGAGTAAGTTATATGAAGATTTTATAAGAAGTCTTTCTCTCTCTCTCTCCATGGTTAACAGGGTAATAGGTAATAGGTAATATATTATGGTTACAATATAGGTAATGCAATAATATAGGAAAGACAATCTCATTACTTCATAATCGAGTCTCGTTTCTATTAATTATGAATTTATCAATTAAAATTTAAAATCCCAAGGTACATTTAATTACATAGATTATTATTACGACTCGTATAATAATTAATTTACAAAGGTATACGTTATAACACGATTGATTCTGATTAATTTTTAGTTTAATTAATTTCGTATACATACGCATTTAAAATTCTTCAGAAATGCTCTAATTATTTCAGTAATATGTGTATAAATCGCCAAAGTGTTTGTATAGAGGTGAACATTGTAAAGTTGTAACATTGATAAGATGTTTTTTTTTTCTTAAATGATTGAAAATAAATAAAAGAAATCCGAGTAGTATGTATTTAGATCGAAATGTAAAATCATGTATGCGTATAATAATAATGCTGAGAATAATTCGATTTAATAATGTATTTTCACATGATCGAAATGTAGTAGCATTAAAATGAATGTAAGGCGTAATTAGGTTTTTTTTTTGAGTTGCAAAAATGTGTGAATTATTACAAGCTTGTATTACACTAGAGGTGTAGATAGCATATATATGTATGTATTTGGTATCGTTAGGTAATCAAATCAATAAACCACCTTAAGTTATTTCTTTTTTCTATGTATTTCTTTACGCATTCCTTCAAAACTATGTACTTACATAGAAATACTTTGTAAACAGTACAAGAATGAATCGTAATATATCTCATTCCATAACCTTTGCTTCAATGTGTTTAAGAGGCGCTTGAATACTTGCATGCATTTGTGTATCTTGTATCAACATCAAATCAAAATGTAATGAATGATTTCTCCCCAAATCCCTTTTGCTACTTTGTTCATATAGCGACAACGACAATAATCTTTGATTCAATATTCATTCATACTCCACCCAATCTAATCACTCTTCTATTCTTTCTCTATGCCTGTCTATGATTTTGTGTAATAATGAATTAAATTCGTAATGAATTTTTATTTTGTTTCGTTTGATCTTCTTATTATCATTTTATTTACCACACACAAACACAACATATAAACCTGTACATTTATTATAGATTTACTGTGCTGTACTGTAATTATTTTAAGAATTATTTTTATTTGATTTTTATTTAATTTTCTTCTTCTTCTTAATTGACTTCATTTAAAATCAACTCTCGTTGATCAAAATATTTTTATCTGTCTTTAATTAACGACAAATGAAAACAACCAACAACAAAAAACATCCATTATATAATGTATGTATACATATACATGACATGCTTATCCATTTGGTTTTACTATTCGATTCGATTCGATTGTTTGGTTGGCTGTTATGGTTGGGTTATTGGTGTATTATCATTGAAATACTTAATTCATTTTCTGCTTATTCTTTTTATAATTTATTTCTATTTAAAATTTTTCCCATGATATATTTTATTTTATTTTTTTTTTAATTTTTCTGTAATCAATTCACGTATTTAACTAGTTTTCAATATGTTTATTGTATAAAATTTTAAAGAACTCACACTTAGAACAGTTTAAGATTTAAGAATGAAAATTAAATATTTTTTTTCAAAATTTCCAAAAACAATAGAGTGTACGTAAAAAAATGGGATTGAAATCTTTAAAAATACACAATTTTCTAAGCGACGATATCACTAGAACCTTAGAACTGAATGGTAATCTAATACATATGAAAAGACGATGATGCGATGCTGTAGGTGTAACCAAATAAGTTAATCTATACATAATTTCACAATGAAATGAGATTGATGATAAGGAAAAGAAGAAAGTAAGTTACAAAAACAAACGAAGAAACTATGAACTATAGAATAGACCAAATAGGGGAAATTTTAATTGAGAAAAAAAGTATTAAAATTGAATGGTCATTTAAAGGTGATGAAAAGCTAACGAGAAACTAATAGATGAAGAGAAGCTAACAATCAGGAAACAGAGTAGATGAAAATATAAGAAAACAAAAAGATTTCGAGAAAAATTGTTTCAGCTCGGTATGACTAAAGGTACAACTATAATCGACATTGCTAACATGCGAAATAATAACGAATGTTAAAACGTCACATTTGGTTAACTATAATAACATAGATAACATACTAAACATAAGCAATACGAATTTCACAAAATGAGCTTATGGCTTATGTTACTTATGTCATGTACGCTTTCGATCGTACTGCTTATGTCGAGCTTATGTTAAACGAATTTTTAACGAATGTCGGTAATGTCAATTATAGTTTAGCTCATTGATTTGGCTGTGTTCGGCTACGACATATGTCATAGCTTATGTCAGCAATGTCGATTATAGTTCTACCTTAACAGTTTTTGAGATATGGGCAAAGCTATTTCGATTCATCCGACGTTTCAATGAAGAGAAGCTGAACATTCCGCAGGTTATATATGAAAATAATGGTATGCTATATGATCAAGAGATTAACTGAAGTAAATACCGTCGGGTCAGAAATTTATGAAAATCCGATTTCGAGAAGACTATTCTTGTGAAAATCACCAAAAATTTTAAAAGCCCATAAAAGATTCGAATTCACGAAACAAATCTCTATCTCGTCATTCCATACTTATCTCAAACTAACTAGGTAGTTAGATACTAGCACATAATTGTGGTTGAGACCAGGACATTTCTTATTTGGTAAAATTTATTTTGTGCTATGCACGTAATGTTATATGAATGGACTGACGTCTAAACATTTTTTTTTTAAAGAAAAATCAAAAAATAAAATTTATTCAAAGATTTTATTGGAAAAAAGCTAGCTGAAAAATTATGCCTTGAACATTCACATAAAATTAGTTGTGTAAAAATATTATTTACATCTTCAAAAATCTCACATCTTATCTTTCATATTCATATTCGTTTGGATATTATGTACCATTTGAATGTAGCAAACACATACAATACACCAACTATCAACTACCCATTCGCCAGAAGTGAACAAGGGGAAAATGAGACCACACACCCTCAAAAGTAGTCAATGTTAGCACTAGGATAAGATTTAGCATATAAGAGTATTGTATATTCTGACCACCAAAAGGCCCTGGAGGGTCGTGGTGTGAGCAGAAGGGAGGCAGTCTTACTGATCTCTCTTCTTAATAAATTAAATTAAATTAAAAACTACCCATTATCTCCTCTACATAAAATACAACATACGTACATATGTGTAAAGTGTAAGTATATACATATTCCTACATCATAATGAATAAAATATAAAATGAATATTCATATTTTAATTATACATTTATTTTTATTATTATTTTCTTAAAACAATCAATCAATAATTAATCCAAAGAAGAAAAAGAAAATAACAATAAATTCAAATAATCATTATTATTGTCTTTAATTTTGGCATAAATATAAAGATTTCCCTTAACCAAAAAACAAATGAAAATTGCAAAAAAATTACAAAAATTATTTTTCATGTAAAATTTTACTCAATTATGGATACCTATTGGATTTGTATATGCGAGTATGTATATAAGATCCGTTCATTATTTTTATGGTAATTGAAATTCGCCTGCATGTCATCAATCGTTTAATACCGCCGCCAATATCTTATGGAGTTTCGTAATAGGAAGATCAATAATAATTCAACAATATCATATATTGTCAGTTGCCTTTTTTCATTCATATTTTTTCTTAAAAATTTTGCTTATAATTCAAAAAAAAAATATTTTACAAAGAATTTAATTTTAATTTTAACTTTTTTTCATTGAAGCAGATTTATTAAAGAATAAGAAAAACATTTCATAATATATACAGATAGCTCACATACTTGTAGGTAACTTGTAGCTGGTATAGGTAGGTACATTACATATGATCATCACATCTTCAGTGTATCCATTTCATTATTTATTATTATCATTAATTTCATTTCCATAATCAGTTTTTAATTACTTTATTGTTTTTCAGATGATTTTTTTTATATTATATGAATACAAGCAACAACAAAAAAAAATGAATAAAAAAATTTTATTTAGAATTTACGAAAAAAAAAAAAAAAAAAAGAAAAAAGAATACCAAATGTAATGTAGGCTAATACGTAGGTCACTCTATAAATTTTGAGATACGGAAAACTAACAGTACTTACAACTGGTTACGCTGCATAAATAGAAACATTACTCTTTGTCAACACGTTTTTCATGTTCAGTTCTTGTCTGAACTTGTTATAACCAAAGTCATAATAAATTATTTACAGTGAATAATGGAGTTGTCGCGTGAAAATTAGAGGCTTGATTCTCCATCAAGATAAAGCTTCGGCTCACACCGCTCAGCAAACCGTTCAATATTTGCGCCAAAATAGAGTCAAAATACTTGAACATCCACCATACTCGCCTGATTTGGCTATGTGTGACTTCTGGCTTTTCAACAAGCTCAAAAAAAGCATACGCGGACGAAGATTTGTATCAGAAAATGAAATTGATCAAATTTTTGACGAGATCCCGAAGAACGATTGGCTAGAGGCATTCCACTCATGGAAAATTAGAATGCAAAAGTGTATTGATGTTGGAGGAGAGTACTTTGAACATAAATAAAGTTCTTTTTTCAAAATCATTAGCTGTTTTTTTGTATCTCAAAATTTATAGAGTGACCTACGTATAACTACATAAACTGTATACATAAACCAAAAACCCTCATATTTCATTTGAGTGTAGGTCACTATATTATACGAATATGATGAGAATAATGATGTTTTGTTGTTCTTTATTTTTGCATCTTTAGAATTTCGAAATTTAGCTATTAAATTATTATTTGTTTTTTTTTTTTTATTCTCGTTGCATACTTACATTCATACACATTCACATTACTTATGATTTCCTTTTTTTTAAATAAAAAAAAAATAACAAATCCATAAATTATTATTGATTTCATATGTGATCTTCAATTCATAATTGTGTCTTGAATGTAAAAAAAAATTTATTTTTCATGTAGCATTTTTTTCCAAGAAATTGCTACATACACACTGGCCTGGCCTACAAATGTTTTTTTTTTTCTTTTTGCTCTTTACCGATGGAGTATCAATTTCAATTGTTTGTACTTCCTCTTTAGCTATACACACAATGACACATACAATACAACTCGGTTTATGTTTCGTTCTCTACTCTCTAGCTTCTATAATTTCTGAAAATGATAAAGTTTGATAGAGAGAATCGTAATGTCATACACAATTTTTAACTGAACAATGTGATCAGTTACATGAAAATGAAAGTATAAAATAAGCACGCGATTCTCAATATATAACCAAAATTCATATTTGTGTCAAAAGTCAGATAAATCGAATGAATATAGGCCAAAATATATATTATGTTAGTTGTGTTGTAGCAAGCTGAAACAATTTTCTATTGGAAAGAGCATTCAAAAATACATAAGATACATTCATCAAAATTGGCTATAGATTCGACTATTATTATTTTTAAAATAGTATTCAATGAACATTTTTTGTGTCAAATTCAGTCAATTGACGAACGTGTATCTTATGTACTTTTTTTATGCTCTTTCAAAAAAAAAAAAAAAAAATTATTTTATTTCACTACGGCTATAACGGAAATTCATATTATATTTGTATCTAAAATCGGATGAACGTATAGATTTAATTGCAATAAATAGATAATGACGATCCATGCAGTCTATCAGTATAAATATTCACCCTCTATTAATCTAATTTCTTTCATTTCTTTAATTATTTTTTTTTTGTTCTTCAAATATTTCATCTCATAACGAAAATCTATATTCAAATTTTGAAGATCTTATCACAGAAAATTTGAAGAAATAAAACTTCAAAAAACAAAAATCAATAAATAAAATTTACTGGTTGAAATAGAATGAATAAAAGTGATGATTGTTGCTAACACTTGGGAGTTGGAATACACATACTTGGTTGGGATATAATTTGCTAAATTTTGTAATAGAAAAATAAATAAAGTTCAATTACATACGACGAATAGGTAGTATAAGAAGCTTCTGTATAAATAATATTCTATCAATATAAGTATTGTGCAGATATGATTTTTTAAAAGTAACATGCGGGAATAGATTCAAATCTTTATATTATAATACTGACTCCTATACAATTTCTAAGTACTTATATGCACACATACGATGACGTAATGTGCTTAGATATTAATTATGTGATATGATTTTTGTTGATGATTATATCTGATCTAAAACCTAAATGAATATGCTGCTGATCTAAAGAAGTCCAAACAAAAATTTATAAGAAAATAAAATGAACACTGTTGAAAGAATATTTTAAATGAATAGCTATATATCCAATATCCGTTTATTCATAAATTTAATCATTAAAAATTAAATAAGATATAAGAACGAAAAAAATACATACGAATATGAGTACCTACAGGCACACACACACATTCTAAAAATCGATTATGTTCAATCAGAAATTGCAAATACAAAACAAAACAAAAAAATGCAAAAAAAATTTCAATGAAAAAAAAAAGGAATGAAATGAAATTAAAATTAAAATAATAACCAGTGACAAAAATTAAAAAAAAAAAAATAAATTACAATAATATGATCTGTATAATGCTCGCGTATATATCCAGTATCAGAGTCTTGATAATTATTTTATGAAATTACATAGCTTACTATAGACACTATAGCACAGCACAAAAATGTACATGGACATAGCATACATCACACATGTACTAGGTCATTCAAAAAGTTCGCAGCCTAACGCATACGTGACATTTCTAGAAACAAAAAGTTATTGGTGTTGACAACACCAGTCCTTCGTATGAACGTACCATAAATTCCAGATCGATCTGTCCAATAGTTTAGTTTAAACAGTTGATTAAATTACACGTGTTTGGCTTGTTTTCAGAAAATGGATAATTTAAAAAATCGTGCGGTGACTAAATATTTGTTTAAAAAAGGATTAAGTGGGAAAGAGATTTTTGATGATTTGGTAAACGTATTTGGAGACAGTGCTCCTTCATATGCAACTGTAAAAAAATGGGTTGCTCTATTTAAACACGGCCGTACAGACATCAATGATGATCCGCGTTCAGGACGTCCAAAAGCAGCAACCACGCCAGAAATTATCGACAAGGTTCATGATTTGGTTTTGGAAGACCGCTGAATAACTGTGGTTTATTTAACTGGGGCCACAGGCATCTCAACTGTATCAGAGCATAGTATCTTAACTAGTGAATTAGGTATGAGAAAGTTATTGACAAGATTGGTGCCGCATTCGTTGAATTCTGACCAAAAACGCATTCGAGTGAAACTTTCTCAACAACTTTTGGGTCATTTTCAAAAGGATAGAATTGATTTTGCGCGTCGATTTGTAACCATGGACGAGACCTTGATTTATTACTATGATCCTGAATTGCGACAACAAACAGCGGAGTTGACCGAGCCCGGCTGTTCGGCCCCAAAGCAGCCAAAGCTATCAAAATCTTCAAAGAATTTAATGGCATCAGTTTTTTGGGATGCAAAGGGGATTTTACTAATTGATTACCTTCAGACGAGTAAAACGATAACAGGAGAATATTATTCAAATCTTTTAGGCCAATTAGACACAAAAATTCGGGACAAGAGACCAGGATTACAAAAGAAAAAAATCATTTACCACCAAGACAATGCACCAGCACACAAAGGTGTCCTTGCAAGGGCCAAATTGAAGGAACTACACTATACGAATTGTTGGAGCATTCACCATATTCACCAGATCTGGCTCCGTCTGACTTTCATTTATTTCCAAATCTCAAAAAATTCTTACGTGGTAAGCATTTTTCATCAAATAAAGAAGTCATAACGGCTGTCGAAGAGTACTTTGGAGGTCTCGAGGAAAATCACTTCAGGCAAGGGATAAATGAATTGGAAAATCGCTAGAAAAAATACATTGAGCTTAGGGGGGAATATATTGAAGATTAATTGTTTTTTGGTTCATAAATTCATACTGCCTCATTATAAGGCTGCGAACTTTTTGAATGACCTAGTATGTTATGACAAATTGAACATAAATAAAATGAGGGATTTGATCATTAAAAATATAAATAATCACCATGTGTGTAGACATAATGTACATAAATTTTTGTTGTACATTTTTTTATATGTTTATACATGTAGTGTCCATTTCTACAGATATTCAAAAATAAAAATAAATAGAAGAAAAAAAAAATTATATTGTCGCGACCATATTTTTAAAATAATAATAATGATAATAAAATAATATCGATCATTTTACTAGAAATAATAAACCATCGCATATGCATGAGTTTTTTGTGTGTATTTTTTTGTAAGTAGTATGCATACAAGAATGTTACATGAAAGTTTCAATATTATTTTTTATTTTTTATTTATTTTCTTGGTAGTCATACACTATATACACATAAAGTTTGAAATTCTATTTAAAATTTTATTTTTAATTTAAAACAAAACGAAAAGCATAACACAATCATCATGTCCTCCATTATGATTTTTTATTTTTAAATTTATTTAAATAAACAAAAATGATACATGCGAATATCATTTTTCGTCTACATTCATTTATGATATGTATAGAGTTTATGTGTATTTCGACACTAACATATGTATATAATTTAAAAAATATATATATTTTATTGACTAATTATCGATTTTATTGCTAACGTTCGATATGATCATTATAATAACATGAATTTGTTATTTTAAAAGCTATATATGTACTACATGTAGCTGGCTACTTGAATATTATTACTCATTTTTCACTGATAACGAACGATACGTTACATTTATATTCCCTTCCCTTTAAGAAACAGATAATATTGTTGAAAAATTTTTCATTATTGTCTCTCATCATATAGGTATTCAATTTTCAACGTTTTGTACATTTGCATTCTTTGAGTTACCAAAGAAAAAAAAAAGAAATAAAATAACAATCGTTAAAATAAATACATATATCAGTTTCAGATATTAAACAAATAATGAATTTAATTATAATATACAAAAATTTACTTTGAATTTTCTTTTTGTTTACATAAATATATGAATCATTCATTTTATGTAGTTTTATTAAAACTAAGAATATCAGTTATGAAAAAAAAAAATTGAAAACTGGATCATGCCATTTATTTAATGAAAATTATCGCAAATAGAAAATTTCTGCTATTTCCAACCAACATGTAAAATATCATGGCCATGGGTGTGGAATTAAATAGCAAAAATTATATTAGAAATAATATTTGATTAGAAATTCATCATTTCCATATTATACCTTAAAATTCATGCGTAGTATACTCATATTTTCTTGGTTGAGAAAATGTTGATTTCCTCTCACAGTATATGGAATGCGAATATATTGTACAGGTAGAGTACATTACATGATAAACACGGAAAATCAAATAACAACAACTAACAGCATTATATACTTGCTCTCCTACTCCCATACATATACCATTTGTGGCAGTAGAGGTCATTGATTTGGTACGGTAGCTGTAGTGTATTTTCTATTTTCCTTCTTCAAAAATGTTGATTTCTCTCTTTTAATAGATTGCGAATATTGTGTACAAAACAAAACACAAAAAGTCAACAAACAACATAACATCAAATACTTGCTCATCTGCTCTTCTACTACTCGTACTTCTTGAGAAAGAGTTCATTTTCTCTCACAGTATGGCTATGGAGTATGGATGGATGGAATGCGAATATTGTACATAATAAACACGAAAAAGCAGCAAACAACTTTTAATACTTGTTAGCTTGTTAGCTGTTACCGTACTCTGTGTCTGTAGTCTGTTTCTGTACACTGTACATAGTCTAGTCTAGACTCTTGAGAAATATGTAGGTTATTGATTATAACAAACAGTAGAACTAGTATCCAGTGCGAGTAGTATTCTAGCTTTCTAGCTACACATCAACATCATGAGTGTACTCTCATTTTTCTTCGAGTATTAAATTTAGGATGCTTTATGACGTCGAAACAATACAAACACAGAAGCAAGACGTATATATTCTTCTAAAGATTTTTCGTTTAAACACGGATATACATATAATTTTACAACAATGCTGAATTCTAAAAATTGAACAACAATTAAGTTACATATCTCTATAGCCCTCTAGCTAATATTATGAATATTTTTATTTAAAAAAATTGATAAGATCATGATCAGAAATTATATCAAAAAATGAACAAGATACTTAAATACATTTTTTCTTTTACTTCTTATATTTTGCATATGTACGTATGTGTAATGAGTGTGTATGATTACATCTCAACTCAACACTTAATGCATTTTAATCTAGATCGCATGAATAAGTAATTTTATATGATATTTTTACAATAATTACAGAAAAAAAATTACTTATATGAATAAGAATAGTCAAGAATAGTAATGAAAGAGGTGATCATATGAAACCATTGGCATCTTAATGATTATAAAAATGTATGTATACACAATTTTTTACAATTTTTTTTATATTGTACATACAAATAATGTATAAGAAAATGTAAAAATTATCCTTTAACCAATACTTTTTATTATCTGTTAATAAGAATGCACTTTATTCATACCATATACTATGACAATTATAGACAATAATAATCGACATGTTGTATGAATTTTTTTTTCTTATTTCATTTTAAAGATAATGAAATGTACTCTATAGACTCTAGCTATCGAGTCCACAATAAAATGTTGAAGGAATTCATTAATATCTGACACATTATTATTCTTTATTTATTTTTTTTTTTACTTTTTTCATATTTTTTATCTTTTAAAATATGACATTCATATCCTCTATGACTTGTTATTTCAATTTCAAGATCAAAACCATTTTTTTTTCTCCGATCAACTTTTAATCAATTCAAATAAGGTATGATATGATCGTAAATTTTATTATAAGATAAGTGAAAAATGAATTTATTTTTTTTTTTATTTTATTTAATTAAATGCAGCTCATTACATTTTAAATAGTAATTCGAGAAGAAATACATATATGCATTGTTCCATTATATTCTTATCTTAATTAAATGATTCTGATTTCCTTGAACTGTGTTAGTACGATACTATACAAATCAAAATAACACATCACAAATGTGAACTGCGAACATAGATGCGAGTATGTATTTATAATGGTCCATTTATGAATTGAATTTGGATCACAAAATCGAGTAAGAGTCGAGTATATATTACTTGTCCATTTTTAAGTTTATATGCGTGTGTGTATCAATAATATCATTTGCTTATTTATTTACTTTACGAAAACTAGGTCGATCATAATTTCTATTTAGTCCAACAAATTGCAAACAAAAATGTAGTAGTCAATGAGGATTGAAGATGAAGGAGTGCGAGTATTGAAGATGATGAAGAAATTCCAAATCTAATTCCATCAATAGTTTTGCTACAATCATTTTTGCAGTAGGTATTTGGCCTATAGCCTTGTTATTGGATTATCCAGATTGGAGACGATCTGATGATTAATTTATGCTGCTTTTTTCTTTTAATTTTTTTGCATTGCATAATTTCTTCCAGTTGATCTCCGGTATTTATTTGCTGTGATCGTGATAAGACAGATTTAGCAATACTATACTCGTATATAGAGCCAAACACGTTATTAATGTTTCAGGCGGTCTGCAATACCCCGTAATTCCATATAAAAATTCATACTCCATATAAATAGGCCAAATTTCAGGCACCAATAATTTATAAATTCGTCCTTAAAATATCATTTTACCCTCTAACCAGATATAACAAAGGCAAGTTTGTACACATATTTCTAATCCAAATCAAAAATTTACCTATACTCTGAAAATAATAAAAGCATATATGTACAATCTAACAACAAAGACGTGATGCAATTCAGCCTTAAAATTCGATCTGCGATCTCATACACTTTTAAAATTCAAGTAAGTTTTATAATTTCATTTTGATCATATTTGTGACTTTAGCTCAAAATTCCGACATTTCACGGAAATATTTTTGAAATGAAATTAAATCCTTTCAAGAATTTCTACAAATATGTAGGTATATGCATTTTTTCTGTAAATAATAAAATAACGGAATATCACATACAAAAAACAAAAAAATATTATTTTTGATTTTATTTGCTTTATTTGTTTTAAATCCTAAACTTTAATTCAAATTTAACTGTTCCCTTACATTTCCTACCAAAATATGTATATAAAAAAAAATTCTGTGAAATCATAATCTTCTTTGTCCTTCCTTCTTACATTTATTTTTTTTATTTTTTTGCTGTATTCTGTTAAATGAAAATCGCGTGCTCAATAAATCATGGATTAAGGAATAAATTTATTTCATACACCATATATAATGTGTTATAACATGATATCTTTTGTAACCACACAACACAACCATACACAAACCTATAAGGAGTACATTATTGTGTATATATTTTGAGAGCAGAAATATCTAACTATGAATGTTGTTATTATATACAGGTGGTTGGTCAATGATCAGTTTTGGTCGGTCAATGATCGAAAAGAAACGAAAAAAAATGTTGGTATAAATTTTTATTTTCATTTTGGCGTATTTTACGTTACGTTTCTGATTTCTTTGGTATTTCTTCCTTTTATTTTTTTTTCTTTAATTTTCTTTAAATTCCTTCCTTTTTAAGTATATATAATCAAATAATTTATACTCATTCAAATTTATAAGATTTATGTATTTGAATCTTTGAATAAAACAAAAATCGAGATGATTTTTGGTTCATTCACTCTCATCGTCATCACTATAAATATGATATATGAACATGATGAACCCGGAATTTAACTGTGAATCGTCTCCTTCTATAAACATAATAATTATACATGGATAAAATTATCTATAGAAGAGAAGATGGAAAAAGTGCGTTGCTAATCATTCCATATGCTCAGATTCATATTCAACGTATAAGTGTATAAGAAGATCGTAAATGTATCAAATTTATCACTATACAAAAATAAGCGAAAAAGTGTAATAATAACTTGCTATCATTACTACAGAGATATGATGGAATGCAATAACTTGAATTTTTATGTGTAATAAATGATACCGACCGCATAAAAGTCATTATTATTTCACTAAATAATTCACAAAAATTTAAAGAATAAATAAAAACAAGGACATGCATATCGGGTATATAAGATGGAATCAAATTTCAAAGTAAGTATACTTAGGTACATTCGTCGAGTATACATTACACATAATTTTATCTGTTTTATATCACACACATTACGTCATTTTTACACATCTTTGTGTGAATGTAAATCCTCAAATGGGTTGGTTCTAAAGGTTTCTATAAGAAATAAAATACAAAAATATAAACTCGACAAATTGAAAAACTGAAGCCATCAATGATGATCGTCATCATTATTCTAAAAATTTCAGAGCATTTCAAGCGTTTTCACTTAACCTGTAGTCAACATACAAGGTCACTAACATTTGTAGATCACCAGCAAACGTGTATAATGCTCCAATTTTTTTCTTCTAAGTAAGTAAACGAAAAGAATAAGCTAACATCCATTATAGAACTAAATTTGAGTTATATAAGAAGAGAAGTAGTTTCCATCACAAAAAAATGATCAAATATTCTTGATTCAATAGACATCCACTGTGTAAGTATTAGCGTACTATAGATACTTAATTTTTCAAGAAAATTTTGTGCACCTTGTATGTACCAAAATTTAGATACATATACGGTGACAAAATTCAAAAATAAAATTATATACCCATAATTATTGCCATAAAAAAAATTAAAAAATTCCCGAGATAAAAAAAATATTTTTGAAAGTATATGATGCGTACATCTGTATACACGATGAAAGAATTTCAAATATGTTGCTTGATCAAAAAATGATATGTATGTACTCGTACATGAATGAATGAAATGTACATAATATGTGCAGTACAAGAATGATACAAGTTATGTGCGTCTAAGTTCACGATGTAATAAACATTTGTATATGAAGAAGTTTGTATTTAACAACCCAGAGTTGTATATTTTGCAAATTCAATTATGAATGATACTTTTTATGATATAAGATTATATTCGTTACAGGCTTTGAATAAACATACGATGCGCTTATAAGTACTTGATGGTTTAGATCAACTGCTTAAAGCCATTTTATCCCAAAAATACATACCAATTGTTTATTATATCTGATGATTAACCATGCACATGGTACACTAAAACTAGTAGGTATATGAAGAAATCTTCTATCTTCTGCATAATTTTTTATAATTGATTGAAATTAAGCCAAATTAACACTGGTCAAGTAAAATTATGTGAATTATTGTATTTTACTTATAGTATAACGTATATGCTTATTCGAATATTATATTCCAAACATTTTTCAATCTGCATTATCTTTCTTTAATTAAATATCAAATTTCTTAGAATTTTTTATTCATTTACATTTTGTTGTTTTTTTTTTCTTTTATTTGTTTTGATATTAGATATAGTCTTTTTTTTCTTGATTTTCTATTTAATTAATTCATGTATTATAGTCGTATACGGTCGTACTTACATATGTTGGTGATTGTTTGTTTGCATGTTTTTACTGCATGCAGAACTTTTCTCCCTGCATGCATATATATGTAATTATACATTATGAGTATTTAATAAATTACACATTTATTATTTAATATTCATTTATCGTAACTATAATTAATTTCCTGTATTAACACAGTCGAGATCATATATGTATAGTCGATTACTTTCGATGCATAATAATTCTGTTGATTTTCTTCTTTTTCTCAATTTCTTTTTTTTTTTTTTTCATTTTTTTCTTTAATTCTTATTTTTTTTAGTTTTTTGTTATCTTTTAGTCTTTCTAGATAAATTTTGTATTTAAATAGAAAAATAAACTTACTCTTATCTTATATTTGTAATTAAAACGATCTTACTATATATGTATAGTATGTACATCCATGGATCATTATGGGTTTCATGAGGCAATAAGACAATTTGCTTAATTAAAATTTAATACATATTCACTTAGACTCACCATTAGACACAATAATATGCTAACAACACACCAATTAGGAGAGCAACAACACTCTTCACAGAGTGGAGTGTAATGATGTGCATCGTGTATATAATAGAATTGTGGATATACTTATGAATCGTTTCATTCCTTTTGCTTCTGTTTATCCTGTAAATTGGTGTGTGGGAGTTGGGAAGTTAGTGTTTGTCATAGGAAAAGGATAATAAAATAAGTAAAAATTGATTATAACTTGAAAAAGATTTAGAAATTGGTTATCCAGATGTGATTAAGCTTCAAGTTGCATTGTGAATTGACGAGGAAAATACTTACATATTTGATATAACAAGAAAAAACTGCCGATTTTTATAGTAAAAACAAATACTTCCATAGTTGCCAGAAATTGAAGTTTTTGGAAGAATTTTACAGAGGCCAAACGTTTTACAGCAAAATTAAGTGAATTAAGTAATATTTGTCTGTGGTAATATCAATAATAATATGGCTACTTTGGACCTACGATATATATAAATGTTTTCCCATTACATATTTGTTTGCAATGAATCTGTGAAAATGCATGTTGCTGTTTTTATAGCGTCACGAAAATTAATGCGCTTTAAAATTTATGGACGGGCAGGCACAATTTATATTCTAGTTAAGAGACTGCACTGACTGTATTCACAAATTAAAATTAAATTTAAGGATAAATATGATCAAAACTCAAATTTCCTAAATGATAATTCTTTTTTTTCTTATAGTTCCAGCTAGTAGGTAAATTCCATACGACTCAAAAATTAGTTTACATCGCAAGGTAACTAGAAAATATCATTAGGAAGAGAATTATGCTGTATGTGAGTATGCATCAATTGCATCAAAGAAAAAACAAATTGAAGAAAATCAAATCTTCGTTAAAATCATAATCAGAAATGTATTGGAATAGGATTAGAAATTGTAAAAGCATATACTATGGAGTATTTTGGTGGGTCGTGGTGTGGACGAAGGATAAGCAGTTTACTGCCTTTCTTTGTAATAAATAAGTAAATAAATACCATGGAATAAGGACACTAATCCTTAATAATTTTGATGATGATTAACTTAAGAATTTTATTATTTTGATATTAAATACCAACAAATCATTTCTTTTTTTTTTCCTCATATATACAGTGAACGCAATTTAGATAGATGCATTGCGCATTGTATTTATATCTAAATTACGCTCACCGTATAAAATAACTCATTTATTAAATTTTATTCTTGAATACAATTTAACATAAAAAAGATAACAATATTATAATATCCTTTAAAATATGTAGGATACAATGTACATATGTGCGTTTATATAAGTATGTATATGTTTTTCTTCTCCTTCTTCTTCTTCTTCTTCTTCTTTTTTAATGTTGACCATGATTAAAAACCTGCATCCGAATACCTGACCCAATCATTCTTTGACACAATATACCCATCATTCTGGAACGAACTAATCCAGATCTTTGTCCAACATCAAATTGCATACCAAATTGAATTAATGCTAAATTTAATTTTGGATAATATAAATTATGCATATTTTTTTTGAAATTCATTTGTAAATTGATCCAGTAATTCATGTATTTTGGTAATGTTATATTTTTATAAATGCATTCATTATGTAATATATTTTTCATGCAATTACCCCATGTTACAAAACCGCAATTAATATGATTTTTATGAAATTTCATAAATTTATGTAATTTTGGTATTTTAAGAGAATATTTTTTAAATATCATTTTTAACCAATTTTCAAATTCTAATAAAACAATTTCCAATGAATTAGCAAAACATATATCTGTTCCAGAAATACCAGTTAAAAATTTTTGATAATTTGATACAAATATATTTAATGGACGAACATATCGATGAAATTCTTCGACAATTTTTCCAGTTCTCAGATTAATTAAAACTGCTGGAAATTCTATATATAAATATAAAATTGAAAAATAAAGAATAAATTAAAATAAAATAAAACAAAAAATATAAATAAATAAATAAAGTTTATATAGAATTAAACGAGTATATACAGTCCTTCACAAAAGTATAGTGGAACACCGATATGTCTTTTCTTACACTAAAATTTAAAAAATATGCAATCAACAGCGGAGCGGGATCTAAATACTATAGGATCGATTCAATCGATAATCAACTCGACATCAATTTTTTGAGATCATTTGAGTCGATCTGAGTTCATAGACTTGCATATAGTGTTATGATCTAGTAAACACATCACAGGGGTAGATCTATCTATATGATGAAACCCGAAAAATTGATGCTTTCGATTACAAATTTATTAAAATATGTATACCAATGCCAAGGGTGTGAAATACAAGACGATATTTATTATTTTTTATTATAAATTTTAGAATATAGTATATTGCAAATTTCAGACATATGTAATATTTATTAATGATGCCCTAATATTTTCATGATATCAATTTTATACTTTTACAAATATGGCATATTATGCATTATTATTAAGTCCAAAAACATCATCAATCCCATCAATACTTTCGTAAGTGACTGCGTATATTTAAATAGTTTTATTCTCGATAATATCAAAATAACTCACCAATAATTTCTCTTTGAAAATTTTGTCGTTTTTTTGTTAGCTCAAAATTAATGGCTATAATATGAGTTAAATAAGACATATTTAACGTAAATATATACAAAATGTTTATAAGTATAATGTATACTGTTGAGTGTTGATTTGTATTTATTTGCAATATTTTTGTTTGTTTATATTAAATTTTTTTTTCTTTTTTAATCTTTATAAAAATCAGAGACTATACACACGCAACGATGATATAACAACGATTTCAGATCAATGAAACACTATAAGAATATTATTTCCACGAAAAAAAGAATTTTATATCAAACAACCATAAAATTATGTAAAAGAAATTACATAAATATTTAGTTAGTTTTTAACGTTTCAAATTTTTTCTGGAATAACTGATGGTTAATTTATTGATTTTATAATGTTGATCGTATGCTCGTAATTTGTTATTATAATATATTTTTTTTTTTTATTTTTATTTTTTTTTTTTATAAAATAGTAAAAATGTTAAATGTTAAATTATCAATAGTTTTAGCACTTGAGAAAAAAATAATTGAACTACTTTATATCTTGTAAGAACTGTATGTATGCAAATCGATCAAATAATTTTTGAAGAATGAATGATTGATATTTCATTCACAGGCTAATAAGCACCTTGTATGAAACGTTACTTATTAATAATGTGAATTATTGAAGAAAGACAAAATGTATTGAAAATTCATCCTTATAAGAAAATTGAATTTGTATTGAAATTAATTGTCATATATAGTCATATGTGCATAGGTATTGTGCGTACATTTAGGTATTATGCATATATAGATTTCATGCATATTGCATACATAGGTATCATGGATATTGCATACATAGATAGCTATCATACAAATGCAAAATATTACATTACATGTCAGTCAAATAATCTTATTGGTGATTTTTGAAAATCACACGAACATTCATTGTAACAAAAAACAAATCACCAACATGTAGTTAATTAAAAAAAAAAAAAAAAATATGTCCAATATTTAGTACACACCTTAAATGTCCAGACCTTAATATGAATACAAACACAAATAATATTTCAACCCTTACGATTTACACACAATATGTATATAGTTCATTTGTACTATAATATGCATCATATCTACATGTGCATTTGATATTGATTGTAATTTGATCCTCATTTCGATCGAAAAATTTATGAAAATTTATTTCTTATTCATTTTACTGCTTGTTATCTTTGTATACGATATCGAAAAAAATAAACAAAAAACAAAAGAACAAAATTTAATAATAACACCTACTTCCAATTAAATTCTATACCATTTGATCGATATTAACTGAAATTTGTAAACTCTTATCTGTACATACAGTCATTTTTTTGCTTATATTTTTTTATTTTAATTCACTCCTCGCTCGCATATAAATATGTATATATATTTGTACATATGTGGGCGTTTATATAATTGTGCATTAAAATAATGACGTAGAGAAGAGGACACAATGGGGTCTATCATACACCAAGTGCTTTACTCGCAGAGGTGTGCCAAATAGTCCCCCAAAGCCAAACAAAATCTTCCAGAAAATACTCCAATTTAAATACTCCTTGCAATTTCTTTAATATTAATAATTGTTAGCTGTGAACCTTTGGCATATAATATCTTTACGATCAACGGTATGGGATGGTACAAGACCCGCCTGCCTGCCTATAAGTGGTCAATTTGTTCACTAGTCTTTATTTTATTATAAATTTTATATTTTTTGTCTCAAATTTAAAGTCTATTCTATGATGAGCGCATGTATTGCTATTTATCTCTAAAAAAAACAGTATGCCATTTAGTGGAAGCACAGGTAGGTAGGTGGATACTTATCGTAATATCACTTTATAGATAAATTTTAAGGTATAAGTACTATACATTCTGTTATATTTTGTATTTTTTTATATATTCTTAGTTGCAAATACCCATTTCGTTACTTAGCTGCAAAAAAATGTCGTGGTTTGAGCAGGTTGTGATGTTCCCTTCTATAATAAAATTAAAATTAACTACAATCTTTCAATATTACTTTTATTATTCACACTTTTTTTTACAATTTAATAACCAGATTAACGTCACAATCCCAACTGTCACTTCAATGTTTACATTGCCTTTAGAAATGTATATGCCGTGACAAAAAAAACAACTCTCAATCAGTCAATTCATCATACAACCAATCTATCAAACATCTATTACAAGCTTTTTTCGAAAATTCAGTCAGATCGTCAAGTGATGGAAATCAAATGATCGAAAATGCATACATGCATAAATGTCAAAAGTTCGAAAAATGCATGAAAATTGCATATACGATCGCCGAAAAAAGCGTACATCAGCTCATGTATAGTCTGTACTACATGCAATTCTACAATAAACTGAATGGCATACGATGACTGTATATGCAAGGATGATCATCATATCGGACTGCATTTTCGAAAAAGGCCACACTAAAAACCATCATTCATTTTTATATACATTTATATATTACGAGTGTGTAAAGTGTCATGATAGTCTGATTTACTACTTGAACAAGACGAAATGGCTATATAGTCTATATGAAACAATCAACAACCACGAGCTTGTGCCCTTGTGGTAACAAAACGGCACATAAAGTGCTAATTGAGTCTGTTTCTGGGAACTGGAACGGACTGCCACTGCAACCAACCAACCAACCATACCAACCATAAATGTGTCATGTCCCAGGGCACCCAATTATATTCGTTACGTCACTGTATTAACAATGCAATATTATTCATCAGAATTTCCTTCTGTTTATATAAAATATATTTTGTTTATGGTTTAATTTTTGTCTCAATTTCAATATTATATATACAAAACTGATTTTTATCTGTACATATTACATATTTGTGATGTATTTCTATCACACTATTTATATACACATAACTTCTTATCTTATATGAATCATAAAAAAAATTTTTTTATCAATATTAAGTTAGTTAGAATATCAAAAATAAAAACAATAAATTTTTATCTTAAACGAATAATTTTATTTTAATTTTTTTTTTTTTTCAAATATACAAAAACTTACAGATTACCAGATACATTATAATACATATTCTTCCTTACATTTATAGATATAGTACGTAGTATGTAGTATATATATTTTTAAATACATTTTTTTTTTTCAAAATAAAATTACATACCTACCTACACAATTAACAAAAAACAAATAAAAAACGAAAAATTTAGAAGAACTTTCAATTAATAAATTTAACAAAATTTCAAAAATAAAATAAAACGTATAAGAATATAGAAAAAATATTTTTTTAGCAATACAAATTAAATACTAATGACGAGCAATTTAAACAAAAATACAAAAAAGTATATAAATAAAAAACGAGAAAAAAATTACATATTTTCCTTCTTTTTTTTTTTTAAATTTGATTTGTAATTCGTAAATGAGCACTTCGTTTTTTCATTTCATAACATAATATTGCTGTATTTTTTGCATCATCTAAACCAGAATGTTGTCTACCAATAAATTTAATATTTAAAAATTGTAAAGATTCTTCAAATGATATTTTTCTTGATTGTGAAAATCTTTGAATGAAAATATCCTTTAAATTTATCCAATATTTAAAATATGATGGTTTAATTATTGATTTTCTTTTACATTCCTTATGTAAAAAATAATCAAAATCATTTCCCCATGTTACAAATACACAATTATAATAATCATTTATTATACCGTTCGTATTTGTTGTAACAAATGCTTGATTATTATTATATCCTGGTAATTTTAAATTTTTTTGAATACACATTAAATTCATCCAACCATTAAATTCATTTAATACATCAGATAAAATTGATGCTCTGTCAACTTGAGATTGTGTAATACCCGTTAAATTTTTACAATAATGAGTTAATATTGGTTTTTCAATTGGTCGTACATAACGTTGAAATTCACTTTCAATTATTCCAGTATTTAAATTCATTAAAACTGCTGGAAATTCTATAAAGAAAAAAAAAATAAAGTAAAAATAAGAAAATAAAAATATTTTCTATTAAGTAATTTTTGAATTAAGAGCTTTAAATAATCGAAACTACAGCTAAGATTTTTATTACGAGGCAACGTATAGTTTTTGAAATGATCGCGTAAGCTGTCTGTATACGTACAGCTACAGCACCAGATCTTAACCTCATATGGAAAAGAAAAATCTAAAAATGGAGCGAAACTGTATTTAAAAGTTGATGAACAATATAACAAAAAACGAAACACTTCAATAAATTATTATTCAATTTTCTTTGAAAATAGTCTAGGTCTTAAAATTTTTATAAAGAAAAATCCGTTATGAATGAACAGGGTTCTCAAGAAAAAAAAATAAATCCTTGAACAATTTCATAATTCGTCGTAGACTTAGACTTAGACTAAATGAAACTATATTACCATTCAAATACAAACGCTGCTTATACATACTTATATTTTCATTAAATATAAAATGAACTTAGACAACTTTAAAACAAAATGGTTCAAAATTTACTTTAAATAATAGATATTTTTTTAATTAATGTATTTTTGTTTTTTATTCCTTTTTTTTGTCTTACCAATAATTTCTGATTCCCTTCGATATACCGGAATTGGTGATAGATCACAGGTTGCTTCAAAATCCATAGCAATTATATAATTTAATTTTAATGCCATTTTTGTTTTCTTTTTTTTAATTCAAATTTAAATTTAAAATTTTTATTTTTGAAAAAAAAATTTTTTTTTTTTAAAAATAATAGTCGTCCACAAATTCACAAATCGTCTACTTTTTCAGAGTAAAATGTCGTTGGTTTTTTTTTTTTCGTACGTGTAATTTTATTAAAAAATTTTCTTTGTTTCAATTTTCTGGCAATTTATACACTAATAAATTAATACATTCAACAATTAAACAAGAAAAAACAAAAAAAAAAAAAACTAATATAATAATTTTTGCCAAGTACAAGTTACTCAATTATACAAGAAAAAATAGAAATGTTAACATTAAAAAAGTTCGTTTTTTCGTGTAAATGCAAATAATTTTATTTCTATGAATAATTTATCAAAATATGGCTAAGTGATAATATGAAATTTTAAAGATTTTTTCACTCTATATATTATATGAACGTACAATTTTTGTTGAATTCAATTTAATAACTGAAACTATTTTTATTATCGAATATCAATTATAAATAATAATGTACTTGGACACAACAAAGAAAAAAATTAACAAAAACCTACAATACAAATACAAATACAAATCTAATGTGTAATGAGTCTAATCTCTAATGAGTAATTTTTAATTATTTTAGTGGCTAATGGTAATGGTAATGGCTATAAGGCTAATATTGATTTTTTTGTTTTAAAGATAACACATTACATTACATTCAATTTACAATTAGGTTTAGGTATTATATTGTAAAAATGCATTTAAAAACAATACATAAATAAAATTATTATCACACATTTGTATACAATATGTACATGCATTATTTACTGTATAAAGTATTATTTATAAAGTGTACATATGTACTTCAAATCCAAAGATAATAACAAACAATAATAATAAAAATATAATTACATTATTAGTCTTAGCCTTAAGGTCTCAGTAAATAATTATTGAATATATGTACATACATACAGTTTACTTACTTTACTTAAAATTGAAAAAGAAAGTACATATACATAATCATTATCAATAGATTACACTATTATACAGGGTGTTTCAGTTCAACGTTAAAAAAAAATTAACAGTAGATAGGCCTCACCGAGACAAACCAAAAATCGTTCTACAGTTCGGGGGTAATCTTAACCGTTTAGCCGTTAGAGGGCGTCAAAATTGTTCTTCTCTCTTTTCTCTTAACACCCTATATTTTCGTCATTTTACATCCCAGCTCAAAAAATATAGCATCATGCCGTCGTTTCTTTTGAAACATATAGCTCACCTCTGTCACTCGCCCCCTTCGAAAGTTATGGGTAGTCAAATTCAAAAACCTACACTTTTTTACATGAATGTTTGGACAAAATCAGTGATTTCTCGAAAAAAACATAACTGACATAACTTGTTATATCTCTCGAACGAAAAGAGATAGCAACGTAAGACGCAAATATAAATATTTCACAAAATATCAGACTTTCTACTGATGGAAAAAAAATTGCACATTAAATGGATGTTTTTCGAGAAATCAGGTTTTATCCAAAAATCCATGTAAAAAAGTGTAGGTTTTTGAATTTGACTACCCATAACTTTCGAAGGGGGCGAGAGACAGGGGTGAGCTATATGTCAAATAAAACGGCAAGGGGTCTCTTATCGCATGATGGTATACTTTTTAAGCTGAGATGTAAAGTAATGAAAATATAGAATGTTTAGTAAAAAAAGAGAAGAAAAACTTTGACACCCTCTAGCGGCAACCTGTAGAACGATTTTTTGTTTGTCTCGGCGAGGCCTATCTACTGTTAAATTTTTTTTAACGTTGAACTGAAACACCCTGTTTACGTACATAACATACAAACGTCATGTATAGATACATTATGTATAAATTTTAAAGAGACTTATTTTCGATCCAACATACTCAATGCTCACGATATACATATTTGAAAAGTACCGTACAATGTACAAATTTGATGACAGTTGCAGTTCAATTAATTATTTAGCTAGATAGCTCTATTTATATTTATTTTTAGCTGATTGTTTTGATAGAATTTTTAAATTTGTGTACTCTGATCCAAAAATAGTATAAAAACACTATGGGTACACAAAACGAATTTATCGCAATCGCAAGTGAATTCAAATTCGTGTGAATTTAAAATTGATGTTCTACTAGATTCCATACATATTTAATGTACGTTTCCAATGCTTTCAAAAACGGAAGAATTTCACTTTCGAAATGATATATCATATACCTATCATATATCACAATTATTTTCTTATATCCCTCTTAATAATATATTCTTAATTATTATTTAATAAAAATATAAGTATAATTTGATAATTTTCAATATAGATAAATTTTTTCATTATCGAAAACGTCTTAAGTCATAGCCCAGAGAACCCAGAACGTTAAGGCTCCTTTAAATTAGAGAGAAAGAAACGCTACATTCTATGGAAATTATTTAAAAATGAAAATATTCAAGAACAATTATTGCTCCTAAGATAAGAAAATTTAATTCAAATTTTATTATCGGATAACAAAAAAAAAGCTATTTATAAATAAAAATAAAATAAAAATATATTGAAGAGATTATATACCTTTGACTACCTCCAACTCCAAGATGTTTGACTAACCCAAGAAGTTCTGAAAATATTCTTCAATGAAAGCAATAAAATTTATGATATTATATTATACCTACGTATGTATATACATAATCTAAGTAAGTAATGTAACTACTTTTTTTTTTTAAAAAACTTATCATCAAATTACATATTAAATAACTAGCAATTGAAAACAAATTAGAATAATTCTAATGTCATTTTCTGAAGATTATAAATAAGTGAAGTGGACTGCATGCACCTTACCAGATACTTAGCACGATTATCGAAATCGAACATTCAACATATTTCAATTCAAATAGAAAAAAAAATGTAAACTACAAAAATAATTAATTATTATTATAATTATTGTAAAATTTAAGATAATTAAAAAAGAAAAAAAAAGAAAATATATATATTTATAAGACATTATTTTGTATTTCCTATACCTCTTCCGAAATACGTAGAAATAATAAAATAAAAGATAAAAGCGGTATAATAAAAAAAGAGTATTTATTGCACATAAGTATGAAAATACCAATATGTTACTATTATGTATTCCACTTGTAATTGTATCAGCTTTGTAATTGTATCTGGTAAAAAGGAATATGTAACAACAAAATAAAGAAAAGTAATATAAGAGGTACAGTACAGGAATAAAATAATCAGGATATAAAAAGATAATATCCAATGTAGACAGACACAAGTATTTTAGAATCTTTTGTTATAGGACATAAGTCTTTGCGCCCTTGTGGACTGATCAGCTGATGATGTCTAAATAAATACAAACTGCACGAATAGCTAAAGCTAAACTTTTAAAATAAAAAGTTGTTTTTATTATCAATTTTACAAAATAGAAATTAGAAATAAAGTAATATTGGTAATGTCAAATCTAAGTTTATTTTATTTATATAAATTTGTTTATATAAATAATAAATGGATGTTGTGTAAAGTGTAAACAAAACTGAAACTGAATAAGATTTACATACATATACATATATATACTTATCTACAACACTATAAGAATTGTAGATACACTATAGTAAATTATAGATACATAGGTAGATACATATACATATTAAAATTTTATTCTTCTCTGATAACATGAGATATGTCCATTCCAACACCATTTTGAAACATTTCACAACAAAGTCTTGCTGTATTTCTAGCATCATGTAGACCACAATGTCTTCGACCATAATATTCCATATTAACTTGACGTAATGCTCTATCCAATGATGGTAAATTTCTCAAATGAAAATAACGTTTAAATATATGTTGTAAATTTATCCAACGTTTTAAATAATTCTCCATATCGATATCTTTATTTTCACATTCATTATATAAATATGTACCAAGATCATTTCCCCATGTTACAAATGCACAATTAACTCTGCCACGATAATTTGATAAAAATCTTCGTGGTGATTTTGGTATTCTTATACAATATAAATTACAAATATTTTTTAACCATTCATCAAAATCACATAAAACATAATCTAATGTATCTGCTGAAAAAATATCTGATCTTGTTATACCAGTTAATTGATAATTGTATGTTGATGTATCTATATTATATGGACAAACATATGAATGAAATTCTTCTTCAACATCACCAGTTTCTAAATCAATTAGAACAGCTGGAAATTCTAAAAATAATAGAGAAATACGTACATTACATTACATTACATTCATATACATAATATGTAAATGTAATTACATTACAATGTAATCAAAGTTTTAAATTTAAAAAAATAAAAAAACAAAAAAAAAACGTGTTTCCTTAAACTTGAAATATGTATATGCAATGCATATAACATTGCATATAATATAATCTATAATAACCTCAAAACATTACAATTACAACACAACGACACAATAGTTTATCAAATATTGTTGTCATAATAATTTATAGTAAATTTACAATTTTATATTTTGTGTTATGTTAAATGTTAGTATGTAGTAATCTAACAATGAAATGTATATGAAATATGAAATAAATAATCTAAGTAATGTATATTTATGTAATTTTTTTTTTTACTTACCGATTATTTCACCATCCTGATTTGCTTCAAAATCAATTACGATCATGTATGAATAAACCATTTTTCCTTAAATGCAATCTTATTTTTCAATAGTGAATTTATAAAAATTATAGGAGAATTTGATTTTATAAAGTAAAATGAACACACTAAATAAAATTTTTTAAAAATTTTTTTTAATTATTTGGTATTTATTAAAAATCACAACACAATTTACAATACAAGTACCTCTACACTTACAAATTTCAAAAGTATAGAAACAGAAAGTGAAGAGAGTGTACAACAATTTCAATGTTTTTATGCAAGCAAATACAAGTGGCAAGCAACAAGCACAACAACAAGACAAGACGGAAGAAGAAGATACTGACTAACAAGAACAACAAATTAGTAACAAACAAAACAACCAAAACAATTTCCTTATATGCACAATATTACATTACAAGGGACAACAAAAACAAAATTACGTATTGTTGCACTATTTCATATGCACTATTTTCTACCTTGTCTTCTTCATTCTTTATTAATTATCGTTGGAGTAGAATTTTTTGTTTCTGGTCTTTAGCAAACAAACTCAGTAACATATCACATATCAAAAAAAAAAAAAAAAAAAAAAAAAAGAAAAGAGCGTTACACAAACTCACATAAAACTAGACTGAAAGCAAAGTGTCCGCTGTGATGTAGTAGTTTTGTTTTGATGCAAATCTCTTCTATTTACTGCAACACTACAATAAATTTAATTTTATTGAAATTTTTGCAACAAACTGCCTAAAAAGAAATAATTAAAATAAATAATAACTAAAATAACGAAAATAAAAAATTTGAAAAAAAAAATGTATCGTACGAAAGTGTTTTGTATTTTTCACATAGCAGTGCTATAAATTATTGCAATATCTATTTGTATTTGATTTTCTATTATTAACTTATTTACTTACTATAAACGGCACCACTGGTTCCAGTCTGGATTGGTGGTCTGATTGAAATTCTTGGAATTGGCAATACAAAATAACTTTTATATATTCCATACTTTTTTTTCATAAAATGAAAAGATAGAGATAGTTCTATTTTCTATAATACTAATACACTACAGATTTTAGTTAGCTTTTAGACTACAGCTTTACCGCAAAGATGGAAAGATGACAAAGATCATCATCATTGACTTATAATCGAGCTTTCTTTAACGTTTTCACGTTTTGTTTTGTTTTAATTCAAATGCAACGGATCGGATGTAACTTGATGCAATGGATCGGATGCAAATGCAAAGGAAATGGAAATGCAACATGATGCATTTATTTTAAAAGAAATTTCATATTAGCATTATATTCGAATTCGGGGAAAAACAATATTTTGTTCTATGAGTGTAACGTGCATCAATTGATATCTAAAATACTAACAGAAAATATACAGCTATAAAAAGAAAATTGATAAAATTTGGGAGGAAATTTATTATGTTACATGTTACATTACATTTTTGCATTTATGTGTTAGGCCAGTATTAGGCAAACTTGTATGTGTATGTGCACGGCAAATATCAATCAAATCATATAATTTGTATCTGTTGTTAATCTGAGTATCAATTCACACTCACACATACATTTAATGCATTTGATAGTATATAAAGACGAGTACATATGAACAGGGTGGTGTATCTCTAATGTTGAAGTTTTTTTGATTGATAGAAATAGATAATAGAACATACATACAGAACGATATAAAATACTATTTAAAGGATAAGGAATAGAATAAACGATAATATATTACACATCGACATAATTTTAAGCATAAAACAGACTACTGCTAAATTTGAATTTTTTTTTTTTTTCAACTGATCTTATAAGGAAATTTTCTGCCTGGATGCTTCTGCTTTTATTGTGCAGAACGAATTTGTAAAAATATTATTATGCAATTATTTATGATATTGAAGGAAAATGAGTGAGTGCAAAAAAATTGAGAATTCAAATCAGCTGTTAGTTTCATTAACAATTTATAGACGAGCACAAATAATCTTGAACAGCACTGTACCACTGTACGTACTTTCATCCCTTCCATAATAGTTTGTTTCGTTTGGTTTCTTTTATTATTCTTGATCACGTACTCTTTTTACTCGATTTGGTTGGATCTTGAATGAATTGGATATATGTACATACATTCATACATAAATACATAAATATAATAAATAATAAATCATCAACTCTATTTGACTCTATATATCTATCAATTTCTCTAAAAAAAAAAAAATACCAATACCAATTATTACACCAACACTAACTGCTTAAAAAAAAGAATATTTTTTACATATGCATCCATACATTTATGTACATATACCGAAAACCGAATCTGGCCGGACCGGACCGGATCAGGATAACCAAAACCAAACCATTATAGCTAAAATTCTTTCTCTTCATTTCTTCAATAAATTTGTCCTTCTCGCTTCTCTATCTCCATTTTTCCATCGCCATCTTCAAATTTGCTAAATGGCCTAAATGTCAAGAAAATGAGTATGAATCTACATAAGCAATAAAATAAGTTCAACGAAAATTGAAAAGCTCAAAACATGATAAAACAGAACCAACAACAACAACCAAACCAGAACGCATCATTTCACAAAACGACAAATCACAAATGTGTATATGAATGACGTGTCACGTGATATAAAATAAGGAATAAACGCAAATATTATGCGTTGATTATATTATATATGTATCAAGCAACAATCATAATTTATACATAAAAAAATTTTCATTTCAACGATTGTGTGTTGTTGTTGTGTGAGTGAATAAAATTTGCAATGCAATTTTCTAAATTTTCTTATAGTTTAATAAGAAATTTTTAGCTTTTTTAGAAATAGAAAAAATAGTCATCCAGGCATTTTGTACCATTTATTCTGCTTTGTCACTCTTCACACAATCACACGCCTTCACATACAAAATGTTAATTATTTTCTAGAATTATTTTCAACATTTACTATAGGTACCATTATTTTACAATTTGCAATCAACAAGTGATGTTGGAGATGGAGAGCATGGTGGTAATGGTAAGTAAAATAAACACAAATTTCGTTAATAATTTACGAATTTAATTTCGCTTTCCAAGCGAGTTCATATTACACGCTATTATTAAACGTATCTGCTGGTCAGTTCTCTGTACTGTAGATACATTTTCAATGGTATATACACAAACACAATACAATACACATCAGTCTTATTCTTATGACGTCATAACAATTGAAAATGTACAGAGATCTAGCATTTTGCTACTTAGATACGTGTAATCATGGTATAAAGAATACTTACGTGTAACCCGTGTAACTATATGTAGGGCTAGGAAGGAGAGACTTAAGCGAATTTTGTATATATCGTATTTTGTATATTGTATATATCGTATGTATAGTATATTTCTCAAGTTCATTTGCTACATACTAAGTGAATAAAAAAATTAAATAAAGTAAAATGAAATTTTTTGTTATAGTGCAAAGATTTTTTTATTAAAAACTTTGAAAAATCAAAAATTAACATTGTCTAATCTTTACGCATTTACTTTGTTTAATCAATTCTGCAGATAATCTAGCAATATTTATTACTCTATTCACGATATAATTTTTTCTTCCTTCAATTTTTTTTCCAAATAGTTTTAAGGCATTTTCCAATGATACATCTTTCATGTTCACAAATTTTTCAAATAGTTCGCGCATTTCAAAAAATAATTTTAAGCAATCTGGTATATCGACATCAATTCGATTGCATTCATTGAATATATTACTTACTCCTATTATATCATTATCATTCCAAATACAGAGTAAACAATTTAAATTAGGGTTTGAAAAATCGGATTGTACTTTCGGTATTATCAAAGAATTTCTCTGACATGTCATTGTTATCCAATTATCAAAGGCATAGAGAGCACATTCATTTTGCGCTTTCACATATGACGTGAATAATGATAATGGCGACAATGATGATGATGATGATGATGATGATGAAGCTAGTGCTGGTGGTGCTATTGTGTAAATCGAATGAAAGTTTTTCCGAAAAACTTTCTCGACAACACCGGTCTCTATATTGATCAAAGCTGCCGGAATTTCTATAAAAAAATATATGTGAAAAAAAAAATATGTATATATTATATTTATTAAATTTACAAAAACAAAAAAAATGAAAAAACAGAAAAAAAAGAAACATTTTCTTTTTCATCCATTCTTTCAATTAAAATTAATGTAAAACAAAAAAAAAAAAATTTTTTTCAAATCTCACTTACTTCGGATTTTCAACTCACTAGCTACTCTAACAGCCTGTATATCAAATGCAATTAAGTATTTGATATGGATTACAGTTATTGAATCCTTTTTTTTTAGTCTAATCATCACAAAAGTATTTTTAACAGTATTTTTAAAAGTATTTATTCACTACTCAAAAACAAAAAAAAAAAAACAAAAAAAAAAATGAATATCTACACTACACAATCTAATCTAAAATATACTTCACCAAATGGAGTGCGCACTCTTCAACTTCTTAATTCGATTTGATTCTGATCTAATTTGATTTCGATAAAAATATAACAAGCATGCGCATACAGGTTGTTTTAAATTCACTAACAAAACAACCAGCTTTACAATAATAGGAAAAACAAAAAAAAAATACAAATACAAATAATTTTATCGTGTAATATCATTACGATTGTGAGACCAATGTTAAAAAATAAAAATATAAAAAAATAAAAAACAAAACAAAATATTTACAAAAATAATAATATGGTACCTACATAATTTTTTTTTGAATTCTGAAAAAAAGAAAATATATACTCACATTACACACATTTACATACATACACTTATATAATCGAACTGGCTGGACTGCACTGCATTACATATCAAAATACACATTATGTAATTTTTTTCATAGAACACAAATGAGTTCATATGAACAAAATAATAATAATAATAAAATAATAATAAAATAAAACAATAATAAAATAACAATAATAATTTATACTTGTACTGTACGTACATACATAATATCTGATAACAGTAGCAGTAACACCTCGTTGGAGGAGTCGTTTTGTTTTTATTTTTAATTTCGTATCAATCATTTTACAATATTAAAGAAAATATAAAAAATAAATAAATAAAAAAAAATGATGTTAGATATATCGATATTGTTATTGGATTGTGTAAATATTAAATAGCTATACTGGTAGAATATAAAAAATAAATTATTGTTACATACTTTCATATATACGTACATATGTATATATGTATGAAAAATGAATGAGTAATAAAGTTAGGTAAAGTTACTACATTGATTTAATGATTTAAGAAAAACTGTTGATAATTTTTATTTGATATTTTAATTCTTATTTTTATATTTTTTCTGATAAAGCGAGTATAAAAATGATATATGTTATACATATTATATATTTTACAATTACAAAATTTAAATTTACAATCATTTTATAAATTATGTGTAATACATACATAAATTTTTTCTTAAAAAAAAATAAATAAATAAAAAATAAAAAACTAAAAAGAAAACACAAGGTATGCATATAATAATAAAAAATAAAAAAAAATTTATTTTTTTTTTTTTTTACTTTTAATATTATATATTCGTATGTTTATGTATATAATATGCCCATTTTATAGGCTTTTTATGGAATATATTTTTTTCTTTCTATATTTTCATTATTCTATAATTTTAGATTAGATTAAAGATGAAGGCCCAAATGTACACTTTTGATACTTTTCACGTCTTTCTTCCGTCGTTGAAAAGTGTGAGAAGAAGCATGAAAATTGTGAACAACATTAAAATATGTAGGTACATGTAATAAGAGCACGACTACGATTTATTTGTCCCAGTCCAGCGATTTGACGATGATTTCTTATAAAAACAACAGCCCAAAAGAAGCCGACAAAAACAAATAATAAATAAAATTTTTCGATATCTCGTTTCGTTTTCAAGATATTGAGGCTTGAAATTTTTACTTTTGCATTTCGACCAGTTATATTATCGTCATGCTCAAAGAAGAATCATTTAATTTGGATGTTAAACTGGTACTGGCAGTAACAGTAACATTGAAAGTAGTTTTAACAAATTTTCATGAATAGTTGAAAATTATTATTAAAATTGCATTCATCGAAAATATTACTTACTCGTATACTATTATCTATTACCCATTCCAAATACAGAGTAAACAATTTAAATTAGGGTTTGAAAAATCGGATTGTACTTTCGGTATTATCAAAGAATTTCTCTGACATGTCATTATTATCCAATTATCAAAGGCATAGAGAGGACATTCATTTTGCGCTTTCACATATGACGTGAATAATGATAATTGTGACGATGATGATGATGAAGCTGGTGCTGGTGGTGCTATTGTGTAAATCGAATGAAAGTCTTTCCGAAAAACTTTCTCAACAACACCGCTCTCTACATTAATCAAAGCTGCTGGAATTTCTATGGAAAAATACTTTTTTTTTCATCCATTCGATATAAACAAAATTTTTCGATATCTCGCTTCGTTTTCGAAATACTTAAGCTTGAGTTATTGAAGAAATTGTATTTTTCAGTATATAAAGCAAAGCAAAATATTAAATTTGTAAATGCAGAAGTAAAAATTTCAAGTCTCAATATTTTGAAAACGAAGCGAGATATCGAAACATTTTATGTATTTTTTTTCCCGCTTTTTTTGAGCTGTTTTATAAGAAATCATCGTCAAATCGCTGTGCCACGGAAACCATGTCATTCCCGTTGATGATCCCCGATAAAAGTTAGATAACTTTCAACTTTTCAGGTAGCAAAACATGAAAGTAAGAGGAAGAAATAAGTTTCTGTGTCAAGCTTTGAACAGAATTGCGACCATCGACTAAAAATTCGCTTGTCAAAATTTTAAAAACTCTTCTTCCATATGTACATACACAAAATTACGACCATCAACCATAATCAATTTTTGGTCGATGGTCGAAATAGAGCTAATTTCTAATATTTTGGTTGCGGTTGCAGTGCTGCCAATATTTTCAATTTTATTTTAGTATGTATCGTATAATGTCTTGCTTGTCATTTCAATTTTAATTTTTCTTCATCTGTTTACTATTTGTATTTATGTCAGTTTAATTTTAAATATAATTTTTCTGTTTGTGGTATAAATTGAGAAATTTATTTTTAATCTAGTGGAGGAAAATATTATATTATTTTAATTATTTTTACCACTTGATTATGCATAATAAGTTTTTTTTTTATAAATATAAATCTCAAATTTAAAATTCTGCTTTCCTTTTCGTTTTTTACATATGTATTTCTCATTTAGAATTGATATTTCAGAATTTCGCTATGGTCTTAATTGTGTTCAATTTATTTTTATGGCTGTTCGCCGAGCAATATTTGGTCGTGATCGATAGTCAATGGTCGCAATTCTGTTCAACACTTAACGCGTACAAAAGCAATTCTATGCGGTAACAGATTTTTCTACTTCTACATTGGGTCTTCAGCTTAAGTTTACAATTCTTTTTGATTTTTAAATTTTTGTTATCTTTTAAATTTTCTTTTCTTTCTTTTGTGATTTTTTTATGATTTTTATTTTCTTTTCTATTTATTCAAATATTAAAAAAATGCAATGCAATATAAATTTCATATTAATATTTACAAAAAAAAAAAAAAAAATAAATGTAATTTTTATATTCCATAATTATTAATTTGAAATGGTGTTAAATCTTTTGTTATACATAATTTTGCACCATCATTTATCATTTTATATGCTAATTTACCAATATTTTTTGAATTATCTAAACCAGAATGTTGTCTACCATCATATTTAATATTTAAATGATTTAATGCATCATTTAAATCTAATGGACAATAATTATATAATTCTTTATAAATTTGTTTTAAATTACACCATTGATTAAAATATTGTGGTTTTTTAATATTTTTACGTTGACATTCTTTTATTAAATTTATACCAAAATTTATATCAGACCATGTTACAAATGCACAATTACCAATTAAATTTGTTTTTGACATTTTTGGTAATAATATTGTATAAATTTTAATTTGTTTACGTAACCATTCTTGAAACATCATTATTGCTGTCTGTAATGGTATACCATTATAATCTAATATATCTTGTTTAATACCAGTTAATTGAATACAAAATGAACTTAATGTTGGCGATTCAATTGGCATTATATATTTATGAAATTCTGATTCAATTTTTCCAGTTTTTAAATTTATTAAAATTGCAGTAAATTCTATTGTAAATAAAATAAAATAAAAAATAAAAAAAAATTATTCATTGATAATTTAATAATTTGAAATTCATAATACCAATTATTTCTGATTCTCTCCATTTTGGTGGTGCTTCATTTTCCCAGCATGTTGATTCAAAATCTATAACAATTATATATTCGAATGGTTGAACAGTGATTTGCATACGACGTCGGGAACATGATGATGATAATTTTGATGAAAATCTTGATGCTGCTGTTGTTCTTGTTGTTGCTGTTGATGATGATGATGATGATGATGATAACGATGGTGATGATGATGATAAATTATTTTGTGAATTAGCAGCTCCACCATCAACATAAATTGTTTCAATTAATCCTAATTGCCTAGAATTATAAAAATACAAATTATTTTAATTAATTTATTTATAAATAAAAATGAAAAAAATATAAAATTTATAACAATTCTATTATATGAAATTGATAAAATTAAATAAACATTTTTTTATTATTCTCATTTTCATAAAAATTCATATTATAATATATTTTGTAAAATGTAAAATATAATTTATATACAGTGGTGGATTTCCCCACTAAGTGCCTCCCTCCCCAGGCCACACTGGAAGTTTCAAAATGAAAATTCAAATAGGAGACGAGTACACATCATGTGTAAAATACTGCTCGTACTCTATCGTAGCGCATACTATAGATACCATAATAAGTCAATGACCTCTACTGTTCGAGAGTATGTAATAGAGTACGGGAGCAAGTTTTAAAAGTTTTTAGTTGATTTTCCGTCTGTGTTTGTTATGTAGAAGTACAATATTCGCAATCTAATCAGAAAGAAATTCAGCTTTTAATCAAGAAGGAAAATACGAGTACTGAGGGTACACGAACACGACATTATGTGTGAAATGCTTCTCGTTCCATCGTACCGTATAACATACAAACATTGTATACACATACGTGCACATGTAAAAATATTTATTTATTTACAAATTATAGGCAAATGCAATATACACACTTCACATCACATCAGTGAAAAATGTACAAAATTTTTATTTATTCATCCTTTGACATGGGATTTACTGAATGATATACTTACATGCTTATTATTACCTATGCTATAAATTACATTTATATTAAAATTATTATTACAATATTTACTAACATTTTTTACCAAAACAAACAATCATTGGTTTATTTTTTAATATATAACCATTTGTTTCGTTTAATGCTTTTTCAACAATATCATATCCATTATTATCATTGAATTTATTAAATGTTATAAATGCTTGTCCTTTCATTCTTCCATATTGCATTAATTTAATATGAATTTCTTCATCTATATCATTTTTTTCTGATACATCTGCTCCTTCTTCTCTTCTTCCTCCTCCTCCTCCTCCTCCTCTTCCAGTATCTTTATCATTATCATTTTGTTTCGATTTATAACGATTGTATATCATTTTTAAATCATTTTCAGTTACATTTTTATTTAAATTTTTTATATATAATTTATTTGTTTTATTACCTTTTTTATAATTTTTAAATAATGGTAATTCTTTTAATTGTTCTTCATTTATACGATTATATTTTAAATCATTGTCTGTTATTATTTTATTTTTATTATTAATTTTTATATCATCATCATCATCATCATCATTTTTATTACTAATATCGGTAATAATTTCATTTTTTTGTACTAAATTATCATTATTTTTATCAAATTCTGGTAATTTTAAATTGTTTACATTCATTTCAATTTTATTATGTGATCTATTTAATATTATATTTGTATTATTATTTTCAAAAATTTCACTAATATTTTTTTGATTTTGATACTTTTGTTCTGTTTGATTTTCATTTTTATGTTGTTGTTGTTGTTGTTTTTGTTGATTTTTTTGTATTAATATTTTTTTAAATTTATTTTTTATTATTTCATTAGCAATATCATTTTCATTATTATTATCGTTTCCAATTGAATTCAATTTTTTACGTTTTCTTTTTGTAGGAATTTTTAACATATTTTTATTAATCTTATTACAATGTAAATTTTCATTATCATTATCATCTGATTCTAATTCAGATTCATCACTAGATAATAAATTTGATCTTTTTCTATCATTTTTAATTATATTAATATCACAATCTGTTTGTGTTTCTGCATCAATTAATTTTTTATTTGAAATCTGATAATAATCTGATTTTAATATGGATTCTGATGATGATGATGATGATGATACAGCACCACTAACGCTATATGATTCATGATTTAATGGTAAAAATGGTGGATCCAAATTCATACGATTCATTAAATGTAATACTTGAATATAAAATTTTGGTATTGTTAATAATGCTATCGATATACTATCTAATATGCTACGATTTATTTTTGGATAATAATATTTTAAATATGGTGGTGGTGGTTGATTAAAATTTAATTTTGAATTAATACCATATAATTTTTTTAGAAAATTTGATATTGGTGTATCCAATGAAATATTATTACTTTTGATATTATCATCAGTTTCTGTTACTAATACATTATTACGATCATTTTCTTCATTCAATGATTTTTGTCCATTTACATATTCGACAGATAAAATTCGATTTTCTAATTCATTCTGATGTAATCTGTATAATGCATTTTTGGCTGTACATTCATCTGGAAATTTTATTATTGCTCTTCGACGTCCAAATTTTTTAATATTTATTGCACCATAATACATTCTAAAATATTCATTTATATCCGATATTGTATCAGGTAGATTTTTAACCAGTAAACATGTTTTATCCATTATCAAGTAGATGTAGATTGTAAATTTTTTTGAATTTTTTCAGGTTATATTAAATGATTTTTTTTTTTTTTTTGTAAATTTGTGTAAAATATAAAAAATTGTGTTTTTTTTTTGGTTATTTTATCTGACTATCTGGAAAATAATAAAATATAAGTACATTATTATTTATTTCAATTTAAAGTACATAACGTAAATAAAATTTCTTATAAACCTTTAGGAAACGATTAGTTATTTTGTCACACCACACTTTTTTTTACATTTCAGTTTCATTTGAAATTATAATTTACATTGAAACTAATATTATGTAAGAAATAAATAAACAAATTTTCACTAATTAAATTTTAATTAAAATATAAAATTATTTTTAAATAATAAATTCAAAATTATTACTTTGAACTTAGAGAATTTAAAACACACACCATCATCAAAAGCAAAGCAAAACAATTCAACTCAGCCTTCAGCTAGCAGCTGATCATATTTTTCGAGACTCGGTTTTTACTCTTCGTCGTCATCGTACATTTACAATTACAATCCACATATCATCATTGCCATATCCAATTTCTAATACAAAAAATTATTTTTAATTAAACAGACAATTCGAATTTTTCTCAATTTAATTGATTATTAACCTTTAATTTGATTAAATTTCTAAAAATATATGTATGTACATTATATTATTTTTTACCAAATAGAAAATACTATATATATCCATAATATAATACACACATCATACATAATATGATACGGTTGTATTAGTGTGTGAAATAGGGCAATGACTTTTGATTTTCTCTCGTTTCTGTTGTTTTGTTTTTATTCTTTATGTACATATATATATATATATTGTTTATATTGCAACATATTATGGGTAATTATATGTACAGTGATTCAGAAAAGTCTGTATACAAGTCTGTATGTATATTTTTCAAACCATAAAGGAACATTCTCAATGTAACGCTAAGTGAAAGTGAAATTTTATGAAAAAGCATACTGTTCAAAATACAAAGCTAAGTTAATTTCGAAATTCGAAAATTTAACATTAAAATTTTGTTTAAATTGACATTTGAAATTCAAATTTTCAAATTCTCAACTGAATTTCTCCATTTTTAAGTAGGAATTTAAAAGAATTTTATGGAAATTCTTGCATTTTTTTGAAAGTTTCCATCTGTTGGTCAATTTCCTAACAACATTTTTGTAATTAAATTTATAGCTTTTGTTAAGTGAAACTGAAATTAGAAATAGAACCTAATTTCACATTACTTTAGCAATTTCAATTTCAATTAGAAAGTGACGCAGACACCAGATATCTAATGTCGTGTAAGAAAATAAGAAACAAAAGACATATAAATTCCAATTTCACTTAGCGTTGCATTGAAAATGTTCCATAATAATCGATATTATTAAAATTCTTAATTACGTAATGAATAATTGAACAACTTTTATATTCATGATTTATTAAAGACTTCACACCTAAGTTTTTTGAGACATAAATTCTATAGACAAATTTTTGACAAAGGTAGAAAGGAGACTCATGAACAGATGATAAATATTAAACAACCAATACCTAAAGAGGATCCTGGTAAAAATTGAACAAAATTGGTTTAGAGAAATGACTACCAAATTTGTATAATGATGTCTTCTAACATCTACCACGATTTTATTTTTATTTCAAATTCAAAAATCCATAGCCCTTGTAGCTATAATTTGATCACCCTTTCACATACATCTCGAATAAAGTGTCTTGAACCTTTTTCTTTTAAATATATAATGGATTATAATGTACATATGTGTTACATAATAAAAATATCCTTTTTGACATTATTTTTAATTCATTTTCCAATAGATTTTTTATAAGTTCATTATACTGTAACGTCTTATATTTGATATTAATAATTAAATAATAAATATTAGGTACATGTATATATATAAGTATGTATGTGTGGTAACAATAGATCCTGTGCACTTCATAAAAATATTGAAATTCATAAGAATTATTTTTTTCTTTTTATTGAATAAGTACTTCTAAAGGGATTAATAACCTACTAGCATGAAATATATTCATAAATTATATACATATGTACATACATTTGCATACATACATATGTATTATGTTATAATTTTAACTTTTGTGTGCATACATTTTTTTAAATTCTTTCCTTTATTATTATTACAATCACTTTTAGAACTAAAAATAAATTTTCTATACATCAGAAATAAAAATAATTTACATAAATACATATGTACATGCTACTGTGATCAAAAAGTAGTAAGAATTTTCTTTCATTTAAAATTTAAATCATGAGAACTTGTCCAAACGATTAAACAATTTTTATTGCCTTTAGGATAACAATACAGTACCCCAATAGATGTGCTACAGCTAAATTTCATGTCAAGATCTTTAGTAGTTAATGAGGTACACTTAATTTTGAAATGAATGAAAAAGTTCATCACTATATAATATACCGTTTTACACTGCATCGACTGTTTGTGTTTGTGTGTAGCTATTTGGCCAAACAATTCAAAACATATTGTTTTTTGCAATCGCCCCCTTATTCACCAGACTTAATTTCGTTCTGTCTGACTTCTGATTATTTCCGAAATTTAAAAAACTGCTCAATAATTGGAAACAACTTCGACTTCAACGACTGGAAAAAAGATTAACATCAATTTAGTGTATCCAAAAGGAATTACTTTGAAAACGATAAGGGATAAAGGATTAAGGATTTCATTTAGAATGGAGGTTAAAATTAACTGTCTCTTTGCCTTTTTGGCGATAGGGAAAAGGAGTGTATTGTATGTATCTCTCTGTAGGTGGAGACAGACGTTTGTGTTTTATTTAAAAAAAAAGTCTTATTTACTTTTTGATCACAGTAGTATAATATAATAGATGTTGTGTACAAAAGCATATATTATATGCACACACGTATGTATATATTAGTGACGACTGATGATTATAATAATAATAATAATAATAGTAACAATTTGTAATCATTCTATTCATTCACTTTCAATTATTTATTACTTTTACTTTTTATTTGAAATCATCATGCATATAAGAAAAAAAAAATGAAAGAAAAAAAATGAATAAATTACTATGTTATTTACAAATACGTTTCATGTAAGAATTCATCTATCTATCATTACAGATAGTTATGCCATTATACATACATTTAAATCATCATGAACGTGGATGTATATGTACATCTAATAAATCGTACAAATATATAATATGCATCTAAATATAAAACGAACATTGTATCTATATGTAGCTACTTACATTCATATGTAAAAATTATATATAGATAGTAGGTAAAAAATATATACAACATTGATATATAATGTTAATTGTGATGATAAACAAAAAATTCTATAAAAATGCATAATATTTATTTACATACATTACATATACTATAGGTATGTATACAAATGAATATAAATAGAAATTTTTATTTGAATCATTTAAAAAAGATAATAATAATTACAACATTAATAATAATGATGATGAACAAAAAATAAATCAAATAAAAAATCTTATAAATTTATAAATATATTATATGCAATAGTACGTCAAAATGTAAAGTCTACAACATTACTATGTAGACAAATTGAATGGAATCGCATACACTTAATAAATTTAACATTAAAGGGCTGTACAATAAACACGCGAACTGATCCAATATGACGACTCTGACACTCGCTGGCTCATCTGTTTCTACATGAGATACAAAACGAAGTGTCTCTATTCCTATCCATATCCCACCACTAGCTCGCATGTAACCTAGAAGCCAATAAGCCGGCGTCATTAGTCAGTAGTCAGTACTCGGTACTCTACTGAGAGTCGAGTTATGCATACATACAGTGCCAATTGATAACGCACATGTACATTTGACATTAATTGTTTGCGAGATTCTGGCAAAAATTCATCATCATCCATCATAATCTTTGATCAATCATTCTCTATATTAACCAGATCTCGTCTCCGGTAACTTTTATTGCCCAAAATCCAAAATTGTAATGAGAGAGGAGACAGCAATGAGAAGATTTATAAAGAAATTATGAGAAAACTACTGAATTTTGTAAAATAACATTGTTATGATCTCAGTTCGCGTCCGCGTATTTATTGAACAGACCTAGTATATATATGCATCTATATCATTATATTTGTATGTACTTATATGCAAATGCATACTCGTACATATATACATACAATCAGAAATATATGTGTATAAGTATATACAACTAAACCGCTGAATAGATTTTAATGAAATTTTGCAAAGAGATAGATAGACATTATGCATGTATGCACATATACGCCAGACCAAAATCTTATCAAGAATTATGGCTAATCGCTATATAACTTAATTTTAATTTTTATTTATTTATTTAACAACATCAACAATGTTTTTTTTTTATTTTGTCAAATTGTTTGTCATGCAATGCAATTGATGAGTGATCGCGCACTAATCAATATAAGAAATTTCACCTATTCAAAAATATTACGCGATGATGAAATGAAAATGAAAACACGATTAAAAAGGTTATCAACATACATAATATTATTTTTATAATTTCTATGGATATTAAATGTGTATGTATGTAATGTGCAATCTTGTGTATGTAAAATGAATAAGAAGTGAAAGATTATCAATTTAATGGTACAATGAAATTCACTAAAATAACTCTGTAAATATTAATTCTTAATGCAGAAAAATGCAAAATAATCAAGATATTTATTATATCAGGGGCTTGACTGTATGGTGGACCATATGCCCTGGAATAATCGATAATGGGATAAATATATGTATATATGTATGTATGTGCATTAATGTTTATAATCTATCTATAATACACTGATGGAAAGCAAAGGCAATGAATATATTAAAACTTGAAGGTGCTTGAAGGAAGTTGATCTTGGTGGAGGAGCAAAGCCAAAACTTGTATATATGTACATTGTACATACGTAGTGGGTGAATGCCTAAACGTCAATTTACTTTGGATTGTGTGACTGATTTATGACTATCGTGTCATCATATTGTCATTTGTTGCATATGACTGAAAAAATTCACATTGCATCATAATTATTAAAAAAAAAAATATATATATATTTTTGTAGTATTGTCATCACTTTTACGGATATTTAATAGGTAGTAATTATTGTGAATATTATATACGAATACGTATGATATGGTGTATGTACACTACACATATTCACGTGAATCTAATAATATCACATGATGACAAATAATGATGATTAATACAACACTAATTAATCTACCAAAGAAAAAAAATTAAAAAAAAAATTTGAACAAAATAAAAATAAAATCTAAAAAATGTACAACAATTTATACTCATGTAGGTACATTTAATGTAGGTACTTTTCTTTTGTTGCTCTCAATACGTCAATTTTATCTCTTATCATTCTTATCTGTATTATATATTTATAGTGTTATTGTCGTTGTTTGTTTGTTTAATTTTTCATTTTTGCATTCGTAATATTTGAGGAAAATTTTTAATTGCCATTTATTTATATATAGTTCATTAAAATTTTTCATATTTTTGTAATGTACATATTATGTACCTACTTATAAATATGTACTTGTACTTATAATTGTACATTAAGTACTATACGATAGTTTCTTTTCTATGGTTAGTAATACAATAATGTTTATATGCATATGTACATTTTGAATCAAACACGTAAAATATAAATTATTTATGTATATTTATATTATTTTGATGTTTTTTTTCTTCATATCGTCAGCGTCACCATCATCCATTAAAGTGCTTCTACGTTTGCTATTTTTAAAACAATAAAGTGTAAAGATAAATTAAAGATAAAATGATGATGATTTATGCCTTCACTTTATCTTGTTTTTTTTTTAAAACAGTAAGGGTACTTTTATTGCAATGTTATTACGTTGTTAAATTTTGTATCGTTTTATTGAAAATTTTCATAAAAATGTTAAGATTGTGAATTTGTGACAGACTTGTTTTGTTCATGTCTTCTTCTTCTTCTTTGATGGCTTTAGAAAGCAGGCGGGGGAAACTTCCGAATTGGTGCCGCCAAATTTTGAAAAGAAACCTTCCGATAATGATACTTTGGAATGTTCTCTTTAACGTGGTATATGTCTCTATTGGCGCAAATTCATCTTAAGGACGCAAACTACTCTTAAAAATTTTTTGGTCCAAAATGGTGGGTTTTATGAAATCCGTTATTTCTCCAGATCAGGATCTTGGATCGGATTAGTTAATACACCATTTGAGAGAAAATTTATTGCTCTATTTGTCACAGTTTATTTTACTTTGATTGGATTAGCGGTTCTCGAGATATAAGGACTTAAAGTCAGAATTTCGTGTTTTTTAAAACTCACTTTTTCAACTTCTTTTGATGACTGTATAATTTCAAAACTTGAAGGATAACATATATGTTTTGTTATATCATTTAAAAGGTTTTTTTGTCCTCTTTCCAATGATATCACATTTATGTATAAAAACTGCATAGATAAAAAAAATAAATTCACAAATATACAAAAAAAATGCGAAAAAATACACATTTTTCATACAAAATATTTTTTTAGAAAAAAAGATAGTAATAATTTTTTTTTGTAGCTTAGTTTATCATCGGTTAGTAGAATAAAATAATTTAAATACAAATTAACAGATTCTTGAGGTATAATCAAAAGGTAAATCCAGTGAAAATTAATAATAAAGGGATACTATTTATTTTGTTATTAACTGTAATTGTCTATACAAATAATATACATATGTATACATACCTGGCTAAGCGTAAAAGTGCCATTGCTCTATTTATATATCTATTGAATATTGCTTCCTTTTTTCCGCAGTTATTATACTCTTTTTGTATTTGTGTATGTATATGTTTATTTATCTTTATTTTATTTTTATTGCGATATTTATTTTAAAAAAATTTGTGTGTATCAAAATCAAATTTTTATTTATTTTTATTTTGATTTTCGTTTTTAAAAATTATTCAGTATAAAAAAAATGTACGAAAACTGTATTACATTATAATTATTATTATTTTATAATGTATTTACATTTATTACAAATGCCATAGATATACAATATATGTATTTAGTTTTTAATTTATTTAATTAATAAAAAAAATACACAAGTATGTAAGTAGCTCTAATGTCAAAAATTACACTTTATATTTTTTTTCTTTTTCACATTTATTTAATTGGTCTGGTCAGGTCAGTCTTTTTTTTTTATTGTTTACATTTTTGTATGCTTATTTTTATTTATGTTTTTTTTTTTGTTTTTAAAAATTTTTTTTTCAATTATAATACAAATGTACATATAAAATGTGTATGCCTGTATGCATGCGAGCATATGAACATTAACGTATGTATGCATATACAAACAACGCATATATAAAAGAATCACAATAAAACGAACAATCAATGTATGTATGTATAGAAAACTCTGTGACTTTCTTTATAAAAATGGAATAAACTAGACTAGACTGTAAAAAGTAAAGCAAAATTTTAACTTTTTGTGTAAATTATGTACTAAACAAATTGAATAAATTGAACCAACTGAAAATAAATTCCAGCCACCCAGCCACTGACTATAGCGAGCGACAGACAAAATAAAAATAATGACGAACGAAAAGTATGAATGAATGAGATTGAGAAAGAATTATAAAATAGAATGATGATAACGAAAACGATGATAACAAGTTTGATAACATAAAAGCGACAAAACGACAAAACCATAGACTATACAAAACGTTAGCAAACTTTTAGGGATGGTCGATAAGACATAAGACATATGTCTTGGCTATAATGGGCAAGACATGGGTGGAATGATGGATGGGATGGAATGATACCTGTCTTATCATCAATTCATGTCTTCCCATTTTGAATTCGAATATAAACAATTGCTTTTAAATTATGGCAATGATGAAAATGATGAAAAAAATATTAATTTTGAATACAATTTTATTAAATTCAATTAATGTTCAATATTCATTCATTTACAAAAATCAATAATACAAAAAAGATGTCAAATCTTGGTTTTCCCACAAAGTAGAAGAACAGGACATATGTCTTGATCAATAGAAACGCAGAAACATTTAACACAGCGCAACGCAACAATAGTAGATATTAAAAAAAATAATGCGATTATAACATGGTAGTTGTGTTGCAAAGCGATAGTAACATGTGTATGTGTATGTATAAAAAATAAAATTTTAAAGTTAAAATACAAAGTTGCTGCTTCTATTATTCTTCAGTAAGCAACAAAAATAATTTCGAATTTTGATGATGGTTTGGTTTGGTCGTGTGGTGTGGTGTGTGAATCAGAATCTGAGTCGGCTGCGAAACGAAAATAGAAAAAATACGATGCGATGCCATGCCAAAGGTAACGATACGATGTTTTCCTGATCCAATATCCATTTATACCAAATACAAATACTGAAATACGAAACATTAAATTTAAATTATGAAATTCATTCGTTACGTTATGCGTTATCGCATCGTTCGTTAAACAACAACACAACAACCACCAACCATTTACCATTTATTCCTGTCCCATTATCTTTAAATGGCCGTTAAATATAAATTAAATTTAAATAAGGTAGCGTAGCAGAGCAATTTTCACGTAGCAGAGTAGTAGCAGATAATACACCACTAAAGAAAATACGAAAATAACATCAATACCAAATAATTTATGAAATTGAAACAAAATATTAAGCACAATTTACATCATGTATATCGCGTACTCACTCACCACACGAAATATTTACGATATTTTTTAAAATTTGAATATTAAATATTTCAAAAATCAAAAATAATCTAAAATATATTTTATTTTATTTTTAAAGACTGGTACTCAGTTCCTGTGAAATTTTTCGCTTGCAATTGCATATATAATTCTACAAGCTAAAAATTGTGGAAGGAAATGTGTGTAGAGTACGTAGAGTTTTGAAATTTTTTGAAAAAAAATCGCGGAGGCTATGAAATTAAATTGAATAAAAATAAATAAATATATATATATTTGTTAAAATATTTGAGCTGTCAATATTTCGCTTGCCTTTTATATGCTCGACCACATAAAATGATTGTGAAAAATGAGTTCCAGAACTCTCCACTATTAAGTTCCACCGAAATAATTTAGTTTGGAAGTGAGTACCAGTAAGCGAAATTTGAAACTAAAAATTTAGCTAACAATTTAGCTACATTTTTTTTACATAGGTTTTATATGGAGAAAAATTTAGCTTTCGATGTGAGTACCGGCCCTAAAAATTTAGCTAACAATTTAGCGACATTTTTTTTACATAGTTTTTATATAGAGAAAAGTTTAGCTTTCGATGTGAGTGCCAGCCATTACGTTTTACAAAATGATGACCCTTTATTTAAATTTTGAGTCCTTTACGAAAAAAAAGTAATCAAAGTAGCCATCGTAAATTCAAAAATCAAAATATACCTTTCCTTTTAACCACAGCTACAATTTTCATTTTCACCACAAGCAATATTCTTCATTTCCAGATCATCATCAACATCACTTACCATTTATACCACTATGTATTTCTATTTGTTCCTATAGAAAAAATAAAGAAATTAATCAATCATAGTAAACTGGGTAACTGGGAAAGAAAAGAATAGAATAAGAAAAAAAGAAGGCTAGGCTCGTGTTAAAAAAAGGCGTCGGTCATTTAGACAATACAAGTTTAATGTCAATTCAATTGAATTTTGTGGTTTTGTCTTTCATTTTATGTTCTTGAAAACAGAAAAAAGTACAAATAAATATTCTTAATTAATTTAATATATAATATATGTGAAAATTAATTTTAAAAAAGGAAAATCTATATTTCAAATTGAAGTTAAACATTTTCAGTGAAAAAAAAGGTATACATATTTTTATTATATTCGAATAATTAGAAAAAAATTTTTTTTTCGAGTCTAAAGTGACGCTGTTTGGCGCGTTATTTCTTATGTGTGCATGCACTATACAATTTATTCCCATAGTAGAATAAGCAGAGTTTTCTTTTTTTCTTTTAATTTTAAATTTACATTTTTTTGGGAAATAATTTTTCAATTTTTTGCTTTGTGATATTTAAAAGAAAAAAAAAAAAGAATTTATGGAATGTTATGGTTTTATAGAATTTAAGTGAGAAATCTGGAAGAAATGGAAAATAAAAGATCTCCAGGTAGACCAAAACGTGCAGTAGGTAATCAAAAACCAACAACAACAGCAACATTAGCAACAAAACCATCATCTAGAAGATCGCCATCACGAAAATCACCAGCAAGAAAGGCATCACCAGATAAAATTAAAGAAAAAATCATCATAAATAATGAGGTTAGTAATTTTGATTGACACCGATTTTTATATTCATATTTTCCAAATAGCTAAACCGGTTATAGTGTTATTATTTTGTATTAGATTAAGATAAATAGGTTAAAATGAATTTATCATATTTTGATTGTATTTTAAAATAATTAAAATTAATATAGAAAATATTTTAATTCAATTATGTACATATGATTCCAATTATTACAATTTATTTTTATGTGTTTGTTTGTGTGTATATATGTGTCTTTAGATTACAACTATGAATGATAAAAATCGTACATCACCAACAAGAAGCTTAAAAGTTCGTCTCGAAAAGACATCAATTTTTACACAGAACATTCAAATAACAGCACAAAATCAAAATTTGAAATCATCAACTGATACCATTGATATTGGATCACAATTATCATCACCGCAATCAACAACAACAAAATACGAAGATACATCTGGTGATTCAGAAATATTAAAAATTACATCATTTCCACAATTAACTCGTCGATCAGCATCAGTAACAAAATTAACACCAACAGCATTATTATCAGCACAACGTTTAACATCGACACCATCTGTAACTGGTACAATGACAGATCAATTTAGCCGACAAAGTCGTTCAGCTAGCCGTTCTGTTTATGATGCATCAAAAACTGAATATTCTGATAATGAATACGAAATAGCTGATGACAGGAATATTGGTGATGAGGATGATAATGATGATGATGATGCCGATAGACGTTCAACAGCATCATCATATTCAAATTATCGCCGAACAAAAGGTATACGTAATTTCTTTAAGAATTCATTTGGTCTTCTAGCAAAGAAATCAACATCTGGTAGTGGTATTGATTATTATGCATCACAACCGCAACAAAAACATCAATATTTTGGTCAATTACCAAAAGATCATGGCGGTGCATTTGGTTGTATTTTATTAATTTCATTATTTTTGACTGCATACTATTTGCAATGGTGTTCTGAAAATTCAAATAAATGCACATTAAAATGGATTTATTCATTACCATCTCTGGAAACATTAAAAACAAATATTTTATCATTGAATTATATTTCGGAATTATTTGAATCATATTTTACCAAGGATACAATTTATGCTTATATTTTATATACATTTGTCATATATTTATTATTATTAATTGTACGTATTGGTTATAAAGTTCAATTACCATCAGAAACAAATTATTATCATTTTAATACATTTTCTGTATCGATTGTAATTACAATTGGTTTAATTGTATCTGAAATGCAACAATTGCATATAACTGATTTTATATTAAAAAATTATATAAAATTTATGTTATATAATATATTAAATGTTTTCATATTATCTATATGGTTATATATAAGATCATTTTATATACAAAAACATCAACAATTAAATCCATTTGGTACTACAAATAGTAAAATACATGATATATGTGTTGGCCGCGAAATAAATCCAAAATGGTTTAATATAATCGATATAAAATTATTTTATTATCATTTATCCATATTCACAACATTAATTATATTGGAAACATTAATTATAAAAAATCTTTATATACCAAAATTACCAATAATACCGACATCAACATTATCACAACAAACACAATCAGAAATTGTATCTATCACATTAGAAATAACATCAAAATTAACACAAACAATTGATACAATTAAATATTATATTGAGAATATTAATTGTCAAAATGGTTCAACATTATTTATAACTGTATTAATATTAATATATTTATTTGATATTATAATATATGAACATCATTTATTAATATCATTTGAATTAAAACATGAAGGTACTGGTGCATTATTATTATTACGTTATGCAATTCAACCATTTTTATTGTGTTCATTACCAAAATATGCATATGATACAAAAAAATTTAATATATCAATATGGTTAATGTTATTTATAACAATAATATGTATTATTGGTATTATATTAAAACGTTCTAGTATGCGTATTAAATATTTATATCGTATGGATCCATATAAAAAAGAATTTCTTTTAATACCAACACAACCAACATTTCATCATAATAAACGTTTATTATTAGATAAATTATGGGGTAATTTAAGACAACCAAATTATACTGGTGATTTAATATCATTATTATCATTTGAAATTGCAATTATTTTAAATAATTATAATACAACAGCTGATAAATATACAATAATACCATTATTAATGTTATTAATAATTATTATTAATTTATTGTATCGTGCAAATTATGTAAATAAAAGAAATTCAATACGTTACAGTACACCATGGCATATATATTGTACAAAAGTACCATATATGATGATACCGAAAATTTATTAAAAATAAACAAAATAAAAATAATAATAAAATGCAAAAAGAAAAAATAAATATAAAAATACAAAATTAAAATTTTCCTTCATAAAATTTAATACCTATTTAATGTTTTAATACATAAGAGTGTGCTCTTTTACACGTTCATGATTTTTATACATACTCCAGATTCCACTCCGCATTTCATTCATCGTATGAGGGGCTTGAATAGCTCGATAGTTGTGTGTCGGTCTTGCGATCTTTGAGATCACGGTTCGAACCCCAGCCAGCGCACTACTCTTGCCCAAGTCGATCAAAAAATTTTCCCATCAGCAATGTACACCAGTAACTGATTACTGATGATAAACTGGATAATATGTATATCTGACATAAAATTACTGATCGGCGGTGCCATGGACTGAGTATCCGCGTGCACTTAATATATACTATATACATTTATGTATATATGTATATTTGAAAAATAAATAAATAAAAAATTCATCGTATGACATCTTGGTATGACATGGTGTTCCCGTTCCCATTCCCAGAATGAGAAACGACGTATATACGTAATTATATTCACATTATCGCTGTTTTAAATTTTAGGGATTCGGTATCTGATCAACATTACTCAAACTCAATACCAGTACTCGCATTAGTATCGAATTAAAAGTACTCGAGTACTGATTAATACTCATATGAAAGTAATCGATACTACACACATAGTATCGAGTACTAAGTATCGGATGAAAATGTGAATGTTAAGGAGGACTCAAACAACATATTTAATGTTTTAAAAAGGCTTTATTTAATTCAAATTTCTAAATTATATTTGATTTTCTTAATCTCAGAGCGTTTTTACAGAATATGTCAATATGAAAAGATTTTAAAACAAAAGATTTTTACAAATTCCATTCGTCCTCTTTACAGTCACTATGAAACATTATCTTTTCCATTTGTTTACTTAATAACCTGTTTCTATTTTTATTTATTATCTTTCTTTTAGTTTAGATTTAGATGATATTTCATTTCATTTGTTTGGCATGTCCGAGTTTTATGATGTTGCCATAAATATAAATCTTCGTAGCTTTCAGTCACATCTTTCAGTCGAATTTTCGTCTACTTCTATTTTCCAAGTAATGAAGTTTTGAATTGAAGCAATTTATTAGTAGTATTATTTTTGAGTTAAATAATTTTCTATTACAGATATTTTCGAGGTTTGAAGATTCGAGTATGACATTTCTTGAATGTTCTCAAGTTGTATGGTATAAGGTAAAATTTTGATTCGATACCGAGGAGAAAGTACTCATATGAGTAAGGTATCGAATCAAAAAGTATCGAGTACAAAAAATACTAGTATCGGAACAAAATTATTCATATGAGTAAAATATCGAGTATCGATACCGAATCCCTCTTTAGATAAAAAGAAATTCAAAAAGCATTCACATCAATTGATCAACACCACGTTGTGGTGATGATGATGATTGCCATTTGCCAGGCCAGTCACTGGCTAACTTCAACATCAATACCGAACCCGAACGACAATAAATAAATACAAATACATAAAAAGAAATTCAAAACCAGTTTGATTTTGTTATTTTGATATTTCGCATCGGTAAAGAATGTGGGTGGCCGGTGTAGGCGTTATCGATTGTCGTCGTCATCATTCACTTCACACGAATTTTTCATTGTCGTACGATGGTACGGCATTCCCATACCCATTTCCCAGTCCAGAACGTGTAAAAGCACTCTAATGTACTATACATACATTAGTGCTGACTAAAAAATGTTTTTTATTTTAAAATGAAAAAAAAATAAATAAATAAATAAATAAATAACAGTTCAGGTTTTAGTTTGTTTTTAAATATTTTTTGGATTGTTTTCGTTACAATGTTTTAAATGTATTTTTAAAGAAAATAACAAAAAATAAAATAAATGTAATAATTTTAGTTGTGTTTGTATTTAGTCAGCACTTCACAATAAAAAAAAAGCAGCAAATAAACAAAAAAAAAAAAACAAAAATTAATTAAAGATAAATATTACTACTGTATTTTATATGAATTGACACGATAAATACCTCTGGCTTAGATAAGCAAAAAAAAAAATAAATAAAAAAACCAATATTCGTATGTATATCTAAGATTATTATCCGAATAATGAATAAATCAATCACACACGAAATACATAAAAAATAATAACATAACTGAAAGAAGAAAACAAAAATTAAACATTTAATAAGATCATTCATCATTATCATTTATCACAGAGGTATAAACGTATATAATATAAAGCAACAACAAAAACAACAACATAACATACCTAGATAAATAAAAATAAATAAATAATTTTGTTTTAGTTTTTTAGTTTAGTTCATATTACATAAATGTATGTATTTTTATTTTTATTTTATTTTGTCTCTTATTTGTTTGTAATTCTTAAATACATGTATGAATAGTTTAATATAAGATTTTATTTTTAACAAAAATTCACATAAATATAATTTAATTGATTGAAATAAAATAAAAAAATAAATAAATGAATGAATGAATTTTAATTAATCAAAATACTATATATGTATAATAAATAATATTTTTTTGAATAAAAATTTAATAATTGATAATATTATACATTAAAAAAAAAATGAAAAATAAAACATCGTGTCAAAATTAAAATTAAATAATAAGTAAACTTGGGTACAAGTTTCAGAAAGAATAGCAATAAATCTCGATCGGGTATAACAACGTAACTAAAATAATTAATGAAAAATTGCTCAAATTATTTTTTATTAAATCCATAGATCATAGATATGTACATTATTTGGATAAACAGTGAACATTTTTAAATGATAAAAACAAAATAAAATAAAACTTATTTTTAAAACTTTCTGAAACTATCGTCCCTAAAATTTTTGTCTTCAAAAATGATCATTTAATTTACATGAATGAAAATTTAACAAAAAAGAAAAAAGAAAGAAAAATAAAAAAAAAACCGATCAATTTTGAAACATCATTTAATAGTATCTACATCATCACATTATAAATAATAAAATCTAGAAATTAATTTGTACAAAAATCAATTTATTATTGTAACATCGACATTAGATTTTAAAAGACACATTTTCGGATACAAAGATTAGAAAATTAGCAAGAGAACAAACAAAACAAAAGAAAACAACAAAGAAAGTTAATAATTTTTATAATTTACTGCTGGAATAGAATGTGTAGCTGTCTGTAGTTACCAGCTTTAACATGTAGCATAAATTTATCTTGAAGCGCGGCATGCGATTGTAATGAACTTGACAGAATGTACTCCTGACTAAAGCTATAACCTAAATAGACGTGACGAAACGAAACGAAACGAAACGATACCTACGATAATACTGTGGTACATAGAACTAGCCTGGACTAGTACAATGGACGTGTTCTTACGTTCGTTCAATTTCGATAAGTTTAAATGTCAAATAGACGAAACGAGACGAAACGGATAGTGCCGTAGCGGTCGTACATTTTATCGTTTCTACTCGTTTCGTACACATTTCTATTCGTTTCTACTCAATACTCATACACAATTTTATTCGTTTCGAATCGTTTCTATTTGGGGCAAATTGTCAAAATGACGAAACGAGTATTTACGTTCGTTTAATTTCTTTCGTCCCGTCACGTCTATTTAGGGTCTTGCTTAATTGTGCTTCTACATTCAATGCAGTGACTTCAACTTGGACTTAGACTTTCCACTTCACAGCATGCTTATCATGTAAAAGAGTAGTTGTCAAGTCTATTGCATTGAATGTAGAAGTTCTATTGCATATCCATTAAATCAAAGTCAAAGTTAAAATCACTGCATTTAATTTAGAATCGGCATAATATAATAGAGGTATTCACGAATTGTTGTAAGAGTGTAAAAAAGTGTGATTATACAGCCAAATCTTACACTATATCGTGAACGCACCATAGCAAACTTTGTATTGAAAGCAAGCAAATTAATAAACATATGTCAGCTAAAGTATTACAAAAATAAATTTAATCAAATCACTTTAGCATTTAATGTCAGAATGGCATATACAATAGTAATATGTAATATACACCGCATACAATGGGTTTTTGAGCATTGTAAATTTTTACAAGCAGTGTAGGTAAAAATTACATTGAAGATGTTTAAAATAGGATTGTACGAGTTTAGACCGTTTACAATGATACAAGACCAAGCCGTGAATACCCTTAATATGTTGTTGCAGTACTCAGACAAACGCTGTCTGTGCATTGTGTACTCGAATCCCTTCCCGTCTAGTCAAAATTCTTCGTTGCTCTCAGGTAACGAAGGATTTATACTCGATTTTCATATTTCTACTAATATAGTAGTGGCTAAAATTCAAAAATATCAAATTTCAAATTTTCCACAATCACAAAAACTACTGAAATGTCAATTTGTGGCGCTACAAATTAAAAAAAATTGTTAAAGACTATAGTTGCGGCTATACGACTACAGCTTCGATAACAGCAGTTACACACTCTGTTAATAAACATTTTAATTTTGTATAATTTCAAATTTTGCTACATGCTGCTACAGTCATAATTACAGCTAAACATTCTGCATTTTCTGCAGTTATAATTTGCCATATTTTTTTTACTTGTCGCTTAATACAATTAAATACTCGTACGTCGTACGTCGTTCATAAGTTTCAAAGAAATTCAATTTAACATAAAACCACAAATATTTTATGTAATGCCAATCCCAACGAAAAAAATGTACTTTCTTCAAGTTCAATTATTATTAATTTTTTTTTTTTTTTCTTTAATTGAATTCAATTTAATGTGTTATTTTTATTTTAATTATTATTATCATAATATATATTTTACATTTTATACAATCAATAATATAAATAATAAATAATTCATATAATACAAAAAAAAAAATTTATAGATCATATTGATTAATTTAGATTATAATTTTAATTATAAATATTAAAATGAGCATGTGCTGATATCCTTAAAAAAAAAAAACAAAGTATTCATTTTCATCATATATTATATACCATTAACTTACAATTATCTTATAATTATCACAACAACAACAAAACAAAACAACAAAAAAAAGTACAAACTGAAAAATTTTTGTAAAAAATTAAATGAAAATTTTCTCGAAATTTAAAAACAAAAAGACAAAAATAATAATAAAACAATAAAATAATTTAATGTATACAAGTAGTAGATAGTAGTGTAGCCAAAAAAAAAAAAATTAATACAAATCTTCTCTCTTATATTTATACCTTAAGTCCGCATTTACATTATCTTGAAATTCAGGTACGTGACGTCATTAACTTAGAAGAGAAGTCTAGAAGAGCGAGACAAGAGGAAACAAGAAAGCAAACCAACTTCAGAGGTGATTTGCTTACTTTCTTTCATGAATTTAATGTTGCCAGTATGTTAATAATCAAAATTAGTAGAATGTTTCATCATCAACAAAAATGCAATACTGCTATAGGTTATTCCGGCGAGAAAAAAATGTTTTTCCAAATACTGAGTCAAGTGAATAAAAATCAGTAAATACTTTTATGTATGACTTAAACCCAGCCAAATTTTTTAATTCACTCGAATCAAAATTCGACATTTATATCAATTAAATTAAAAAATTATATGTACATATATATTTTTTTTAGTTATTTTTTTTTTATCACAATCGAATTTGTAACTTAATTTTAATGAAAAATGTCGAATAAATATGAAAGCAAGAATGAAAATCATAAAATAAGTACATATATGGCAATACTACTAATATGCATCGCATATAAATAAACGGCATGAAACATGAACAAGAAAGCAAAAATGGATATAATGTAAATGCTATCGTTCAGCCGTGAAACAAGAATAAGAAAGCAAGAAAAGATAATGTAAATGCACCCTAATACTTGACTTTATGCATCTCATCTCATGAAAACATTTTCATTTTAAGACATTAAAAAAAAGAAAGAAAAGAACAGTACAATACACATGCAAATCATATAATTATAAGAGATTTTTGAATTGAGATTAACAACTAAAAAAACAAAAAAAAATTCAAAGAAAAAAATATTTAGCAATTAATTTTTGAATAATCCAGTATATAGTCATTCTCCGATGAGAGTGTGATTCATATTCGTGCATTGCGTACCATCTGTCTATTTCCAGTGGTACTACAGTCCAATTGAATATTGGAGCGTTGACCTCTCCTCCATTTGTGCATGCCGTTTTGTTCGTATATAAATCTGTTCAAATTGAATTGCGCAGTGCGCCATAAAATACCATATATCATAATATCGTGTATTAGAGAGAGAGAGAGAGAGAGAGAGAAAGCGGCTCTCTCCATCTTATCTGCTATGAATCATGAATGATAGTTTTGGATTTTTGATATCAATAATAATATTTTATGAAAATTATTTAAACTAATGATTTTATATTTACATATATGTAGTTGTTTGTGTGTTTTTTTTTTGTAAATACATTACAATAATAATGTATAATTTAATGAAAAATAAAAGTAAATAAATTAATAAATAAATAAATAAATAATAGTAAATTAAGTCATTTTTATCTTATTTTATTTTTTAGCTCAATTTAGATAAATTTTGTTAATTTTAGGATTTCATTTTATTTTATTTTTTTTTTTTTAAAAAATATTTAAAAAATACAATACATATTTTATTATATAATTTTATTTGATTATCAGAAATAATATTAGAAGTATTTTAAATGAAAAATAAACATAAAAAAAAAAACAAATTAAGATTAGATAAAAAAAAAGTAAATAAATAAAAATATTAAAATTAATATTAATTATTGTATTTATAAGCGTTTTTTTTTTTTAATATTAAAAATCATTACATTAATTTGTCCATTCATTTTTTTTTTTCGTTCTTTTTTGAAGTCTTGTGCTTTTTTATTTTAAAAGATAATTTTAAATATCTGAAAAACATAAAATTTTACTTGTAATTCATATCTAACTCTAATAATAATAATTAATAAATGTAATGACGATATAAATGTATTTGTAAAATGTAAATAAAAATGAATTGTAAGGGTATAACTTAATGTGGTTTTATTTATCATACCTTTATTATATTTTTACTCTTTACCATCATTATTATTGTACATTTCATTCTCATCCTCAGCTCGACAGCTCGGCCCGGTGTTGGTCTTGGCATACTTCAAAATCTGCTACCATCTACTCCCCTGGCGCTGCTAAATCTTTCCAATTTTCTACTCCAAACGCTTTTAGATCGTTTGTGGCGACATCGTCGAGCTACCGTTACCATATCCTCGGTCTTCTTCGATCACTTTCGCCATCTGAGACGTACCAACACCATAGCACTCGCTTCATTACATCTTACATCCATCGTTATATATCTTTCTTCATACGCCATTTTTTTCGGTCTCTCTCTCCCCAAATATTCTTCGCAATATTTTTCTCTCAAATATATTTTTAGAGATGCGCGGCATCGGCGTCCTTCTTCGATAATGTTCAAACTTCCACACTTTCATAGTAAACTTTAAAATTCGATAGAAACTCACAAGCACAAGTAACCATCCATGAACTTAAGCAATACATATTATTTTATGAAATAACGATACACTTGGACACATACCAGTTCCAGTATTTTAACTGTTGAGGTGTCTTATGCAAATAGTTTACAAGGAACATTTACATTATAATGGCAAAACGATTGACAAAATGGACGCAACATTTTTTTTTCTGACAATTATTAATTAGGAACATGTTGCAAAAACATTTTTAGTACCGTTTCAATGTTGTTGCTCACACTTGGTTGGCATTGAAATTGACAAAAAGGGTGAGTTTCAAAACGCCTCAAAAATGTGTTGTGATACGGCATCAAAACAGTCATGATGCGAAGTTTTAAAACAGCACTAATGGTTCGTATCGATATTGCAGTTCTACAACTTTGAAATTTTGAAACAAATTTGTTGCTGTTTTGACAACAAGAAAAATGGTTCACCTCCTGCAGTACATCATTTTAAAATGTAATTAATTCATTCTCTCTACACTGAATCAAAAAAGGTGAAACAATTTTTTAATAAAATTAAACAATATCAAGATGGATATATTTTATAGAAATTTTCGAATGAGCAAAAACACCTTGAGTGTAAATATTCGTATAATATAATACTCTCAATTTTTTTGGAATTTGTCATTAATATTATGTAAGCACTACACATTAAAAATTCAATTTATCATCATAAAAGTACAAAATTTTTGTTTAAAGCAGACTAACCTTTGGTTCCATACAACAAAATTCGTATAAAAATAAATCATTGAAATGCTACTGAGAAAAAAAATCTATTCAAATCTATTTTGCATCATAAAAATTCAGGATGCGTAGATTGATTGACAGATGCGTATCAGATGCATTCACAATGAGTTTTGAAACTGTAGACATTGTAATCGATTTAAGTGTTATCATTTTGAAACTGTTGATTATGCATCGAGACGGTATTTAAACGTTTTGAAACTCAACCAAATTGATCAAAACAAAACACTGACCCTTTTGGCGATGTGCTATTGAAGAAGAAGAAGAAGAAAAACAACATCGAAGGAGCAGATACAGATACAGTTGGATATTCTTTTTAATCGATTGTTAACTCTTGACTTTTCATAAAAAATAAGTGGGGGAGGGGGTGCACATTTTTTTCAAAAGAAAAAACAAATGCAATCATAATTCTACATAAATTAATTAAATTTTTATTTTTAATTTTTCACTTAATTACTTACATGATTTTGTATTAAAATGTAATTAATACAATTAAACTTTATTTTTATTTTGTCTTTAAAAACTATGCATATTATACTCGTATATTCAATTTTTTCATACTTTTTTGTTGTTGTTGTTATTGTTTTTAATCATTATTACATTACAATTATAAATTACAATTTTCTCTCTTCTACTTTTCATTTTTTTTTTCATATTACAATTCGTTCGTTACATTTATTTATTTTATTTGTTTTTTTTTCTAAAAGACAGGTCAGATTAACTGACTATATCCTTTGCCCAAACCACGATGACCCACCAGAGCCATTTTTGGTGATTCGTTACATTAGTAGATTACAAATTTTGTGTAATTTAATATAAATAAACCGAAACCTAATTAATTATTATTATTATTATTTATCATCTAAACTTTTGATTAACATTCATTGTTTTTTAATGTTCTTACAATTAAAAAATTTTTTTTCCTTTTTTTTTTAAAAAAAAAAAAAAACAGTGTAAATTGTTGTTATTTTTTTTCGTCCTAATTTAAATTTGTCAAAAAAAAAAAAAAAATAATACAAAATTTATAATTGAGATACTTAAGACAGTGAATAAAATTCGTTAGTTGGAAGTAGAAAGAAAAAAGGAATGATAATTTTTGAATATTTTGAAATAGGCAGACACTAAATGAATGAACGAAAGTGCCTTATTATCAAGATAGATACATCGTGACTCTTCCAAAATGCATCTAAAACAGTTTAGAAGATACAAAGTCTCATACTTATGTTCCGAAATGTCAAAGTATAATATTTGATGATGTTACATGTTCCAGATCGTTTGGGAAATGTATTTAAAACGCATCAAATGAGCAAACAGCACATCTACTATATAATTGATGCTTTCATGATACAATGTTATGTATATATGCATCATAACTTTGTATTATGACAGTTGTAATACTGTATCATAACCTGTTTTTCTACATTTCGGAATGGAAGTTAACCACACTCACACATACAATTTGCAATTAAAATCGGTTCTCTATTCAGTAGGTAAGTAAGTAAGTAGTAGTGGTAGCAGTCAGAATAAATTCAGATTATGGATCTAATTTCTTTCTAATCTGAGGCTGTTGGTAATTTCGAAATCTATATTGAAAACTTGCTATTATATCTGAATTGTAAATGAATCTTTAAGGGATGCTACACACGAGCGACACTTATCATAGTGGTGTCGCAAAGGCGCAAAAATTCAATGCTGCTGTGTCGTGATTTCTCGATGGAAAAACATTTTTTTTCTTCTAATTTTTTAATATTTCTTTCTTAAAGCCGGTGCACACGAGCGACACTTATCGCACGATAGTGTATCGCAAATTGTCGCACGACTCAGCAACGTGCATTGTTCAATTTAAACACTAGTTCTGCTGAGTCGTACGACAATTTTCGATAAACTGTTGTATGATAAATGTCGCTCGTGTGCACCGACTCTTATATAGTTTTTAATGGATTAGTGTGTGGCAAAAAAAAAAAAAAAAAATTGCAGTTCGGCAGTACATCTGGCGACACATTTCAATCATAGACTGTTGCAGCGACAACGACAAGTAGTATCGCAGATGTGAATTGTTTAATTTGAACACTAGTTCTATTGCTGAATGGTGCTACCGTTTCCGATAAATTATCGCGCGGCGACAAATTAGTGTCGCTCGTATGAATCGGCCTTAAGTTTGTTTTAAAATTATTTTTATTATTTGATTATACAATTAATTACAATCGTGTATTGCATAAATATTTTACAATTTTTTTTTTATTTAATTATAACTTGTTTTTTTTTTTTTTTAATTATAATTTACATTATATTATACATAAATTTAATTTTAATATGTAAGTATGTTATATTAGTCGAGCTCTTTAATTAACAATTAAATTAAATTAAATTAAAAAAAAATTCATTTTCATTTTACATTTTTATAAACTTAAAAATTAAAATTATTGTACAAAAAAAAAAAAAAACAAACATTTATTATAATCATTCATTAAAGACAACTAAAATTTTTTTTTATTTTTAGTTTCAGCATTCCATTATTACTTAAATAACAATCAAATTCTAGAAAATAAGAAAAAAAAATCATTTTCAATTTTTTTTTTTTTGTTTTTTTGATTTTCAATTTCATCATAATTTGCAATATTTCATCATCTGGTTCTTCAGGCAACTCATTATTCATAAAAAAAAAAAAAAAAAATACAAAGTAATCAAATACTAGAGAAAATGGAATTATGCATGCAAATATTTGCGATTGCGTGCGATTGATTGCAAGCACATTAAATGATTATCTAGAATTTTAATATTTTTCATTTTGATAATAAACTTAGCAATTTATATATACAGAATTTTGTAATAATAATAAAGAACTTCAATTTATCCTTTAAATCACAGGCAAATAAATATTTCAATTCAATTAAAATTCACAATAAAATAATAGGGGAAGGATTCATGTAACGTTTAGTAGTCTTCGTAAAGCCGGAAACAGAATGTGTAGATGTAGTATGTAGCTGTAGTTGTAGCTGTAGCTGTAGCATGAAGTAGAAAAGTTTCTACTTTGAGCAGCAGCTTCTACTACTACTACTACTACAGCTACGCATTGTGGCGCTTCAAACTTACATTAATGCAGTGTATTTTTGACAGCTCGTAGTGCTACATGGTACATGTACTACGTACTACATACTACAGCTACACATTCTGTTTCCGGCTTAATGCTCTTAGTAGTTCGTAGTTAATTTCCATATTATGTTCATTTGTGATTGTGAACTACGAAAGTTTCGGAAAACTACGAAGGTAAAATGTTTCGTAGTTTCTCGTAGTTGATATTTGACAGTTGTTCTCAGTTAGTAATAAATAGAAAATAAATATGAAAACTGACAAAAAAAACACAAACTACGAAAAAAATTTTAAAATGGTCATCGTTCATGTCAATCAGAAACTACGAATTAAAACGAAACAACTACGACGCAACGAACAACGAAAAATTTTACATGAATCCCCCTAATATTTTTCGACTGCTGAAAATGAAATTGGGTATAAAAAATACGCGAACGAACGTACTCCAATTACTTCAAATTTAATTTATAATTTTCGTAAGAAATTTTAAACTTTTAAGTAGCAAATATTGTAAGTTAAATAATTCAGATTTTTTATAGTGATGGAAAACTTTTAAAAATTTTGATAAAATTTTACAAAAAAAAAAAAAAAGGATAAAAGTTAAAGACTGCCACTAGAGCAGAGATTTTGTTTTGTTTTGTTTTGTTTTATTTCGTTCGTTAAATTCATCTCTAATACGACTAAATTCCATACGAAGTATACAGTGTCAATTGTCAAAAACAAAAAAGAAACAACTGAGAGATGAATGACAATGAATTTCTTAATGTCTCGATCTTCATTATTTATTTCAAAAAACGTTATTGGAGTGGAGGATACTTTATCGATAAATAAACTATCGAAAACGTATACACAATACAATATTTTGTCATTTCAAAATTTATAACTTTGTTTAGTTAAGCCCTAGACAGATATCTAGTATAAACGTGGTATCGATACCATTGTATTGGCTATACTACATGTCTATCATCCTATACTAGCTTTATACCAGGAAAACAAGCTGGTATAAACGTGGTATTGAAACCAGGGGGTCAATTCTGGTTCGGTGCAGTGAAAAAGTGAAAAGAGTTTACACGCTTACACCACTGTTTGCGATTCTAGTACCGTGTAAACATGATAACAAATGTCAAAAATTTTGCATATGTAAAATTAGTTTACACCGTGTTAAATGTCCGTGCAAAGTATGGTGCAAAGCTGTGTAAAGTGATTTTAATCGTTAGAATTTAAATTTTTTTTCTATGTAAGTATTTATAAATAAAACATTTTGTGTCTTTTAGCATGTTTTGTTATAAAAATACAATTAATATAATTTAATAATTTTAGAAAAAAAAACAGTTTAAAATAGTGTACGAAAGTTAATTTTATCGTATCGAATTTAAATTTTGTTTAAAAGCTTTAAAATTCAATTCCGACATTCATTCAGCATCTAGTTTACACGAAGCGAACCAGAATCGCTTTTTCTGACACAGTGAAGTGTAAAAGTGAAAAAAGTGTGTGCAACGTTAAGTGCAAACTAACTTTTTCATTTTTGCACTGCACCGAACCAGAATTGACCCCCAGCATGATTTGTCTAGTATGAATCTAGTAATCACAAAATTTACTAAACGTAGCGTCATTTTAATGCTGCGGAAATTATAGAAATTAGTTTTTACATTAGTTTTACTTTTAACATCAAGTTGAAAGTAATTAGTAGGCATAGTAGGCATTAAGCTGAAAGTAATATAATGCAAATATAAATTTTCTATATGACACCACAATAAAATTCACAAAATATGTCAAATGATACTAGGTTTATACTAGATTACATGTCTGTCACCATGCTAGTATTGTTCATATTCATACCATGGTATCGAACACTAAATGTCTGTCAATGGCTTTACAGTATTGAGAATCGAAAGTTCGGTTTGGTTAGAAGTTTAGGAGACTCAAGCCCTATTCGATGCGGTCGTGAGTTGTGAGTCGTGAGTTGTAAGAATCTTATAAAATCACAACTAATAGAAAATATACAGAATTCTTACAACTTGAAATACATTCACTGCGGTCATAAGAATTCAACGCAGATTGTTTCGATTTGAAAGTCATGACTCATGAGTTTGCGTTCGAATAAAATGATGAGAGAAAGCTTTTTCAGTCTTTAAAATCACTTCAAAGTGAAAGGTTATATTTTTTCGTTCGTATTTTTGTTTTGACAGGTACATGTAGACAACAAAAATTATTTATTGTTTTGAAAAACTGTGCTTGTCCAAACTCTTTGCTTCCGTCTTTTCTTGAGCAGAGCTATTCCTAATGATAATCCCAATGCCAATTCTATATTTTCACCCATGATTAAAAATTTCTTTAATTAATTAAATTTTTAAAAATTTCTGCAATTAATTATAATTGGTGTATTTATTAAAGATTTTCTTTATTGTATTTTTATAAACCAATCAATCTAATATTCATAAACTAAACAAATCACATCTAATTACAATTTTCAATGTTAAGTTAAGTTGTCTTACAACTCACGACCGCAGTGAATATATTTCAACTCTCTTGTGGTATTTTAGAGCTTTTGCTTACGACTCACGAGTCACGACCGCATCGAATGTATTTAGGGCTTTGAGACATTTAAAGAAACTCACACTCACATTTCTGAAATCTGAACGAATGAAACATTAACGAAAGAACGAAGTTATGTATGTGTTCACGTTCCGTTTCGATACTCTTTATTTACTTGACGTTGACGGTTAATTATTTTGCAGTTGCATATATTTTATCGTTTTCATTTTTATTTCTTTTCTTGTTGTTTTCTTTTTTCACTTTTTATCTATTTTTTTTTTATTTTTGAATTTTTATATTTTTTTGTTTTTATTTTACTTATCCTTTTATTTATATTTATATTTATATATTTAACTTTATTTTTTTTTTATATTTTTGTTATTATTTCATAATTTTTATATGCAATGGTAAAAATTAAACTCGACATCCACAATCTGGTTGCCTTAAATTTCTTTGTTTATTTTGTAAATTTCTTAATGCAGCATCACCATATTGTATACCGCTACCAATACGTTCTGGATCTAATTCACCGCTTTCAATTTTGGCCAATATCGTTTTTGAACATTTTAAAAATGCTTCTTCAACATTTTCACCAGTTTTAGCACTTGTTTCAAGAAATATTAATTCTAGAATGTAAAAAAAAGACAACAACAATAAACAATAAACAACAAACATTTTAATCATACATATAATAAGGTACATTTTGTACATACGTACCATTTTCTTGTGCAAAATTACTTGCTTCCAAAAATGTTATTTCTCTAGCATCATCTAAATCTTTTTTATTACCAACCAATAATATAACAATATTTGGGCTAGCAAGTGTACGTGCATCATTTAACCAATTTGATAATGCATTAAATGATTCACGTGATGTTGTATCATATACTAATAATGCACCAGCAGCACCACGATAATATGATCTTGTTACAGAACGAAAACGTTCTTGTCCAGCTGTATCCCATATTTGTAATTTAACTGATTTACCACCGACATTAACAATTCTTGAACCAAATTCAACACCAATTGTATGTGAGCTATCATCTTTGACTAAAAAAAAAAAGAAAAAAAAAAAATTAAAAAGAAAAGAAAAAATTAATTAAAAAATAAATCAAGTTTTAATATCCAGACAAAAAGGAACAGAATAGAACAATAGAACTTCCGAATTGGGGCCACCAGATTTTGAAACGAAATCTCCCGATAATGATACTTTGGAATGTCCTCTTTAACGTGATATATGTCTCTATTGGCGCAAATTCATCTAGAGGGCGCAAACTACCCTTAAAAATTTTTGGTCCAAAATGGCGGGTTTTACGAAATCCGTTATTGCTCCAGATCAGGATCGTGAATCGGATTAGTTGATAAACCATTTGAAAGAGAACTTCCTACTCTATTTGTCATAATTTATTTAATTTTGATTGGATTAGCGGTTCTTGAGATATAAAGACTTAAATTCAAAATTTCGTGTTTTTTAAAAATCACTTTTTCAACTTCTTTTGATGACGCTGTAACTTCAAAACTTGAAAATTGACATATATGTTTTATTATATCATTTGCAAGGTTTTTTGGTCCTCTTTTCAATGATATCACATTTATGTATAGAAATTGCATAGATAAAAAAATAAATGCACAAATAAACAAAAAAATGAGAAAAAATACAAATTTTCATACAAAATAATTTTTTAGAAAAAAGTTAGTAATAATTTTTTTCTGAATTTTTTATATAAAATTTTGTAAAAGGTAAATTTATTAATTTATTTTTTACTAAAACTTATATAAATTTTGGTAGAAGGGTAAACAAAAGTTGAATTTAACATTAAACTGAATTTTTTGTATATTTTTGTAAAAGGTGAATAAAATTGAATTTTACTAAAATTTTTACGTACATATTTAGTAAAAGGTAAATAATATATACTACGAAAAATAGTAAGCTTTTGAAATAATTATTCTCAAAAATGTATGAAAATGCATGAAAAATGTGTATTTTTTCGCATTTTTTTGTATATTTTTGCATTTATTTTTTTTATCTATGCAGTTTCTATACATAAATGTGATAGCATTGGAAAGAGGACAAAAAAACCTTTTAAATAATATTTTAAAACATATACATCATCTTTCAAGTTTTAAAGTTATACCGTCATCAAAAGAAGTTGGGAAAGTGATTTTTAAAAAACACGAAATTTTGAATTTATGTCCTTATATCTCGGGAACTGCTAATCCAATCAAAGTGAAATAAAGTGTGAAAAATAAAGCCGGAAGTTATCTTTAAAATGGTATATTAACTAATCCGATCCACGATCCTGATCTGGAGAAATAATGGATTTCGTAAAACACGTCATTTTGGACCAAACATTTTTGAGGGTAGGTTGCGTCCTTAAGATGAATTTGAGCCAACAGAGACATATACCACGTCAAAGAGGACATTCCAAAGTATCATTATCGGAAGGTCTCGTTTCAAAAGCTGGCGGCACCAATTCGGAAGTTTAGCCTACACACATGTATATAATCTGAATTTAAAAAAATTCTAATCATTTTTATGTACATACAACAACAACAACAACAACAACAAATTTGGGTATATATACAGGTATACAGGCGTACCTACCAAATTTTACATTTTTCTAGTTTGTATGTATACATGAAGATATGAAATTTTTGCGGGTTTTTTTCTTTTTTTTTTTCAATGACCTTCAATTTTATTTTATATTTTTTCATTGATACTTTTTTTGCTGTGCGTGAAAGTTTTCTCACACAAAAAAACTAATAAATTCAAAATTTTTGAATGACGATGATGATGATAATATCGCAATGATGATGACAACGAAACGATCATAACAAGCATAATAGTAGCAAAAGTTTGGTTAATTTTTAATATCAATAAATCAACGTATCGGGTCGCGTATCTATGAACATATTCACTCATCTCATATGTTGTTCCATTGATATTTTTTTTTTTTGTTCAATTCTCACATGATGATGATGATGATAGAAAAAATACATATATGCACAAGTGTTAAGATCAGATTTTTAATTTATTTTATATTTTTTTCTTTTTTAGTTTTTATTTACTTTATTTTTTTTGGGAGGGGAGGGGGAATATTTGTTTTTTTTTTAAAAAAAATTATAAAATAATTTCAGGAAAAATAAAAAAAAATAAAATAATAATAATAAAAGTGATAAATACACACAACAACACATTTATGATGATGAATATCATTCTCCATTTGTTCTTGTCCTCAACTCTGACTCTGAAATCTGAATGAGTGAATGAGTTACATTTACATTTACGCTGATTAGTGATTACATATTGATAAAATTTTGTTTATTCCTAATATAATTTTGTGATTGATTTGAATTCTTATTTATCAATTTTACGATTAGCTTTTGAAATATTGGTACTATGTATTGAAAAATTATTGTTATTGATTCAATTTTACGTAGCTATTTCTTTTTTTTTTTCTTCCTTCTGTTTTCCATTTACTACATACATAAATACACGTCGTATACGTAGTTAGATTATTGATAAAATAATATTAATTTACTTCATAAATCTAATTACCGCATATAATTACATTTTTATAAATTAATACCGCAGTCACTATGTATCATCATACACATACATACTATATCTCTATACACTCTTCATACATACGTAAGTGTATCTTTATACAATGTACATATTAATATTTAAAAAAAAGTAAATAAATAAATAAAAATAGAATATTAATTAATATTTTTTATAAATAATGAATATTGATATAATTACCTAGTATGTATGTATAGCTACATAAATATATAGACTTACATTTATTTTCGATGAAATGATGTAAGAGACAACTTTTTCCGCTTCCAGCACTTCCAATTATTAAAAATTTAAATAGATAATCTAGATAGTTAAATTGAAAATAATCAAAAACAAAAAAAAAATTATTATATAAAAATTTATTTATGTAAATCAAATCAAATCATGTTAATTAAATTACAAATTTTCGTGTAAACTTCAAAATTAAAAAAAAAAAAAAGGAAACAAACAAAACATCACATTTAAAATTCCAGAATCAAAAAAGCATATAGCTAAATGTAGGTAATAGTTGGTAATAGGTATGTAATGATCTTGAGAAATAGAGTTTTCTTTGTTGTGTAGCTGTAGGTATAATTTTTATATTTTTATTTATGTATTTTTCTTCACTTACCATACGATTCAGACATATTGTTGAAATGCTCGAAATTTTATCAATTTTAATTTTATTTTATTATTATCGTTATCGTGGTAAATAAATAAATTCTGAGAAGCAGTAGAAAACTTGTGAAGTGTTGAATAAATTAATATATAGTTATGATGATGATTTGATAATTTGCTGCCACTATACTGTAGTGGTTCTTTATCTATTCTATATACACATATAAATAAATACCTGCTAATAATCTATACACAGTATGTATTACACAAATTTTTATTAAAATTTTTTTTGATTTTTATTATTTATTTCACTTTTCAATTATATTTTAATTTTACACAATCAACATAAATGTATGTAGGTACTGTACGTATATATCTATATTATACAGCCTGTGCAATGTGTACACTCATATATAAATGAAATTACAAAAATATAAACAACGACGTAGATTTCAATTTATTTTATTTTATATTTTTTCGTTACATTTAACAAATAATTGAAATAAATAAAAAATAAAAAACAAAGTAAATTTTCAAAAAATTTATTTTTTTCTCAATGTAATTTTTTAATGTATATACAATAATTTTACAAAATTTTTGCAATTTACAATCAAAATAGAAAATATTACTACTGTATTTGTAATTTGTATTGTATTATTGATGATATTTGCCTTGCATTTGGTTTGCTTTTGCTTATTTGAATTTTGATAGATGTTTGATGTGGATGATGAGATGGTAATTGAATGAAATTGAAGTTGGAAAATTCATGGAAAATTCGAAATTCCAGACTTTTTGACTTTTGATAGTTTTCGAATTTTTTTACAGTTTTTTTGCAAAAATTTCCCTTTGTTGAATACAGTAATTATTAATGTTGTTTATTATTGTTTATGTTTTTCGTATTTTTCTTTTTTCTTCTTTTTATTATGCATCCGACTAAATAAAAGACTAAAATGGTGGCGGTTAGTGCTACCAGCAAGCACGAAAATAAATTTCATAAAAAAAATTGACAATGTGGGAACAATTCAAGATGGAACGTCTAATTCCAATTAATTCACAATCACTCGATCATTTGAAAAAGCTAAATTTATGTAGTTGTTGTACCTTAAATACAATTAGCGCGAATTGCAAAGGTGATGGCGAAAACGATTGTTCTTCAACCAAAGACGGAACACGAAATGTAAATTTTAAAATAATTTATATATAATCAAAGCAGACAAACGACCAACTGAAATTTGTCCATATTCGCAATCGCAATCATTTAATAATCGCCTTCACAATTAGCATTTCGCGTTAGTTCTGTTTAAGCTATAAGCGTTACAAGGAGAAAGAGGAAAAATTGAATGTGATTTTGAAAAATGCAGTGAAATGAAATGAATATGTAATTAAATATTTTTATTTTAACAATTATGTATTATATAAAAGGGCAAAGGATATTCAAAACGTATCAAAGTCGTCACTCGCCAGTCTTCTCTAATTTGGTGGGACGCATATTTACATTTATAATGATTTTGTTTATTTTATCATCGTTTTTTATTTGCTAGAAATGTAATGAAAAATTTAAACAGAATAATTTATTTTAAATTTTCTAATTTTTATTTAAATAGCATATTTTTAAATCTTTACAATTGCAATTTGCAACATAGAAAAAATACACGTAAAATTTTTAATAATTAAATTTATCTTTTCAACTTATTAGATTTTGTTCCTTAATCTAAATAATGTTCAATTCAATTCATAAATTCAGTTAATTCAATTTATATAAGAGTTGTGTAATCGTGATCATAGCAATTATTTTTTTTTGAAATTGAAAAATTTTTTTCATTGCTTTTATCGTCTTCAAATTTTATATGTGAATCTGTTTCTGCTACTGCTGATATTTCATTTTCAGGAGGTATACTAATACGATCTTTTCTAGATTCTTCCCATTCCTTTGGATGTAATTTCTTTTTATGTGTATAAAAATTTGTTTTTGAATTAAATGTTTTTGGACAATATGAACAACGGTATAATATTTCACCAGTATGAATTGCAATATGTTCTTTTAGTCTTGATGCCATTTTAAATGACATACTACATATTTCACATTGATGTATTTTTTTAAATTCATGAACATATTTTATGTGAGATTTTAATGATTTTCTAGTTGTTAATGTTTTTTCACATATATTACATTTATGAATATATAATCGATCAATATGAAGATCCATATGCTTTTTTAAACAATATTTACCTTTTAACCATATACCACATTTTCCACATTGTATTTTTTCAATAATACCAGCATGTTCTAATTGATGTTTTTTAAAATTAGATTTACTTGTGTATATTTTTGCACATATATGACACATTTGCCCATATTCATTATTATGTGATTTAAGTGTTTTTTGATGTGCTCGCAATAAATATTTTGTTGAAAATGTTTTATCACAATCATCGCATTTAAATAGTCTATCTTCTGGTGGTATATGAACAGTTATTTTATGTCTAATTAAAGTATTTTCTGTTGAAAATTTCTTATTACATTGATCACATTCAATTTTTTCTGTTTCATTTTCATGCGTTAACATATGATTTTTTAAATTATATTTATTAGAATATGTTTTATTACATACATCACATTTATAATAATTTGGATTTCTATGTAAATGAATATGATTTATTAATTCAATTTTTTTATTTAATTTTTTTTTACAACAAATTACATATCCTTTTCTATTGTGATTTTTTAAATAATGATTATTCATTTCTGCAAATGTTCTAAATTCTTCATGATGACATATTTCACATTTTAATTTCATAAAACTTGAAATTAAATCATCTTTTTCTGATTTTTTTAATCTCCAAAATAATTGAATATCTTCATCTGATAATTTTTTATTTTGATGATTTGTATTTTCATTTGTATTTTTCATTTGATGATTTGTATCAGAATCAGTATCTGTATTATCATTTTCATCATTATCATTATCGCAATGTTTTGATCCTATTTTTATATTGTCATTTACAATATCATCCTTTAATACCTCCCCATTATATTCGAAAACTTCAGTATCATTATCGCAATGTTTTGATCCTATTTTTATATTGTCATTTACAATATCATCCTTTAATACCTCCCCATTATATTCGAAAACTTCAGTATCATTATCGCAATGTTTTGATCCTATTTTTATATTGTCATTTACAATATCATCCTTTAATACATCCTCATTATATTCGAAAACTTCAGTATCACCATCGCATATCGATTCATCATCATTGTCATTATTGTTTTCCCGTTTTAAATAAATCATTGTATTTTGCTGAGGCAAATATGATGGCTTCTCCTTCTGATCAATTAGTAAAATTTTAGATAAATTTTTTTGTGCATCTTTTATGAAACAATAAAATTGATGAAATTTATCAACTTTTAACCAACAATTACAACATATATATGATATTTGATCATCTTTTTTTGGTACAAACCAGAAATGTTGACCAATAATATCGGCAATTTCTAATTGTTCTCCATCACCTTCAAATATATTGATTACTTCTATTGTTGAATCCAGTAAACACAATCGGCATAACATTATTATTATAAATTATAAAGTTTTTTTATTTAATAGTTTAACAAATTATTTAAAATGATAAAATCAGCAATTAAGATGTTTTAATATCATAAATCATGATTTTATAATCACAACATAATTCACAAATTTTGCAAAAATGTAATAGAACAGAAATAGAGTTAGTAAAAGAATAAAATATAATAAAAGCACGCACAAACTCATATATATAATACATACAATATATAATGATGAATATGACATGACAACATTTTTGTCCATTTCTGCATTTTTTTTATTTTTATTCTTCTTCTTCTTAATTTATTGAAAAAAATTTGTGACTTTGCGTTGCATTTCATTTTTATCCACCAAATACTTCCATTAATTTATACATACATATTTTTCTTTTCACCTTTCAACACTGCTTTTAAAGGTAGAACTATAATCGACATTGCTTACATGGGTAACATGAGAAATAATAATGAATGTTAAAACGTCACATTTGGTTAACTATAAAGGTAGAACTATAATCGACATTGCTAACATGGGTAACATGAGAAATAATAACGAATGTTAAAACGTCACATTTGCATTTGGTTAACTATAATTAACATAGATAACATACTAAACATAAGCAATACGAATTTCACAAAATGAGCTTTTTGCTTATGTTACTTATGTCATGTACGCTCTCGATCGTACTGCTTATGTCGAGCTTATGTTAAACGAATTTTTAACGAATGTCGGCAATGTCAATTATAGTTTAGCTCATTGATTTGGCTGTGTTCGGCTACGACATATGTCAAAGCTTATGTCAGTTATGTCGATTATAGCTCTACCTTTATGTTACTTATGTCATGTACGCTCTCGATCGTACTGCTTATGTCGAGCTCATGTTAAACGAATTTTTAACGAATGTCGGTAATGTCAATTATAGTTTAGCTCATTGATTTGGCTGTGTTCGTAGCACTAGCACGACATATGTTATAGTCTATGTCAGCTATGTCGATTATAGTTATACCCCTCTATTCTAGGTAATAGATGCCTAATAGATCTATTAACCTATTAACTAAGAAGTAAATAGAAAGTGGTATTCTACTTTATAGGTTTTGTAGACATTAAAAAGTTGAAAAGTCAATAGATTTGTAGACATTTAAAAAACAGTTCAGCTGTTATTTATTATTAATATTTGGAAATTTAAAAATATTTATTTTTTTTAAAATCCGGTAAATGTATATTTAATAATAATAATTTTTAATTATTTTTATTTATTTTTAATTATTTTTATTTATATTTATTTATTTTTAATTATTTTTATTTATTTTTAATTATTTTTATTTATCATCAACCAAAAAAACAACATTTCACAAAATAAACATTCAAACGTGATAGTTAATAGATCTAATAGCTCATCGAGAGGAGCTATTAGCTAATAGAATTTTCTAACCACAAAAATCTATTAACCTATTCGCTAGAATACGAAAATCTATTAAATAAAAGTCTCCACAAAATTAATAGACCAGCTGATTGTCAATCTATTAACTATTAAGTAGAATAGGAAATTTTCTATTAACTAAAAGTTAATAGACTAATAGCTATTAATCTATTATAGCTTGTTAAAAATTCCTAGCGAATAGAATATATGCGCAGTGAGAGTATGGCGTCATGCTTTGAGCGAGGTTATAATTGTAGTGGTTACACTTTTTCAGGTTTATATGGGAGAAAAACACAAATCCATATAATCATTTTATGTACATATTTAATTTCAAGAGAAACATGCGCAGATTATTCGCTGGGAATTTTGAACAAGCCATACCTAGAATAGGGGGGATAGTTCTATCTTTATTTTGTTTTGCAGAAAAATGTTTCACCGCTTTTTAAAACGAAAAGTGTAAATTTAATTTATTTGAAGAGCAAAAAAAAAAAAAAGATGGCATTTTGGTTGAATAATGTACGTAAAATATTTTTATCATCATCATCATTATCAAATCAAATAACGAAAACGAAAAATGTTAAAAATTTATGGGCATATGTTGCGATTGCATTCAATAAAGTCGATAATGAACGTTTAAAATTGGTTGGACCAGATCGTTTATGTGCTGAATGGATATTAAAAAATGGCGGTGCTATAGCATTTACAAATACACCAATTGGTAAATATTTAAAAGATTATAATTCATTGCCAGGTGAAAATATTAAATTGCATATAAAAGAGATCGATGCAACAAATTCAACAATTATGAAAATTGGTTTTGAACATTTAAAAAATTGTAAATATATTGATAAAATTATATTACATAATTGCAAACATTTAGAATCAGATAGTCTTGATGGTTTAATGCATGTTAAAGATACATTAAAATATTTACAAGTATCTGGTTGTTATAATTTAATAGATCAAAGTTTATTGCGTTTAAAAGAATTGCAAAATTTAAATAAGCTTGTATTATTTGATTTACAATATGTAAAAAATTTACAAAATATTATTGATGAATTGGTAAAATGTTTACCGAAATGTGAAATAAAAGGAAAAGAATAAAATTGTTATAAAGAAAGATATTGAAATAATGTAGATTGGAGATAAATATTTTAAAATATATATTTTTTTAGAATGTCCATCAATTTATTTATTTATTTTTTTTTAAATTAAAACTACTTCCAATCCCAATCCCAAGTTCAGTCAACTATGAATGAAACAGTTTTCTGCTTTAGCATCTAAGAATGTTTCACAGATTATACTGCGAAGGGCTGGGCTGGGAATAAAATGATGACAGAGATAACTAGCCTTAGCACACCCAAGCTAATCAGTTCTTATTCTAAAATAATTATATCCAAGCCACACCATCATATGATGTGTTGTAATGGACTAATGAGTTTGGTTTTTATTCAACAATTTTATGATTTCATCGTTCGCAATCGGAATCCCCTCTGCATTGAACTGTACTGTACTGTAAGTAAAAGTGCATGAGTAGAAAAATACCACAAATCATCTTATTCATTACGTTATGGTCTAGTCTAGAGTCTAGACTACTAAAATCGTTCTGCTCGTAATCAAAAATTTCACTTATATCGGAATGGTAATTACTTCCATTATGCAAATCGTGAAAATTTAAATAAAAAAACAATATTATATTTTCATGTAATAATACGGAAATGATACAATCTATATTTCTTAAAATATTTATAACATTATTCATAACATATACAATCAATTATAATAATAAATTTAAAATTTAACTTAAATATTAACATTCGATCACATTTCATCAAAATAATGAGAAACGTAAAAATTTTATATTTTCTTTTTCACTTTTTTTTTTTTTTCATTTTGTCTATTAATTTTCATTATTATTCTGTTCAGTTTTAATAATAATTTTACTTTGATTAGCTGATGGTAATGATGCTGATGATACTTTTGTATGTGCTATTTTTAATTGATTCTCACCACCAACAGCAGCAGCAGCAGCAGCAGCAGCAACAGCATTATTATCAGTGCCACCATCACTTTCAGATATATTCTTTATTGTTGTTACAATTGGAGTGATTGTAGTAGTATTTACAGCACATTGATTATCATTATTTATTGATAACGAAGATTGATGTTGCTGCAGTGATTGTTGTGATAGATGATTTGATAATGTTGTAATTTTTGAAATTCCACTTACACCAGTTGAACTGTTAATGATTGGTTTCGTTTGTAAAAGATTTACTTTTCTAACAGTTAAATTTCGATTTAATATTCCAGATTTTAAACTAGATATCTGTATTGGCTTAAATGTACCTGGTTTTAATAAAATCGGTTTCATTTGTGTTCTATCACCGACTTTTACTATATTCTTAAATGTTGTTGTCTTATCTGGATCAACATTTATGATAATCGGTTGAAATTGTTTCGAACCATCGGAAGATGTTGTAAAAATTCCAGGTTGTCGAGACTGATTAGTACCAATCATATTTATATTTGATGATGTAGGTTTTATTGTAGTGCAGCTAACGACATTGTTATCACTGCTGATGGTGTTTGTGTTATTTCCAGCTGTTGTTGCTGCTGCTGCTGCTGTTGCTGTTGCTGTTGCTGCTGCTGCTGATACTGATAATTGTGATGGCTTTTGTATCGTTATTGTCGTGAATCGTTTATCAGAATTTGAACGTTGTATAAGTTGCTGCTGGTTTAATCCGGTTTTTGCTACTAAACTTGGTGCAGCAGTTTTTGGATTTGTTACCACAACTTTTGTATATTTATTTAATGATGGTATATTTTTTGTTGAAATTATATTTGCATTTACTGGTTTCATTGTATTACGATTTATGTAAACGATTTTATTTGGTTTCGCTTTTTGCATTAATGAACTTCCGGTCGTGTTCAAAATTAATTTACCAGAGGTCGATTGGCTAAGTAGGCCTGTAGTCTGCTGCTGTTGTTGCGGTTGTGTTGCTGATGATGGAATTTGTGCTGGAGATGGTACTGTTGAGGCTGCTGATAAAATTTGTTGATTTAAGATAACTGTTGATGTTGATGTTGAGGAGGAAGATGGTGTTACAGTTGAAGTTGTTGATGCTGAAATTGGTGCAGTTTCATGTATATTACCATCATTATCAGCAAATAAAATTGGCAAATCTAAAATATTTGTCGATGAAAGATCCCCCCCTGTACCAGATTTATGTGATACAGTTGGCAATTTATTGGTAGCATCTGAAGTTGATGATTGCAAAACATTTAATAGATTTGAACCAGCCTTGTAAAGTGTAAATTTTGGTGAACTATTCAAAACAATTGTATTAGATGAATTTGTATTATTGATATTTGGTGTTAATTTTGAACTAGTTGTTTTTAATGTAAACACTTGATTATGATTGTTTGCTGTACCCAGCATTGGAGAAGTCTTAAACGTATAAATTCTTTGGGAATTTTGTTGTGATGGCGGCTTAATATGAACGAACTGATTTGTTGGAATCATTTTAATTTTTTGTGGTGATATGACAGAAGATGATGTTCCTCCATTTGCTGTTAATGTAGCAGTTCTTATTTGTTGCTGTTGCTGCTGTTGAATATTTATGATTCCAGCATTTTGAAATGTTGTTGTTGTTGTTGATGTTCCTAATTTTATTGGTGAAGTTTTTATTTCTTTTTTTGGTGATTGTGTCAGTAGCTCTAAAGCATTCATAATTTGGGTTTCTTCATCATTTTCATTGATAAGTTTCGATGATTGTAGTTTTTTGTCACCAGTTGTTGGTGTTGTTGTTGTTGTTACATTAATATTTGTAACAGAATTATTTGATGGCAAGATACTTTGAATTGCAATATTTAATGCTTCATTCGATGATTGTCCATATAATTTTTGTGATTTCGATTGGGTAATTGTTGTATTTGGTAATGGACGAGTACGTGGTCTTCCAACTGAAAAAAAAAACAACGAAATGAAATTTATTAAATTTAAATTTGAAAAAATTACAAAATGTAAAACAAATAAATGAATAATTGATGAAAAAAAAAATTAAAACGAAATGAATTTTTTTTTTTTTTTTTTTTTTTTTGTAAAAATTAATTCGAAACTAAGAAAAATAAGAAAACATAAACCAAAAACCACAAATCGAAAAACAAATTAGGTATGTTAAAAAAATTTCGTTCTAGTAGATACCTTTACGTTTAACTTGAAAAGGATCATTATTTTTGACTTTCTTACTTGTTTCTAAAATAAATGAATTGAAAAATTTGAAATGAATAATTATAAATTGCAAAAAATTTAATGTAGCGAAATCAAAATAATTATGTAATTTTCAAAAATAAGATGATTACAAAAAATTTTGGTAGTCAAAAATATGTTTAAAATTATTTAGAATTTTCTGTGTATTACGGTTGTATAACTTACTTATTCCTGTACCTTTTGTATATTTAATTTTTTGTGATGGTATATCTAATTCAGTAACAGCTTGTTGAACAATTTTACGTTTTCTAATGTATAAAGGATTACTGACAATTGGTGTAGAATTTTTTTGAGCATTATATACAGAATTTCCAATATTACTGCAACCAGCAGCAGGAATAATATTACTAGCAGCAGTTCCAGCACCAGGACCACATATTTTTTTAGCTTGTGATATTGGCATTTGTATTGGATATGTTGTTATTGTACTAACTTGTCTTGGTCCAGGTGGATTTATAATGCAATTTTTTACAAATTCATAAATTTCATCCTAAAAATTATATGAAAATTTAAAAAAAAAATTGATTTCATATTTAAAATACAAAACTGACCATTATCATACTGTCGACCATAGATTGTGTAACACCTTCGATTTGCCTTTTATTTTTTGGTACACGTAATACATCATCAGCTGAACCGACAACAACTAGTGATGTCTCTGAATGCATTTTTTCACGTAATGATTCCATTTCTTCTTGACTAAAAATGAAAAAAACAAAAAAACAAAAAAAAAAATTATTAAAAATTTTATGAAAAAATGAACAATGAATGTGTAATTAGATAGCTTACCTTGTTCTAGCTGAATTTTGTCCAATTATAAATATTATTGGTGTTACTATATCTAATATTTGATCATCTGGTGTACCGCGTACACCATTTAATGTATTATATGCAAATCCTAAGCATACAATCGAATTAACATTTTCAGTTAATGATACTTGTAATGCTAATGCAGCACCAGCATTAAAACCAACCAATACAATATGTGAATTTGGTTGTTCACGACGTATATCTTGTACTTTGATACGTGACAAATTAACTAATTGTTCACAAACTTTATCAATTGGTTGTTTATTTAATGAATTTGCTACATTTTTCATTTTTTGTGTTTTTGTTTTTTGTTTTTTTTCAAAATAATTATGAATGAAAAATAACATAAAAAATTAGTTTATATTTATAAAATATTTTTTAGTAAATTTTATATAGATATATTATGTATTTACCATTTGGTATTTGAACTTGTACAACTTGTCCCATTGTTGCAAATAATTGACACCATTTTTGCATTCTTGATGACATACCACCAGCAACATATGATGTTGAAGGTACAATTAAGATAACAGCATTACAAGATAATTTTCTTTGCTATACAAACAAATCAAGACGAATGAAAAAATTATATATGTATTTACAATTTAATCAAAAATTAAAATTTAATTTCATAAAATAAAAAATATTTTACTTTTTGTGGTATAATTAAATCCCATTGCTTTTTCATGACTGGTGTTAATAATTCTTGATTAATATTCATTGGTTTACCAAATAACATTTTATCCATTAATGTTGGTAATTTTACTTTTAATGTTTGTAATATATCTAAATAAATAGCCATATATGTTGGTGGTAAATATTCCATTAATATTGTATGAAGCCATTGTGTTAATTTTGGTTCCCATGATATTGATGCAAATATTTGACGAAATCTATTTACAGAACGATCAATTGTAACACGTCTATGCACTGGTTCATGTTGTCTACCGATCATTGATAATCTTGATAAATTATCTAAATCTAATACACGTGAAATTTGTGAAAATAAACGTTCTTGTGCTAATGACCAACCAATTCTTTAAAATTAAAAAGAAAAAAAAAACAATAAATAAATAAATAATATAATCATAATTTAAGAATTGTATTTACATAGTAATTAAATAATTTATAAAATTTATATTTTTACTAACTTTGGTATACGTTCTTCCCATTCTTCATCATCTGGATTTGTATTACGAACATTTTGTGCAATTTTTAATGTTTCATCCATTGATTCTTTTGCTGCATTCTCATTATATGGTGGTATTGGTGGATGATTTATTTCATCTGAATCTAAATTTTCATCTAATGGATGTGTATGACATGATGGACATTGTGGTGGTTTATGTACCATTAATGTACGTGTCGTCAAACCATTTATACCTTCGATTGGATGGCAATCTCTTGAATAGCTATGTTCCATTTGTACAGCGTAATTAATACAAGCCTTTTTATACGAAATAAAAATTTATTACAAAACAAAAAGAAGAGAAAAGTAAATATATTTAAATTAAATCATTTTTTTTTTTTTTAAAGGAAACTACATATAAAGAGATGAAATTACAATGATTGCAATTACAATTTGTACTAAATCATTTTCTTTTTCTTTTCGAAACGTAATTAAATTGAGGTTATACTGAAAATGTAATTTTTATTATTATTAATAAAAAAATTCATTATTCAATAATTTTATATCCTAGACATAGTAGACTGGATTTTAATTTCATTAAAAAGAAAATTCCTTTTTCATTTTCATAATTTTATGCAATTTTTTTCTTTTTCTTTTAATTAAAATCTACAATAATGTTTTTTTTTTCTCTTTCAAAGACAATTTTAATTCTCTTTATCTAAAAAAAAAAAAAAAATGTAATCAACAATCAAATAACATACCCTCCTTATTATACAATCTATCTTTTTTAAAACTTTATACTTTTTCAATTTTTGAACTACTAAACGCGTCAATATTTTTGAAAATCAATTATTTATTTTATGTATTTTAATACTGTAATTTTTTTTTATTTTTAAATATTTGAAAACAATTTATAAATATGTATTTTTATTTAATTGTTGTTTTTGTTATTTTTTAATTTGAACATTTGAAAATGTAATAAAAATTCTCACAAAATTTTTTTTATAATCATAAACAACAAAATTTCTTCGTAATTCAACATGGCGTCAATCGTCAAGTCAAACTCCAATAATAAAAAAAAAAAATACATTCACATTGCAATGCAATACATTATTTTTTTTTAATTTTTAAATTAACACAAAACCAACACAACAAAAATAATAACGAAACAAAACAAAGAACAAGATACATTTATACACCATAATTTCAACTCAATGCAGCCGTCCTATTCGAATATGATGCATGATGTATGTATGCAAATTTCCCCTTTAATGACATATTATTTTGGGAAATTTTTTAATATTTCCATTCATTCGAGTTGGATGGATTGATTGGAATTTGTATGAGAATTTAATGGAAATTGGAATGTAGTAAATAGAAAATTGTATTTTTTTATTTTTTCGTTTTTTTATCAGACTGACTAGATTTTTAGATAAATACAATAAATACAGACATATTTGTAATACTGTAGTAAGCATACATTATTTACATATTATATTCTATATCAAGAATAAAAATTTTTTTTTTTTTTTTTTTTACGGTTTACGCATAAGAAATATTGTTTATGTAACGAATGAATGGATTAAAAATAATTATTTTTGGACATCTTTGATCTTACATCTGTTGTATTTGTATTTATCGTTATTTTATGTTTATTACACAAGTTTATAATGTAAATGTGTAGATACAGAGGTGCAATATGTTCCTACATATAATACATTGTGTACACTTGTATTCTTGCATACTTGCACTTGCATTGATGCATTACATTTTGCTTGGTGCTTTGCTTGCATCTTGCATGTGCATTATCCATATATTTTCAAATTAAATACACAATTATTTCGTGTACTGTACTGTACTGTGTACAGTGTACCATCATCGTAGTATTAAGAGTATTGAATTGAATTGAAAGATGATAAATGATAAAATGGCCACAAATGATTGGATTTTTATGTAACGAACGATCCAAAAATATTTATTTCGAACAGATATTAACGCAAAACGCATCATATTGATACATATAAATACAAAAGGGATAATGAATGTACATACACACAAAGATACATCAAGAAATTACATATATAAACAAAAAATATGTGTACCTAATTTTCATTTTAAAAGCAAATTTATATAATTTTAAAAATGAATTCATTTTTAAGATTTTATTTTATATTATGTAAATATAATTTGCACATGTATAATTGCATAATTATCCTATAAAAAATAGTTTAAAATACATAATATTTTAAACATTCCAGATAAACAAAATATACCGAATAGTACAGATACAGTATTGGTGATCATTTCACAATGGAAAAAAAAGAATTTACATTTAGATTCATCTTGTGTATTTAATAATTACATAACATCTATGGGAATTTAGGTCCAAACATAACATTTAATTTCACATTTTACATTAAATCTAGAATAGACTAAAATTTAAAAATAGCCTATGAACTATGAAGTATGAAATTGACTACTAGTATATACAAAATCAAAGTAAAATCTAAAATGTAGAGTAGATAGATGTTGCACAATTATTTTTTCGGATTACATGTGGACGGGATACGGTTACGGTACGGTCATCATATACGATAAGAAAATACATTGTGAAATTTTTAGAGAATGGAAATAGAAAGGCATCTAGTACATTAAATTTCAAATATTTTTGTTTGTTTATAGATTTGAATTAAATTCAATGTTCCTGGGTTCCTAAATAGTTATGAACAGTTTAGATATTTGTTTATTTTTTTTTTTGTAGAAGAAATTTTTTATCAAAACATTTCAATTTAACATAATAATATTTATAACAATTTTCAGCTAAATAATAAAAAAAATGTATGATTAAGTATTGGGTAATAGAGAGGTGTTCGACTGATTATTCTGACGTATTGTAACGTATCATTAGAATTTTTTTTTTTTTTTTCATTTTTAAACCATACCTACACGATGATGATGATTTCTCAAACTTTTCTAGTTCTTCTACAGACACATACTAACAGATAGATGCGAAAATTTCTAATGCTACTGGTCCTATTTTTCTGATTTCATTTGTATACGTTTTAGAAAAATGTTAAGACTACAATATTATTATTAACTGTGCTATAGAGCCTAGATACGATCTTTAATACTGTATGTAATATAAAGTATGAAATTAAAATAAAAATAAAATTTTTAACTTACCTTATTCAAACATTTATTTTTAATTTTTATTTTTTCATTTGAAATAGAATTATTTGTAATATTTAGTTTTATAATTACATTATTATTAGTATTATTTAATATTTTTATTTTATTATTATTATCATTACGTATTTCTTTTGATTGCTGCTGTTCACCAAAAGTACAATTGTCGGTATCGGTATTCATATTTTTATTATTATCATCACCGTCTAAAACAAAACTATCATCTAATAACTTTGACATTTTATTATTATTATTATTATTTAATGATTTCTTTTGATATAACATTTTTTTTTCTTCGATTTCGATCTTAAAATTTAAGATTTTTATTTAATTATTTATTTTTTTTTTTTCATCAATTTTTACTCATAGTTTTATATCAGCCATACACTTAATGTATAGGACAGATTATTGTATATGAAATATATTATTTTTAAAAATTGTAAAAGTAAAAAAGTAACATAAATAATTTTTTTGTATTTTTTATTTGCAAATCAAAATAAAACTTAAAAATTAAAACACTGTAAAATTCATGCACTTGCACTTTTTTTTTTATATCAATCCAGTCTCAATTATTATTGTTACATTTTTTTTTTTTTAAAACACTTTTCTTGTACATTAAAACATTTTTCTTTCGATTTCAACTAAAAAAAAAATGTATCAATGTGTATTTTACAAACAATAATGTTAAAAAACTACTTTGATTAATAAAATGTAAAATTTTGACATTTAACAAATTACAAAATGAATATTAATGTATATCAAATTTTTTTTTTCATCACTTCACTAGTCACTCACAACACTACACAAATATAACTCTATTTTGTTCTCAAACAAAAAAGTTTGAAGAGCGTTTGTGGTTTGTGTGTTAAATTTAAATTTCGGTTTCGGCTTGTCTTGTCTTGTCAACTTTTGCTTTTGGTTTTTTTTATATATGTATATATTTTAGCTAGCTCTGATAAAATCGATATTTAAAAAATATTTTTATCAATTCAAATTCAAAGATAAAAATATGTTCTTTTAATTTATCTCCTTAATTAATTTAAATTATTATCGGTAGCGGCACTCATATTACAAGTAAAACTTAATTTTAATTTGAATTGATTTAGAAAAATTAAGTAAAATTTAAAATATGTACACCATTTCATCTGAACGATATTATATTTATGGTGTTTTTTTTTTTGTTTTTTTTTTTTTTTAGAACAGAGAACTGTCAATCTTTCCTTATTTTATATAATAAAATAAATACAAAATACAATACAACACGACTTGCGACTTTATTTTGTCTCTTCCCTTCTTTTAAAAGGAACATTGTATGTATAATCAGTATAATTGATAATTGTATACAGGGTGTTTTTTTTCTACGTGGCACTGAATATACCACGATATTCTTCAGACTATTTCATGAAAAAAAGTGTACTAGCAAGTATATGAAAAGAAAGGTCATTTAGTTTCCTATTATTCTCTAGAACACTAAATTTTCCAAAGTAGGGTGTACAAAAAGTTACACATGATTTTGTGTTTGAAGGTCCTGCAAAAAAATCAAAATTTTCAACGCCTTCTAGCGCCGGCAACAAGGTCGGTAGAAGGTTTTGCTAGTACACTTTTTTTCATGAAATAGTCTGAAGAATATCGTGGTATATCCAGTGCCACGTAGAAAAAAAACACCCTGTATAACATTAATGTACATATATACATATCAATAAATTACATACTTACAAACACAACACAATATAATGTAGCTATGTACATATATATATTGTTGATTATATTTGAACTGTCATTTATATAAACTACAAATTTTTTTAATTTACAAAAAAATTAAAATTAAAAAGAAATTTTAATTAAAAATTGAATTAATAATTTTCATAACTTTTTTCATTTATTTGATATCAACAATTTTCTTTAAATTCATATTAATTTTAGTATACTTAAACCTGCAGAAACTATGGTGAATATGAATGATTACTTGAACTTGACTCAATTTCTCATCTCAATTTAGGATGGAACAAATTTCCGTATTTCGAAATTTCCAACTCAATTTTCATCATTCACTTTTCTTGCAATATTTTTTTTGTATAAAATTTTAATATATGTACGTATTTTGTTTTTGTATTTTGTATGTCAAGTCAACTTTCAAATCAAATTCAAAATTCAAATCAACAACGCATCGTATCTTATCTATCTATCTAGATCTACATAGTAAAAGCAGTAAAGTAAAAGTAAAATTTATTGTTTGTTTGTATGTATATTAATGTTGATAGAAGAGTAAATAAAGAATGTGTAAAATAATAATATTAAAGAAAAATAATAAAAAACACGTGAATTTTGCCGAATCCGAATAGATAATAGCGTAGAAAAGAAAGCACAAAATGAAATATGTATGATAAGATAATAAAAAAAAATTATAACAACGCAATGCAATGCAATAATATACGCACTTTTTTGCTTTTTGATAGGTGAGGTGCAACCGTGCAACCACAAAACAATAACAATAACAAAACAGTATGGTACAGCAGGAATACAGGAAAATATAAATAAAGTCAAAAATTGTATATAGTAAAAAAAAATACAAAATAATAGTATGAAGTAGATGTATAATGTCAGAGGCAGAACTAGGCTATGAGCCAACCAAGGTATATAGATAAAGATAAATTTATCTATATACCTTCATGATACAAACACAACATGTTGGGAGCCAACCAAAGATGATAAATATATGAATGCATATTCATTTGATTTTTGTGATTTGTATTGTATGTGTATTAATTAAGATACCTGTCATCAATGTTTATTTTTTTACATGTTCCTTCTTCATTTTCGCGTTCAACTTTAATTTTAAATTTTGTTTAATAACATTAGCTCTGTTCCAATTGATACAGAATTTTACAGAAAGTTAAGAAAATTACAGCAAAAGTAAAATTCCTTCATTTCCCCTGTTTAAGAAAATTACAGAATTTTACAGCCAGATTTATCTTATTTATTATGTCTTCTTCTTTCTTTTTTGTTTAAATTTTTGAATTTACAATCTTCTTTTTTTTTGAATTTAAATTGTAGAGAGTTTATTTCAATTTTTTTTTACTATCAAATAACAAGGAATAATAATAGTAATAAAATAATTTATAATAATAATAATAAACAAAAGTTTTTGTTTTTTTTTTAATTAAAAATATGTCAAAAAATATATCAATCAAAAATGTAAGATTTATTAATGTGAAATACATATAATATTATTTCTCATAAATAAATCCATTTATTTGATATTATTTACATATTCCATATATTATATATCACTTCTTACTTCTAAAAATCTAAACAACTACCAACCAAATAGATGTGTTAAACAATATAATTCGTTAACAATATATTTCGATTAACTACCAAAAGTGTCAAATTTAAGTCTTCTTCTTGAATTTGAGAAAATTACAACTCTCGCGTTCCAGTGATTTTAAAAATAATTTCCCCCACTCTTATAATCAACTTACAGAAAATTACAGCTGCAGTATCAATTGGAACAAAACATTAAAAATTATTTGAAACTTTGACAAACACTGGTTTGTTTTCATACAACAATGCAAAACAGTGTTAAGATTGAATTTGAAAATTACCTTATAAATTTCCCTAAACAAAAAATTTATTTATATCAATAAAATGAAGATTTTATATTGGTCAGTTCAACCGAAGGACAAAATCAGAAATAAATAGCTGCAATGCCGATGATAATAATGATGAACAAGCTGTTAACTTAGGTTAGGTTGGACCGGATCGGATGGTATTTAAAAAATAGAAGAAAATTTCCCTTAGCAAATGTATAGTGGTAAGGTTTAAACCGGTAGGTGTTTATGTTAACGAATTCATATGGACCAACGTTATAAAATATAAAATTAATTTTTTTGATTAAATAGGTACCAAATAGTACATATAATAATAAAATAAAAATTTTATTTAATTAATTTTTTGAAAAATTATCATAGCATAACATTTAAAAATTGTTTTCAGAATTTAAAAATTAAATAATTACCACTGATTAATTATTATTATAATCTATTACATTTTTCAAATATGAACTCAAGTCTCGAGGGATTTTTTTATGAAGAGGTGAATTACTGCTGAGTTGAACTACTGTTTTCTATTTTGTTTAGCTTGCTTTTCGCTATTGTCGTTCGTCTGTATTTTTTATGTTTTTTAGGTTGTGGTGACATTTCATTTTTGCCGTTTGTTTTCTGTTTACTCTTTACTCTGCTTTATCTTTATTAAAACTTCAATAGTAAAGTAAAAGTAATAGTAGAGTGTATCTGTTCTGTATAGTGCAAGTAGAGTCAGAGTCGGCTTCATATTTTTTTGTGTAAAAAACAGTAGAAATAAATTAATATTTTTATAATTAATTATTATTATTTAGAAAAAGAGGAATGAAGTGAATTTTTAATGGAGATATAAATGATAATGGTAACTTGGTAAGTATCACTAGCAAATCACATATTTAAAGAATTCAATTCACACATTATTATTATTATCATATGATATGTGCATATATGTAACATGATAATAATAATAAATAGACGAAATTAAAAAAATAAAAGCAATACAAAATACAATAGTGTGGATTCTGTTCTAGTTCAACTTCAACGGTAAATTTTTAATCAAAGCAAAGTAATTTATAATTAGTATGTGTATCTCTATCTATTACATATCTACATATATTTAATAATTATTGAACGAAATATTAGATTTATAAATAATGTAAATACATTTTATAAGAAGTATATGTACGTATATATTATAATCCACTGATTGTTTTTGTGTTGTTTACTTTACTTTTTGTCTTTTTATGTTTAAGTATTGCGTTGCGTTTACAACATACCACATTGCATTTATTTCTGTTGCTATCGTGTTTTTTTTTGTGGTTATGTGTACACAAAATTATCATCTTTTTTTTTCTTCTAAATGTATACATACAGCATACACTCATACAGTATACAAAAATTATACACATTCCAATCCAATGCAATGGCGTAGATAGAAAACAGAACAAACAACAAACAAACAAGATTTTTTATTAAATTATATTTATGTATATGTGCATTTTAGAAGGTAAATGCATACGTATATAAATGTAATAAAACACATCATATGCATATTTGCATATATATACTTTTTATACACATAAATGTGCATTTAATAAACAAAACACCTATTCTGTATTCCTGTATTCTATTTGTATGTATATAATAATGTATATAAATTCTTTTTTTTTATTTTATTGTGTAGAGAGCGTGGTTAAAAGAAGAAGAGCTAAATTCATACATACCGCACTCACACATCCATATACATTATATATACACATTACACTCGCGTTATACATTTTTTTATGATATGCAGGTTTCATAAATTATTATTTATAATTTATAAAATCTAGTTTATTTTACATGTATGGATGTATAAGGGCGCATTTACATTATCTTTTTTTGCTTTCTTATATTGTTTCAGGACTGAACGTTAACATTTACATTAGCTGTGTTTCTTTCACATGAGCAAAGTACTTAAAAATCATTTTGGTTTAATACTTCACTAAATTTTTATGTGTGAACTGCTCAAACAATTTTTCAAAAGTAGTTCATTCACTTTGTGATTGTGAGTAGTTACGTTATTTCTTTCTACCAGATGTCTTTTTAGTTTCACATTATCCAACAAATGGGAATTGACTGTTTAGGTTAGATTTCTTGGTATAAACAAATATCATATGGAGTGTTTTATATAAATTTTTCAAATTTAAGGTAAAATAATTTTAAGCTTATCTTTTGCTTCACTTGTCAAATTTATTTATGTTTCTTTGAATAGTTTGAGTCATTGCTAAAATAATTGCTCAGAAGTACTTTGCTCACGTGAAAGAAACACAGCTATTATATCCATTATTGCTTTCTTGTTCATGTTTCGTCGTATATTTTTATATGCGATGCCTATTAGCAGTATTGCCGTATACTTATTTTATGATTTTCATTCTTGCTTTCATGTTTGACATTTTTCATTAAAATTAAGAAAGTTCGATTCTGATAAGAAAATAACTAAAAAAATATATATACATATAAACTTTTATTTAAATTGATTATTATTGAGTATTATTGGTATTATTAATAACCTATAGCAGTATTGCATTTTTGAGTGAAACATTCTACTAATTTTGATTATTAACATACAGGCAACACTAAATTCAAGAAAACAAGAAAGCAAACCACCTCTGAGTTGGTTTGCTTTATTGTTTCCTCTTGTCTCGCCCTTCCATACCTCTCTTCTAAGTTAATGACGTCACGTTCTTGACTTTCAAGATAATGTAAACGCGGGTTAAGTAGTAAATTAAAAATTTTTTATAATATACATTATGTTTTATGTATATGAAATTGTACTCATATACATATTATTTAATAGAGATATTTACAGTTTGTTATTGTGTTGTATTTATATATTGTATTGTATTGTATTGTATTCAGTATTCATTCATATGGCAATGGTGTGTTTTATTTTGTATTATTGGGAAAGGGACAGACGATTTTACTCCATAGTTCGGCGTAATATTTTTTGTTGGGAGATATAAACAGTGCTGTGAAAAAATCATTAGCACAATGATTGATGATTGATTTTTCAAAATATCATTTTTATATTATTTTATTGCAAAAAGAACGACATGTTTAAGAAAAACAGAAACAAAATTTTTTGAATACAGTTTTAATTTTTTTCATGGTTAAATAATTAACAATTCATTTTTAATCAAATTACAGATAAAAAATATTAAATTGTAGTATCGATACTAATTGGCTGGCATTCATCTAAGTTCATATCGACTCGAATTCTATTGAAAATTCAATTTGAATTCTCGAATTTAACCTTTTTACACAACAAAAACGAGCTACATATTGCTATCGGTCCCGCTCGCATCAAATTTACAAAATTCCACTCGTATCGTACCGCACTCCAATTTCAGAGCTTTGTACTTTGTAGTAAAAGAGAAAAAAGAGTTAAGTTTCAATAACATGGTGATTGGTGACAAAAATCTTGTTTATTCAATAACTTTTTCACAATACTGTATGCACGTATTTTATTGGTATTTATTAGTTTAGTAGTTTCGATAAAAATTGAATTCGCATAGCAAAGCATTTTATTTTATTTATTTCATCACAGTGTTGGTTGTTTTGTTCCATTTGTTCAATTCTTCATAGTAGTAGAAATTGGTAGAAATAGAATAGAGTAGAGGGTAAAAAAAAACTATTTTTCGATTCAGTTTTATTTTATGCTTTTATCATCGTTATCGTTATCGTTTTGTGTTTAATTTCCTTTTGATTTAAAGTGTTTTGTTTTGTTCACTCTCACACTTGAATTATTTGATATTTAATTCTTTTTAAAGTTAAAGAAAATCTAGTTATCATTGCGGTAAGTTTTTATTTTCAGTAATTAAATAAAAATATATAATCAAGCTAAAAGAAAACAAAATAAAATATATTACCAAGTACCAACCAACTAGATTAGATTTTAATAACTCGGCAAACAAATATACAGACATACGATACATAGACATTTATTTTTTTCAAATGCCATTGTTAATTAATTAATTATTTTACATTAATTTTTGCTGACAATGAATAATAATGATAACAGAAATATTGAAGAAATAGAAAGTGAAAAAAAAATTTTTATGAATAAATTATAATATCTACATATGTATTTATTACATTATGGTAGTTTTATAGTGTTCTAATTTATTAATTGTTGTAAAAATTGTGTTAATTTCGATTGATAAGAAAAAAAGAAATTTTTAACCTGAAAATGCCGAATTAATAATTATAAAAGCGCGAAACTCTATGGCGAATTAAAAGACGCTTCCTGTTTTTGTTGGTGAGTTATGTATGTATGTCCTGTATGGATGGATGGAAAAATAATGTTATATAAATGCTCATTATATACATGTGTAGGTGTACCTACATATTAAATGTGTACTTTAAGATTTTATTTCTTATGAATGATGAGATGATCAAAAATTCATGCAGTCCTACATTTATTTAGGCACATGTGTAACGTTATATATATGTACGTATTTTACTTTATTTGTTTGTAAATTGTAAATTTTTATATGATTTTATATAATGATGAATTTAAATAGTACATATGTACATAAGTACATGCATTAGGTGATAGCTGTAGACTTGCACTTTTTAAGAACATTAAGAAATTTAAAAAATTTTATTTAATTTCCATAATGTAGCTAACTATGTAGAAAAGATGTTTGTAATGTACCATTTATGTTATAAATGTGTATTTGCATGGCAAAATTCCAATATGTAAGATATGTTATAATTTTGTAACGCAATATTATTATTAAGTGATGACTATGACTATGCAAATTGCAAATGCAGAGGCAGACTACTCTGTCTGCTATACCGTCAATCGTCATAACATAATGCAAAATGCAATAAATGAGGAAAATGAATGAAAAATGAAATTTATACAAAAATCCAATTTAAAAGTTGTGTACACTGTATACTGACTGTACTAATAAATGTATCTATTCAATGTTCATTTATGTAAATTATATTATTTTTGTATACATATTAGATATTAGTTAAATTTATAACATAACTACATACATACCTATCTTCTTTCTTTCGTATTATGTACGTTATATGATATATGGATATATTTTCTTTTCTATTTTCTAATAATTGTATCTTTCTATTGCTTGTGATTAAAGAAAAATTCAATAAAAATCTGTACATATTTAGTTTTAAAGTGGTTTTTTTTTTTTGTAAAACGTATTCGAAAACTATAAAAATGAATAATAATTAGGTATATGTTGTATTCGAATCGAACTCGCAGCGCAGGTAGCTCAGGTAAAATATTTGGAATTATATGGCGTACAATGTACAAACATAGGAGATTAAAATTATAAAGGAAACAAACAATATTAGGGCAAAAATTTAGAGACAAAAACCAGGTATAAATAAACCGCCATTTTCTTATTATGTATTCAAAAACAATTAATACTTAGATACATTACAATTACAAATATCTTCATTTTCATTCTTCATCAGTTAATCTTAATCAGTTCATTATCATCATCTCATCACCATCATCATAATCATAATGCATGAATGCATTACATTACATACATATGTACATAATCGTAGAAAGTTTTGTTTGTTAAACTGGAGAATGGAGATACTTAGGTACTCTTAAATACTTATTATTTATAGCAGCAGAGATAGAGAAAGAAAGGTACACATTCATTCAATATGTAACTTCAATCAATGCGATTTTTTATTGATTATCATTAATATCGTATTTGTTATTGATTGTTAATACATTTGTTACACATTATATTTATACATAATGTACACGTATGTAAATAGTAAAACCCCCTTATACTTACCCAAGTTCAAGAAAGAACCATCAATTTTAAAAACAAGCCCCAACACACAATATCTAAGATGTAATTAAACAAGTTTATAGGCAAATTTTTTTAATTTGTACCTACTTACAAATTACATTACAATGTTTTGAGTTTGAGAATCTAAAATAAAAAAAGAAAGACATTCAAATCTCAAAGTGAATGTTAAATCACTAGCCAATACGACGCGACGACTAAATTACATGTAAATAACACATCACATAGTCGTATCGTATCATATGCAGTATCATATACCTAGACCTACACACGCTACGCCGTGTCGAATATCGATATTCGATACCGTAATTTATACATAAATTGCAATGGGGAGGCGGTGTGATGTATATGCTCTGTACGCGGTTGTTCTTGCTATTCGATTTTTGTTCAATTTTAATTTAATTTCATTTCATTTTGCTTTGCATAGTCTCTTTTCTTTACTTTTACATTTTACATTTACATATTATGTATGTTAATGCCAATAATTTCATTTATTTATGACACAATTATTATTACTTTCATTAAAATTTTGCCCACAATAATTATAACAGCACAGCAGAATAAAGTATGTAAATGAATATCAATTTGTAATAAGGAAAACAAAAGGAGAAATAATTGTATGATTTTATATATGTATATACATACGTATTTAGGTACCTATCTAATCTACCCAATGCAATGTATGTGGATACGGGATGCATTTCACTTATATATTCTTTTATGGTTATTAAAAAAATAATGTTCAATTGATAATTCATTTTTTTCTTCATTTCACATTTCACAGTATTTTTGTTTTCAGTATTAGTAGGTAGTTTGTTTTAAATTAAATTTTCTTTTATATATGTATTTTTTTTTTTTACTGATACCTACATCATTTGCAAATAAGTTTAGCAAGAATAGTATGTTTTCATAATGATCTCTTAGTAGTGCTAGTGGTAGCGGTAGGTCTAGGTACACTGACGTGAAAAAAAATGAGACATGTATAATTTTTCATTAGTAGAAAACGTATCATACGATTTTTAGTGATTTACCATAGACGAAAACGAAAAGGAAAAATAAAATATACATATTACTACATATGTATATACATTTACGGCATTATAATTCATTATTCCTTTTCGTTCGAATTCGTTGGTGCAACAAGTGTCAGTGTGAACAGTATGACAGTGATGTCGAAAGATTGATTGATCGATTCATTATCATTTATCTTTTAGTAAATAGTTTTACATTAAATTTAATTTCTTTTTTGTTCAAAGAATCTGATGTGGTGTAGTTAAACAATATTGTATTTTTCTTATTTACTACGTCATGCTGTGACAGTATTATTATGACATGACGATCACAATAATTCGATTCAGAAAAATTTAGAAATACCGAATCTTCTGGCTAGAAGATTTTATTTTGTAAAAGACTCATTCAATTGAGTGTTTTTAATATTCAAGTGCACATGGAATTTGTCAGTTACATCATTCAATAATTTATCATCAGTAATCAGTAATCGGTTACTTTAGTTGTACCGTTGTACATTGTTAATTAGATTAATGTATGATCAACTTGGACGAGAGTAGTACGGTAGTACTACCAGTAGTGCATTTCACCACGTTTAGCTATCGAAATATATCCAGGCTCAGGCTCCTACAACTTAAAGATAAGCGAGTTTTAATCAAATTCTTAAAAAAATTCTCACGAATAATTTTTTTTTTTGGTCGCTGAAAAAAAAAATATGAAAGTGATAAAGGCAATAAACATTTTTTTTTCTCATATTTTGAGTTTTAGTTTTTTTTTTTCATTCTCAGTTTATTTTAGTTTTATGATTTGTGGTAAAAAAAAAAAAAAAAAAATTGTAAATTACGTGTAATAATCTGAATCTTGTTTCAAAGTTATTTTTATCAGTTTCATTCAATATTCAAATAATAGGTGCTTTCGATTTGGTAATTTCAAGTACTTGCGACTACTAAAATGTGTCTAGGATAAATTGTTAAAACGAACGACACAAAAATTATTATTCGTAAATAGGTATTTGCATCTACTTCTAGTTACCTGAAAAATTTTTCATGAGTATAGCTGCGAGTAGATGGTTTAGCACAGACATTTACATTTTCTACTCGCAAGTAGGTACTTGAAATTTGCAAATCGAAAACACCTAATAAAAAAATTTTCAAATTGCTATTATAAACAAGATATAAACAAATAGGTAAAAAACAAGACACTTTGATATTGATATTACTTTATTCAAACAACTTCTTAGTTTAAAGAATTTTAAAAGACAATTGGATATTATCTTTTTATATCCTGCTTATTCTATTCCTGTACCTCTTCTTAGTTTTCCTTTTTTTTTTTTTTTTTGTTATATGTATGTAATTACAAATCTAATACAATTACAGGCGGAATACATAAAAGTAACATATTGGTATTTCCATACTTATGTGCAATAAATACCCTTTTTTTATTACACCGCTTTACATCTTTTATTTTATTATTTCCACGTATTTCGGAAGAGGTAAAGGAAGTACAAAATAATATCTTATAAATATCTTAAATTTTACAATAATATAATAATAATAATAATAATTATTATTTTTGTAGTTTACAGTATACATATTTTTAATTATTATTATTTTTTGTTTGATTTCTTTACAGACGAAGAATATAAAACTTTACCGTCCTCTTTTGTATGCTACATCAATACTTAAAAACACGATACCAACATAAAAAGTTACTACATATATATTATATAACAATTCTAATGATATGACTAGCTAGCAATCTAGATGCTATAAAATAAAATTACCATAACACCATAAAAAAAAAATATTTAAAAACTTAAAAAAAGAACGAACTAATTATGTTCTAAAGACTTATAATTTTGTGCCAATTTTTTTTTTTTTTTTTTTAAAATAAGTTTCATACATTACTTAATTCTAAACTGTATAATAATTTTTTCATAATAATTGTGAATTCGAAATAATGTTTTTCTAAACTCTAACAAGTAATAATATAAAATTAGTTAAAAATCATTACTGTATTATTTTTCATTGTGCTCATATTTTATATACGTTTAGATAGAAATTAGAAAAAAAAAATATTTTTTTATTGAAATTTGGAAAAAAAAAAACATTTTAAAACAAAACGAAATTAAAAAAATAAATGAATAAATAAAAATTAATTAACTTTTAAACCGTATGATACAAATTTTATTGTGATTATAAGAAACAAAAAAGTGTATGTGTATATGTGTGAATAAATAGTGAAAAGTTAACGGCATTTTTTTTTTGACGTACAAGAGGTGCCAACACAATTTACTACTAATATCGAATCGGTTTTATTTTTTGAAATGAAATGAATTCAACATTTGGTACCTAGGTGAATCTTCTTTCTGTTTTCCATAATTCCATCGTCTTTAACAGTAAGAGAACGAGAGCAAATAGCTCTGAATTTATATTATTGAGTGTGTGGCTGCTGAATATCGATAAAAAAAAATTAATATGATGAACATTCTAGAGAAGATAAAAAGATAAAAAATTGAATCCAAAATAATCCTAATTACCTACCTAATTTTGTTAAATTTTACTACTCATATTTATTCGTATTTATCATTTAACGAATTAATATTATTTTCGTTAAGTTTTCAATTAATATTACTATACACAATATAAGTTCGTTATTTAAATGAACAGTACGACATATTCAACTTTATCCACATTATGTACGAGTATTTAACCAATTATTTTATATGTTGATGTTTTATTTAAAAAAAAAATATAATTTAAGGATTAATTTCTAGTATAAGAATTTTCTACCAAAAAAAAAAAAAAAACAAACAAAAACAAACTTCCTTATAAAATCCAATTGAAATAATTTTCATTCCAAAAAAGACAAAAAAAAAAAAACCTCAGACAAAATGCCAACACCAAAAGAAGCACATACCCCAGAAGCTAGAAGTGTTTTGAATATATTACGTGCTCTGGCAATATCAAGAGCAAAACCATCTACTGTTAAACAACTACTAAAAGAGTATACAGATTTAGAAGGACATTCTGTTAATTATCGTAAATTTGGTTATGAAAATGTAGAAGATTTTATTGTTGAATCTGATGAATTTATAATTCATAATATGAAAGGAGAAATGTATTTAACACCAAGACCAAATTCACAAACAGAACATATTAGACATATGATAAGATATCAGAAGGCACCAAAAATACGTACATCATCAAAATTACGTGAACCAAGAAAATCAGATAAAAGTTGGAATAAAAGTTCATATTCATCGAATGTATACAATAAATTATCAGTTTCACGTAGATTATCATCAAAACGTTCACCAGAAAAAAATCGTAGAATAAAGAGAAGAAATGAAGGAAATGGTAATAATCGCAGTAGCAATAGTGGTGGTGGTGGCGGTGGTGGTGGTGGTTTTAATCGTGGTGCCGATTCAAATAATAATCAAAGTAACAATCGTAATAATAATAATATGTCATTATCGAAAGAAAAAAATAATATTAAAAATAATCAGCCATCATTAAATAATTCTGCTGTTAAATCACCACATTCAAGTCTTCAAGATCGTTTGAAACAAAATCGTAAAGAGCAGCAGCTAAAAAGTGACGTTGAAATGAGAACAGTAGAATTGGCAAAAGATTTAAATAAACTTCAATTAGAACAGCAAAAGCAACAGCAGCAATTAGAACTGCAAAAGCAGCAACTAGAACAGCAAAGGCAGCAAATAGAACAGCAAAAGCAACAGCAGCAATTAGAACATCAAAAGTTGCAATTAGAACAGCAAAAACAGCAACTAGAACTGGAAAAGCAAAAGCAACAAAAGCAGAAACTAGAGGAGGAAAAGCAGAAATTAGAAATGCAAAAACAGGAACAGCAGCAATTAGAACAGCAAAAGCAGCAGCAACAGAAGCAATTACAGTCACAGAAGAAGCAAAACGTACCAAGTAATATTATTCAGATTAATGAAATTAAAAGACATCTAGAACAACCCCAAAAAATTACGATCGCATCACAACGACGATTAATTACAATTACAAATAACGTTAATAATTCTGAACAACGTCAAAGACAATTGAAAAAAATGTGGCCGCAACCTCATCAACAGCAACAGCAGCAGCAACATCAACATCAACATCAACAACAACAGCAACAGCAATTTCAAAGTCAACAGCAACAATTTCAGAATCAACAGCAACAATTTCAAAATCAACATCAACTTCAAAATCAACAGCATCAATTTCAGAATCAACAGCAACAGCACCAACTGCAAAGAAGATATTCAGATGAATCATTTGTTAATAAACCAGTAATTTGTAGGGGATCTTTACAAGATAGATTAAAAATTGCTCAGCGACAGAAACAACAAAAACAAGAAATCACCAGAAGAAATTCATCAAATGATGACACTAGAACACAACAAAACATGTATTCCCCATCAAATATATCAAGCAATGACAGCTTATATTTAGAAAGTAATAATTTAAGTGATACTGTGATAATAAATGAATCTAGAAGAATAATACGAACGATAGATAATACACCACAACGAAATCAACCACGACAACAACAGGAAGAACAAGAAGATCAACATCAACAACATCAGCAATTCCAAAGATATGATTTTGATTCATATTCCAATTTTATGGATGCCAGTGAACAATTAGAACAATATTGTTTGGCACGTAAATATGAGAAGCCGGTATATAAATTCATAAATTCACGATTATCATCAAAAATTCATGGCCGTGTAATTGTTAATGGTGCTACATATTCAACATATCCAGATGAATTTGATACAGAATTATTAGCTAGAATTTCGTCAGCATCAAAAGCAATCGATGAAATTAGAATTCAAGAATCAAGAAATTGTTATCCGATATGTACTGATTCAGATACAGAAATAGCAATTAAATTATATGAAGAAATAAAAGAACATAAATGCGGTATATTTCATAAAAAAATTCCAGAAATATTTTGTTTACGATATCAAAAAATTTTACCAGACAATTGGTTCTCAATAATACAAGAATCAAATATGTTCGCAATCGAAATGATATTAAATGGTAATATGATCATATTTGCCAAAGAAGAAACAATTGAATCAAGTAAGTAGAAATTTATTTTAAAAATTTTAAAGATTTTCCATAAACGTGATATTCTATTCATTCACATTGTGTATAGGTATACATAATTAATTTCATTTTCATTTTATTTATTTATTTATATTTTAGGTAGTCCATCATTAACATCAGAATGTGATGAAACAGATGGATTTGTTATGGAACGTTTATCTTTACCATGGGAAAATAAATATTGGAATGTTTATATTACATATTGTACATCAACAATTGAAATATGGGCTAGAATTGTTGATCCAGGATATAATGATAAATTAGATGCATTACTTAATGATATTGATGTGTATATGTTAACTGATAAAAAACGTCCAATATCAATTGTATGCGGACAAATATATTTATTATCATTATCAGAATGCTGGAATCGTGTACGTGTCGAAGAAATGAATAAAGAGACTGGTAAATGTTTATGCTTTTTCATTGATTATGGTGACGAAGAATGGTATACAATGGATGAATTATGTATATGTGAAACAAAATTTTTATTATTACCACCGCAAGCAATATGCCTTAGTTTATTTGGTTTAGAAGATTTTGCTGAAAATCCAAATGCTAAAAAGCATTTAAATGAATTATCTGGTAAATCATTTGTAGCTGAAATTTTAACAAAAAAAGAACAATATGAAATTGATGAAAATCAAATGATGATTACTGATGATATAAATAATAGTAATATGAAAATACAATGTTGCCTATATGATACATCAACAAATGAAGATGTTAATTTAAATCCAAATTTATTAAATAAAATCTGTGATGATACACAGCCACCAGAATTAAAACGTACCAGTGTTAATAATGTTTATATAACTCATATATATAAAAATGGTGAATTATATTTACAAATAAAAAATTTGGAATTACAATATGTTCAGGTAATTATAATCGAGTATTTATATAAAATTTTTCTGTATACCCATTATATTGTAGTTAGAGATGAGAATCACAATATAAATTATTCTCATCTCACTCTCATTTCATTTACATTTCATTTCTGTATTATTCACATATAAATTGTATTAGTACATTAACGGCCTTATTCTCGTTGTCGAGTGAAGTGACAAATGACGAAACGACTTGGAAATGGTATTCTCGTTGTCGTGTGAGGTGACATTTGAAATAATTTAAATAATTTAATATCAAATAATTTTATAGAAAAATTATAATTTAATACAATTTAAATAAAAATAATTATATTTTCGATATTTTTAGTGTAAAAATTAAACTAAGAAACAATTTGAAGAAATGGTGGATTTTATGGCTATTTTTTTTTTCTAAATTAATTTTCCTTTTTTAAAAAAAATTTTTGAATAATTATAATGATAATTAAAATTCTCAATGAATGTAAAAATATCAATAAAAAAATTATAAATTATAACCATAACCCGTATGTCAACATAGAATTTGTTCCAATTTCACATGTTCCTCACACTCGTATCACATGACAACAAGAATACCAAATTTAAGGTGAGGTGAGACAGCAACTGACGACTGCTAGTCGAGTCACATGACAACCAGAATAAGGCTGTAAATTTCGATACTCTCATTGTCACATTTTAACTTACGATAATCGAAATAAAATCATATCACATAACATGAATCGGTATTTCGTAAATATAATCGCATTTTGATATCATTTGTCTAACTGTCAATTTTAAATGCTTACTAACTTGTGCTTATAGTAAGGTAAAGAAAAATAATGATTTATTTAATTAATTAAATATTTTTAAATTAAATTCAGAAACTTGTACAACAATTGGTTGAATCAAAATTTAAAAGAGATCAACATAAAGTTAATGAATTTGATATGAAAATGGGAAAATTATATTTTGTACAAGATCCGAATGATGAACGTTGGTATCGTGGCACATTAACAACAGAAAATGATAATGATGATAAACAAAAACAACAATTACATCATCATATGATTGGTGGATCAAAAAATTCAGATGGAACATATAAAATATTTTATGTTGATTATGGTCTAACGAAAAATATTCCATTATCAAAAATATATCGTTTAGATTCATTAAGTGCAGCATTAAGTAAATTTCCGAGACAAGCTATCAAAGTTAAATTACATAAATTACCACCGATTAATGATAAAATAATCGGTTTAATGCGTGGTCTATTACCAGCCGGAACTCCAGCAATTGTAATTATTGAAATTTCATTTTTAAAATTCATTTTTATTTTTTTTTAACATTTTTTTTTTTTTTTTTGGCACAAGGCAAAAGTTGCTGTTAATGCAGTCATTCCACAAGTGATCATTTATAAAAGATTCGAAGATAAAGGTGGATTATTTAATGTTAACGAAAGTATTCATATTGAATACGAATTAGAATGGTAAGTAAGAAAAATGTAAATCCAAATGTAAAAATGTTTTAAATATTTTCATTTCCTATTTTTAATCAATTTTTATAGTTCAAACGAAATAATTGATACACAAACAACAACAATAACACCAATCGTAACCTCACCGATACCAAAAAATATTGAACGACACGACGATAGTCCAATATTAGATAATAATATCAGTAATAATATTGGATTTGGATCAAATTCATCATCAACCAGTGTACGAGCATTATCATCGTTACGAACACAAATGACAGTACCAAATTCACCACAAAAAGAATTCTCAAAATTATTAGATAATGTACTTGTACCGGATGTTGGTCAACAATTTCAAATTATTGTTACAATGGCATCGAATCCAAGCAATTTTATGGTAAAATTATTATTTTTATTTTTTCATTTATATATACATATATATATTTTTTTAATTTAAAAATCTGTTCTGATGTAGGTTCGACCATATAATGATGGTCGAAAATTATTTGAATTGATGGAAGAATTAAAAATATATTGTACGAGTAATGATGAATTTATACCGATCGATATGATCGAAGTGGGACAAGCATATGCAGCTCTTAGTTCAACGGACGGATATTATTATCGGTAAGTAGTGATATTGATTGAAAAATTTAATTTTTATTTTTTATTTTAATTTATTTCGTTTTTGTATATTTGTATTTTTTTTTTTTTTTAGAGTCACCGTTGAAAATATTTTATCATCAATGGCAATACATGTTTATTTTTGTGATCTCGGTAGCGTTGCTGTTTTAAGTAACGATAAACTGAAAACATTACCAGCTAAATTCCGTACATTACCAAAACAGGCGATTGCTGCTAAATTAAGTGGTAAGTAATTTAAATTTTTTTATTTTCCTCTGCCTCTTTCACTATCTCTCTCATTCTTTTAAATCTGAATATTTCATTTTTTCTTTCGGGTAACAACACATTTTTTTTTGTTTTCCAGATATAAAACCAATTCATGGTGATTGGACATTACAAGACTGTATACGTTTTCAGGAATTAACTGTTAAACAAAAATTTATATCGATAATTCGTAAAATATCTGATGATCCAGTTACGCCTGGTACAAAAGTATTAGAATTACAATTAATTGATGTTCAAACAGCTGAAGATATTTATATTCATGAAATTATGATAAATGAAGGACGAGCAATTAGTTGTTAACAAAAAAAAATATGAAAAAATTTAGAAAGACACGCAAAACTTATTGAAAAATTTTTTTTTTGTATAATAGCATTTGATATACAGGCTGTAAAAGTAGCCAGTCATTGGAAAAACGTAAGTGAGATTTAAAAAAATTTCTTTTTGTTTTTACATTAATTTTAATTGAAAAAATGGATGAAATATATTTTTTTTTTATTTTCACATATTTTTTCCATAGAAATTCCGACAGTTTTGATTAATGTAGAGTGTTGTTGTTGAGAAAGTTTTTCGTTCATTCAATTCATGCAATAGCACACATTAAACCAATTTCGCGTTCTCTTCATCTCACAAAAAGAATTAAAGACTAAAGATATTGGCGTGATTCTTTCTTTTATTTTAAAGATATTTTAAGGGTGCATTTTTTTTTTAAATAAAAATATCATATCCTTATTAAGGAAATTTTAAAGGACGAAAGATAAAAAAGTAAAATTTTGTCCAACATTTTTTAAAATTTTAAGTTTGAACGTTCATATCTGCCCCATTTGACAACGGATCGGGGCATGTAAGATGCTGTTGGAAATCTCATAATGCATACTTTTTATCGAAACATTATTTTTGTCCTTTTATCTTGTTCTGAACAGAAGTTATAACGTTTTATATGAGCTCACCTTCTTGCACAGGCGAAAAAGTTTCAATTCTTAAAAATGAGGTAAAGGAGGAATTTTACGAAAAAAAAATGCCTAATCGTAAACGATGCTGATCACAACATTTCAAGGAATCGATTGGTATATGTTTGGAACACTTTATTACGAATCACCCTGTACAAATAAATTACAAAATCTGAACATTGCATTGCAAAATGTCCTTTATTTACAAAATTTCAAATTTGAAAATGAAAATTATTTTTATTCAAAAATTTTTTTTTCTTTTTTTTTTTAAGTGAGAAGTATTAAAATTTTTTCTTGTATATTGAACGAATTGTTTTTTTGAAAAATGATCAAGAAAATAATGAAAAAATAAAAGACGATAATAATTTTTATAATATTAAATTTGAAAATGAAAAGAAAATTTCATCAATTTTCATAAATGAAAAAATATAAAATTTTGTAGTTTTTTAAGATTTGAAAAAATTATTGATTTTTTTTTTTAAATTTTCACTGTTAATTTTTTTTTTATTACATACATATGTGTTTATTATTAATCAATTTATTATCATTATTCATATGTATTAATTTTATAATAATATTTTAAATATTTGAAATGAAATGAAATGGAAAAAAAAAGAGAAAAGAAATGAAGACAAAAATGAGAATATAAAATTTTTCATGAACACCGAATTATAAATTGATTGGTTTTATTTTTAATTTTTGTTTATAATGTAAGTTTTTGTTTTTTGTTTCTTTTATGTTTTAATTGGCTTCTACAATCACTTAGTTATCAGTCTAGTAGGACCTAAAATTTTCAGATTATTAAATGAACTCAAATTTTATTTTATTCAAATTTTTATTTTTATTTTTGTTGATTAAGAGTGTCAGCGTACTCTCTTACCAACAGCAAACAATTCAGATCAGTGAGAGTGAGTGAACTGATGTTGACGTTCAACTAGAGCCAAATAGCTCTGTTCCCGTGAGTTCAGGAATTTTACAGAAAATTACATCTCTTTTGTCGTTCCCGTACAATTTGTTCTTTAAAATTTTTACATTTTCCTTCTTTTTAAGAGAATTACAGAATTTCACAGCTCAATTTTTTCATACTTATTCAGTCTTTTTCTTTCTTTTTTATTTCAATTTTTAAATTTTGAGTTTGGAAAAATGTCCAGTTGTCATTTGTTGTGGTACTGTTGTTAGAGCAAAATAGAGGTGGGCAATAGCGAATGATTTCAACAATCGATAGTTTGATAGTGAATGAATTCAACTATCGATAGTATCGAATGCGATAGTTTTTACTATCGAATAATCATTCGATAGTTTTAGCCTTTGTTATAAAATAATGACATATACCACCGTCACCGTCCCATTTCCCATTCCAATCGGCACGAAAATGAAACTATGTTATATGTTTATCACTTAATACGACATACCTGTCCTTTTATTCTAAATCTGAAATGACATTTATCATTTTTGTTTTGATATAAAATTTAATTAAGAAAGACTTTTCTGCTTAAATTTTTAAATCAGTGTGGAATTCCGAAGAGTTTTGTTTTATTTTAACTTGAACTGGCTAAAATTAGAACTATTTTTAATAATTTATTTCCGTTCTTTAAAAGTATGATAAAATTTTGAAAAAAGTATAAATTTCCAACCATTTACAGATTTTTCAGTTTTGTTTATTTCAATGATATTAGTAGGTTATAATTTCAGCATTACATTGCTGTAATAGTTAAATTAAAAAATGTCAAATCCAGCAAATAAAATGTATGAAGAATGAAGAAAGAAGCTGATATTACACCGAACTGACAAACTGTCAGAAATTTGCTCATTTTCATGTCAGATATGTGTAATCACCATGACCGATGTAGACAAACGTCTGCCCTCGAAATCTGACACTCAAAGATTGCCATACGTCTTCCACACGTGTTACCTGCAATTTTTTTCATTTGAGAACTTTCAAAACTCATCTACCAAACTGCCAAGTGAATATTTTCAGATTCAGCAGATGGAATCTGACAAAAACTCTGCTACTTCCGTAATCAGTAAGACAAATACATATATGCCAGCAAAATAGTTATTCGAATGTTTTGAAAATATCGAATGTTTCGATAGTTTAATGTTTTAGTATTCGAATAAATGAAAATCATTCTATCTATCAGAATAATTCGATAGTTTTTATTCGCTATCGCCCACCTCTAGAGCAAAATTTATTTTAATTTCGATTAATTGTCAAAATTGTAAAATTCAAGTCTTCTTGTTTTTCAGAAAATCAAATTAGCCAGAACAGGGTGTTTCCATACTTTTAAAAAAATTAATTACCTCTCTCCCCTCCACTCTAATAATTAATTTACAGAAAATGATAGGTGGCTGTACGTATACATCGGGAAGAGAAAGAAGACATATTATTTCGACATTTTTACATTAACGGTTATTGATATTGGCGACGTTGGTGTTGATATTTATGTTCATTGGACGTAGGCTATAAGATTATAGGTCTAGAAATCATTTTTATGAAAGAGCAAAATATGTATGTATGTCTTTTGTGTTGATTGAATTTAAAAAGTCCTAAATGCAGATGATTGCATTTTTTTTTTATTTTTTTTTTCTCCTTTAAGTTTCTAAGTGAATAAAGAAGCCAAATTAATTTTGATTTTATATGTTTTTATCATTAATTAAATTTTCTTTGTTTTGTTTGTATTTTTGTAACTACATATAATGTTTAGATAATAGATTTAAGATATTTTGTTATAATTACATATTCTGATGATAAATTATATTCAATTAATAGGTTATAGATGTTAGATGAAACAAACAAAAAAAAAAAAAAAAACAAAAAAAAAACAAAATGGTTGATACAAAAATTCTTCAAGATATAAATGATAAAATGAAGGATACATTCGGTTTTTATTTTGAAAATTTTTACCACAAAATGTTATTTTGTTAATTAATTAAAATTACAGAAAAATTAAAAATTTATATATGTATGTATTTAAATTAAAATCATTCCAGGGAAAATACTATAAGTACCTACATATAGGTATTGTACATACAATACAATTTATTTTTGAAATAAAGGTCGAGTTCATATTTGCAAAATATTGATTGCAGTACTAGATTTTTCAGTCCTAAGTTATTAAGTACTAACTTAGCAGAATTACGGGTTTAATACAGCTGCTTTTATGTACTGTCTGCTGCAAAAAGAAAGAAAGTGAGTTTATATGGTTGGTTTTATTTGATTATTACAATTTCTATTTGAATTTTTATGAACAAAAAAACCGTAAATTTTTCAAACTCCATTTAAAAAATAATTGCTTCTCTTTAATTTTTATATTTTTAATTTTTCTTTAATTTTTGCTAATGAACAATGGCAAACTACATATTTGTTTTTATATTTTCATCTTATTTTATTTGATTCATTGAAGTTTAACGTAAAAGTAGAAAGAAAAATATGGCTGCAAGTTCTAACATCAAACTTTTACAGAACTGCAAACGTGAACATTCTGCATTCGCGCAGAATAAAATATGAATGCGCTGCGCTGCTTTTTAAGATCTAACTTAGAACTGCAAATATGAACTCGACCAAATTTTATACTGTTCTTCGTTCATATTCATGAAATATTATATAATGTAGATGAGATTATGTGAATGAAGATATAAAAATTACAATTAAAAAATTATTATATGATATATTGAATGCCAAATTATTTTTATCATTTTTGAGAATATAATTCATAAAATAAATACGATTATACAACGTTATTATTTGACAATAATTTAATATTTTATAATAAAATTTTTATGATTGTCTGCATATTTGAGTCTTTTCATAATTTTGAAAATAAAATTAAGATATACACCCGGCGACAATGAAATGTCCGACTTGCTCTATTTTATGAAATTTTGAGAAAAGAATACCACAAGTGCTATTTTTTTTTACAAAATATACCTTGAATATGTAGATTTACTTTTTTTCATCTATTTTCAAAATTTTTAGACAGAAAGTGTAAATTTCAAACCATTTTTATTAACATAGAATAAAATTATAAACTCATTGTAGGTTGTACCGCATAAAATGTGAAATTTCAATTTTTATGTATGAGAAAATACAGGTAAAAAAAAACTAGTAATTTAAAAGTTTTTATTGTTTTTTTTTTTAATATTACACAGGTATAAAATATTTTTTTAAAACTATATTTAATTGATTACATATTTACATGGTATTTAGAATTTATAAATGTTTTATTTTTTTAATAATGAATATGACCTCCCTTGGCACGGATTACCTTTCTTAATCTGTCGGGCATAGATTTATATAGGTTTTCCAATATGTTTTCACTGATTTCATCGAACCAAATTTTCTCGATAAAATTTTTTAGTTCTTCTGTGTTTCCTGGTTTGGAATTTTTCAATCTTCTACTCATGATGCTCCATACGTTTTCAATCGGGTTCAGGTCCGGAGAGTTTCCTGGCCAATCTAGCGAACACAAGCCTAGTTTCTCTTTATAGCTGTTGACCTATCAAAAAAAGGAGAAATAAAAAAAGACTAGAAATTTAAAAAAAACTTTCTAAATCCAAATTATAAATGTTTAATCATTACACATTTCGCTCTGTGGCATGGGGCCGAATCATCTTGAAATACTGGATCCGATATTTTTGCAGATAATTCGTAATATGTTGGAATAACACCTTCGTCAATTATTTCAATATATTTTTTTGCATTAACCATGCCTTCCAACATGATTATTTGGCCTACTCCAGCAGATGTTATTGCTCCCCACACCATGACATATGGAGAGTGTTTGGTTGTGGCTGCAATACAATCATCATTTAATCTTTCACCTCTTTTCCTTCTTACTCTCTGCACGCCATCAGGTCCAAGAAGATTGAATTTCGATTCATCTGAAAATATGACTCGTTTCCAATCTTCTACTGTCCAATCGGCATGAATTTTGGCCCATTCTAGCCTTTTTTTCCTCATATTTTTAGAAAGTAGAGGCTTTTTTGCGGGTTTTTTAGAGAACAAACCCATTTCATTAAGCCTCCGTTGAATTGTTCGAACTGATATTCTGGCTGAACTCATATTTTCAAATTGTCTTTTCAATTCAACAGCCGAAGCAAAGCGATTTTTCAAACACAAACGTTTTAAAAGTCTATCATCTCTTTCACTAGTTTTTTTATTTTTCCCAGAACCTTTTTTTCTTTCTACACTGCCTGTAGCTCTAAGTTTTTTAATCAAATTTCTCACAGTTTTTTCACTACACTTAATACGACGAGCTATTTCACAGTTATTATAATTTTCATTATGTAATGTAATTATTTTCACTTTTTCTTCACTATTTAATTTTTTAACCCGAGCCATAATATTGAAACTTCTTCTAAAACTATTTCAAAAAATTTTAACTATTTTTCTTAAACTTCACTTCCAAACACATTAAACACAAATGATGCTTAGAAAACATGAACAGAACATTAAAGATATTCAGGTACAACATTTATTTAAAATTTTATTGCATCCAATAAACTGTTAAACCATATAGCAATAAGGAATTTCCCAAAAATTTCTAGTTTTAAGAGCTCGGACATTTCATTGTCGCCGGGTGTATGTGTATAGACTGTTTTCAAAGTTGCAATGTTAGCTTTATTTCGTCAACTTCAGATCAAACCAAAAATAGCTTGCACTTCATTTGAGTCAGTCGCAGCGGCACCCGAAATCAAGGTAATTGGAACACTCTATAGGTAGTACAAAGAATGAATGAGAAATGAAACGTGACGTAATAAAAACTCACGAAAATGCATTACAAATCTTTATATAAGCAATTTTAAAGGAAAAATGAGGAATTGTTTAAAAAAATCATGAATTTTATTTTATTGTTTTTATTATTTTTCTTTTCTATTCTTCAAATTACAATTACAATTACTCAATTCAAATTACTTGAAATTTCTTTGTTTAAATCATGTCTAATTTTAAAGTAATAACACAATACAAATAAATATATTTATTTGTCTTGTGGTAATAATAATAATCTACATATAAAATAGAGATTTTTAATATTAGTTGGTAAATTAATTTGTTTTGAATTGAATAAATGTTTTTCTAAAAATTTTATCTCACAATACTTTCATTAATTTTTAAAAATATTTCTTCAAGTTTTTTAATATTTTTTGAAAACTCCAGCTTTGGTTTTTCAAACCGTCTTCGGATTTAAATTCAATCCATGCTTTTGTAAGTTGGATTGGTGTCCAAAAACTCCTTTAAATTTAGTTTTTTTTATGATAAATCTAGAAAGATATTCAATGATTTATTCATTTTCTTCAATTTTTTCAACATAATTTTTTAAATTGATGTTTGATTGACGAAAATTACAAACATAGTCATCAAATTCTCCCAAGTTTTCATCGTTACATGATGCCTTCCACTCTAATAAAAAAGCAGTTGGAAACTCATCTATTTCAGTAGTTATTTCTGCATTGCTGTAGTCACTCACTTTTAAAATTAAATTAGTACATATTTAATTTTTTTATTTTCAGAATTTTTTGCAGCACATTTCACAATTTTTTAATAATATAAATTTATATAAAATTTCAAATAAATATACTATATTATTAATTGCAAATAATGGGTTAAGAACTGCTCTACGACAAAAGGATTCATAAAAAATGTCTTAAACTATATACAAAAGACTAGGTCTAGAATAGGTTTAGTCTCTTCTTTTATCAATAAATTTTTCAAATTATAAATTTGTAATTTCTAATAATTATATTTTTCCTTATTAATAATGTATCTATTATTTTTATTTTCGTTTCTTGGATATATTTTCTTTATCTCATTTCGTTAAATAAGTTTAATATTAATTGATCGTTCATATGATTTTGTATGGTCATACGATCTAATATTTGTAATTTATCTTTTAAATGGCGCTTGCCAGTTTTAATTGATACTACCTATAGAGTGTTCCAATTACCTTGCCCGAAATGACAATATTTTTGAGTACCGATCAGTTTGTTTCAATTTTCAAAATGAATGATTCAAATTAAATTTGAAATAACGTTATTGTTCTCGTATTTATGCAAAATATGTGTAATGTATTACAAAATTAAAAAAAAATTAAAAATAAAATACAAAAAGTTAACAAAAATAAATAAAATGAATATTTTTTGTTTTCAATTTTCATGTTTTTATTTTTTGTTTTTTATTTTCTAAAGTATCATTTCGCTATTATAATATTGCAAGTACAGAAAATGTAGTACATGCCTACATGATTATGTAATACAATTAAATATTATTTTTTTTTTGTTGAAAGAGTATAGGTATACGAAACAAAAAAAAAAAAAAATGAAAAGAAAATAATATTATAATGAAAAAAATATTTTTTAAAATTCTTGTTGTGTATTTCATTTTGTCGTTATTCCTATAAAATATAGTACGTACATATTTAGCTACTAAGTATTTATTTATTTTTTTTTTTTTTTTTTGAGAAAAATGAGAAAAAATATATATATACATATGTATATATTTTTTTAAAATATATATAAAACAAGAAATTACAAATAATAAATTAATAAAAAAAGAAAAAAATATTAAAAAACAAAAAACAAAAAACGAGTATTAAAAATGAAATAAAAAATGAAATATAATTAAACATTAAAAATATGTTTTATACGATTATGTAAAAGGAAAATTTATTTAAAAACAAAACAAAAATACAAAAAAAATGAATTTAAAAATTACAAAAAAAAAAAAAATTAAAAAAAATAAAGGAAAATAAAAGAAACAAAAAATGTTGAAGAGATGAAAACTAATGAATTAAAAATGAAAATAATAAAACTACATTTTATATAATAGATTTTTCATATTACATACATATACATACATATATATAAAATTATATACATTATATATTTTTGTTAAAATAAAATAAAATGAATTATGAATGAAAAATATATACATTATATAAAATAAAAAAGAGAGAAAAAAAGAAATGAAAAAAAAATTTTTCAAAATTATATAAATTTGAGTTTTAATTACAGCAGCAGATTTTTCTTCTTCTTCATAAATTTAGAATTTTATGTTTTTATATAATTTTACTTTAGCTGCTAGTACCCATTTTGCTGCATATTTTTGGTCGGTCATTTTATCCCCGTCCATTTCTATTATGTAAGCACATTTGATCAAACAAATTCACAATCAGATTTGGAGTTAACAACTTTCGAAGAAATATCATCATCAACATCATTAGCTCAACAGTTCTTGGTTGATCCTGGCTTCTATAACCTCCAAGATCTGCATCCATCTGGATCTGTCTACCGGCAGTGGCTTTGCAATTTCAAATAAATATAACGAATGGAATGCCAGCCTTAGTTGATAACTTTCGAAGAAATATTACCAAATATGGCATCTAATAAATTCCATCATATCCCCCAATATTTCCATTTACATTTGAAAGGTAGTCCTTTTTAAATTAAATTGAAGAAAAATATTTGATGCCCAAATTATTTTCAAAACTATGTCCTGTTACTCTATTCTTTGCATGAATATTTATATAATGTCATTGCAATTAGATTTTGAAAAAGAAAATTAGATCTGCCAGAGAACCTGAACTTCTATGAGAGAAAAACCCGCCTCTAATTCTACCTCTTTTAACTTGAGAAAGATATAATTATTTCAATGGCAAAAATTTTGGAAGTGCACCGGGCTCCCAAGAGGTTAATATTGGCGTTGTCTGTAATATTTGTGTTGTGAGATTAGAAAGCAATTGGAAAATTAAAGCCGAAATCGATCAACAGAAAAGGTATTGCGTTGTATTTCATTATGGCGATGAATGATTTTTGGTGTGACTAAAGCAAAAATTTAGATAGTTGATAGTCAGATCTTGTGTGTGGTCTGATTATCATGTATACTTATTTATTGATTATTACAAAGGATGAAATTATTAGTTTATTATCACAAAAATGGAAAGGATCCATGCGTTCGGTAATGTCGAAAATATTGTCAATTGATGGATTGAATGATTGATTTGACTAATGTCAAAAGACACTTGGTTTTTATGTGATCAAACATGCAGTCTGCGCAGTTGACATTAAAAAACGGATTGAAAAAATAAATATAAATTGAAGTGATTTTTAAATTAAAGTGAAATAATGGAGAAAGTGAATTTATATAAATTATAATTAATGAAAACAAAATGTGAGATAATAACGAGCAAAACTATTTAACAGAACAAAACAAAATAAAATCTTTGTTTTCAATTAGTTTTTTTACTTTCTACATAACCTAGACACGTTGATGTTTGCAGATTGCAGCATATAATTATCACCTGCGTTATCTGTATGGTTTTTATCAAAAATTTGATTCTATCGATTTTACCGAACGTATGATCTTTGCAATCTGCATTACCGAACTTTCGACATTCGTCATCTGCTATGCAGTTGACATTACCGAACGCATGGGATTACAAATCTTAAGTGGAGATTATTTAATGAAATAAAATTTGTTCAACAAATAGAAAAAAATTGTTTTAATTTTACCGCTCTGAAGGCCCAATACATTTTCCCCAACCTCGGATATATATGAAAACGGCCACTAATTTTTAATTTTTAGTCCCAAAAAAATTTTTTCTTATAAAATGCATAAATGCATGCAATTATTTTTATTTATTTATTTTTTTTTATATTTTTATAAAATTTTGACATAATTTTTAAAACAATACATATTTTCCTTGAATTTGATGGGCTAAAATACGTATTTTCCAAATAAATTTCTACGTTATCCAATCATTAATTATATCGAAATATGAATCATAATCTCTGTTCTTGAGAGAGAGAGAGTAAAGTGGCTCATTATGAATGGTTTTGTATCGAAAATTCGAATGAAATTACAAACTACAATTATATATTTTTATTTAAAAATGCTCATTTGTTAAATGATATCTCCAATTACGTATTTCCATTGTATTCTCATTACATCCATCGAAATTATATGATACAGAATCAGTTATTGTTTGAATATTTTTTAACTGATGATTTCTAGTTCGAGTAGCATCAGTTCTAGTAGTTGTTGTTTTTGTTTTTATTAATTGTTTCTGTCTTTTTTGTTGTGATCTTTTGCAATGTTTTTCATCATTTGGATAAATTTCTTCAATACTAATTTCGGCTGGAGGTATTGATGTTGTAATACCAACATCATCATCATTATTATTACCATTCAAATGAATTCTTTTGATATGATTTTGTTTTTGTAATTCTTCTATTGCAGTAGATTTTGATTTTCTTTTTTGGATAATTTTAAATGTTTTATGCTTTTCAAATATTTTACATCGAATTATAAATTTTTGTCATAAATTTGTACCAAAATTTGGATAATTTTTACGTAAAATATACAAACATATACCAAGGATACCAAGTAGAAAGCAAACTAATGCTAACATTGAAAAGAATGCATGCTTGTATTTGATTGAATCTGTAAAAAAATTGAATGAAAAGAATATTTATATTTATTTGTAATTCAAAAGGTTGCATTTTGATATGTCAATTGATTATCTTTCAATGCAGCGCGATCTGTTCAATAAATTTCACAATTTTGACACAAATTACAATACCGAAGGATTACCTAATTGAACTGTACACTGTGCTGTATTGACATAACCAAATTCAGCCCTTATATTATAGGTACATATACACTTACCAGCAGTTTCATAAAAATTAAATTCTCGTCCAGCTCTTTCTATTGAACTGTTGTCAATTTTTGGTTTATTATCTCTAGTCTTATAGATACTCGGTAATAGTATGTTCCAAAATGAATAGACAATTTTCAAATATTGAAAATATTCGTAATCCTGTCGATTTATAAAATACGATGATGATGATGATAGTGATTTATTTCGACGTGAGTCACCTATCATTGATTCTTTACCACCACCATCACCATTTCGTGAATAATACGGATTTATATAATCTTTATTGTTCATCATCGTGTAACCAGAACCAGCACTTTTTTCTAACATATCTTCAATAGCTGGTAAATTTTGTTCAAATTGTAACATTGTATCACTTTTTAAAAAATTCGGACTATCACCTAAAATTTTTATAAATTTACGTTCAGTTGAATATGGTAGCCATTCATCATAAAGATTTCCTGGTGTTGGATTGCTAAGAAATAGAAGAAAGAGAAGAATTAAATTAGAATTATTGTATCCTTATTGAATTGTTTGAAATTTTTTGTTACAGTCTGTTTGACAAGTGGATTGAAAGAATTTGAAGAAAATGGGAATGCAGATAATGTATCAGAAAGAGAATCTCAACGTTATATTTCGGATTCCCAAGATTAGATGATAGTAAGACCACCCGAAAAGAAACCGTAAAATAAAATTAGACTTTTTTTCGAAGAAAACTTGACAAAATTGGTTGAAAATATCAGTTTTGTTTGCTGAATTTCACTTGAAAATTGTATGCAGTAAAAAGCAATGAGCGAGAACTCTAGGAAGAAAACGATCCGAAACATAAAATTGCACTTTTTGGAGATGGAAGTATGAAAATGGAATCAAGACAATTATTTGACAATAGACACTCACAGTCTCTTGATCCAAAACTAATTGCAAATATTTGGAGTTTGATAAAGAAAAAACTACAAGGAAAGAAAAACTACTTAGAAACTATTTTTCAAATCAAATTTGGAAAACTTTTACTCAAAGCACGCTCTTGTGAAACAGACTGTAGTACATACACTCTGTATACTCACCCGGTTTTAATGAAATCCGAAAAATACTGTTTCAATCGTTTACACAATTTATATTCGAGAACAGTTAAACGACGTCTAGAAATTTGTTGAAATAAACTTGGTCCCATCAATAATGGTAGATCAGATGAATGTGATGCACCACCAAATAAATTTATTTTACCTCTCATATCCATTGAATTCATTAAATGAAATGCATAAACGTAAAAGTTACCAGGTAATTGTTCTAATGATCTACTACTATTATTACCGCTACCATTACGAATTTTTGTAAATGAAAATTTTTGTTGTGATACCGATCTAGCAATCAGTTCGATCGTACTATAAAATGGTGCTTCGTAATCAGCTTCCGACAATAAACGCTGTAATGAACCCAAAATATAAACCGAATCTTTTGAATCCTGTTCAAAATATCTCCATTGTACTGCTTTATAGATTTGTGATAATTGATTTCTTTGATGATCATTATTGCGATCGTTATGATTTGAATTTTCGTAGAATGAATATTTTTTCAATATTAACGGTATTATTGTGTAGTTAATGTAATTTTTTAACGTATGTATACCTTCTCTGGCCAAATCGATCCAATAATCACGTATAAATGCTCCCTCATTTGTGCATATTCCACACAATATTGGTAATTTATGAAATTTACCATTTATAAGGGTATGGAATGGATTTTTGTGAAAGAATCTTTGACGATTATTTAAATATTTATAATCTAATATTGGTCCTAATATTGAAGTGTAATTACCATTTTTATAAATACTTTCGAAGGATTTTTGTAGATCACCGATACTTTTTGAACGTAAACAATTCGATATTTGTTGCGTATTCGAGAATTGACAACCTAATTTCATGATTATTTGTTCAGATGGTGATTGTTTATCATCATCATCGATCATTAGATAATCATCATTTTCATCGAAATAATTAACATCTGTATCACGATAATTATCGTTATCTTCATCCCCATCGTCATAATTATTTTGATTATTTCTACCCCTATATTTGAATTCACCTTCGATTAAAGTCCTTTTTAAACTATTCAAATATCTTGAATTTCCTGACATTAAAATTAATTTCGAAAATAAATTTTCATTTTTTTTCATATTCAATAAATGTATTAAACCGTATATGGTACCGCCATTATAACCATGTCCCAATAATGTTATCTGTTCTGGATTTCCACCAAATTTATGAATATTATCTTTAATCCAAATAAATGCTAATTTTTGATCTCGTAAACCATAATTACCAATTAATTCATTATCATAATTATCATCATCATAAATATTGGTATATTCAGTTTTTTCGTTATTAGTTTTTTTAAAAATTTTCGTGGATGATGATGATTTTTGTTTATCGGTCATTGTTAATGTTGTTAACCAACCAAAAATATTCATACGATATTGTATTGTAACAACAATTATATCTTCAGTTGCTAAATCAAGACCAGATGGACGATTTTTAGGCCAATCGAATGACATCTCTTCACCAGTTATAATAACAAGTACTGGCAGATTACCATAACGAAGTCCAATCTATAAAATATAAATGTAATTTATGTAAAAAAATATGTATGTATGTATATCAACAATTGTAATGGGTGATTCGTTTAGAGGTAATTTTTTTTCAGTGGGGATTTTATGACAGATTACTCGTGATACTCATGTCAAATATAGTCATAGTATTTTTCATCACGGAAAACCTTAATTTGGCATACCGTCTATAAATTGTTACCATCTACTCGTACATTATTGAAAATCGGCGTTGTTGTTGTTGTTGTTTGTTAGGGGGGAGGTATGAAACCAGAGCACTCAGACGTAACGCTGTCCATTGTACTCGAAGCCCCCGTCTAGTCAAACTTCTTCGTTGCTCTCAGATAACGAAGGAGTTCCACTCGACTTTCAGGCCCAATTTGTTCGGGTCTAATGACATCAGTGCCAAAAATGCGCATTCTAATAGCGGAGAAGGCCAAGCACTCACACAAGAAGTGTTCCGTGGTATCCTCCTCCTCTCTACAAGAAGCACACAGTGCATCACTGATGATTCCTATGGTAGCGAGATGCTTTCCGCAGGAATTATGCCCTGTAAGAGCGTTGACCATAGCTCTGCAATCTTTCCTTTCCTGTTTGAGTAGGAAAGCCGCTAGAGCCCGGTTTGGCTTTTTGATAAAGCGCTTGGTTTGCCTGCACATTGTGAGATTTTGCCATAGACTCTCATGCAGATCTACGGCATTTTTCACCACCGTTGTGGGCACACCAATTACTGGTTCGTGGCCTATGAAACGCGTTTCGATGCCTTCTTTAGCAATGCTATCGGCTGCCTCATTGCCTTCAAAGCCCTGATGTCCTGGTATCCAAATGAGATCCACGGAATTATGTCTTGCAACATAATTGAACCTAGATCTGCATTCGAGAACAATTTTCGAGGAGACGATAGGGCTGCTCAATGCTTTCAGCGCAGCTTGACTGTCGCTGTAAATACAAATGGACCTGCCCTTCCATCCTCTTTCAATTGTCCAATTGAAAATCGGCGTACTATGAGAATTATATACCTCTTAAACAATTTCAAGAAGATCTACTATGCTTTCCACCAAAATTTTGTTAGGCCATGAAATGATCGGTGGTGGATTCATCGAAGTAATTGTATACTTTGGACGAATGAATTATCTGCTAGGATCATGCAAGATGCAATATCACACCTCAAGATTTTTTTACTTTGGGTCTATGTAAAGTTCAAAGTCAACATTACTCTCCCTCTCTCATCTCAATATGCTCTCGTGTCATTAAAAATTGAGAATTTCAGAATGAACAATCTTAACCCTTGTTAATACGTCATCAATATTTTCAATATATAAAGAATGTGGTTCTTTTGTATGAAAATAAAAAGCTTCTAAATGAATCACCCGATATACTCGTAGTAAAGGATGCATAACACAATCTATCCAATTTGATCATATGTGTGTTATTAGATATGCAAGTAATATATTAGATAAGTGCAACAGAATATGTACTTTATGTACTACTTATATATAATACGTGCGGTGTACTCTATATATACGTATGTATGTTGTTGAAGATTTATTTAGATAAGTGTAAATTGCATTTTAATTGATGTTAACAGTATTTCACTCTAAAGTTAATTTAAGTTTTAGATAAAGATTTTGTTTACACATATATAATAAAAATACAGTTAGAAAATTCTAAATTCACACACATAAAATATTAGATGCTATATTACATACATACACATATTGACGTGTACGTAAGTGTACATCTTATGTTGCATATAAATCAATCAATAAAATTTGTATGTAAATATATGTATGTGCCAATTTGTATATATATTAAATGAGAATATGGTGTAGTGTAAAATGGTACATCCATGCATATGTATGTACTACATATAACCAAACTATAAAATCGTATATAACAAACCTCTGGAGACCAAATATTAATGTAAAGGCAATCTTCATCCATTTGTGGTAGTTGCCTTAGAAGTCGGTCAGTTGTTTCATCATAAATCGAATTTGTTAGTTGTGGACAAATTGGTTTAAATGATTTTGCATGATAAGTTTGATTCCATCCATAATGGGGTATTGGAGGCTGAAATTTTTATGTATGTGTGTGTATATGTGAATGAAATGAAAAATTTTATACTATACATTTCAATTATTTATAATTATGATAATGATGAGATGATATACTTACAGAAAATCTTAAATTACCGATTGGTGGTTGTGCATATGGTATACCTAAAAATGCATATACCGGAGTTTTTGATTTTTCTGGAAATATTTTTAACTGAAAAAAAAAAATATTTTTAAAAATAAAATATTAACCTTACATATTTAAAATAATATCCTTTTTTTTTACATTAATTTGCATACTTTATATACTTAGATACTTACACCAGCTACAATTCCTTGATTTATATTTACGTAATTATCCTGAGCTATACTAAAACTATTTAATAATATAATAGTGACGATGGGTAAGATTTTGTCTCGTTTTGCCATTTTTCATGTTTTTTTTTATTCGATCACACCTTTATTATTTTCAATGATTTTATTATAGGAGATTCTGTAAATTTTGAAAAAAAAAAAGAAAATTAAAAATTAAAAATGTTATCATTGAAATTGAAAAGTTTACATTAAATATGAAAAACACACGAGTATCCCAAAAGGCTAAAAGTTTATCTTATCTCTGATTTTTGTTTAATTTGGCAAATAGACGTCATTATTATAGTAGAAAATTCAAAATTATTCAAAATGTGTTTATTGATTGGGCGTAAAGATGTTTTTTCGTTTCTAGGCTACTCGTATCTACTGTTAGGGGAAGTGAGTTTTGGAATCCTATCATTGGGACACGTTAAATTCTATTGAATGGAGTATGATTTCCTTTCAATTATTGATGCATTAATTGTATATCTGATGCTCATTTGTAGCCAATGTGATTTTGATTGCTAGAGAATTAACACAGTTGCGCAATAGGTTTAGTAAAGAGTTTAGAAGATTAGGTTTAGGAGATTAAGTTTGGGGAGCTTTATATCTCCCTGTAGATAATAGAAAAATCTATCCAAATGTAAATGTTTCTCATTTTATACAAGTTTAAAAGCTATGAAGCTAAGTCACTGGATGCATATGCATATCCCTTTTAAAAATATTTTACATCACAATTTAATCACAAAAGTATCACAAAAGACAAAAATAATAATATATGTAAAAATAATGCAGTTACAATGTATCCTTACATTATCCCTGCATAATTCATCTTTTAAGCTACTAAATAATTAAACATCAATATCATTTAACATCAAAATAAATTAAAAAAATTCAAGTGACATGGAAAGCATCATTTTAAAACTTTGTAATTTGTTACACTATTTTGTTTTTTCCTTATACATTCATTTGATGGGATATAATATATAGTGTATACATTGTACATGAATGCATAGATAAGAAGATAAAAAGGATGTAATACACGTTTGTATGCACAATTGTTTTTTATATGTACAATTTTTTGATACCATATAATATAGTATATATAATATAAAAAGCTTTATTTTACAAAATTTGTGACTGTTTAACATGATACCAAAATGAAAATGTAAAAATTTATAGAAGAAAACTCTAAAATAAGAAGCTGAAAAAACAAAAAAGAAGAGTAGAAAATACCACTTTATAGTTTTTATTTTTATTTTGTATCGCTTTTCATTTAAATACACGACTTATAAGGACATTACTATATACATATATATTTCATACATTATCATTAAAATGTAGACAATGTTAGACAAGTATTCATGGATCTTATTCTGTTGATAATCCATTCTTGTCACAAAATTGCATTTTTTATAATAATTTTAAAATATTTTTCTTATCTTTTATACTAGTTATTTAGTATACAATAAAATAATGTGTTTGTTTGTGTACGAGTATAAATGTAGTAGTGGTATAGAATACATTTAAATGCATGAAATATACGTATAGGAGTAGATACATTATTATTATTTTATTATGCATGCACACTAGGGAACTAGGGATATAAAATAAAAAGATACCTTTCCCTTTTTTTATTTCAAAATTGCTCGATTTTACTGCTTTTAGCTTTTAGTTTCAAAAAAGATTATTTCCTGGAATGCACATAGAATCTAACGGTCACAGTTTATCACAGATGTATCATATTTTGAATTAAAATAGAGTTTAAGTAATGATCGCAACAGTACTCATTAAGCAAAATGTATAAAGAGATGCTCAAGTTACCAAACTTGGAAAGCTTCCCTTAAATACTTAAAAACAATTAACAGCTGACAAACACGGAATTTGAAATTTGAAATGTCAATCTCAGTTTGCACTTCAACACTTCATCCGATAACCGTTAAATGGTTTTAGTATTCATGATTGTTTCGTTTGTATTTGTTTGAAAAAAAAAACTGCATTTTATCGCTCAAATGGCAGAAGCCATAATGAAATTGCCATACCGAAATCAATTAAATGTCAAAATAATAAACAGAGTATCAAAAAATTTAAATTTTGATTATAAAATTGACCTTAAAAAGCTAAGCTCTATGGCTCTATCCAGCAATATTGTACTTCTCTTTGAACATTTCTTAACATTTTCATTAATTTCGGCGGTTCATTTTTTTTTCAATTAGCAGTCCTTTTTAAATATTTTTATCTTATAAATAAAATTGCCATGACACTTCTGGTAGTTTGTTTCTTTGTTTTTTATATTATTTGTGTGTGTGGGTGTGTGTGTTTGCGCTTCTATAAATGTATGTGTGTAGTGTGTAATTTTTTGTTGTTTTTTCTCCCATCATTTTATTTTTTTCATTTTATAAGTTGTAAAAGTTAAAAAAAAAAACATAAAAACTAAATAAATGAATAAAAACAATACAAAAATAATTCTCACTTGAAATCTTAATACACAAACATAAATAAATATCATTCTCCTGTATAATGATTAACAATGTAGAGAACAAACAATAAATAGAATAAAATAAAAAAGAAATAAATAAAATACAAGAGAAAGAAACGAAGAACAACAGAAAAAAAAGATATAGTAAGTAAGTAATGACAACACAAAAAAAAAATAAAATGGAGGAAAATAAAAACAAAACTGACACGTACTACATGGACATTATTGTTTGGTTTTTTTTTCTGTAGTTATTCGTAGTAGTTTCCTTTTTTTTTGCTTTTTACTTTACTACAGAAACAGACAGATTCTGTTTTGTTTTTGCATCAAAAGAATTTTTATTTAAATACCAAAATCGATATACGGAAGAAGAATTGATACGAAAATATAAAAGTAAAACAGAACGAAAATATCTTTTTGGAATACACATTTTCATTCTTAAGATGAGGTTAATTTCATCCCTCCCCCTTTATAGAATGCGAGAATTGTAAATAAAAAACACGAAAAATTAAATAACAATACATTCAATATTTTATCCCTTCTTCCTAATCTTCTTCTATTTTCGTATTTTTATTCTTGAGAAAAAGTATAGTTGATTTTCTCTCTCACTATATGGATTGTGAATATTGTACAAAACAAAACACAGAAAATCAACTAACAACAACTTACAACATTTATATACTTGCCTCTCTACTGTGCACATACGAATATTGTGTCAACAACAAACAACAACAAACAAAATTTTTTTCTCGCTCTTTATTTTACACATCATGTGTACTGTGCACTCATATTTTCTATTTTCCTTTTTAAAAAAAGTTGATTTCTCTCTTTTAGTAAAGCAACATTTTTTACTTGCTCCTCCCTTTTACACATCATGTGTACTCGTATTCTGTGTTTTATTTCTTGAAAAAAGTTGATTTCCTCCTTCAATAGAATGTGAATAATCTACAAAACAAAACATGGAAAGTCAACAAACAACATGTAATACTCGTTCCGCTACTCTGTACATAGTCTAGACCTAGAGAAATGTGGGTCATTGATTATAACAGCACCTGTATAGTATACGCTACGATAGTACGAGTTATATTCTACACCACATCATGTGTACTCGTATTTTCATGGTTGTGACTTGTGAAAAAGTTGATTCTCTCTCTCTCAGTAAAATCGAATAATTTTTCATCGAATCATTCTTTTTTTTTGTTTTGTTGATTTGATTTTTCGAGTTTTCGTATGCATTTATGTGAATTTTCATTTGCGTAAAAGTATATGTTTGAAGAAGAAATAATTTTAAAAATTTTTAGATACATATAATATGCACAAAGTTTAGTACACAGGTCCATATATGTACATCCTCATGTATAATGTAAATTTATATTTTTAATATCCATGTATTATACTCACATAATGCAATTTTTATTTTTTTTTTATACACATTATCCTTCTTTTATAACATATTTTCTTTTATCTTTTACATAAATATTTATGTATTTTTTCTACTTACGATTATATGGTCATCTGATCCGATATTCCAGGATTTTTGTATTTGTACATATTTTCAAAATTTCATTACGTTGCATTTAATGAACATAATACCTACATAATATATAATATGCATTCATAATAATATGTATTTATCAAAGAAATTTTCAAAGAAAATCCTAGAATATCCTTCTATTATATTTTGTACATTTAGCTTTAGAAAAATTTTCATTTACAATTACAATTTAGTTTTTCTTCTTGTTTATATTTTTGATTATCAAAATATCCCGTTTTTGTATAAGGATTTAATATACGTACAGGTACAATACCACATACGTCAGTAAAAGAATTAATATATAATAATGTCCTTATGTATTATTATATGTTATTTATGTATTACTCGAATAAAAGATTCATGTGTATACATAGATTTGTTGATATTTAGGTAGTAGTAGTATAGTTATATACACGAATACTTATGTAGGTATAGTGCTTTTACGATAAGGATAAAATATTCCTTTTGCATTTTATATCCTTATACTTATTACATAGTTTATTATACAAAAATGCATAGATTTGTATACATTATATATGATAGATTGTAAACGAGTATAGCATGAGTACAATCATATCCACACAACACACAAATAATGAATATATGTATGTATTTTATTTTTTTGCATACATAGCTACTCGTACTTGTACCATAAATGTACGCGTACATACATATACATACTCAAAAGCCTTTTAGACAATTCAATTATTGAATTGTATGAATTATAGTATTTACAATATTTTGCTGGATTTGGATTAAGTAAATACTTGTACATTATATATGTAATTCTATATATGAAATAATATCCTTTTTATTATGTATAGACAAAAACAAAAACATACTAATGTATATACATCATATGTTAGTATGTATAAATAAATGCTGTGTGTTCCATTTGACTTGCAAGTACTTACTTTTGCGAGTAGTTCGTCAATGGAATACCCTTCTTATGAAAAATAGCAAAATATAACCTCAAAAGTTGATTGACAAGCCAAGTCTGGTGATAATTATACTATCAATGACAGTATATATAGATGTGATTTATAAACAAAAAATGAAAATGATAATAAAAAATGTAATAAAATTATTTTCAATCAATAAATTATAAATTCTAACCTTTAATTACTCAAATCCATCTGTTAAGGAATAGTAGAACTAGAGCCTAGATTCTTACAAAACTTTTCAGCTTAACTGCTCAGGGTTTTTACGAGTTAAAGTGCACGCGAATAAGAGTATTGGTAGATGATATTACTTGCAAGTACTTTCGAACAGTTGATTTAAATGGAACACAATCCAATGGAGCACAGTAAAAATATCAGGATTCAGGATAATATGCAATTTATGAACAAAATTTAAATGAAAATATTTTATATCATTTAAATAAAAAAAGACAAAAGTAAAGACATAAATAATTTAAAAGAAAACATATACGACATTAATATAATATGAACAATGTTATTTACTTGTAGGTAGCTTGTGGCATATTATAGCTTGCTTAGTAGTGTAGTATTCACTTTATTTAATTAACTAAATAGTACATTTAAAACTATTATAAGATGCTATACACAGAACTGTGAAAAAATTATGGGACAAACGTAATATTTCGAAATAAAGTTCTCTAAAACGTATAATAGTATGAAAACAAAATCCAATTGTTTTGGTATTGACGCCACAGGATATTTAAGAATATCTTGTAGAATCTTACTCGAACTTTTTTGTAATAATTTTTTTTTAAATTTAGCAAATGACTTGTGGTGACATTTTTTTCAAATTTCATTTCATCTGTGCTCTTTGTGGAGGTGTTTCCATCACAAGAAGGTAATTAGGGCCGTTTTTGGTAATCCAGATCTGAGTTAGGTATTAAATTTCAGCGTGTTCGGTAAATAAGATCTTAGTAGTAAGTCTGTTCGAAAAGTCAGATATGAATATTAAGTGTGTTCGGTTAACTCGGTCTGAAAGGTAAGTTTGTTCGAAAAATAAGATATACGGTAGCACTAAGTTAGATGATAAGTTAGTTTTTTATTGAATAGCTGACATTTATGTAATTTTAGTGTCTGAATAGACAAAACTTTTTCAACTAAATTCACATATGCTTTTTAATCAGCGTTAAACAAGTCAGATCTGACTTTTCAGTCAGAAAAGATCTGAATTACCGAAAACGGCCTAGGTTTCCCATTTTGTCTGTGGTAAATCGCTAAAGATTGTATATTTATGTTAGTATATGATTACATTTTCTATTCATGAAAAATCACTCTTGTCCCATAATTTTTCACGCCTGTGTAAGTATGTACATATTTTCATTATGCATTTTTGTCATACGCAGATACGAGTATAATCTAGTATTTGATTCAATGTTATTAAAATATTTGTTTTCTATGTAAACTGAGCATCAAAATTATGCATACAGGATAATAAGTTCTAACTTGTATAGACGCAAAGTATACACAATATTCAAAATTCTGAATAAAAGAAATTTATGAATAACTTTTACATACGTACATACATACATAAATGTGATGTGGTATAATTTTTATATACTACTTACTTGCTGTGTATCCTTTCATGTAATGTACATGTACGAGTACGATTATAATAAGAAAACAGAATGATCATCAGATAATCGAATATGTAAAATAGAAGATATCCTTTATTGTATTTTTGTTTACAATTTTAATTTGATTATTAGAATATATATACACACACACACACATACGCACACACGTACCTAATTCAATTATGTTGAGTTACTTAGTTAAAACATTGTAGAAAATTTTCTTTTATTTCAAACATTAATAATCCATTGTATTTATTTATTGAGAGGGATATCTACAGAAATTCAAACTGTAGCTCATGCATAAGTATTTCAAATAACAGTATTTGTTTTTTAGAATGAAAGTAAAATTTATTTTTATTACTTCAATTGCATATATATAAGTAACAGGCGCACACATGATAATACATACAAGTTTTGTTTAATTAAAATTGAATTACAATAGAATTTAGAATTTCTTTATAACGAACTCATCTATATTGAACTTTTTTTTTTCATAACGAACAAAATATTTGGCAAAGAGCATTTATAAAAGATTTCTTTTGAAATCTACATTCATACAAACAAACTAATTCTTTTTTAAGGAATTTTAACGAGTTTTAAAGAATTAAAAAAATTTTATTCAAAATTTTCTTTTATATTTAAAACTAATTTCCTCTATAAGGAACACTTATTTGTGTGTGATAGATGCAAGTTCATTACAAAGATATTTTACTGTATTTATCCTGTATTTTATCACATCATTATTTTCAATTTAATCCACTTTTTGGAAATTAAATTCACTTGTTATTCAAATAAATATTTACTAAAATTAAGAAAAAAAATACTTTTTTTTCTATCTTTTTAAATAATTTTTTTTTTCTTTTAAATAATCAAAAACAAGCACAAAATTATTTTATAATCCTTTAGGGAATTTATAGTACTTATTTATGTATTGTTTTAATATTTCTCTTCTTTATTTCGAAATGTCCTTGATTAATTAATGAAATTTTTACTTTTATTCTATTGATTTATTATTATTTTATTTTTTCTGTTGAATTTTATATACAATTTTTATTGTAACTGAAATTTACAATTAATTTTCAACGGTTTTTACTACACATTCTCGAAATATTGCGATTAAATTATTTAAAATCACATATAAAACTAATATTGGAAATGTATTTTTTAATGTTTATTGTACACGATGATGAGCATGTATACTTACGATAGAATTTTTTTAATATTACTGATGGTTTGATCTTGATCATCCAAAATGTAAAAAAAATTCATATCTAATATATCCATATATTGGTGTGTACACGCCTATATACCTTTAAATCATATACATAATGAATATGTACGCATGTATAAGTAGCTATCAATTATACCTATACAAATGTTACTTACACGCACATAATGTAAATTGTATGGCTGGATAATATTTATGTGTGTTTGGGCATTGAATAAAATTTTTTTCCACCTTATTTTTTTGCTGCTGTTGTTATTGTTGTTATAATTCATTAACATTTAATTAATGTTTATCTGTACACGCATACATGTAACACGTAGAACGCATATATAAATTTAGAATCTATGTATGCAGAATTTAAAATTACTCAAAAAAATTTACGTTGAAATATTAATGTATTTACATAATTGTAGCCTCATAGAGCAGTTATAGTCATATTCTAATTGATAAAGGGCACTTTTATAAATTCAAGCTTGCCATTCAGATGGTTGCGGTTATAGTTGGTTGTGATGGCAGTCTGTTTCAGTTTCTTGAAACGGATTCAATTAGCACTTTGTATGCAATTTTGTTACCAAAAAGCTTCATCGTGGGTGAAGTATAGATAGTATATCATAAACTACCTACACGTAGATTGGCTTCAGATAGTTTTTTTATATTTTAATATTTAGAATAGAAAATAAAATGAACAGAATGTTTAGCTACATAATGTATTCTTTCTAATCAAATTAAAACAAAAAACAATTCACGAATAAACTTTACAAGTACGAGCAATCTTGTCTGCAAGTTGAATTGCAAACTTTCACATTCGGGCGAAATAGCGCAAGCAAGCTTGTATTTATGTAAGTGCCCGCAATGTACGATCTATTCTATACAATGTCATTTACGTCAATATACGTACAGGTACAATACGTAAATTAATCGAATGCATAAATTTTAATTTTTAATTTGATATTCACATATGTATACATTCATTCGTGCATATATTATTTTCGTTATCGTTTTCAGTTTTATTTGAGATTATTGTACGTGTACAATACTGAAATATGCCAGATAGTACATGAACCATAGTTCCGGTTACTTCTTTTATGAAACTAATATAAAAAAGATATACTATATAGTAGAGACTTCTAGTACAGAATACATATATGTAGATAGTTGGTTGGGTATTATACCACAAACAGACACACACATATATAATATACATACACATGTATGCAATGTTAAAATATTTTTTTATAATTACCTACAAATTTTATTTAAAAAAATTTTTTATATAAATTTATTTTTTTTCATTTTCATAAATTTATAATTACAATTACAAAAATTTTGATTTGACATTAACCATATAAAAAGATACAGAAATCTACTTTAGAATAAATTGGTAATTTAAATACAACATATTAAACAAAACAAAAACAAAACAAAAGAAAAAAATTTTTTTTGGTTTTAGATTTAAATGAATGCGGTAGCGGTAGTAAATTATTGTTACGATAGACAGTTTTAAGTATGTAGTAGTTTTAAATAATGAATAGAAAAGATAGATGATGATGATCATAATGATGATAATGATAATTATGTATGTATGTTAATACAAGAGGTATAATTACGAGTGTATGGGAGTATGTATGTATGTATGCAAGCACATATGTGTAATCGAATAATTTTGAAGGAAGGTCAAAGTTAAATTTTATGTTGAAAGAATATCGAATCAAGAGTATTTACATTAAATACTCGTATGGTTATGGATGATTATAATTGCAGATTTTCGTATGAAATAATTACCTACAATAAGGAACACTTCTATACATTTTAACATTTACATACGTATTTATTTCCGCATTTAATTAAAGGGCACACACGTAAATATTACATTCATGTCCAACGTCCATACATGTACATGAGTGGAGTGTATAAAATTTCAAATTAATTGTAGGAACATTTTTATTTCTAATTGATGTAATGAATTATGTAATAAGAATATTTATTTAACTTATTAAATGATCAACATTAAATATCAAATTATTATTATTTTTATGGAGAAAGATTTTAATTGCCGTCTTCCTTATATGATATAGTGATTACTCGCGGTAATTAAGTATTAAGATTACAATGAGCTTTGGAAAAAGGGAAAGTGTTTATTACAGTTTACGTACTAAAGAAAACAACTCAATATACTTACTTATTTGTCCTTAAATTATTTCAGTATGCCTATCCCATACTGTTCTATATAATAACTTAACATCCTGCCATATTACTACTACTACGCTACTACTCTATGACGCTACAATCCATTCAGAGTTTTGGCCTCCTTAAGGATCCTTCTTCATTCCGTCCGGTTCTTTGCCACTTCTGTCCAATTTTGTATTTTTAGTGCCTTAACATCCTTTAATACATTATCTGTCCATCTACCTAGTAGTCTACCTACTTGTCTTTTACCCACCGATCTGTCATGGTATATCTTATTGATTATCGCATTCGGATCTGCTTCCTGCCATAAAATGGGCTTTCCACATTATAAACAGAACTATACTTAAAAGCAATATATCACGAAAAGTGATATTGAATATCCCAGATGAGAAAAGAGAAGAAGTCATTCCAAAACTACGTTGTGGTTGGATGATGTTGAAAATTATTTAAAAATTATTGGAATTAAAAGTACATACAAATTGTAGAAAAAAAAAATATAAAAAATTCAATTATGTATTTCCGAAACAAGATAAATCAAACTTCAAATATCCTTATTGTTATCCCTTTTCATATAACCATCCATGAGTATAGATTTATTTGATTGATTTTCACTTTGTTTCAAAATTTTTTCAAATTTTATTTTTCGATAAAAAAATTTTTTCTATATCTACCGACCCGAGTATTATTTTAAAGCTGTCCTTGAATAGTATTTAAATTTAAAAAAAAAATTTAGAATATGGACACAAAAATAGAAAATAAATTTTAAAATTTTCGATTAATATGCATGCATATTAAATGAAAAAAAATTCATTTAAGTAAATATTTGTGTGTGTATATGCTTGCGATTCCAGTAAATGTACGAGTATTCATATAATTGCATTCCGTTGCATTCATTTACTCGATCTATATACTCTTTACATAATCAAATACGTCAATTTTTTTTTTTTGTATTTATTTTGGACATTATTCCCTTGAAAATTACAGGTGTACAGAACAGAGCCTGTATTTATTTTTTCTGCTTTTTAATTTTATTCAAAAAAGAAAAAAAAAAATAAAATATTTTTCTCTCTATTAATTTTTTTTGTTCTTTTTTTACATATGAACATTTTTTTTTTTTGTGTACATACATATGTACATGTAATGTGTATCACGCACGATATTTGTCGTTGTTTTTCGCTCATATATTCTTCTATAATTTTTATTATTTTTGTTGTCGTTGTTACTGTTGTTAGGGATTGTAAAATTTTACAAGTCAATGGTTTTTGATAGTGCTCTCTGCATTTTACAATGGATACATGTTTATAAGTATTTACGAGCATATACGAGTATGTGTGAATGTTATGATGATGATAATGATAACGATAACAGAGTATATTAAAACATCATATACTACCAAATGTACCAATAAAAAGAAGGTAGTAAAAATTTTGTATGTGAATTTTTATTGTACCAGCATGAATGTATGTATTTTGAGCACGTATACATCATTGCATATACAATATGAAAATGTAATTGTAGGTACTTGTATGTTATTGTTTTTTTTTATATACAGGGTGTTTCAGTTCAACGGTAAAAAAATTGAACAGTAGATAGGTTTCGCCGAGACAAACAAGAAATCGTATATATATATATTTCTAGAACGAAAAGAGATAACAACGTAAGACACAGACAAAAATTTTTCGGAAGGAATCGGACTTTCTACTGACGGAAAACAAATTGCACATTAAACGGGTGTTTTTTCGAGAAATCATTGATTTTTTCCAAAAAATCACGTGAAAAAGTGTAGATTTTTGAATTTGACTACTCATAACTTTTTAAGGGGGCGGGCGACAGGGATGAGCCATAAGTCAAATGAAACGGCAAGGGGCCTCCTATTGCATGGTGGAATACTTTTCGAGCTGGGATGTAAAATAACAAAAATACAGGGTGTTTAGTAAAACAAGAGAAGAAAAACTTTGACGCCCTCTAGCGGCTAAACGGTTGAGATTACCCCCCCACCTGTAGAACGATTTCTTGTTTGTCTCGGCGAAACCTATCTACTGTTCAATTTTTTTACCGTTGAACTGAAACACCCTGTATATAAAAAAATCAAAAAAAAAAAATGTGTATTTTTGCTATGGTAGTATATCATTATATCATCGCATATTTTATGTACATTATGTGTGTGTATGAATCCAAAGATATATACATAATATGGTTTGCACATACATATATCGGTTCATCCATCCGTCCATTTCAGATATAGTCATTCATTGTCCAATAGTCAAATATAAACCATTTATCTTTTTTTTATTTTTTTTTATAAACATAAAAAATGTATGGATCTGTATTGTATATACAGGGATTGTAATAAAATACGTTCATATACGTACATGCATACGAGTATATATGTTTGTGCAAGAATCTGTAAACTATATGAATTTTTTATTCAAAATAACGATAATAATAATGATGATGATGATGATGATAATGATGATGACGATAACGATGATGTTGATGACGATAATAATGGACCAAGTATGTTTATATGAAAGCTTGTTGATCATTTAACAATAATAAAAAAAATGTAAAAATTATGTAAAATAGAATATCCAACTATTACATACAGAGTATATAGTACATTACACATATACGTTCATATCTGTGTATAGATTTGTATGTAATTTTTTTTTTGTAAATCATAAAAAACGCAGTGTTATATCTGTCTATTATAAAGAGTGTTTTTGTTAGAGGTTAAAACTTTGAAATGTAATAGAACATGTCATGATGTTGGCTTCATTAGAAATTTATGTTATATGCCATCTATTGTTTAGATATGATTTCTGGTACATAGCTGATTTGAGAGAAGTGAAATCTCGGAGTCCAATTTTCGACTACTTTTTCTAGCAGTTGAGGCCGTATGTCGGTAATAAAATAGTTAATGTTGGCTTCCAAATGGTTCAAAGTCTGTGTTTTGTTAGCATAAACGAAAAAATTCTCAAATACCGACAAAAAATTATCAAGAGATGTGATATAACACAATCTTTGAGGCCAGTGATAGGAAAGGAACATTTCGCCATCATTGAATGTTTCCTTCAACAAATTGATTGTATCTCTCGCTTTGTAGTATGTTGCTTCGTTGCTTGCTATCTTGTTCTTGAACACAAGATGGTGGACATTTTAAAAATAAACTTCTAAAATAACCACCCTACCTTTACATACATTTTAATATCATATGGAAAGAGTGTTTAATGTTGCTAATGTGTACGTTGAATACAAAAAAAAAACATAAAAATTTCTGTAAAAAATAGCAAAAATATAAATTTAAATTTAACAAAAAATTACAAAAAAAAAATGATTATAAATTTATTTTTGTTGATATTTTTTATTCTATCTTTTATTTACATTTGATGCAATTTGATTACTGTGTGTGCTGTCATTCATTGTATCTATTACCTATGTTACTGTTAACTAACATTAATATCACACCATTCTTATGTATATTATACTGTATACTAGAACTACATAAATACGTACAATTTTTGTATACATTTGTGTAGATACATTGTGAAAGCAATAATTTGTTTCGGATGATAACTTTTAGAGGTTGAACTCATACATATATTGTTTTGTTAAACTCATATATGGACACAGATTTTAGGTACCTTTATTTTTTTTGTTGCATTATTTAATTATTTTTATTTTCTTTTACTTTGAATTTTAATTTTGATTTTAAAATGTGTGTGTGTATTTGTGTACACAAAATTTATACTATAATCTGTACAATTATTTAGTTATTAATTTAATTATTTTTTTGTCTCCCAATTATTTGAATTTTAGGACATTTTTTTTTTCTTGTTTTTCTAAATAAGTATATCTCTGATAGAATTTAAAATGTTTGTTGAACAATAATTATGTGTGTGTTCTAAAAATGATCGAGGTTTAATAATTATTGAATGTAACGAATATGGTATACATCATACTTAGACAGTAGATATACATATGCGTACAGTTTAAAATTTGATGTACTTAATTACAAATATTAAAATAAATTGACATTTCCGACATTTAAATCATTAAATATTCAAGGACTCTGCTTTTAAAAAATCTATTTCGACATGAGAATAATGTTGGAATGGAATGGGAGCCTTGAAGTATTTGCGGGAAGAAACGCTTTCGGGAAGTAGGAAAAGAGGACAACCTGTAGATACGAGCATAAGTGGATGGACGATGTGATGAATTAGCTGGAAATGATGTGTAACAGAGGAATAGGTGCCAAAATGTGGAGAAGAAAGAGGAAGAGAGAGAAAGACACATAGGAGGAGAGAATATAGAAATGGAAAATTAACATTTTGGGATAACATTAATATTTGTCTTGTTATATGGACTTTGACTGTTCTGTTTTGCTTTTTTCTTTCACTACAAATGTATTACCCAGCTTTTTTATTTTATTTTAATATAAATATGGGTGACATTTTGAGAAAAATTTCATGGAATAATACAACAGATTATACACTTTCTCCATGACTGAATGTGAAAACTTTTGGTGTTTAGCAAGATGTACAGACTACAGAGTAACAAGGTGAGCCAGAGCGAAAAAGCTGTTTGTAAAGCTTTAAGTTATTACGTCATTTATACCGAGTTTGTAATGCAAGCAATTACCACGATGTACTGAATTTGACTGAATTGAATTCGTTAGATTTGTTTTTAGGTGTATTTTTGCAATCATATCATTTTTTTTCCAAATTATTTTGTTTTTAAAATGATCATATTATCATATTTTTTAATTACATATTATATCATTATTATTTCAAAACTGTTAAATATTATTAAATATGAAATTGTGAAAATTATAAAGGAAAAATACAATTTTTCGGTTGAAATGACGTCACAAGATTTTGAAAAACAAGCTTTTCTGTTGGAATGGCTCACCTTCTTAGTCTATACATCTTGGTGTTTAGTGTGCTAGTGTTAGTATAAAATTCTATGAATTACTGCTAGTTTGCATTTCCAGACATGACTTGAGTGCTGTATTCCTCTTTTAATGGTTGTTACCTGAATAATTTGAATTTTCTTCTCTTTTAATTGAAAAATATATATTCAATAAATGTTTAATATGTAATAAATTGAATATAAAAATTTCTGAAATTCAATTTAAACACAAGCATTTATGCATATTTATTTCCATTAATTTACATTTGGACATGATAATGTAATAATGTACATCTGTATTATAGTATATAGGTTATCGTTTTAATAATAGATAAAGAAATAAATTTACATGAGTAACGTTTGATTTATTCATTCGAGGAACAATTTATTTTCGAATTTTCACTATTTCATTTATATTTTTATTTATATTTTATGTATATAAATGATTTATTTATACAATCAATTTATCATCGTAAAATTGCAATGCACCAATTAATAATAAGCAGTGACAGTTTTAGTTTTTTAGCGGCCGGTGCACTTCTAAACTTTTCGTGCTCTAGGTTGAAACTTTACTATTTTAAACTTTAATTTGATTTATTTGATCCAATAGTTCAATGACCATGTTTGTTTACAAATGAAAATATAGGTCAAAATATTTATCGGTTTTTGTTGTTTACACGGATCTGGTTTCTATTTGAAATTCTTCTCCGTACACGCCCACTATAGTTTAGTACATAATTTATACAAGAAAAGGAGAAGAAAAACTACTATCACGTATTTTTCTACTTCTTTTCTATTTTCTACTTCTCAAATGATAGAGAGTCCAATCACCACGTGGTTGTTTACACATGAAAATGTAGGTCAAAATACTTATCGGTTTGTGCTGTTTACACAGATCTTGTTTTAATATGAAATTCTTCTTCATACTCCCCTACTACAGAGCAGTATCGAATATACGCAAGAGAAGGAGAAGAAGAACTTGTATTCGCTTATCCTTTTACTTTTCGTTCTACTTCTTTTACTATGTCTCATTTTACATTCTAGCGAACAGTAGTTTTTCTACTCGTTTTATCGTGTAAATTATTTACTACACTGTAGCGGGCGTGTACAAAGAAGAATTACAAATCGAAACAAGATCCGTGTAAACAACAAAAACCGATAAATGTTTTGACTTATATTTTCATATGTAAACAAACATGGGTCATTCAACTCTTGTCTATTTGAGAAGTAGAAAAAGAGAATAAATGGTAGAAAGTTAAGTGAATTTATTTGTTCTCCTTTTCTTGTGAAAACTATTTACTACACTGTGCTAGCCATGTACGAAAAAGAATTTTTTATAGAATTAGTAATTTATAGTCATAAAGACAAAACATGCGAGACACACGTTTAAGTACACACGACACAAGTTGTAAGTCATAAAATTTTTTTTTCATATAATCTTCTTTTAAAATTTTCACATATAATATTTTTTTTTTGATTTATAAAATTATTTTTCTAAAAATGGATATGTGACTTTCATTCTGTCTTTATTTGCGCCCCCGTTATTTGGCGCCCAGTTTTAGTGAACCATTATATTATCATAAAAGAACCGGGAATGATAATATGTAAGCATTACAATAAATAAAATCGTTTTTTTTCCTTGTTGTTGGTATAGAAGTGAAACAGAACAATAAATGTAAAAACTATATATAAAATTGTTTAATATGTATACACATGTTATGTAGAAGAAATCAAGCAAGAAATAACTCAAAACTATAAATTTTATAGTTCAGATGTAAAGAATTACATTTTATTGCAAAATAAAATTTCATACAAATCGATTAGGTATTACATGTATTCAAATATCCTTTTTGTAGGATAATAATATGTTTGTAGATTTGTACGTATATTGTACACATACACCTGCTATTCTAATATTGCTCCGTTTAACAACTTAACTTCTTTATATATTTTTCTTCATTCAAACTATACAACCCCTTGAATGATGCTGACCTCAAACCATCACAAAAATCACTTCTTATAACAACTAACTGCTAATACTTACTCCTTGTACATTTTTACATACTTGGATTATTTCCTTTAATACATAAGCATTTTTTATTCGATGATTTTGTATAACAATAAAAATCAACAAATGATTTCCATGTCGTACATTGAATTTATGTTATGCAAAAAAAAAAAATGCTTTTTTCTGAGCGAAAAAAATAAGAAAATTGTACAGAAAATGAAATCAATACCAAGAAAAAATTACATGAAAAATTGTAAGTGAACAGAGACGATCATTGCATGTGGTTCAAGTATATGCGGTGGTGTGCTAAATAATTTTTTTAATTTTGTCAAATTCATTTTTGTGAGTCCATGAATTGCGTTATGCCTCGTCCTTAACCCATTAAGATCGATCCTCCTATGAGATCATCAATATAAATTGCTATTGCCATTTGCTCCATTTTCAAGAAAAATATCTTTATTATGAGTTAAACAATGAAAGGATACTTTTATTTCATTTTCCAAATTAAAATTTTCATTGATTTTCAAATACCATAACCTCACATACACTGAGATAATGATCAAAAATTCAATTCAATTTATTTTATTAAATTTTCTTCAAACGATACATCCTGTAAGCTGTAACAATTCATGTGTAAAAGTACATTCAATGTTTATTTTTTAATGAAATAAATGTACTATATCTGTATGAATAATGTTTTATGGTTTTCGAATGGGGTGGATTTTTTTATAAAAAAAAAAGGAATAAGATCAATGACAAACCAAAATACACATAAAGATGTATACTAGATATAAGTATCGATATTATTCATTGATATGATTCCAAGAAAGTTGGCATACACATGTGTGGTATTTTCGTATACATCTACAGATACGTATATCATGCATATACACTTAAATATGTAGATATTTTCTGGAATTTATTGAGATATCTGTCACATCTACATATGCTTATAAATGTACATATACTTTTGGCTGCAATAAAATACAATAAAAATGAAGCGAAATCAAGACAAATATCAAAAGAAATAAAATTTAAAAAAAATCTAAAGGGAATACTAAAAAAAATAGTAACTAAAAAAAATGAAAAATCAAATAGAAAAATAAAAGATTTTTTCCTCTAAAAAATATGTATAAAATATACAAAAGTTTTCAATAAGAAAAGAGAATTTTTCTCTACGATTACTTACTGTTTTAGGTATCTACACTAACGGTCATAAAAAACAGCATCATTTGGGAGGCGTAAGTAAAGATTTAATGTGTTCTCTTGGATTCTATCCAATTGGGCGTACGACTTTTTTCAACATACTGGTTTCCATCAAATAATTCGATGCAAACATTATCTGAAAACTGGTTAATTTTGGCGTTCCACCGACTTAATTTCACTAAACTTAATATTATACAAATCCACCTTACATTATCCCTGGGGCAAAAAATGTTGAAATCACCAAATCTCAACAAGTTAAATTTATAGCCCTATTCTGGTATTGTGACTCATCACAAGTCACAACGAAATTGTGACTGGTTTTCTTGTGATTTTCCTTGTGACTAATCAGCTGTTTCGTATTCTGAATAAGTAATCACAAGAAACATCACAAAAATTTCACCTCTTAGTGGTGAATTTGAAACGTCAAATTTTTTCAAGAAAAATGATATACATATTTTATATTTGTCACATGACCTTAAAATTATTCTTGTGACGACTGAAAGTAGCAGATCACAACTTGTGACTGTGGCATATTGTGACTTTTAACCGTGGAATACAAAAAGTCACAACTTGTGACTTATGTTATAACTTATGACTTATGACTAGTCACTGATACTCAACAGAATAGGGCTATTAGCCACGTATTTAGGTGAATTTCAGACTTTCAGTAATGTTTTGAAAAAAGTTACATCTTAAAAGCTTTAGTTTACAACAACCATCAAACATATTGAAAAAAGTTGTGCGACCATTCCACCATAATTTGGTTGTATATACTTATTTCGTTCGATCACTATAATTTCACTCTCAAATCGCTGACTTGTCATGACTAATAATGCAACTAAATGCGACAAAAATACATTCCTATTTTGTCTGGGTAAATTGGGAGTTGTAGTACACTGGAAATTTTAAATTCAAAAATATTTTTAAATTCATATCAAATGATTTAGTTTTTGTGGCCGCTGGTGTATAATGGATTGTATATTGTGAAACTGTTATTAAATTTTTTTTTTTTATTTTTTCCATGAGAAAAAGAGATTTTATTCAATTTTTCTTATATTTTAGTTGGGCGTATGTAATGTATGTATGTATGAATAATTTTATGTGTGATTTTAGGAAGCATATGTGCAGTGTATAAAACATAAAAGGCAAAAGATGAAGAATTGAAGAAAAATTGTCAACTTAAATTTTTTTTCTTTAATTTTATCCTACTTTAGAAGATATACTATATATATACGTATCTAGTAACACATGCACAAATATGTACTCATACGATACAATTTAGATTAAAAAAAATCATTTTTCTCCTTTTTTGTTTTATATTTTGCGATTTTATTTCATTTTATTTTTATTTTTTTTTTATTTTAAATTTCTAAAATATACAATATCGGTTTTAAAATAAAGAATATAGAAACCACTTAGAACTCATATGGCATATGTGATACTAAAATACAAAGTTTACATTTATATAAGTATTACATTTTATGTATATTATAAACCTTATATAAATTCGAGGATAGGAAAATATTATACTATAAATATAAGTAAAATAAACTGTAAAACCTCCCACAAATTTACAAAATTTTCACATAATCAGTTTGAATCTTTCGAATTTTCAAAGATCACATTTACATTCGTATATATAAAGGACACTAATATACATCCATTACATACGGTATACATGGTGTCTGTTTGATTTGTCTGGTTTTCATTGCTAGTTATTATTTGAAATTTATTTAATTTTTATGAAAATTATAAAATGTATTCAGGTTCAGTTTAATGCCTCATTTACAACCCAACGTGGATTTGAAGCCAGAGTGGATTTTTCATACCTCCTTCATTTTCACACAAGAAATTCTATAGCGTAATTCTTTTTCCGTTTACCGTGGATTTCGCCAGAATCAGAGTGAGATTAGGTTGTATTTCTAATCTGATGCTGGCAATGGAGAAATTATATTGAAAGTTTTGAAAGCTGTGTACCAATTCTCAATCTTTCCTATATAATAACATGTGGTAATCTATTCAAAATTGTGAATATCGTCTACTCTGTCGTGAAATCCATGTTGAGTTGTAAATGAGGCATGATTTTTAATACAGCATGTTCTATCCCTTCATATCCAACTTTATTCTATTTTATCTTTGTTTGCTCATACCTTTTGGTTTAAGATCTTTGAAACTCACCAGATTTTGAGAATATTCACTTTTTAAGCACCAATTCATAAATGATCGGAATATTTTCGTCACTGCCTAATTATTTTATCAGCCATGTTTTACAGGCGTTAATGATACATGAAGAAAATTTATGTAGAAAATATTTTAGTCCCTGTAAAAAGTTCAAATATAGAGTAACATATCACATTTGTACATTGTACCTACAACCAATCACTATGAGAAAATTAACTAAAAATTAAATTTATAAACTTTGAGGAGGATTTTCTTTTCAAAATTTTTGTCCTTCAGACATATGAACGTACACATTTATGTGTGTGATATGATATGAGCATGGACGTGAGTATGGGTATGAGTATGAGTATAAGTAAATATTATTGTTTCGATTGTATAAGATTTAAATAAACATATGCAAATATATTCGGTAAAACAGCACTTATATATTTTAAATATACATAAAACAAATATAAAGTAAATGAACTTTTTTGTAGTTTAGCATATCGGGTACGTATAACACTGTACAATAACATGATGACAAGTAAATGTTCAAATAGAAATCAGTGTCCTTTTTATATCTGATGTGATGATACGAGTACATGTTACCTATACATATGTATATTATATTGATATTAAATTATGCATATTATAAATGCATCTACAATCTACATATACTTACATATACGTGGGTCGCTCCAGAAATACGCGATCTACAAAAGAAAATATAAAAATTTTGGAAAAATTTTATATTATTTTTATTTCTTGAAATAGTTCTCCTTTTAGTTGAATACACTCTTTCCGGTGATGCTCAGTAGCTAGGATAATATGTTTAATTGTAAGAACCATGAAGCTCTTCCTCTTCAGACTTCTCCTTTTCATTGTCGGTGAATCTTTTACCATACAGAGCCAATTTTTTTCAAGTTTGCAGATAGAAAATAATCTACCACAGATATAAATCTTTTGGACAGGGTAGGGTGCATGAGGAATTTCATTAACACGTTGACTGCGTTACAAAAAATTAGTACTTTGTCTTTCATTGCGTTACATTTTTCCCATGTTTACAAATTTATTGAGAGCTTTCACTTTTGATCCACCTGTCAAACAAATACTTTAAGTAATGAAGCATCTTGAAACTTTAAACATGTAAGCTTTATATGGCTGTTTCTTTCTCTTATATACTGTTGTTTTTCTAACAAATACCATAATTAAAAACGTCATGTCGGGTACTTCTGAGACTACCTGATATATGCAATTGTATTTTTATTTGTTTTGTTTTTATATTTGAATAATATCATCGCTTTATACCACAAAATAAAATTAACAAAAAAAAAACACAAACAAATAAAACAATTCATATGCACATACTTTACTCTCTAAATAAAACATTATTTTTGAAAATCTCATGTTTATGCAAAATATGTAAGAAGAAAAGAATATATAGTATAAATAAAATAAATCGCAAAAGAAAAATCAAAAATTTGTTTTTTTTTCTTTCTTTAAAAAAAAGTTTGATATCATTATTGTTAACACCCCTCATCATATAAGTAAGTATGTGTTAACGGTTGGATTATAAATTTAGTACGTGTGTGTGTGTGAGCTTGTGTATTACATAAAATATATTAACATAATATTTTGCATAAAAATATGAACTTTATGAACTATACACTTTTTGTATGTGCGTTTATGTGTAGGTACTAACATCCATAAGTTTTATACATACGGACACAGCCATTTATATAAATACAGTATAATATATTATTTGACTGTATACGTAAGTACACATTACCCCAATATAACATCGAATACGTTATTTCAATTCATAAAGTTCATTCGGACGTTTTTATTTTATTTATTTTTTGTCATATCACTATTTTTAATGTTTTCTAAAATTCAAATAATATAATAAAAACGAAATAAAAACAAAACAAAAATAAAAATAAGAACGAAAAAAAAAAAGAAAAAAATTTTTAAAATCGATTTATCTTATAAATCTATTTCCTGTTCTTTTTTCTTTTTGGTTAGATAAATGCATGAAATTTGAATCAGAAAAGATAAAAAAAAAAAAACCAAGGAAAAATATGAAAATTGCAAGAATAAAAAAAGTGGTGTAAAACGAAATATCTAAAAAAAAGAAAAATGAAATGAAATTATAAAAAAAACTTTATGCCATTATCATCTAAAAATGAAAATGAAAAAAAAAAGAAATTCTTTTAAACTGTTTTCTTTTTTTCATTTTTATTTTTCTTCTTTTTCTGGCTCAAAAAAAGGAAGAAAAAAAGTTGTGTTTTTTTTTTATATATTTTCCGGACTTTCGGTTCCTTTTTTATTTCATTTCTCTTATGGATATCATCATATGGTTGGATTTTGATTTTTTGAATAAAAATGAGAAGCTATAAGAAAAATTGAAAAAAATGTATAATACTCGTACATAATATAATATGTATTTTGTAGTAGAGTAATGTATGTAATGTCTAAGGATATTAGTAAAGGAATATTCATTGTACATGCTTCTCTACTATGTGTACTATATTTATATGTTATTTTGTTGAGTATGCATTTTCTCTTTTGCTTGTGAAAAAAAAATTTTTCTGAGAGAAAAAAAAAATTAATAATAATAATCAGAAGAAGAAGAAGAACAAGATGAAGAACAGAAATATAAGATATGGTGTGTGTATAGAAGTGAAAAATAAAAAAAGTTAAAATAATTTTTATGAAATGGAAAATGAGAAAAAAAAAATAAACACACATTCACAAAATAAATTCTATTAAAGTTTTATTCTTCTTTTTCTTTATAGTCTTGATGTTGTTCCTTCTTTTTTTTCTGTTTTTTAAATATTTTTGTAAATTTTGCTTCACAGAAAAAAAAAAAATTTATAATATAAAAATGATGCATAAATGCTCATAATATACAAACCAATGTGTATGTATATGTATTTCATATATGCATATGTGTACACTGTATATTCATACAAGTATAAGTACTTATATTTGGAAAGTATATATGTACATATATGTATATACGTAATTTTATATTTTATCGTATTTCTGATTTTGACGTACTGTCAACACTATCAAAAATGAAATTTTATAATTTAATATGTGTAGTCGTACTACATACGTATATGTGTGCATATACATACGACATTATATTTCATTATAAAAAAAAAGAAAAAATAATCACTTTGCATGTACATACATAAATAATGTGCGTGTGTGTGTGCTTTTATAGTTGGAGTACAGATAAAATTCGTACATCCGAAATTTTCGGTGTTGTCCGAAATTTTCGGTATTATCCGAAAATAACTTCAGTCACTAAATGGAATGCATTAGGAATTGAATTTCGTATCTGTGCTACCTATTCCAGAATCTAGTATTTAAAGTTTCGGTATTAGCATCTTTGCTTTGTGTAGACATAATGAATATAGGAATTAAATAATGTTGACCGCGATTGATCGAAAAATCGATTTTTAGAAGCTGTCTACAGTCTACACCACTAAAGAGAATATAAATCGGTCTCTTACAATATTCAATTCTGCCTGATAAAGTGCAGTATCGGTGGAAAAAATCGTTATGAATTGCTTATGTACCATAATTATTCTCATTTCAATATGAGATCACTTAATCCATTTGTTGATCGATTTGAACCATTTAACATGGTAATGCTATCGGACATTTCATAAACAACTATATAAGCTAAAGCGCTTTGTCTTTCTGTTGTGAACACATGCATGCGGTAAATGAATTATTATATTATTTGATCTGAAATACTAAATTTCATATAAAAGTTTCATTTCAGTTGAATGGTAGAATCTAAAAATGATAGATCTGCAACAAAATTTTAATTTATCAAACTGCGACATGTTGCGACCTATACGTTTGACAAAGTCTAAACCATAATTTTTGTCAATTAAAGTATCACAAATAAGAAGGAATAAAAAATTCCTTCCATTCAGGCCCATAGTGCCGTAAAATAGAAAAATTTGTTATCAACTTCTTTTGATTTTATAACTTTAGGTTACAAAAATTTTATCGTTAGATGTCGGTAGACGGAGTAGATTATAACCAAAAATTTGTATTTTTCATCAGACATATTGTATATGGAGTTATCGAGATTCTACTGTATTCATAAATTAATCAAAACTATGTACTATATTCGTATCATGTTCTTGTATGTTTAAAGTTTAAAGGACATCATATTTATTTATTTATTTTTTATAAATTTTTTTTTTCATTATGTACATACGTACAATACATAAATAAATACTTGGGTGTACTTGAATGTGTACATACAAGTATATGTGAAAAATTTTTAAAATGCACACATGCACATTTTTTCAATTTTTATTTTTTTATATTTAATATGAAAGAAAATAATTTTAAAAACTACAAAAATTTGTTTATTTTTTTTTCTTTACTTTTTTCATTCGTTTTGGTTTGTTTGTGTGTTTGTGCGTGTGTGTGTGTGCTGTTGTATGTATTTTTGTAGATTATAATTTTTAATAGAAAATATTTTTGTGTTATAAAACTGCATAATAAATACACACCACCACATAATAGTGCATAATAATAATAATAATAAATATAACATCTATTATATGAGCGTATATCCTTATTATAATACAACATATAAAATAGAATACTTTTGGATTGTTAATGTTTTATGTATGTACATACATAAATACACATGTGTACATGTGACAAAAAAAAAAAGAAAAAAAAACAGGATGAAAGAAAGGAACAATTTATTTTGAAACTTTATTTTATTATTTTCCTGTATAATCCTCGTATGCTATGTGTACACTTTTCTTATAATATATGAATTATTTTTTTAAGAAAAATTTCTAACAAATAAATACACTTACATACATATGCATGTACATATATAAGTAGAAGACGAAACGGCAAAGAGAAGAGAAAAAAACCTGAAAACGAAATAATTTTGTCTTGTATTTTGTCGCATTTTTGATTTTTTTTTAATGCTGCAAAAAATTAAAAAAAAAGGAAAAAAATATGAAAATTATAATTTTGTTTTTATCATTTACAAGATAATATTTTGCATAATATGAACATTGAAATTTTGAATGCTTTCTGCTATTAATACAGAGTACACTCGCACTCGCACTATACCTAAAGCGTACATTTAAATAAATTTATAAAATGAATGAATGTACAAAATTTGAACACAGCACATATTTTGGTTTTTTCCTTTAAAAAAAAAAAAAAAAAATTTAACTAATAAAAATGTACTTACATACATCCAAGAAAACTACATATACAACAAAAAAGAAGAAGAAGAAAATAAATAAACAATAAAAACTTTGAAAAATAAAAATTTCTTTATAAGTAGAATTATTATTATTTATGAAGTGCTTTTAAATTAGAAAATTAATTTTTTCTTCAAGTTTTTATACTGGATGTGTGTGTGTACAGCTATAGAATTCTTATAGTTATTGTGTTCTCATGCTCTTAGGGTGGTATTCACCAACATGGATATATCCGTCGGATATATTTTAGCCGGATACAATTTCAGCTTACTCATCAACCTTGATAAAATTTGTTTTCGAACTTCGTTTTCGGGTCGAACATGTGTGTCAAACATGACAGCTGATTATATTTTTATATTACAAAATAAAAAAGAGGTTATGTGATGTGATAATTATATGCAAAGATGATAATACTGTACAACTGCATTATCTTTATTTGTGCTGTTGCTATTAATAACAAGGTTATGTTCGAACGATATTTATAATACCACTCCGAGGTTGTCTTAAAAGTATCCGAGTAGTGTTTTTTCCAGCTTTATGAATACACTTTATCTCAGATAAAAGATAATCTATGTTGGTGAATACCAGCCTTAGTATTTATTATTAGTTTTAATTTTTATTCCATGTTTTTTCGAAAATATTTTTTTTTTAAAATTTTAATTTTCAAAAACTTTTACTTAATTGAATATTACGAGTCTGGTATAGAATAGAGAAGCAAGTAGGTATTAAATATTGTTTGTTGATTTTCCGTGTTTTGTCTTGTATAATATTCGCATTCCACGTAAGTAGAAAATCAATTTTTTTCAAGAAGGAAAATTGAAAATACGAGTACTCAGGATGTCTAAGAATACTACTACTCGTACTATCGCAGCGTATACTACAGGTGCTGTTTATAATCAATGATCCACATTTCTCTAGAGTCTAGACTATGTACAGAGTAGAGGAACGAGTATCAAATCTTGTCTGTTGATTTTCAATATTTTGTTTTGTACATTATTCGCGTTCTACTAATAGAGAGAAATCAACTTTTTTCAAGAATAGAAATAGAAAATATGAGTACACATGATGTGTAAAGGGGAGGAAGGAGGAACAAGTAAACAATTTTGTTTGTTGACTTTCTGTGTTTTCTCTTGCACAATATTCGCAATCTACTAAAGGAGAAAATCAACTTTTTCTCAACCATGAAAATACGAGTAAACATGACAATGTGAAATACTACTAGTACTAGTGTAGCCGTAGCGTATACTACAGCTACAGTTACCGGTACTAAGTCAATGATATCTACTGCTCTAGATCATGTGAGGAGTAGGGGAGTAACAGTAAGTACTAAATGTTGTTTCGTGTTTTTCGTGTACAATATTCGTACTCATTATTTACATGAACTGAATATAATAGAAAATTATAAGCTTAGATATGCTAGATCTGAGAACTGAGTAGAAGTTCTGAGTTCAAAAGAACTGAGTAGAGTTGTAGCGCCAATCATTGGGATATTAATGGTAGTTTGAAAATAAACTATAGAGATACAGAAAATTTTTAATTTTGATAGACCACATATATAAGGACATTATAACGCGATGGAAGCAATATGATCATTTCATTACTTTCTTGTTTCTTTTTTTCTTTTTCTCTTTGCAAATAAGTATGTAGGTATACGGTGTACGTGTGTATAGGTAATTTTTTTTTTTTTTTTTAAAAGTAATTTATGATCGAAAATTATTATCAATATGTACTGTAATTGAAAGCTTGTAAATCTGTTGATTATTTATAGCTGAAAAAATTTTTTATTTTTCAGTAGCCAAGTCTTATGATAAAAACATGAAAATTTATTAATTAGTCATAAATCTCATTCAGAGATTGAAAAATGAAAAAAAAAAACGTGAAAAATTAATTTTTAAATTTTTTTCGATAAAAACAAAAAGAATCAGGTTGAAAAAGAAAATGAATTATTTTACGAAAATATTTTAATTATATTCAGACATATTTTTATTTACACATGTACGCGAACATTTTCATAATAATGTACATACGAAAATTCATTATTTATAAAAATGTAACACAGAATTACAAAAAGAATAAAGAACAACAACACAGTTTGCTTTTCACATATGAATTAAAAATTAATCTATAGATGTACAGTCAACATACTTACGTAAGGATATGTAGGTAGGTAGTGTATGTAAAATGAGTTATACTCGTATATGACAAAAATAACAATTTTTTTTTTGAATATTTTTTTTTTATATCACAGATTTTATTTTGTTTCATGTGTCGCCTCCTTTTTACATTTTTAAAAATTTTGCACAAAATACACATGAACGCATATACACCTACCACCATTAGTTACCTACCACCATGAGTATGATGTGTTGTGTTCCAAGTAAAAATAAAAATGATAGTAAAACAATGTATATTATTTTTTTATTGTGTTTGAAAAAAAGGATGCCTAGACCTTTCTATACGTATGTGCATTAACTGAAAATGAAAGGAAAAAAGGAATATATAAATCCATTATATTTGATATTTGCATGACTGAATCTGATTACCAACCAGCCTATAAATAAAATTATTCCGTTCGTCAACATTACATACTCGTATACTCGAATTGCCAATATGTACATAATTACATCCTAGGATCCAAAAACTGTATCATCTATAAAGTGTATGAAATTAAAAATGTTTGGGATTTATGTTTCAGTGTACCACTCGTAAAAGTTTCGACAAACTAAAATTGTAAAAGGTAAAAGAGAATTCGGATTCTGATTTAAAATAATTACAACAGAGTGCGTTGATTAATATTTAATTAAACAGACTTTGGTAAATCAATGCAAAATTCAAGAGAGAATTAAACGATCATAAAATTGAAAAAAAAATAGCGTGGAAACGATTAGACGAAATTTTATGATGCTCATAAAACCTTTACTTACGCCTGAAATGACGTCATTAATATGTAGAATGAAGCAGATTTTTTGACCTCGAGTGTACATACCGTAGATATATTATATTTTCATGCAGTTGAAGGATATACTTTTTGGTGTATATTCATGTAAGTGACTACCAATGCTATAGGTTAGGTATGTATATGATGCACGGACATATTTTTGATTTCATTTGGCTATATAATTTAAAATTATATCGTAACCTATCCAGCACCTGTACATTACATATATCTACTACCATAGTGCTACATCGAGTAGCTACAGTATTTTGTATTTTTAAAAAAAATTTTTTTTTTTACACACACGTTCTTTGTTGTATTGGTAGTGTATGTGAATTATCCTTATTGAATTTTAATTTTATTTCATTCCATTATATACTCGTAAATATAAAAAATTTTTTTTTTTTATATTTTTTGTGTTACCTGTCGAGCGAAAAAATGAGATAATTTTCTACGTACATAATACGCACACATTAAAAACAAATGTAGTAGACATATATACACACGTTTATATATGCTCGGGTTACATAGCCCAGATGATAATGATGATGAGTGAATACCTATATTTTTATTTTTTTATGATTTTTTAATTAACCTTTTTACAGTGTTGTTTACCATTTTTTTTTTTCGTAAAATCTGTATTTGTCGTATGTTTAAAGTTCATGCTCATTTTCATAAATCACGTATAGTACATAATAACGTTTTTTTTTTTTAATACAAACATTTCATAACGTACGTTATAATTTTTATAACGTAGGTAGGCATTTGTTGCTAACGCATATTGATCAGATAATTTATTTATAAATGAAGAAATAAATTAATAAAAATAAAAAAGAAAAATGAAAATAAGTACAAACAGTAAATGAAAATGTATACAAAAGTGGACAAAATGAAAATGAAAGAAAAATGAATGAAAATTGTTAAAATTGCAATTAAAAACAATCTTTGAAAATTTTCAAAAAATAAATACGGATTACGGTGAATAAGCTTTACATCATTTTAATAATTTATTTAAACGTAATTTACTTGCATACTTGTACTACATTATATGCGTAAATATATCCTTTGCATATTGAATCGCATTGCAATTTTGATAAAGTGAAAGGATTATAAAATATTAAGTTCATAATTTTTAATGTTTAAATATTCTGGAATACTTTTATTAACATTTGTATTAAAATATAAAAGTTTGTTTATAATACTTTCGTAAAATGCTTATACAATCTTACCATATTACATTCCATCCGTTTACTATCATCATCCTGTGTGTATTATACTCCAGATGAAATTATTGGTACTTATCCTAGTTGAGTATAGGGAAAACATATTTTTTTTTTCTTTCAAAATAATTATATTTGAAAAATGATTTTAGGTTTTTTTGAGTGTTGTTTAAAATAATTAATTTCATAACGATATCATTTTCGAGTATTATTAAGTATTATATACAGAATGAAATCGAGAATCGATTCATTCGTTTGGTTTGAACCATATAGAATTTCGATATTTTGAAATGAATATTATTGAAGTGGTGAGAAACACAATGTTCATGACATTTAAGAGGGGTAATCATCAAATGAGAACTACACATTTTTATAATTTTAATTTGAAATAAAAATACAAGGATCTAAGATATGAATATATATTTTTTTTAAATTTTAAATATTGTTGAATGAAATTTAACGAACTTTAATTCGATTTAACGAAATTTAAGCGTTTAATCGAACGCTTTGGAATTTTTTTTTTGAAAAATTTGATTGTTTAAACACAAATTTTTGTGACAATTTTTTTTAATTCAACCCTGATCTCATTTCACCAATAACTCAAATAATGTTGTGTTTTAAAGCTGACTGAATGTTTTTGGTTTGCTAGAGTAAACTAATCTTTTTCTCCTTCTTCTGCTTTTACGGCATTACACTCCTCAACAGAATCTTAGATACAGAGAGAATATTTTGTCGTGCTGCCCTATTCAAAGAAACAGTTCACCAATTTGCGATGTCTAGTTTGTTCAGATCTTTTTGAACTGAGTTTCACCATCGATTTCTTGGTCTTCCTCTGTGGGTCTTTTGCTGCCGACTGTAGAGTATATGTTGCTTTATTACAGGGGTCTTGTTCTTCCATTCTGTTAATGTGGTCCAACAACCATCGCAATCTACTGATTTTAGCAAAACGCAATAATTTTACATAATCCCATAGAAAAAATTCCAATGGAGTTTTATCGAATGATCTTGGTTGTATATTCATGAGATGAAGATGATTTTTCCTATAGAAATAATACTGGACATAAAAAATTAAAAGAGCAAAATGTATTTATCCGAAATTTTATGGAAATTGGAATGAACTGTCTTAGGCCATTGAGAGACATCTAATATCGATACCATTGTATGAACAATACTAGCATGGTGAATGTAATTATTATTATAATAAAAGAAATGAATGCGGATATTAAAATTCTAATTCAACAAAGTGTAGAGAAAATAATAGAATTAAAAAGAAAAACTAAAAAGTTAATATTTTTGACTTTAAAAGCAAAAATTAAATGTGATTTTCACAGAAGAATGTGGTTATTAAACAAAATTCAAACACAAATTACTGTAAAAACTAATTTCTCTTTTTGCCGCAATAATAAAAAATGGCGCTACGTTTAGTAAATTTTTTGAATTCTAGCTTTATACTAGACAAACCATGCTGGTTTCAATACCTCGTTTATACCAGCTTGTTTTCCTGGTATAAAGCTAGTATAAGGTGACAGACATGTAGTATAGCCGTATAGCCAATACCATGGTATCGATACCACGTTTATACTAGATATCTGTCTAGGGCCTTAATAAGAAACTCATAAAAGTTACGGCAAATCAGTTAAGTATATGTATGTGTACATGATACATATTTGTCGTTAATTTTATAAGGATAAATAATATTATCCTTATATGGATATCAAATTGTAAAATATCCTGCATAAATTTATTTACTCATTTCACTAAATCTTTACATCTTTACAGACAATTTTTTTTTATTAGTGAATGAATATAAGTACATACGTTATACATTATCTTTATATATATTATCATTATTATTGAGTGATCAAAAATATTTCGATACGATAGATATATTGAATAATTCGTCCCTGTATATTCATGCTTGCTATTTGCTATGTAGATATACAAGGTAATATCGAAAATATTTTCAGTTTATCTTTCTTTTCATTCAATTTTTGTTTTCATTCTCGTTTTTATTTTTTTTTTTTTCATTTCTTTATTTATTTTCACTAGGGTGCAATTCGATTTTCTTACATACATTTTATTTTTATTATTATATGTACATTCTATTGTATTTATGTGATAAGTTTTTTCTTTTTTGTGTATACTATATACTATATTACTTATACATACATTTTTATAATACTTTTTCACACATACATACTTTATTTCATACTTTTTCATATAAATAAAAAAAAAATGAAGAAGAAAAATAAAAATAGTAAAATAAAACGTGCTTAATGGTCATTATAACTTTTCAGAGATATGTATGTAAGTAGTATACACATTATATTCATGTATATAATAATATCTAGACACTATATGTACATATATGCCGTATAGTATGTATGTAGACATGAATGAATGTGTACATACTCTACTTTACATTATATAAATGTGTAAGTTTTTTTTGCTTTTTGTGAAATCTCTTTGCTAAAAGTGTACTCATATTAAGGAATATTTGTATTAGGATATGTGAAAAATGAAGAAAAAAAAAACATAACAGCTTGTTCTAACATAAAAAAAAAAGGATATTATGTATGTATGTATGTTCATATTACTTACACATAATATAAATATGAATGTGTGCATTTTTCTTTAATTTTCACTCAATAAATACATTGGATATTTTATTTGAAAAATTTTTCTTTGTTAATACAATAAATGATGGTAATAATTTTGTATGCTTTATTCTTTCATTTTATAAATGTAGTCGTCGTATACTCGTGTATTTGAGTGTCTGTATATTGTATGTATATGTTTATATTTGAGTTTTTGTTTTTTTTTTGCTTGCTTATTTGTTCTTCGATTATTTTATGTAAAGAGTTATTGTATTATACTGATATATGTGGGGGTTATATGCAGTCTGCACAATAATATAATGATAATATTTGTTTGGAGTAAAACAAATTTATGATAATAGATAATAGTTAACGTACTGTGTATACCATACATATGTATATTAATGCCATTATATCGTATCGTATGAATGAAATGTGAAAAATAGAAAAAGAAATTCATTGATTTTTATTTATAGTTGTTTGGATTTGAATGATTTTTTATTAACGATTTTTTTTTTTTCATTTTTACACCAATACTGCTAATACCTACTACATTACATTACTATAAATGTGTATATATGTTGTTAATTCTTAAGGATATTAAAGAGATTTGTAATTTTATATAGTTTTTGTTTGGTTTTGTTTATTATTTTGTTTTTTTCAAAGTTGATGACATTTCTATATGAAAAGTGTAGAAATAATTTGAAATGATGTCTGGTTAGACTTCTTAATTAAATGAATGAATTTATTGTAGTACACAAATTATTAAGTGTTTCTGCACATATGTATGTTAGTGAGTAGGGAAAAAAATGAACCTTAAAATTCAAGCGAATTTTTCACTAGAAAACCACCTTTTCAAGTTGTAAAATTCACAAAATAAAAATTCGTAATTATTGCGAAATAAAAATGAACAAAAATGTCAGAAAATAATATCTAGCTTTTAGATTTAATTTTAATTGAGCTGATTGAAATTACCCACAAATTACCCAGAATTACCCATAAATTACCCAAAAATTACCCAAAGATTAAATGTTAAAAATAAGAAATTGTAAAAAGTATTTTAAGAAACTGCTTTAAAAACAGTAGGAAATGATTTTTTCTATTATCCTTTTTTTGGAGCACTGTTAAATTTATAGAATTTTAATTGTACTATTTCACTTAAATATTAAATTTTTTTTTATATATGTATATGTATAATTTGTAAGTAGAAAAATTCTAACCAAAATTATTATCCTTTCTTTCTATTTGAATTTTTTTTTTTTTTTTTGAAATTTTCATAGTCAGCAAACACAAAAAATTATACCTCAAGGAATATGTCACAATTCATTCGTTATTATATGTGACAATATTTTTCTTTCCTTTTTCTCTAATTCATTCGAAAATGTTTTAAATTTTTTTCCAGTCTACATGATTTTGAAATACGTTATTTCGTTATAATTTGTACATAAAAAATACATCTGTTCTACATACTGGTGCTGATATGTATCAGATTAAAAAAAAGGATTTTTTCTTTGTACATATATATTATATATAAGTATCTAGATATGCGTGTTTTTAAATTTAAAAACTTTTTCGTATATGAACGTAGAACATGTTATATGATATACAAACGTTTTTCCACACATCTGTACCTAGAATTAATAACACTTATACCATTACCTCTACATCTACATGTGTACTTTGTAGATTCATTCTTGTACACATACATCCTTAATAGGAGAAAATATGAAATTTTAATAAATTGTCAAAGTTTTGAATAGCTTAAAATTGTCGGTGTATACTTATGTCGTTTTGAATTTGAGTTAAGTCCCCGTGAAAAATTTTATTTTTGCCTTTATACTTTTTCATATTCTTTAAAGTAGAAAAGACAAATCTAAAAACTGTTTAATAAAAAAATTGTATAAGTGTACAAAATCTGCCATAAAAAAAACGAGTACGAGTACTTGTATAGTACTCATCCACCTAGGTGGAATATATCATACAGTGCTGTGAAAAGGTTTTTGCAAACAAAAATGTTTGAGACTGCAATTAAATTTTTTTCCACTCATTCAGTCATTCATTCATTTCGGTCATGACCAGATATAATTTTGTTTTGATTTTGGCATTACTTTTTACATATTGGGGGTTTTCAAAGTTGCAAGCCAGCGCCAAGCTTGCATTTAAATTTGTAAACTTGAAAAGTCAAATTTTTCATTAAAATTTGCAAGATTAACGACAGACAGTTTCAAGTCTTAGGGTCATAATTTTTATTTGTTTTCCCAATTGAATATCCTTCAATAAGTTCATTAAAAATAAATTATTTTCTTGTTACTTCATTTTTTTTTGCATTAGCTTGATATGTAGGTTCTGAAGTTTCTTCATTTTTCATACAGACAACCAAAAAATTAAATGAATTGAGATAGGAAAAATAAAAGGATATTATTACAAATGCACAATATACATGTGTGAAATAAGTTAATATGACACGTGTATATGCCTATAACGTACATAACATACTCATCGTATCCAAACAAAGTGTAAAGGCACACATAAAATTTGGTGAATCTTTCATTTTATTTTTTTGACTTTTGTATACATTTTTTTTTTTTTTTTTGAAATTTTGTTGTTGAAGAAGAAAAGGATCAAAATTTTAAGTGTTTCATTTTGATGCCTTTTTATACTCGTACTACTAGACGAAAACATAACCCATCTGGTATTGCTGTCGATGTTAAAAAATGAAAAAAAAAAGTAAAAGGAAAACATAATCTATATCCTCAGTGTGTTTGTTTTTATTGTAGATCGATTGATTTAAATGTTTATGTATGTATATGTATATGAATGTATGTAGCTTGTGTGTATAGCTTGTGTTGAGCTTGTAGTTAAGCACACTGTATATACGTATGTGTGAATGTATATATTTATATCATTTGTTGTTTGTATTATTCCCGATAGTAATATTATAAAAAAATAATTTTAATTCAAACATACGAATCTTTATACGGTATAAACATGCATATGTAAACATATGTACATATAATACATACTCGTATATGACAGGAAAATGTAATAAAAAATTGAAAAATTGTTTTGGAAATTTTATTTAACTGTTTTTTTGTTTTACTCTTTTCACTTTGACTTTTTGAATGTTTAGTGTTTATATGCTGCTAGAGCTACTTATGTACGCACACACACACATGTGTATATAAATATTTTAGGAAATTTCAAGACAAAAAAAAAATCAAATGATAAGAAGGATGAGTAAAACATGAAAAAATAAAATAAAAAAAAGTCAGAAATGTTAAAGACTTTTGACCGGAAATAAATATTTGGAAGAAAAATTTCATTTGATTTCTACTATTTTTGTTTGTTTTTATGTTTTTACATAATATAGTAGAAGTATGCGTTGATATTTATTTTTTTATTTATATATTTATTTTTTTTTTGGTAAGTAAGAATTTTTAGAGTGTATCTATCCATTCGTTTATGTACAAATGTCGATATAGTTTGGAAGGAAAAAATTTAAATGTTTAAAAAAAAATCCTTTTTCATTTACGTCCTCACAAAAGTGGGAAACACATACATATATACATACTTACATACGTATATATGTATATGGGTATTTCGAGATCTATATACATAGTAAAGGAAACAAGATTTGAAAGATTTTAGATTATATAAACAGTCAAACTCAGATTTAGGCTTTAAGTTATTGTCATTTTTTTTTTGTAGTCCTTGATCCTTTAATTTTATTTTTCAACTTATTTTTAATAGAATTATTTAGTTTTGATTTAATTTTGAAAATAAATTTTTGCTAAACTCCTTTGTACATTCTTATGTGTATTACAATTACAACAATTACAATACAACGACCGTCTTACAATTTATCGGACATCTGACTTTATTTAGTCATCATAATTCAGTATAGAATTTTTAAAAATGTTTTTTCACACTATAACTACCAAAAAAAATGAAACAAATCATTTACAATTTTCTTCTTGATCTGAGTTTTTATGAGTATTTTTTTCATATTTATTCAGTATATATTCTTCTGTATTTATCATCCACACAAATATTTCATATTTTATTAACCATTCAATATTTAATGTATAAATGTCAAAAACTCAAAATTTTCGTAATGTTGTAATAATAATACACAGACAACATGTCAAAAGAAAGACATTATATATGTAAATATTTTCCAGAAAGAAGACAAATTTTGAAGAAGTCTCAGATTATGTACGGTGGTCGTTATAAATGCAAAGCGTGAACAATTGACTACAAATATATAAAAAGATATTGGTTTGAATTTCATAAAGAAATATTCCAATACGGGTATACTCATACATATACATATGTATATCTACGTATTGTATTTTGCATATTATATCATTAATAATAATATTAAAATTTGAATACAAGATAATGGGCCCTATTATGAGTGTCGATAATATCGACTATCGACAAAATTAAGACGAGACGAGACGATGTAAATTTTGTATTATGTAAATCGGTCGCCTCGACAATAAGATATTGCCATATCAAATTTTATTTTCATTCAGTTTTACCATGTACTTAATTTGTATAAAAGTTGTCAAATATTTCAATATAAAAATTTATAATTCATTTTTTTTTTCAATTTTGAATAAATATTTAAATAATTTTTGTAATTTTTAATGATTAATTTAAATAATTTGTAGCTAAGTGCGAAAATATAAAACATATTAATTTAAAAATGACTTTCTTGTATAAAAGAAGAGCATTAAGGCTGGTATTCACCAACATAGATTATCTTTTACCTGAGCTCAAGTGTATTCATCAACCTGTATAAAACACTACTCGGATATTTTTAAGACAACCTCGGAGTGGTATTATAAATATCGTTCGAACATAACCTTGTTATTAATAGCAACAGCACAAATAAAGATAATGCAGTTATACTGTATTATCATCTTTGCATATAATTATCACATCACAGAACCTCTTTTTTATTTTGTAATATAAAAATACAATCAGCTGACATGTTTGACACACATGTTCGACCCGGAAACGAAGTTCGAAAACCATTTTTTATCTAGGTTGATGAATAAGCTGAAATTGTATCCGGCTAAAATATATACGACGGATATATGCATGTTGGTGAATACCACCCAAAATGTCGATATTCTCGCCTCAAATCAATAATCATAATACAAAATTTGTCGAGTCGAGGCGATAGTCGATGACGAGACGATATTATCGACACTCATAATAGGGCCAATATTGGAAAAATGTGAAATAAATAGAAAGTTAAAAAATAAATTCACACATAATATAACATTATGTACATAATGTAGTAATACGGTCGTAGTTATCTGAAGGTACACACGTACAACCGTGTGGATAACCTTACATCCAATATAACAAAATGACAAATATATACCATGTGAAGGTGAAAAAGGCAATGCGGATATTCCATTCGATACACACCTACTACACATACAAGTGTAATTATTTGTGCAGAATTTTTTTATTTTCTTTAAAAATATTGAACATAAAATTGATTTATTTCATCATTTAAAGTAAAGCAAAATAATAAATACATAAATAAACATGTGTGAATATGATAAATGATTTAATTTTTCATCAAAAACAAAAAATATTGTAAAAATTATTATTGTCATTATTTATTTTTTCAAAATTTTCTAACTATATGTATATGTATAATTTTTTTCTCTTCCACATCGAAATGGTACATAAATAAATGTTGCATTGACATTTCACTTTTCAATTCTGGATAATAATATGTATGTAGGGCGTTGTTTATTTGAATTTTCTTTATCATAAGAATTTGTATTTTTCATTTCATTTTAAAAATTTTTTTTTTAAATTTTAATTCAAAGATTTTTTCATTTACTATACACATAAAGATGTACATGCATGTGTAGTGTGTGTTTGATCTTTATTCTCTTCTTTTACGTTCTACAATTTTTTAAAAATATATTTTGAAAAAATCTATTGATTTCAATAATGAACACAAATACGAGTATCGAAATACACAAAAGGTGCTATACCTACCACTACTTACTTCAAGTTCGACTATACATATTTGAAATGTTTTTGTGTGATTGGGTAAATGCGATAGAAATATCCTATTTCCAAATTGACTGTATATTTTTTTTTATTCATTTATAACTTATGTACAAAAACCGTTCGAATTGTAAAATCTTTGATTTTGAAATGTAAAATGAAATTAATTTATTTTCGATTTCAAATTTCATTTAGAAATCTTTTCACTGTGAACGTACGCTGTACGTAAGTATGGTGTTTGTCAAAAGAACGAAAAAAAAAAACGGAATGAATGAAGAAAAATTGATGTGCTACTATTGAAAACAACAGACCTGCTACATACGAGACTCATATACTATCGAAAAATTCTCATAAGAAAATTTTTGTAATTTTTACTTATTTTCTTTCATATTCGGTTCGAATGTTATTTCTTTTTTTTTCGTTTTCGTTTTCGTTTTTGTAATGGATTATTATTCATTCATTCATTCGTTTATTGGAAATTGAAATTTCCGTTTTGAATTCGAGTTGCTTTTTATTTTCATTCTTCCAATCATCCATACAAATATAAATATACGAGTATTTGAGAAAATTTCTCTTTTAGTCTTACACTCATATCAACATTTTTTTTCTTTTTTCTATTTTCACCAGCAACATTTTTTCTTCGGTGTTCGAAACTTATTTCAATTTTCATTCCAAAAAAAGAACAAAAAAAATGAATTAAAGATAAAATGTTTTTCTCTTTTATTTTTCTCTTTCTTTTTTTTTTTTTGTGTTGAATTTTCATTTACGATTGAGATTATATTCTCAACTTTTCACATTTATTTCTTTCTTTAAATGTGTATGGTGTAGATTTTCCATACAATGCAAAATAAAATGAAAAAGAAAAACATAAGTAAAAGAATAAATTCATATAATACATTAATACATATGGTTCCATGATAAACACATATGTGAGTAAAAGGTATGTAGTTATTACGTGTTCTAGGAATGATGAAAAAATAAAAAAAAATACAGAATGAATTAGAGAAGCAGAGTAGAGAAGAAAAAAAAATAATTTATGCTCGATTTGAAAAAATTTCAATTTCTTTCACATTTGATTCGTTGAAGGAATTTTAAATCATATAATAAAATGTACCACCACATCATACCTAGGTAATATATGATGTATCAATATGTACATTTTATTTTATTGCGGCAAAAGTGTTTTATATGTATATACTGCTGGTAGAGTTTATAGGTAGCACTCTATAATATGACGCTGAAATTGGCAGTTGGATAGTGAGCCAGTAGCTCATTCATAGCCAATATTCACACATAATATGTTTCTTTGTATATAATATGAAAATTGAGAGTGAATGTATCGAGTTCTTTTTATCGTATCATGAAAGTAAGTTAAGTCTTTTTCATTGAAAATTTCACAAAACTAAAACCATATCCTAGATATTAGACTTCAGATTTCATGCTTTTTTAAATGTCGTTTCATAATTTGTTAAAATTAGGATTAGAAGCATAGTTGTTGTGAAAACTGTCATTTATAATCTTGCTATAGTTTTAGACATAACTAGCATTGGCGAGAACTTCCAGTTTTTAGGCACGATAATCGTCTTCTCAGTAATCTTTAAAGAGATCCGTCCCCTTTTCTTCTAAAACAAGGTGGAATGATTGTAGAGCTTTAATAAGCGCGCTGACAATACATAATGTCTGTTATTCAGATTCTAGCATGTTTAGGGATTGTTGAGTGTCTGATCATATATTAGAGACAGCTTTTTTGGCACTGATCTTTTCCACCGGAATCATTTAAGTCTGGAAAGTTATGACAAGCTACTAGGTACTTTAATTTTTGAGGAAAACCAAGAAGTTTAAATAAATTGAGTTCAAATTTATCTGAGTGGTTGGGGTTATGTTCTTACCTTAACACTTAGCCTATTTATACCTGTGTGTAGATAGGAAATATAAATCTTTCGCTACAGAAATTTTCACAATTTGCTTTTGCTCTGTTTTCAAAATAAATAAACTGTTCATATGTTCTCAGCTATGTGTATACGTTAGAATTGATATGTATACACGTAGTATATGGATAATGGTATTATAATCATTTATGGGTGGGTGATTATGTGGGTGTTTGTACAGTATAGTGCATTTATTTCAATCAATTTTTTGAACTATTCTCTTTAATCGCATAGCTGCACAAGATACATATGATTCTTAGTATACGCAAAAAAAAAAAAGAAAAAAAATATAAAATAAAATAAACACATGTATATGCATACAAAATGAATGCATTCACACAAGATGATGTGTGCATGCATGAATATATTGGATGGGATTCATATAATATTTATGTATACTATATACTTGTATACTATATGGTATATGGTATGCACGTTTTCATTCATTGCTTATGATGCTCATACATTTGTTTTTTTATTTTTTTTTGCATCATTCATTCAAATATAAAATACAACGAAGCGAATTATATGTTTCTTGCATTATTTCTGATTTTTAATTTTTTTTTCACGTTTTCTCTTTTTAGAAATTTTTCATGCATTCAAATCATTTTCTTTGTATTGCTTGTATGTATACTCATATGAGTACGTTTAAATCATACATTATATGTATGTGTGTTCATTAGATGAATTATTGAGTTTCATGTTTCAAATTAAAGGGTGTTGTGAAACATGTCTTGGCCATTTCCAAGGTTGAGTTTGGTTGTATCGATTTTGTATCGTTTTTTGTGAATTAACTTAAATTTTCTACTAAAAGTTGTATGAGCTATTTTGGTCGCCAAAATTATCAACACATGAGAAGTTAATGAGAGACTACTATGGGCTGGCCATGTAAGACTTCAAGATACAGGAACGATTCAGAAATAATATCGCTTTCAATTATTCAGAAATTATATTTTTATCTAAAAATTCTTAAAGCTAAAAAACATTTTCTAAATCCATTAAATACTATGACACTTGAACATTTTTCTCGATTTAAGTTACAGGAAATAATATTAAATTCACACAAAAATTAAATTTATTTCAATTAATTCAATGATAATGTTTTTGTTTTTGGGAAAAAAAAATTTGTTTATTTTATTAAAATTACTGTATGAAAATCGATTGATTCAAGTACAAATATACCAATAAATATACATACCAATTCTCATACATATACATTATTCTGGTATCTGTTTGAAACATACATTTAATTTGAGACGAATTAAAATGTCAAAAGAATTTTTTTCTAGATCGTATAGCACACATAACATGTCAACATTTAGGTAAATATAAATGAAATATAATATGTACGAGTACGAGTATATTGAATATTTACGATATAATTGAATTGATGTATCAGGATGTACACGTGTATTATGTACACATTCATATATGTATGTACATTTCTACAAATAAATATATAATAAGGTTGTAGTGTAGTAGGTATGTATGTATGTATTAATAAAAATAATGTAAAATGAACACACATCACATCTACGTAATACATTAAATATGTACATATAAACATATACGTAAGCACTACAAGTTCCTATATTAAATTTTCAATATAATAATTTACTGATACATTAGAATTTGCATAGAATTGAATTTCCAATATTGTATTAATGCATATATACATATATATGAGGATATATAAATGTTTATTGAATTGTTGAATTCATATGCAATCATAATGCAATTTATAAATTTATAAAAAGTGTCAAAACTCTATAGATGTTCGTATATAAACATAAGTTTCAATTATATGTATAAGAACAAATTTATATAATACATATATGTATACATACTTACAGTGATGAACAAAACATACTTACAACAAAAACAAAATTATAAATTGTAGCAGAACTTATTCGAATGAATTTGTTTTTTCTTCATTCGGAAATCATGAAAATTTATAATTTTTTTCATTGATTTATTCTGTAATTATGCTTAAAATGAAGTTTTAATAATCATTTCTGGTTGTATAGTCCTAGGGTGAGCTTTAAACTTCCTCCACAATTTGTCTTTATTGTGTCCAAAGATAATATAGTTCTTCGTCTCAATAGATGTTCTTTTTAGTGTAAGTGGTAATTTTTCCAAAAACGACACACTTACATATATGATAAAGATCGAAAAAGCTTCATCAAAATCAAAAAAGTTTTTCAAAATTTTTCGAATTGCTTTTAGTTATGTACCCTGTACACAATTATAATCATTTCAATAAATTTGTATGACAGTCTGTGATATAATGGAATTGTTTTTGTAAATCGAGTTATCAAAACTAATTGTGTAGACGGACCATAGTGTTTCGAATTTGTTCTCATTTATTATAAATGTTTGCTCTCACAAATGAAATGAACACCTGTCAATGTTTTGCAGCACTAAACAATACACAATGCTATTTAAAATGTACATTTAATATGATTTAATTCATATGATATTCCACACATATAAGTGTTATTTATATGTATTTGTATATTTTGAGTATTGAAAATAGAATAAATGAATATCATTGGCTGGAACATATAAATATAAATTTGAACATTTTTGAGAGATTTTGATCATATATATTTATTCTCCATGTATGGTTTATGCTCGTGCATAAGGATATATAAGGATCCATATTGAATTGAAGACGATCTCGTACACATACATACATAAAGCATATAACATGAATAAACAAGTTTGATATAACCAAAGACCGATATATAAAATATATTATATCATGGTATATTATATTGGTCTTTGGTATAACATTGAATGCGATGTAAAAACTAATTCTAATACATACATAATAGACATGACATAGTAGGCATTAATAACAACATGCTGCTTGCTTATGCAGAATAGATAATAGTAAATACTATATGCAATGAATGTGCTGTTTATGCGATATACATGATTGTATGTATACATCGTTTATATGGTATTTTGTATACATACATACAAGTGTAATTATAAAAATAGATTGTTCAATGATGTATATCAGGATCTATAATGTATATAGTATCAATGACCTTTCTTAACATATTTCTTTATGAAAATATTTGTGTGTAATGTTAAATATGAACCTTTTTGTTATTCATAGATATATGAATACAGTATTTGGTAATTACATATACACTTTCGCTATCAGCTGGTTTTTTACTCATAAAAAATTGAAAAGTCAACCTTTTTGCTTTTTTTTCAACTTTGGTTTGATTTCGGATTTATGAATAGAATATAATAGTGGCTGTTTGATGCGTGGAGTGGTGTGGGTGGTGGTGGGTGGTGATTACTCATGAGTAATTTTTCATTAGTAAGATTGAAAAATTTTATAGAATGAAAAATAAAATATAAATGAAAAAAAGAGAATTTTGGCAGGTGGGTGCGGGGATGCTAAAAGAGTATGAAAAGTGCTGTATAATTAGCGTCATTCGTTAACACTGATCAACATTTTTGAACTGAATTAAACGGATTTTTTCATATGCTCTTTTAACTATCTACCCACACTCTCCTACGCATCAAACTTTAACTATTATACTTTTTTCATAAATCCGAAGTTAAGTGGAACATTTTGAGACTAGAATCATGAAGATTCATATATTTTTCGATTTTTAATGTTTAAAGAAAACTAGCTGACAGCGAAAGTTTATAATTACCGAATATTTATCAATTACACTGCAATCTGATGGTTTTCCTCTGAAAAGAATTAAATAACAATTTTGATAGGTAACAGGCTTCAAGCAAATATCCTTTTAAGATACCACAATATCTATATTTGAAGAATATATCATTCATTTACTACGTTACCACTATTATAAGTGCAAAATCCACTTTGATCGTGATCAAAATTTTTCTTCTGCTTTGCTATGACTTTCATAGATATTTTTATACATAATTTGCATATTAATATTATACTTTATACATCATATATATAGTAATATATTTGATTTTAAAATTTTTAAATTTGAAAACTGTCTTCCAACTATAGTTAAACTAAAACTGGATGTACAGTATTGTTCACAACTACTTTTACACGGCATTTAATTTCTAATCAATTAATAATTGGAAACGCATCCTCGAAACATTATAAATCCATAAATTTGTTTAGTGTATACATATATAATTATAATAATAAATAATTGAATATAATATCAACTATTAAAATATTAAAATATTGTATAATTTCAACTGTATTAAAAGACGATTGATAATTCATCGCTTTTTTGTCCGAATTCATTAGGTTCATTTAAGTTCAAAACAAAGTTACATATATTTTATAGAAAAAAACAGAATTAAAAATACATGCAATTTTAAAACTTTTGTTCAAAAAAAATGCTGTATAAAAATATTTATGACTAATAGTGCTAATACTAAATGTCAGAGGCTATTCAAATTTCTGATAATATATTCTAAAGTATAGGCAGGTCAGATTAACTTCCTATTTTTTGCCAACTTAATGACCGCACTATGCAGAACTGACCAGTTCTTGCACTTTTTAAATGAATGGTTTAAGTTTTAAAATTTGGTTTAAGAATGATATTAAATAGTTGAGCTATCAATTTAATAGAAATGTTAAAATATAAAGGCAAATTTTGAATTCAAAAATCAAATAAGCAATTATAATTTACTATACGTAAACCTATTCCACGTTATTTTCAAACATAATTTTTTGAATCACTACTGAAGATATTTTGATAATACGGATCTCCAAAATATTTCTAGGACTAGAATTATAGGCCCATTCTACTTAATAATTTATTTTCAAACAAACATACATGAAAAAAATTTGATTGCATTCAATCATAAAAATCCATAAATTTACAAATAATTTATTTTCGACTTCATGACATATTGTTTATTATATATACCTATATATATATATAATATTTTTCAACCTACAAATGATTATCAATTTTCATTGAATCTAATTAAATGTTCATCAGCGCTAGTATTTAGAATTTTTTGAGTATATACTTTATACCACACACAAAAAACATCAACGAAATAAAATTTAAAAATTTTGAAATAAATATTTTTAAGCTTTCTGTTTTTAAAAAATATTGTAAATAATTTAAAATTCATTATCCTCAAGATTTAGGAACTAGATCTAGTTAGAAAAAAAATTGACTCAGTCTATAAAAAAATTTGGTAATTCACAAAACACCTGATTTTTAAATTTCTATATTATGATCATAAATCAGAATAATACTTTATTTTTTTAGAAGTCCTAAGGCCCAAACATTAAAAAAGATATTCTTTAAAAATTTCAAGAAGAAATTCAATTCAGGGGATATGATAATATATAATCGTATCTTGCATTCATAAGTCAATGAACTCAAAAACATAACAAAATAAAACCATAATATATCCATATGTATACATATATTATGTATAATCAAAGATACTATATACTATCACAGATAAGTGTATCTGATCTGTGATACTATGTAAAAACATATTTATATGTAGTTATATAGTATCTCTGGTATAATGCTACAGCAATTATAATGTATGCATACGTAAAAACCTCTGTTGCCAAATATTCTACAATGCTACAACAGAAAATAATGTAAACCTATACAAGTAATACATATAATATATAATCAAAGACCATATAAATGTATAGAGTACAGTACAAATGCTACAGTAATTATAATGTATGCATACGTAAAAACATCTGTTGCCAAATATTCTACAATCCTACATCAGAAAATAATGTAAACCTATACAAGTAATACATATAATCAAAGACCATATAAATGTATAGACCAGAGTACAGTACAAATGCTACAGTAATTATAATGTATGCATAGGCATACGTAAAAACCTCTGTTGCTAAATATTCTACAATCCTACATCAGAAAATAATGTAAACCTATACAGGTAATACATATAACCAAAGACCATATAAATGTATATATTTATATGGTCTTTGATATAAACACAATTCTATATATGTATTTCAATTAGAAGTAGTAGTAGTAATTTATGTCAGATCATATAGCACGCGACAAGGAATATTAACATAACAACACATACATACATATATAAAAATACATGAAATATGAAATACCTCCTTTCTCAAGTCATTCATATATTAAATACGACGATCAACTCAATACAATAAAAAAAAAATTTGAAACAGCCCTATTGTCAATTGTTGTATTCTAAAGCATTTGCGTACAAAATATCCATTTATTTTTACTTATTCAAGTATAATATCATATCAAGGGTGCGTTCATAAACGTTACTATAGTTAACTATAGTTATCATTTGTCGTTCAAAATGGTGGTGGCATAGTAAAACATAACTACCAACATGAATTTTTAGCGTTCATAAACATCTGTAGTAAAGTAAATTTTTAACTATTTGATGTCAAAAACTAACCCTGCTCGAGAGCATGGTTAACGATAGTAACGATAGTAAACCTTTAAGTGGTAATGACATTGACAATAAAAAAATCGTTTGTAATTTAATTTTTTGTTGTGAATTGTGAAAATTTCAATTTAATTAATTTGAAATTAATTAATTTTGTTTTAAACTTCATTTGTAAAAAATAATTAATTTTTGACAAACAAAAAATATAAAAATTATAATATGTAAAAATTTTTTAAACTTGACTTGACAGCTGAATGATAATTTATTGCTACTACTATGGTAAAAATGGCGTTCAAAAACCACTTGAAGTTAACATAACTATGGCTGTAGTATAACATAACTTTGCTTAAACTATACTACACCATGACTATGGTTAAAGTAATGTTCATGAACGCACCCCAAATAAGTGATGGTACCACTCAAAACCATATAAAATTTAGTAAACCAGTCATGCAACTCACAAACTAATTCTTCTATATAAATATTCTTATTTTTCTCTCATATTTACATCCCTCCTGAATTATAAACTTTCGCTCTTTTTCGATATTGTTTCGAAAAACTTTTTCGATCTTTATTTTTGGCAAACATACAAACATTTAAATAAAAAAAATGAAATGGTTCATCTACAAAGATAATACAGTCCTACTAGATGAACCATTTCATTTTTTTTATTTAAATGTTTGTATGTTTGCCAAAAATAAAGATCGAAAAAGTTTTTCGAAACAATATCGAAAAAGAGCGAAAGTTTATAATTCAGGAGGGATGTAAATATGAGAGAAAAATAAGAATATTTATATAGAAGAATTAGTTTGTGAGTTGCATGACTGGTTTACTAAATTTTATATGGTTTTGAGTGGTACCATCACTTATTTGGGGTGCGTTCATGAACATTACTTTAACCATAGTCATGGTGTAGTATAGTTTAAGCAAAGTTATGTTATACTACAGCCATAGTTATGTTAACTTCAAGTAGTTTTTGAACGCGATTTTTACCACAGTAGTAGCAATAAATTATCATTCAGCTGTCAAGTCAAGTTTAAAAAATTTTTACATATTATAATTATTATATTTTTTGTTTGTCAAAAATTAATTATTTTTTAAAAATGAAGTTTAAAACAAAATTAATAAATTTCAAATAAATTAAATTGAAATTTTCACAATTCACAACAAAAAATGAAATGACAAACGATTTTTTATTGTCAATGTCATTACCACTTAAGGGCTTACTATCGTTACTATCGTTAACCATGCTCTCGAGCAGGGTTAATTTTTGACATCAAATAGTTAAAAATTTACTTTACTTCAGATGTTTATGAACGCTAAAAAGTTATGTTGGTAGTTATGTTTTACTATACCACCACTATTCTGAACGACAAATGATAACTATAGTTAACTATAGTAACGTTTATGAACGCACCCTTGATATGATATTATACTTGAATAAGTAAAAATAAATGGATATTTTGTACGCAAATGCTTTAGAATACAACAATTGACAATAGGGCTGTTTCAAATTTTTTTTTTATTGTATTGAGTTGATCGTCGTATTTAATATATGAATGACTTGAGAAAGGAGGTATTTCATATTTCATGTATTTTTATATATGTATGTATGTGTTGTTATGTTAATATTCCTTGTCGCGAGCTATATAATCTGACATAAATTACTACTACTACTTCTAATTGAAATACATATATAGAATTGTATTTATATCAAAGACCATATAAATATATACATTTATATGGTCTTTGGTTATATGTATTACGTATTACCTGTATAGGTTTACATTATTTTCTGTTCTGATGTAGGATTGTAGTATATTTAGCAACAGAGGTTTTTACGTATGCCTATGCATACATTATAATTACTGTAGCAATTGTACTGTACTCTGGTCTATACATTTATATGGTCTTTGATTATATGTATTACTTGTATAGGTTTACATTATTTTCTGATGTAGGATTGTAGAATATTTGGCAACAGATGTTTTTACGTATGCATACATTATAATTACTGTAGCATTTGTACTGTACTCTATACATTTATATGGTCTTTGATTATATGTATTACTTGTATAGGTTTACATTATTTTCTGATGTAGCATTGTAGAATATTTGGCAACAGAGGTTTTTACGTATGCATACATTATAATTGCTGTAGCATTATACCAGAGATACTATATAAATACATATAAATATGTTTTTACATAGTATCACAGATAAGATACACTTATCTGTGATAGTATATAGTATCTTTGATTATACATAATATATGTATACATATGGATATATTATGGTTTTATTTTGTTATGTTTTTGAGTTCATTGACTTATGAATGCAAGATACGATTATATATTATCATATCCCGTGAATTGAATTTCTTCTTGAAATTTTTAAAGAATGTCTTTTTTAATGTTTGGGCCTTAGGAGTTCTGAAAAAATAAAGTATTATTCTGATTTATGATCATAATATAGAAATTTAAAAATCAGGTGTTTTGTGAATTACCAAATTTTTTTATAGACTGAGTCAATTTTTTTTCTAACTAGATCTAGTTCCTAAATCTTGAGGATAATGAATTTTAAATTATTTACAATATTTTTTAAAAACAGAAAGCTTAAAAATATTTATTTCAAAATTTTTAAATTTTATTTCGTTGATGTTTTTTGTGTGTGGTATAAAGTATATATTCAAAACATTCTAAATACTAGCGCTGATGAACATTTAATTAGATTCAATGAAAATTGATAATCATTTGTAGGTTGAAAAATATTATATATATATATAGGTATATATAATAAACAATATGTCATGAAGTCGAAAATAAATTATTTGTAAATTTATGGATTTTTATGATTGAATGCAATCAAATTTTTTTCATGTATGTTTGTTTGAAAATAAATTATTAAGTAGAATGGGCCTATAATTCTAGTCCTAGAAATATTTTGGAGATCCGTATTATCAAAATATCTTCAGTAGTGATTCAAAAAATTATGTTTGAAAATAACGTGGAATAGGTTTACGTATAGTAAATTATAATTGCTTATTTGATTTTTGAATTCAAAATTTGCCTTTATATTTTAACATTTCTATTAAATTGATAGCTCAACTATTTAATATCATTCTTAAACCAAATTTTAAAACTTAAACCATTCATTTAAAAGCGCGAGAACTGGTCAGTTCTGCATGGTGCGGTCATGGTGTTGGCAAAGAAGAGGAAATTAATCTGACCTGTCTCTACTTTAGAATATATTATCAGAAATTTGAATAGCCTCTGACATTTAGTATTAGCACTATTAGTCATAAATATTTTTATACAGCATTTTTTTTGAACAAAAGTTTTAAAATTGCATGTATTTTTAATTCTGTTTTTTTCTATAAAATATATGTAACTTTGTTTTGAACTTAAATGAACCTAATGAATTCGGACAAAAAAGCGATGAATTATCAATCGTCTTTTAATACAGTTGAAATTATACAATATTTTAATATTTTAATAGTTGATATTATATTTAATTATTTATTATTATAATTATATATGTATACACTAAACAAATTTATGGATTTATAATGTTTCGAGGATGCATTTCCAATTATTAATTGATTAGAAATTAAATGCCGTGTAAAAGTAGTTGTGAACAATACTGTACATCCAGTTTTAGTTTAACTATAGTTGGAAGACGGTTTTCAAATTTAAAAATTTTAAAATTAAATATATTACTATATATGATTTATAAAGTATAATATTAATATGCAAATTATGTATAAAAATATCTAAGAAACTCATAGCAAAGCAGAAGAAAAATTTTGATCACGATCAAAGTGGATTTTGCACTTATAATAGTGGTAACGTAGTAAATGAATGATATATTCATCAAATATAGATATTGTGGTATCTTAAAAGGATATTTGCTTGAGGCCTGTTACCTATCAAAATTGTTATTTAATTCTTTTCAGAGGAAAACCATCAGATTGCAGTGTAATTGATAAATATTCGGTAATTATAAACTTTCGCTGTCAGCTAGTTTTCTTTAAACATTAAAAATCGAAAAATATATGAATCTTCATGATTCTAGTCTCAAAATGTTCCATTTAACTTCGCATTTATGAAAAAAGTATAATAGTTAAAGTTTGATGCGTAGGAGAGTGTGGGTAGATAGTTAAAAGAGCATATGAAAAAATCAGTTTAATTCAGTTCAAAAATGTTGATCAGTGTTAACGAATGACGCTAATTATACAGCACTTTTCATACTCTTTTAGCATCCCCGCACCCACCTGGCAAAATTCTCTTTTTTTCATTTATATTTTATTTTTCATTCTATAAAATTTTTCAATCTTACTAATGAAAAATTACTCATGAGTAATCACCACCCACCACCCCCCACACCACTCCACGCATCAAACAGCCTATATTATATTCTATTCATAAATCCGAAATCAAACCAAAGTTGAAAAAAAAGCAAAAAGGTTGACTTTTCAATTTTTTATGAGTAAAAAACCAGCTGATAGCGAAAGTGTATATGTAATTACCAAATACTGTATTCATATATCTATGAATAACAAAAAGGTTCATATTTAACATTACACACAAATATTTTCATAAAGAAATATGTTAAGAAAGGTCATTGATACTATATACATTATAGATCCTGATATACATCATTGAACAATCTATTTTTATAATTACACTTGTATGTTTATGTATGTATACAAAATACCATATAAACGATGTATACATATTACATACAATCATGTATATCGCATAAACAGCACATTCATTGCATATAGTATTTACTATTATCTATTCTGCATAAGCAAGCAGCATGTTGTTATTAATGTCTACTATGTCATGTCTATTATGTATGTATTAGAATTAGTTTTTACATCGCATTCAATGTTATACCAAAGACCAATATAATATACCATGATATAATATATTTTATATATCGGTCTTTGGTTATATCAAACTTGTTTATTCATGTTATATGCTTTATGTATGTATGTGTACGAGATCGTCTTCAATTCAATATGGATCCTTATATATCCTTATGCACGAGCATAAACCATACATGGAGAATAAATATATATGATCAAAATCTCTCAAAAATGTTCAAATTTATATTTATATGTTCCAGCCAATGATATTCATTTATTCTATTTTCAATACTCAAAATATACATTTACATATAAATAACACTTATATGTGTGGAATATCATATGAATTAAATGTACATTTTAAATAGCATTGTATATTGTTTAGTGCTGCAAAACATTGACAGGTGTTCATTTCATTTGTGAGAGCAAACATTTATAATAAATGAGAACAAATTCGAAACACTATGGTCCGTCTACACAATTAGTTTTGATAACTCGATTTACAAAAACAATTCCATTATATAACAGACTGTCATACAAATTTATTGAAATGATTATAATTGTGTACAGGGTACATAACTAAAAGCAATTCGAAAAATTTTGAAAAACTTTTTTGATTTTGATGAAGCTTTTTCGATCTTTATCATATATGTAAGTGTGTCGTTTTTGGAAAAATTACCACTTACACTAAAAAGAACATCTATTGAGACGAAGAACTATATTATCTTTGTTCATCTAGTAGGACTGTATTATCTTTGTTGTGTCCTATGTTATGTAATCTTACAGCCAGCCAGCTTCATACTCTGATTCTTACCATTTCCGACTCTAAGATCAAGCCACATCATCTTATGCCTTCTCGTTGCTTTTGCATTTTGTGCTATCTTGTATAGTGAAACACGATTTTTGGCATTCGATTCATCAACATTTTTTGCAGATATCACAACCATGTAATTCTTGCCTTCAATTATTCTGATTTATTAATTTTTCGTTCTTATTCTTCGTCTTCTTTGCCCTAGCTTTATTCTCATTTTTTTTTTGTGTTTAGGTTTTAAGCTCAATTCGTCTAATAAATGCTTGCAATAAATTTCTGTCCTGTCCTGATGTCATTTCTTTCTTAATTTTCTCATATTTTTTTAAAAATATTTTACAACAATTTCTTGGAAGTTTCATTCAATTGTATAATTTATTTTGTTTATCACTGCGTATGTGTAATATTGTTCGATTTGTGCTCTTGCTATGAATGTGATGTTTAGATATGTTTTAGAGTCATTTAATATTATAAATAATATGTATTAATTCATAGAAATATGCATTCATTCAAAGTGTACAATGTACATACATGTGTCACATACACTTATGCATATGTATACAGAGTGCTCCTATTGAATTAATAACATACAATATAAATGTTGTTATATCTGTCTAACATAATATTTAAATCTGCTGCGAGTACGTATAATACACGTACAATTGTACAGATGCAGTGTTTATGCTAATCAAGAATTCCGTTTAAATTTACTGATAAATATAAATATACGTACAATTTTATATTAAATATGTATCTACTCGCTTATTTATATTCACGTGCATTCATATCATGTTTAGATAAAAATTTTTTTAATATTATAAAAACAAAAATAAAACATTTAAATTTCTATCGATTTTATAAGATATATAAGTATATGATGAAATGAGAGAATTTTTGTATGCCCTTACATGTAAACATCTATGTACATATTGCATTGTACGTACTTACACGTATATAAATGGAATATGACATTTGAAATTAAAATTGAATGTTTATGTCATATAATTTGATATTTCTTGTATAAACGTACGATATGGTAATTCGATTCGAAATGCAATTTACTTTTGTGTATTGTACAAATATTATTCGTTTAAAATTTCTATACAAATACAGATACGGTCAAATAAATGGAAGGAAATTTCGAAATGAAATACAATGAACAATATAAAGTAAATTTTAATGATAATAATTGCTTTTATGAACAAAATTTATATCGCATTAACGTTAAATCGATCAAACAACAGACATAACTCGAAACGATTCACCAGTGTTCATGAATACGATTAAATTGATCTAAGTTGAATGTGGAGTTATATTGATTTGAAAAACAGAAATGTCAACTTTATAATTTTTGACATTTAACAGATGATAGATATAACGCTTTTGTATGATTCGATTGGGTAACTTGTTTTTTAATTCGTTCTATGTGTTTATGAATAGTTTCAAATCGATTTACAACCGTATGCAAATGCATAATGCAATCGCTTTCAGTTAAAACGACTTGAAAACTTTACATCGGTCGTATCTCAGCTCGTTCTGTCTCAAGTCATTTAAAGAGGTATTCATAAACACAGTGAATATTTAAAATCGAATTTTGTTTCAAATAGTTGCATACTTACAGGCGTCAGAAAGTCTGGATATAAGGTCCATATTCACATGCTATTATGCAAAATTCTTCTGAGATTTTCAACATGATAAACGTGCAAAGAAATTGATTTGGATGAAGAAATTGAAAGGATAATTTATAGATGACCGTGATTGTACATTATATATGAAGATATTTGTAATGAATGCACATCTTTTGTATTGATTTTCTATTTGACTTGTTATTACATACATTTCAAACGAATTCCTTTATGTCAATCATTCATTTGATATGTTTTATATGTATAGTATCTTCATATTCAGATGTTCAAACATTGACATTGATTACATATGTAAGTATGTGTACCAGTTTGGTTTTTGTTGGTGCTTTTACTGCTGCTGTTATGTTTATCTAATTAAATCTTATTTCAAATTGTACTTCTTTTATCTTAACATATTTGAAATATTTGATGAAATAAAAGAGTATTTTTGAATAGGATGTCTAATACAATTTTCTTTTATACGGACAGTCATTGAAAAAAATTTTGGGCCGCTTTGTATCTTCTGTATAGAGATAAATAGACATATTTTTTTAAGATAAGGTAACTGAGAGCATTCACAAGTTCGAGGGTGCATTCATCCAGTTAGCATGTAACAAGGACCTGCAGATATTTTCGATGTTAGCTTCATTAGAAATTATCCAATCGATTTTATTGAAATATTGATTTAGTGGTATATTCGACATCAATGAAATATTGGGCCTTTATTGTAGTCGAGTGTATTTGAGTACATTCTAATACCATTTTCGCATCTAATGTCTAATCTAATACAAAATGACATGAATAGGTGTTAGATATTGTAAAAAATTGAAGAAAAAAATACTGTACATTCATATTGATAAAAAAAACAAACTACAGACAAATTATTTTCAAACAACTATTTATCCATTACTTTATCCGTTTTATAGGTTTATATTTTTTTTCTTATTTAAATTTTTCATTTTCCAAAAATGTGCGCTAGACAGACACATTCGAGTATATGTACTCGCATATATACGTACTTTATTACTATACGTTCGATATTAGGAGAAAATTAAATGGATATGTCATGCCTGTCCTTTTTGTTGAATAATGTATACGAAAAGTTTCAAACAAAAAATAAAATAAAATTTTTTTTTCTACTCTAGTTAGGATAGACAAACAGTATCATACAGTATAGGCTGAAATGGTTTACTAAACCCGGGCGCCAAATCTTGATGACGCGAATAATGACAGAATGAAAGTCAAATATCCGGTTTTGGAATAATTATTTTACAAATCACAGTAAAAAAAAATATTCTCTGTGAAAATGTTCTTTTAAAATTCTTTTTAAAATGCTACCTCTTTTGAAATTAAAATGATGTTAGTTTTTTACGTTAAAAAAACATTGGGATTGAAATTTTGTGTTGTAAGAATAAAAAAATTAAATAAAATTAAAGTTTGAAATGGTAAAGTTTCAAAGTAAAGGGCGAAAAGTTTAGAAGTGCACCGGGCGCCCAAGAGGCTAAAACCGCCGATGGACTAGTGTAGGTACAACCAAAAATCATATAGTATAGAAGATATCTTATGCCATACAAAATTATTTATATGGAAAAAATATGAAAAAATAAATTTCAATATCAGTACCCAAGCGAAGTTGGAATTGCATGGCGCTCAACTTGAAGTTTTCGCGTTTGAACGCTCTGCTATAGGTTGCATGAATGTTTGAATAAGACTGATAAGACGTACGGACGTACAACTTTTATACAGTCAATAATTCAAATGTATGCATTGATATTACCAAAAATCCTATACCACATGATTTTTGGTTATAGCATGCTATGCTGTGGATATGTTTTATTCACTATTATTCACTATACAGTACTTCGTAGATATGTACATATTCCTTATACCACATTCTTCTTCTTTCTTCTACATACATTTTTGTTCGATCCGTTTGATTGAATAAGTTATGATTCATTCATAACGTATACAACATATCCACAGCATAGCATGCTATAACATAAAGTTTGAATATGAAAACTTCAAGTTGAACGACGCCGCTCAACTTCATTTTGAAGCTTGGGTACTGATATTAGTACCCTAGTACAATTTATACTTCATACAAACAATTTTGTATGGCGTAAGATATCTTCCTAGTATATATGATTTTTGGTACAACTTTTCTATAAATTTTTTAAATGGAATTTTTCTTAATGAAAAATGTAATACGTGCATGTACTACATTTGTACTCATACGCCTTTACTATGGTGCGTATATGATAGTAACAAAAGTGTATAGATTCAATGCAGAAAAAAATAAGATTGAAAAATGATAAACGAAAAAAGAAAAAAATAATGAAAACAGACAGGACGAAAAAAACAAGATAAAAAACAATTATAAATTCAGTTAATATGAAACTAGATTATATTGTGGATACGCAATGGTGGATATGAAAATGTTTTTTATTTGTTGTTGCCTTTATCTGTTTTACATTGCATACGACAAGTAGATATAAAGTTGTGTAATACACGAATAGAATGAATGTTGAATATATCGTATATTAGTATGCAATATTTGCAATCATCATATGTACAAAATTGTTTTACATTTTGGTTGCGAATTTTTACATATTAAGCAATAAGTGTGATCTGAAACAGTATTAGATGTACATGAAAACTTTCCATATATTTACATTCATTTTATTTTTGGATTTCTAGTAGTTACTATTCTTCATAATACTTATACAGTGATGTGAATTTATTTTTGGACGCAATTGTAATTTGAAAAGTAATGGAAATAGAGAAAAACTTGTATGGCGAATCAGCGCTATCTGCATTTGTAGAAATCAACGTTTGAGATGGCAAGGCCATGTACTAAGAATGGACGACAATATAATTCCAAAAAATAATATTCCAAAAGCAAGTAGAGGGACAAAGATTTTGGAGACGCCCAAAAGTTAGATGGAAAGATAACATCATAGAGAATACAAGGAAATTATATGGAATGGGATGTTGTCTATTAAAAATGGACAGAGTGTGGAGGAAAGTTCTAGGGGAGGCCAAGGGTTGGAACAATCTGGTGATGATAAATGGTGAATCGATTGACATTACAAAATAAAATAGAATTTGCTCGAAAATTATTCCGAAATCCTGAAAATTATCTTCCGAAAAAAATACATTAGTTTTTACGAACATTTTTTTTTCACAGTACTGTAAGTGTGTAAATACTTTCGTAAATAATTGTAATTCTAAAATTTCACCCAAACAAAACGTACTCGTACAATAATATGCATACACAATCATGTAATTTTTTGGAAAAAAAACAAAAAGTTTTCTATATGTGTATGTATGCGAGTGTAGGACAAGAACTTTTTTTTTTTTTTTTTTGAACAGCAGAACCAAAAATGCTATGAATTTTTCGGTTTTGACTTGTTCTTTTACTGTAGCTACACTGCTCAGTTTTTTTTTTTAATTCTCCATCAAAATATGTATAAAATGTTATATAGATTTGTATATACAAATTGAATATGTGCTTCATAATGATATATATTGTATATTGTAATTAAAAGTTGAAAATTATTTTTCATTTTCTTATAGTACACATATTTCGTTTCCTGTTTTATTTTATATTTAATTTTTGTTTTTTGTAGATTTTGTGGTTTATTAGATTTTTATTTTTATTTTTTTTATATTTTGTGATTTTTTTCTCTTGTTTTTAGTTTTTAGTTTTGTTTCTAATTTTTGTTTTTAATTTCTTTTTTTATTTCATTTTAAAACTGAAAATGAAATGAAAAATTTTATAAAATCTGAGTAAAAAACGACTACGTGTTTAAAAATTTTTCTCAAAAAGTTTCGCTTATCTATGTAAATGTTAGCCTATATACAGCTTGTACTCATGTATGCTGGGTATGTGAACACATAGGAATGAATGTGCACTTGAACAGGATAAGAATAAGGAGAATCGTAAATGTTTGTAGACATATGGCCAAAACCAAAACGATTATGCATGTTGACGTAGATCTAGATGCACTGTATACGAAACAAACTGAGTTTTTAGACGAATGTACATGGGTTGATACACAAGACAATATCTCCATTTGTGGAGAGAAATTTTTTATACAAAAAATTCTTGTATTCACCATCTGCATTACCAATGGGAATGAATATAAAATTTATGTTGCTTGATATTCGGACTATATGAAAAATGTTTTTGTGTCTCTACAAAAACGAATACAATAAAGTCGGGATTGATCCTTTTTAATGCAGTAATGCAATGCAATAATCGTTAATGCAGCAAAGAAAATCAGTTTGGATTCAGTTACCACCATGCAAAATCGTTTGTTATGAACCAATGAACCAATGATGAATATGGGGTGCATCTATTCAAAACCGTATATGAACATCATTCATAGGAGACACATTGCATTTATGCACCAAAACATGTACAAGCATGATAATGTTCGCAAAAATATCCTATCTAGATCCAGACGGGGAAACTTCCGAATTGGGTCCGCCAGCTTTTGAAACGAGACCTTCCGATAATGATACTTTGGAATGTCCTCTTTGACGTTGTATATGTCTCTGTTGGCGCAAATTCATCTTAAGGACGCAAACTACCCTTTTTTGGCCCAAAATGGCGGGTTTTACGAAATCCGTTATTTCTCCAGATTAGGATCTTGGATCGGATTAATTGATAAACCATTTGAAAGAGAACTTCCTACTCTATTTGTCACAGTTTATTTCATTTTGATTGGATTAGTGGTTCTTGAGATATAAGGACTTAAATTCAAAATTTCGTGTTTTTTAAAAATCACTTTTTCAACTTCTTTTGATGACGCTATAACTTCAAAACTTGAAAGATGATGTATATGTTTTATTATATCATTTGCAAGGTTTTTTTATCCTCTTTCCATTTAATTCCATTTAATAATTTCCTTTTTTTCTCCCATATTTTTTTTTTTTGTATTGAGTTTTATCGTGTGTATTTTTGTTTTGAAAATTTTATATCAAATTTAAACAAAATGTGTTGTATATACGCATGTTTGTTTATAAATTATGTACACGTGATCGTTCAAAGTTCATTGTTCCGGGATATTTAAGGATTCAATTCAATTCGAATTATATACCTATGTATGCGTGTTTGTATATACGTACGCTTATAGTGAGAAATTTGTTTAAATTGTATCGAATATGTCTGTGTAGTACCAGTAGTACGCATAGAGTTGTGCTACTGAAGAGAAAATCCAATCAATCAAACTTCTGATTAATACGAAATTGTATCGATATTTTCGGTTTTGTTGTTTTATTTGATTTGATTTTAATTTCAATTCCAGCATAAACATTTTTACATTGCATTCCATCAATTTTAATAACCTATATGCATGATGTGGATGTATTGAAATTGAGATTGAGATTATGATTGATGTAAGGTATGGACTGTAGAATGTAGGTAGATATGCTCAAGTGTACAACTTTATAACAATAAAATGACGATAATATTAATGTATAATGTATCCTACACAAAGTGTGTGCAATAGTTTCATTGTAATGAAGATAAAATACTACGAAAAATTTATGGAATAATTCAAGAAAATTAAACATGGAGAATTATTTATAGTCAGGAATTGTAGATGAAAGGAAAGGTACAAAAGTTCATAATTTATCTATACGACACGACTTATTTAAAGTTAAAGGTGCTTTAGCTTTCTTTTTTTTTCAAATTAAAATTATCCATCGATAATATAAGTGAAACAAAAATCAATTTAAGAAAATAATTGGGTGAGTCACATTACATATGGTCTTAAAGATATTTTTTTTTGATCGTGATCTTCCATGAAATTGATTTTGTTACTGGATGAAATTTATTTGAACTTAAAGAGTTTGAGAAAAAATCTTGATACAAGGTAAATTAATCATTTATTTATTTGATTGAATTAAAATATACTCCCCGCATATTATATAAGTAACTACGTATTGCATTCAAATAATGCAAAGAATAAGCATACATACAATTAATTTCTAATTATGTATATTTTATTTTCGCGTATTATGAGATTTTGTTTTAAACTGTGCTTTCAAATTGGGAATAAATCTTAATTAATCACCTTAAATGCATTATTAATTAAATAATACAATAACCTTGATTATTTTATTACGAATATAACGACGAATAAATTCAAATTAGAATAAAAAACCTAATATGGCCGAAATTTTAAATTTAGGTTCGCCCAAATACATAGTAGAAATGATAATGCGTGCATTTTGGAATCATTATAGTTTCATAAGAAGATAGAAGATAAATGAAATGTATAAAATAAATGAGTTAATTTTATGATACATACATACATTATTTACATACATATACATATCAAAATCAATCAATAGAATTACAATGAATACTTAAATCCGTATTTATCACCGGAAATCACAAAAAAAAAAAAAATATCTAAGTACTCGTATATTTTTTCTTTAACAGATCTTAATTCAAATTTATAACATTTTGATGTTTCCGTTTTTGTTTTTGTTTTTTTTTCATTCTGAGAAGTTAGTGTAGTGTTGAATGAAATTGTCAAGTTGTATTTTGTTGAAAACAAATTGAAGAAGAAGAAGTAAGTTTGACATCTAATTTTGTTTTTAAAAATATATAATAGATATGTGTCGTGTCTCGTATGGTTGTATCTGGGGAGCTTAATTTTAAAACAAAAATCAACCGATCTCGACAGTACTACTACTTCTTTATTACTACTCTTTTTGTAATTTTTGACATAATTATTTAAATATATTTGTTTTCTTACGATTCGATAATTGCAACTACACATACACACACGCATGTGAAAATACTTTAATAAAATATAGACCATCTTGAGACGCATCTTTTGAGATATATGTATACCATATCTGTATCATGTATACCGTTTTAAAGTTATTATCAAAAATAGAATTTTGGCAAAAAAATTAAAATGCCAATTATGGCCGATAGGGGGTGATGTGCCAAAAAATATTTTGTCATTTTTCTCGTATTATCAAGTAGAACCTGTGGACAAAACTTCAAAAGGATCGGGGGTGACGCATTTTTTTTAATTTAATATCTTAACAATTACTTTAATATACAAATATAATAAAAATAATAATAATAAATTGTGTGTATTTATTTTTAATAATTATATGTCTTAACACAAAATCAATTTTTGTTTATTTCATTATTCTGGATGTATGCACGAAACATAGTATAATATTTTTTTTTCTTTGTGGTTGTGTTTTGATTTTAGTTTTCAAAATAAAAGTGATCTTCCATTTTTCTTTTTCTGTATTATTATTATTTTTTTTTTTTTTTTTTTACCAAACTTCACATTTTTTTATTGGATTCATTGGTGATCCTTCTGGGCATTTAAAATCTTTTGAAAAATCTTTCATGTTGCTCATCGATCCAATTGTACGAAATTCAGGTGGAGAATGGTCATCGGTTGTAATTAGCTGTCTTAATGATTCTAGAGAGAAAATGGAAATTATGTGTAGGTATGATAATGTATCTTTATAATATCATAGAATATAATCTTAAACGATAATATATTTTTATACCTGGTTTATATTTAGAACACCATGATTGTGCTGCTGATATCCAAAACATTTGTTCTGGTGAATAATTCAACCTGGGTAAACGTGGTTCTGGGCCATATTTTTCTGCCCAGCTTTTATACGCCAAATATGATTGTTTTATACCACCGTTATCAGCGATATTTTCTCCCAGAGTTTTTATCCCGTTTAACTGTGCAAAATGGAAAATAAAATAAATGCATAAATAAAAAATATATCTCTATATTTTTCTTTTTTAAATACATACATTTAGTCCTGTTGTCTTATCAGTGAAATTGGCATATTGATGAATTATACATTTAGACTTTTCCAAATATGAATTTGTAGTATTTTCCTGCCACCAATCAACTAGATTTCCATTCATATCGAATTGTTTGCCTAGTTCGTCAAAGCCGTGTGTTATTTCGTGTCCAATTATATACCCAATAGCACCGTAATTCATATATTTTGGCCTTCCAGCTGAAAAGAATTCACCTTGTAAAATTCCAGCCGGACAATCTACAAAATCAAAATACTTATATATTACATCAGCGTATCATATGGTATCAAATTCTTATATTTGTATGTTTTTTTCGTACTGAAATTATGTTTACTTACGAATACTGTTCTCAGTGAATTCATAGTATGCATTAACATCTACTGGACTTGCATGACTTGTCCAATCCGGTTTGTTGACTTGCTTTCGTAATTCATTAAAATAATCATTTGCAATGAATGCATTCAACATTAGTATCGATTCAAAATATCTGTCTGGATAAATTTCTAAATCTTTGTAGTATTCCTCTAATTTACTGTTATCTTTTAATTCATCTGGATAACCGATATGAGTATTCATTGCTTTCAATTTATCTAATGCAAATGATCTAGTCTGATTATCCATCCATGGTACCTCACGAAGGTTTTTGTCAAATTCGTTTCGTATATTACCCACTATTTCTAGAACACTAATTTTTGCATTCTGTTTAAAATATTTACGTACATATTTAGCACCGACTGATATTGGTAATCTATGTATATGTATATAGAATAAATGTTGAATTAAATGAAAAAAAAAAATGAATGTTAAAAAATAAAATTAGCGAAAAAATTAAGAATACATATATACGTTATGTTATTTATAATCAATTATTTAATTAATTTTTTACAAAAATGAAGTAAGTTTTGATTGGAGAGTAGAGACTAAGAATTTTATTTAAAACAATAATTTTTTTTATAGAAATCAAAGAATGTTTTCGATGAAAAGATAAAGGGTATTAAGTGGTGAGTGTATATGTACATTTACATATAAAGAAAATATCACTTTCAACCCAATGATGAAAAAATCAAAGTATATAAAAAAGAAAATTAAACGCAATTGAAGTATCTACCTACAGCTATAAAATCTATACAAATTTCCAATTAAATACTTACGCAGTTATTGTAATCAATACACATTCCTTCTCTATTGGTGTCTGTTCTTGTTGACCACTTAATGCACTATCGTACTGTAATTTACGTTTCTTTAATTTCTCTGTTAAATAGGATGCCGACTCTTTGTGCATTCTCCACATCATATAATTGGCAATTACTCTTTTTGGTGTTTTCTTTAGTAATAGTCCTAAATCTTCGAAAAATTTTGGTACTAGTACAACGATAATTTCATTTTTATCAACATCAAGACCCTCCGGTAGCAAAGCATTTATATAATCCAACCATTTAACATAAGGATATTTTTTCTGAATTTCTCCTATGGTCATTGGATTATAAATAGCTGAAAAATTTTCTCTCATCTCACTCGTTAACGAAATCTGCGTATACATACATATTAAAAATTATTTTTTTGATAGTTTGAAAATTTTTCATAATACTAACATTTGCTAAATTTATTTCGAATTGTAAGGATTCTTTTAACTCAATTTCAGCTCGTTCTCTTTGCGCACCAAATAATACAGCTACATCTACCATATAACTATAGTATGCCTGAACGATTTTATCTTCTATACCTTTGACTAGATATTTAAGATATAAGCCTAAGTTCGTTTGATCCAACTAAAACCGAATAATTCAAGAAAAAATCAAAAAAAAAAATTATAATAATAAAATTTCTGAAATCTGATGTATGCTACTACATATACCTTGATTGTTCGTTTGTTTGAATTCTTTAAATCGACAATAACGAAAGATTCTAGAATGATATCAGTGCTGAAACCGAGTTTTCTAAACGATTTTACAGTTTCTTGCCATGTCCACGATGCTTCATCCCAATCATTACCTTTAGTAACTGGCCAACCTCCAAGTGATTCAGATATGTCAACGATCGGTTTGATACCACGTTTTTCAATTAAATCTATATACGAAAATAAACAATTCAACAATAAATTAATTATAATGATATTGTCTTATCTTATTGTCTGTGTATACTCATGTTCCTTACTTTTGTTCATGCATGCTCTGTACAAATAATTAGCCAATTTAAATGGTTTCGGTTCATCTTCTCGTGGAGTTTCTTCCAGCAATGTTTTTAATTGTTTTTTTAATGTATCTTCAATTTCAGAGAATTTATTTACAACTTTTTTATCCTCTGGTATATTCGTATTCTTTATGAAATTACCACACGCGAAATTGTAAAAATTATCACATGGTTTTACCGTTGAATCTATATTAGCCAATACTCTGGACGATACATCAGCACATTCTTCTGTCAAACATATTCTTTTAGCTGTTCTAGCAGTACTAGCCGATGGAAAATCTAGTATAAAAAATCGATAGATATGTAGTTTAGAAAAATACAAAATAAATGATAAAAAAAAATTCTTTTTACGCAAGTAAATACTAAAAACATTATTATTACGGAAACTGGAAAAATAATTAAAAACCTACCTTCTACTATGAAGGCTATAACAGCTATCACAGCAAAAGAACTAATTAATGTTAGAATTCGTGCTAATGATAAACGATGTCTCAACCAACTCGGATTTCTAAATATAAAAAAGGTCAAAAAGAAAAAAATAAATGAGAAATGTAGAATAAAAAAAAATAAATCATGATAAAGTACATATTGCATATTTTTTTCGATTTTTATTTTTTATTAAAACAAAAATACAATATATATATAAGTATGTAATATGTACATATATATTTCTGTATATATTTTGAAAATAAAGATAAATGAAATCGGTAAATTCGTTCTCAAGTTATGCCGTGTCCGAGGAAAATAGGGATTAATTTTTATATACATACATATAGACATAAGTGCATATACAGAAATGTTAAGAAAATGCTAAAAAATATCAAAATACGCAATAAAAGCTTTAAAAGTTCAAGGTAGGAACATTTTTGACAATTTTTGTACTCCTTTGATCCGTATTAACTTGTTAACGGATAAATATATCATACTCTGGTTTTCTTTGTTTGAAACAAAACATTTTTGTGCTTCGATTTCAAAAATAAAAATATTTTTTGTAATGCAAATTTTTTTTAGGAACCCAATTTATACTCAAAAATTCGTCATAAATTTTGACTTCAGAATTTCTTTTTATCTAGATTCGAATTCCAAATTACTTGTTTTATTATATCAAAAGAAAGGTAATTAAGTTTCCTATATTGTTCTCTAGAATACTAAATTTTTCAAAGTAGGGTGCACAAAAAGTTATACAAGATTTTGTAGTAGAAGGTGCTGCAAAAATCTCAAAACACCCTTTTAACGCCATCTAGCGTAAAAAAGAGAATCGATAGAAATTCCCGTTAATATAATTTTTTTGTCACCACATAATGGGCCACCCATCGGCATATAGCCTGATACTACTAATTGAAACACCTTGTATATATGTAGTACACCGTAATAGGCAGTTTTTATATAAATATCGTATCAATTATACACACATTCGCCAAATTAAAAGTCGTCAATGTTTATCATTCAACATCATTTCAATAATTTTTTATTACATTACTATTTTGTATTTAATGCCTGCAATGCAGTATATGAATGAGTACAACGATTTGAAACAAAACTGACATTATATGTAAATGTATATACATATAACCTCTGAATTATGTAAATTATAAGTAAAATATGAAATACAACATAGAAAAAATAAAATATATACATATCCATATAAAATAATAATTTTAATTTTAATTAAAAAAATTTTCAAGTTTACTTACTTAGTAATAGTTTGCATACCGGTGATCATACTTTTCTTTTAAACTGATGTATATATATAAATGTATAAAAGAGATATATTAGATTATACACGATATATTATTAGGTATATACATATATGTATATATGCGGTAATATAATAATACAACAATAATTAAATTAAAAATAAAGTGAAAAAATACTTTTAGTCAACCGTTTAACGTTGAACAACGATGAACTGAGGATAATTCAAACACTAAATGATTTTATATGCAAAAAAATACACATTTTTACTTTTTGCACACGATTTAATTTTATATTATATGTATATTTTGTTTGCTTATATTTTTTTCTTTTTTATTTTATATATCTGTTCATTAATATAGTTACTATAGTAAATATATGTTTCTTTGTTTGTAAAAAAATGTAAATAAAATACTTACCACAGTATAGTTATAATTTGTTGTTATTGCTTGTACTATAAATATTATTAAAAAAAAAAAAATATAAATGTAAATAAAAATTCAAATTGTGTTTGTTTTTCCAAAATAACTTACATAATACTCGTATTATTGTCGTTGTCAAGATTTTATAATAATAATATTAAAAATACAAATGTGATAACTACTGTGGTATTTTATTTACATTATTCTTGTTTCTTGTTCTAGGAAAAATGGTAACAAAAAACAAAAGAAAAAAGAACAATTACTAAAATTTGTATTTGTATAACACACATGTGTTATGCTCGTTTGTTTATTTTATTTTCAAGTTTTCAAAAATATTCTTTAAAAAAATTCTAGAAAGAATATCTCTGTAATGTATTAGTACTCGTGTTTAATCTAAACAAGAAAAAAAAAAAAAGAACGAAAAGATCATAATAAATTTTCGATTTTTGCATATTTGGCTATTACTGAGGTCTAAAGTACTTAAAATTGACAAAGATAAGTGTTAGAATATACGAGTTAGATAATATGCGAGATGGAAATAATCTGAAACTATTACAAAAAAAAAATGTTACAACCAAAAACGTAGATATAAAATAATGTTTTAGAGTCAAAAACAAAAAAGATATTAACTTTTAGCAAATATAAAATAAATACTATTGGACAAAAATTAACGACATTTCTTCTTCGAATTTTTCAATTCTTGTTCTACTTTTCATTCGTGTAAATGATCATTCCAAAAATTTCTTGATAGATGGAATTTGTCAAATGGATCATTCCTTCATTTTAAGAGCGAAAAAAAGCTGATGTACGTGCATAATTGGATGGTGAAAACTGATGGTAATTTTGGCTAATGCAAACGGAAATTGGGAAAATCTACATTTATATTCATGATGTCCATGTTATACGTAATTGACAGAAATATTCTAGGTTAGGGTACAGATTACTCATGACATTTTACTTTGAATGTCATCTTTTTTCTTTAGTTCTAAATAATTTTTTATTATTTATTCCTTCTTTTTCTCTTTTTGTAGCTTGTAGTCTCTTTTCTAATTAACCATAATTCACATCAAATTTTCAACATATTATGTAAATTTTCATATTTTCCATCTTTCTACATTGTACAAATTTTCATTAAATTTTCATATTTTTTCATTCATAAATAAAATAATTTTCATCATAATCATCATTACTATCATCCTCTATCTATTTCATATAAGTTTGATTAAAAAAAAATAGGAGGAAATTATGAAACCACAAAAAAACACAGACAAAAAAAAAATGCACAAGGATTAAAAATCATCATTACATATATTCTATAGTAAAATAGTATACGATGTAAGAGTAATGTATTTGTTTCTTTGTAATTTTAAATTTTGCAAAGTTTTATTTGCTTTATTTAAAATTCAATTTTTGTTTCAATTTTTCATTACGTAAATTAACTGTAAAACTCTATAAGTTCAACCAAAACCCAAAAATAAGGAAAAAAAAATACAATTAAAAATAATATGAAACCCAGAAAAAAACAACAATATGAAATAAATTCATGAGAAGGATCAAAAATGAAAGCAAATCAAAACTATATATATATCTACACATATCAAGCGTATAGAAACATACATATGTACTCGTATTTAATATTCCACATAGATCCTGTCTTAATATAGTTTATTTATAACAATCCTTAGTAAATTTTTCAACAAAAACTGCACAACGTAATATACTTATATGTATGTGAATTAGCTTGTTTTTTTTTTGCTAATAAAACTGTCCCTGAAGACTATAAACAATTTTCATCAAAAGAATTTTTAAACACTGAAAATGAGTCGAAATTTCAAATTGACCGTTAATATGAGTTTGGTAATGGGGGGCCATTAACTAACATTTCTATAAAAACGTCATATAACGTAAACGTATAACGAGTAGCTATATAGCGTATAAAAATAACATCATCACTATATCATCACATAACGACATAACTACAAACGCTTTTTAAATGTGCATATGTGCTAATAAGGACATTCAACATTCTACAAGTCTGGTGTACCCATATTCTGTGCATTTATTACGACAATATTTTAAAGTTAAAATAACGTTTCTGTATACGTTAACATGTACGTACTCGTGCATGAGTGTATGACATATTTATATTTTATTTTTCAAAATTCAAAGTTCTCTCTCTCTGTTGTTTATATCACTTCATTAGTTTTTATATCCTTAGGTCAAAAAATGAAAAATTCAAAATTCTGTGATAAGCATATAACATATGTATGTACACAGTACTGTACAGTACTTAGGTAGATGTGTGTAGATACGTACATAGGACCATATAATGAGGTGCAAATTCACCCAAAAAAGAAATATAAAATATTAAGAAGAATAGAAAAAAAGGTGAAAAAATAAAAATAAAGGACAATTACTGGTTCACTGGTAGTGGTAGTGGTACCTACATTACATACCTACTTAATTTAGTGAAAAAGTAAGCGAATAAAAATAAAAATGAAATGAATGTGAATTAAGTATTGTAAATCTGTTCTAAATGACATTTTAAATATGTACATTACATATACACATGTGTGTGTTTGTGTGTGCGTGTGTGTGTGTGTTTGTTCGTTTGTTTGTTGTATGGTTGTATGGTATAAGGATCATAAACGAAACAAAAAATGGAGTAAGAGAAATAAAAAGAAAGAAGTAGACGAAATTTTAATAAATTATTATAAATAAAATATGCTTTTGTTGGCACTTGCCAGTACTAGTAGTAGTAGTAGTAGTAGTAGCAGTAGTAAGTTGTTGCATACACCGGATAAGGATATACAGGCGATTCGCGATAGAATGAAATTATTAAAGCAGGCATGTTTACTGCAATCAAGAAAAGAAAATTATCAAAGTTCTCTCGGAGAGTTCCATTTCCGTCCAAGAGAAAAGTAAGAAAAGTATAATTTTCAAATTTTTTTGTTGCCTGATTCCAATTTTCATTATCCCCAAAGTTCACTTAGCTTTGAATGAGTACCAGCTTACTGGGAAAAAGAAGAAGAAGAAGAAGAAATACAAAATGAAATATAATAGACAAGAGTGCCGATATGTAATTAAACTTGTATTTGTATCTTGTATATTGGTGACAGAAAATGAAATTTTTGTTTTCGTTCGTTTCATTTCAATTTCGTTTTTTCATACCTATAGCTAGCTCACTCTACTCACTCTACAACTCATGCTAATTCACTCTATAGACAGCAGACATGAAGGAGGAGTAGTCAACAGAAAAAAAGTTAAACGTTCACTCTAGTGGAATATTATCAAAACCGAGTGTTCACTTTACCGAAAGTTACCTGTACATCTGTATGTATGATGATATACGGGTACAGTCATGATGTATATATGTAGTAGAGATCAGTTTTTTCTTGACCTTTTTCGATTATAATTTTCATAAAGCGAAAATTTATAGAGATTTTTTTAATAATTTTTAGGTCATCCTTTACATTTATAGTACGTAATACATGAAGAGATGACATTATAGAGCATATAACAGCTGTACATATACGAGAATATGGATAGGTGTATAATGTGCACATGTAGATATGTCTATGTACACATTAATAATAACAATAATTTATGCCTATATGCATATATATTTATATACGTACATATACATAAGTGTGTACATTCACACAAACATGTGAATGAATAAAAAACATTAAATTAAACAGAATTATGATTCGTATATTAGTATGTATGCATAAAAAGTTTTGACATCTTGACACTGTTTCTTCTTAATCTTCTTTGTGTGTTTGTGTGTATTTTAAATATATTTTTATTTTTTTTTTTACTCCTTTCTGTATGCATATACATATGTATATTTTTTAAAACAAAGTTTTGTTTTTTTTTTGCGCTTTATATATTTTATGATTTTTTATTCTTTTCGTTGCTTTCTTCATATCCTTTTTCGTTGAGTTTTTGCTTGTTATTTCTTTTCATTTTTTCTTCTTCTTCAGTTTTTCAATTTTAAAAATAAAATATTGTCCTTTTTTTGTTGCTATTGCTGTTGTTGTTTTTTTTTTTTGAAGGTCGATGTCGCATCCTTTTTTTTTAATTTTTTGTTTTATACTTTGAAAAAAAAAATGGTTCTTTTTTGAATATAAAAATGTGGAAGAAGAAAAAAGATACTTTTTTGAAAAAAAAAAAAACTCAATACACGCTTACATTTTTGTTTGGTATATTTCTGCTGTATATTTATGTTGTGTATATGTAATGTATTTGAAGCTATGCGAGTATCTATAATACACATAGAAAACAAAAAATTTCAATTTAGACAGAGGAATGCGAAGAAACCAAAACAAAACAAAAAAAAAATGTTATATATTTCGAGGAAATATGCTACAGCCTTCAAAATTTTCAACATTTCCAAGACAAAAATAAGAGGGAAAGAAAAAATTAACAAAAAATAGAAAAAGAAATCACAACAGAGAAAAATGAAAAATGAAACAAAATGCGAAATAAAGATGGAATATATGAAAAAAAAGGTGGGAACTAAAAAAAATAAAAAAAAACGGAAATATGCTAAATAATATTGTTCACATTTTGCTTTGCAATTTTCCTGTGATCTAGCTCGGTGTGTAGTATAAATGTTCTTTCAATATATATAGGAGGCATATTTTATGTATTTAAAAATGTATAGAGTAGTATTATACGAATGTGTTTGTAAGTATATATCTATCAATATATATATATATATATATATATATATATATATATATATATGTAAATATAGAAAAAGAGATTAATGAGGGTGTCGACAGAGATGACATTTGAAAATGAAAAGGATTAGAAAATATTCAAACATATTACATATGAAAAGGATATGCGAGCGGTAATATACATATGAATGTTTCTGATTTTATATTTGTATGCGTGTAGATGTATTTTATTCTTGTATATATATTTTTTTTGTACGTACAAATGCATTGTGTATGATTGTATTGTATGATTACTCGTATATGTATATTTGAATGTTTATCACTTAATTTCAAATAAAAATTGTGAATAGATGAATTAACATAGTTAAATACAAGCCGTATATGTTATTAGAGTTTAGAGATATGCGATGCAAACTATAGTATGATGGCTATATGAAATAAAAATGACACATTATTTTATGGGTGAACTATCGTATAATGCATAACAGAGATGATATGAATGTAGGATACAATACATATGCACTAAGTGTACACACGTAAATTGGAATAACATTTAAAAAAAAAAAAAATTACACCTTAGAGCATTTCAATTCATTTTATCTGACACAACACACACATCACATTTTATGGTACTACATATATGCTGCTATGTATATAATTCCACATTTACGTTTATTATAGGTATGATTTGTGTCTGTGTGATAATTATAACATGGAAGGTGGTTAAACATAAAAATTAACCGAATTTCATACATCACCGTATAGGAAAGACAGAAAAAAAAGTATGCCTCATTATTCATACATCAAATGAATTAGATTCATTCATATGTTCACTAATTTATTCATTTATGCATATATTTTTTTTTCTGTAGATTTTGTAAGTATGTATATGTGTTTTTGTGTCATTAAAAATTGCTTTTTCCTTATATGATTTCCTCTCGTTTTCACTTTTAAATTGCAATACAATCATTTAAAACGATTTTAACGTTTCATTTTTTTTTTTTGTTAAGATTATAAAGTTTTGAAGTTTTTTGAAGTTTTGTTTTGTGTAGGTTTTTTTTTTGAAGAAATTATGACAATGAGAAAAATTCATTGTACACTCATTGATTTGTGATTGTATTAGAATATTCGTTAATTTATATTGTGGCCAACATTTTTTTTTTTTATATTTTTGAATGCTGTTCTATCATGAATTCATATCGTCAGTAATTTTATTCTAAGCAGACATTTTTAAAAATAATTTATTTCAACTTTAAAAATAATTTAAGAAATAATGATTAGCAAGAATCGTAAACAATTTCAGATTGATTTACACTTTGAAAATTAGTCCTGAATTTGATGAAGGAAGAAATATTCAAAGTGAAAGTTATCATAAGAGCGTATGTATGCTGTGTAATTTTATATGCCTGTGTTTAACAATAATTTATTTCCAAAATACAAAAGGATATTTATTACCCAATATTCTATTCTGTTATATATAGGTAGACAGAAGGTTAATTTTTGCCAACTTTATAAAATATGTTAAATCAGTATAGGCCAGTATTGTTTTTGTTTTCTTGTAAAAAATTTCTTGAAGGGAAACATAACAAAAAATCTATAAATATGGGTACATATATTTTTATTCGACCGTGTCCAATGAATTTCGTAATTAACTTCATTTTTTTTTGTTTTTTTCTTTTTCTTTTCTTTTGTGTTTTTTTTTTCTTCTGACATGTATTTTTCTGGAAAAATTGTATAAGGTATATACATATACGAACGAAAATAACTTGAAGCAGCAATAATTTAAAACCGAAAAAGCTTATAAAATATGTCCAAAAAAACAAAATTTATGGTTAATTCAAATTAAAAACTTTTATTTTTCAAAACAAAAAAAAAAAAAATTGTCGCACCTAAAAATGTTGTAATTTTGGTGTATAAGTATAAAAGTTAATAACAACAAAATAATGAATTACTAAAAGTATTCATTCATTCCATTCCATAATTTATTGTGTAAGAAGTGGTTGGTCGTCCTTATTGCTGTCAAACTCAAAATTTATTTAGAATTTTTCGTTGAAATAGTTTTTCTGAAGTATGAATGTATACGAGTATTATATTCCATATATAGCACATTCATATAATGTAAGAGGTTGGTTCTAGAAATACACGGGACTAACAAAGAAAACACGAAAATTTTGGAAAATGTTCAGTGGCTTGGATACCTGTACATAGTAGGAGGTAGGAGTCATAGACATCTTCAAATTAGCCACGTACTACTGACTTCAATCTATACCCTTCATTGTTGCCCAATTTTTTATACCAATCTATTTTTTAGATTTTGGGAATAAACAAATAATTGTAGAGGGGGTCTTATTTGGTGAATATGGCGCGTGAGGAAGCATCTTTTTCATATCCAAATGTTTAGTGTGTATGCGATATGTGACACTTTTTAATGTGATGAGATACACGACAGACTTCACGATACACGTCAACTAAACTCTGCCACTCAATATTTTATTTAAAGAGAGCGTTCACTGTTGATAGGTACCAAACGAATATTTCAAGCAACGTAGTGCCTTCAAACTTTAAACCTAAAAGCTTTGTAAGTCTGATGCATTCTCTCATGAAAAATTTTGTGAAACAAATACCACAGTTTAAACGTCTGGTTGAGGACTTTTGGAAGCTTTTGGGACTTCCTGGTATACAGACGACAGGTAATGGTAATAAATACTGGGAGCAAAGCAAAAATATATTAAAAACTTCACATTATATTCAATTTATCGTCTATATTTTGGTACAATGTATATGAGACAAGTAATATGGAAGAGAACCTTTCCTATTTACTGTCAGAAACATAAACATTTCACGTCCATTTTTTTTTTTTTTTTTGTAACACCTGCTTTCAAAATACATATTTTCGTTTTTCACTTGGTATTAACCTTTTTGTATAATAAACGAATAAGGAGTGTATAATATGTAATGGCGAATATTAACTTGAAATTTTATATGAAAAAATGGTTTTTTTTTTTTTGATTTAAATAGACTGGATTTTATATTTGTGCCCATATTACATACTCTTTATTTTTATTTTTATTAAATTTTATCGAATAAATATAAATAAATTGCGAAAAGTGAAAATCCCTTTATCAAAAAGAAAGAAAATAATAATAAAAGCATCATCAAATTTTTGGCATATTAAACAAAAATGTGCGTATGCATGCATGTATTATGTAGGATATGATTTGTACGTATAGGGTATAGAGGATAGGATCCTATAACATAACAATGTGGGTACAAACATACGTAATACGAGAGTATGCGATAAGCGTATACAGGCAGGATATAATATTACAATAAACTTATACGCTTATACGTAAACCAGCTATAGATGAAAAAAAAATGTAAGCAATGTGGCAATACGTATGCAGTGATGAATAGTTAACAAGAAAAAAAAAGTCATCCCAAAAGAAAAGATAAGATTAATTTTATTTTTTATTAAAAATGAACGAAGAATTGTTGTTGTTACTTATACGAGTATATGAATTTCATTTTCATTTTATCTACTATCTATTGTAGTATATGTAGGAATATGTTTATGTGTATTTTTGTGTGAAAATAGAAAACCAATTTAACACACTTGTCAGATGAGAAAAAGAAAACGACAATTTTTGGTTATTTTTTTTTTTTTAGTTTGGTTTTTGGGTTCATTGTTGTTCTATATACTTACATAGGTTGTTATACAATTTTCTATAAGGATTACATTTTTACTTGAAAATTTGTACGCTTGTCATTTTGGATCCTTTTTTTTTTCTCGTATATTCTGTCTAGTCATATATGCATTTGTAATTGTGTACATATTTTGGGTATGTTCTAGGTTCTAGTGTACAGTGTATTTTAGCACTTCATATCCTTATGTAGTATATTGTGGTTTTGTAATATTGGAGTTATTTGTGTAATGAATAAATAAATAAGTACCTATCCTGAAATACTGTATGTATGTATGTAATGTAGCCTAATAAGTATAGTATATGAAATTATAATGTAATATATAACACATTATAAATGGACTTGAAATAGGTTTTTGTCGACTATTTTATCGTAAAATGAATATTATTTCATTTCAGAGTTATTTGTGTGTCATTCTTTTATCACTGTTTGAATAGTAAGAAAAACAAAAAAATTGTGTTTTTTTATTTTTTACAATTGTTCTTCTTTTGCTTCTTCTTTTTTTCATGTTCTGTTTACAAATAGTCCTCGGCTATTATATAAAAAAAAATTTTTTTTTTTTTTGAATATGATATTCAGATAAAAATAAATGAATTTTGATTAAGGATTTTTATTGTTCATCAAGTGTTTTGTAGATAAATTTGATGACAGAATTATTAAGTAAACATATATGTGTGATAATTTGTATGTATTCTATAGTAAAGTGGTAAACGATAAATGAAATGAATTCTGATATTTAATGTTATGGCTTATGAATATTTCATTCATGTATTTGGATTTTTTTAAAACAAAAAAAAAATGTTGTTATTGTTGTGGTGGATAGACGAAAAATCCATTTTGTATAAAAAATTCGAACATTTGAGGTTTTTGCTTAGGAGACTAATGTTTTATAAGCAAACATATTGTACAAGTCCCTGCGGCATCCAAGAGAAATATGGAAAGAAATCGTTGAGGATAAATTGGTTTATACGACAATTGACACTGGACAGGGTGTTATGGAGAAATAAGTATTAAAGGACTGAAGAACCGCGATAATAATAATAATTTAATGAGGAAACGATTATAAGTAGGTACATTTTTCTTCAGTGGTGCAACAGTCCATATGTGGGATTGGGACGTGGCATGATCACTTAAATGATTTTGCATCTAAAGTTTAATCCTTTAAAATTAAAGTTTAAGTGGAATGTGAACGATAATTGTTTACCAAGCACAGAAGACACAGAAGTTGAAGCACAGAAGACAAACTTAATTGCATGGTGACGCTTTAGACTATTCTAATTTATAGTTTGGTTAATTGTTGTCGATGATAGGATTGGATCAAATTTCTCAAGCTTTTTCTATAATAAATATCTAATTAAATTTGTTTTGAAGCACCTCAAGTCAGATGTCTGATTATATTTTGTTCTATGAAATTATTTATTATAAAGTGAAGTTGACACTCGACATCACGGCATACACATTTCTAAGGCAATGTAAAGACGTCTGACGTTTAATATATGACGTCACACAGGTCGTCGGAATATAAACAACACAACAACAAGAAACAATTCATACATACAACACAACAACAATGCACAATTTTAATTCACATTTGTTTACCATTTAACGACCTGATTTACGTCACAATTCCAACTGTCACTTCAATGATTGCATTGCCTTAGAAATGTGTATGCCGTGCTCGACATCTACTCGACTATAATAATTTGTCAAAACATTTGAATTTTCGTTTGACATTAGTTAACTTTTTGTTGACTCTCTCTCTCTCTCTCTGTCTCTCTCTCTCTCTATAGACTCTAGCATTCAAAGCTAGAATGAAAGATAGTACAGAAGGGAGAGCTGATTATTAAAACAGAGTTAAGTATTAAGCAATGAAAAATTATTTTTGTTACTCAATGAAATTGGTAGAGGATTTAATTGGTAACTGCTAACTGATGGTAACTTCAGAATTTAACTTGTAGTCCAGCATGTTATTTAATTTACTTATATGTATATTTATTTATTTTAGTTAACTTTCTTGCATTAATTATATAAATTTACTTATTATTAGTATTAGTATCATTTAGTATGGTGCCTAGATTCTATCTGTGTTACATGAATATGTACACATATGAATAATAAATAAATTAATATACCTAGGTATCCATGAACATTCATATGAAATTATATAGAACTTTATTTATACATATGTAGGTACCCACACATGTATAAATAGTGTATCTGTTTGTATGTGAATTTTATTGTAGTAACTATATAGTGAGTAAATAATTTATTTATGTATGTGTCTACAAATCTACAATTATATATAATGAATTAAATATAAATTAAAATACATATGTATATAGTTATGAGGCTCTAGGTTAATTTTAGATAATTTTCATCTTATCTATATTTACTTATTGAAATATAAGCACACAAAACATAAGTAATTATATGTATATGTTCATGTTATGAATGTTAAATTGCATTCAAAATTAAATAAATTTATGTGTAGCTTTTTGAAATTATTATTAAATAAACTAACTAATATATAAAAGGAATATTTTGACTTTATCTATTTAATATAATATATGAATATGGTACTGAGTATGTATGTATGTATAGGTATTGGGAGTAACTTTATTATAAATATTTTGATATTTATATTTACTATACATTTGTATACTTGAGATAGCAGGTATATAATGTACTGTATGTTTTTATTGATTAAATAATGTAACGAAATTGTATGTACAAGATATTAAATAATGTATCTTTGATGCTACATTTAATTTTATTTACTCATCATGGTACATAAGGTGCTTATATAAATTATAATAAATTCTTTTAAATATGTACACATACACCTTAGGTCGGTCCTTGATTCGAATACGTATTCGAATACATTTGATATAAATTACAAACAGGCTATAGTTATAATTTAATTTGAATTCGAAAAATTAATAAAATAAGTTAAGAATAGGTTTCGACTTTGAAAAATTTCGAAAATAACAACAACGATTTTACATACAAAAATTTTAAAAAATGCTTTGCATACCTTTTAGGAGCTAATAAAAATGGATTTTTGAATATTTTGATGAAAAAAAAAAAATAATTTTATTTTGTTAATAAAAATGGAAATAAAACAAAGAATTTTATACTTTTTTTTGTAAACTCTTCAGAAAAGTCCAAATTTTATTTTGACACCAAAATCATTTAGATATATGAAGATTTAATGTATGAAAATAGAAGTCAAAGTTGAACGATTTTTCAAATAAAAACCCTCTCATTTTTTAAGAACTATAACTAAATTTCAGGACCTACAATCAAAAATGTGATATATTCTAGCACCATAACATCCTTCAGGCTACCTATAATCAAAATTTCAAAGAAATTGGTCAATCAGTGTTTGCTGTACAAGGTGCATTTGGAAGCCAAAAAATCGCAATTTTGACAACTTTGACACCCTGTAAAAAGGAAACAAGGACATTTTTTTTACAAAAAACGCTCCATCAAGCACAACAATTCCTATCAAAGTATCTATGTTTCAAATATCATTGAAATCAGTTAAGTAACTTCGGAGATAATTGGTGCACAAGATAGCAGATACATATATCGAATCTTAATCTTAAGGCTAGCTTAAAAATGATAGGAAAAATCAATATCGAAAGGTATGAGCAAATTAAAATAAAATAAATAAACAAATAAATGTGGAACCAGTGTCAGAATTTTAAATAAGCTCGGGGTATCTATGATCCACCAAAGCCTGTAGAATTAGAAAGTCAAAATTTTCGAAAAACAATAGTCGACCGACACAACAAAAAATCTTACTTTACGAGTACTTTCTCTCTTAAAAATTAACTAGCATAACTTATTTACTCTGTCTGTATACCTTGATATCATCAGATGCTATGTGAATTGTTATATGTATGTACACAGAACGGTATGTGTTTGTGTATACAAGTATATAAAATGAATTTTTAGAAAACGTATAATTAATTGTTTAGAGAGAATAATGAACATTTTATGTGATTGTTTTGTCTTTTATTTTTTTGTTATAGTTTTTGGTATTTTGTTCCTGTTTTTGTTATGGTTTACTGTGTTTTATGAGTCTGTATGTGTTTTTTTCTTCACTATTCTTCAGTTTTTCAATTTTGTTTACCATTTATTCAATTGTTTTTCCTTGTTTTTATCTCACAAAACATAAATTGGTCGAATGAAATGCTCTTTCGTGATAAACAGTAAATTTAATAAATTATTACTGTATACATAAGTAAAACAAAAGGATAAATAAAAAACAAAATGAAAATTGAAGAAAAAAATGCTATTAATCGGAATAATGATTTTAAAGACATTCATCTATCTAAATCTTTCTATAATATGTGTCGGTTTTTTTTGTAGAATTTATATGTAATTTTATATCATGAACAAAAACTATGACAAGTTAATTAATTATTTACACAAAACTTTTACATACTTTTAATACTCTGTATATCGTACATATCGTTCACAATCATATGAGCAAAGAGAGCACACATATACGATTGTGAAAGTACTTGTGCTACTACTTTAGTCTCTAGTGCTGTGATAGGAGGTGACTAAAATTTTTGAAATTAATTTCCCTTACATCTACATTTATATAATTAAGAACTTAATGTCTCAAATTTTTATTAAGATAATTATTACTCTATAATGCCACATTAATGCATTTAAAATGTCTTTATTAGGAATTGAAAATTTTCGAAATTTTTGTTTATTTACTTTTGTTTTTGGTCATTCGTTTTTGGTGTACTAATGTGTACTAGAATAAATTAATTATGGTAGATGACAAACGAGAAAAGTACTCTAATATGTTACTTTTCCTGCATTTCTATGGGAAATTACTTAATAAAATCAAAGAGACAAAATTATGAACAAATGCATATCTGACAAAGTGCCACACCTGATAAAGTATACTACATGCACAAATGATGTGGATTCATATATATGATTCTTATACCATATAGCAACATATAGGTAGTATGAAAATGTATATCCATGTTTGTATTGTGAATAAAGGACAATGCCATATTTTCCTTCATGTGGCGTTGTCGTGTATCAAAAGCTCGAATGCCAAAAAAATGTTTGTTTATATGGATACGAAAAATGCGGAGATAGAGTTGTAGATACATAAAATTTAAGCTGTAATAGGGTGTTGGGAAACATTATTTTATTTCCTTAAAAAAGATATGCATTTCCTTGCACACAGAAGTCTACAGAGAACAGAAAATATCTAGATCTCAGAAAGTAAGTTTTCATCATTTACTCTATAAATACAGCCCTCGGTTGGTTTTGGTCTGTTCCAACTTCCATCAAGATCAGTTTTCAGTTCTTTATGCTGATCGACTTCATTTTTCAGTTTCTAATTTTGAGAGATTTTTACTTAATTTGTTTCGGTTTCTTTGATGTTTGAATTCATTTATCGTTATAATGAATGTTTCTGATTTTTAAAATTTACGAAAATTAATTCAGGTTTTTAGAAATGCTGATCGGAGTCTATTTGCTAAGTCATTACAGTCTAAGCCGGCCGTACTACATAAGTAATTGAGGTTTTCTCTATCAACAACTCTGTGGTTAGCCGTTTACAATCAATAAACTAGCTTTATGTGGTTTAAGTCAAAGCTATTCAAGAGTTGTTGTACCATTGATATTGGTTATGATTTTAGATATTTTCTGAAACACCATGCTTTGAATAAAAAATTTCTAAACTTTGATGATGAAGTAAGTACTTTATTTTTCACTAAATAAGGATCATTTTTAATACAGAAAAGAAAAAAAAAATACAAAAACAAAAACAAATCATGACATGATGGTTATTTTATTTTTATAATCATATTTTACATTATTATGCATTCATATACACACTCACATGATACATATACATACATACATCTGCTAATTCATATTCATTCATTCAAATATACATTATGTATTTATATATGTTTGTATTTATAGGATCCACATATTTTTGAAGGACTGTTTTTTCTAGTTCTATTCTAAAAAAAAAAAAAAGTAAAATTATGTTGCCTTTAATATTCACGATTACTAGGAAAAAATAATTTTTTTTTTCAACATTTTTATCTTCGATGTATGTTATAACAACACAGTGATAGTATTTGTGTATGTATACATCCAAAGAATAGATGTCGCACAGTATACATATGTACTCCAACTCCATTTATGTGTGGAATGTAACAGAAAATACAACTCATATTATTTTTGTCATTTTAATTTTACAAAATTATATGACATAGTAAAAGATATGAGAGTGAGTGAGTATAAATGTGCATCCTTATACATACACACATTCTCCTATATATGTATATATATATATATGTACTATAATTCTATATAATAATGAAGAAAAAAATGACAGTACTATATTTTTTTAATGATATGTATATATTGTAGATCCTCGTACATACTTGTACATGTTTGAAGTTTTTAAAGAGTTTTATGAGTTTATTAAAATATAACGTGCTTATACAATGTATTATGTGTGCATATGTCGTATATTCAAAAAAAAAAACAAAGGATAAACAAATAAGTACTCGCTCGTATATGTATACATTATAAAATCATATACATACATACTATGTTTATGTAGTATAAAAGTATGAAGTATTCAAATTGTGTAGATACATGCAACTAACTGTATACATTCATTCATTTATACGTACGAGTATGTAGTACACATATTATACGTAATTTGATATGATGATGTTAATTTTTTTATATGAAATTTATACTATTAAAATATATAAAAGGATGTTATAGTATAGTAGTAGAATATAGGAATTTTGGAACAAAAAAAGAAAATGAGAGACAAAAAAAAAATAAAATTAGAATTAAAATGAATGAATAAAAGGTAAAAATTTTAATGTTTTAATGATAAAAAATTTATTTATTCTTTTTTTTTTTTTTTTTGCAAACTAAAGGAATTAGAAAAAGAAAATTGCACATATGTATAAGAGGTATGTAAAGGATGTGTATAATATACTCGTGCATATACGTGTGCATAAGTATAATGTATAATGTATAATTTACGAATATACATTATAAAAAAGTAAGAGATGAAAATAAATTTATGGTAATAAAAGATAAATTTTTGAATACTGCAAAAATATAAAAAAATAATAAAAAAAAAAAATTTAAAATAAGGATTCATTTATGTTTCATATACAACTTTATTTTACTAAATAGTTTATCATTTTATTCCGTTCTGTTTGAAATGATACAAAGTTTTTAAATGTGAATAATGTACGAATATACTTATGTATCTAATCTAATAAACATACTTCGTATGTAATATGTATTACATTATATGTGTCATTATATATATATGAACACATGTATGTATGCAATAATCGTAAAAAATATTTAAAATTTTATCATACAAGTATACAACATTGTGAATAATGGATAAATTCATATGTTATTCAAAATGAAAAATTATGATAAATTATTTTTAATTAATTTTTAATTATTACATATCATAATCTTTTTTTGATTTTTTTTTCTTTTTTGACTTGTTTTAGTTTTTGTTTTTTTTCGGTGAAAGTTTAATCAAACTTTAAATGAATTTCAATTTGTCTGAAAAGTATCACATCTTGTTGTTTTGATGTTTTGAAATTTTTTGGGGTTACAATTTATGCATTAAAATTGTGTAAAATTAATGATGATTTTCATTATTTTAGTTTTAATTTGTTGCAATTTTATAAATTGCTTACTTGTTCTAAATGAAAAACTTACTACAATATGTAAGGCATAGATAACATGAAATTGGTTGCAAAACCAATGCCATTAAGTTTCTCTTACTTACTGTTTTGTTTACTGTCTCTTTCTGTTTCTCTTACAATTCTTCTGGTTTGTTGTACAGAGGTACAGAGCAAGATAAATACGAGTAGAATACTCATAAGGCAAGATATGATATGATGAGTATTCTATTTATCTTGGTACAGACTACAGAGTAAGTATACAGAGAAAATGGAAAATTTCTCATGAATGAAATTATGAGTACGTAGTGTGTAAGGAAGGTACTACTACCGTATTCGCACATCGTACTATAATTAGCTACTACTGAATAACATTTTTGATAGTTCTTCACTGTCTCTCCCTGTTTTTTGTATACTTCTTCACTGTCTCTCCCTGTTTCTCGTATACTTCTTCACTGTGTTTCTCTATTTCCTCGTACACTTCTTATGGTATATAGCGTATGTTGCGTAGTGTAGAGCAAGTAAGAAGGGGGAGTGAATTTTTTTATGAATGAAAATACGAGTACATGGCATGGAAGGAAGGTACGTAATGCAAAGTAAATATAAGGAGAAATTGGAATTTCCTCATGAACGAAAATTTGAATACATGTTAGCAACTTTGTTGCTATTACTCACTGTTTCTTCCTTTTTCTCGTATACTTCTTTTCTCGTATAGTACAGAGATACTACAAAGGGAAAATGAATATTTCACTATTATACTGTAACTATTCAATTGTAAATTTTTGTTTTTTATTTCCACTTTAGATTTTTTTCCATTTTCTTTCATATTATTATTTTTAGAATTTGAAAAGCAAAAATAGGAAAAAAATTTTTTTGAATTTCATCTTCTATATATGCATTTTTGTGTAGTAAAATATGGGAAAAGATAGAAATACGTTTTTGAATACGTAATGAATATTGCATGAATTATGCATTTATTCATCGTTTTTTTTCTTTACATTACAATTATTCTAATTTATGAATTACATTTTAGTTTGAGCTACAGCAATTGCAGATTTTTACGTGTACACTTTGCTATATGTTTAGTTAGAATTTTTGGAAAAAAAAATAAATAAATTCAGATGGTAAAATGTTGCATATTCTATGCAAAAATGAAAAAATGATGATTTCAGGAAGGGAAGAATGGAACTTAAAAAAAATTCTATTTGCATTTGAAAATGAATGAAAAATGAATGTATACTATATATCGATGTGTGTTGATTGTTATCTCACCACAATAGTCCTTGTAATATCACGAAAAAAAAAATAGTTACCATAATAATTTTTGGTATAAGAAATTAAATAAATTTACAAATCAATGGATGAGATGATTGTATATCTGATGGTTATTCTCATCTCATCTCATATCCGATACTTTTATAGGTTGAAATGATTCACTAAAACCGGGCGCTGGTTACTCTTATTCATAAACTGTATCCGAACCATAGATTCATGAATGTACAAATCAAAATCAAATATGAGATTTACTTTTGTTATATATGAATTACAATTTCAGCGTCTGTTTGTCGCACATTATCCTTTGTATATTTGATGACTATTCTATTGAGTAAATTTTGATAGATTAACATTTTGTTGGTTGGGAATGAATCAATCATTTGTCCTATACTGTATAAATATGGAATTACATGAAGGATTATGGACAATTTCAAATGAAATATTTTCCTATTAGTTTTTGAATATTCAGTTCAAATCTAATTTTGAATTAACAATTCTCGGAATTAAAGGACATATTCTTCACTATAAATTTAAATTTAAAAATCTGTATGTGAATGAATGGCATTCATATTCATCATGAACTCATGATTATGATTATGATTATGATCGTATACAGATGTAGGAATCTGTCATTTTACATCTACACATATCAGCACATATTCACATTATGTACATGAGAATATGTATATATCATTTGTCATCAGAATAATTAACTAAAATTCCAGTATTCCTTTGTACCTGTTTACATGATTTTGTATTAAAATACTTGAATATTTTAATTTTCATTTTATAATTTGTAATTTAAATTTGAAGAATAATATTATAGGAATAGAAATTTATATATGAGAATTCATTTTGTATATAAACAGAACAATAAATAAAATATTTTATACACACACACACAACATTAATATGCATATAGGTACATACATATGTATGTGAAGATTTAACTGAAAATGTACAAGAAAATTTATGTTTTCTTTGTTTTCATGTTTACATTTTTGTTATGTGATTCCATGCAAAGTACTACATATTTTGTTGAGAATTTATTTCATGATAAGGAAAAGTGAAGAAAATATAAATTAAATTAACGTAAAATACAATATATAAATCATAAACAAATGTGTAAATTTACATCATAATTCATATGTTCATATGTGATATTACATTTTATACTCCATTCATTACAAAATTATAAACTGAAATAAGAGTATACGAACATGTACTGTAAGTATTTAGAGTGGAATGTTTAATGGATTGTTTTGTATATTTTTGCCAAATTCAAATGAAAGTTTTCTTATGAATTTTCAACAAACTAACAAAAAAATATACTATTAAAGATCTTATTTGAGAACTGGGACATAAGATTTGAATAAAAATATTTGGGATGTTTTATATTCGTTGATCAGAATAAAGTAATCTCTGAAGATTGATCACTCATTGAAGACTAACCTCAAAATTAAAAATGAACCTTCAAATAATATTGATAAAATACTGATTATCTGATTATAACACATCGAAAACATTATGAGAGATTTGATTAATTCAAGTTTGCTACTGTTGCAAAAGAAAATTTTTTGCTTAAGTTCATCAAGTATTTTCAAATAATGAACGCTTCTACATTCAATGCAGTGACTTCAACTTGGACTTGAACTTTCGACTTCACAGCATGCTTAACACGTAAAAGTAGCTGTCAAGTCTGCTGAATTGATTGTAAAAGTTCTAATACACATTATTTAAATCAAAGACGAAGTTGAAGTCACTGCATTGAATGTAGAATCGTCATAATCCTTCTTTGCCATTTAATATGGCTGTTTTTGGTAATTCAAATCTTTTTCTAACTTTACTGTCAGCTGCGATTATTATTTTGACATTGATTACATAAGAAAATATATTGCTTTCAAATCAATAAGTCTACCGATCTAGCTTAGATTTGAACATCCGAAAGAGACCAAAATATTCAAATGTAAATGCGGACTTACTTCTTATTCATAAAAATATCAATATGTATTACAATATTGCTTTATCAAGACTACACAAATTAAATAAAATCTGACAAAAAATCTGTGCAATAAAGGATAAATAAAGTCAGTAGAAAGAATTTAAATTTTTTTAATGATAAATAAATTTACTAGATTTCAATTAAAATTATTATTTACGGACATATTTTGTATATCATATGGACTCGCCGTCTATGAGTTAAATATATCTGTGACTTTATATAGTTATCCCAATTATTCAAATACGTATGTATTTTCTTTTAAATCGTTGTAATGTATGCGAGTATACATATGCAATGCATTATTAATGCATGGACGTTAAATGTACAATTTACTGTATTTATGTAATGTATACTTAAATTTGGATTAGTGTAAATCTTTTTTGTTATTTTATTATAAATGTACAATTGTTATATACAAATTTAAATGCATCGGACCGGATACACTAAAATGTAAATACATTAAATATTAAATACATACGTGTACATAAGTATTAAATATACATATTTATGTTGTGTATACGATGTATGAAATTGTTGTAAATTTTAATCAGTCTTATTAACAATGAATCGTTATTTTATGCATATTTTATTTAAACAAGCTTATAAAATGCAAATAAAATAATATCCTGTATACGAGTATATGAAAGGATTTTATTCATATTCGCATTTAACTAAAATAATATCTAATTTAATACAATAATATCCATATAGTATATCTGGGACATTTTCGAACCTATCATCCTTCGCATTAAACATCACCATTTGTTTCGTTAACACTAGAGATTCCGTCATACTTTATGCATGAAGTATCATATGTTAGCTTTGTGCACTTGATTTTCGGAATTATTTGAAAAGTTTTTGAATCTTTCAACTAATCTAATTTTACCCTTTGAATTCCAATCAAATGTGATAAGTAGTAGTTTAGTCGCAGTTACTCTTGAAATTTGAGAGCACAACAAGTGCTTCCATCTAGTCTAGTGTTATTGGTTTCGAACACACTAAATACAATTCTGACATTTTCAGAGAAATTTAATAATGCAAAGCTAGTGTTTGGTGCGAAGTGTGATAGGTTCGAAAACGACCATATAGTAAGTAAGTACATCATATCTTATATTTTTATTCTAACTTTTATTATCTAAATACACATTAAATACAGATTTTTTGAATTTTATTATCTGGAAAATATCATTCACAATGATTTATAGTTTTTTATTTTTTGCTAAAAAATGAAAAATTTAAAAAAATGTAAACATGGCCGTTCTCACTTTTGCATGGTTTTATGCGTATGGTTGCGTCCAAGTAAGCAACCATGCATTCAAACGTCAAAAAAAGCAATCAATTAATTACGACAAAAATTCACTTGCGCATGTGGAAATACTTGCATATTTTGAACATAATCCGACATCAAACACAAAGAAAAAACAATTCAATTTAAGTAAACACAAAATGACAGCTGATGACAATGGCAACACAAAGAGTATATCTTCTTCTTATTCAGAAAAGCAATAAACTTGAAATACTTGCATAGGTTGCGTTAATTTTAAAACAAGTTTTATTAAATGAACACATGACGTTTGCATGGTTAAAAAAGTGAACATGACTTTTACACAAAACTGAACACACTGTAAATGCAAGTTTTTATGAAACCATGCAAAAGTGAAAACGGCCCATGTTTTAGTTTATCTGTTAATTATCAAGTCATTGAAATTTATTAATACCATTAATTGGGTTAATCTCAGCAACGCTCCAAGTGTCTTTTCTTATACAATACTTGTCTCAAAAACTAAATATCGAAATGTCAAAATGAAATGTCAATGCAATTTCAATACCTTTCTTCTTCTTTTATGAAATTAATAGTGCATCAGTTAAAAGTGCTTGCTGAACTTAGGAAACATTTTCTTATAGACTTGATTTTTTAAACTTCTTTATTGCAGCAAGCTTGATTTCGTGAAACATGTGCCAGAACAATATTGCATCAAATTGATGTTGAGTGACATTGTTAATAGAAATTTAAACCAGCCCTACAAAAGTAATATCAATTTTAGCCGCATATAACGCGGTTTCAATATCTCTTGTGCTTGTGCTATGTATACTTACTAACCACATTCATGTATACATATTTTACATTCATATAATCTGTCTGTACAATTATAATGTATACACCTGTGTGTTTTGTATATTATATGCGAATAATAATTTTATGCATTTTTATATGACCTCCGTTGTGAATTAAAATCTCATCTATAATACATTATAAACACATTTATTTATCTACATTTAAAAGAATATTATTGTTAGATATGATGCAGGATGATAATATGATGTTACTACATCATGCATGTATAAAATAAATTGCGATATCTAAAACATGTGTATATAAGAAAGTGAACTGTTTTCATTCTACATTCTACTTTATAAGATACATCTCAGGATATAAGGTGGTACTCATAAGTATGAGTATAAGGACGAGTACTGTATATTATGTATTTATTAGATAAGAAAAATAAAATTGTAAATGTAATAAAAATAATAATGATATTGTCTGTCTACACATAAACTCATACTCATATATATGTAGTCTATGCATGCATGTGAGTATTATGACAGATTGATAGCGTAGGTACAGACAAATACCTGGTTTCTTAGATAAATAAATATGTACATATATGTAAGTAGAAAATATAAAATAATGTTGTTTAAAATAATAGAAACATTTGCAAATTTGATTCAAGAGAAAATAATTCATTTTATAAGGGAAAGTCGGGGTAGATTTTCGAAACTAATCTTAACTTTGTTTCTTTAAATTTATGATTTAACATGTTTTTCTCGCTCTTCATTTTACCATCGATTTTCACTTACTTCTTTTTAAACTGCAGTGTTTTTTCTAGCACATCGTTTCCATTTCCATAGTATTTTATAACTTTCGCATATAAGTTGTCTCTTCATTTACTTTCCCTCGTCTCATATCATTCTCTATTTCTGTTATTCATTCACCTTCATACTCATCATAGTGGACCGATCTTCCCTCTTTACTCTTTAGTACTAAATCAATTTTCAGAGAACACCTCTTTCCTCTTACAAAGCTGTTGTTTCTCACTACATGATCGTAATCGTATACCACTTAAGGCGATTCTTTGTTATTGGCACCAAGTTAAAGGAACTTTTTGAGAACTTTTATATAGATTTTCAGTATTTCTACAAGTCTAACTATACAATGAAGTAATTCACCTTCTTTTCCCCTAAAACACATAACTCTGTGAATGTAGTATTGTTAGTATGATAAGTAAATTGATTTTCATTTATGTACGAGTAGGAGTACTACATTTTCTCAATTTTCTTTCAATTTTGTTATCTTTTTTTAGCTTCTTTTTGCCTTTTTTTTTTTAAATAGTTTTCAATGTTTATTTATTTTTACTATGATTGATATTTATTCGAAATTTTGTTGTTATACGTAAAAACACACATACATGAAAATTTTTACATTATTTATTATATATTCATGTGTACATATATAATAATTTAAATGTCATCGAACCTTTTGTATTTTTATTTTCTTTATCGATATTATTTTATAAAATCATATATTCTATAAAGGATGTTTATAGTTACGTTCATTATACATCCACATAAATTTATTACAAATACACAATTTCATATACATATATGTACACATCATATATGATTATCGTTTATATTTTATTCACTTGTCATTTGCAAAAAGGTTAAAATAAATTGTGAAAGTAACTGCATACATTATTGAGTAGGTGATGGTAGTATACCTACACACTGCTTGTATATGAAAAGTGTTTTGGGTGATAAGCAGCTACTACCACGTATTTATATCCTTTTCTGATAAAATAAAATTTAAACATAAATAAGTAATATATGTATACGGTTTTTGTTTTAAATTTTTTATTTAAATTTTTATTTAATTGAAAATGCAGTAAAAATTGCATACAAGAAAAAAAAGAATAAATTTGTTGACAACTTTTTTTTTGGTTTTTTAAATTTTTTTTAGAAAAATTATCAAATACAGATGATCTGTTTAAAACGCAGATATTAAACACAAATCTATGGTATCATGTATCTAGAAGAGTAGTATGTTAGATCCATGTAATTTTGTATGTGGGTTTCAAATTGCAGTTACATAAATTGAATCGTCATTTAAAATGTGAAACTTTTTCGATTTTAATTTGTGAACAAAAGCCTGTAAAACTGTATTAATTGAAGATTTTATATAATTCAACTTTTAGATAAAATTATTATCGAATTGAAAAACGAAAGGAAAAAGAAATACCGTAATACGTAACTTGTGTAATGTATTCAAGGATTCTAGTGTAGATTAAAAGAAAATTAATAAATTGTTTTTTATTTATATGTTCTTATGCATTAGGCATACAGCCATCGCCTAGTTGCTTATAGGGATAATTAAAATTTCAAATACTTCAAATGTGTCAAAGAATATTAGGATGAGATACTTTGTTAATACTTAGTTACAATGAGGTTTCCACACACAATATACAATTCCAGAAAATTCCATTTAACATTTACACACAAATGCTTATCATCCCATTTCATATCTCCAACAAATAATTCAGTCAACTGATTAGACACGGCCATAATTATGTCCCAAACAATGTCTTTTGTCAATATTAAGGAAATTTGATTATGGGAACAGTTAAAATTTAATCGAAACATTGGGGAATTAAAACAATTGATGAGAAGGAATAAGGGAAAAAGTCCTTAGAGAAAAAAGTTTAACTTGACAAAGAAACAGTTAGAAAAATTAGACTAACTGCCAATGTAGTAATGCATGATACTGGAAATTATGATAAAATGTTGCATCTAACTCTACTTTAAAAGTTCCATCAAATTCGAGATTAGATTGTGGCACTTTTGTAAATGTTACAACAATTAGGTTGTAATTATTTGCGATTGACCAACAATAAAACATTTAAAATGAAAGAAAAATTCACTGCTACATCTTCTTACTTAGACATGAAAAAGCACGGTCGGCTATATATTTTGGTCGTCAGTGTATAACAAAATTTTGATTAAAATACGTACAAATATGAATGTCTTTAAGCAAAGTAAAATAAGTAGATACCTACATACATAAGTGCGTTATATTTTTATTTTTGATTAAAAGTTTCATTTCATTTCATATCCTTTTCTATATACTCTTCATATGAAAACTTGTATCTGATGTAAGAAATTCTAAATAATTAATTATGAAAATATAATTTCTTTTGAAAATTTTCAATGTATTTCATATAGGGATCTCTATCAAATGTGTACTAATTGTCTCAAAATGGCAAAAATAAGAGAAAAAGAAACTAAGTAAAAAAAATAACTTTAAAAGAGTATTATAGAAGAATCCTTAAAAAGTTACTTTTTTACTTTGATGGATAATATATATTTACATGTGCACTTATCGTATAGATGTATATAAACATTGTATAGTGTAGCAACATTTAAAATTCTTATGTAAATTATGTAAGTACAGTGCACATATAAAAATGTAAATACTGTGTGTGCCATTATAGTATGTATAGTTTATTTTCTTGAAATGCATTTTTTTCTTTTTGTTACAATTTACATAAATTCTAAAATATATATACATATATTGTATATTTCATACTTATAAAGTACGTGTAATATCAACAATATAATTTAACATTTCTCTATGTACGTAAGTATTTATTTATGTTTAAATCGTTTTTTTTTACACACTACATATTATATCCCTATATCTATAAAATGTTTGTGAATATGTTCTATGTTCTATACACAGATAAACTCCCATGTCAATCTGATGAATATTTAACATTATCATTTGCTTTTGAAAATACTTAAAATATATGTAAAAATACATTCAGAGATAAATACATAAAGTTTACATAAATGCATATACCTACACTGTAATCGTACATATTTATATGTATAGTCGTATGGTACAGTATTTATGTATCTTTGAAAATGTTAAAAATCTTAATACATTTTTAAAAATTCAAATAAGTATTTGTAAATAAGAATAAGCTAACTGCAGTTTTTTAGTTTTGTTTTGCATTGCATACATATATGTAGATATATTTGATGCATGTTTTTTTTTTTTTAAAAAATGTTATATATGTATAGGGTTACCATAAAATAAAATTTCGAAAGATAACTCATGGATAAAAAAAAGAGAACAATAGAAACATTTTGTAAATGTGACAAATATAGAACAAAAAGAGAACATTTATTTTTAAAAAAATAACATATTTATTTCCAAATTTATAATAAAAAACAAAAAAAGTAATAAAATAAACTAATAACAAATAAACAAATTAATGATAAACAATAAAAATAACCAAAGTAAAAATATTGAATATTTGTGTTTTAGATAATTTTAACCATCGTTTAATTTTATAAGAATCGTCTTCTGATTCAGACTCATATTTAGTTGTACTTTGAGCTTGCTTTATCAAGTCTTTATTTTTAAGGCACATTTGAAAAAACTCAGAACAACTTAAGTGCTTCAAATTATAATTGATTATTAACAGAGCACGTACTGTTGATATTTTCATTTCATTCCTTTCGTTTGTCCATTGTAAACCCATCAAAGAAAATACTCTTTCAACGTTCGCATTTTGCCCAGGTATACAAAAGAAAAATTGGTATATTTTTAAAAGCTGTGAAAAAAACTCAATTTTTAAACAACTTTTAAAGTATTGTACCCATTTGTGATGAGCAAACGAATTTTTAAATTCAGCATCATCTAATTTTAATTTTAGAAAATTCTTTAAATTAACGTATTGATCAAAACAGACAGCTGAATAAGCTGAATGCATTTTTAATTTCATGCCATTCGGGCATTCTATTTAAATTCATCCATTCCAAGCAAGAAAATTTTTCAAATTGGCTAGTCCAGCCTTTTAAATAATCATGAGATAATTTGTAGGAATTGAACATGTTTGTTTTCAAAGTTGCTGTTGCAGCTTCATATTCACATCCTTTTTCCATATAATTCTTTAAAATGTTTTGAACTTTAAGTGGCAAAAACGAGTTATTATATCTTTCCCTTAGCGAATTTAACAAATCAGAAATGATTGATGTAGTTTCTAAGACTGAAATTTTCTCATTTTCCATAGTCTTAATCTTTCCATGAAATAAAAGGCAAAAGAAGTGAACAAATAACAAATATGCTTCACTCAATTCCGATTGAAAGAAAGTGTTCAACATAGTTGGGCACTTTTCCAAAGATAAAAAGTAGGATTTCATGAATGGTACATAGTGGTAACATACTTAAAAGGAAAACTTTATGTTTTACATATTAAATGATAGATGTCATTCGAAAAATAAGTTCCATTTTTTGCTTGTTTGGTGTTATCAAATTTAAAATTTACATATAATAATTGGGGTTAAGGAACCAAAGAAAAAAAGAGGACTTTTTATGATTTTACTTTTAAAAAAAGAAAAAGAAAGAATTGACATAAAAAAGAGAACATGTTCTCATTAAAAGAGATATGATGGTAACCCTATATATGTATATTATTATTTGTAAGGATACACTCGTATGCTCGTATTTATATGTGCAAATAAACATAAACTTACATGTACATGTACCTATGCAACATTACCACCTTCTACACAAATACTCTGTGTTCATATCATCGCTTGCTATACATACACATAATGTACGTAGGCTGTTCGATAAGTCCGTGCAAAATCAAATTCACATAGAAAGATTAACAAAAGCTGTTGGAGAACATTAGGGGGCTTGGTGGTGCAAGTAAAAGAGCAACTATGGCTACTGATCTCAAAGTGCAGGTTTAATTCTTGCACACGGTAAAAGTAAGAATAATAATTTTCAATTTTTTGTTACTTATTTGCAGCTTTCATTACCCCTGAGCGAGAATTTATTACGTTTCGAATAAGTACCAGCTTTCTAGGGAAAAGAGCTTAAAAATGCTGATAAATTGTCTACTTGCTGACAACAAATATAACATGTAAAAGAGTTTGCTTCTCTATCAGCAACTTAGTGGTTCACAATTCTCGTCCAAATTTAGGTGTACACATACTAATAGTAATAAATCAAGAAATCACTTTAGAGGAGGCACACGCTCGATATGATCTGTAGCACCATTAAAGAAGAAGGAGATTGGAGAACATACAGAAGACAGATAACAATGAAATAGCATTATTTTGGGAGGCTAGAGCTCACTCCTATTATTTGAAAAAAAAAAAAATTGAATATAAGCTAATATTAAATTTCAACTTGCTAGGGAAATTATGCGTTCCATGCTTACTTGAAGTTTGTTTAATTTGAATTGTTTCGTTTCCATTCCGTTTATTCCACTAGAATATGCAACTTTGACAGAAATGTACAAAAACAAAACAGATACGATTCCATTGCAGTCAGCAGCATTTAATTTTGTTCCAAAATTTTGGAACAGTCCTCATATTATATCTACTGTAGGACATGAATAACATTATCTTGTTGTGTTATCTTGCAATATAAATATACACTGTCATCATTACATTGTTGTCACTTTTGTCGTCTATACACAATTACATAATCACACAAATATTTTTGCATTTGTAGTACATATGACTGTATTCATATAGTGAATATTACTTATATCCTTAGAGACAAATAAAAAATTCACATTAAATATTTTATATTACGCGCACTTAAAAAAAAAACACTTTTAGATATACTCTTTAGCTCATATTTTTATTTTTGTTTTTTTTTTTTTGTTTACTATTTTTTTTGTCTCTTGATTATCACATGCTGCAGTATACGAATTGAATAGGTATAACAAAAATAACAACAGTAGCAAAACAACAAATTATGTTTAGAGATTTTTATTTGAAAGAAATGTATCTTGAGAGAATTATATATGCAAAGTGTATTAACAAGCAATGGGTATAAAAAAAACAACAACAATATTTCATATATGTACACACTTGCATTTGAAACCAACACATTAAAAACCACTATAACAACAAAAAATATTCAGAATGAGAGATAAAAGTACATAACGTAGCAATTTAATCGCGTAATTTTAAATACACACCACATGAGAAAATAAAACTATATTAAAACGAAAAAATAAAAAACTGAAGAAGAAGTAACCAGGAGGTGGTGGGTGATGAGTGCTTGTATAAAGAAAAAACAAGAAAAAAAAACGACAACGCTAAGTTATTGCAAAAGAGATTTAAGTTTTTTGTTTTAAAAACAGATTTTAATAAATAAAAGATTAAGGCATAGTGAAAATATTAATGTGTGTGCATATAAGGATTAAGATAAACTTCTTACATTCTCTTCTTTATATTTATGTGCATTCATATACGATTATGTAAGGAAATTCATTCACATTTTTGTCTACTTACGGATTATACTTAGATGCGGCAGTGTACGGTAAACAAATTTGAATATTGGAATTTGAAATTTACGATTCTACTGCGGTAAATAATATGTAGGTTGGGGAAAAAGTATTGGGCCTTTGTTTTCCCTAGATATGTATTTTTGAAAGCACAGTAACTTCGATTCAATCAGATTCAAGGCTCGATACTTTTTGTCCAAGCCAATAAATAAATATAAATGTGTGCCTAGTCGTATGTAAATGCAGTTTCCTTTCTGTATTAAATGAGATTTTGGAAAAAATAAATTTCAAATTTAAAATGACGACGAAGATAGAGAAGCGATAAAAAACAGTATGCTCATCTTATATAAATGCTAGTTCGTGTATGGGTATGGGTAGCTCATTGCTTCCTTAAATCAGGATTTTTTTTTGCCATTTATTTTGAATGAAATATGATACGATTCTGTACAATCATTTGCAAGCAAAAACTTTTTATGCATGTAGACTTAACTGCCATCTGCTATACGCTATAACAAAAAATTAAAATCCTTTTATATAATTTTTATCTTCAATATTGTATGTATTATGTTCACATGAAAATCAAATCATATTTCGCTAGCTATACATGCATCATCGCTCACGGTAAAAAAATTTAAAAAAAAAAGACCAAATCCAAAAATTGAAAAATTTAAAGTCCAATTATATTTTTAAAAAAATATTTCCAAAAATTATCCTTTTTTTTTCCAGTGATTCAATGACGGCAAAAAATTAAATTATTTTTTTTTAATTTTTAATTTTCATTTTAGATCTCATAAATCTTTTCACAAAAGAAAATTATATTCAAATGTCGAAAAATTGAATCATTTCATTCCGTTTCGTTTAATTTTGTTTATTTTAATCTTTGCTTTGAAGCAAAAAAAAAAAAAAACGCGAACAAAATTTAACGAACAAATAAACAGAAAGATTGAAAATGAAAATGTAAAAAGAAACATTTTTTTTTAAAGATATCACACTTCCGTAATTAAATATGCCCGTGAATATATACACGTACAAACCGAACACTGAAAAAAAAGAAAAATAAAAAAATTGAAAATGAAAAAATTAATATTTAACGTAAATCCTCCTGTAGTTTTGTGGCATTGAGTTTTTGTTTTTCTGTCGATCGTATAGATATAGAGTATGGTTTTGGTTTGCATACAATTTGAAAATAGCAGTCAGTTGTCAAGGATTCAAATCAGTCAGAAATATGAAGATGAGTTTATTTATTCTTTTATTTAGCTTTTTATACATGAACATGTATCGGTAATTGTTTTAATAAATTAAATAAAAATAATTTATGACCACACAATAATAATTGATGAACCAAAAATCAAAAAAAAAAAAGAAGAATAAGAAGATATTAATTAATCTAATTATTGAAGACAATAATTAGAAACTACAATAAAAAGAAAATTTGTTTGGAAAATAAAAAATAAATGAAAAACATTTATAAGGACAACACTACAGATACATATGAATGTAAGTATTAAAAACAAAAAAAAAATTATATGAAAAGGAAATTTAAAAGAAAAATTTGTCCTAGTTAAAATTGATGATTTTATTAATGATTTATCGTTAATGTTTCTGTTTTTATTATTTTTTTTTCTGGTTTTTATTTTATTCCCCGGCAGCTGCATATTTCGCTGTTATACATATATGTACATACATACTGTTGTCCTTTTGGTTTAATTTTGGTGAATATTAATAATTATATTCTGATGATGTTATATTCAAACGGAAATTATTACATGGATTCTATCATCAATCAAATTTTGATTATATTCGATTTATGTATAGGAAAATGTGGTGTATAGTCAGCAAAAAAACAAAAAAAAAAACCCAAAACAAATACAAATTTATGACGGATACAAATTTGTAACATAAATGTGATAAATTTGTTCAAATTAATAGAAATATACATTTATACATAACATACATGAACATGAGTATATAAACTAACATATGAATACATATACTTGTATACAAAAATATTTAACGGAAAATTAGGATTCAAAATGATTTAGCAAAAAAAGTAATAAATAAATAAATAAAAAGGACATTTTCATTAATTTTATCGTTACATGATAATGTACACATTGATAATTTATGAAAATAATTTGCTGCTTATGTACATTACATATAAAAGGGTGGGTAATTTATTTCATATTTATATTTATAAATGAATTGAAATTAAATTAATTAAAAAAAATTAGAAGAAGAAAAAACATTAAAGATATTTAAATGGATAAGAGAATTCGAAATTATCTGAAGAAAGTGAGATAAAGAGAGGGGGTGAGAGGGAAGAAGAGAAAGAGAAGCGAGGAATAGAGTGAGAGAAAACTTTTATATTGCTGATAATTATAAGGATAGGATAGGATAGGACTCTATGTTTCTTTAAAATTTTTCAATTATTTTTTAGATTTTTGATGATTTGCAAACTAAAAACAATAGAACATATATCGAAATAATTAATTAGAGAAGAAAAGAAAACCATTTAAATCTTATTTAAATTTCACACTTTTATTATTATTCTTTGCATATATGTATTCATCAATTGCGCTTCGACCCATATTGAGTGTTGGCCTCCAACAGAAGTTGCCTCCATACCTCTCCGTCCTGTGCTGTTCTCTTCCAATTTCTCGTACCTAGTTTTATTTCTGGATCTTTTTGCATCGCATCGTCCCACATTTTCCTCGGCTTCCCTACCAGTCGTTTACCTGTTTTGTATATATTATCTTATTAAAAATAAATGTTTTCATTAGAGACAATTTTCTTCCATCAGTTATTCTTATTCAAAGATCTAATCGTCAAGTTTCTAATTTATATTTCTACATAATTTGTTTAGGCTGGTTTTCTATAAAATTCCATCGGGGGCTTGAATAGCTCGATAGTTGTAGTGTCGGTCTTGTGATCTTGAGATCACCGGTTCGAACCCCAGCCAGCGCGCTACTCTCGTCCAAGTCGATCATTAATTTCGCATCAGCAATGTACACAAGTAACTGATTACTGATGATAAACTGGATGATATATCTGACAGAAATTACTGATCGGCGGTGCCATAATGGACTAAGTATACTTGTGCACTTAAAAAAAATATATATTATATACATTGTATGTACATATATACATGTGTATATAATAAAATAAATAAATAAAATAATAAAATTCCATCAACATTTTTTCACTTCTTCCTTATAAATCCCCAATTATTATTGAAAAACAATATTTTGGTTTTTAAATCCATTGATTTGTGGCAGCCATCTAAATTCCCTCACTATGATTTTAATAAATGTCGTAATGTTCACTTCGTCATGTAACACAGTTTATAAACATCCGAAGTTGATTTGCGTCTAAATTCATATATTTCCCAAAAGCTTTTCTGATTATGAAAAGTTCCTCAACCTCAAACCAACGAAACAGCCTCAAATCGAAGTAGATATCATATTAAGTACTTTGAATTTCAACAATGGAGGAAGTCAGAAATAAACTTTGTTGTCTTTTAACATCATATTCTTGTTGCTATGTGCTTTTATAGTAAATATGTAATTAAAATAATTTTTTTTTTTTGAATATTATTTTAACGAAATAATAAACAAGTAAAAATTGGACCCAATTAAAAATAACCATAAAACCTCAAAAACCCCTAAATATTAAATAAAAATGAAAATATCGCAACTAAATGTAAAGAGGTTTTTTGTCCTTACCGCATTTACATACATAGTATCTATACATATTTGATATATAATCTTAAAGTAGAACGTATAACGTATACGTATACATTCGTAAAATAATAATAATTGTATATCATACTCATAAAATTAAATTGAATTTTAACAGAAATTTCATTTTTCTTGAAATCATCATATCCTTTTTACAAAAAAGAAGAAGAAAAAAAATAATTTTCTAATTATGTATATGAGATTGAATCAGAATGTGAAATAAATTTATACTCACATTTGTATGTATATGAGATGCATAATGCACACAAATACTCGTATATTCATAATTTTATTCGTTTATTATTGCTATAGAATATCTTCTTCTGGCTCTTGTACTTTACATTGTGTATGAGTGCTGTGTTTTTTAATTTTATACCATAGACATAGTGTACCTACTTTATTATGAATAAAATCTTATTCGTATAGTCGAGTAGAAGTTACTTCATTAGCTCTGTAATGCAGTTTGAAGTTAAAGATCCAACTCAGTTTTAGTAGTTTTATTGCTTCTGTTTGGATATATTCTCTTCTCATACGTGATTTTACTCTTCTTTTCTGTGCTGAGTTTCCACTCATATACGTTGAATATAACCAGTTATATTAGATGCGTAAACGATTTTTATGTATATCTGTCGATAGTTTAGGAGCTTTATATCATTGTAAAATATTCTCCATATTTCCATTCAATAACCGTCAATTTAAATTTGAACCTTGACGAGAAGTGTAATTTGTTTGCATGTACTAATTCTTTCCCTTCATTATTTGTAGTTGTTAAAATAGATCCCATGTATTTTAATAAACAAATTTGTGGTTCTCTATATGTATTAATGTTTTGCTGAGAATCTACTCTATATCAAAGCTCCTCATTTCTCTTCTTTTACTTGCATTCCTGAGATTTCTCTGAGCTCTATAAACATTGCTGCTTTCAATTTCAATAAAATTCGAAGCTGTACTTTTGTTTATATTCAAGCTTCCATTTTCTTTACAAACACTTTTAACTGTCAAACACAAACAATCTCATCTTTAATAAAAAAACAGTCTGTCAATACATTATTTAATTCTAGTTCATAATGAAGTTCTACATCATTAATGAAGTACAATGTATCTACAGTTTGATATTATATTCATTTTTCATTTTTCTTCTAAGTAATTTCATTAAGTTGTTTACATACTTTGTTTTTGTGTTATTTTCAATTTTCTGTGTATGATTTCTTTAAAAACGTTCCAGTTTTATCATCTACATATGTATGTATGTAAATACTTATATTCATTTTATATATTATTATTTTTCGAATTGAAAATATTTCTTCCTTCGTATCTCATTTACTGTATGTAATGTTATATTACATCGGATTACTATACAAGAAATTGCATTTTGCATATAACAAAATGTATGATTGTGCACTAGTGAATGCATACTAAAATTTTATATTCAATTGCAAAATTAAACTACTACTTGCTATACGAGTATATTCGTTTATGAAGATGAGAATTCATTTTATTATAAAATTTTCTGGTATATGAGTGAAATCATAATGATGACGAAGAAAATTAATTAAAAAAAAAAAACAAAAAAAAAAAACTAAAAACAAAGAAAACCAAACCGATAGATTGAAGAAAAAAGACAAACAACACGAAAAATATATATCAAGAAACCGAATAAAACAAAATTTTATATTTCTTACTTTTAACCAAAGTCAAATTTAAACTTTAATTGTTAACCATACAGAATCAACAACCTCTTAAATAATTGCAAATGTACTACACAAATATAGTTGTAAATAAGTATTTCATACGAGTACTATATAGATAGCATTTTCAATATTTATGCAAGTACTGTTGTACACCTATATACATGCATAAAATCTGTAAATTACATATACTTTCTATAGAAGCATTTACTTAAAGCAGATTCAGACTATCTGATTTGATTAAATGATATTTTCGATGACTTTATAGTACTTACCGTAAAATCGTCTCAAATCATTTATGTTCTGTTTCCATACTGTTTTCATAGTTTTGTCTAATCATAGTTTGGATTACCAGAGTAATAATTTTGATAATAAAACAAAACGTCAAAATCAAAGAAAAATGAGATCTAAAACGTTGTGAAGTAAGGAAGCTAATTTTACACAGAGATATTCTTCATTTGGTCATAAAAAAGATACAACATGCTTTGATACATTTAGCAACAGGAGAAATGTAAAGATATTTTATATTGTATTTATTTGTATGGGGGTGAAAATAGTATCTTTCCTGTTTTTTAAAAATGAGCGTTTCCAAAGTGGTCACATCGTCGGATTTCTCGTATGAATCAAATCAGATAGTCTGAATTGGCTTTTATCTTTTATACATGTTACTTCCGATGTCATATATTTTCTATGGGAATGTGTAGTACATATACATACTGATGTATCCTTTATGTGAGTACTAGCAAGATACAAAGTTTTCATAAACTTTATTATACAAATAATACACACTTATATATAGTATGTACGTGTATCTACATGCATTCATACGAATATCGTAGCTTTCAATGATGTCAACAAGAAATTTCAAAGATAAATTTATAACTATGTAACCAAGTAAGTTAGTAAGCAACGAAAATAAATGTTTTCAATATGGATATATCGTACAATATGTATCTACGTATATATGTATAGTTGTACGTATTATATCTACCAATAAATGTTATCATTCTCTACATACTCTCGTATATTCATGCCCTATTAGTGACAATATCTAAAGTCACTAGTCACCATCCTTTATTTATTTTTATTTTTATGTCCTTTTTTTTCTTTCTACTAATATAAATACAACAGTAAACTAAAATGTATGTATATTTGCTTACGTATATGTATGCATATGGATTCGTATGAATGTAATATATACTAACTTCATTTATTAACAATAAATTTAATTATAGGTTCTGTATACGTTGGCATTTATTTTCATTTAATTGGATTATGTTAGGAAATATGAGTCCTTTTTATGTCTATCCTATATACATATACGTACATATGTATACCATGAAAATGAGGCAAAAGTCAGTTCAGTTTTATATAGAGAACGTTTGCCACAATTAAACATTTGGTCGTTGACAATGATAAGGATGATGAAAACGATGATGACGATGTTGATAATGATGATGTGGTGATGGTGGATAAAATAATAAAATGGCCAACATGAATAAGTAAATTGCTATCAAAGTACCATCATGCATGTATGCCATAAGTCAAAGTATCAGAGCAGGAAAATCATTGAAATTCACTCCATCTTATGTTATGTACTTGTACATGAATGATATGAAATCCCTTTTAGATTTAATATTAAAAGACAGAAGATAAGAGTGTGAAAGAAAGAAAAAAAAAAGGAAAAAAAAACTGAAATAAAGTAAAAAAATTATCACCTGGTTAAAAGCTAAAAAGACGGCACGGCACTGCTATGGGAAAAGTCAGCTTCAAGCCATCTAAAACTACAAAGAGAAAGAAGGGATAAATAAATAGTGAGCTATTATCTTATAACCACAAGGCCATAAGTAAGACAAGGAGTATACCATCAACACCACCTCCTGTTCCATTTAGTAGTAAATATTGTAATACGATGGTGGTGGTGATTAATTCAGTTGAATGTATATGTACGTCAAGGATCAAAGGTAAAAGTAGTTTGCTATATATTCATCATCATCATCACCACTACACTATCATCGTTAACATCGACATCATATACTCGTATGTAATTATCACTATATCTGAAAGAAGACATCAAGAAAAAAAAACAAAAATAAATTTAAAAGCTGGGAAAAATTTTCACAAAAGGATTCCATTAGGATAGATATAAGTACAAATACATTTGTGTGGTAGTATCATGAGGGAAATCTAAAATGAAAGCATTTTAGTAGTGTAGTGATAAAAAAAAAGTGTTTTTCTTAATTTTTCTTGCTAGTCTTTTATAACATCTCTTATTCACGTAATTGTTTTAACTTTTAAAAGAGTTTATGAAAAAGGATACTATTATCATTATCAAGGTATTAAATATACTTATACACCCTTGTTGCTTGTAGCATGGCATAGTGAAAATCTTAATGCTTACTGTTGCTTTATACCATTTTTGATTTAGTTTTGTTTTAAGATTGCTGTAACCATTTTCCATTTTTTTTTCTTAACATTATTATTTGTTAAAGAAAAATTATTTTAAAAGCAATTGAACGAAAAACAGTGAGACGTAAAAAATAAGGACACATTATCGTACAAATTTATTGTCAAAGAGTGAAGAAAATTCGTAATTTAAGAAAGCTGTGCTAAGAAGTTTTAGACCAAATTTTGCTATTTACCTAGTACTGCAATGTACTCCAAATATATGATCTTGATATGTCTACTGGTTCGTTTACAGCAGATGCTTGAAACCAATCCAAATAGTTTGTCTTAAATTTTGTGTTTTGAATGTCATTTCGTGTGCCGATTTTCTCTAAAAGTATTACGAGGGAGTGTATACGAGTTTGTCATGTGAACCAGATAACAAACTTCAGAGAAGCCGGACTTTTAAATGAACCATTCCCGGTATTTATTTGACAGAGGGTAGATATGGAAGAAATCTTATTTGAAATCTTCGTGAAAAGAATTCAAGTTTATTATACAGAGTCCTCTAGAATATCTGTGAATACATTTGGATTGGATGAGCATTAGATTTTGAACTTTAATAATTTTATTGTATTATTCATTCTATGTGTGTCCTATATACAGTATAGAAGAAAGAACTTTTTCTTATTGATATGTTTGCATGTGTGAATTTATGTGGCTTTTAGATGTCCATTAGATTTTCCCTTTTTTGTTCCAGGTGCACAGTATTCTTCTTGTAATTTATACGTACAAATGTTAGTTAGACCGACGAGACCAAAGAATTTTAGATCATATACAAAGGATTTGTGTATACCCAAGGATAAAATGCATATACACATACATTATCTAGGTACATGATATAAATTTTTTCTTTGTCCTATTTCTTGTGTAGAATAAATTCATTTCAAAATGTGCACTTTATGTGAACAGTACATTGAGTTCATTCTTGTGGCAAAAGAGTAAGCAAAAAAGCAGTAGACAAAACTTTTTTTTTTTTGTTCAGATAAAGAAGACAAAAATTTTTTTCTCTTAGTCCTTTCTTTCAAATATCTAGAAGAGTTGTGTACAAATGCATTTTCTTTGCTGGATGTGTATATCTTTCAATTATTCATTTTAACTGAATACACACATACTCAGCAGTCAGTTACGTATATAAAGTAATATCTTTATAAACTTTTCATCTTTCTTAAATTTTGATTTATATTTTACTTGCAATTTTTTATTCAAAAAGAAGAAGAAATTTTATTTTTCTTGTTTTCATTTAAAGCAAAATTACATATAAATTTAGGTACCTACTTTAATGTTTTATGTAGTACTTGAATATTTTATATTTTTTTATTAGTTTTTTTTTTTTTGAAGGTAAAATGAATTACAAATAAAATTAAAATAAAATGAAATTTAAAAATGGACTACTATGTGTGTGTATTAGAAAGAATGTAAGAAAACTTAAGAGAATTGTAAATATTTATCCCTTTTTATATAAATACATGCATAAAAGTACAAATATCTGACTACATAGGGTGCATACTTTAGTTGCTGTATTCCATGCAATTAGTTAAAAAATTTCCTAAATCCTTTTGCAGTCTTTTTCAGAATGTTTCATGTCGAAATTACAAATTTCCGTTTTTGAAGTTCTTATATTTTCGGGAAGTTCGAAATTCATTTGAAAGTCGTGATGTGAATTGCCATTTGTCCGTAGATAATTTTGTCTTTTTACCAATTAGATGTGTACCCAATACACATACTGTTTGATGTTGTAACACCAACAAACGAATGACAAATGAGAATCAAATTTTAGAATTCAGCTTTGCTAAATTTTTAAAAATTTGATCATCATTTGATGTTCACGGAATCGGTGGCACTGATCTTCGAAAAGAGATAATCTAATGATCTCTTAAGGTTTGTTTATGTTTTTATAATTTATTAGAACACAGTGTCTATGATCAACAAAGATAGCAGCAGCGAGCACCTTAAAATATTTGAAAATATCTTAGGTACCCTGTGTATGAATACTTTATACATTCCACTTAAATTCGCATCTACGTACATATATCCTTTTACGATTTTCCTTCAATAAAAACTCATGTCTGTATGGGTACCGTACAGGTAAATGCACAATTTTTTACGTAAAAAAAAAAAACAGGATTCATTCTGAAATGTGGACAGCAGATACGAGTACAAATTGATTTTTGCTTTTCTCTTTATTTTATTTTGATTTCCATGTACTAGCAATACTCCTGAATGTCTGCCAGTTCATCATAGGTTTACTACAGTAAGACTAAAAGTAGAAAGGGAAAAAGAAGAAGAAAATAATAAAAAAGAAATTTTCAATGTATATCTTTAATTTTATGCATACTCGAAAAAAAGATGAATGAAAAAAGGAAAACAAGGAAAACAAAATCAAGAAAAATAATAATATTTTTTCTTCAGACATATTTTGAAATTTCATTTTTTCCCATTTCTGTTTTTCTTTTCTCTCTGTACTTACTCTATATACGAATACGAATATATGTTAATGGTTGATGTTCCTGTTCCTATATTCTGTCTGTTATTTATTCAAATTTTATTCTCATTCATTGTCGAATATACAGTGGTTGGTACACAGATGTCTGCGGATTTGCTTTCATTCAATGGTTTTTTTTTATTTATTCAAGAAAAAATATATTCAATATTCTTTTTTAATATTTTTGCAAAAATACATTTTTTTTCTTCATCATTTTCATTTTCGTTTCACTTAAGTACCTTTCGTTGTCGATTTATTTTTTGAAAAATTTACATGAATATAAAAAAAAGATACCACATAAAAATATGTATTCCACTACACCTTAATACCACTACTATGTATTACTTTACTATATACTGTAGATACATATTACTACCATTCGTATATTATTATCATTGTTACATGATGTTATCAATGATTTTTGCTTTCATATTTATATCTGCTCGTATTTTGTATTTTATCTACATTTTTATGAAGTTTACGTAATTTCACTTCAAGTATAAGATATACGAGTATATACTCACTCATGTATTCAAGAAAACTTGTATATTTTCTTAGATCTTTGATCTACAAGAGTACGCCCATCAACCTCTGTTTTGTATCTACATATGTGCACAGAGTACTTTAATAATATGCATAGAATTACGACACACATATACACATTCATTTGTATTTACGTGTAAGTACAGATTTGAATATAAAATATAAAATTTTATGAATAACATCTGTACGTAAATATTATTTTTTCCCATACATTTCTACAGAAGAAAAAAAAAATTGTATATTAATATTCAATTATTTTAAAGTTTGAAAGAATTTCAAAAAAAAATAAAATTTATTTTTCTTCTTTTATCATCGTCGTTGATAAATTAAGCAATTGATTTCATTCAAAAATATTATCTTTCATTTTGTATATTTCTACATTATAAATACAGTCAGCGTCATAATATATCCTTACGGCTTTACCACAATATAATGTCCGTATTTACATTTCAATTTTCATGGCGTCGGTCTGCTTCGTCTTCATGAGCTACTACAAGATTCGATCTTGGATTGGTTTTTAGTCAATCATTGTTTGGCTCTTCCGTTCTGCTTACATATTTCAAGAAGACTATGGATTAGTATTTTTGGTTTTAGATTTTCTGTTGATTGCAACCTGACCCAAGACAAAAAATACAGTTCTCGTCTTTTATCTGTCCCTGAATTTGTGTTCACCATCTGACACTACTTAAGTTGCTCAGGATCTGGGATTTATCACGAGGAGATGAAATTTGGAGATTAAAATTTGTGGCGCTAGGAATTTGTTCACTGTATGCTGCGCATTATTAGTCCTTTTTTAAAAGTATTGATAAGACAATTAATTAGAAATTTAATTAAATTTATTATGAGACACAGACTGTATACAACGTACAAGTGTAGTATCTGTATGTTATTTGTTATGTTCTCTCAATTTTTCTCATCCATTCTTACTTACTTATTTTTCATTTACATATATATCATTCAGGTTACGATGAATTCTTTGCACTTGTAATAGCAGAAATTCATATCTGCAAAACTATGTATAATATATTCAGAGAAGATAAATTACAATTCTTCCATTTTATCCATTAAATATGTAATATACGAGTACATCTACACACAAGATATGGAGGTAAATTAAAATCGAGATAAATTGATTTTTTTGTTCATCTATTTTTTTTTTTGTTTTTGGCAAGAAATTACTACTAAAGGTATTTATAAAAGTCAAGTGAAGTGAAGTGTAAGAAATATTCTGTTCGAATTATTTATCGAGTCTTGTATGAGAAGAGAAATATTTATCGTATCCGTATGTATAGAGTACAGATATTCTACATTTTCATTGAAATAAATTCGACAATCAATTTATATATGCCTCTATTTAACAATAAAATTACAAGTGTTATTCTCTTGTTTTTAAAATTTTTCATTTTTCATTTTATTTACAAGCTTTTAGTCTTGTTTCAAAATAATTTACGTCGTTTATTTTACATTTAACATAGAAATATTTGATGTAAGATTATCTTTGAGTTTATGACAATTAGAAAAAGAAATTTTAAGGATAATTTGTATTCGAAATTAATGTTTAAATACATACAGTTTTTTTATTGATATTTTTGCTTCATTACCATCTGTCTGAGTTATGGATCGTTTTCATTTAATTTTGTAATTTTTTTCCAATGCAGTCCTTCTCAATATATTTGGCCTTGCTTGTATTCAATTACTGAATATCTAGCAAATGACCGAATGAAATAGACATAAAAACAAATTTTTAAACTCTAGCGATTGGTTTTTAAAAAGGTAAATGATGTTGTGTTGCTATTTCTGAAAAAACTAGAAAAAAAAATAAAAACATATAATATGTTCAAAAAATGTTTATAATTAGTCCCTGGCCTAAAGCCATACCATAAAGCGATAAATTTCGCTCGTCATATTATAATTCAGACTATAGTATGCAAAGTAAATTCTTCTCCGTACTCAGCTACCACATTGCAGTACATAATACACACAAGAAAAGGAGAAGAAAAAATACTATTAGTGTATGTTTCTATTTTTATTTGTACTTCTCTTTCTACATCTTTCTACATCTCAAATACTGAAGAGTTGAATGACCGTGTTTGTTTACACATTAAAATATAGGACAAAAAATTTATCGATATTTTCATGTTTACACGAATCTAGTTTCTATTTGAAATCCTTCTACACGCCCACTACAGTCCAGTACATTATTTACACAAGCAAATAAGGAGAAAAACTGCTACTTATTTGCGTATCTGTCTACTTTCTTTTCTCTTTTCCTATTTTTCAAATGCTAGAGAATCCAATTACCATGTTTGTTTACACATGAAAATATAGTCAAAATAAATTATCGGTTTTTGTTATTTACACGGACCTTGTTTTGATTTGAAATTCTTCTTTATACTCCCCTACTACAGTGCAGTTCCAAATATACACAAGAAAAAGGGGAAGAAAAACTACAATTTGCGTATCTTTCTACTTTTATTTCTACTTCTCTTTCTCTTCCTTTTCTTCTCGTATTATTGTTTAAATTATGTACTACACTGTAGTGGGCGTGCACGAAGAAGAATTACAAATCGAAACTAGATCTGTGTAAACAACAAATCGATAAATGTGTTGACCTATATTTTTATTTTGTAAACAAAAATGGTCATTCAACTCTTGAATATTAGAGATGTAGAAACATAAGTAGAAAGATAAGCGAATAGTAGTTTCTCTTCTCCTTAGCTTGGTTAATTTATGTACTGTGCGCTAAAAAAAAACATAGAAATTGGAATTTTGTGTTGTAGCTTGTATAAGAATGAAAAATATTTTCAACCTAGAGAACGAAAAGTTTAAAATTACACCGGGCGACCATGAGACTAAAACCGTTATTGTGTACATACATACGTGCGGTTTTTTTTGCTCAAACTAACTATCTTACATTTTCTTTTCACAGGAACTAGAAAAATTATAATTGAAATAGAAACGGGTAATTAACAAAAATAAAAGTAAAATCAATGAAAATTTTTTTAAAAATAAAATAAAATAAAAAAAGTATGTAGATACATGAATTCATGGGAAAATTTATTTTCTTTAATTTCTGTTATTGTTTTTTTTTTTTTTTAATTTTCCTTTACTCATTTTCTAAACATTCTTGTACATGTACATATGTACATATGTATCGAACAATTTAAAATTTTCTAAATAGAAATTGCAAGCTAGCAAAGATTTTACCACTCTTATATTGGATTCATTATAATCAGAGAAAATTTCTACATTCACATAAAGTATATAAACACAAGTACTTATGTGTATGTATGTACATAAATGTACATTAGTATAGGTACGTATTTGCTGATATTAGAAGCATCTGCTTCTCATTCATAACTATACCATAACAAAATGGTTTCCAATAAATCCTTAACTAGACCAGGAATTTTCCTTGTTTCTTTGATTATTTTATTTATTTATTTTTGAATTTTCTTTCTTTTTTATTTTTTATTCTTAATTGTGTTCTTATATATTTTTCATTAACATTGAAATGTGGTTAGTTAGGAAAATATGCATTTATATAGACATATAGGTATACTTGTCTATTTGAATTTATTGTACATATACGTACCAAACAAATTTATAATTATTTATTTAGAATGCTATATTGTGTACCGTCTTATACGTTTGTATGTGTTTAGTACTTATACTAGTATGTATACTAAAGTTCTTTATAAAAGAAGGAAACTTTATTTTAAAATTCATTTTGATGTTAAAACTTGACCATTATGAACCAACTAACCAACTTTACTCGGACTTTATATAAGAACCAATCAACCGAACGAAACCAACAAAACTGACCAAAATCTTTTATAGAGAGATTTGTACGAGCAGAGTAGAGTAGATATAGATAGGAAAAAGTATATATGGAGTTCGTTATCGTTTTATTTCTTAAATTTTTATCGTTATGCGTTGTATGTATGTGTGTTTTTCCTTTTTTTTTTCAGTTGATGATCATTTATATCTTTTATATATTTTTAGATTTTTTTTTTTCATATTTTGTTGCTGTTGTAATTGTATTTTTCTGTATTTTCTTTCTTCACAATTTTGATTTTTCTTCCTTTTATACAACAACTATAAGTAATTTAGATTTTGTATTGTACCTTCATTTTTTGTTTAAAGATTATACATTGCATATATGTGTATTTTGACTACCCAAAGGCGATTTTTATAATTTCATTTAATTAATTTTACTCAGTTCATATAGTATAGAGAAATTAAAGAAAAGCAAAAATTAAGAAAAATGCAACAAGAAAATATGAAAATAAAATACAAAAAAATTGTAGAAAAATAAAATATAATTAAATCGATAATGAAAAATAACATGGGAAAAGTTGTATCAAAAAATAAAAATTTACTAAAGATACAGTATAAAATAGTAAAATTACATATTTTTTGTACATGTATTTTAAGTCGAATAAAAAACAAATTCGAAAAATGTACATTAGAGTGTGTACGTTACGTAAGTATATGTTGTTTGTTTGTTAGAGGGGGAAGGTATAAAACCAGAGCACTCAGACATAACGCTGTCCATTGTACTCCGTAAGTACATATATGAATGATGCAATATGTATACTCATACCACTCACTCAGGTGATTCACATTGATAAAAATGTATTATGTTCACCATTGTGTGCTTATTCGCAATAAAATTATACATTTATTCGAATTTGAAACAACAACAAAATACATATGGGTGGGGGGGTAATGGTGAATTGGAAAAAGAAATTTCATTTCATCTTATTGAAAATAAAAAATTGATGATATTTCAGTTATTTTAATGTCTTCTTGAATGTCATATACACATGCACAGACACAGTCGTATGTAAGAATACATATATGATTTTGTATATTATTTCAATATTCAGTTGCAGATTTTTGTGTTTATTTTGGTACATTCTTCGATAGCAACGTAATTGGTATTTATTTCTGGTAAAATTTAGAATGTTAATTAATTTTTATTCTTCTATTTGACTTTTATATGCACAAAAAGAAATAAAAATGAAAATTGTATCCCAGATTCTTGTATTTAACAACTAACAAGAAAATTAAAAAAAAAAAAAATCAACAATTTATTGTTAATTGATATATAGATAGTGTAGGGTAGGAAGTTATGGATAGTGATTCTGTTGACTTGTTGACATTCGAATAATTTAATATAATAAATTGTGATTTTTATTGATGATTTTTCGAACTTCAAATGAGATTTTTATCACGTTTGCGTTTTGGGAGTGACATCTACTAATTATGCTATTTATGGCAAATGAACTGCCAATATAATGATATGATAATATTTGTTGACGTTTCTTCACTTCTTTTTGATCTTCTCTCATCATTTTGTTGAATTGAATTCATAGTCTTTCTTTGTTTTCTCTCTTCATTTACTTTGTATCATCTTATGTCGTTGCCCCGTTTTTCTCTTTCGGACTAACTCAATTCTCTGAATTCCTATTAATACAGCACCATATTCCATATCTCAGTTTATATTCTCCTTTATATTCTCTATTACTGGCTCTATCTTTAAGACCTTGTTATTGTTTTTGCTCTTCTGTTTCTTTAGTCTTTTTCGTCCAATGTTAGTCATCAAGTTTCCAATTTTTCGCATTAACTACTTAGTTGGATTTTTTCGAAATTCTCGGCGATGAGAGCTACATTACCTGCTTATTGTGATTTCTATGGTGCTGATTTTCAGATATGAGCTGTAAAATTGTCTGTAAATAAAATTTTTTACGCGAATATTATTTTCACTTTTTATGAAATTTTAAAATTGAACAATAAATTTTTCTAGTATAAATTTTCATTAGACATCTTTATTACCTGTATAGGAAAAAATTTCTAATTAAGATAAAATGAAATTAAGAAAAAATGAAAAAAAAAAAAACAAAAAAATTAAATTAAATTTTTCTTACGTATTTTCATATAACTTGCACCAGTACACACCAAATCATAATTAATACTGAAAATATGAATTATTTATCTCGCATAATCACTATATAATTTTTTTTCCTTATTTTTTTTTTTTAAATTAAATTTTCATATTTTTTAACATTTTTATCTTCTCTTCGTTTTATTTATTTATTTACATATTTTTTTTTCAAAAACGTTGTAAATAAAGTAGTTAAAAAAAACAATAGAATTTTGATTTCATCTATAAATTTCAGTGAAACATATTTTGTTTATAAAAAAAAAAATTTATTTTGTATTAATACTATTCGTACATGTACATGTACTCGTACACCAGGCCAGGTCTGTATGTATGCACCACCATACAGTACTATTATTTGTATGAAGATTTTAAATTGCAATATTTTTCTCCGTTTATATGTGTTCGCCATAAACCTTATGTGGCGACACATGCAATTGCATTTAATTTCGCATAATGTACTTGCATATTCACTTATATATATATATATATATATATACTTATCTATATTATGATAAGTGATGAATATAATAATTACGAGCAAACAGGTAGTCATATTATTAATCATAATTATAATTAGTCATATAAATTGTTACATAGCATCATTTCTCATCATCATGATAGACGATAAAAATATCATGAATCAACGTATATAATATTATTAAGTATTATATACCATTATTAACCTTTGCTCATCTCTCTTCTCTCTTTATTAAAATAATATTTTTAAGTAGGTAGCTAATTAAATTTATTATTTTATATTTTCTTCTTATTTCTGTTGGCTAACTGTTCGGACATAAATTTACATATTCGTAATAAAATTCTAATATTTTAAAATAAAATCTTTTATTTAAAAGCCGGTACAAATGGTGACCCCGAACGTTTAAATTTAATAAATCTACATTTAAATTAAATAAATTTATTAAAAAAAAAAAAAAAAAACATTTAAAGTGTGTGTGATTTTAATAATTATCACTTTTAATTATTCTTTTATAATACAATAAAAAGAAAAAGTGCAACCATGTGTTTTTAAAGAAAACTAATTAAAATAAGTTCATGCAAAAGTTTAAATAAATCAATAATATTTAAAAACTTTAATTTATTATAAAATCAAAACAAAAAGTCAAATATTTAAAACAAATTCACACACATTTCATTTAAAATAAAATTACAATACATATATCACATTTAAAATAAACTGGAACATATACACACCATATGTACAAGGGTTACAAACTTTAAAAAAAGGACATCAACACTAAATAAGGATTTCTCCAAATAAATTGAAGAAAGTTATCCACTATTTTCGAAGCAGAATTTACGGATGATCACAAAAACGCAGGATTTCGACGGATGATTTTCAACATGTGCAGTATCACAAACAAAGCATTCAGCAAGAATATATACACATTATATTATATTTCAATTAATTAATAAATTTTTATTTCATTATAATACATTTATAAATATCGATTATAATTTTCCTTCTTTTAGATATATCAAAAATATTAAAAATAACTGAAATAAAATATCTGGATTTGGTCATAACGTATATATATACATACATCACACATACTACATTTAAATATATCACACTATACATATATACTACATTTACAAACACAGTGTGCACGAATTGGTAATAAAACACAGTGAGTACAAAAAATCAGTGAATAATATTAATTTATGTATAAAAATTTTTTTGCCATTCGGTATAATTAAATTCTCGAGTTAGTAAAGATTATTTCTCGTGTGTTAAACATTATATAAGCGTGCTATAAATTCTTGCAATTCCTTTCTTTTCTTTTCGCGTTTTCTTTTGAAAAATTTTATCATGTCTGAAACAAAAGATGAAAATGCTAGCATAACATCTGATACTTTAGCGCACAAAGCTACTGATTCTCAAACCGAACCTTTAGTGGATCAAATCGTTTCTGTTAAAATTCCACCTTTCTGGAATAATCGTCCTGACTTGTGGTTTCTTCAAGTCGAATCACTTTTTCGAGTTAAAAGAATAACCTCTTCAGCTACAAAATATGACCATTTAGTAGCTTCTCTGACACCAGAAACCATGGAATTGGTAGCCGATGTACTACTTAACCCTCCGTCTAATGATAAATATGAAAATTTAAAATATATCCTTGTAAATCGCAGTCGAGATTCCGAAGAAAAAAGATTAGATGTATTACTGCATCGCATACAACTTGGCGATTATAAGCCATCAGAATTGTACCGGCACATGGAATCTCTTGCAGGAGATAACTCTTTAGTTAACACTTCACTTCTCAAGAAGCTCTGGATAAATAAACTTCCTCCTTCAATCCAAGCGTGTGTTATAGCTATAGAAAGCACTCACAAACTTGAACAAATTTTTGATATTGCAGACAAAATTTATGATTCTGCACCTTCAGCTCAAATTTCAGCTATTCAACAAAAGCAAAACCAACCGCTTAAAGAAAGTATTAACAATATTGCACAAATGGTAGAAAGTTTGTCTCATAGGTTCAATAAATTCGAAGGAAGACAAAGTAGATCACAGCAAAAATATCATAACAGAAATCGATCTTATTCTTCAAGGTCGCAATCAAAACATAAAACCCATGAAAAAGAGTGTTGGTATCACAGACGCTTTGGCAATCAAGCAAAAAAATGTATTCAGCCTTGCTCTAAAAATTCTGCTGAAAAGCCAAAAAACTAAGCATAGCTACTTCGACAGCGGCATCGCAAGTAGAAAAAGTCTCTCGCCGCCTATTCATTTTCGATAGATCATCAAATTTAGAATTTTTAGTAGATACTGGTGCAGAAGTTTCCATAATCCCTAAAAGCAAATTTCCAGGATATAATTACAAATCAAATTATAATCTTATTTCAGCAAATGGGTCTTCTATAACCACTTTTGGTCTCAAACGACTTACAGTAGATCTCAGCCTACGCCGTTGTTTTGACCATACTTTTATTGTAGCAGCCATTGACCACGCTATATTAGGAGCAGATTTCCTTTACAAATTTAATTTAGTAATTAATCTTCGTGATAGAAAGTTAATTGACAAAACTACATCACTAACTGTGAGCTGTATTTCTCGTCTTACCAACTGCACTTCACCCAAGTTATTATCTTTTCAAGACGAATTTGGATCCATTCTTGATAATTACCCTGCTCTTAAAGCACCACCAGATTATAATTCTGAGGTTAATCATAACGTAGTTCACAGAATAATTACTCAGGGAGCTCTTCCATCATCTCGCCCTCGTAGACTTAACCCAGAAAAGTTTCAGTTAGCTAAAGAAGAATTCGAATCTATGATGAAGTTGGGCATCTGTAGACCCTCTTCATCATCAGTTGCCTCACCACTACATATGGTCCCTAAAAAAGATTCATCTAGTTGGAGAACGTGTGGCGACTATCGTCAACTTAACGCTGTTACGATTTTCGACAAATATCCCTTGCCTAATATAAGCGATTTCAACATTAATTTACATGATTGTCAAATATTTTCTAAAATCGACCTTGTTAGAGCTTATCACCAGATTCCAGTCGCACCTGAAGATATTTACAAAACTGCTGTGACAACACCTTTTGGATTATTTGAATTCACGCGGATGCCTTTCGGAGTTAAGAATGGAGCTCAGACGTTCCAGCGCTTCATTAATGAAATATTGGAAGGTTTAAACTTTACTTTTGCTTATTTAGACGATATTTTAATTGGTAGTAAATCAGTACAGGAACACAAAGATCACCTACATCTTTTATTTTCTAGATTACTTAAATATGGGATTAATATTAACCCTTCAAAATGTATTTTCGGTGTCGAAGAAATAGAATTCCTTGCCCATAATATTTCAAAAAATGGAATTCGACCTTCACCTAGTAGAGTACAATCTATTGCAGAAATGCCAACGCCCATTTCATTTAAGAGTCTTCAGCGTTTTCTAGGAATGGTCAACTTTTACCATCGATTTATTCCTAATATCTCTGCACTCGCTGCACCCTTATATGATTTATTAAAAAAAGGTTCAAAAAAGAAAACAAAATCAGATTTCGAGTGGTTACCCGTCCATGAAGACGCTTTCAATAAAATTAAAATCAATTTACAAAAACAAACCTTACTTGTACATCCTGATCCTAAAGCAAAAATAAGTATTTGGGTTGATGCATCTACAGACGCTGTAGGTGCGGTCTTACAACAATTTGATTCCAAAAACTGGAATCCTGTTAGTTTTTTCTCAAAGAGACTGCAACCGGCAGAAAAAAAATATTCTACTTTCGACAGGGAATTATTAGCAGCATATTTAGCTGTCAAAAAATTCAGGTATTATGTCGAAGGTAAAAATTTCACGATCTACACAGATCATAAGCCATTAACAAAAGCACTTTTCTCCAAAACAGAAAAATCTCCCCGCCAAACTAATCACCTTGAATTTATTTCACAATTTACCAACGATATACGTCACGTCAAGGGCAGAAATAATATAGTCGCTGATACATTGTCTAGATCTCACGTCGAAACAATTGACCAATTCACAAAGTTAGATCTAAAATCATTATCAGCAGAACAAATAAATGATGATGAACTTAAGAATATTTTGTCTAACAATAATAAATACAGTTTTACACTTAAAAAAATTTTTGTGCCTTTGGAAGAAGTAGAGATTTGGTGTGAAATCACCACTAATATTCAAAGACCGTATGTACCAGAGAGTTTACGACGTTCACTTTTTGACATATTACACAACTTATCACATCCTGGTATCAGGGCAACTAGAAAGCTCATAACCTCTAAATATTTCTGGCCTAAAATGAACGTAGACATTACTCAGTGGGCTAGGTCTTGCATACTTTGTCAAAAAAGTAAAATAGTACGTCACACTGTATCGCCACACGGATCTTTTGAAGTCCCATTAAAACGATTTGAACACATTCACATTGATTTAGTAGGACCATTACCTCCTTCAAAGGGTTATACTTATATACTAACAATTAAAGATAGATTTTCTCATTGGCCTGAGGCTATACCATTAAGAAATATTAACTCTGAAACCGTCGTTAATGCCCTCGTACGTTACTGGATCGCTTTGTACGGAGTACCAAGAACCATAACTACTGATCAAGGTACTCAATTTGAGTCTTCACTCTTCAAAGAATTAGGTACCATTTTGGGACATCATAGAATTCGAACCACCACATATCACCCTCAGTCAAATGGCTGCATAGAAAGATTTCATCGTCAATTAAAAGCAGCAATCCGAACTACCGATGAACCTAAAAGATGGTATCAGCATCTTCCGTGGATACTTTTAGGTATACGATCAGCTCTGATACAAGACCTAGAAGTTGCACCAGCTCAACTTTTATTTGGTCAATCGTTACGTCTACCCGGTGAGCTAGTAACAACCGACTCATCACCAGATTTAAAACTAACCATCTCTTCAGCAAAGGAATTGCAACAATCTATAGCAAAAATTAAACCTAAATGTAAAAGAACACGAAAACAAAAAACTATTTTCATTCCACAGAATTTACAATCATGTACACATGTGTTTGTAAAGGAAGCTATATATAAAGGAAGCCTTAACTTTCCTTATTCGGGACCGTACAAAGTTTTAGAGAAAAACGACAAAAATTTTAAAATACAAATTGAAAATAAAACAGAAATAGTATCATTAGATAGGCTTAAGCCAGCTTTTCTTCTTAATCCAGATATTTTTGATTACAAAGAAACTAGACCAAAACATAATATTATATTTAAATGTAATTAACGAATTAAATTAAAATATGTATTTAAACAAAAATAAATATTAATAAGATAAACACAATATATTTTACATATATGTAATTTTTATTAATTAATTAAGATTAATTTTCCTTAAGTAAAATTTTGTAAAGGGGAGAGTGATGTGGCGACACATGCAATTGCATTTAATTTCGCATAATGTACTTGCATATTCACTTATATATATATATATATATATATACTTATCTATATTATGATAAGTGATGAATATAATAATTACGAGCAAACAGGTAGTCATATTATTAATCATAATTATAATTAGTCATATAAATTGTTACATAGCATCATTTCTCATCATCATGATAGACGATAAAAATATCATGAATCAACGTATATAATATTATTAAGTATTATATACCATTATTAACCTTTGCTCATCTCTCTTCTCTCTTTATTAAAATAATATTTTTAAGTAGGTAGCTAATTAAATTTATTATTTTATATTTTCTTCTTATTTCTGTTGGCTAACTGTTCGGACATAAATTTACATATTCGTAATAAAATTCTAATATTTTAAAATAAAATCTTTTATTTAAAAGCCGGTACACCTTACATTCTCATTTCTTCCTCGAAAAAAGAAAACTAAAAATTACACTCTTATATACAAAAGGATACCAGGAAAAAAAATATATCACAAAAAACAATGTGTAATCTATGTATATATGCAGCTGAACATAAACGTAAATACTCGTATATAATAGTGGTTTATATGCATGCATGCATGTGCCCATTTAGAACGGATCGTAGAAGACAACATATTGGATGCTGTGTTAATTAACATTTTTATAAGCCCATATCGCCTTAATGTATGCAAATATGTATGTGTGTATTTTTGTTCATAGATGTATGTATGTAATATGTATGTATTTGCATTCAACCTACTAAATTATAAAATAGAAGGAAGAAAAGGAAAATGAAATGCAAGACTGAAGCAAATTCCAGAATACAGTCGTGTATACTATATACTAACTAATTTTGAATATAGCTAGCTAACATCTACAATATACTACAACCGCCTACCGCGACTTTTTATGAGATTATGAGATTTATTTAGTGATAAACGTACAGTGTTGTGCAAATAAAATCAGTCTATCGAATTTATTTAGATAAATTTTACCGCCGAATGAAATTGTTGGAACTTTATTCGAACTATGGTCTATAGAGTAGACAAAGACACCCTCATTGTTACCACATCATTATCTGTTCTTATTTCTCGTATACTTCTTGTGATGTGTAGTACGAAGCAAGTATAAAAGGAAAATGGAATTACGAATCAGAATACGATACATGGTATGCAAGTTACTATAGCGTGTATCGTATTATGGTTAGATGCCAATAATTTCGTTGTTACTATTTACTGTCTCTTTCTGTTTCTTGTGTACTTCTTATGATATTTTAGTGGAAAACAAATATAAAGAGAAAATGCTATATTCTTTCCACATTCTTTGCTACTACTTACTGTCTCCTTGCTTTCCTCATATACTTCTTGTGGTGTTTTTGTTTTGTGTGTATTGTAGATAGAGTAAGAGTAAGGAGGAGAAATTTTTTATTTTTTATTTTTAATGAATCAAAATACGAGTGCATGGTGTGTAAGGTATTGCTTGCGTACTCGATTATCGTACTATGGTTAGATGCCAATGACTTTTTTTCTACCACTTTTACTCTCTCTTTCTGTTTCTCGTATACTTTTTGTGGTGTGTAGTGCAGAACAAGTGTTTTATTTCGAATGCGGTTGCTACTATTGTTTTACACAAGACTGTACATGAATGAAATTTATATATGCATGCATATTCTGTACGTAAAAATGTACACATCTAATATGTATTAGTAAGAGCAATGCTCGAGTATATGTATATAGCAAATCTTTTGTACTTTTGTATTTATGTATTTAGTTTGTACAAGAATATACATGTACACATAAAATGTAAACTCAATTGTTATAAAACAAAAGGTCCTTCTCAATGTACATGCATTAATTTATGTTTTATTCTTTCCTGTTTTATCATTTTTTGTTTTCTATTCAGGGATCATACAAGACACATATACATATTCATGTATATACATATTCCCGTATATACATATGTGTGTATGTTTTGTATAAAAGAGAATGAGATGAATGCGATTGCATAAATAATTAGTGTTTGTATATATGTATATTTATAATAAAAATGACAATTTTCGTTTTTCAGTTTTTTTGTTTTTTATTAATATTTTATTTTTTGAATACATAAAGTTTACATATAGATGTTTGTCTGTATGCATACATATGTACATACATATGTAAGTCTGTACTAGGCACTAGTATATGTGTATCTAATAAAACTGAATTAAAACACTCTACTGAATACAACATTTTATTATTTACGTGCATATCGTCATTTTTTCCATCATACATAGCTACTAAAAACTAAATCAAAATATATAAAAAAACGTATAAAGGATGAGAAAATAAAAATACAAAATACAAAAAAAAGTAGGTACTATTGAATATGTATGCTCACGTATAAAGTATGTATGTATATATGTAGAATATTATATGCATGTATAGATTGTGTATATATTTGTAGATATTTTTGCATAAAATTTGCACACTAATATTTATGTACACACAAGGCAACAAAGACAACAAAGACAAAACAAAACAAAAAAATAATAATGAAAAACTGTAAAAAAGGTATTTATACATTAGCTTTGTAACTTCTGGCTGTAACACATTTTAAAAGAAGATTTAAAACAAAAAAAAAATTCGAAAATAAAAACCTAAAAAAGAAATTACATAAAACGACAAATATTGGGTGTCTATATATTCTGTTGTACACATATAGTTATCCTATAGAGTCCTAGATGTGTTTTATGTTGACTATTCTCTGTCGTGTTTTCTGTACTCGTACTACGTATACACAGCTACGTATGTGTAGAGTTTGTGTACTACTACTTAAAACCTCACCCACTTTCATGCATGATATGTACTAGGGTACTATGTACTACTGTTGTAAAGAGCGACTGGTACTAGTTACTGGATACTGGTACATTCTGATAGTTGTTATTAGTCTATGGCAGCATTTTAGTAGTTTTAAATACTGAAAACTATAAAGTCGTATAGTACTTACTGCAATATACATCCTAGTGGCATATACACCTACACGTAGAAATAATGAATAGTTTTGATGGTGTATGCGTACATATTTTTGTTACAACCATACCTTTGCATGGTAGTCCTATTTCATTTCAAATTTATACGTTCATATGTGTCACAAAATTTCAAGAGTGTTTGTGTACATGAATGCAATGTGTATCCTGTATGTATATATGTACAGTTTTAGATCCAATTTTGAATGTATACAGGATACAAAAACAAAAAAAACAACGTGAAATGGGGAGTCATCAGCCTTTGTGATCTATACATATACAAACACCCACACACATACGCATAAAACAATTGTTAAAGTCATAGTAGCAGCAAATTAAACTTTTTTTTTGAACTCATATATACATATATCCTAGAATGTATTGCACAATGCACAAATTACTATTTATGTGCATGTATGTGTGTATATATAAATGTATAAAAGGATTTAAATTGTTGTGCAACGAAATCTACATTACGTATGTATTTGTGTACATTAATTAAATGACAACAATAACAACGACGACAAAACAGCAAAAACAACAACAACAACAACAGCAACAACAAAATTTACAATGAAAGAAAGAAAAAAACAGGTAAGAAAAATTCACTTTACTTAACTGTGGGATAAACATGTGTGTGTATGTGTATTAAATTTGTCTATATAGAAATAGTGAAGTGACACAGAGTATACAATAAAATAACTGGTATGTAGGATACTTTGTGTCATCCTTTTAGATATTTGTGTATATGCATGTGAATATCAATATGAACAAAGTACACTAAAAAGGTACTGATGTGTATATACTCGTATGTACATACTTAAATGTTTATGTATGTACAGAATATAATAAAACTTACAAAATGTACACATATCCTTACAATATCTTTACACAGAAATTTTTGTTTGTTTAGAAATTATAAAAGAATAATAAGAAGAAAAAAATACAAAAAAAAAAAAATAAATAAAACAAAAACTAGAAAAAAAAAGGATGATAAAAATATGAAAAACAATAGCAAACTTTATATACGAGCTACACAACACATTAAATTTTACACCTGTAGATGCTTTTTAAACATGAATACCATGTATGTACCATACGTAAAGGTTCCTTTCAGTTGTTTAGTTGTATAGTAGTTTATTGTATAGTTTTCTATTCTATATTCGTTTGCTGTAGTTTTTATGTTTTTGTTGTGTCGATTTTTTTTTTTTACTTTGACTACTTATATAACAGTAAAGTATTTCGATGATAGTTAAGTTTTCTGGAAGATTACAAATGAACACAAAAATATCATCTGATGAATAAGTATTATGTGAAGAAGAATACACAATAACGTGTTGTGAAAAAGTGTAGGAAGAAAAAAATATCCAATGTACAGTGGAGGGAATAATCATTATCATCATCCGTGTATTTCATATACAAAAAACACTAGCAAAATGAAAATGGAGTTGAAATAATAATAAATGTGCAAAAACATAAAAAATAAATCCTGGATCAGAATCAACGAAGAAGAAGAAGAAGAAGAAGAAGAAGAGGAAGAAGAAGTCGACAACTATGACGATGATGATGATGATGTTGGTGATGATAGAATTGTTATACACAACGAGTTACCTAAATAATCGTATGTACATATTTTATGTTTTAACAGAAAAACAAGAAAACGTTACAAAGTTTACGTTATCAAAGTTACATAAGAATGTTATAATATGTATGCATGTAGGTATATAGGTATGTACTATGTAGGTATATAGTTGGTAGTTGATGATGTCTTTATATATTTTACACGAAAAGAAAACTTTATGTTATACTATAAATTTATATGAAATTTTTTGTTTTGTTTTTTTTTCTTTTTGTTTATTTAGGAAAATTTTTGGTTGTTTGCTTGTGATGTGTCTGTATGTGTGAAAGAAATCATGTATATTAGATGTTTTGAAAATAATATGAGCAAACACTTAAAGATCCTTCTTAAAGTTTGTGCAAAATAACTGATTATAGTGTAATGTAAACAGTATGTATTTAGTAAAAATAACTTGAATATAGACATGGAATAATCTAGATAAATGTGTGCGTAAATGTTTGTATCTCAATGATATTTTATACTAGAGAATTACATAATTTCTTTATACCGTACTTATCGACTTATCTTATATTCACAACAACAAAAAAAAAAAAAAAAGAAATTCTTTCTATACACTTATAAATGTTTTAGTTTTTCTTTGTGAATGTTTACCTTTTTTTTATTTTTCGAGAAAAGTTTTTGATTTATATATAATGGGTTAGGGCCACAATTTTTCTGTCATACACTTAATTTTTCTTCAGCCAGATTCTTTCATGTTTTTTTGTTTTGTTTTCTTAAACTTGAATTAGCATACATTCTATAGGTACACACACATACTCTATTTATCCCGAAGGTAAAATTATATAAAGTTCCTTGTAAAATTTTTCATATTTAAGTATATTTAATGAAATTCTTTTATAGATATTTATTGGTTATGGTATTGATCTAAATACAAATAAGGGCGTATACAGAAAATTATAATGATACGATATACTCTCTATAATATACTCATATATGCTCTAGTGCATAAGAGTTTATAGTCTTGTACATCACTTAACACCTACAACAACTGCTCAAACCTAACCTTTATAATCTATAACTAAATATACTTACATACTCTTGTATACAGGAAGTTTGAGAGTTTTGACTTTTCGAAAGTATTTTGTTGGTTTTCTATAGTTAAGGGGATGAGATGATAATCATCTTGGGGATGAATTTTTTTTAATGTAAAAGTTTCTTTATTTTTTTATTTGTAATTTAATTGAGATGTTAATTTAATGGTTAAAATGTTTATTTGTGTTCAAAAAGTTCATATATCAGTTTTAGTTTAATGTGAAAAATTCAAAGTTCTTTGCACTTTAAGTTATGATTTTTACCAATAAGAAATTTACGATTTTGTTTGTGATTTTAGGATTTTAGGATTTTTAGAGGAGTTAAGGAAAATTGTTTGGAGCAAAAAGTATTCAATGAGTTTGAAAGATTTTATTGAATAATTTCCCATAAAATCTCAGTGTATTTCTTAATTGAAAGTGAAACGGAACATACAATTTTTACAATTGCACTACAATGCGTTTTCGATTTGTCCTTCTTCTTATTCTATGGCCCTACAGTCCTTGAGAGAACCCTGGCCTCAGTGAGAATTCACTGCCATTCTATTTTATCCAAAGATGTAGTCCTCCAGTTCGCAATCCCCAGTATACTCAGGTCTACTTGAACTGAGTACTACCACCGATTGCTTGGTCTTCTTCTAGTCCTTTTATTGCCAACAGTGCCGCCTAGTATTCGATTGATTCTAATTCTACTATAAATAATGTCGTTAGCTATGTTTGTTAAAGACGCCCTATTCAACGTTGCCCTAGCTGGTTGTGGTCAAGAGCTGTCTTAACGATGATATCGTGATTCGTGATCAATCCAACGCCATTTATGTCTTCTGATCTCAATTGCAGCTGATTTTTGACTGTTTAATATTCGATACGGCCAAAATTTCGTAAAAATTCTTCTCAGAATGATTTTCAGAATTTTATACAATTTTCTGAATATTACTGTGCAAAGCAAAATTTCTTGTATTTTATATGCAGTACGGTGCAATATTATCAATAATTGTCTGGCTGCATTTTATAGCACTTTCCAAGACCACCACCGAAGTAATTTTTATAATCCTGTACAGTAGATACAGAATAAATAAAATTCCTATATTTAAAAAAAATGTTGAAGAAAAAATGATTCATTTTTAGCAACATCTGTACATTATATTCAATAAAGCAAAGAGCTTATTGAATTATTTATTAGCTAGAATATTCTTTACAAAAGTAAATATTCTCTCTAAAAATACTTACATCGTAACATTTTAATAACTTCCTCAAAGTAATTGAAGAAAATAAAATTTTATGTTATATTGAGTTTTCTCTTTATTTAATACTCGTACAATTTTTCTTTATAAATTCTCTTCCTTTCCTTCATTCCTTATGAATTATAGAATTTAATAAAAAAAAAATTTTTTTTCAATTGCCCAATGAGAAAATAGAATTCCAATTCCAATAATTGAAATTATTTTCCTTTTTTTCTATTCTGACATTAACTGATTACTAGACCATAAAGAAGGAAAAAAAATATTTTTACTTTACCATTTCATAGTTGGAACATCAGAGCAGTGTAAAAATGAAAGAATAACGAAATTTTTCTTTGTGCTGGATATCTTAAATTCAAAATATTTTCTGTCTTTTCTTTTCAGTACAGAGATAATATCCATCCTGTTACATTGATATGCATTTCATAATAATGGTAATAGCAGTGATAATGGTAGCAATTCCAGTAGTCGTAGTCGTTGTAAAAGTATAGTTGTTGTAGTTGTTCTAGCAGTAGCAGTAGTTATGTATTTGAAAAAATGACTAAAGGCTAATATTCATTAGAATATACAGAGAGAATATTCTTAACTTGATGATAAAATAAAAAAAAATGAAATTATTCCTGCCGGTAATATTTTCCTTTTTTTGATTATTTCTTCTTTAAATTCTACAATGCAATAAGATATTCGTTATATGTCTGTCTATCTGTCTGCTTTTGTCTATCTTTCTATTGATTAGGCATTATGTACATTACGTATATCCTTATTAAATAAAATAAAATAAAATTATAAAAAATTTTTTTTTCTGCATTAGGTTGATGTTGAAATTTTCAATTCTTCACTCATACCGCCTTTTCATTATTTTTTTTTTTTTTAAATAATTTTATTGGATTTTTACAGAAAAAAAAAACACAAATCTTTCTTCAGCGTTTTTCTTCTTCACTGCGCTTTATTTTCATCATAATTTGATCCCGAAACAAAAATTTTATTTTCATTATTATTTTTTGACTTTTCTTTATACATATATCCTGCACTCCAATGTTATTCATCTCCGATTACCATAAATCATCAAAGATTTTAAGGAGGAGAAAAAATCACATGAATAAAAATCTAAAAGGACATAAGATTTTCTAGGTTTTATTGCACTTAAAAAAAGGAAGAAAAAAGGAAAAAAAAAAAATGTAAACTTAAGAGGAAAGAAATTTATATTCGTCTACTTCAATTTCCATTGTTATCTTATTGCAATGAATATTATTTCTGGGAAAGGGACAGTTTATGAAAATATCGTAATACTTGTTAGTCCTATCATCCAATCAACTGTACTGTTACTTTATTGTCTCTGTATATGTAGTAGCAGATGATTTTTACAATTTAATAAAGTAGTCCTAAAGCGTCTCCTATTTGAATACAGGATGTCCAGAAGATAATAACACTAATATAATGTAGAATAATATTAAGTCTGAAACAACTGAGAGAGGAAAAAATCAATTAGAGGATTTCATTTCTTCTTTTGTAGTCCAAAAGTTATGAGTAGGATTATTATCTCCATTAGGTTCCAATATCATTCCTGCCTGTCTTGAGATTTTATTTTCCTTCCTTCCATCTTCAAATGTTTTGACTATGACTACCTTTGATCTTCCTCCCTTCACATATCAATAAGGCAACGAATCTTCTCCTTAATTCGATATCAAATACCGCTGTGAAGAGGAGAGATTTTTGTAAGATTTTATCTTTACTTTATTTTGGTTTCAATTTCCACAATTTGAATTCATGATCAAAGCATAGAATAAAATGGAAACAGAGAATTAATTAAATTAATTAATATTTTTAATTGATTCCTATGTTTTTCTTCATAATTAATATTTTCTGTTTTATATAAATAATTTCCTACTATATAGTTACATTGCTTAATGCACCCTATTTTCAAGACATTTTCAAATTTAATATGAATGTACGATGAGTATCTCTGAAAGATACTACATCTGAGTACATATCCTTCATATAAAATTAATGTAAAATATTCTAAGTTATTATTATCTTTTATGTATATTGCTTTGATACGAATATATCCTTACATATATATGTATAGCTACAATTATACAGTAAAAAACCACCTCCTATACTATATCCCAATCTTTCATACTTTTTGTGTTTTTTAATTTTTATTATTTTTTTGTTTTTGGTTTATTTCTCGTATAATTTATAGAAGATATCATATTCTCACTTCTCAGATAATTTACAAATTCATACATGCACAGATACAAAAACATTTTATATGAAATTTCATTTAATTGGTGGGAAAAAGTTTTCAAATTAGTTGAAGAAGAAAATTTATGACAAAATGCAAATTACATATAAGAATGAACATGCAGAGTGTTGGGCAGAGGAAGGAAAATGAGAAGGGCCGTATGGTTAGTGAGGAAGATGATAAAAAAAAATTAATAAGGAATAGATGAAGAAGAAGAAGCAAAAATTATTATTTTAATGATGTTATATTTTTGATTTTTTTTTTGCTATCTTTAAGGAAAAACGAACGTACCATGTTTTTATATATGCGATATGGTAATAAATTTCAGAAAAGAGAAGAGAAAAAATAGACAAACAAAAATTAAAAAGAAAAAAAAAATAATTTTTCTTCTTCATTTTAATTTAAATGTACATGTTATAAGGATTTTTGATATTCTGAGTATATCTACGTACATCACTTGACACGTGATTACTCTCAGTGCTACTTTTAATTTCTTTCTTCTTCTCCTTCTTGGCGCTACAGTCCAACTCGGACCCGGGCCGACCTTAACTTTGACCTACATTTTTCACGGTTTAATGCTTCGTCTCTCCAGTTTTTGCACTTCAACAAATTGGCTGCATCTTTATGTATTTTATCTGCTCATCTCTCTCGTGGGCGTCCTTGAGGTCTTTTTCCTCCGTCAGGTTTTTGTCTATCTAGGATCTTCTTCGGTATTCGATTCTGGGGCATTCTTTGTACAGTCCTGTCCATCTTAGTCTATTTAGTTTAACGACTGTTGCTACATCGGGATCATTGTATATGCTGTACAGTTCCTGATTGTATCTTGTTCTCCAATGATCTCCTTCACGTATCGGTCCTAATATTTTTCTTAGGACTTTTATTTCGAATATATTGAGTCGTTCTTCACCATGGTTAGATAATGGTTTCTCCTCCATAAGTTAATTTCTTTTGTCCGTTAGTGTAAATTGTTTTTATATTCCTCTGTTCAAAACATATTAGACAGACAAAATTCTAAAAGATTTGCCCGATTAACTTTAAGAAAATGGTGTTTTATTTTCACATTTTATGACATTTTAAATTTGGCGACTGCTTAATATAATTCTTTATACAGTCCAAATACTAGTGTTAGTATAAACTTATGAAAAACGATTTATATGAGGCAGTTTTAGAAGAATTCGAAGCTGTTTTCAGAATCGATCAGCGTTTTCTTGACACTGTAGGTCACGTAAGTAGTTTGCCTAGCAGTATTCTCCCAAATTTCTTTGGATTTGTCAAAAAATTTCCATTACTACCACTCAATAAAAGTAAGATAATATGGAAAACGATTTCCTTTTTTGGAACCAATAATTTGCCTAAGTTATCCCTTTTTAATAATTTTTCTCTTCCTTTAGAACAAGAACACACAAATTAGTAAGAGGTAAAATATTTCCAAATATTCCCAAATATAACTTGTTGGAAGTAATGAGAACTGACTAGTGAGAGTAATAAAATATCGCATTGAATTTAATATAATTTTTGGAACTTAGATTCCTAAAATTTTTCAACTGGCAATTTCCAAAAATTATATTTTGGGAACCTGCAAATTAGTCTTTCAACCAGGTTTACCCGTGTATTCCGGTTTATGTACAATATCTTAAAAGCAAAACAAAGTGTGAAAGCTGAGTGATAGAAATCATGTGTCGCCGACGGTTTTTACGTACACAACTCTTATGTATTACGTGGTATTACATGAATGGAATGATTATAAAATGTAGTAGTACATACTTAAATAAATGTAAAATGTATGTAAGTGAGTACGTGTACACTTTCATATACACGTATAGTATATCTAAATAAATTTGTAATTTCGTACGTACATATTTACAAAATTATGATTTTAATTTACATTTGTTTGCTTATAATTTTCTTGGACTTTCTTTATTTAAATAATTTTCTTCGGATATTTTTTGTTTCTTCGTATTTCGTTTTTGTTCCTCGTATACACATTATATTAGTTACTTTTGTCATATACATCCAGACATAAATCTTGTACAAGGAATACAACCAATATATAAGACATACTGTAGTACATTCATTTATTTTTTGTGTGTACAATTTCATTTGAATTCGTGTTTCTACATCAATATGTACCATCAACATGAACATTACATGGGACAAAAAAAATTCTAAGAAAAATTTCATTTTTATTATTGTCCTTCTGATGTATTTTTTTTTCTTTTTGTGTCTTATGTATGTATTTCTTCTGTTTGTTTGTTTGTTATTATTATTTCATATAGTGACAAAACGAAATTTTTTTATGTGAGTTCATGAAGATGATGATGAGATTGTAAAAAAAAATAATAATTATTTTTACACAATTATAACTGTTACACATACAGACACACACAAAAAAGGAAGAAAATTAAATGAATTTATAAAATAAACAAAACGAGAAAAAAATAATTAAAAAATAATTAAGTATAATGGTTATGATTATGATGATGATGATGATGATGATGATGACGATAGAATGATATGATAATGTAAACACCACGCAACTGACTTACATGTAGTTTATACGCGAGAGGATGTCTATATAGTAGATGTTTACATGATATATGGAGCAAATTAAAAGTGACATGATATAAAAATAAAAATTATAATAATGATATGCAAAAAAAAAAATACGACCAGGAAAATAAAACGCCCATCTTGGTTCAGACAAGACAGCAGACAATAATTAATTATTTCTTCCAATTTTTACACATTGTGAAATTTTATTTACAGGGCTGGAGAACTATGGAGTATGATCTGTTGTTGAAAATTCTTAATGAAATTACGAGTTTAAAAGAAAAAAGGAGAAAAAGTGGGAGTAGTAGAGTAGTAGAAGAGAATTTTTTTTCAAATTTTACGTATCTTCATCGCATATTTAAATTTAAAGAAAAGTGGAGAAAAAGAGTGGAAATATAAGTGCCGAAGAAATAAGTTTAGTTGAAATTAAATGAAAATAACTGTACATAAAATGAAAATAAATTAGATGATTATTTTAAATGACTAAAATGGAAATAAAACAATTTACAAAAAATTCAACTAATTAAAGAAAAGTCCTTTTTTTTTTCAAATTTTTTCATTCAATTTCTGTGTCATGCAATTTATGTAGGATCTAGGTTTGTATTTCTGTATTCTGTAAGAAGGCATTTATGTGTACAATCGCTTATATCTATCCATCGTATATGTATGCAGTACAAATAAGAACTACTGTAGGAATGGAAGAATTAGAAGATGAATGAATTCGATTATTGCAATTAATAATAACGATCTAATAAAATAAATGAATGGAAATGAATGAAAATTCCAAAAATTTAATAAAAATTCTTAATTCGATTTTTAATATAAGTAATTTGCCAATTATACGAGTATAACTGAATTGAATATTTAAGGATGAAGGGACTGACTACACTCATTTTGTTTTTAGATGAACAAATTTAAATTAAAAGGCGAATTCTTTCTTGATGCTGCTACGTGCGTGTGGAATGAAATGTTCTCTCCATTTCTGGAAATATTCATTCGATTGAATTGTTCAAGGAAGAATTTGCTGAATATTATTTTGTCTTGACACACAAACATTGTGCATACTCTTACAGTTTCTCCCTCTCTCTCTCTCTATCTCTCTTTGTTTTGGTACCTTTACAGTTTCTATCGTTTAGCTACCAATTACTCGTCCATGCTCTGTCACAGTCGCTGAGAGTAAATCGATCTTTCATCGATTTCTACTGGAGGGATTGTTGCTATATGTTGTGCAGCCTCGGAAAGCTTTTAACTAAACCGGATTTATCTACAATTTAAAATCAAAAAGTTGCTGGTAGAGAAACTAAATCTTCTCTTCTTTTCTCTGAAATGTTAGGGCTTAGGCTGATCAGCTATTAAAATAATCTTAATACACTCGAACTAGCATTTTTTAGACTTTAGACTTAGACTTAGACTTTAGACTTAGACTACTTAGATGGGTTATAAGTGATGAAAATTAGTTTTCAGAGAAATCGAACCAAGGATTTCGAGATTATTAGCTCTATGCAGTTATATCGGTTAAGCTATCGGTTAGCTATTAATATTAATAAGAAAATTTTCATATTTTTCTGATTCATGCATACACGGAAATAAAATTAGTAAAGAACATTTCATATCCTTGCTTATTGTGATATTCAAGTAATTTGAATTTTAATTTCAGAAAAATAAAATATTAAGTTCGAAATAATCGCAAAATTGAGAAAAATTCTACCCTTAATCCAGTCCAAAGAAAGAAAATATTTAAATTTAAATCTCTCGATGAAGCAATATTCTCAATAATTTTCAGTTTCCAGTGAATATTTTATGACCTTTTCTTATCTCGATTGGCTTCAATTGCTTCAATTAATCTTTGATTTAGTGATTTCGTATGCAAATATTTCTCATACAAATATGTACGAATAGTAGTGAATGTGGACGAAAGGTAATACTTTTAAGGCAATAATAATAAAAAAAACTATAATATTCACATACTGGTATTTGAATTAATTTCTTTTGTTTTTTTCTTTTCTTTTTGCTACTGAATAACTGTAGTCATAAAATGAAAATTATTCCGTAGATACTTTTCATATTATTCGCAATACACTATGTGATTTTTTTCCATTCTGATTTCCGTTGCCTCCCATACCGCCCCCTAATATTTTACGAGTAATAGTTACTTGAATATTTTTTTGTTTTTTTTTTGTTATACACTTATTTTTTGCCCAGTTAGCTCTCTGAATTATTGTATAACTGTTTTAAATTGAGTACAAAATCGAGAAAAAATTTTCTTTATCCTTTTATCATGTATGCATATATACTTTACCTACCTAAATATGTACATTACATAGATACCATCGTATATCTCTGCATGCTACGTACGTACATATATAGTATACATTGCATTTATGTACTCTCTTATAGATTTGACTAATACACGTATTCAATCTATTTAAATCCTTTACGTAAGTATTTTCTTATTCCCAGTGAATGAATGAATACGAAAAACTATTTAGGAAAAATTTTCTGTGTAGTTTTTTTTTTTTTTGTTTTGCTCCACGTTTTATTCCACCGGTAAAATACGATTTGTAGTCATCATTATCATCGTACTGGAGGCCAGTATAGTAAGGAATGTTTTAAGAGGATCATTATTATATGCACAGTATAGGTACCTCCACTTCATCGTATATCGTATACAAATGTACATCTGTATTTAGGTGTGCGTGTGTGTAAGTCGGCGTTGTAATAAAACATGAACCATTTAGTTAGCCATCCAATATCACAACATCATAACTATCTACAGGAATAGGGAAGATATGAATGCACTCCTCGTATGTGTATGTAGTGTATAGCTATATGAAATGCAATTCATTTTCTGTCTTTCGCTTTTCTCATGGTAGTACTGGTACTATATACCATTGATGGTGTGTTATATTCTCTACCATCATCGTCATCATCATTATTTTCTGCTGAGTTCATAAGAAAAGCAGCTCTTACACAAAATTTTTAAACGATCCCATCCAACAGTATAAAGGTGAACACTTCATAGTAACTCGTAGTTGTATAAACATATTCGTACAATATCCTGTAAATATCGGTATGTGGATATTAAAGTGTATGCAAGTGTGCACCTTTAGAAATGAATTTCAACTTCAACGTGGAATATTTGAAATTCTCCTTTCATATAGTATTTTTTTCTTCTGAAAAATGCTTCTTTTCGAGTCCATAGAGAATTCAAGTATACGTGTGTATTTCACAGTTCCATATTCGGTTCGGTTCTTTAAAGATTTACACAATAGTTAGTTGAAAATTAGTATATGATAGCCAATGTAAAATGGAAAAAAAAAACTAACTAGCTAAAAACAAGAAAAGAAGAACAATTTTTTATGTCTTATTTATTACATTTGTATTCATATGTGAATGTGTAAAGGATTTGAATCCATAGAATTTTTTAGTATCGTTTAGAGAATATTTGTATATGTTATTTGTAACAACACGATATGTTTGCAATGAGTCATCTGCCATAATAACTTTTCTGTATGGATGCTTTTTAAACAGAAAGAAAAATTCATTCCTTCTTTACTGATATGTACATACATATACTATCAAGTTTCCCAATGTATATACATTACTTCTGATTCTGTGTTTTGTTTTAATACTTTTTTTTGTTAGTTTGCCAATACAGTATTTCACTTAGATTTTCATTTAATGTTAATATGAATAGTGGCCAATATACGACTAGCTACTAGTATATTGCAAAAAAATAATCCAGAATATCCTTTTTTTTTTCATATTTTGCATATACTATATTTTTTTAAAAAGTGTAGATAAGAGTTCAGAAAATATATAATAGCAATTTGGCGAAAAACAAAAGCAAAACAAAATGGAGAAGGAAAAAATATAAATTCTATCATAAAATGGGTGGTATTGAAAATTTTTTCATTTCATTTTCATTTTTTTTTTAACGAAAAAATATTAAATCCATGAATTATGACGACAAGACGTATAGAGTGTGAAAAAAACAAAATCTCTCAACAGCAATATGCTACTGGAATTTTTAAGTGTACGTCTGCACTATATGCATGTAGTGTTTGAAAAGGTACAGGTACGTTCGTAAAAATGGCAGTGTTTCATTCAAAATTTTGTGGTTCATTTAGTTCTGACAAATTATTGATTGGATAGATCGAAAATCTACTACTATGAAATATTTGGATTTTTTAATAGTAAAAAATATTTTAGGGAGAACTGATCCAAGAGGTACCTACCTTGTTTTCCTAATTTACAGATCGTTAAAATAGACGTTCGAAATTGGGGAAATTTTAATTTTTATTGGAATATAATAATAGCTTAGGTTCAATGAGCACGTCAACGTCAACATAACCGTCAGTCTTTGGTATGCATTCTATTTTGACGATGGCCGTGACGTTAGTGTTGACGTGCTCATTTGATGTAGGCTATTAAATGGGGGCATTTTTAAAAATACTTCAAACGTTGACGAATGAAGAATTTTAATTTTGACCCAAACTGATCCTTGTAGTTATTACATTTTAATGGGAACACTGCTATTTTTTCGAACGGTGGTGTATTCAGCAAAGTAGATAGATGGGGGTAAAACTTTACCTGTACGGTACATATATATCTACCTTAATTTAGATACACACGTTCTCTACATACTTTAAATATTATTATTTATGGATACCATTAGTTTTATGAAAACTATATTTACGTGCATATTACGTAAAATTTAAGGTATTTCTTTACATTTTTTTTTCGTTTATCTGATTTATAATGTGCAAAATGTAGGATAACTACTTAGGTAGATAGGTACAGTCATTGTGTCGTAATAATATGTGTGTTGCAGTTCATATAAAACTTTTAGAGTACTAGTACTACATACGTACATACATATATATCTGTACGACATACGACCCAAAAAAAAAAGCCAACAACAAATTAAATTTTTTTGTATATAGTCGACTAAATTAAGTTGTGAACAATAAAAATAAAATGGAGGTAACATAGAAAAAGCTAAACAGAAACAGAAATATTGTGCACAATGAAAAATTATGAATGTAGGTACCTATGTTTTGTACGCGAGACATCATATACGTATGTACTCGTAAGTACATACATTGCTGTATACAGCAGACAAAAATAAGGTTGCATAGCAGGTGTCATTTTACTTTATATTTCTCATTTATCTGAACTGTAGTGCGTTTCTGTAACTCGATAGAGAAATTTCTCAATTCTGTGACGTAATACGATTTTCAATCGCTAAACTCTACTAGTAGAGTTCTGCTGTTTCTGTAACACTCGATAGAGAATTGGTATGGTGAGTTTGCAATTAGAAAGGAATTTATAAAAATGAAACAACAGTTGTAACATTTAAATCAAAGTAACGTAAAACTTATTCTGAAAGTTTGATTAACTTTTAAGTTTTGTATATATCTACACATAACATATTACATTTTATACATTGAAATTCATACATATATGTACATACAAAAATTTTTCTAAAAATAAACCGAAGATAAAATGTAAAATATGTATCTAAAATTATTTGTATGTATATTTTTATTTTAAGTAAATATTCACCTGTTTTTCTGCATTCATATTTAAACAAATTATTTTTACACTTTATTATTATTAATAATACTTAATACACTTTATAATACTTAATAATATGAAATTAGTACTATAAAAAAAAATAATTAAATACTATTCTGTTATTAAAAAATAACTAATTTACTCTTTTTAACCTTATTAATTAGCACTATTCTATCGAAAAAATTAAAACTCAATCACTATATATACTTATAATACACTTTATTTTTACTTTTATATCCTTATCAACTGCTAATACTCTATCGAAAAAGAAACTCAACCAGTAGAGAATTAACTCAACTCAACAGACTTACAGAAACACTTTTGCAGTAGAGAAAATTGTTTCAGTAGAGTTTTCAATTTCACCAAGTTACAGAAACGGTACGATAGAGAATGACGTCAAAATGACGTCGGATAGAGTATTTCAGTTGAGAATTACTCAATTTGTAAGTTACAGAAACGGGCCACTGAACACAACTGAAACGAAAGTAGTAGAACTGTGTGCTGTTTGGTACCATTTTGTTTGTTAATTTTTTTTTGTTTTGTTTCTCGAAAGTTTAAAGGATGTGCACACTCCCTATGTATATGGATATGAAGTAGTTAGGATAGGTATAGGTTAGGCATGCACGTAAATAAATGTGATGAGGTTGATGATTTGTACTGCAGGGCTACTCCATTCATTTTTCCTGTATCTTTAGTCGTTTGTAATTTTGAATAGTAAAAAATAAAGGACGATGTTTTTTTTTCGTGCAGTTTTTCCAGCTATTGTTAGCCAGTATTGTATGTACTAGTAATTTGCAATTCAAAAAGTGAATATTCATGCATTACATCTCAACATCATCATCGTCGTCATAAGTAGTTGTCGTTGTCGTCGTCGTCTTCCACACGATGTGGGTGTTTGCATGTTTAAAATTGTATATTAATGTATGCAGATATGTGTACAGATGCATATATGCATAAAATTTACACAGAAAACGAAACTTCAATATAAAATTCTTGCTGTGCATTAGTACCAGGTATTTATAAATTAAAATAAAATTTCATATACTCGTATGATGATGATTAGATTTTTTTTTGTGAAGATGGTTAAATAACAAAAACTTCTCGTTGCACGGACCAGAAAAAAAAACATTAACCAGAAAATATAGTGAAATTTCAAAAATTTTCCAAAATTATATTGCACCAAAAAATTAGTTTAAAACATGACCAAAAGAGTGAAGTTAATACGATGTACGCTTTTATGTCGAAGGTGTCTCTGTTGGGGTGAATGTTTTCGAAATCCTTTTTCTCACACGTATTGTAAATGTAGCCAAAAGCATATACGGGTCTGTTTCATAAAAAATGTAAGTTGAAAATGTGTAGGTCGCATTTAGTAGATACAAAGCTATACACATTACACGTATAAATGAACTTTACAAGGATCTTATTTTCACATTTATTTTATTCCTCTTTTTTTTGCTTCTCCATTTTTTTATGTTTTGATTTTGATTTGAATCAACTGTGCCATTATAATTGTACGTGAGAGTACTTTGTACAGATCACGTATCAACTCGTATAATAAGCTTTAGTATACAATAAAATACTGCTATCATAAGCTGCTACTAAGAGTAAATTGGCAACATTTTATGTACTATAGATTACACATTTAACAAGAACAGTGATACGTGAATGGTTTCGTCCTTTTTTTTTTTTGTTTTCTACTTTTCTATTTTTTATATTTTTAGTAGGTATTAGAAAAATTTTCTTAAAGGATAATAATTTAATTTCAGGATAAAAATGAAATTTAAACATTAATTCACTTTATATATTTATTGATTGCAATTATGAGAAATTGTAAGGAAGAGAAATAAAATGTATCACTTTACCATAATGAAGTACGAGCATATATACGATTCATTAAATGTAACAATAGAGGATGTTTTCATATTTTTTTCGTTAAATCTACCATTTTGTTTTCATTTTTTAAAGTTGTTTTTACTGAATTTCTGATGAATTGGTGATTGGTGTAAAGTTTATCAAAAAACTTTAAAATTCAAATAAAATGAACTTATTCTGCCATTGCACAATTCCGGCGACAACTACAGCGTATCGCCGGGCGCAACTGCAGCGTAAAATATATATGAATTTTACATGTTTTCTTCTTGCGAATAGATTACTACTACTGCAAAATCCAGGTCAGGATGGCTTGTTGTCGCTGAAAAATAGAATAGAATCTATTTGGGCGACAGCGACAGCGTAAAGTTCAGCGTAAAAAGTGTCATTTAATTACATACTGTATACGCTGTAAGTAGTTGTAGTCGGAATTATGTGATGACAGATTGTCTTCTCCTCCTCGTTTTCTTCTGTACTTGGAAGTTTGAACGCTTTCTAATGTTCGATAGCTTACCTTTAAAACTATTAAAATAGTATTATAAAAAAATATAACTGAAAAAAAATAAAAAATAAAATTTTTTAAAAAATTGATTGATTGAAAGGAATTTTCACTTTGTATTTGTTCCTCATTCGTTTCTCTTTTTTTTTCTGTTGTTTTTCATTCTTTTTAGTTCATTTCAACATCACGTAGCAATTATAAATCGATACAAAAATTGTAACGTATAACTCTCGTATTTATCGCATGTATATATATATATATACATACATACATTCGTATTTATGTAGATGTATAGCAGCAATTAGGTTATCAGGTAGGAGGTACTACAGCTATAATATAGTCGATTTATCGGATCTAATTGAGGTTAAAATTGATGTCTGATGATACACCTTCACTTCACATAACATTATTTATAATAGTGGAGTATATTGATTGTGATACCGTATGTACTACTTATGTACTCGTCTTGTATGTGTAGAGTATTTTGTTTTTATGCTCTGTTTGAGAAGTAGTACATTTATTATTTGTGTTATAGTTGTGTGAATTATTCTTAGGTAGTTTGTGTTTGTTTGTTTTTTTTTTTTTTTTGTTAAATTAATCGATTGTAAACTTCCTCCTTTTTTCTAAAAAATTTTCATTTATTGAATATATTGCTATATTTTAAAATAAAAATAAGGATAAAGGATATATGTATATATGTTTATATAGGTATCTGATCTAGATCTATAAATTTTATCTTAAATTTTATATTATTTTTTTTTTCAACAATTTTTCTTTTCATATTATTGTTGTTTCCTTTTGAAAATATTTTCAAAAATGATAAAAAGGATTTAGTTGAATCGTTTTCCAAAACAAAGCAAAATAAAAAAAAATATTTTGATAATATCATTAATTTATTACGTTAATTTTGTATAATTTTGTAATACGAGTATATCGTATGTTAAAACTTTTGATAAACTTTAATAAAATTAAGAAAATCCTTTATTACACATCAAAAGTTACATAATAGGTATTAAGTACATATAGAGATTTATGTATATACTCTTGATATATTTGGTAACAAAACTTTTCCCTGTTTATTGTTTTACGGTTTTAGAGCTTGGGGGCATTATTAGTTATGAGCAAAGTGAAGAAATATCTTCTAAACAAGTGTACTCCTCATAAAATAAACTGCTTAACACGTGTAATATTTGAATTTGATTTGGTTGGGCATATGAATGAATGAATGAATGAGTGAAGGGATAAACTGTGCATGACTACGAATATCTAAGTATGTATAGAATGTAGACTGTATTTGTATAGGGATAACTTCTTATAGTAATTGTGAGTAGAAATCAATTCAGATTCCAGAAAATTTGATTGAAGTTCAATGTTCTAAGCCTAGGGTTTTGCTATAGGATGTTCATGTTTGAAATTTTAAATTGATAATACATATCAGTGGAGTGTGTTAGGTGGTATGTGCACTTAACTTTCTTTTGAAATATTACCCGATATTACTGGAAATATATCAAAAATTGTACAAAGTTTAGCAAGAGTTGAGCACGTTATCAGTATGTGCTGGAGTGCTTCTTTCTCTTCTAGACAGAGTTTGCTGGTGAAGTCATTTATCACATCGATTTTGGTTAGCCGTCTTGCAAGGCAAATTGTGTTCTGTAATAATATTTTGGCTACTGTTCCTGCCTATTGTCTGATTGAATTGAGTAGTTCAACTGCCAGATTTTTCAAAGATTCCCTGTAAAGGGCTTTCGAGTGAGGTGAATCTGATAAATTCCACAATTTTTGTTAATTTTCTTGTTAAATTCCCATAACTTTTTGAAACACCCATAATAATCTATATACAGGTACATAATGTGTGTATGTTTACATTTTATATACGCTTAAAGGAATCATAAAATATTTCAATAAAAATATGAAGCATATACGAGTACATACGGCATAACATTAGTGTATGTGTACTCGTAGATGATGTAGGCATAGGTATACGTTTAGGTTTATTCCTTTAATTCATTCATATTAAAGATAAAATTTTTGTATTTAATACTATTTTTTGTTATCATAAAAAAACTGATAAAGATACGCACATAAGATATGATATGCGACAATATACGAATACACGAACACGATAACATTTTATTTTAATATTATTGTTATTATCCTTGTTTGTTATTCAAATAAAATTTAATTTAGATATATAAATGTACGAATATATTTACTTTCGAAAATGAATGTAAATCTGTTTATAAATATGTAGCTATGTGCGTAACGTATGTTGTATTGCGAATACACATCATACATTCGAATCTAATAAAAATTCCTATAATGATAATAAAAATATATATACCTAAAAACTTTTTTCATTTTATCTGATATTCATGTATCAGATAAATATATGCATACCACATCAAATACATTCATACGAATACAGGAGACAAGAAAAATCGTTTTACGTTTACATAATATGACAATTCGTAAATATGTACATTCGTATACATTCGTAAGCAGAAAAAATGTAAGGAAAATCATATAAAAAATAAATAAACAAACATTTCATCATATCATATCAAAAAAAAGGATAATGAAATAATTTTTTTAAATGTTTAAAAATGTGATTTCTATTATACATATGGTATTATATTACATACATTAATTTTATACTCATATAAACTCGTATTCCTTACAAGGATATAATGTGCTTTTCATACACACATACTATATGTGAGTTTCCGTTTATTTAAATGGAAAAAAAATAAAAATAAAAATAAAAACAACAGCATTCGAAGAAGAACATTTAAAAAGACAGTTTTAAGGAAAATACAAAAAAATAAGCAAAATATAAATATAAATAAATAAGATCCTGTTTAGTATGTTGTTGAAAACTTAAAAATCCATATACAATTTTATTTAAAAAAAAAAAATATGTCAAGGTTAAAAGGATATTTTCCACTTTGTTTAATTTCTGTTATTTTTTTCTTCATTTTGTTGTTGTTGTTGCTGCTGTCTTTTTGCATAAATAATTTCAGACATGTAAACATGAATATCCACACAAATATATGCTAGTACCTATATTTATAATGAATTATTATATCAAATTTACGAAATTGAAAATATGTATCCTGTGGATTTTTTGTTAATCTTTTCCATGTCATAAAAAAAAAATTCAGTCACAAAGAAAATACATACACAAACATTGAATAAATAAAATAATAGATAAAAATGAAAAATAGAAAGAAAGAAAAAGAAAATATATAAATTATCTTTTCTCTACTATTTTAAATCTAAATAAATGTCAGTTACAGAGATAATACTTAGTTAAATTTTTTGTTAAACAAAAATACAATCTATCAAAAATTAGGATAACAAAACAATTTACTACATACATATATGATTTTATTTTTCTCACAGATAATAAAAATCAGCAGGTAATCAAGAAATAATTTATTCTTACTCTGTTGGTATCCGATCCGTACATAACGAGTAATGTCATAAGTTTTTTTTTTTTTTTTTGTGGATGGGTGATAGTTGTTACAAATTAAAAAAAATATTTTTCGTTAAGTTTTCGATAAAAATGTTCGTTTGTTGATTATCTTATATGAGTTTCAGTATATTATATTGCAGTGATTTAGAACGATTCATTGTTATCGATTTATTTTCCTAGCGATTATCCCACTTAAAGCCGTTACTAAAATGACTTCAGCTAACTCAAGTCAAAGCTAACGAAATTCACTCAAGTCTGAAGTTGTAACTATATTGGCTTGTGTGAATTGAGTAAGCAAGCATATTTGAAAGTAAGGTTAGTTAATAGTTACAAGAACTTCATATGGCTACTCAATGGTCGGTAGGCACACTCACTAAAGTCAACGAAAATCCAAAGTGTTTCGTTAAATTCAATGAATCTGACTTGAGTCAAATATAGTAAAACTGATTTAAAACAATGTAATCTGACTTCTGACTTGAGTTAGCTGAAGCAGCTGAAGTCATTTTAATTACGGCTTTAAGAGAGAGTATATAAGGTCCACTTCCACTTATCTAGTGACTGTTGCTGATTGCGTAAAAAATGAACGAAAATATTTTTTCAGTAGCTTCACTGCCCTCCATCAATCATTTTTGTTCTGTCGTCCTGAACATCCGGTACAAATAATGTCACATTTATTCTGATGTTTAATTAAGTTATAAAATTCACGGGTAGCGGATTCGTTTATATTATTCGTTTATATTCGTATTGATGTTGATATTGTACTGATGCCTATGAATGGCTTTGTTGCATGAATGAATTTTCATGCAAAAATTTTCAAATTTTTAGTTAAAATTTTATGTTATGATGACGATGAAGCGATTGATGGTGATGTTTACATGGTCACTACCTATATATTTTTGTTGTCATGACAGAAGTGGTAGCAGTAGAAGTAGGAAAAGTATTTTGATTTATTATGTACGTTTCATTGCGTTAACGTTTTATATGTTTCATATTTTTATTTACACATTTCATACATTCTATATTAAAATCCTTAATAAAATTTTATATTTATGTGCATGTATTTACGAGTATATACAGTCGAATGAGTATGGAAATCATAAATTTAAAATGTCCAAAAGAAAATTTGTAATAAAACGCATATAAATGTATATTACATACATATGCATGCGTATCATAGCATAGGCAATACGAGTATAGGCATTTCGGTATATTATACAGTAAATGCATATCAAGGATGAATAAATAAAAATTTGCACATTTTTTTCTGATGTGATGTGTGTATATTGCAAATACGAGTAGCATTTAACACATCATGTGTACTCGTATTTTCTATTTTCCTTCTGAAATAAGGTGATTTCTCTCTTTCAGTAGAATGCGAATATTGTGTACAAAACAAAACTAAAACAACTAACAACATTCTATACTTGCACCTCCTCTTTATACATACACCGTAGCAGTGGAGTTCATTGACTATAACAGTATCTATAGTATACGCTACGATAATACGAGTAGTATGTAGTATTCTACACAATAATGTGTGCTCGTATTTTCCTTTTCAAAGAAAAGTTGATTTCCCCTCTGAGTAGAATGCGAATTAACAAAACGGCACACAAAGTGCTAATTGAGTCTGTTTCTAAAGGACTGGAAACGGACTGCCACTGCAACCAGAATGCGAATATTATGCATAGCAAGCCATGGAAAATCAACTAACAACGAGTATAGTATTCTACACATCATGAGTGCTCGTATTTTCTATTTGCCTTCTTCAAAAATGTTGATTCTCTCTCTTCTAGTAAAATGCGAATATTGTACAAAACGAAACACGGAAAATAAACAAACAGCATTTTATATTTGCTCCTCCCGTCTGTACATATACTCCGTAGCAGTGTAGGTACCAATAGTATACGCTACGATATGTGATAAAAAATCATTTCCGTATAATATTAGAAGGATACATGAGTATAGTTATTGATAGAAGATAGGCGTTTGTATAGAAATTTGAACTTGATCAATTTGTATTAAGTTTCCTTTATCACTTAAATCTTTATTTACCAATGTATTTTAAAACTGATTACAAAAAAAGGGATGATTAACTTTGGGTTTTTTGTTGGATTTAGTTTGCTGTTTCTTACACACATCATTAGTCTAATGAAATGATATGTTACTTTCTATCTAATATATGTGATATGTATGTATGTACATATGTGAATGAATTAATGTGCTGTCCTGTAATGTCCTTGTAGAATATTTACAGAATCTACTACTCTACATACTTTAGAGTATTAATTTCTTGTGTAATCTTTACATAAAATATTATGTTCGTCTAACCTTCATAGATATGCACTAACGAGTATATCCTGGTCTTATTGTACATGTGTGCTTTACGAATTTAGTTTTATTAGTTTGTGTGCGTGTGTGTGGATGTGTTTGTGTTTGTATTATAGCTATCGTGTATACACAGTTAATTAAATCTAATGATAGTTCATTTGGTCATATATAATTTCACTTTTTTTCTTCATCATCATCATCATCATTGCGCGTTCACATCATCTTTAGGTATTAAGAGAATAGAAGAAGGAAGAAGGAAATATAAAAAAAAATAAAATGAAAAAATTATTAGTAAAAGGACACATTTCAATTTCCTTTTGTTGCTTTCTTCTTTTCTTGTGTGTCGATTTTTTGTGCTGCATACGAAGTACATATATTATTGGCCCGTATCTAATGGATCTGCAAGAATTATATAAAAGTCGTACACTATAATTTTACGTATACAAATGAAAAAGGAATTAACTGAAAAGATTTTCGTCATACGAAGAAAATAACTACTAATAGCACACAGTAACTCATAAAAGATTTTCCTAAATATTATGTAGGATCTTATATACAACACACATATAGGATACTCATACGTTTATGTGAGTTGGTGTATGAATGTTTTAAAGAAAAAAATAAATTCCTATAGGGAACTTATTTTTAATGATATTTTTGTTCTATCTTCTCTGGATAATGTATGTTTGTGTACAAAATTTTATGTAAGTACTTTGTTTGATGATAAGAGCTCTGATATATGTATGTACATATATGTAAAGTTCTTCATTTATATTTTTCTTCTTATTTTTTGTTTTATTTTTTTGGACCATTATCGCTTTCATGATGACTATATATTTATGTGTGATGATTACCGTCTCATTATCTTTGTTTGGAATGAATTTTATCGAAGTTATCTGCTGTAAGAAAGTAAAGGCAAAAAATAATAGACAAGAAAGTATATGAAAACGAAAAAATACACATCCACACATTCACAACTAGGACACAGTAATAATCTTTGCATACTCATAGCTAGTTTAGGATGATAGTAAATCGATTCGTATACAAACACATTAAAATGTAGACGAATATGACTTTATAACATCAACTCATACTTTGGAAAAAAACACAAAAATGAGCTACTCATGTAATAATGAATGAAAAGCAATGAAATGTGGCTTTTACTTAGATTTTTGGGATTTTATTATTATTTTGTTCATTTTAGCTTGTAATATTTTCATTTTATGTTACAGAATACAAAGAGCAAAAAAATATATACATATATATATATTCATGGAATAAAAAATTAAAAGGATAAAAAAAAAGGGATAAGATAGAGATATTTGAGATTTTATATAAAATTTTTTTTGGTATTTTGCCAAATTGAAAGTAATTCAGATGATGATGTTGACAAGAAAAATGAGAAAATAATTTTCCATTTTTCTTTCATTTTTTTTTTCGTCCTGTTTTTATTATTATTTAACCTAAAACTATTTGTAAACGAAAGAAGGAATAAAAATGCCCGGATTACTTTTTCAATTTTGGCAAAAATAAAGTAAAAAATATTCATTTCATTTTTGCATCAAAATAATCATTGCACTTTTAATTCTGTAGATACTGAAATTTGTGGTGAATGAGCATACATTCATAGTAGATAAATGTGTAGTGAGTGGCATAGAGTTTTAAATGTATCCTTCCTGTACATTTTTTGTGTACAGCGTCATCATATACAACACAACAAAATTGTCATCAAAGTTATTTTGTTATTTTGTTATTTAATATTACATGTGCCAGTAAACGATAGCAAAAAAGTTACATATTCAAATATGTACATAAATAGCTGCTCGCTATCTGTTTCTCAAATACTAGGGGACCAACGAAAATCCCCCGAAAAACGAATTGTCTGTAGCATTATGCCGCTTCTACATTGAATGCAGTGACTTCAACTGGGACTTTCAACTACACAGCACAGCATGCTTGACATGTAAAAGTAGCTGTCAAGTCTACTGCATTGAATGTAAAAGTTGTAATACATATCCATCAAATCAAAGTCGAAGTTGAAGTTACTGCGTTGAATGTACTTAGAATTGGCGTTACTGTTTACAAAGAAAGATGGACTCTTAATTTAGTGTCAATGTACGTAATTTGAGCCATCAAAAGTGGACAAAAGATGGTAGATGAACGGAGTTCTAGTGTGTTTTTAGCTCCCAGTAAAATTGAAGTCCGATTATGCCATACTATTCGGTTATAGTCAAGGGATTAGCAAACAAAAATTATTCGAAGAGTGAGAAACTGTGCTTTGTATTGCACACTATTTACGAGTGAAGCAGTCAACTCCAAACTGACAGACTTATTGTAGAAGACGATCCTCATAAAGTGTACCTATTTTTGGAGTATTTTTGTTGGTCCCCTCGTGCGTACACTTAGATATTGTTTGTAGCGTGCGTATAAAAAAGTACAAAAACACATCACTCATATTCATATCAGAATGTAATGAATTTATGTGTTTGTATGTCAGTGTACAGAAAAATAAAGGATAAAAATTATGAAAAAATATTTCACTCAAAAAATTTGAAGGCGAAAATGTGAAAAATTTAAGAATAACATAAAACCAAAAAAAGAAAAAAATGTTTTTTTCATGTGACATTTTTCTGAACAGGAAAAGGATAAAGAATTTAATGTTGAAAACCACAAAGTACATAAAATTTTTCTTCTTCTTTTTTTTTGTTAGTTTTTTATATGGAAACATTACACATTTTTTAACTTAACTCTGAAAATATCTAAAACTCTGTGTACTCGTATATGTGTGTGGCATGTTGGTGAGGATGGTTAGCAGCTACTTATACGGCTTACATTACATATGCTCGTATTCGTATGTATGTAATGTACATTACATATGTATGTATATAGGTGCGGGTAAATGTTTGTGTGTATACGAAAATTAGCTAAACTCTACAAATATGTAAATGTAAAGTGTAAAGTAAAGTATATGTAAATGTAAAATGTAAAGTAGCTAGCTAGATAAATTATGGATGACTGACTGCATATGCATGCAAATATGTTGTATAATTCAGAATTTTTAAAATTTGAACGAAAATATGCATACATATTTGCACTTAACGAAGTGATTGCAAAATATTTTTATATTCTAAGAATATATTCCGAATATATCCGTATATGGGAAAAAGATTTTTATGTGTCTAATTTGTAAATAAAGTCGGTTCCAGACGACTCGTTTATTTGAAAAACAATAAATGCTTATGATCACGGGACACAAACGTATTTGACAAATTTTTTGTAAATAAAATATCTCCTGTGAAATATTCAAGTTGTGGAAACTCGTGGCAAAAGTTTATCGCCTAAGCAAATAAATGAGAGAAAGTTCCTACACATTGGCAAATTTTTGAAAATTTTCTCAAATAGATGAAGCAAAGCACACCTTACGAACGCATTTGTTTGCCATACTCCCATTCTCCACATAATTCAACGATGTGTCTGCGTCCGGCTTAATACGATTACGTGGTGTGAAAAAAAAATTGCATTATGTAGTACGTGCACATAAAAATAATTTCAAAAAGAAAACAAAAATCCGCTGTAAATTTTATAAAATTCTTCAATGTATACGAACGAGAACATATAATAAGAGTAAAAACGTATAGTGGGTGAAAATGTAACAGAAATTTCGCTTAAGACATATCGAAAAATTCCTTCAATTTTACACTGAAATGAAAAGAAAATATATCACAAGGAAGATTGATATTCGCAAAGAATGAAAAAAAAAAATATTTTAAATTTTATGCAATAATTTGGCGGGTATCAAAATCAAAAATGCAAAAAAAAATTGAATAAAAAATTATTTTCTTTCTTTTCTCCACTTTTTTAAATTTTTTTTAAGTTTTTTGACAAACAATAAGGAAAATTCGTTTATATCCTTTTGACTTTAAGAACTTTGGTATGCATCAAAATAATTGAATGCATTAAATTGCATTCACTTCCTATGAAGAGCATGTAAAAGAGAATTGAAGATATTAAAATTTAAAAAATTAAAAAGAAAATAAAAAAGAAAATTCAAAACGATATTAATAACGGTAAAATACCATCCTTTTTACTTATTCTCTTATCCAGTAAAATAAATTCATTTTTGATTTTTTGCTTGGATTCTGTGTACTGTACTGTACATATTAGAAAGTACAGGAAAGTAGTCAAAATGAAAATGTAAAAAATTGGGAGAAAAAAAAGGAAGACATTTTTTATGGATAAAGAAAAGTATAATTTGTCATTTTTAAAAGGATAAAATTTAAACTCTATCGCATGGATAAGATATAAAATATCAAAAAAAAAGCCAAAAGATAACACTTTTAGAAAACGGACGAGGATCAAAATTAAAAGAACAGCACAAAGTTCCATTATCCGTATGATGTAAATGTGAGATTTTCATTTTTTTTTTTTTTTTTTTTTTACTACGAGTATGTATACAAATGCACGCTACATAATCTGGTCGTCTGTCTAAGAATATGAAAAAGAGTTAAACCAGACGAAAATAGTACAAACATTTAAAATGAATTCTAAATTTTGCCGTCCTTATGTCCTTATGTAGACAAGGATATCAATTTTTTGTTATTTTTCTTTTATTGTTTTTCTCTTGTTTTTGATAATAAAAAGATTCTGAAAAATTTTAACAGGAAAATCAGAAGAATTTACGTACAAAATCCTTGTAGTTGGATTCTAACATATTTTTTTCATTGTTTTTTCTTGCATCACTACTATCACTGTACGTTACGAAAATCTACCAAAGAATCCACCCAGAATCTCTTCCATACGAGTACACTTCCATATATTATGGATATTATTCATTTTTCTCCTTGCATATTGAAAAATAAAAAAAAGGAAAAATTAAATAATTTATTTCCAGTTATTCTGAAATACTCGTTCCGTTCGTGTACATGTCTTGCGAATGGAATTTTTCAAAAATGAAAAATTTCAAACGAAATTCTTATGGTGCGGTTGGTGTTGTCCAACGACGAGTGATTAATGCCAGACACATTATGGAGCGGATTTTAAGTTTTTGATCTTAAGTTGGCTACTTTCGAATGGTTTTTCGTTTCATTTAATTTTATAGGAAATTTGGATTTCTTTCTAAGCGGTTTGGGTTCATCTTCTGTCAAGGATTTCAAATTTTTTCAAATTTATCTTTCACATTATTTGTTTCTTTCATAGATTTAACATGAAATCCTTTTGAAGATTATACAAGTATGCACAGCTATCCAACACTCACATCAAATAGTTGTTCCAGGATAATTGAAAACATTCGATTATTCCTAAATTAGCTCTATTCAACCGAAAATCCTTTGCATTTAATTCAAGCAACTGCACTAAATCCAAATGATATGCAAGGATAATTTGTTGTTCGAATACCAAAATAATTATCTGCAGATTTTCAACCATATAAAACACTCGTAATGTCTGAAGGATGATTTCTAAATTTTTAATTCGAAATTCTGTGCACGGGACGGGTCCATACCCATATATTGTGGATTTCTAATTTCTGCATGTTAACTAAACTATTCCTCAGGCTCTTAATAAAGTTGAAAAGTTCAACATACTACGAGTATGTGTACATAGTATCTTCATGCGATTATGCAATCAAATATTAATCCAGACGAAAATTATAAAATGAAAATTTTCAATTTGACTTTTGGATATTTTGCGAATTAATGAATGACTGACTGAGAACTGTTCTCCCATAAAACAAAACAAATATTAAAAGCAGCAGTAGTAACCATTTAACCGTTGAAAATAATGAAAAAAAAAAATATATGAATGGAGAACATCAACTTTTTTTTTTCCTTTCAATTTTCAATTCGTTTTCCAATTAAATGCATTTCAAGTATAAATTAAAAATTTTCAGAAAACCCGAAAAAAAAAATTTAAAATAAAATTCTAAAAATATATTTCTTACATTTACGAGTATTGTACCAGATATGAAAATATATTACATATATGAAATAAAATATCCTTATGCATATATCTACGTGCATGCATATTGGAGTCCATGATCGACTACAAGTAATTTGAAAAAAATGAAAGAAGAAAAAAGAGTAAAAAACCAGAGCCAAAAATAATAAATTTATAAATTCAAATCTCCGTCATGTACGAGTACCTACATGCATATCCCAGTAAATGGGCACACTATAACGTTTAGAGGTTTCAGACTCGTACTCTTACACAGACGGATAGATGTATGTAAATCAGAAGGAACATTTTTTTTTATATATATTTTTTATTTATTTTTGCACAAAAAAAAAAAATATTTTTTTTTTTTTTTGAAATTTATCGTTCACATTTTTCTTTATTGTTGATTTAAAAAATTTGCATGCATTTAACAAATTTTACAACATGAGAAATAACAAATGGTGTAATACCAAGTAATACATACTTTTATTACTACAACTACTACTACTGTACTGTTACTGCTATTCATTCATCTATCAGTTACGAAACACATAAGGATATACGACGTATCGTATAATATATTCATATAATATTATGTGCAAAACTTACCAACATTACTCACATTATGAGTACTCGTCCTTATAAGATGTACGAATGTACATATGTATGTTACATGTGATGTGATGAATATATATCCTGTATGCACCCATATACTATACAATTTACTTGGTATTATATGTTATACGTTACAGATTCATCTTTTAGAATTTTTATGCAATTGATGCTTTTACTATAGTTTTGTTGCTGTTGCTGTTATTGTTAATTTATTTTTTTATAATTTTTTAGTGTTGAAATTTTTTACACATTTTTTATTCAGAAGCGTGTATATATATGTATGTATAAGGATATCGTATAATATTGTAGAAATGTGGTAAAATGTATTGATAAAAATATTAAAAACTGAACACAAAAAAATGTTTTTTTTTTCACAAACAATACAAATTATAGTTTTTAGTTTAAAAAATTTTCAATTTTTTACAACATGCAAAATAACCAAAGAAAAATGAACACAAAAATAAAATTTTAAAATGAAAAATAAATTGGAAAACGAATAAAAAAGATATCCTTTTTACATATATGTATGTATGCATATCCTTGTTTTTTAAAAATATATATACCATATACTTTTACATTTACATTACCACAAGGATAAGAAAAAAAAAATGATGAAGATATTGAAAACGATGCCAATAACCATATAGCTAGGTACCTGCTTTAAAGAGCTTCCTTTTATGTACATTTTTTACTGTAGAATTTTGTATGGGTACGATATAATGCAATACATTTGCATACATAATATCAGCAGTCAATCAGTCATACGTATGTGTATGTGTGTGAAATTCATATATTTGCATGCATACATTATAAAAATAAATCATGCATGAGAAATCAATTTTTTTTTCTCTTCTCTTCAATATTTATCTTTCAGTTCTTTTGGTTTTTCTTTTGGTCCTGTTGTTTTTTTTTACTTTCTCGTAGTAGTATTTTCTATATACCGAATCTAATGTGAAATTTTATCAATTTTATCGGTGCATGCAAATAACATATACGAGAATACGAGCATATGCATTACAAATTATAGAAACAATTTACGTGTACATTGACTGATGGTTCATAGAGTGGGCTGAGAGTTGAATTTCTTAATGAATTTTCCGAGCTTTAAAATGATCATATTTCGAAGTTTTTTGGATTTTATGTATTTTTCGGAGTTTGTGAACTCTGTCTCATAGTTTCCTTTTGAAGTGTAAACAGATCAGGTATTTGACCATTTCGATCAAAATAGATAGAAAGATCATGACTGAGTACACGTGATTTAGTTTTACAAATTACTTAAGGTATTAAAGTTTGTATCGTCAATTTATGATCAAGTCAACATGATGAGAAAGACAATCATGAACATTACAAATTCTAACTCAATTTGACAATAAGCTTGAATAAATGAAAGTTTGACGTTCACAGGTTGATTAGATGCAAGTTGACCGCAGGCTTCCAACATACATATCTGTTGCTATATTCACTACTATGACATGTATCGCATACGATATTTACTGCAGAAAAATATTTAATGTAAGTCCATTTTTCTTTTTATTCGACGTATAAAATTGATAACAAAAATAAAATTAATGAAATATCCTGTTCTGAATAAATAATTAATTTTATTTAATATTTATTATCCTGTTCAATTTCATTTATTTATTTTATTAACTTCTGTAGTTTTTGTTCTTTTCTTTCTTATAAAACTTAAGTATTTCCACATAAAATTGATTGTGTATTTAGCACTGGTGGTAATACACAGGATAAAAAAGAAGAAATTTTTTATTTTTAATGTGCATGTTTTACAAGAAAATTTTATTATCATACGTACAAGTATTATAGAGAAATGACAAAGACGATATATGAATGAAATGACGTACAGATGAATGCATAAAATACGAGTGCAATAAATACACAAAAAGTAGCTAGCAGTAAGAAGTAGCAAATACAGTGTAGTAGAAGAAAAAACTAAAAACAAAGAATGAGAAAAAAAGAAAAAACACTATAAAATGATAGAAGGAGAATAAAAACAAAACATGAAAAGTTGATTGATTTAGAAGTCTAGCTGTTGCTGCTGTTCTACGTGTAATGTAAATTGCACACAACATACGTACTTTGTAATCAAATTCATTTTAAATTGATTGAGAAAAACTATATGAGAAGCTATGAGAGGAAACGAGTTTACTTGAAGTTGCAGTTGCTTGCAGTATTCCTATTCATTGAGGAAAATTGATTTTTTTCATTTTCATTTTCATTTCAATCTATCATTTATTCTACTACCTGTTATATAGTTACTCATTCTCTTGACTCTCTCACCCTACACACCTCAACCTTATAACTTCATTCATTCGAAATTATTAAACGTTTTTCTTCGTTTGTTGATTTTTTTTTTCTTTTTACGATTGCATTGCACTCGTCTTGTATGTTGGCATGAAGAATAACAAAATAAAATGGAAATAAAGGAATGAAAGAAAAATGAAAATATATAACATGGAATGAAGCAAATTGTTTTGATCCTTGCTCCCATATACGTAAACACATATGTAATATATAACCAGTATAACGTATGATAAGTAATAGAATTTCTAATAATTTATGTTCTTATTTTACTATTCATTGTTTTTTTCATTTTTTGTTTTGTTCTGGTCTGGTCTTTGTTTCATATTTTTTGTGTTCTTATTTATTTTTTTATGGTTCTGTTCAGCTAGATTTTCTTTAATCGGGTGCTATAAATATTGAAATTGATATACGAGTATGAATGAATTGTATATAGCTTGTAATAATATATGGATGTATACGCACACATACTCGTATATGGTACCTATTTATGTGGAATGGTTCGAGAGTAAATTAAAAATAAATTTATTTTCATTCTATTCATTTTTTTTATTTTGTTGCTTTTACCAGTTTTTATGATATGTTTGGATGTACCGAGTGTACAGTATATGTAGTGTAGTCCTTTTTTTTTAATGTTTCTTACATTTGTGTGTTTTATTTATTTGATTTCATGCCAGGAGGATCATAAAAATCATGTACAAAATATTACATAAAGAAATACATGCTGATTCAAACATGCATCAGAGAGAAAATGATAGAGTAAAAGAATGAGAGGTGAGATAGAGATGAAGAGAAATTTTCAAATATTATTATTTTCATAAAAAAGAAAATGAAATCAGATATTCATTCATACTGGTACTGGTGGTACTGGTACATGATGGCATATGTTCACAAGCATAACATAATATCGCTGCAAATAATACTGTGTACATAATATACATGAAGTGTTTACATAAATAAAATGTTTATAAAATATGTACGAAGATAGATACTTACTATACACACGTAGTAGACATATAAAGAGCAAATTAAAGGCATAAAAAGATAAAAGTATACAAAAATATTGAATGAAAATATAAGAAAATAGCTGACATACGTAGGAACATAAATGTAACATATACTATAACAGATACCGTACAAAAATTTTATTATATTTTCTATATACTACATGAGTCAGTTTTCTACTTGGATCCTTTTTTTTGTTTTGTGATGTACTAGTACCTAGTACTAAATGGTGGCTGTTTTTCTTGCTGTCCCTTATGTCTTATTATTACTATTTTGTTATTTTTATTTATTTTTATGTGTGCTTTGTACACGATGATATATTATAGAGATGAATTTATGTTTGCATTTAATATCCACTCAAGGATATACATATAGTCATACGCCATACTCATATCTCCCATATTTTTCTTCAAAACAGATTCGTACGTATATAAAAATGTTGGATTATTGATGCATAAAACAATAAACAATGAATGACAAACATAAACGCATCAGATATGTACATACGCGTAGGATACATGTATGGTATGCACAAGAGTCAGATATCAGTATGATTGTTTGATCAGAAATTCTTCTATTATTTTGAATTTTATCGTTCATTTCGTTCATTTTTTTCTATTTTTTGTTGCATTTTCTTTGAATTTTTCAATTTTGCTTCTGAATAAAATTGTTTATTTGAAGAAGAAGAAGAAAAAGTAAAGAAAAAGAAAAAAACTTCAATTGAAAATATGATTTACATACAGGACACTGCATCTGTATATACACGTTGTACATGACGTGAGCATATTTGTATTGAATGTACATGCATTCTTCATCATACACATTAATGTATGCATTGTGTCTGATGATAAGCTTGCCTAATCTTTAAGGATATTCATAATTTTTTTCCCAGCATCGAGAATATCTAAATGCATGCATACCGTTTCCGTTTGTCTTTGGGATTGAATTAAAATTGTGAAAATGAGAAAAAAATAATAAAAAATTGAGGTTATGTAGCCGCATTGATGCTTAATATTATTGATGTATGTATCTGTATTATTTTTGAAGATTTTGAAGAAAATCTAATCAACATATGTTCGATAGTTTATATCTTCCCATAAAGTAACTCGAAAACTTAAATCTCTTGCCATAATATCAAGTTTCATATATTCACAAACGTATTGCCATCGAAATCGAAATGGAATCGAAACAAAACAAAAATAAAAATTCTTTAAAAAAATTATCAAAAATACTTTTCATTATGATTTTGTGGTGAACAGTTCGCATCGATAATTTAATTTTCGAAATTATTTCTCATATAACAAATTTTCGAAAACAGTTTCTCAATCAAAATAAATAATTTCACACATACTTTATATTCATCAATCAGCCATACAAATGTTCACGTACGTACATGAGGATGTAAAGGATATAGAGCGCGGTGTGTAGATAATACAAGTGCTTGTATGACGATTATATCGACATATTTAAAGTATCATTGAAACTTTGAACATTTTTGAAAATTTGCATATCAAAAGTAAAGGATATGTTGTGTGCTGTATATGTGTTCCACATGCATACAGAGCCGGTTCTAACTTCTTAGGCGTCTGGTTCAATTCTAAATTTTTCGCTTTCTATGTGAAAACAAGATTGAATAAATTTTTATTTGTTTTATTTTACTGCAATAGCACAAAATTTCAATTCTTTTTCAAAGGCTAATACAAGGACATGAATTTTTTCTCAAAGAATACTTTTTTTTTTACTGTGATTAGTAGAAGTATTTTTCCTGAAAACGGATATATGACTTTCTAATATGTCCTTATTCGCGCCCTCGATATATTGGTGTTCGGTTTTATTGAATCATTTCAACCTATAAAAGATTCGGGTATGTATTCGATTGAATAACATACATATTCCTAGATTATTATTGATTTATATTTATTATTATTATAAATACTCATATTATACACGCTATATAATACATCGACGTACGTGAATATTCTTTTGACCGCGCATATTGTGTAAGTGAATTTATATTATTATCGCGTAAACGCGTACATTTTCAAAATATCATTCACATATAATTTTATCTAAACAATCCACTGATACGTGTTCTGATGTTCAAAGCATTATAATATAAATTATATTTTTGATTCATATATGAGTTTGCATCTGCATGTTTACGATAAAGGATAATATATGTACGTCTATTATTTCGAGTACATAATGTATAAATATTTATTGTTTTATTATGAGCTTGTATACGTAAACGTATGAAATGAATATCATCAGTTTTTTAATTCATTTTATTCATTATACATATTAGAATGTTCGTTCGTTTTTGGTGAACGTTTTATAGTTACGTTTCCCAAACTCCAAACACATACACGTTGGAGTAATAAAAAACGATTCATTAGTAAAATATTGAATACACATTATATGAACTTTTTGTTTTTAATTTATAATAAAAAAAAAAAAAATAAAAAATAAAGGCAAAATAAACAAAAATTAAAGCACATCGTTATATTATGCATTTCAATAATGATAATAGCTATAATAGGAATAATCGATAGATAATGCACACATGAACAAATTAAAATTCGAATAAAGGCATGATATTTTTGACAGTGGTCAAAGTCTATTTTTATGAGGTGAAGATTTGAACAGGATTTGTGAACAATGCAAACTCAAATAAGTTAAGAAAATATTAATGGCATATCGACCTAAGGAATAAATTCTTAAGTATAGCCTCAGATTTGCTTAACTTGTTTCGTGTTGTTCCGCAAATTGGAAAATTAGCCTTCCATAAAGATACTAAGCCCAGTCCTGCAAGTATCAGAAAATGGATCAGAAAATTAGAACGTCATAATTTGGAGAATCGTAGCCAGAGATCAAAGTGTCTGAAACCTCATCTAACAGTAAGCCAAGACCCAACCCGACTTGTGATACTAATGCCTAATGGTGATGATGATTGCTAGAGATGAAACATATAAATTTGGATGCTTGGAGGAATTGCTAATTATTTCTCTTTGTAATAGAAATTTCCTAAAATTGAAAAATAAAAACTACGATTATACAGATACAATGGATGATTTTGAAAAAAACGTTCCACTGCTCACTGAAATCTGACGACCAAAAGAAGTTCTAAGTATGAAATTAAAAAAAGGAGTCGAAGAATATAGAAATTTGAAGATGCTTTCTTTTAGTGTTCTGTTTTAATCATCATCATCATCGGATCCACAGACTATATTCTAGGCCTCCCCTAGAATTTGTCCTCACACTACCCTGTCCTATCGCCATCCAACTCCATACAACTTTTTCGCATCTTCTTCGATGTTATCGTTCTGTTTTAATGTTCTGCTTAAAATTCTAGGGCCATGACCAATAATTTACTTGAACAACTCTCAAAATTTATGGTTCCTTTCTGCATAGACTGATATTAAACAACTAAATATCAAAATTATATACATCGTGTATGAGTGTAAAAATCTATATGTATGCAGAATATTATCCTTTTTTCTCTATCGTATTGTACTCATTACTATAAATACATTAATGAAATATATAGAAAACTAAATAGAATAAAGGTCCTTTATTGGTTTTGAAAACGTTCAAAGGTTCAATAATTAAATTTTATCATATAAAATTTTTTGTACAAAAACTTCAATTTAACATAAAATTCATTTTTGTATGTACATACGAAAATTATATTTACATATTATAGAAAAAAGGACAATAATACAAAAACTCAAAAAAAAGCAAAACCAAAAAAAAAGTAAATTAAATAAAATTGAAAAATTATTTCTAGTCATTGAATACAGATACAGCGAGGGAGAGAGAAAGAGAAAGAAAAATAAAAGGATGTTGTGTGTGAGTGTGTGTACACTTAATTAAAATATAATAATAACAAATAATGAATGACACAGCAAAAATTTTGTGGTATCTTTGTTTACACATTGAATACTCGTACAAAAATAACAAATAAAATGAGGAAAATTTGTAATTGAAATTTTCAATTTTCTTTTACTGAACTTTATTTACTCTTTTTGTCGGAATCTAGTTTGCCTTCCATACGTAATGAGTAAGCGAAATAAATGAATGCATGTGTACTCGTACATACATTTTTTGTCCATACATAGATATGAGAAGAAAGAGGATAAAAGAGATGAGATGATTTTTGAACAGCTAGGCTACAAGGGACGTATATATAATTTTCTGTACAAGACCATAGATGATTGCGATATCCATTAAATGACCGAAAAGGATATCTTCCTTACTATACGGCCATAAAACTTAATAAATATAAAAAAATTATTATTATAATCATCATCATCATTTTCATCATCCTTATTAAAATATTTACTATCTTTAAGGACATAAAATCATACCTACCTCGAAGTACATGTACTCATGAGTAACTGTGTCAATCGAATACAGCTAAATACTTGTGTTTATATACAATTTTTTATCACCTCCTTCAATGTATTGATAACAACAACAACAACAACAACCATAAAAATTCTTCCAAATCCTTACGGTTCAAATACGAGTATACATTTCATTTCATATCTAATTTAAATAAATAAAAATTATTATTCTTAATTTTCAGTAGTAAATCTCAATGCTTCCTTTTGTATCCTTCTATAGCATATTCTGTTATGAATATCCTTTTTATAATTTAAGTAATTCGAATTATTGTCTAATTTATATAAAAATAGCGTCGGTTTTAGCCTCTTGGGCGCCCGGTGTATTTCTAAACTTTTCGCCCTCTTGATTGAAACTTTATTATTTTTAACTTTAATTCGATTTGTTTTTTATTCTAACAGCACAAAATTCCAATTTCTAAGTTTTTTAGTTTACTTAGAAATAACTTACCCAAGAAAAGAAAAAGAGAAATTACAATTCGCGTATCTTTCTACTTATGTTTCTATATCTCTAATATTCAAGAGTTGAATGACCATGTTTGTTCACATATGAAAATATAGATCAACACAATTATCGGTTTTTTTTGTTTACACGAATCTAGTTTCGATCTGTAATTCTTCTTCGTACACGCCACTACAGTGTAGTACATTATTTACACAAGAAAACGAGAAGAAAATGAAGAGAAGGAGAAGTAGAAATAAAAGTAGAAAGATACGCGAATAGTAATTTTTCCTTCTCTTTTTCTTGTGTATATTTGGTACTGTACTGTAGTAGGCGAGTGTAAAGAAGAATTTCAAATCAAAACAAGATTTCAAAATAAAACTGATAATTGTATTAACCTATATTTTCATCTGTAAGCAAACATGGTGATTGATCTCTCTAGCATTTGAGAATTAGAAAAAAGAGAAAAGGAAGTAAAAAGATACGCAATTAAGTAGTAGTTTGCCCCCTTATTTTCTTGTGTAAATGATGTACTGTAATGCAGTGGGCGTGTACTCGTATGAAGAACAATTTGAAATTGAAACAAGATTCATGTAAACAAGAAAACCTGATAATTGTTTTGACTTATATTCTCATTTGTAAACAAAAATGGTCATTCCATATGTTCGTATATCATTTTATATTTAGAAGTTATTATTTATGGAAAACGACATAGACTATCGACATCCAGCGTGCAATTTTTGAGTCGTGAACCATAAATTTTTTCTTCGTATTTTAACCATACGAAATGTTTTAGAGAGCTTTTTTCTACTGTGATTAGTAAAATTATTTTTCGTTATTTGCGTTCGGTTTTAGTGAACAATTTCAACCTATAAAAGAACCGGGTTTGTAATAAAAAAACAGAATAATAACTTGAACATAATTTCTCTCCTTGATTCTCATTTCAAAAAGCAACCACAACCTCTTCACCTATATTTTTTTTTGTCTGAATTTTCTTCGAAATATTTTTGTAGGATTACACAATTGTGTAATTTCTCATTTACTCCTTTACGCTTCAAATAATTCAAATCAATGAAATTTTACTATTTTATTAAAATTTCTAGTTTTATATTTATACATACGTATGTACGTACAGGCGTACAGGTTAATAAACCTACGTATAGAGAAAAAATATAAAAGTGTATGTGTGTGTACGTACACAATAAAAACTATTATATAGGATATATTCTGTATATCCCAAAGTGCTAGTATTAAATATACTTTTATCTGAATGTATACAGTTCATATTGAAGTGTAGTAAAGGCAGCTAACAGTAGAAGGATACACTTATGTATCCAATGTAGTAAGTAGATTTTTGAATGGGTATTAAACCGGTACGAATTGATTATAGTGTTTGATGGTATTTTTATGAGGGTACATATCATCTATCTAAAAAGATCTGTATACCAATACATTTATCGTCCAGTATCCAGTTACAGATACATAGATGAATGAATGAATGAACTGTTCCTGGCTCTCTATTAAGGATTCTATTTGACCAAAAAATTTAATGCTTGAATAAAATTTTGTTGTGGTATTTTAGATAATCAAATCGAAAGTATTTTGAAAAAAAAAATTTTTTTATTTGTTATTTGTTCTTCTCTGCCTACATCCTCTTATATTTTTAGTCCAATTTCTAGATCAAAATTTTTGGTATAGGTACTCATTTCTTCACTTTAAAGACAGATGTATTTAGATAGGAATGTTTTACGAATGAAAATACAATTTCAGGAATATGAATAGAAATATAGTTGAATTTATGGATGGGAATAGGAGGAGAAGAAGGATCAGAGATGTGCAAAAAAAAAAACGAAAAATACTGTGAAATTATAGTTGTTACAATTACGGTTTGTTGTCTACAAATGTTCTACAATTTTTTTTTCTCAGTTTATTTATGATGGAATGAAAATTAGAGTGAGAAAAAAAAATAAATAAAAAAGGATAGATTTTACGTAAATAGAAAAGAAATAAGGCTGACAATGCTAAAATTTATTCAAAACAAAGCATAAAATAAAATACGATGAAAGATGAATGTGTGAGTTTTTGTGAAAAAAACTGAGAAGAGAAAAATTCAAAATTATAAGAAACTGAAAACGTAAATGTCCTTTTGGGTATTTCTGAACGATGTACTTATATGTGTTTTATTTTTCGTTTTTTTTTGTTAATAAAATTAGATTCGAATGCTAACAAACATAAGATGTACAATATAAGGATATGTGAATATTTTCCTGGAGTTTGGAATAATTCGATATAAAATTATGTCGGATAAGGGTTATGTGTATATGAAGAATGTTTGGGAATTCGAATACCACTACACTTTCAATTACATGAAGATATTTTATTTTAATTTGAATGAATCGAAGTGAAGTGTTTATGTTGGGTTAGGGGATTCTTTTGTATGGAATGGAAGCGACTAAAAATGTGAACCAATTTTAATGTGACGGGAAACAACTACAACTGCAGATGGATCTAACATTTTGGAACATAAATTAGTTTGGGAGGCGAGGAAATATTTTGGGAGCTTCGTTATTTAGGAACATTTTAGCCTGATAATGTTTGATGCTTTTATAAATTCATTCATTTACGCACGAAAAAATGTCGTTGTTTGTAGAAATTGTAATTGTGGAAGAAGTTGAAGCAATTATTTGACTAAGACGAAAGTCAGGCAAAACTTCATAAGTTACAAATTAATGTTGGGAAATAAGTGAAGTTTCATTACATACACGGGAGAGGCAGTAAATAGACGATATTTTAGGATTGTTCAGAGAACAAAAAAAAAAGGTTCAAATCGCTATTCTTGTTAGTCAGTTCCACACCCCATGAAGGATCCATATCCATGCTCCAAGTACTCTTCTTATTTACTAGTTTTTCAATCCGTTAAGGATGCAAACCTTCTGTTTCAATTATTTCTCTTTTGCTTCCTTCAAAATTGTAATTAAATTCAAACAAAAAATTAAATAAATATGGATATAGACCTAAAAAAAGGATCCTAATCAAAATTTATTTGATTAAAAATTTTTTTAGAAAAAAAATATTTACAGTTAGTAGGTACTTGGTATAGTAACAATATTCTGTTATAATTTCATACATTATGTACACAACTGTACAAAGATTTTGTATTTAGATGAATGTGTCCTTTTTAAATTCATTTTGTACATAATTATGTATCTGCATGTATTTTATGAATGTTTACTGTAAGCATACATTACAGCACATATAGTACATGCACATAATCCTTGAATCTCAAATTATAACGAGTGTTATTCTGTGTTAGACAAAATTATATATATATACTTAACTATACTCACATTTATTTAATGTACGCGTGCTAAGAAATTATGTATAAAAGTTTTGTATCCTTTTCCCAAAAACAAATAGTCAAAAAAAAAAAAATCATAAATCTCATTCATTAAAACTTGAAAAACTATACACATATTTTAATTGTACAAAAATGAAAGAAAAATAAAACTGAATAAGTGAATTAGTATTTAAAAGGGAATACAAAACTAACTAAAATAAAAAAGGATATACAAAACACTATAAACGATAAATTAAATTAAAAATTATTTCTTTACATGTTCAATAGACATACAATAGACATACAACTTATATAATTTGTGTGTGTGTGTGTGTGTGTGTGTGTGTGTGTGTGTGTGTGTGTGTGTGTGTGTGTGTGTGTGTGTGTGTGTGTGTGTGTGTGTGTGTGTGTGTGTGTGTGTGTGTGTGTGTGTGTGTGTGTGTGTGTGTGTGTGTGTGTGTGTGTGTGTGTGTGTGTTTGTGTGTGTGTGTGTGTGTGTGTAAAGGATGACTCTATGTAGAAGTAGTAGTAGTGCCGTACTATGAAATGTAAAAAATGTACGTATAATGGGGGCGCGCTGGGGGAATTAATGAAAAATTCATTTCGCTAAAACTCAAATGAATTTTTGATGAATGCTAATAATTTTTATTAGAAGGACAATTAATAAGTGAATTAATAAAAATGAAAATGATGATAAAATATTGAAAAAAAAATAAAAATAAAAAAGTGAAAAACTTAAGATAGAAAAATGAAAGGAAAATAAAAATGAAAATAATAGAAAAAAATTAACAATAAAATGAAGGGAATTTCGAGAATGACAAATATTTTTCCTTATTTTTTCTCGAGTTTTTTTTATGTTATTTCTTGTACGAATATATTTATCTTTTATTTTCTTTCGTTATTCCTTTCCTTTCCTCGTATTCATTCTTCATGAATATTTCAATAGTTAATGAAAGAATTTTCGAATTGTCTTTGTTTTATTGTTTTTTTTTTTTTGTTTTCAATTTCTTCTTTATTCTTAAACTTCTTTAACTTTGTTTTTTAAGGAAAAACAACTACACATAAGTAAGACACAAAAAAAAAACAAAAAATAAAAATAAAATTAAAAAAGGATAAAGAAATTTTCTTTTTATTTCTGTTAATTTCGAAATTAAAAAACTTTTTCAATTTTTTATTGAAATCATGTGCAAAAAACAAATCAAAAAAAAAAAAAAATAAGAAACAAAAAAAGCAATAAAGTCGACGACCAAATTTTTTAAGAACTGCAAGGGATGTAAAGCGGAAAAAAAATACATATAATTCACGTTTTTCGTATTAATACATAGTAATGGTAAAATGAAATAATTCATCGTGAAACTTTTTTCTTAGTAGAAAATATACTTTTTCTTGTTGTTGTTTATTTCTCTTAATTTCTGTTTTTGTATTTTTTTTTTTTAATTATCGGAATAACACCAACAAAATTCCTTAATTATTTGCTTGTATTTGTCGTTTAGTACTCGTGTGCTAAAAAAAAAAAAAATAGAAAACCCACACAACTAAGAAACTATAGGAATTTATAATGAACATAAATACACTCTTTGCCTCGCATACTGTTGTGTACATTTTTTTATTTATGTAATTTTTATTTTTACGTTGATGTTGCTACTCACATAATTCTGTTGTTTTTCTATATACAGAAACAATTTTCACACCTTGAATCTTTCGTTTTTCTTAAGAAATTTTTTTTTGTTTTTGTTGGAGTTTTTTGTTTTGTCATTTTCATTAAATTTCTATTTTGTGATGATGATGATGATGATTTGTTGTAACATAAATAAAGTTTTTCGTTTATAATTTGTAAATAATGAACTCTTATTACATAAGAATCTCATCATTACACACTCTTAATGTGAATATGCAGTTAGTTGATAGAATTCTACGAAGACACGAAATGAAATGAGTATGCAGCGTGTATATTTGGATGCAGAATGACAGTGAATTTTACAAGTACGAGAAAAGAAAAATTAAAAAAAAAAAACTAATTAGAAAAAAAGAGAAGGATAAAATTAAAAGGAAGAAAATATTTTTTTAAGTTATTTAAAAATTCACTACACGATAAAATATGCGATATTTAACGAATTAAAAAAGCAAATATACTTATGTGTACTTAGTGTATAAGACACCCACAGATACACGCAAAGGGTGTTTTTAAACAATTTTTGTTGAGAACATTTCGTTAAAATCCTAATTTAATGCGTTACAAGATTTAATTTGTTCAACAATTGAAACCTCAAAGAAGATCGAAAAAACGATGGCTGCAACAAATGTATATGATGACAAGAGATCCTTTGGATCAAATACTAGGGACGGCTGCGGATCGTGCGAAACGACTCTGATGAGCTGCAGACAAACAGACTTTATTCCAGTGGGATAAACGTTAGATAGAATAATGGCCGATTTCTTCATACTCCTGTTTGGTTTTCTTCACACAATCTTCTTGCTACTTGATAACTAGCGTTACACCTGAATAAATACTCAGAACATCATCTTCTCACTAAAGTTAGCTGGCAGCTAAGTACTAAACTAATCAGAGGTGAAGAAATGCAAATCTCTTGCTATCTTGCCGCTAAAGTTAGCAAGAAGATAATTGGAAGTGAAGAAATCGGGCATAAGAACAGGAAAAGAAAAAGGAAGAAGAAGATGGAGAAGAAAAACTGAAACCGAAAGAATGTATTTTGCGTCGTTTACAAATTCAATCAACGATCACTTGATTAAACTGAAGAATATCCGCTAAATTCCTAACGAAAGATATATACTCGTATTTCAGCGATCGAGCGACAACGATCAGGCTTTTGGCTCTACGCTTTAATAAACAAAAAATAGAAATCCGCATGCAACTTGATACATGCACTGTATGGTATAAGGTGTGACATCAGGCCCTATTTCTTCAATAATGCGGCGGTGGAAAATCACCATTTTAGTAGTGTATGTCACACATCTATATAATATTCGAAAAAGAAATTTGCGAATGAGAATAAAATTCGAAAAAATAAAAAGTTGAAGAAAAACAAGAGCGAGGAAGGAATAAGAAACTTAATGATAATGACAATATGATGATGAAGTTTAAAAACATACTGATAATAATAATTATGACACAAAGCTCAGCGATAGAGCAGTAACAGTGGTAGATTTGTTCTACTCGTAGTAGCAGTACTATGTAGTGGCGACAGTAATGAATGAAAAAGTTTTTCTATTCAGTCTTAGAGTATAGCCAGTATAGCAGATAGCGGTCTACCTCCTACCTCCTACATTATTGTGTACGATTTTACAAGTGCACATAAAGCAAGCTCGTCTACTATCGTGTACCGCAAATGTAGGCTGTTTGTGTGTTAGGTGTTAGTGTATAGAAAAAGTTTTGCACCGTTTTAATTTTTTTTAATTCCAAAATTAATGGGAAAATTTTCAGAAAATTGAATTATTGTTTTTTGTAAATTTTAAGGATTGTACAAGAATTTTTATACACAACGAGGTTTCTATAGTATACATACGTATGTAATATACGTATAAGTACTTGTGTATGTGCTGTGACATTTTTGAGTAATTCAAAGTGTGTCCTATATATGCAAGTCCATACTCCCACATTTATACATGAAACGTGCATGTGATTCGTTTATTTTGTTACAGATAGAGTGTGTCATTTGAGTAAAACCGTAAAATCTAGAGACCGTCCAATGGAGTAATGAAATGAAGTTTTTTGGAAATGGTTTCTCGCAGATTATTTGTAATTAACAAAGTTAATGTAGTATTATCATATTATAATACAGGAAACGTGAAGTGAAGACAAACTTTTATATAGGATATTCGAATGAATTAATCTAGGCACTTATTCATAATTTAAAATGGAAAAAGGACTGTAACAAAAGCAAAATAAAAAAAAAATACTAGAAAATTTACATCTGTTTAAGAAGAAGAAGAAAAGGAAAAGTAAGAACAGAAAAAAAAATTAAAAGGAATCTGCATCATTTAAAAGGATTATACAAATTTAATTTACTGTACACTTCCTTTATTGTGTATATGTAAAGCTATATTTTTTTTTTATCATTTTTTGTTCTCCTTCAACTCTTCTTCTCGAGTACTTAATACTTTTAATTTTATTGTTGTCATTTTTTTTTGTTTTTTTTTTTTTTTTTTTTTTGTAATAAACTTTGTTATCCTTCAGATCTATTATTCGTGTATACAAATTCAGTAAAGGATATAATTTACGCGTAGTGTGTATGTGTTTGTGTAATTTATAGTAGAACACGTTCTATTCCATTATTGATGTACGTACTAGCAACGGTGTAAGTGCCTACATACACCTACTACTACAATTAATGCTTAATGTGTAACGTATGTAGTACATGATAGTAGGTACCTACCATTCGCTTCGTACACAGTTGACTGTCTGCACATTTTATAAGGAAAACCATTCGAGATTGGATTCTCTCTCTGTGTTATTATCCATTGTTATCTGTTATCTGCTGTGTTAATTCTCGTTTGGAAAACTTATTAATCCTTTTTTTCTTCTACTTTTTTTTGTTCTATTTTCATTAAAATTATTCCTACTGTTTTAAAAAAAAAAAATAGACTGAAAAAGAAATTGTAAAAAAAAGGAAAGAAAATTCTTAGGAACTGAAAAAAAAAGAATTAATGGAAAAATTCTTCAATAAATTACCGTATACTCACGCTCAGTAGATAGTTTATTTTTTCTAATTGCTTTTTACAACTTTTACCATCTATCGAATTGCTACACACTCAATTTTGCAATTATTTTTATGGTTTTTTGTTTTTCTTGTTTCCTTCGTTGGATACACTACATACATTTTTGCAGCCACAATATATAAATTAAATTTGTAAGAAAAATTGTAAAATAGCTGCAATTTACTACACAGAGAAGAGCATGTACTTTGCTTATATTGACGTGTATGTGATATCTTCTGAAATACCTACTCATTTTCGATACTCATTTCATATTTGAAGTTGAACACTAGTACACGCCTATACCACTCACTACTGCAAAAATAGATGGAGGAAAAGCTCTCTTTCTTTTTCCATTCAAAATTACACAAATAATCGTATGTTCAGGTGAGAGAATATCTGAGTACTCGTAGTATCGCACTTATTAACTGAGTGTGTGAAGATGCGAATTTTTTATTTTCTGTATATTTATTTGACGAAAAAACACACAAAAAATAAAAATTGGTAATCCCATTTTAGAATATTAATTGCGGAAAATTGTAATCAGAAAAAAGATATTGAAGGGATTTTAAGGAAAGAAGATTAAACGAAAACAAACAGAAAAAAAAACCGACAAAGATTTAAATTAATTTGGAACTTTTCTTATGTGTTTTTTGATGGGTAATTTTTTTTTTTGTTTTTTTGGTTCAGTTTTATTTTTAGATTTTTGATTATTATTTTCCTAATGCATGGATGTATGTAATGCACCTTTCAAAGTAGTATTCTGCTTCTACTAAACAATAGGAAAACTTAAAATTCTTCAACAATCAAAAGGCAGTATCATTATTCATGCAGAATGTACAATATCTCCTTCTGCTTCTCCCAGAATCGTAATTGGTAAACGTAATCCTATAAATCGTATTAATTTTGTGACATATTTTTTTTTTGTCTTTTGTTTTGCTTAATTTACAGAACAAAAACAAAATTTCAATTAATATAACTTCGGTTTTCGATGTCCATCAACAGTGGGATACAGAAACAAAAAAAAAACTTCGCAACTATTTTTGAAACAATTTCAATTTATTATTATTAAATTTTTTTTTTTTTCTGAGGGTAGAAAACTACCCGTACTAAATTCCTGCCTATCCTTTAATGAAAATCGTAATGGATTTTTAATAAATCTCCAAAATAATGCTTTATTGTAAATGAATAAGCATACAAAAGCAATAAAAGTCTCTATACAACAGACAAATTGTTTTCCTCTGAATTTCCATAGATTGACTGACTATACATGTAATGGGATATTGTAATTGTGAATGTAAAAATAATAAATTTTTTTTTTTTTATTAATTTTATCATATTCCTTTTTTCTTTGTAAAATATTTTTCTTTTGATACTAAAATTACACATTGTGTTTTTAATATTTGAATTTTATAACACATGACAACATAAAAATAAAATTTTTTATAGTTTTTTTTTTTATCTTATGTAAGTACTTATACATGACTAACTCTCTATCTGACTGCAAACGTACATGCATACACTATGCATCGCTTCGCTATGTACTTTACATTTACATACATGTGTACAAGCAAACGTACTCGAATGTTTACACTACATTTTATTACATCGAAAATTGTGTAGTTATAAGCTCAAGCCCGTACAGTAGTTGAGGTTGGGTTGGGTTGGCGTTGTTACTACGGTATAGTACTATTTGATAATAATTTCGATACTCGTTTGCATTTTATGTACTGTCATGCACATATTTTGTTTGAATCTACGAATATTTCACATTGTTATATTTACTCTATTACAATTAAATTATATTGAATTTACATATATACGAGTATATACTATGATGATGTAAATATTTGTGTACGTATTGTGTATTTGATGTGGTATATGTGTGTCATGTGTGTGAGGTTTTATTGGAAGTATGTTTTTCAAAGTCAACACTATAATGTAATAGGATATTTTTTCTTTGTGTTGTTTTTTTTTTGCTTTTTTTTTGGAGAATAAAATCAAAATGAATTTTAATGTTCATTCATGGAAAATTTAATTTTTAACGGCTAATAGATTTTTAGATTCAGTTTAATCCTTTTATTCATAAAAAAATTTTTTTTTCATTCTTTTTTTTCATTGCACCTGTATACATTCACATAAATATAGTCTGTGTATTTGTAGGCGAGTATGCACATAAATGTTTTTTATATTAACTGCGTTTACATGAGTACTTGTATGTATGTAAGTATGTACGAAAAATTAATTTTGATTTTATATATATCCTTTTTTATTTTTCATCTTTTTTTTTTGGTTTTTTTTTTCCATTTTCATATTTTTGTTATATAAAAAATTTCCAATCGAATAAATTTAATATCTGAGTTTAAAAAATAATGCACAAAAATTAAAAAGCAGAAAAATGTAACCAAAAATTTTCAATTTTGTTCTTTATTGTATTTGCATATCTGTGGTTGGAGTACGCGATGTAAAGCTAGAGACCATATATGCATCCGCAGTTGTATGTTTTTGAATTAATTTCGATGCGAATATTTGAAGATCTGCCTAAATCTGATATATAATCTTACTCACATAACTAACACTCTAACATTCACGTGTCGAGCAGTTGAATAATCGAAACTCGACCCAATGAAGTATAATTGTCGCTCAATTAATCATTTTGTTCAGTATAATGCACATAGCATTAGTCGTATAGTGAGTGATTAACTGATAGAATTACTGATCAGTGGATCAATAATGAACTAGAATCTAGAATGTCCGTTTAAATGAATAAATACATCGTAGATCGCAGTTTGTTTATCAGGGAGGGTTATGATGGTTTCGATCCATACAGAAAGTTTTTTTTTACCAAGTAATATAGAAGGAAAAGTACATAGAAGAAGACTAATGGGATTTTTAAGAAATGGGCGATGTTCAATATGAAAAAATTTTAATAACAGCTGCAAATAGAGAATCAGCTGAAACAGTAGTCAGAAAATAAATGTGATCGATTGTGGGCAGGTTTTTGTTTTCAAAATATCGAAAAAACTTTATAATATTATACGGCGTCGTAGAAGCAAATTAATTTTTATTATAGTTTCCTTATTACTGTGGTATGGTTGGTATAGTCTTATAGACACTCTAAATAATCATCAAATTTCAGAATTTAGTGTATTTTGGTATAACATCAAAAATCTCTAATTTGTTTGTCATTTAGGTATCATGAATTCAAATATCATTTGTGCAACAGAACTTTATTAAAATACTCCATGAATTTGAAGAAAGTTTCGCTAAACTTTAGACCCCTTTTACACAGTCAATGGCATGACGCGTAGTCATGAGCGTGACGTCATAAAGGTGAGAAAGAGAAAATTGGTGGTTTGATGCATGCTTAAAACTATAATGACTCGTCGTTAATTGGAGCGTTCACAATATTTTATGAATTTCGATTCACATGACAACTGACAACATGACAACATGACAGTCATGTCTACTTTGTAGTGTAAATTCTACGCTCATGTCCATGACGAGTAATACTCATGACCATGCGTCGTGCCCATGACTGTGTAAATGGGATTTTAGATTCCATATACACCCCAAATTTATAAAATTTAGATCTAAATTTAAGGACTGAATAAAACTCAAAATTTAATTGTTTATTTTTTTTTTCAAAAAAATGTTTTTATTCATTTTTCATATATTTTTCTTTTATTTATTATTTCATTTTTATTTTTACAAATTATAACTTTTTTTTCACAGTTTCTTTTCCATTGCATATTTTTTTAAAAATTTTTTTTTTTGAATATTTTTTTTCAATAATAATTTTTTTTCTTTAATCCATTTTATCTGTTCATCTTAATATTCACAATTCATTATAGTAACATAATTTCAATTATATATTATACATTTTACATACTGATAATTATACATATACATACATACAGACTTTGTATACTTTTTCTTTACAGTAGTACCTACTCATATACATACGTGTATATATTACATAACCATTAACTTAAAAATAATAATCCCGATATCATTTTCATTATCAAAGTCTCGTTCATATTATGATTCACTGAACATTTCGTGTTACATTGTTAGAGAAACACTCTTTAATGCATTTTATGTGATTTTATTTAGTATTAAAATTTGTAAATTTCATGTAGGCTTAATAATCTATATAACACTCCGACATTTACAGTCTTATTGAGAGTTTTTAACGAAGCTGTCATAGACATTTTCTGCCAAAGGGTAAGTTCATATTGGAGCTGCGATTCTAGCGTCGATAATAGCTGCGAAAATAGCTGTGAGCTTAGCCGTGATGTCGACAGCTGGGCAGATCGATGCTGTGTTCATATTGGAGCATCGATACCAGTATAATATGGAGTGTATGATCATGTATACAGTACACAAACTCACAGTTTAAAATGTCCAGTTCAGAAGACGTGTTATTTTTGATTGAAAATTCCAATTCCAGTTTAAAAACAGAGATTATCTATTAGAGTATACATACATATTCTTTGAATTTGAACCCACAAATCAGCGGAGCATAGCATCGATAATAGCGAAGAAAATAAAGAAATCATTTATCAACGCTCTTATCGAAGCTATGCAAAAAATGATCTCTCTGCTCGCATCGTCAATATGAACACATGCATTTGAGTGTATAATATTTTTTCTACGCTATTGTCGCAGCTATTATCGATGCTAGTATCGCAGCTCCAACATGAACGTACTCTAAAGCAAAGCTTTCTGGTAAAATATGATAATTTTCAGATTCATTTCATGTAAAGATCTCTCTCTCTCTCTCTCTCTCTCTCTCTCTCTCTCTCTCTCTTTGAACTGATCAGATGCTGAATTTATTCATTCATATTTAAGTTACATTTACAGTTTGAATCAGATTACGTGCGAGGGATAGTAGTCACAATTCATCATAGATTACCGCATGTATGAGTTTTGAATATAATTTTCGCTATCACCAGCGTCTGATTAGAAATGCAACCTAATCACAATCTCACTCTGGTGTAATATAGGTTGGGCGTAAAAAGTATAGTTCTTTAAAATTTTTTACACAATGCATGAAAAATCTAATAGTTTAGGAATATAGTTTGAGTGGAATTGTAAATGTATCGTTATTCTTAGATTTATGTCACTCTTGTTTTTAAAACAACAAATCAACGTAGATTTCACACTTGATTTGATTGAATGAAACATATTCAATGTCTGCGATAGTATGAACGAGACTTTATTGTTGTCATCATGAATCAAGATCATTATTAAATTGCAAATATGTCTGTTAACAAATTTTCATTCATATAATATAATTATACACAACATAATGTACACATAAATGCACAAAAATATAATCCGTAATTCTCCATTTATATAAAATAATATTTTAATAATCAAATATTTATAATAAAAATGTCGTACAAAATTTTTTACAATTATCTATCATTTTATTTTCCTTTTCTTACATATATATTTTTTTTACTTTTTCAATTTTTTTTTATTTTTATTCTTAAAAAAAAAATCTTTAATAAAACTTTTACATTTTACTACTACATTTTACATTAAATTACAATTTTTTTACAGGTTGGGTTGTATCAAAGACCACTAGACCACTATACCCAGTGGTCTTTGATTGTATCATACAAATATTTTTGCTCATCATAACTAATGCAAATTACCGTCAGATATATTTTAGCCGGATACAATTTCAGCTTATTCATCAACCTAGATAAAATTTTTGTTTTCGAACTTCGTTTTCGGGTCGAACATGTGTGCCAAACATGTCAGCTGATTGTATTTTTATATTACAAAATGAAAAAGAGGTTCTGTGATGTGATAATTATATGCAAAGATTATAGTACAACACAACTACGTTATCTTCATTTGTGCTGTTGCTTTTAATAACAAGGTTATGTTTGAACGATATTTATAATACCACTCCGAGGTTGTCTTAAAAATATCCGAATAGTGTTTTATCCAGGTTGATAAATACACTTTATCTCAGATAAAAGATAATCTATATTGGTGAATAATAGCCTTAGTCTTTTGTATTATGTTTGTGTCACTTTGATTTATATAAATCAATATTTTAAAAGATGTTTTCATTTAATTTTCGATTATTATTTAACTTTTTTTATTTATTTTTGTTAAATTAATTTTAATTAATTATTTCATATAATTTTTTGCTTGCAAATTCTTCATCTGAATAGGAGTACATTATAATACAACATTATAACGCTATACGATCATTTTTTGTTTTTGATTTATTTTTTTTTTGTTTTTATTTTTTAATTTTTCATATAAATTTATTGCACATTATAAATTCTTTTTTAATAATATGAGAATTTCTATAGTGATATATGTAAGGATGATGTGTATATTACAACAATTTGTTTGTGTTTTAATCCTTTTTTTTTTTGATGAGTACATACAAATTACACTTAGCATTTATAAGTAGTATGTTTTCAATTTATTATTTTCATTTTATTTCTTAATCTTATATGTAGGTATGTTTATTAAATATAATTTTTTTTTTGATGTTTTTTAGATTTATCCAATTTTTTTACACAAAATATTTCACATTTACAAAAAAAAAAAAAATTTTTTTTTTGTGTCCTTATAATACAAGTATTTTATTCTTGTTGTTGATTTTATTTATTTTTATTTTTAATTTCCTTTCATTTATTTTTTTTTTATAAAATTTAGGTAACCTAATTTTCTTTTTTCATTGTTTGGTTATTTTAAAAATTCATTATTGATTTTACTTTTTACAATTTATATTTTGTATTATTTTATTTGATATTTTTTTGGAATACCTTTTATGTTTTTAAATGTCTAAACTCCATTTTGAGACTTCTTCTTCCAATTGAGACTCTTCAATTATAATGATTCAAATTTATTACTTGTGTAGAGTGTAGCCTCCATACTTGAATTCATATTTTATTTTCTGTTAACCGATAACCGAAATTTATATTTATTTTTAAAATTCCAATTGAGAATTTAGTGATAACGTGACGAATGTATTTTCATCCCGCTTTTTGAACTGGTATTATTAAGAGAGTTTACTTGAACTGTTGTACAGTGAATTTGCTTTCATTTACGTTACGAAATTGATTTGTTTTTCTCTCGAAAATCTCAATTAGGCTCAATATTAATTATGGTGGTGACTAAAAGAGAATGGGAATGAGTAAAAACTATGAAACGAAAGCTATCAAACTATAGATTTTATTCTCTTATAAGTAACGATACTTACATGAGTTGACTGTTGACGAAAAAAAGGATTTTTTTGAAATAATCAAAGTTTAAAATTTGAAAAAATATTGAATATTTGCCAATAGTTGCCACCCAACCCAAATTTCGACGGAAAAAATACATGGGTGCGTGGACTGAGTAGCAAAACACAATATTGGAGGACTGGAATAGAATTAATTGCATTCCTCAGAACATGGAACTGAGTTCTGAAACTATATACTGTATTCTGATAGAGTGGAGACAACATTCTTTTTTTTTGTTTAAAGAAAATATATTGTACAAAACAATCGTTTAATTACATTTATTTTTTCCTGTTTTCATTTTTTTCATTAAATGTACATATTCATTTTATTAGTTTCATTTTTTAGTGAACAGATTATAAAATTGATTTCCTCTTTGCATTTTATTTAATACGATTTATTTCATTTTTAATAGCATTTTTAATTAATTTTTGTTTATTATTATTTTTTTCTTCCAAATAAATGATGCCTAACATATGTATATGAATATGTAAGTACATATATCTTCATATGTGTATATATAAAACATTTATGTATGTATGTAGAATGTGAATGTGTGAGTATATAAATCAAATATTTTATTATATTTACAATGAAATGACAGTATTTTATATTATGTACAAGAATGCAATTTCAGTGTGTCTTTGTATTTGTTTGTTTATCTGCAAATTCAATTAATTTAAATTTTATTACAATTGTTAGTCTTCTTTTTTCAATTGTTTATTTGTTTGTTCTTTTTTGTATCCTTTTGAATAATTTACAAATATGTTGATTTATTTATTTTATTTGTTGTTTTATTTTGTTTTTATTTTTAAGCTATAAATAGGTACATTGCAGGTATTATCCTATATATAGGTATATACATTCAATCAATTCAATCAAATCCAATAATATGCATTAAGCTGATTTTTCATTTGTGATTCTTAACTTACATATTTATATCTATACACATTTGTACATATTTTTATTTGTATGTAATATTCATTTTTAATTTTATGTATGTGTTTGTGTATGTTGGATGTTTGATTGTATTTTCATACTGTGTATTTTTGTGTTAATTTTTATCAAATACATTTATATCAGTCATGGTTTTCCATTAATATGATAGTGAGTTTAGACTGCCTGATTTGTCAAATATGATTTGGTTTTATTTGTGTCAAAATTGCCGTCAGATGGTGTGAGCTATGAAGTCATGTGAACATATCATATTTGACATATCAACTCGTGTTGAGTTCAACATTTTGAAATTAGAATATAGTATAATTAAATTTGACTTGAGCTTGACTTTTTCATTATAAAATAATTATGTAAAATAAATTGTAACATCCATTTTAATTCGTTTGTAACTAAAAGTTTAATGTATTGTTTGACAAATTATATGGTATGAACATAAACAAACAAATGGAAGTGACAGACACTTGTCGTAACAAATCATATGCTACGTCATTTTTGTGTTGTGAAAAAATAATCATTCTTTGACAAATCAGGCAGTCTAAACTTACTCTAATCATGATGTAATGAGCTGAGATAAATGTACTATTTGTACATAATAATAATGTAGTACATATACTCGTTCCATTTCCATATGCTGCAGGGATGTAGCATAAGTCATTTAGCTCTGTGGTTGTAGGCTTATAAAAATTGTTCATTTTCAGTTGTTTCTTATTTTTTTTTTTTTAATTTTCTAAATTCATTTCATTATAAATGTGTTTTTTAATTTATTTAAATTTTTTTCTCATTTATTTATTCATTATTATTATTTTGTAACTACATATATACAAAGTAATTGGCAGCACATCAAATAATGATATTATAATTATTTTTATAGCATGATACTTATATGCATGTAGCACAATACACTCTACATTGGTATACATTTTATATATTTTGTACATATTTTTTTACGTAATATTACATATTACATATTTTACATTACATAATTATTATTATTATTATTATTACAGTGTGAGTATGTTTTGCGTTCAATTTTATATGCACAAGCACAATAATATTATTTTTTTTTGTAAGTAGTATTTTATGTTTATTTGTATACATATATAAATATGAGTACTTCCATATAACAAAATTCATTATAAAAGTGGGATGCTTTCATATTTTGTACATGTACGTATATGTACGTATTATATGTATTGTTATGTTATGATTATGATGTACCTGCATTTGATGTGTGTATTGTATTAAATTTATTTATCAGAGAAGAAAAAAAAATATTATTTGTATTTTGGTGGTAAAGATATCATATTATTATAATCGTGTCGTGATTGTAACATGCATGTAGTACGATTACATATTTTTAATCAATTAATAATACATAATAATGGATTTTTGATTAACAAATTTGATTGCATTTTGCAGTTGTTTTAAAATGTCTGTGTACACGAAACGAACATTACATTTTCAATATATTAATTTTCAATTTAAATAATGTATTATTACATATTGATATTTTTACGTTGTTTTTTTTCCTGATTTTATTACATTTACTTCTTTGTTGGTTTATTTAACATTTTTATTCCTGTCAATAGCATAAAACAAAATAATAATAATAATAATAATTTTAAAAATAAAAATTTGATGATTTAAAATGAATGAAAATATTCAGAAATTGATGAATTTAAAAACTCAAATTTTTATTATTAAATGTCAGTAAAATTAAATATTGGGAAATTGTGGAAATAATATTGAAAGTTGATGATAACTTGAAACAAAACGATATAATCATCTAAAAATTTAAACCTAAACAAGAATCGATTCTCGAAAATTATTTTGAGATGAGATGAGAAGCAGATGAGATATGAATGAGAATGGGATTGGGTGGTGGGTTTATTCGGTTCGGTTTATTGTTCGAAGAGGTAATTTCATTTTTCAGTTATTATATTACCTGTTGTCTTGTCAGTGCAGTCAAAATTTGTAAGTATAGGTGAATGTTAATTTTTAACAGCGTGGTGAAGTGAATTGAAAGTAGTTGTATATTATACTTTACGATTATTGTGTTAGATTTTTCTTTTTTTTTTATCTGAAATCAGTCATACTGAAAATTATATTTAATTCATTTATAATTGATAATAATTAATTTTCGATTAATTTCTTTATCATTAAAATCGAAAGTTGATGTATAGAATTTATGGATAATTTTGCTTTTTCATTTATGAAATTTCAAAATTACAGTGCAAATTCGTACACCTATAAAACATTGATATTAGACTTGGTTTTCTTTTTTTGTCTGTGTATAAGTATAATATATCAGGAACAGATTACATAGCGACATTCATACATATTATGCAAATGTTTTTGTAAAAGTTTTGTAGCAATTATGACCAGATATCTTTGAAAAATCCTATCGTAATATTACGCAAATTCTATCTATATCCTTGTGCATGCATAGTTGTACGTTTTTTAATCGTATTTCCTTCATTACAATCGCAAATGATATGACATCGATTTCAAATTATCCTGCACACCACACCACCTATACTCTTATGTAAATTCTATAATTTTCTTAGGTCCACATATCTACTCTTTCTGTTAGTTTACTTTATTATACCATTGTGTTTGAAATATAGTTTTTAGGGTGGTGCAAGTATTAGAGCAAAAAATTAAGTTATTCAAATAAGAAGCAAACAAAAGAAACTAAAACAAAAACAACAACAGAAAAGAAAACCACAAGCATCCGTTTACTTTGAATTTTTCGAAGGATAATTTTGTTTAATTAAATGAAAAGAAAAAAATAATAATAATAAAAATAAAAATGAAAAACCACATTTATCCTATGAGAAACTACTACTACTACTACTACTACTATGTTTATACACACACACACATAAAAACTAAAAGAAAATCTAATGGTAATTTCATTTGAATATTTTATGACTTTTTAATTATAAAGTTGAACTTAATGCAGATGTAGTACACACGAGTAAGTACACCTACTACCTTACTCTACTATAATACGTAGTAGTACGTGTACGTAAAGTACGAACAGAAACATTCTCTCATACCACCCACATCATTGTGTATACATGAAGTGAACGTGGTACCTAGTAATACATATACATATATATATGTACCTGTAGCTATGAATTTAAATTCACTATTATTCATTTGTTACACGTGTTACATGACACTATTTTTCATTTCTCTTTTAGTTTCGTTCTGACTATTTACAAGATGTAGATGTAGGTTCTATATGTTCAATTTTTTTTTTACGTTGCCTTCATTTACTCTGCTAGGAGGTCGTCGATTCCGTTTTTTTTTTCTTCTAGTTTTTCTTTTTTTTAAATTTTCTGATTGTATAATAAAGGAACTAAAGATTTAATCAAATAAATTTGAATTGAATTAGAAGTTAATAACTACACCTCTTGTTCTGTGTATGTAACATAAACCAGCGTACGTGTATATTATTATAGGTATTCATGTATGTATGTACATATGTGTGTACGAAATAACGTATGGACGAATAATAAATAACGGGGAAAGAAATACAAAAGAAAAAGAAAAGAAAAATGTATATATGTATGTAAGTACAAAAACTGAACAAAATTCGTGATTAAAATAATGAAATGAATTAAATTAAATTTAAACATGAATACATATACAATCATAATGTGCAGAACGAACATACATACATACATGCATGGATACATAAGGACATACATATGTAGGTTAGGTAATCCGTACACGTATAGATAATTATATAAACTCTTGCATGTAAATATGTATTCATGTCATGTTAGTTATAATGTTCGGAAAATATGAAAATACATGGAAGAGAGGTCATGAAATACCTTCATTTTTTTTTTTTTGTAAATTTATTTAGTAACTGTAATTTGTAATAAGTATGTATGTAAGCACATATTTACATCTGCATAAATGTGTGTACGATTGTGTGTACATATTTGCGTGTATATGCAAAAGATAAGACTTCTATAGCTTAATATACTCGCGTATATAGACGTAGGTGCATATACATACATACTCGTATGTAATTATGACATAGTATAAGCAGTAGGATTCGTGTGTAGTAATTAAAAATGCACAAATTAATGACAGAAAATTAACACAAAAAGATTATGATTATAATTATTATTTTAAAAGCACACATATATTGTACGTGTATTGTGTATGTATAAGGTCGTATGTATGTGTATACGTTGGTAAATGAATATTCATTTCTTTCCTTATTTTTTCTGGTAAGGTTTGTACACACATACACATCTTATACAGCAATTATAAAAGGAGGAAAAAAATATTATTAACCAAATACAAGAACAAGAGCAAGAAAAACAAAATCAAATGAAGGGAACATGGAACATGATATACTGATAATTATAAAATCTAATTTAGAATAATGGTAATAATGAATAATTTAGCAGCAGATTACGATTAACATAATATCCGTGTGATTATAACAAACACATTGTAGTGAAAAAATGAAAAAAATTTGTTCAAGAGTAGAAAAAAAAAAATCACACAAGGGCAAACAAATTTATAATTTTATTGATTTCCTGTTTTTCTACATTGCATTTCTCATACGCACATGTGTGTAAATTTGTACTTATACATATATGTATGTAGTTTCTTTGGATATATTCTGCTGTGAATAAATTCGAAAATTATTCGAAAATGTTGACTAAACATTACGAAAAATGAGAAGCAGGAAAAAAAAATTTTGATATGCATTTTTGACTGTAAGATGCGTATGTACGCCCCGCCCCGCCCCGTAAAATTTCACAAAATATTAAGTGTAAAATGAAAATTATTTTGACTGAAAATTGAATTACATATACTCTTATCCGTATATGCGCATAAATGTATGAAATTCGGAACAAAAATATTTCTCATTGTCCATCGTATTTATTTAGCCAAAATGAATTTGAAAATTTTCCAAAATAAAGATTTTTTAATTAAAAATAAAATTTAATTTATCATTCGGCTCTCGATTCAATTTATTATCGTATACTATACAGTTTATACTACATGCATAGAAGTGCAAATTAAGAGAAAAAACAAAAAAATATAAATAAAACCAACGAACAAAACGAACGAATCAAATAACGAAAATAAAAATTGGATTGATTTAAATTGAATAGAATGGAGGAAGTTGTAGTAGTGGCAGAAGCCTCTCTATATACAGTATATAGCGTACATTATAATAGCGTTGTGTTGTATGTATGATACTTATGCAAAATCTATAAAAAATTCCCTGTTACCGACACCATATCGTCTATACATAAAAAAAAAAACTTTGGCATTTATTTCTGTATTTTTGTATAAATTTTTTATTTTATTTTCTTTTTTGCATATTTTCATTTTTATTCTTTTTCATTTTCATTTTATTTCGTTTTCTTCTGTTGAATTATTGATATCTGATAAAGTTTATCATCATAATAACATTTTTTCCTGTTATTCCTTTTGGTCTTTCTTTATTATTAGTTTTTATATAATTTTTGTTTTTTTTGTTTTTTGCATTTGTTACAAATACGTCGATATTTTGTACTGTACGGGGTAAGGAATTGTGATGTGTTACATATTTTACCCAACTGACCAAAGTAAAATTATTATGAAGTCGTGGTGAATTCATTTTGAATATTGTTTCACTCATAAAAAGTGACTCTTTTCGCATGGAAATTTTTAATCTGGGCTTAGTAAGTTCACTCATCAAAATTAACTCATATCGAATTCAGCGGTAACGCATATTAATTTACTCAAATATTTGACAGAGGAAACAAATTTCAATTCACTTGTTTCATTTAATTCACTCTGTTTTTCGGTAATTCACATACTACATATTTTCCATTTCTCGTTTTCGTAATGAAACAAAGAAAAATTTATTCGTCTAGTGAAGATTTTTGATATTCTCTACAAATTCACTTCGAATTCAGTACATCGCTGAATGGTCAACTGGGTTAATGAAAATAGAATGTGTAACATACAATAACGATACAATAGTGATCTAATAACTTTGTTAAGAAATAATAATTTTCCTATAGTACTCTGTATTCTGTAAACAAATAAAAACAATAAGGAAAAACGAAAATTTTTTGTGTTTATGTAAATTAATAGCTCTATCATTTACACATGAAGAAGAAATGAAAAATAATGTGATAGCACGCTTTTTTCCATTTTTGGTTTGTTTTGGACACAATAGCATTCATACACACAGTCTGACACAATACCGAACAGCAACAAACATCAAACAATAGTGCGAATTGTGAAATAGAAAAAACCGAAAGAATAGAAAAATTTCGCATCTTTAGTTTAGAGATATTTCGGATGTTTGATTTCAGTAACGTTGAAAATTGGAAGAGAACAACAACAATAACACCAACAGGAGTTACTATTTTGTACCACAGTATTACAACGAAAATAATAACTGGCATACATATGCTCGTACTTCTCGTGCTTCTGTCTCCTTTCAAATGGAAACTTTTAGCACAGTAAGCAAAATAAAATCAAAAAAAAAAAAAAAAGTCAAAAAAACCTACAATAAAAATAACAGGGCAAATATGTTACGAATAATAAAATCATAACAAAAAAGGAAAAAAAAAATAAAAATCGAAGAAAGTGAGAACACGTTCATATAGAAAATGAAAATGTGATTCGTTAAATGGTTTCTCGATATTTTCCACTTATTCCACTTCCTTTAATAAACAACAAAGCTACTCGTATATTTCACTGGTAAACAAGACCAGAAGAACAAAAAATACAAAAATAAAAAAAATATGCACCAAATTTACCGTTCTATTATTAGCAGAAAAGGATGAGATCGTGGGTGTGTATGTGCGAATTATTGCTTTTGGCTATTAAAGTAATTCACAAAAGTTTTTCGTTTTTTCTGGAATTTTTGTATTCCATATCATCATCATAATCCTGGTCGTCTGAACTTTTTGTATGTATGAGTAAAAATTTGAGGATATACTTTGGTATATCTTTTCTCTTGTTAATGCAACGTGTATGCATAGCTTAGATTTTTGCTTTGAACAGGTAAGGATTCCACACAAATTTTTTCATTACATGTACACCAGATATGTGTGTATGTATAAAGAATCTGAGAATACACACATAGTACTCTGCTACACAAAATTGTTCGTACCAAATCGAACCGACTGTGTTAATTTCAAATCCTTCTCATGAGAAGTTTGTAAAAGTGGATATAGTCTGCTAATAATTTACAAATCTTTCAAATGTGGCCTCATCACGCCACATGTTTTATTTTGGTCTACCTCTACTATTTGTTAGTCGTTTGTGTACATTATTTTTGGCATTCTATCTTTCGACATTACTACTAAAATGGCCTAACCATCTTATGCACTGACGTTTGATAAATCTCGGTTTAGGTAATATGGTGCAAGAAGTTCTTCCATATCATTTGCTAAGTAGTTCTCTTGCAACAGATACAGATGCCATTTTGATCTGAAATTCGAATAAAGAACAAATCATTTAATATTTCGAATGAAAAATGTTTGTGGTGGGTAGAGGTAGGAATAGGAGTTTTATGCATGAATTTTGTATGACTGTTTGATTTAATTTTTATAATGTGTGCCTATGTATGTGTATAAATTGACAAAAAATCTTTTTACGTTCATTTAAAAAAAAAAAAAACACATACACGAGATATGTCAAAAGTTTTGTTTTTGCGTGTGAAACAGAAAATTTTCTATTCAATATAAAATGCATGTGTATGTTTTTGCCGCATAACGGTTAACATTTATTTCTTTATTCGAATTCAAAATATTTTAGGGTTGATTCATATTTTTTTTGTCTATTTGTCCTAATTTTCGTTTTTATCATTCAATGACAAGGACTAGAAACAAATTTCTTTTTTGTTTTTTCCGCAATGACAATTAGAATTCATTTACGGATGTATTTTCTTTCTTTGTGGCACACATTAAGGATGAAAATTTTATTTCATGTTAAATGTTATAGACAAGTGCCTGGAAAAATGTTTTTGTTTTGTTTTTTTTTTATGAAATGTTGGATTTTGTATTTTTCACATGTGAAATGACAGAAAAATACCACAAAAATTACCAAAAGATAGTAAAATACATTTTGTTCGTATTTGAAAAATAGAAAAATAAACATACGCCCACAAAAGGAAAATATTATTGCGGACAAGATACAAAGAAGGTTAAACAGGAAATTTAACATTTAACATTTTAGTTACAATTAAAATGAATGAATTTAAATTTACTGTGGTTAAGTGAAGTTTTAGTCCTTTCGAATTATTGTAGTCGTGTAGGTTAGAATGTTGGGGAATTAAAAATTTGAGAAAAGCTAATTAAAATTAACAATGTGACGAACCGAAAAATATTTGAAAATACTACAAGGATATTAAAAATTTGTTTTGGTTAATTAAGTTGACGCGTATACCTTAGTCCATTATGGCACCGTCAATCGTTAATTTTCTCAGATATATGGATTCAGTTTATCATTAGTAATGAGTGACTGGTGAACATTGCTGATTGGAATTAGTGATCAACTTTTACGTCAATAGCACGTTGGTTGGGGTTTGAACTCAGAACGTCAAGCATACCAGTTTAATACCATAACCGTCGAGCTATTCAATCGTCTCCTAAAGATATCAAACATCATCATTATCACGCCATCTGACATTATAAATATTTGACGGATATTAAAATTCTTATAACTGCAGAGGTACAGATCTATAAAATTTCATATTTTCAAGTCTCTTTTGTAACACACACTTTACTACTTCATAATTTAGTATTCTACAATGCTTTATTCCTTATATAAAAGTATAACATTATCTTTAATTTTATTTTTTGTCTGCACTGGTCGCCGTCTATAAGTGAACTCTTAATAGTCTTTGCGCATAGATTAGGGCTCGCTTATCGTCCCACCCAAAAGTTTCCATGCTGTCCTCGAAATCTCTAACCCACTTTTTGACCGAATAATTATCGTCACCACTAAAAGTTTGCAAAGATTCTTCGACATCTTTAAAATTGAAAGTATACGAATTCACAGCTCTATCTTCCTCAGCACATAACAAAAATAATTTTCTTTTCAAATCTGCAATTTCCTGTTTTTTTCTCACGATTTCTCGAAGACTATTTAACTCTTGTTCTAAATTATCACTCAAAGATACAGAAGCAGCATTATCCAAACCAAGATTTTCCACTTGTCCGCCATTTTGCAAAATATTAGAATTTTCTACACTTTCTTGCCGGTCGTCGCCATTTTGTTCACCTTGAACTCTATTACTTGAAAAAATTCTTTCAATTTCTGAATTATTCAATTTTTGGCATGCGTTTTCTAATCTAATTAATAACTCATTTTTCAAACCTGTTGTTGGCTCACCAACTTTTTCTAACTTATCTTTCAACTGCTGTACTGTTGCGTTATCCAGAAATCGTCTAACACGTGCATCCAACATGTTTCCTTTATTTTTTTTTCAACTTTTAAAAATTAAAATTTTCACCAATAACAAATATTTTTTCAAATATTTTCGAATATTTTTTCAAATATTTTCGAATATTTTTAAAAGAACAAAGCAGGATCAAAAATTAAAAAAAAATTTCAACGTTAGGCCATGCCAAACGGTACATTAACACATTTACGGTTTGATTAAAATAATATTTTAGCAATTTTAATATATATTTTTTCAATTTTCGATGAAAAAAATTTTTTTTCTATCCACTTAATTTTGGTTTTTTAACCCCACACCTGAATTTTGTAACACACACTTTACTACTTCATAATTTAGTATTCTACACTTTCTCTTTTTCTCTACAGATATTTTTTGTCATTCAAACTGCCATTGCAATATAAATTCTATTTATTTTATTTTTAGATCTTGACACATTTAGACAGTGAAGAATATATTGGTTTTCATACAGCGTTTTCAAACCAACGCATTCAAAAGTTTTCAATATTATGGAATAAGGTTTTACAAAAAGGACAAAAAAGGATTAAGGACACAATTTTTTTTTTATGTTTTCAAAAAAATTTTATTTATGAATTTTCATGGTCGTACAACGTACATTATTTATATCAAAATGGCATATAAATTATAATTATTTAACCTATTCTGACATGTTATCGTTTGAATTCAATGTGCGATGAACAGTATGCACGGATGTTGGTTTTTCTTTTCTTTTTTTTTTGTGTGTGTGTACCTTTTTTTTTGTATGTTAAAACATTGAAATGTGGCACAATTTTGTATTGAAGCGTTAACGATTTTTAATTTAGCTATAGTCAAGTTTAAAAAGAAAATGTCAATTGATCGTCATTTTAAATCGATAAATCGAATTTATATTGCAAAAATCTATTAATTAAATCTGTTTTACAGATTAATTTATGATAAAATAACAGTCAAATGTAGTAACAAATATAATAAGTAAAAAAAATTTTTTTTTTTTTTTGTTTCTTGACAATCGATTGACATTTTAAAAAATTACTTTTCAACATTTGAAATGCAATTGTTTCAATTTACATACATAATTTGAACGTTCAAATTTTTCAAAATCTTTCAAGATGGAATGTAAGCGTAACTTAAGATTTGTTTATTTCAAAGCTAATTTAACACTTTTACAATTTTTATAAAAATAAATATTAAAATAATAAATTAAAATTTAATTAGGTATACATATAGATACATACATACATATGATGATAATAAGTAAATCGTTAACGTTCATTAAATATTTTTTTACATAATGATTTTTTATTTTTGTAATTTGTAAATGTAGTAAAATTATTTCTCAGTTCATTATTAAATTTTTTTTTTTTTGTCAGATGTTATGTGTATGTAATATAAAAATATATGTACAAAATGCATATATAATAATCATCATTTTACATAAATACCTACTTATTAAATAATTAAAAATTATAAATAATATTATACAAATAATAAAAAAAATAATAATAATAATAATTACAATTGTCATATTTTTTTGTTCTTTTGCTTTTTTTTTGTTTTTGTTCTTTTCATAATAGTTATATAACACTATACATATTATATAATATTGACTACTGAATATTGTTTTTTTTTTCTATATTCATATTTTATATAAATATGTAATATCTCTGATTTGATTTACACATATCATTTATACATAATACAATCTGGGTATCTGGGATCGGTTCAAGTGAGGTGATTGACGATATTCACCATAATTTTCCATTCACGTATGGTGACATTCACATCAAAAACTATCATCAATTGTTGTCGTTTTGAGGTGACAGCATTTGAGATGTCACTTTTCTAATTTTTACTATTCTTCTTCTTTTTCTTTTTGTTCTTCTTCTTTACATACGCATTTCTTTACATTCATTATATATTTTTAGATTTCTATCTAACCAAAAAATATTCATAATCGAATGCAATAATCAAATTGGTGTTTGCTATTGACGATATATGTATACTTTTTTCAGATCAAATTCAACAATTTTAAAGACAAATTAATCAATTTTCAAATCAAAAATTAATACTTTTCATATCAATATCAATTGAATTTCGTTGATTTTTATTTGACAAAATGATTAATTTGTCTTTGAAATTGTTGAATTTAACCTGAATAAAGTACCTATATAAATCGTTTTACTTTTTTAGTGATCATCTTACACGAACAATTCACTTTTCGGTGATCACATTTTAACTGTCATCAATCATCTGTCATTATAATCACCTTACATGAACCATGCCCTGATTTATCTTATATTCTGAGTTTTTATTTTTGTTTTTCTGCTTTTTTTTTTACATACTAATTTTTATATATATAATTTTTTTTTTCTATATATACACATACACAATTTAAATACATATACATACATTTATGTATATTACATTGATATTAACATTTATATTATAATTGTATTTATAATTGATAATTAATAATAATAATAATTACTTATCTGTATGCAGAATACATAAAACGCTAGCTACCCACTAATTCGATTTGACGATATTTTTTCCTTAAATTTGATACTGGATCCTTATACAGTACTGGATCTAAACGTAGATTTGAACGTAATAATGGCATGTATCTGTAAATAAAATGATAATAAGAAGAGATAATCAAAATATAAACAAAGAAAAAATTAAAATTTATTTTATGACAAGATCGAAAATCCTAAATATGCGAGGTAATCTTTGATATTTTGTTTAAATTAGTAAGTATCTTCCGCTTTCATGGTAGTAAAACAGCTCTAGTGCTTAGTTTGAGCTTAAGCTTTCTCTGTGGAATTGGGCAAGAGATCATTTGACAAATTGTAATATGTAGTACTGACAAACCAAAAGGTCCTTTTGAATTTAGCTAAATCAGTTTAGAAAAAACTTTTAGTTAAGAATTCGTACTAACAGACCGCAAACTGGTTTAGTTGTCATTTGTTAAATGTTGGGAAAAAGCTCTAATCGAGTTGAACTACTTCTAGGAGGACTAATACCGCTTCTACATTCAATGCAATGACGTCAGCTTGGCTTGGACTACGGCTTTCGATTACACAGCATGCTTAACATGTAAGAGTAGCTGTCAAGTCTACTGCATTGAGGCTGGTATTCACCAACATAGATTATCTTTTATCTGAGATAAAATGTATTCATCAACCTGGATAAAACACTACTCGGATATTTTTAAAACAATTCGTTCGAACATAACCTTGTTATTAACAGCAACAGCACAAATAAAGATAATGTAGTTACACTGTATTATCATCTTTGCATATAATTATCACATCACAGAACCTTTTTTTTCATTTTGTAATATAAAAATACAATCAGCTGACATGTTTGACACACATGTTCGACCCGAAAACGAAGTTCGAAAACAAAAATTTTATCTAGGTTGATGAATAAGCTGAAATTGTATCCGGCTAAAATATATCCGACGGATATATTCATGTTGGTGAATATCACCCTGAATGTATAGAAGTTCTAGTACATATCCATTAAATCAAAGTCGAAGTTGAATTGAATGTAGAATCGGTGTAATCCAAGCTGATTGTTGATAGACTAAAGAGTTTATCTACTTAAAGAGGTTTAGAAAGTTTCTAAGTTTTGGTCTGTCCTAGCATAAGTGAATGGGTAACTTTAGGCTTTCAGTACGTACAAACATGAGTAAAAAAACCCAATTGAATCGTATATAAATTTTAAGCGAGTGTTCATTTGCACGAGTATTCCTGCATAAGTACTCTACTTCTGTCTACATGCAAGAGTACTATGAAGGTGAAAGTTGGTTTGTATGGTTGGTTGTATGGTGAAGGTTTGTATGAAGGTGAAAATGTTGAGAAAATAAAACTAAAAATAAAAAAAACTTACGGAAATAAATACAGGACATAATTGTTTACAGTATAAATAATAGATTTTCGTATTGAAATTCATTTAACATTTTAAATTGTAATTCGTGTTCGTCGTAAGTTGTATGTATTTTTTTTTATTTTTAACATAACGTAAACTTCAAAAGAAAAACACAACACTAACACAATAATTACATTTACAGAGAAGAAAACCGTGTTGTAACAGAGAAACTATTTAAGGATAATAATAATAAAAAAAAAAACAAACAAACACAAAACACGAACAAAAAAAAAATTAAAAAAATAAAAATTAAAATTGAAAAAAAGAAGAGAACTACAACTCAACAACGAATAAAAGTATCAACATTTTTTATGAAGATACATATATATACTCGTATTCGTACAGGATAGGTGTATGTGTAGTACCTACGTACATACATAATAATGAACAAAATGATCGTTTGTCACGCAATAAACGTTTATTATTTTCTCTTTCATGTCGATAAAAATACAATAATAATTTCCGAGTTAATTGCTTTAAAATTGTATTCTGTATTTTGTTGTATACTGTGTACTGTGTGTGCACATTATAATACGACGACCAGATGTCTGTGTGTGTGTGTGTACATAGTATAACACTATATAGTATATATAAGTACTTAGTATACAGAAAGAAAAAGTTTACATTTAAAACTAAAATAAAAAAGAAAATTAAAAATTTTTTTTTTCAATAAAACCTTTTTTATTTGATTTTAACCTTCAAACAAAATTAAAATTTTTCACATACACACACACCTACACATACAAAACATGAATATGAATCCATCCAATATGAATATTAAAGGATATAATTATGACAGGGGTTATGTATATGTGTGCACTCGTACATGAATTCACAAGCATACAAACACCACACAAAAAGGAATTAAAATGAAAAGTTAAAAAGTTTAAAAAATTTTTTTTTTAATTTTTCAATTGTTATTTTTAGTTTTCGGTGAATAATATCATTCGTGGAATTATAGGTAGATGGATGGAAAAATATTGAAAAAAAAGCTGTAAATTAAGATTTAAAAAGAATCTAAAAATGACATTAGAGAAAATTGACAGATGGTATAAAAAATTTCCCATATTCGTACACTATAGCCATATAGGTATATAACATCAATTCCATTCTATAATTAATTAATGAAGGATATTCAGGCATGCATAGGATAGAAATAGGTATCAGGTAGTACTCCTCTTGTATAGAGGGTGTCCCGCCTCAGGTGGTCAGCCCGCTCACAGTAGATGGTCTTGCCGAAACAAACAAAAAATCGTTCTACTGAGGGAGGGTTTGGTTAATCTCAACCGTTTAGCCGCTAGAGGACGATGAAGATTTTTGGCACTTACTCTACCAAACACCCTATAACAACTACGATATACTAGCTAGAAGGAAGTAGTGTAAGAAAAATCTGTAGAAAACTCCCCCCCCTCTCTAATGATACTTTGAATGCCTCTCTACAATTTTTCTTTCAAGAGTTAATGTGTTTCAAAGTCAGAATTTAGTGATTTTTTGCCATTTTTTTCATAGAAAATAAAGGCTGTTGAAGTACAGCGCCCTCTATATTAATTTTTACTTACATAAGCAGAGAGACCAAAATATCCCATTCATTTTTGCCTTGTATACAGTGAAGGTTTATCTCTTACAGATTTTTCCTTGCTTTATCCTTTTAGTGTTTGAATTGTGTAAAACCATGTAAAATCATGTAAAACTCACATCGAAATATCATATTTTTTTAAAAAATGGCTTTTTACACATTGCTTATTGTGCGCTGACAGTGGAGCGGTAAGAGATAGACCTTCACTGTGCAGGACTAAAATGTAGCGGATATTTTGAGCTCTCTGCTTGTGTAAGTAAAAAAAAACAGTTGAGATTACATCCCCCCCTCTGTAGAAAGATTTTTTGATTGTTTTGGCAAGACCTATGAACTGTGAGCGGGTTAACCACCCGATGCGGGACACCCTGTATCTAACACATAAGACAAGATGAAAAGGTTGAAAATATTTTTCAAATCAAATTAAAAATTCATGAATCATAAGGATGACAATCATAATCATGATAATGATTATTGGAAATTAAAATAAATGGAAAGGTCGTTCATAAAATGTCACAAACATTTCAAATAAAACGAAGAAAACTTTTCATTTCATTCATATCCTTACGTATATTTATCAAGGATATTTTTCTAAGAAATAATTTCGAAAAAAATTTTTTGTCTTTATTCTTGTTCAAAATTTCAATCGATATAAAGTTAGTAAGGATATGTCGTCATTTAAGGTAAGTTAGTCATCGAGAAAAATGCTGATGATGATAATTGACTTCATATTTATGAATTTCAACTTTTACTGTTTTTCATTTTTCATAATTTTCATACAAAGGATATTCATGAAATTTTTCAGTAGACGGTCGCTACTAGAAAAAAAAAATTTTTATAGCGTCATTAAGAGCAAACAAGAATATTTTTTCTTTTTTTTTAAACTGAAAATGACACGAGAATAATACCGCTCTACTACCGCACTCATACCAAACACACATACCCATGTATGCATTCATAAAGTCCTCACAAGGTAATTAATATTAAAGTCACGAAAAATTCATGTTTGGCGACTCAATAAAAAATATGAAACTACAAAGGTAGTGGTACTATGCAGATACATTTTGGGAGCCATAAGGAGCCATAAGAACCATAGTTGCCCTTGCCAGTTAAGCAGCTCTATAGCAAAGCTAATAAACTATACACTTTGACTTCTTGGAATTCGAAATTTTTTCCACAGGATAATTTAATTTCAACAACAAAATAAAACAACCTAAATGTTACTAAAATAAAAAAAAAATAATTCAAAAAAATGTCTATCCTTTTTGTCCTTTTTTTTCGTCTTACTTAAAAACTTTTTTTTTTTGGTTTCGGTTTTTAATTTGTGGTTTCGTTTTCTATTCCAATTTCATTTGTGTAATTGCATTGTTTTGAAACGAAATTCCACGAAAAATTGAAATGAGAAATGAGAAGAAGAAGAAGAAGAAGAAACATTTTCAAATATGTAAATATTAAACAAAACACAACAAAAGTCGAAGGACTTTCGTCTTTCATTGTTTGTTTTTTTTTTGTTTTATATTTTTGTTTTTATCCTTTTATGTGTACTGAATAAATAATGAAATAATGAAAGAAAAGAAAAATTCTAAATTACTCTAGAAAAATTTGTTTTGATTGTGTCACACACAAGCACATACAAGTAAATACAAGAAAAAATATTTACGATAGTATGTATCCGAAAAAACAAAACAAAACTATATAATGACATGACATAACTATACATACCTACCTACAATCATACCCTGACTGATATATAGAAATAGGAATTTCCATGAAAACTAAAAACAAAAATTTAAATGAAATAATGAACAGTAAGTGTGCTGCGTGCTCCGTTTTTTTTTTCTTTCTCATATTTTTTGACTAGAAAATTATACGGTTTGTTTGGTTCCTTCTTGTGTATTTTCTACTCAAATAATTTACATCGCATTTAATTTGTCATAAAAAAAAAAATGAAAAAAAAAAAATAAAAGAAAAAGAAAAATTAAAAAGGAAAGGAGACTAAGTACTTTACATGTAGGCACTTATACATTTAGGTATGTCACGATTCACGAACATATGAAATTTCACGGAAATACACAGAATACTTAAGTATGAGAACATACAAGTGAAGAAAAAAATTTATGAAAAATAGAAAAAAAAACAGGAATTCTTTTGAAAATAAATTTTTTTGAGTGAAATTTTTTCAGATTTAACAAAATTTTTCCATGAATTTTTAAAGAGAATAATTGATATTTTACAAATGTGCGGTACAGTAAAATATCCTTGTACGGGAAATTTCAAATGTTAATTTTCGTAAAACACTGATGACTGATTTTTGTAGAAAATTTCCGAGAAAATAGTTCCAGGAATACGTTTCGGAACAAGATTCCAAAGCAATTATGGGCGATTTTTCTATCAAATATGTATCCTAGTTCGTAGAAATAACTCAGACACTTGAAAAAGAACACAAAAACTTCACGCTCGAATTTTCGACATTCAAATTCGAAAGGAAATTCTCAGAATATAAAAATTCAAAAAAGGAACCTCACAATTTAATGAGTACCTACCTGATGACGAACAACTTATGTCTAAGAAATGATAGATAATTTTATAGTTTTGTGACTTACCCAAATACAGCGGCAAATGTATTCAAGCAGCTTTGCCTTTGAATAAAATGATCTGGATCATTCCATGGTGAACGACCGACTTCACGATCCTTGTAGCCTTTACGTTGTGTTACTTTAATTGGTGGTTTACGTGTCACATGTGATACAAGTAAATTCATTAGGATATCCTCACAATTTGAAGATTGCTGTACAGTCTTTAGGAGTAATAATGATAACCAATTTGTATACAGATAATTGTAGTAGCGATGATAGAATGCAGCACCAGTTAATACTATCGAATAATAATTGGTCCATTTTGATGTATAACCCCAAGCATTCTGTATGTGAAAAAAAAAATATAAAAGATAAAATAATTATGTAAAGGATTTATGGTATTTTTGAAATATTTTCTTGTCTTCCCCTCAAAACCACTGAGAAACCATTATTTTACCTTTGAATCATCCCAAAAATGTGCTCTGGCTGGATAACCGACAATACGATCTGGAAAATCTCTCCATACTGTATACGCGAAATCTAATTCGTCTGTATTCAATATTGCGTCCTCGTCCAATGATAGTACGGCATCAGTATTGATTTGTGTATATGGAAAAAATCTTTGGGATATGCTAGGCCGTTCATCAGTCGTTGTGCTTAATGTTATTATATGTAACGGTATATGATAAGTTGTTGGCCAACGTTTTTTAGTTGGTACCGGGCGATCAGCAGCCCATAATATAATTATCTGGTGATTTATAAAGAGCAAATTAAAAACGAAAAATATAAATGAAAACTTTGAATATCGATCAAATTTCAAGTAGGAAAAAGGATAAAAATACAAGTTATCGTTAAACACTTACCCTATCTACAAATTGACTTTTTGTTATACTTTTGACTAGTTTATAAAGTGCTGTATGTGGCGCTAATAACGTTCCGATTTGCACATATATTACGGCCGTAAAATTTTTTCTGGGCTCACAACCCATCGTATCTAATAAAAATGGCATAAACCTGATGATCATCACAGAGAAAATAAAAAAAATAAATAAAAAATAAAAGAAGAACAATTTTTACATTTTTAGTATTCACGTAAGAATCATAAATTAACTGAAAGAAAACGAGGAAGATTTCTTTTCTTTCTTTTTTTTTTTCTTCGTTTTTACATTAAATCGTTACCTAGAGGAATCTGAGAATGTAGGAAGTGTTAACAAAGCACCTGGTGATGTATTCCATACCACACTATTTCTAACTGGATAATCAGGTAGACGTTCTCTTATTATCTGAAAACACGAAGAAGAAGAAAAATAAAATTCAAAATCAAACAAAAATGAAGCAAAAAAAAAAAAACGTATGTACATAAAAAGATCGTAAAGTAATAACGTTAATGGCAGTCAAAGGATTAATCAGTTATTTTGAAATTTCGTATTATTATTTTTTTTTTAGTATTTTTTTATACCTTTTTCAATTCTCACTTCAATTTCTTTTCCTTTCCCCATAAATATTTTTGTCTTTCGAAATCCCACTATAATGGGAATGGCACTGAAAACTGAAAAGTATTTCCTCCTTCATGAAGAATGCGGAAGAAAGGTACACACAACACATTTTACTGGATTACTTTATTTAATGGTTACGATGAGTTTAAAAAGCGATAAAAATTTCTTACCGTGCACCACAAAATCCATTTTCTAAATTACACACTCCCCTACCCCTACCTTAATCATTGCTAGCTATTTAGCTAGCTAGCTAGTAATTTATGGTTAAAGGTATACGCGTACTACTTGATATTCGATTTAAAAAACGATGAAAATAAAAATCGAGGATGAAACAGTAAAAAAAAAATCACACATATACACGCACATGCAAGAATATCCATAAAACTAAAATTTTACACTAAGAAATCTCTTTGAAATGGCATATGTATATGTATACGTGTACGTGAGATTTAACCTTTTTTTATGATGATTACGTATGCGGTGTATGGGTCGGTTGATCCCAATCAAATACACCTTTTGACAACATCAGCAACAACAAACAACCTGCACGTTTTTATACTATCATGGTATCTCGGTATGTAACTTTTCATTTTTATTGATATATGTATTTCCTTTTTTAGTTCCGGAATTGTTATAGGATCATATCGTTATTTACAGCTACGTAAATGTCTTAACAACAAATTTTTACTGCTCTCATCATTTTTTATGGCGAATTTTGTTGTTGATTTGTCATTTTGTTTTTTTCAAAACTTCTTTTTAAGTGCCTTCTTCGCTATTAAATAGCGAATGTTTTCATTATTCTGTTTTATTGAAGGATTTCACATGTCAATTTGTCAGTTGTTGTTCACACAATCAAAATGGCGTACAGTATGGCGTACAATATTTTTTGGCTATCATATAGAAATGCAATTTTTGGAGAAATTTCGTTATTTAAAGGTTGCTTAATGTTCCCCTAAGCTATCTGATTTATGACACAATCGACCAATTACTTATTTGTTGATTTTTTTCAATATCAATTAGAATACAATTTAACACGCAATGTAGAGAGAGAGAGAGAGAGAGAGAGAGAGAGAGAGAGAGAGAGAGAGAGAGAGCTATGATAGCTTTCCAAATTATTCCACCTCATACATCAGTTGAACAGGACAAGAAGAATTCAATCTTCTTCCTACCAAAAATTAGAAGAAACTACTCTAATTGTTGGTCTCAACAACGTAATTTCCCTCCCAAAATAATTACGTCTACATGAAAAAAATTTAATTGATTTTTGAAGTAATTTCAATAATTAATAAAAATTAAATATTAAAGCTGGAAATGTATTTTTAAAAATTTTAAATTTATCACCTTTCCTACCCCCAATTGTTTAAAATTCTTTTCATATTTTATCATTTCTAAATTCTAATTACAAATACAAATTTTAATTGTTGTACACATGTGCATCACACACAAAACATTTGGTGACCTTTAAACAACCATGCAAACAAAACAAGCACGGATCCATTAAAATTTGTCTCTCTATCGATTCAATTCAGTAGTACATGATATCGTGAAGTCGATAATCATCCAAAAATAAACTTCTAATAGCTTTTTAAATATGTGCATGTCCTTCATTGTTTTCATTTAACTTTATGTACTCTTTTTCATTATATATTCCTACTCGATTACTACTACTACTGCTGCTATCAATACAACTACTGATGTACTCTACATATAGTGCTGCATATATCCCCTATCGTTGTCCCCCTAAGCACCATTTTAAATTTCATTAAGAAGAGGACAAAATAAACGAACGTGATGTACATTACACATTATCAGCCCAAACTTTTGCTCTGTTTCGTTTAAATTGTAACTTACATCCGGAAAGTATGGTACACTATGAACATACGATACAATTATATTGTATTCAATGCGTTTATGAGTGTGTGCGTGTATAGGCATATATCGCACATTTCTAAAAATTATGAAGCACACAAAATAACAAAATGCTCATACACACAGTTGTTGCCAGGGTTATGGTAATGGATGGCACATAAATTAAATCGAAATCTAAACAATGTATCACTACACATATTTACAGGATATTCATCCCATTCCACCATTACTGCATAACCACTTGTTCTCTATATAGACATATTGTCGCACACACCATACCAGAAAGCAACCAAGTAAAACTATCGTCCTGTTTATGCCTTTTGTCTCAATTTAAACCGAAAATTTATTCACAACACAAAATTATATACAATATGACTATAACAACTAAATACTCCTACAACAGCAGTAGTAGCAGCAGCAGCTCCAAGCACCAGCAGTAGCTACACAACGACAAAAACACTAACTAGGCAAAGACAAAAAGGAAAAATAAAATAAAATGAGAAACAAAAACGAATACAAAAACAAAAAAAACGACATAAACAACAAATTTAACAAACGCTCATGCTCCTTATCTATAATTTCACTTCGAAACATGACTTTATAGCCTAAAGGGTAGTTATTACTTCTGTTATTATTAAAGCTGATGCTTGTCTGATGTTTTTTTTTTCTTTCGTTTTTCGTTTTTCTGTCGAGTATGTGTATACGTAACGTTTTGTTGGTTTTATGTACAGGCCGCAAAATTGTCATTGCTTGTCCTTAGGGTGAATTTTAGTTAAAGTTTAAAGTACCTATTTAAACGGTCGGATGGTACATACACGAGTATAGGCAAAGTCATAAAAACGACAGGATATCAGGTATAGGTAAGAAGATAAATATACGTATATATAGGTACTGTTCAAATCTTGTATATATGTAGGTATAGGATTGTCACATATATCCGAACGATAAACAAGGAAACTATAGAAAATTTCTAATCGTAAAATGACTACATATACTGACAAAACTTTAAACAACACACTAGGAAGACTGTTTTAGCTTAAAGGAGGGAGGGAGCACACACTGAACAGAATTGACAATGTTTGGTTCGTTGGATGGATGGTGAATGGGTGGATATGTGGGTGAATGGGTGGATAGGGGGTTGGTTTTGTGTACCGAAATGAAAACATCTTTTGTACAACAAACAGCAGACAATAATTGCACACATGTAATAAAAATGACAGCGTTACAGACGATAAACGATTCTATGGTTCGACAACAAAATCCAATCTGTGAATTATGTGTGTGTGTGCATTGTGCAAATTAGATACATGTGTATGTATGCATAAAAGGATTGAAACGAAACAAGAAATGACTTTGTTGCAGCACCAGAATATCTTGTAATGGGTCTAATAATTCAAAGTATCTGAAGGCATGCATGCAAAGGTAAAAGGTCAACACAACAAAAATTCTACTGTAATTTCCATCCCACGCTCTACAGCTCTGCACATATTTAACAAACGTTCATCGCTGTGTGCATATGTAGTGCATAAGTGTCCATACACATACGAATGCATATACGTATGGTGGTGAAGTAAATTCAGAATATTTCGAAGAATTGAGGCAGGTCGCGATAATAACCAACAATAAAAACGATGTCGGTGCATTGCAATCGTTCAAAAGCAGCACACGTACTTTTGAAACCTTATGTCATTTGGATGGAGAGACAAGGAACTACTAGGTAGTCACTTTCTCTGAATATCGTATGCAATATACGTATGCAATCGTACGCAAATGAATGCCAAAATAGGAAAAATTTTTTGTGATTTATATAATTTCATTTTTCTGTTGGTTTAGTTGTCATTGTATGCACTTGTACGAACTCTAGTTCATATTCCGTTTAGAACGACAGGAGAACTGATTTGGAAAAATGACAGAATACGACATACGACTTTAGATCCTGATTATGATTTTTTTAATCTTTTTTTTTTTTGAGCAGATCAGGTCGTTATAAACTATATACGCTTACTGCTGTTATTATCCTTCTTCCATTTTATAAATTTTTTTTCTTTAAAGTTAAAATAACTTTTAATAAGGATAACAATTTAGTTAAATTTTTTTTTCTCGTTTGCTGTTTTTTTTTCTCTGTGACGGATCCTATGGCTGATACATCCTTAACCAGATTTATCGTTTTAATAACAATGCAATTTTAATATTTCGTTATGAAAGGATTTAAAGGATAAGAATAAAAACAGTATATAGAGCTAACTAGGAAAACTATTAGTTATTTGATATGAACTTCTAGACTCTAGACATAATGTAATGGAGCTGTTTTACGAGTATATAAGTATATAGTCAGTCATTTATGATTATAGGAGCTCTATATAGTCTACAGTCATAGTTAGCTGGCTGGTTAGTATACTTAGTTTGGATATATGACAGAACATACTGATGATGTTGGTGGTTTGAATTTATCCATAGATTGGATGGTTAACGTTCGGCGTTAGTCTGTTGGTTTGTCGGATGGTATATTTCGGTAAAGGATGATATATTCCACACAACGTTTTTATTGCTACGAACTTAACAATATGAACAAGACGATGACGACGACGACGACGACGACCAGGTTTATGAAATAAAGAATATGAATTACTCCTTGTACAAAATAACAAAATATATTGGTGTATGAGTGTGCACTGTATATGTAAATGTATTATAACTAAATTGAGTTATTAAAATGAAGTTAACAAATAAAAAGGTCAAAATGTAAAATGAATAAAACAAAGAAAGGATAATATGTCCGTACGTACAAAAGTATATTTTGTATTCATATTAAATTTATGTGTAACATAATAAGAAATGAAAATGCACAAGAAAAAATAAAAAAATAAAAAAAAGGATAATAAAAGGATATTCATTTACTACTCGGTAAAATATAGTATAAGTAAATTTATCATGAATACGTAAGTATATATCCTTATTTTATTTAAACACATACCCACATCGTACTCGTACTCGTTACTCGTATCATAATCAAAATATGTGTACATACCGGTAGAATTATTAATCAAGTACAACCGGATAATACCTGATGGATTGTAATTGTTATGTGGTTAGCTGGCAGCAATAGTTGGCTTAAGGTTTCTTTTCATTTTTTTCTTTCTTTCTGCTAATAGTAAAAATGATGGTCATACCACCACAATAATGCATGCACATAGGACAAAAATTGTATCGTTGTATATACAGATTTGAATACAGAAAGTTCATTATCCGTAAGGTGTGCATTATATCCAGGATAAATTTAATAAAATTTATAAAATGCATAAAAAGTATAATTCGTACACTATGAAAATTATCTGTTCCTCTATAGTATAGAATTAAGAGCATTATACTCCTATATTTATGCAATGTACTTATATTCTATGTGCATAAATTCTACCTGAATTATATATGCAACTCGTACACAATGAATGCATTTACGTGTATATATGAGTAATGGTCAGAATCATAGTCACACACATACACACACCCATACATATAACTATCATTATGAAGTATATAATTATGTGAAAAGGATACCAAATGAATTATTGATAAAGTAGGATGCTTTATTTATGTTCTTTCTAGTATATAGTGTCTATGTATTATACAATCTACGAGTATCTCTGTACGGTAGAATGAGCACTATATGAGCTGGTGTACAAGTGTGGTAATACAGTTACAGTGGTTCTCATATAATACCGCAATAAGTACACGTTAATATATGAATCCTTGTATACTAGTAGCACTCGTACTATCTAGTAAGAGTTTTGGATTGGTGATGAATTATAATTTCCTTATTTCGAAATTCATATATTATAATGAATTTCATTTTATGTGGTTAGTTAACTGTTTATTATTACTGTTATTACTGTGTTATTATGCACTTAACATTACATTGGTCGTATTAGTATTAGTGTTACTGTATATATACGTACATACATAAGGATTACCTAAATGTGGTATACTGTAATAGACTAAATCCTTTATTCAGCAAGAGATATGTATGTACAGAATTATTGATGATATTCACTTTATACATACATGAGCAGGTGGATATATGCATTATAATTTATACTATACACCTCATAATTATAATGTGCAGTTATGTAATGCATAAATTCATACATTAACTACATAACCATAAATTAAAAAGGACTTTTATTTGAAATTGAAAAAATAAATACGAAAATACGAAAAATATTGTAAACATTAAAAATTACAGCAGAAATTGTTAATATTTTATGATTTTATGCATTAGAAATATTAACAAAGCAAAATGGCTAAATGAAATAGAACAGAAAAACCATTCACGCACCAGACAAGGATTAATATTTTAAATGTATTTCCACACTTTAGGCGATCAGCATATAATTATGATTGTGATTACGATTATTATTCAACTTTTTTGAAAGAGAAGAGTGATATTATCACTGATGGTTGGTTGGTTGGTTGAAATATGAATGACCATGCACCACAGTAGCAACACTATACAAATAACCAACGCATCAACAACTATAAGTACTTACATACGTGTTTGTAATTCTGTACCACAGTGCATTCCACTAACTCCCAACTAAATATGTGGAACTCATCCCGTGTATGAATGAAATTATAAGAAACAAAAGTAATACCAGATGGTATTATTTTTGTTTTGAGAAATTATGTCATATCTCAGTTATTTCAACTTCAACTATAGCTGATAACTGCAACTATTTTTGTATGCTAATATTTACGTTTGAAATGATTCACAAACTCTCATTTCATATCTACTACCTACTACATACAAGGACATACAATGCAATACAATGCATACAATGTGTCGTAATCAGAAATTCTGTCAAGCTATCGTTGATTATTGTAGTATGTGATAATATTCTTTCTGTTTGTTTCGTTTTATTTACAAATAATTTCAAATTTTCTGATTATCCTGGAAATGTGAAATGTGTGTTGTGTGTTATCTATTTATGTGTTATTATTCTATATATGTCGGATATTTTCATGTACCTACATAATACCAACACAACAAACTCAAATAATTAATTATTTCTCTGTGATTGGATGCATATACATATACCATTCTACTAGCAAATGCACATATGTACTCCCCCATTCATAATATGTATCATCCTTTGTTATTATTATATTTTGTACACAAGCATCTACTCTCATTCATAATTAGTGCATATGCTAGTATGCGTTATCATGCAGATATAAACATGAAATTTATTCTTTTTACTATTCTTCTTGTTCTTCATGTTGTTGTTGTTGTTGTTGTTGTTGTTGTTTTTCCCTTATTATTGCAACTAATATTTTCGTGTTGAATGACGAGTGTTTGGTTTATTTTGTTTTTTTTTTTTTAATAGAAAATTACTTTTCATGTAAATGAAAATTAGAACACTCTGTGTACTGAATGAGTATACAGAATGTGCTCGTATGTATGTGCAAAAATCACTATCAGGGCATCAGTTGTGCTGTTTGTCGTTCAATTTTCTATTCATTATTTCTGTTTTATTTTTTTTTTTAGTTTTGAATTTTCTAATTTTCAGTATGTTTTTCATTTAGAGATCCCATTTTGTTGTTATGTAAAAATGAAAAATTTTCAAAATAAGATATAGGATTGATATGAAAACTAGTATGAGTGATATTCCAAATAAACTTTAATTTAACTGTTACACAAACTGACATTTGAAAAAATTTTTCATTTTCAATGGAAAGGAATACTATTTTGTAACAGGCAAAAATGTCAGATATTCTATCAAATCAAAATTGATGAAATAAAATTTTCAGAAATCATAAAATCCAAGGACTTTTTTTTTTTTATTAAGAAATTCATTTTTTTTGGCTTTAATTCTATTCAATTTTCTAGTTGAAATTACAAAGTTGTTTGTATGGCAAAAATCTATAAAAAATAAAAACTATAAGAACAAGAAGAAGAAGAAGACGAGGAAAAGTTGAATGAAGAAATAATTAAAAAAATTGAAAAATAATATAATTATGACTGCAAAAATAATTTTCAATAGGTAAAAAAAAAGAAATTACTAATTTGCTTTCCATTCAATTCAAGGATAAAATAAATTAGCAAAAGTTGATTTTTTCTTTTGAGTAGTAAAAATGTCTGTCCGTATCATAAATACATGAATAAAGAAAATTATGCACATGAATGTACATTTTGTGTACATAATGTATTGCGTACGATATATGAACTGTACTGTACCCATACAAAACAAGACAACATCATATGTATAGACACAAAAACTGAGTAAGTAAATAACAACATTTTTTATCCTTAATTTATATCGTCTGATGTCTGAATCTTTAAATCGTATTTTAATGCAATTATAAAAATATCAAGCAAACGTATACGGTATACTCCTTATATACCTACATACAAGGATAATGAGTACTACTTTCATTTTAAGGTAAATGAGTTCGTTTGCAGAGTCTCTTTCGAATGATCCGTTCGTACACACACGACGTCGGGTATATGTGTACAACCAGCATGTATGTATGTATGTATGAATGAATGAGGTAGGTAAGTATACATCGCAAAAGAAAAACTCATGAAAATCTCAATGAAGAAAAATTCAAAAAATTCAAAAGGAAAACGAAAACAAAACCAAAAAAAAAAAAAAATTGTACAAGGAGTAAAAATAAGCTGAATGTGGAATAAAAAATTGCAAGAAAATGTGCAGTGTATTTATGTATGTATTTTTGGTAAGGTAAAGGAAAAATGTGTGCATGGTGTGTATGTGGGTTTGAAAAATAAATAAAATCCATTAAAAATCTCTGGAGCATTTTATCATAAAATCACACAGTCCTATGACCTATACACTACTAGTTACTTGAGACGATGATAATTTCAATAGAAGAGTCGTTTGTCGTTTCAACTGTCATATAATAAATCCCATTTATACAATATGAAAAGCGCACATAAAAAAAAAGGACAAAAGAAAAAGAATTTTTTTTAAAAAAATCGAGTAAAAGTTAAAGAAAATTATTCACTATATGGAGTCTCTTAATTTCGAGCACAATCAGAAAAAAAAATATGCTTTATGCCAATTGTTGATAGAAATTGTTATCCTTTTATCATTTATGGTTTTCATTTTTGAAAATAGAAAACAAAACAACAACAGTCTAAAGGAAAATATTTTTCAAAGGACAATGTTGTTACCGTCGATATCATCTTGTTGCCATATGTACGCGCGCTATACACAATATCCTTTCTATAGTTTATTGTTTTTTCGTTTTATAAGAATGCTTGACTATCAATTTTTATAACTGTTTTTACAAAATAAGAAAATTCTCTATGACTGATTTGTGACTGTGATTCACAAATGGGTGTTTTACGATACGTGTATACCTTACCTCCTTTATAATTTCGTTTGTACTTTCCTCTACCCAGCCAGTCAGTCAGTCTAGTTTAAGTTCTATGGTCTGAAGTCTAGTCATGTCGTCATTGTTTTCAATTATTTTCATAAGAGAGATTTCATTCATTGTAATTTCTATTGTAAAGTTATGAAAATAAAAAATATTTTTATAAGGAGATAATAAAATTTTAAACAAAAGGACATGTATGAAAATTGTATAAAATGAAAAATTTATTAAAGAAAAAACGAAAAAAAAAAGAAATGTATAATTTTTGTAGTCCACATTGAAAAACGATAAAAATTTCTATCTAAAGGATAAGTGGGGAGAAAATCGAATTTTCCTTATCATTTGAACAAAAAAACGTACATACATCAGAAATTAATTTTTTCTAGGAAAAATAAAACTAGACTTTTAGAGCATAAAATTTTGAAAAATGAAAATTTTCTCTGCAACTGGATTACTTCAATATCAGATATCAGCATACAACATAGATCATTCATTCAATGGGGGTGTGTGTGTGTGCATATGTCTTAGGAAAACTGAAAAAAAAAATAATTTACAACACCACTTATTCGTGTACATATGTTGTTGTAACATTAATATGACTACTCATCATAATATGTATTTTGATATTTTCTTGTAATGCTATACACAGGAGCAGGACAATGATATACCACCATATTGTTGCGGAAGTAACAGTTACACAAACATGATATTTAGTGCAACTAAAAAATTACAATAACAATGAATATGCAAAAAAAAAAAATTATACTACCGCATATCTAATATCTAAGTTAAGGATTCTCTACCCATCATCATAATCATCATGTGTACTACACTGCTACGTGATAAAATTCAGTAGTATTACATCATTTTTACATTCTGTTCTGTTACAAAGTAAAATAAATTCTTTCTCCTTTTCTGCTAAATTTTAATTCTGGTCCATTTTCTTTTATCCTTTATCTTTGTACTATTTTTCATTTTTTTTTTTTTAGATTCTATTTTTTCTTCTCAAGTACATGTATAGTACAATAAATCCAAAAGTAAGTAGGCAAAAAAAAAGAAAAAAAATAAGGAAAATAATGTAGAAACCTACATTAGAATTCTGAAGACAACTTTTTGGGCAGGCAATAATAATTGTATGGATACTGTAGACGTACAGCCCAGTAACAGCAGTTGTACAACTATTCCAGAGCATAGTTAAAACACACTTTACATATACGAGTATGTACATTGTAATGAATACACGCATACACGTGTGCATATGTGAATAACATCCATCGTATTTTTTATTGTTAAATTCTGTACAAAATTCTGTACGAGTACAAAAAAAAAGAAATTTATTTCTACAAGATTTTGTAAATATGCACACACACACACATACACATACACGCAATCATACACAACACACCAGAGAAAAGAAATTTTGAAGTACATACACTAAAGTATCTACTATATGTATGTACATACGTGCACCTACTCGTATACTGTATATAGTACACTGCATATATTAATATTACATTTGCAATCCTGTAAAAGGATAAAAAAAAAATAATGTAAAACAAAAAGATATTCAACAAAAATTATGTACGAGTGTGAATACATATAGTAATACTTTGAAGAAATCCTCATCATCGTGATCATCATTATTATCATCATCATCATCGTCATCATCCTGTATCATAAAGCACATATCTTGTATTATCATACACAGAGGGTATTAAAGTTCAAGAGGTTAGCAGAAATTTTTTTCTTTTTTTTTTGAGTAATATTTACACAGAACACAATTCATATAATATATGTATGTACAAGACTATATGTGAACACACAAAGTTTCATAATCATATCGTATCTCTACACTGTACACACAAAAAGAAAACACATGAAAAACGAAGAAAAACAAAGATGATATGATAGCTCGTTATTTCTTCAAATAATTTTTCGCTTTATTTTCGTCAAATCTTTTATTTTCGCATGTACACACTCCACTAGTTACTCTCACTATACAAACAGTAGTATATGTTGTATACTTAGTTGCAATGATACCAGTACCAGAGTACCAGTAATACTAAATTGTAATTGCATGTATATATGAATTCTCTCCTCCCCATTTCTCTCTACACCATTTTTCCTTTTGACTTTAAATCGTTTTACATGGATTTCTTATATGAATGAATATTTTCTTCTTCTATAAATGTTTCTGTTCTTCTTTTTGGTTTTTTTTTCTTTACTTCAACTTCTTTACTATTAATTTTTTCTTAGAGTTTTCTTTGAGCTTTATTTATGTATATTTCTTCGTTGTTGTTTTTTTTTTTTTTCAATTTATTTTGATGCAGATAATACAACGATACATACCTCCATCCATGCACCATTTCGAAATAAGTTAAGTACTTTAATGTCATAATATTACGAAAAATACTCGCAGATAAATTCACATATTATGTATGAAATTATAAATTTTTCATTTTTCTTTTCATTTTTTTTTTTCGAATAAATTTGCAAGGATATCATACAATACAATACGGAATAAATGCAGTAACAAAACGAAATTAAACGAAACGTAATCTTTGATTTGATGATTTTCTCAGATAAAAGAAAGTTGCTTGTACATACTTACGTGTATATGTATGCATCTCTACTACATATACTCGTATACTATGTGCATCTTAAATTATGTTCGTGATAAACAAAAAGGATAAAAGGATTTATGCAAAAAAAAAAAAAATAAATAAATAAAAATAAAAACAAATCCTTTTTGCTGCAACTTAATTCGTCTAAGTCGTTTCATTTTCGTTTTCCATGTTACCTCTTGAACTCAACTAAACCGAACTCATTTTCCACACCACCGTTTTCCATGTCATATCATCTCATAAAATGCAACATTCTGAACAAAATATGCAAATTACATTATTTTTTTTTTCCAATTTATGACAGTTTTTTTTTTTTTCGGTTCTTTTGTTTTCATTTTATGTCGTTTTTTGTTTCTGATTATCCAAATGTAAAACTTTTCTCTTTCTTTATCATTCAGTTCAGTCAGTATTTTCACGCTTGACGGTTTTGTGAAGAAATCTGATTCAACGTCATTCATCTTTATAAGAAAAATTTACACAGTTTATCATATTTATGAATGGCACATACATACATACGCGTATAGTTACAGGTAGAGCAGTAGACTGTAATACATAATTTTTGATGTGTTCAAAATGTTCCAAGAAAAATTTCAAAATGAAAATTATTTCACTAATATCCTGTCAAAAAAGCAACAATAATTTTTTCAAATTGCTTTTATGATTTAAAGATAATAAACGTCTAATGTTCTTTCAAATTTCCTGAAAGTTTTGGAAACAGCTCAGATAAAGTGATTGGATGGAATATCTATAACATATCTAACAAACATTTCGATTTTAATTCCTTTAGATATCTGTTCAAATCTCTACATTGTCTGACTGAAAATATTTTTTTTGACACCTGCAAGTCACATTATAGCGGATGCATGTAAAAAATTTAATATTGAATTTGAGTCCTTTTTTTCCTATAATGTAAAATTTTTGATTTCATTCATGAAAAAATTGTAGTTATAAATTTCATTATCTTTCACATAAGTGAAACTTTTCGCTAAACTTACTCCCAACTCGTATATTGTGATGAAAATATCCAATTAAGTATACGAGTACGTATACAATTGATATATAAATAGGCATTGTGTATGTAAATGTATACGTCATCAGTACTACGTACAGTACATCACGAATGGCACAGATATCTGTGAAGTGAAGCGCTTCTTTTTGTTTGCATCACGAAATGTAATTTTTCTCATACTATTTTATCCATTCCATCATTTATTATATACGACACACAGACTGAAGAAAAATAAGAAAAATGAAAAAAGGAAGCTATAAAAATTGGTTACAAAAATCAGGAGCTCATACATACTCGTAGATATAATGCATCCATAAACTCATACAAATTGAGACCAAAATGACACGTAAATAAAAACAGGAAAATATGGGAAAATTGAAAACTCAAAAATAAAAATAAAATTCAAGAAAAACACTTTAGCAACACAAAATTCTATGTTCTATGGTTCTATCTATTTTCTACTGTGAATCAGATAAATCTGTTATATGTATACCGTTTGAAGAAGTAAGCAAGTATATGTATATTCTGAACTGGAATCATATCACGTTTTTATGTCGTCAAGATAAAAATTAATTGTTTTTTTGTTGCTGTGTGTGTGTGTGTGTGTGTGTACTTTATTTTAGATCCTTCGTTTTCCTTATTGCTTTTCTCTATAATGAAAATAAAAAATATGATAAGATGATAGGATGTTAGGATGGGTTATGTGTACGAAGAGTCAGCAGGAGTCATCTATCTATCTTCTAATACGAGCAGATGAATTATGAATGAAGAAAATTATCAAATAAGTAAAGGACTGCATACAACAAACACACAGTCACGCTGAAAATGAATGACTAAAAACAAATGTAAGGTTGTGTCGTGAAAGTGAAATAAAACTAAACTAATTAGCTTCATTACACACATTAAAAACAAGGCAAACAGCTTATCTTTTCTCTTTTGTTTTTTATTTTTTTTTTGGATATTTAGTGTTTTTAGGTTGTATGCTTTCGATGGAAATAAAGCTAATAACAAATAAATACTTGTCGACAAAAGAAATCTGAACGAAAACTAAAAACAAAACAAAAAATAAAAATACAGTGAAAACTGAAGGCAAACTGCAAATCAGTTGAGAGCATTTCTAAATTTTCAGGATATAAAAATCTCAGTGTCTGTGCAAACTATACTTTTTGTAGGATGTACTTAGGTACATATACAGACCGGAAACGGAAAGGTCAAAAGATGAAAAACATTCATTTTCTGCTCTTCGAAATTGAATTTTTAGTACTGTGACAATGTTATGTTTGTCTATGTATATGATTACTTTACAGATAAATTACAGATAAATTTATACTGAAAATTACTTTAAACGCAACTCTCTGTTGTTGTACGTGACTGTGTAGCATATACGTTATTAATTGATACAATACGGACGAATGGTATATCATCAGAGGTAGAAGAACTATATGAAGAAAATAAACAGAAATTAAGAGGAAAATTAAGTTACGATCATAAGAATGACGACGACTACCACCTTTAAAACTGGGAAAAAAATTCAGAGTAAACAAAAATTCACGAAAAACATTAAATTTTTGTAAATAATGAGAAGATAAAAAAAAAAAATTAAAATTCTAATAGAAAAAATTTTAAACGCAACTACAAACCGTGTAGCCAACTAAAAATGAACGTGATTATGAGTTAATTTACAGGATCTGAAATCTGAAAATTGTTTGTGAAACTGTAAAAAAAAAAATGAAAAATAAAATTTATTTTTCTTAGGTAAACAGAAATTTAACTGAAAATTTTCTGTCTTTTTGTTGTTAGTGTGTTTTTTTTGTTGTTGTTGTTGATTTTTCATTATTTTTCTTTTAGTTTGTGTATCCATATACATATACATATACATAACATGAGTATCAAACGATTTAAAAAGTTAATTAACTTAGCAAAGAAATTAAAAGAAAATTGAAAAAAGAAACAACGACAACAACGACAACAACAGCAACAAATTTGAATCGAGAAAAAATAAAAATGCACAAAAAAAAGGAAAAAAAATATTATTATCCTAAAATTAGGATGTTGAAAATTTTTCACCAAAAAATTATTCGTAAGCTTTTTCCTTAACATAAACTTAAACGCTAATCGTATTAATGTGTTACTTTGTTATTCGAACGTATTATTAGGATACAAGGACGAATTTACATGATGATGATGATGATGATTATAAGTAAAAAAAAATTTTTCTCTGTAATTTTTTTTTTTTTTTAATTATCCTAATGTCTTAATGTTTATGGTTTTTATTAATAATCGAGTTAATGGGCAGCCGAAATTTTTGGATTATGAAAAATTATATTTTTGGACTGGAAAGGACTCTTTTTACTTGAAAGCAATAAAAGCAATTTTTTTTCTAAAAAAAAAAAAATTCTTTCAGAAAGGAATATGTCCTAGTACTAGATATTTGAAAATTAATCACTGAACCATTTTAAGGATTTGAATTTTTTTTTATTTTTGCAACAAATTTTGATTTTTGATTTTAAACAATAATAAATTTAAAATATGGTTTCAGTCATAATTTTTTAAAATGTGTATGTACTATGTACGTATTTACATGAACAAAGGTTCTACAGCTACAAAGCGGCACTTTAGAATGAAAAACCTAAGCTTTGTGTCGGAAGCAAAAATGTATAAGTAATCGGTTAATACTTTAGAAATAGTAATCCACTCCAGGTCTATAAGGGAAAATCATTACGGATTCTATGAAACAAGTGACAAGAAAATATTCTCCAAGTCCTAACACACCGAGATCATTTCACCGAAAAAATTCAGTGGAACCTCTCTATTGCTGTCGGTCTAAGAGTATGCCCATCAAAAGTTCAATGTAGTACACCACTTTTTATTCCTATTTCTATACCTATACAGTCCTTTATTATAGAGTGTACAGTTACATATGCAAAATTGTATTAATGATCGTAATTTACCTAATGGCAAGAATATAAAATTTTTTCGTATATGAAAAACGATATTTCATTTAAAAAAAATTTTATCTGCAGGATACCATCAGATAGGTGCATTCATTTATGTAAACAGATACTGCACTCACATAGTATATATGTATGTATGTACATTTGTATATGTTTGAATTTGAATCAAATGAATCACATAAATGAAATATGTTCGCTCATTTTTTATTCGAACACACACGGATATTTTCAATGAAAACAAACCTACATAAGTGGTCGTATTTTCATATTTAGGCTCAACATTATTTTTAATTTTTATTTTTTTTTTTTTTTTGTATAGACGAGTATATACGCAGTCACTCTTCATGAACACGCAAATACTTCAAAAAAAATTCCAATATTTTCATCCTACATTCTAGGATAATATATGTGTGCATACATTGACATGTACTATGTATAGAAATATCTATAATGGCAAAAGGTTTCATTGTTTTTTTTTTTTTCATGCCGGCACTCATTTTACTTGTATAACGTTGTTAATACAATATGTATATCCGAGAACTGAAATTCTACACCTGTAATTCTACAACAGAAATAAAGTCCGCACCGTACAATGGAAAAAAAGGATATAATACTCGTACTGAATCCAATAACGACTATATGCATCATATACGTACGTAACGTATGCATATGTAAGGATACGTAAACAAAGGATATAAGGATATGTGAACAAAATTATTTGGTAGCATAATATACATACATGAAAATGAAAAACCACTAGCACTAGTGGAAAATTAAAACGTATATTCGAATTAAAGTTCTACGTGCGGTTCTACAGAAAAGAAAAAAAACAAAAAAGAAATTACGAGAAAATCCCAACATTCTTAATATTAGCTACGTGTACGATGATATAATGCATGCATGATAATGTATGTATAAAGAGACATTTGGACGACATAACTAGTACAGTACAGTATTAATGATATACATACACACACGTATACAGTAAATGCATGAATGAATGAAAATTACACAAATATGTATTCATGCATACACAAAATTTATATTTGGTTTGTGTTTCAGTTTCATTTTGTTCGTATTTGCTTCGTTTTCTTCATTTTCTTCAATTTCTTTTCTTTTTTCTTTTTGGCTAATTCTATCCGCACCTGCTAACCCAAATCACTGTCAGCTCACCTCACAGTAAAACAAAGACGACGATGATGATGATGATGATGATGAGGACACAAAATGAATTCAAGAAATAAAATAGAAAACGCATACATACATAGAAATGTACACGCAACAACACATAAAATTGGATCAAAAATAGATAGAAATACTTTCAACTGAATAGGGAAAATGGTATATGGATAGAAGCAAAAGACAGTCAGGTAAAAGTACACGGAAAGAAATCGAATTAAATTTAGTTTTGTCTACTTTGCGATACCATATACTTTTGAAGCTAAAAAAGAGTTGTTTGTGCGGGTGAACTGTACGGTATACATAATCACCTACACATGCGGATATGAATTCGTGCACACATCAAACTAAAATTATGTACGTTTATTATTGGAAAATGGGTTGAAAATTTGAAATTTTATATACATATATAGTACGATTTCGGTATTAACGTTATACGTTACGATAGTTTTCGTCGTCATGGTTGTCATTTAAATGTGTATACACGGTACGGATATTCTGTATTCTTAGATAACTGAATAACAGCTAACATACACATATATATATATATGTGGGAGTCAAGAATACATATATGTATGTATTTCGTTATTGAATACGTGAAATAGTATCATCGTTGAATATTGAAATGAAAATGGAAATGGAAATTGCATGTCACATGGTAAAATGTAACATGGAATATCTTAATTTCGCATATCCAAATGTATGATATGACCGAAATGTATAATAGGTACGTATATATAAGAGTTTGAATATAGGTTCATATGCAAACATATGTATGTGCGTGTATAAATATTATGAAAGTATTATTTACATAATGTGAACGTATGTGTACATTATGACAAAGTATTTTTTTGGATTATGTTGGAAAATTATGTTTTAAAAGTATAGAAATGAAACCTCATAGGAATCAATTTTATGGAAATTTTTTTTTTGTTTTTTTTTAAAACGAATTTCGGAATGAATGATATAATATAAAAAAAAAGTATCTGACACGTAACCAACTAACCAAACAACACTGATCCTTTTCTATCAATTTCTGTACATGTAATACTAATGTAAATTACAATAGTGTGTCCTCCAAAAGTTTATCTACACTCGTATAATGTAATAATAATAAAAATGGTAAGAAAAAAAAAGGAAAACAAAAAATGTATACTATTTAAATCTGGTACAAAAAAGAACAACAAAATAATGTATCGACATTGTAATAAATAATATATGAAAAATATTCATTTCGACATTCTTGCATTCATTTCATTCAAATTAGATAAAATGTGGAAAATGGAAGAAAAAAAAAAATTGAATTTTTCACATACTCGTACATATCTATGTACATATATCTATATGTGTATACTAATATTTGTTTATTTGTTACGTTAAATTTTACATTTTTGTAATTTGCGAAAAGGAATGCTTTCATTTTGATTTTGATTTTGATTTACATTTTCAAAATAATATACCGCACTAAAACTTTTCTCCACACATACATACCACATTTCATGTGTGTATAGAGAAAATATTTTGTGTACATAATTTTTATTTCAAAAAAAAAAATTTTTGCGAAAAATCAAAATATGATGAATATTGTAAATTTGTTATTTGTTACAATACAGCTATGCAACGAAAAAGAATAATGCAATGGATTCTTTCTATACATTTCGTAAAATGCACGAATATTTCGATTTTTAAATTAATTTATGAAATTCTAGAAATTTTATTCAATTTTCGTTTCCATGAAAATGGATTTCAGCATGTTACGATTTACGAACTGATTGATTTTCATCAGAAATTCATATAAATAAAAATGTTCTTTATTCTTGTCACCCACCATACTCTGACTCTCTTTTTTAATTGCTCTTTCTATCTTCCTTTCTGTTTCTTTCTAGCGCGTTCCATTTTAATCTCTCTCTCTCACTTTTCAGATTTTGCACTCTTTTACAAACGCTCTCTCTTTCTCTCAAAATATTTTTTTTCTTTCTCATATTCAAGGAAATATATTTTTGCTCTTACATTAATACGTACGTACGTACATTAGTACTAAAATACACAAAAAAATTTATTCCGACTTACCTCGAATGTTGTGAAGACAATTTTTTCAATGGAACCAAAATATCTTTCCCATAGTATTTGTGTCTGTTGGCGTAATGTTAAAATTTTATCGATCGATATCGAACGTACTACCTCTGGAACCTAAAAATAAATAAATGTTAATAATTTGACTAATAATACATATACTCGTAGTCGTAATTCGTATACGTAAAATAAGAAGAAATAATAATTAGAAAACGTATAATAAGCTTTGTATGGTTTAATGATTTAATTATCATCGATATCCTATACCTGTAATATGTATCTGAATTTAATAAATTAAATCAATATCCAATACATTATAATTCTCCTTATTATTATGTATTACTATTATTATAATGGGATTTTCAATATTATTTCAAACAAGCATACAAATTACAAATTATTTGAAATACTTATAGTATAATCTATACGCATCTATAAATATGCATAGATGTATGTATATGATTGTGCTGTATATATGCACATTATTTATACACACGTGTATCAAATATATTAACACAGATATTCATATTTATGAAGTAGGTACATACATATTATATATAAATATACTCACTTGAAGTAAAAGTCTTTCATCAGCCCAAATAGCTGCCTGTTTCCAATCGATTTTCGATTCAAATGGTAATACCCAGGCATTCGATAATAATACAGGAATACATCCAGCTTGTAATGCTTCTAGAAATCTATGTACATATATTATGAATATAAATAGACAGATAAATATATGTATATGTAATGAAAATATATAAAAATAAAATTGTAAGTAACATTTTTCGAAAAATTGAAATTAAATTATAAACCATAGAAAAAAAAAACCAAAAATAAAAATGAATGAAAATGCTAAAGAAAAACCGCAGACAGGTTCGTTCAATATACATGCATAGAAAATTTGTACACGTATAGTAGATTCGCTGGCAATCGTATATGGATTGTTGTGTCACTTCGACATTCAGGTTGGTATTCACCAACATAGATTATCTTTTATCTGAGATAAAGTGTATTCATCCACCTGGATAAAAATATATGTGTATAAATATCGTTCGAACATAACCTTGTTATTAACAGCAACAGCACAAATAAGGATAATGTAGGTGTACTGTATTATCATCTTTGCATATAATTATCACATCACAGAACCTCTTTTTCATTTTGTAATATAAAAATACAATCAGCTGACATGTTTGACACACATGTTCGACCCGAAAACGAAGTTCGAAAACAAATTTTATCTAGGTTGATGAATAAGCTGAAATTGTATCCGGCTAAAATATATCCGACGGATATATCCATGTTGGTGAATACCACCCTCAATGCAGTGACTTCAACTTGAACTTCGACTTTCGACTTCACAGCACGCTTAACATGTAAAAGAGTAGCTGTCAAGTCTACTGCATTGAAAATTGAAAATAGTTTCTAATATATATCCATTAAATCAAAATCGAAGTTGAAGTCGCTGCATTGAATGTAGAATCGATGTTATAAATATTTTGTATTGCTCTTTTGACACACTGTCATTGTTACCTGACAAATGTTCTATGTGATTAAATACTTCAAAAAATCTTATCATTAATAGAAACAGAGATATGTGTACAGTATAGTCATTATAAACCTAAACAACACACAAAAATTACGCTACTGAGTCGTAATTTACAGTCGATAATGATGAAGTTATTCTTTCAACCTAAGATAATTTATGAATTCCATTAAAGTTAACAATTAGTTTGATCTAGCTTAACTGAGATTTATGAAAATAGTACATCGACATCTTTTACAAAATATTCCCGATTAAAATTTTTCTATTTGACATTAACTTTGTATTGGGAATTTGAATCGATAAATCAACGCGATTCTACTGTATCTAAGATATAGTGCATTTGTATAAGCACACATAAATATAAGTTGAAGATAGAAAGAATCCTTTCGTATTCCTTCCTTCTTACTTTCGAAAAGTAATATACAAAATTTCATTCTAAATCGATCAGAATGGGTATGTACTTGTACATAACTTTTATCGAAAATATTTTTCTTATTTTTCGTTATATTTTTTTGTTTTGTTTTTCTTTAGAATTTTATTCATATTATATTCATTTATTGTTTCAATTCACGAATAATAATAATAATAATAACAGAAAAATGTATCTACATACCTGAATGAACCTAATCTTCGTCCTCTTGGTATTAAACAAAATGTTGAATTTTGTAACAAAGTTTCATAATCATATCTGTAAGAAAGAAAAATAAAAATGAAAATTAATAAAATAAAATGAAAAATATGAGAAAAAAATGAATTTAATAAGAAATCAGAATAAGGATGGATGCAAAAGAAATAAAAACAAAATTTACTCTATAGTCATTTTTCTTTTTTTTTTCGTCGAGAAAATTTATTACAAAAAAACCGAAATTAAGTAAACATTCTGGTCTTTATACTATATGTTTGTATCTTTGTACGTACATGTATGCATGATATTTGAAATCTAGGAAAGAAAAGCAATAAAAAAAAAAAAATAAGAAACTTTATAAATTTTAATTGCCTCCTCATTATAATTTATAATGAGAAACATAAAAAAGGAGAAATATAAGAAAACCGTAAGGATATATGAAATGGGATTGGAATTGAGCAAAATTATATTCCAAGTTTACATTAAATTAATATGCAAAATGTAAGGAATATTGCTGATACATTATTTTTTTTTTGGTACTGTACCTCATTCTTTAGCATGGTATGTTTGTTTGACTTTTGAATTTTAAAGAGCAAAAACAAAAAAAAAATATCGTATGTACTTATATCCTTATTATTATTATTATTATTTTTATCATTTTATTTTTGTTTAATTTCTTTTTGACTTTAGAGTCTAGAAGATGAGTCCCTTAAAATGGTTGGGTCAGATACTTATGTATGTATATGTATGCACATCCACTTATATAAAATAAACGACTCTGTATACTTACTACCACTACTACCACATGAGAAGCAAAAAGCACCTAACTAACTGTCTTATACACGATCAGGATTCCAGGAGAAGAAAGTAGGTAGAAAGTACCTACCTATGAGCTAAGAGTGGTACACTGGTAAGTAGCTACTTTAGTTATTTGCTTGTTTAACTTCTAGGATTTGTGTTTTACTTTCCTTTTTTTTTTTTTTTAGTTTCTTTTCTATATTCCCTTGTACAGAAAAGTTATACCACTTTTCATTTGTGTGTCTGGGTCTGTGTGTGTATGTAATTTCGTATTATATAACTTTAGGAATTTTCAGTCATTTTCTTATCTTGAATAAAAATTCTCTACAGAGAAGGAGAATCAACTAAAAAAATACAAATTCAGATTACGTATTTTTTTTTTTTTTTTTTTATTATTATTCTGGGGTGGAATAACACACAAATAACATTTACTAAATGCTTTAAAGATACTCTAAAGTCTAAAGAGTATATGAAAAACTTCAGATTTAGTTGTCTGGAAACTGTGTGTGTTTGTTTTTATTATATTTTTTGTTTTTTTTATGTTGTTATTCTACAAAAAGTATATGTAAATGCTTAAAGCAATATAAGTAGTAAAGTATTTATTTAGAAGTAAAAAAAAAGAAAGAAATATGAGAAAATAATTTATTTTTTTATTTTTCTTCTTTATTTTGAATAAGTATATCCAATAATGTCTCCATTCCATATATAAAAAGATATATGTATACGCAAAATATCTTATTTTTTTATGTGTGTGCTTTATAAATTTCCCAGACGTAATTTAACTAAAAGTTTACAAACGAAAAATTTTCTGAATACTTTTTTACGTTATCCATGTACATACATATTATGTACATTGTTTGAGAGTGTTTGAGTATATATATGTAAGTAGGAAAATAAAGGAATGTTACTACAACAACAAATTTAATTCTCAAAAGAATAAAAAAAATAAAATATTAAAAAGAAAGGTAGATGTACTGATGTAAGTACAAAAGTACAATGTCCTGTTGAAATATTTTCTTGAATACAAAATCATGCAAATAATGGAGAAAAGTTAAAAGTTTTTAATGACCAATTTTGTGTAGTCCATCTATTTTTGTTGCTCGGTTTGAAATTAAGAATTCTTCTTATGAATTCTTAATCTCAATTCCATCTTCCGTATTTGGAAATAAAAATTTTTGAAATTGAAATGGAAAATTTGAAAATAAAAATTGCATTTAAGAAATCAGAATCCAAAATAAATGAGGACCATGTCAATTTAATTTTTTTTTTTATTTTTTTTTGTTTCCATTAGCGGATTTAAAATTCAAGCGATTTGCATTACTTAGGATTGTGTGCCAAATAACTATTTGTATTGTAAAAATGTAAAAATGATTGCAATTTGTATATAAATAAAATTTTCAATAATAACGTACAAGAATCCCAGGTGCTTGATGCATTGAATCTCATAAGATTTAGACTGCATTGCTGTTATTGTCATCATCATTTTTGTTTTTTTGGCATCGCATTTTCAATAATCAAGGTAAAAAATAATTCTAAAGAAAAAAAAATGGATCTCAAACTTAATCGTTGGTATATATACTGTAGTTGTAGAGTACTGAATGCATTAGCAAAATTCTTAAAATACTCGAACTTCAATGTTCTTTTTTATTTGATGACATGAAGAAATTACTTTAAAGTTTGTGAAAATGCACAAAAAAAAGTTTGAATGAAATTTTTGTACTATAATCAGAATATAGATTCTCACTTGAAAGGATATTTTAGGTATTATATGAAGCAGTAAGTGTTTTTTAATAAGAATTGTTATCATGAAAGGTAAACAACATTATTATAATTTTCCTTCTAAATTTCAAATTGATCTCAATGTTTGTAATTTGAGAACACAAGAAGGTAACTATATTTTGTATTTTCTTATTCATGTGGAAATGAGTTGCATTCTTTTTTGTGTGATTACAAAAGTCAAAAGTTAAGATATCTTGCCCTGTTGTATACTCAAATTGTTTGAAGAATTGACATCACAATTATTTCTGAGCTGTAATTTTCAACAATCATATTAGTTTTCCTAATGTATAATTTTTCCATGCAAAAAGCAGTGTATGATTAAATGCAGAAATTAAACAATAACAGAAACTTGAAAGTCAGAATAATACTATATGTATTTTGATATTCTACGTTGGAAGAAATCTTAAAAAAACTTTGAGAAACTAAGTTAAGGTATAGTTAATTTACAAAAATTTGAAGAAAAAATATATTTTTTTTTCTTCAATTTAAATGAAAATTTTCTTGATAGTCGTTCTGTTATATTCGATAAATAAGAACAACAAATAACCGGCATTATATACCAGCAATAATGAGAAGTGGTCTCTTGTGTGTTTTTCATGTTGTTATTTTGTAGTCTTCTCGTAAGTTAATTTATATACAAATACAAAAAAAAAAATGTTTCGTTTTCCCTTCATTTTTTGCTTGTTTCAGTTTTTAAAAAATATGTATAAAATGTGAAAAAAAAAAGAACACAATACTTGAATAAGATGATGTTTGAATACTTAGACACTCTTATCAGGATCATATGTATAATCGTCATCATTGACTGCAATGCTAACGTCATGGATAACAAATTCATTTTGTTAGCCTACAACACCTTAGACATTATACTATATGAGGGTATATGAGGATAAGAAGGTGGTATTTTTGTTTCTATATTTTTTTTTTGTATTTTTTCTCTGCTCATATTTTCCTTATAAAGATGATAAATATGGGGTAATTTCAAATAAGTCACTACTCAGTTGACTACACATTTGTAAAATGATATCCATTTGTTGAAAGAATGCAAATTTAATGTTGCCATTTGTAACTCAGATCAAATCTCTTTTGCTTAAAGCGAGGCATGATATATGTAAACATGTGTATGTACAAATTTAGATTAGATATATCTGTATCTAGTATGTGTATACATGAACAAAAAAAAAAAACATGCCTTTTATTATGATTGATAGTTTCGCTATATCATCTCTAAGTGGATTTATTTGTTACATGCAAGATAAAAGAATTTTCAATGATAAATCGAAATCATTTTCGTGTAAATTTTTCACATTTAAAGTTATTTATATTTTCTTTTTATTTTTTTATGTCATAAGTACATTATTAGTATATAAGGGATAAAATAATTTTATACGTACATATGTATATGTACGAATACACATGTGTTTCTTCTTCGTTTATTTCTTCCTTTCCCATTCAATGGAAAGAAAAATAATGAAGGAAATGATAACATGAAATATGAAATAAAAGAAACTGAACTTGAAAAACGCAATTAAAGAGTCCCGTATTTTATGTTTAACAAAAGTCTAGCTTTTTTTTTTTTTATGGTTGAATGAAAAACAATTCTCCAAAGGTAACAACAATTATTCTTTTTTTTTTTATATTTTATGCACCTTTCAAAGTCAATAATTGTTTCTTCAAGTGAATAAATGCAAAAAAAAAAGAAAACTTAGAGTCATTGATCATTTCATCATTTTCATACGAATCCTTTTCACCTTCTTTTTTTTTACATTCTTTGTCCTTCATATAATTGAAATCGTATGTATATGCATATGTACATATCCACAAAGGAATCATATACGTATGTATATTTCGAAAATAAGATGATGCAGGAGGTACGTACAGTAATGTGTATTCGACTAAATTAGAAAACTTTTCATGTTTTAAAATGCTTTCATGTGTAATTTATGTACATACGTTTCTATTGTATACAAATACATATCCTTAACAATATATAAAAAAGGAATAGAAAGAATGAATGAATATAAATGTATATGAAAAAGTTGAAAAAAAGAAAAGTAATTTCCATACAAATAATTATATGTATACTGTGCGTGCATATATAATATCCTTACAGAATTCTTTACAGATTCTTTTATCAAAAGTATTTAGTATATAATTTATATTTTTCAAATAAAAGTTAAAATGAGAAAAATAAAATAAAAATAAAAATGAAAAATGAAACAAGTTAGTAAAGTTTTAATGAAACTTTTAAAATTTAAAAGGTTGTGCTCGTGTACATATGTATATACATATTTTTACATACATATGTATGTACATTTTGAAGGCACTTAATAAATATGTATATCAAAAACTAATGCGTATATCGTATATAGATTTTAACGTTTATTAATGACAATCTAATGATTATTCATATATAACATAACATCTATACATATACGAGTACAACACAACAATAAACGATTTGTTGTTTATATAATAAGAGGAAATAACAAAATTTTTCATAAATACACATGTATGTATCGAATTATTTTCGTTTTTCTTAAATATTCTCTTTAAAAAGTTTTCCCATTTCCTTATTTGCATATAGAGAAATCAAAAAATTTGCTTAAAGCATCACGTGCACACACATATATCCACAAACAAACAGACACATACATATTACTATATACATTATATGCATTTGCATCTATATCTTAATATTTATATTTAGAATAAGGATATAATGGAAATTCTTTTTTGTTCAAATTTTGTTCATTCACATAAATATGCATACACATCGTATAATAATGTGGAATAAAATATTTTTCTATAGTTGTTGCAATTTTTGAATTAATAAAAAGTCATTCTTTTCAAACACACACCAAAAACCAATTTGTGTTATACGGTTAGGCTATATATGTACATATCCCATACATGTAGGTATACATTATGATACAAAAATGTAAAAAAATAAATATGCATGTAGGTGTAAAAATTCCCAGAAACATTTTATGATAATAACACGTGATATTTTTTTTTCTCTTAATATTTCACTTGAATTTTGAAACTTTTGGAAAATTTGACTTTTACTACGTTTAAAGAAAATTTCTTGCATCAAAAAATACACACATATGCACATTAAATAATATGTTTGTTTTTTTTTTACATTTGTACGTAAGAGCATATGTGTATATTTGTATCATTATAGAGTACATATACAGAGAAATGTTTCAGTAATACATACATAGTAATTTTTTTACACCACCAGATGCTTTTAATAGATGATGATTCCATCAAAAGGAAAATTTGTGGTAGTAAATAATATGTTTTTTTGATTTTTCACGTGAAAAGTATAAAAGGTTAAATGTATGGATTTTATTATTATTATTTTTTAACTTTTCATACTTTAAAAAGTATGCTTTCAATGTGTATGCATACATATGTTTTTTTTATGATTTCATATGGAAAAATACAAACAATTTGCACCTGTATATATGCACATATGTGTATGTAATGCATATGAATGTATACATATTATTCACATAGAGAATTGTATTCAAAAAGTTGTTGACTCGTTGTCTAGCCCATATGTTTCAGAGATGTATGTAGTGTAGTATATACGAAAATTGAAAAATTCAAGAATGAAAATTACTACACATAAATAAATACATACATACATACATCCTTAGGTAGATAAAAATTTATATCGTATACACATATGTGCACAAGAAAATAATGAAAAAAAAAATTTGCTTGTTTTTCTTTGCTACAAAAACGTGGGAGCCTCAAGCCTCAAGTCAAATTTAAAGTGTTTTTTTTTTTCTGGTATTTTTCTTTCTTTAGTTCGGTTTCTTTGTTTACTTATTCTATTTTATTTTATTTTCATTTTTAGATAATATTTTGAGAAAATACGTATGCATCTGAAGTGATGCTATGCTAAGTAAATGATGGTAAAAAAAAAATTTAAATTTATGCATCGTATAATGAAGATGCGTGTATGTATGTTAAATGTACATTATGTGTGTTTGCATAAGATTAAAGAGAATGCAAATACGTAATGTACGATAAAATAAAATTTTTTGGAAATTTTCAAAAGTATGCTATATATGCAATTTTATAGTCGTATATTAAAGAAAATTATTTATGTACGAAAAAGCATTAAATACAAAAATTCGGTAAAGTAAAATGTTAAATTTTCTTTTAAATATAGAAAAAAAAAATTTGTTTAAAGTATAGATAACTAACAACCATTATAAAGTATATATAACACTCCTATGTATAATGAAAATTAATTTTTTTGCATACTAGAAAAATTTGTGTTGCGTTTGAAAAGCGTAATTTTATAATGATATCAACCACACCAGTAATACAGAAATTAAATTCTGGCTTTTGTTTTACTTCAATTTATGCAAATTATGTGTACGTAAATATGTAATCATTTCAAAGTAATGAGTACACAATGCATAAATAATGTATGAGTAATGAAATTATTTTTTTTTTTTGTTTTTACCAGTAGTTTACGAAAACTTTAAAAACTTTTTGTGAAAAAGTAAATTTTCAAGAGAACAAATTAAAAATGTTTTTTTTTTTTTACCAAATATGAAATGAAATTTCATTAAAAATTGAAACAATTTGAAAATATTTTTGTGTATTTACCTTACATAGTATATTTGTATAATGTAAATAATACTAAGAACTTTTAATATAGTTTTAACTGTGTAAATTTAATTTACTTCTTCACCAATAATAATAAAAAAAAATAAAAAGTACATATACATTAAAAAAGTTAGTAGAAGAAATTGCTTTTAAATAATTAATTTGTATTTAAAAGTTACATATACCTTATAGTATACCTAAAAAAGATTATTTTGAGAATATTCAATAAGACATTTCTTTAATTTAATTTTATTTTTTTAGTTTTTAATTGTATACTTTTCAAGTATGTACATATGTACGATACACAATTTAATAAACCATCACTACTTAATCAATTTTAAATGTTAAAACAGAAAAAAAAAATGGAGTATAGATATCTGACTGTTATCAGAGTATAATAAATTCACAAATAATCATACCGAAAGCCAAAGCAGAGATCATCTATTATATAGAGATATGACACTGCGTAATTTATTTATCAGTTATTTATAAAATCACACAATGATTTTAAGAGAATTGTGAAAAGTAGACAGTGAGTAAAAAGAAGTTTGTCAGAAAAGAACAATATTTTTAGAGTTGAAAAGTGAAAATTGAAACATTATTACAAGGTGTATATAATAAAAAATGCTCAAAATATTTACAGGCACTTTCTTATAATTTATTAATTTTTTTATAAATGCATTACACTAAACAATTTATGTTTACTGTCATATTTTTTTACATTTTTATTATAATTTTTAATAATATTATAAATTCTTACCCTAATGTACAATTTAACAAAATACGATTTATCTTGATTGCTACAACAATCGTAATCAAAATAATTTTTTAAATTTTCATATAATTTCAATTCTATATTAGTTTCTGAGGCAATTTCATTAAAAAGAAGAATAAATTTATTTTCTAATTTTTTTATACTACTTACAAATATCGATTGGGGTTTGACTAATTTATTGCTACTATATTCTTTAAAATCAACGAAAGTAAATTCAGGACAAAACTCACTGGTCTGTGCCAGTTTACACTGATGTTGTTTCCGATATTTTTTCAGCAACCACCCACAGAAATAATAAAATGCATTTTCCTCTCCGAAATCTAATGATTTGTATTCTGTATCAATAGAAAATGTATATTGTGTTTTTGATTTTTCTGTAAAATCATTCACAAAATTTATGTTAACATCTGGTAATTGCATATTTTCATTTGGCTCACAATTACCAGATGTTATATGTTCCATATACATAGCAGAAAATGATTTTTTAAACGAACAGGCAAACTGGAACGGGCTAAGTAGTTTTGTATTGCCTCCACGATTTCTTAACATGCCAAATGTGTTCTCTAAACAATCCTGGTTTAAATTTCTTGTTAATATAAAAGAAATACCTACTTCATTTAAATCTTTAAACAATAAGGGCAGTATATTCATATTTTGTAGCCATCCTTTTATAAATTTCATTTTTGTTGTGACATTTCTTTTTTCATCACCACGTAATTCAAAGAATTTAATATTTTCTAATAAAATTTTCATTTCTTTCAAAAAATTCATTTGTGTTTCAGTACACGAAAATGGTTTTCGAAAATTTTTTCCTTCTTTAAATTTCGAAGAATTAAATAGATCAAATAAATTATCAAATTTTTCTACCAACTCTGCTGTATTAATGGCAGTTGAATACGTTTTATCAAAAGAACCGAGAGTATACAGACCACATGCCACTGTAGCACTAATTGTTTGAGAAGCATATTTTACTTTCATTTTTTGAAAGTTATTAGGAAAAATGTGCCCATCAGTCAGTTTAGGTGCTAATTTAAACTTATGGTTTCTTTCCCGTAGATAAAACTTCTCAATATCTTGCCATCTAGCCGTTTTATCTTCAAAATTTATTTGGTATTTCATGAAATTTCTCCAGAAGGATTTTAACAAGTGTGGCGTATCATACATGTAAAATATTTTCTGATTGTGAGCATAAAAATAAGGGTCAGCCACTGAAATACCTAGCAATTTATTCAAACCAATAAAATTTCCTCCTTGATCAGAAACTATAAGTCTGGGATTCATGTCTACATCAATTAGGTGTTTGACACAATTGAAAATTATTTGCTTGAGATTCTTAGCTTCACAAGCAGAGTTGACAAAAAAATAACCTAATAGATGTGTGTATCTATGAGTAATGCCTCGTATCATTACTACGAGAGCAAAATTAGCAGGTAATCTAGTTCTATGAGTGCCATAATCTTCTAAACCTATAATCTTCCCTGCAGACTTATTAAAATATAAATTATTTTTTAATGACATTTCGTCTAAACATATTAAACAATTTTTTGCCATTTCTGGTAAGTTTTTTATCTTCAATCTTAAAGCCTCAAATAAAACTGCATGAAAGCCAGGATCGGAAGGCCATTTTTCAACATACCTCAGTAATGTCCTTACAGAAGGTAAGTTCATATTTCTGGCTAAAAAGTTGTAACCAGCGGTTGACAAAAAATAAACACTCAAACAAAAATTTTTTAACTCATTTGTATACCTCCAACCATGACGTTCTTTAATTTTATTTTGACTATGGCTTTTTACTATATTTGCCAATTCTGGAGGTAAAATGTTTTCGAAATTTTTACTCAATTCATTTTTTTCTTCTTTCAAAATCTGAATTTCTTTTTCTAAATTTTTACATTTTTTAGTTAATTTTTGTATTTCTTTTGAGTTATTACCTGAAATTTTTGTTTGAGTGCTTTTATCTGTTTTGGAAAATATCACCTGGCTTGACTCTTCTTCCATAGGTTCTGCACAAACTCGTTCAGGCACATTTATTTCTATAATCAAAATACAAATATATTTGTATACACATTAGTATATATGCAAGTATGTTTATATAAGTATATAATACATAACATGCTAATATAATGTTTTCTTTTATTTGGTTTGCAATATTTTACTTACCTTCAGTGTTTTCACCTGCCTTAACCAAAATATTTTCCAGGATTACTATTTTTTGTGGAGGTTCATCTGAATCGGTAATCATAGTCGGATATGCATCTCGTTTTAACCTATTCTTCGACTTAGAGAACATTTCCTGCTTAAAATGTTTTTGACACACTCGATTGTCTCTTGAAATCTTTTGGTTAATTAAATCATTCCTGTTTAAATTTTTTAACCATATATTTATTCTATAAAATAAATAATAATTCATTATCATTTACATATTTAAAAATTGATACGCTTGTATAACTATATTTGAAAAAACTTTATAACCACTATTTTGTAGCAGCAGCAGCTATCCAAAGTATTTTAATATAAATTATTACTTAAAAGTCATATATACTCATCAAATAAAATTATTACTTTTCTACTTTAATTTAAAATGTATGACTTTGCTCACCTTATACTATTTTCTGGCAATAGAAAAAACTTAAATTTTGGATTTTCATCCTTTTTAACACTGCATGCTAAACATTTAATATGGTGTTTTCCCATTTTTAAATGTTTAAAAAATTTATAAAAAGTTTCTAATTAAACTAAATCACTTTATGCTTTTTTAAATGTCTTTAATTTTCACAGATTTTCAATTATCTAAAATTCTATAACTACTTATATGTATTATGTATGTATATAATGTACACAAAAAAATATTTTAAATGGTTATTAATTCCTGATCGTCTTTTTTAACTTAAATTTTAAATTTTATTTACACTTTCCAAAATAATCACTAATTACCAAATAAATTTTAATTTCAAATCACCTAAGTATATTTCAACTGAAAAATTACAAAACTCGCCGGAAAAATTTGGTATCACCTTTTACTTTATTCATATATAATTGACAATACATTAAAAATCCTTTCATGCCGCCTTTAAAATCGTATTTAAAAAAAATGTGTACAGACACAGCATAATACATGTGTGCGATATATTTCATTTTCAAAGTTCCTATAGTTTACATTTTAAAAGCAACATAACTAACACAAAAAAAAACCTTTCGTACCGCTTTTAAAATTACGTTATGGGAAATTTAACATATTTCTTTATTATGTATATTGGTTTCATTCTATTTCATGTCAGAATTGTATAAGACAATGGGATTGAACTAAGCCATTCGTTTTTTACTCTTCTAACAAATGGATTTATTTTGTTAATGTGTTGGTAATTTTTTTTTTAAATTTGAGTGTCATATCTCTATATAATAGATGGTCTCTGGCCAAAGATTGAATGAAAATGAAATTGAACAGAGGCAAACTAGTCAGCCTCAGCCTCACCTTCAGCTCAGCATTCATTATCAGAAATTATTCAGTATTCATTAATGTTCATTAATCATTATAGCAATAGCATGAATGTGAGAAATGAGAATTTTGAAATCTAAGTTTCAATTCCAATTCCATTTTGTGGTTTTTGTTTTTTGTAAATTATGAGATTTATATAATTCGGTATCAAATCAAATCAATGTACTATTGCTACATGCATTTTATTGTAATGAATGCATTTTCGATTCTCGATTCTCGAATTATATTTGACTAATTATAAAGTAGATTTCAATTACTAAAAATTTTCTCATTTTTAATTTTCTCATTTTCAATATTAAATGATTGATGGTGAAATTATGTAGAACTTATTGTTAATATATTTTTTTAAAAGCCAATTTCACCACTCTACGAAATTTAAAATTTTTCCTCAAACTGAAACAACATTTTGTCCACACCTGATATGTATATGTACATAATATGCAACATAATGTCCAATAAGTAAAACTAATTTATCTATTAACAAGTAGACAATTATTGAAACTTAATACCTTTATATTCCCTGTAGAACATTTAAAGTGAATTTTGATTGGATATTTTAATTAAATATCACGCCCGATAAATGTAATCCGTATATAGGCTATAAAGTCTGAGCTGACTGTAAGTAAGAAAAAGAATACATTTTAACATAATTGAGTAAAATTTCATTATCCTTTACGGTTTGAACAGAAACCCCAATTTAATTTGAGCACCTCAAATATGGCAGTAAATTAAAAAAAAAATTCTCTTTCGAAAAACTCGTATATAACAGTTTTCTAATTAAATACGAAACCTTATAAAGCTAAAGAAACTAACTAAGTGTAATGGGAAAGTTATTCATTTCACAAAATATACGTATAATAATAAAATGCCCTTGATTTTTTAATTTGAAACACTGCATTGTAAAGAAAAGAAATATTAATTCCATCACTCCTTTTTTTTTTTAGTTTTTTTTTGTAAACGATTTTTATTTTACTCAGTCATGTATACGAAATGTTATTATTTTAGTTATTGATTAAAAAAGAAAAATTAAAAATTATAAAAGTAAGTAAAAATTATATTTTTATTATCCTTTCAACAAAAATTTCATTTTATTCCTGTGTATTGTTTTTTTTTTTTTTTAATTTTTATCTTTACCTAAAGTTAGCAAGTATATAGGTAATACGTGTCGAGTACATTTCAACCAAGCTGCAAGCAGCTAACGTTTTTATTATGAAGAAAATTACATTTACTCGTATGAAATGAATGAAATCAACGAAGAAAATAGTTAAAATCAAGCAACAACAATAGAGAATAATCATTCATTCTTCCGTATTTACACAACATGAACGTTCGTATTGTAGCTTCATTAATTTTTTCACCTTTCTTTTTTTTTCTACAAAAACAAAAATAAAATCCCATTTTCATTGTACAAAATTGAAAATATTATCGTATTTTTTTTCTATTCATTTTTTAACCTGCAGGATAGTAAGAAATGCGAAAAATAAACGAAAAATAAAAAAGAAAAATTCCATCTACAACAGCGATATTATCGTTTACTTTAATTAACATTTTGCACATCTAGAAAATTTTTTCATTTTGTTTTCGTCCATTTTGTTTGTGTATTTCTATATTTAATTTCCCTATAGTACTATTTTGTAATATTTGCCCGCATTACAGAATGCAGAATGCATTTTTTTCTGACAAAAATATAATAATAAATAAATAAATAAATAAAAAGAGAAGCCGACATAACAGATTATATATAACTAATTTCATGTTCATGTAAGTCAGAGTCAGGCAGGAAGGTAAGCGATATTAATACCGATTTTTCGCTATTTTTATACAAAGTTTATTTATTATTATTTTTTTTTTTTCACTTTATTTACATTCGTTCAAAATACTAGCACATTATTTATTAATTACCGGAGCAAGTAAGAATTTGTTCAAAATATTCTTTAGCTTTATATTGACTGTCGAACAAAAGTCGACACAATGACGTAACTTTCTCTGTCTTAATAAATTTACTGACATGGTACCATACCTTATCTACTCTTTCTACTTTACAATGGTTCTCGTATTGAATAACATAAAAACCCATTATAAATCCATTTTTAGGTAAAAATTAAATTACACTTTTTGATGTTATTTTTTCATTTCATATTTTTGTATTTATTTTCATAAATTTCATTTTTGGCATCAATTCTTTGGTCTTTTATGTACACATTTCTTCGGTATCATATGTACATACATAATGTATATGCACGTATACTTCTGTTTCTGTTCATTGTTTATTATTAGATTTTTGTTGTTTTTTATTCTTTTATACTCGCGAATATGTTCTTGCTTATATTTTTCTTCATTCATTATTTTCTTTATTGTCTTCAATATTTTCCATGCGAGTTATGTTTATTTGTGAAATGAAAACAAAAAGAAAAAATAATATGAAAAAAAAAAATATTCAAACCAGAAAAGAAATTTATTGAAGTTCCCTTGAGACTTATACCACTTATATCCATATACACGCACACATACCATCGGTGTTGTTTTGTTTGTTTTTTTTTTTTTTTTTTTTTTTTTTTTTAAATATACATATATACATAAATGTATATAGTATATATTAAGTGCACGCGGATACTCAGTCCATGGCACCGCCGATCAGTAATTTTATGTCAGATATACATATTATCCAGTTTATCATCAGTAATCAGTTTACTGGTGTACATTGCTGATGGGAAAAATTTTTGATCGACTTGGGCAAGAGTAGTGCGCTGGCTGGGGTTCGAACCGTGATCTCAAAGATCGCAAGACCGACACACAACCATCGAGCTATTCAAGCCCCGTTTTGTTTGTTTGTATTTTACTTTTTCTGTTCTTCTTCTTTTCCTAACTTTTCATTCTCTTATTTCTCATATTACCCTTTTGGCAAAAATATGTGTAGATATTTACATTTGAAAATAAGAAGAAAAATATCCTGACTTGATACAGAAACAGAAACAGATAATACATATATGTATCATTATATAGACAGACAGATACATATAATGAATGATAAATGTGTATACATATCTGATGTAATAACTTAAAAAAAAGAATCATTTTTCTTTTCATATTAATTCATCTTATTTTCAACTTCAGTTCATTTTCTTTAGTACCATCAGCAGGCGACACTCAACACAATCTGGGTGCTACGAATGTGTATAGAGTACTCCTATAATATAATCAACATGAAAATGAACTAAATTTTCCTTTGTGTGTATATTAAGGTAGTCCTTTTATAAATGTTGAAGTTTGCATATACATATATGGTATACACGACAGTACTAATAAGCAACACGACAGTAATGAATTAAAATAAGAAAATATTCGTACTTATTTTTTGTTGTTTACTATTATAATGCGTGTTTTATTTTCTTTTGAATAACACAACATCCAACTTCTAACATCTTATAAGTAGACATTAATTCTTTTCTTTGAAAAAAAAAAAAAATGGAAAAAGTACTATTCTACACTTTATGTTTACGAAAGTAAGTATATGATAATCATCATCATCAGTTAACCACAAAACAAAATAATACAGGAAAATAAATTGTTAAAGAATTCAGGATAGAAAAGGAATATTTTACTTTTCTATTTTTCTATTTAGAATACGCACAAAGTAAATTATGTTTTTATGAGTATATTTGTATGTATGTTATTCATTTTACATATACCCTAAAGCAAATTATATTACGTAAATGTTTAAGAATCTAAATGTGTATGTATACGTACCCAAGAATTTGTATGTTATACTGTCAAAGAAATGAAATCAAAAACAGCAAAAAACTTATTTTCTAAATTATTATTGTACTGTTTTGTGTCTAAGGAGTATTGTAAAAAGAGAACAGACAGAATTAAAATAAGAATAATAAAAAGAATAAAATATTATATTCAAAGAAATTTTGTCTTTATTTCCTTAGTAATTCATCCTTTTAATATAATAAGAACCTATATATAGAAAAGTTACAAAGTCCATTGAACAATTTTTCATACTTCAAGTCGAAGATTAGTTGTGATTGCGTATCTCACATATACATATACACGTATATACACTGTATATAAACAGTCAGTAAAATGTATATAAAAATAATAAAAAATGTGACAAAAATTATTTATGTGAAATGATATATATAGGACATGGATTCTTTATGAAGGAAAGGCGGATTTGTTCTTCTCGAAGTAACATTTAAAACAAAACAAAACAAACAAAAATATCTATATAAAGAAAAGTTTTATGATTACAATGGCAATTTCCTTCTTTTTTTTTTTTTTTTAAAACAAGAAAAGGGGAAAAGAAAACAAAAAAACAACATAGAGCAGTTTAAGTTTTGGATTTGAATCAATGTGATCAAATGTATGCTAATGGTATAGAGGTGTAGAGGGCGTTATATCCAGGGAAATCATCAAGATTGGTGTGACAAGAAATTATATTTGATAATGTCTCGAACAATTAGACCGCTTGCTGATTGCTGTCTGTCTTTGCATTTTTGATATGAAAAATAGTAGGTGGATCGAATGGGTGGATGATATGTACTTTCAGATTATGTGTTTTTGATGTAGAAAATGATTGGAAACTGTAATATTGAAGAATATATGCGAGTATACTGGGGGAGTACGATAGCATTCAGACAATAGAAATATAATTGGGAGAAGACAAACTGAAAGCGGTATAAGTCAAGAATTGTCATGTGGTGAGAAGTAATGATGTTGAAATTGAAAGACACTTGAATGGGATGAATTTTTAATAACATTTTCACTGATTCAAATTCAAAGTAGTAGGTAAGAAAATACCAGGACAGAGAGAGAGAAAGAGAGATGGAGAGAAAGGGAAAATATAGAAAGGAAGGATAGACTGAATTCTTCATTTTATTGTGCGGGTAAATAAATGATGCACAAATATAATACTTTCATCCTCAGTAATTATGATAATAAAATGGAATACGCTTCAAAAAATTTCCTATTTAAGGAAATAAATTTATATTTACTTCTCCTACTATTTTTCGGTGGTTTTTTTGTATAATTTCTCATTAAATGAATATTTAAAATTTTATACACACACTGGTTATTGGTATATACTCCAGTCAATATTCACAATAACTAACTTTAATTAAGTATACTAAATGAACAATATAACAAACAGAGTAACAATAAATTATGGGATGCCTTTGTTAAGTGATTAAATAAAAGGATACATCGTTTAATATAGAAGAGAAATTTTCTTTTGTAATACAATTCTCGTATAATTTTTTTTCTTTTTTTTTTTTAAAGGAATTCTATTTAATATACTACTACAATTATGAAGTTTTTTTTTTTTCTATTCGTACTACTACGCGAGTATATGTTCGTACAATGTATGTACGAGTATATATAGGATATTAAGAGCATCGCGTAATTGATTTCAGATAATTTAATTAAAATTTATTATGTTTTCGAAATAATAAAATTTCCATAATGTATTTTCCTTGTCGTATGTACGTTTGAAATAAATTCTGTGTTTCGTATAACGATACAGTAGTATCGTTTTAAAATATGTACAAAATCTGATGCATATACAACAGGCAGAGATACAAAGCAACATGTACATCTACATATGTGTATATACGAACGAAATAATTTTTAGTGCGAGAAAACGAATAGACGAACAGAAGCAATATAAGAGAATTAACTGAACTGAACTGAGTAATAAAGCTAAATACTTTTCGACTTTCAATTTTGCATATTCTCGTATACTCCTACATACATATACAGAAAATTTTATTTAATGGATTTTATTTTGGAACAGAACAATCAATAAAATTGAATGTCCTTAAATGAAGAGTTTGAGAAAGAGTAACGAATGATGCCATTTATTTAATTTTTTTTTTCTTTTTTACTGGGAAACTAATGCAAATTTATTTTACTGACAGAACAAAATTAAGTATGCATACTTTTTCCTGATAGCTTTTTAGCTTGATTTAGCTATGAAATACAAATTAATCACTGATATTTGAAGAATTCAATAATGTAAAATGACATTTAAATTTCAAGTTGTGAAATATTACGGGGAGGAAGCCAAAGTCATACCCAAAACCACTCTCATATTAGCTTAAGTGTGTCCCAAAATTCTTTCTTAAGTGAGTATCGTAAAACTGAAATCATTACTTAAACTCTTCTTAAGGTCAAAATGGCACTTAAGTGTTTGACTATGTAAAACGAATCATTTATGTCAAAAATTTTTCATTTGACTTTAAGTACATATATACAAGAAAAACTATAAACAGATTTATCAATTACCAAAAAAAGTGAATTACTTAAGTACTTAATTTTTATTTCTATTGCATCACATAACCATAAAGAATGCACATAGAAAATAATTGAAATTCAAAAAAAGGAAATATAATCGTATGTAAGTACGTATCCTTGCAGTTTTATCTTACTTTATATTTTCTTTATAATTTTATAATAATATCCTTGTTAAATTAAATTGGAATATATAAAATGAAATCATATCATTTCACTTACCTATCGTATTCTCTATTATCTTCATCACATCTAGCATCCTGTAGTTCTCTCCAACTTTTACCATGTCTACATGTCGTTACTAAAACTAAATCTCTACCATTATGTAAATGAAATAGAGAATTTCTTGTTTTTGATCCGATACCATGGACGTATCTGTAAAGAAAAGAAAAGAAAACAATTGAATAAAATTAAATTAATTTGCTTATACATAAATACATGCAACTGAACATACTGGTATGTGTAACATATAATTCGTATCTATAAATAACTACATACATATAGAAAGTGATCAAAATAATGATGACAATACCAAATGATATGATGATATTGGCAAAAAAATAAAAAAACCAAACAAAACAAACAAAAATTGGGATAAAAAATATTCGAAAATTAAATCAATCGAAACATATTTGGAAATTTTCGAATTGTTTCCATAAAAGTGCAAAAAAAGGATATATTGATATTCGTGTATTTTTATTAGCATAATGAAAAAATAAATTGATTTGTGAGAATAACACTCTGTAAATAAGCAGTTAACTACACCTATACCATATATTATTGGACACGTAAGTATATACTGACGCACGCACCCATTGAAATTAATTGGGACATCGAAAATTAACAAAACAAATTTTCCTTATTATACTACATAATAGATTACTATTGATTCGGAGAAAGATAAACAAAAATTCATTTTAATTTCATTCTCATCGAACAAGAAATTATTCGAATGTTGTTTTGAAATTAACCGATAATTGAAAAACGTGTGTACAAAAGGTATTCTAAAGGTAAAAACATATCGAACAAGTCACGGTTTCTAAGTCGTCTGAACTTATTGAGTATTAGCTGTTAAAAAATAAGGTTCTCTAAGTGATTTTGTTTTTTGTATTGGAAAACAAAACATCTTTCAAAAAATGAGAAATCGTACTGGGAAACATGTGTCCCAACAATATGTTTTAATGGGGCATACGTCATGTATCCCAACAATAATGAAATAAAACAGGTCATCAAAATTAATACAAATAAAATCCTTCGTATTTCATTACATGTATTTCTTTACCCATTTTGAATAACTCAAATCCACTACACTATCAAAGTTGTCGAAGTCCGCACTGTCTTTCCACCAGAGTTGGGTCGGTATAATGTATAGATGGCTGTTAGGACTTATGTGTCTTTGTCACAATTACAGGGGGATTGGAAGAAAACCGTAAGCATTACTGAAAAGGTTATGTCCTGATTTTTGTGACCTTATTTATTTATTTTTATTATAGTTTTTTATTTTTCTTCTTACAAGAATTCTTAGTAAAGTATTTGATTTGTAAAATCAATTATATGCTGAGTTTATTTAATTGTTTGATTATACTGTCCTGCCTATGCCTATTATACTGTCCATACTTTCAATATAAAGTCATTATTAAATAGTACATAGATGATGGACGTACTTACATACGTACACATGCACATATGTTTGTATTATTTTATACTCATTGTAAATTATATCCTTGTACGTCATATGCAAGTACGTAATCGTATAAATCAAATTCAAAATGAACTTATTTATAAATTGAAAATTGATAACCGTAATAGAAATCAAGTATTGACATATGTATGTACTCTCTAACGTATGTACATACTAAATCTGTACGAGTATGTACATATTAATGAAGATAAAATATTTGATATTAGGGTGGTATTCACCAACATGGATATATCCGTCGGATATATTTTAGCCGGATACAATTTCAGCTTATTCATCAACCTAGATAAAATTTTTGTTTTCGAACTTCGTTTTCGGGTCGAACATGTGTGTCAAACATGTCAGCTGATTGTATTTTTATATTACAAAATGAAAAAGAGGTTCTGTGATGTGATAATTATATGCAAAGATGATAATACAGTGTAACTACATTATCTTTATTTGTGCTGTTGCTGTTAATAACAAGGTTATGTTCGAACGATATTTATAATACCACTCCGAGGTTGTCTTAAAAATATCCGAGTAGTGTTTTATCCAGGTTGATGAATATACTTTATCTCAGATAAAAGATAATCTATGTTGGTGAATACCAGCCTAAACATCAAATTCATTCATGTCAATTTCAATTTGAAAATAGAAACGAATACATAAACCAAAAACTAATAAAGAAAATAGGAAATTTTTATTATTCTTCCTTCTTCTACTATTTATTATTATTATTGTATTTTCTAAATGATTTCTGTTTTGGCCTTGCTAAGAATAGAATAGAATTGTAACTGATCGACCTGAGGTGAATTGAATGTGTGCATATTAATCATTTAATATTAAAATTGATATGCTATATATAGAGACTCAGTCGTGCCTAAAAGAAATTTGTATGTATTTGTATGCATGGATATCTATTTATGTTCCACATTGATAATATTCTTAATGGATATATCAATGTTACAATCAATTTATTTATACAAAACAGAAACATACACGTACATACATATACACTCGTACATATGTGAAAATATATAAAATTCATCAATGGATATTGTCAGAAATGTTATGATAATATTGGACTTATAGTATATCACACACCACCATACACCTTCTTGGCAAATATTTTCTCAATTGGAATATCTGTCCAAATAAAATCCAATTCACTTTGATTCAATTCTTGACATAATTCTGACATAAACTACACATCTTAGACATGTACGCATTTATTGGAATTTGTTTATTTGCCTTCCTCGGTAATCAATTTTCACGAATTTATATACATAAGTATACACAAATTAAATCTGTCATCAATGAGTTTAATCCACAATCCACTAAATATCCAATACCTATCTATATCTTTATATTTCTCATTCCTTTTTCATGTAGTGCATCTTTATGTGGCTTTACGGAAAATTTCAAAAAATATAATGAAAAAAAAAAAATGCCTGCCTGGAAGATAGAATAAAAAAAAAAACAAACTGGTACACGGATGTGGAATTAAAAGTATAAATGAATAAAAGTGAAAACAATAGAAAAAATATGGAACAAGGAAAAAAATTTATGCAAAAATAAAAAAATAATAATGAAAGGAAGCAAGAAAAATGTTATCCATTCCAAAGAACAGAACGTATGTACATATATAGAGAGTATAATTCATATACAGGAAGGTGAATGAACAAAACAATGAAAATGAAACAAAAAACAACTATTATCATGTTGAAAGGATACTGCTACATACTACATACATACATAACGTACTGTATTAAAAAAAAAAAAATTATTTTCACAAAAAAGGACAATGTATAGCCAAAGGATATTTTCATCATAATTTTTTTCTATACATACATATAAATACAAACACAAAGAATGTACGTAACTAAACTATTAATTAGTGATTTTCTTCTTTTCGTATCGTACATATTTTTGTGTACTAGTTTTTCTTCTAATTTTACGCTCTGGGGCATTTTAAAAAACGAAAGTATACTCGTATAGTGGACAACATTTATAATGAATGTGCAATGAAAAGTTTTTTTTTTATTTTGCTACTTTCGAACATATTTATGTACTATTTATGTACCAGTATACCATACACCCATACCCATAACCGACCTAATGAAAAATAGAACGAAAAATGTAGCTCAGTGTTGTTGTTTTGTTTTTTCGTTTTAAATTTTATAGAAATAAAATTTTAATGATAGCATATTGAAGAGAAATAATAATTTCATTCTGAGAGAAACATGAAACATACGTAATTTCAAATTTTCAAATGTGTATCTATATAATCGATTTGTGTTTTGTTTCTTTTTTAATTGGCTGTGTATGAATTTCAATTACAATTTTTTTTTCTCTCAACAATCTCAGAGATATTAACAATTTGAGGTTATGTAGCTCGGGATATTATCTCGATTCGACCAGATACATATGTGACCTTAAGATCACGTAGAAAAGACAAAGAGACAAAGTATGTAACGACCTATCATCTATACAGCCAGTCAATAAGATCCCTATGCATTTATGCCTTAAACAAGACCCTAAATAGACGTGACGGGACGAAAGAAATTAAACGAACGTAAATACTTGTTTCGTCAGTTTGACAATTTGTCCTAAATAGAAACGATTCGAAACGAGTAGAAACGATAAAATGTACGACCGCTACGGCACTATCCGTTTCCTCTGGTTTCGTCTATTTGACATTTAAACTTATCGAAATTGAACGAACGTAAGAATACGTCCATTTAGGATAGTTTTACATACCACAGTGCTATCGTATATATCGTTTCGTTTTATTTCGTTTCGTCACGTCTATTTAGGTTATAGCTTCAATCCCAAAAACTTCGACTTGAATATTTGAAAGGTTATGAATCGCCAAAGATAAACGAGGTGACTACATCCATGTGCTAACCACGACATTAATGTGCTAATTGAGATTTTTCGTAGCAGGTTAGTGAAGAGGCTGTCACTACTATTTACCCGTAGCCTTTTCTAATGTACAAAGGACATTAAGGACAACATCTAGTAATGTTTAATTATTTTCTTTTATAATGTAGTATTAACTGAATGTATTACTGAATAACTCAACAACAGTTTTTTTTCGCATTTTTAATTTTTTATTTAATTATATAGTTTAGATTAGATTATTCTTTTTTTTTTCTTTATTATATTTCTTTATTAGACTAGATTATTCTTTCGATTTCCTATAATTATTGCTAGAATTTTCAGCATAATAAACAGAATCTTTCATTAAATCTGTAAAAGTGTAACTTATAAGCATCTGAAATTATTATCTTCATTTTGACGTAACGTATAATGTATAAGGATTTCATTATAATCCTCACATTTAATTTAATAGTTAATTTGTTAATGTGTGTCCCATAGAAAATTATGTTTTTATTTTCATTTTTTTTTTGCCTCCCAAAACAGTAATAATTTCCCTTTCATGTATTTAAAAGAAAAATAAATTCAGATATATACTAGTATTTTTCTCTTTTTTTTATCATCTCTTATAACAAACTACGTAAAATCTTTGTTTGCATTAAATAATTGAAAATATAGAATTATAAAAAGCTTTTATCTTTAACTAAACAAAAAAAAAAGAAAAAAAAACAATGTGAAGGATATAATGATAAAAGAAATAATTAAGAGTAGTTCTTGTAATTTCATTTTCCCAGAGATTTCATTTTTATTTTATTTCATTTTTTTTTTCTCTGTTATCCTGCTGCTGTTGTTATTTGTTATTTTTTTTTCCGTCATTTATTTAACAAAAAAAAAAAGTATTTGAAAATTGTAATTAATGGATCTATATGTATACAGAAAAATACTCTCACTAACTATACTGTTATAATATCGACGAAACTCTATAGCAGTGATGGAAATCAGGACAACAAAAAAAAAATACTGTGTAGAAAACTAAAACCAAAACAAAAGTTGCAAAAAAAAAAAATAAATGAAGGTGAACAACAAGTAAAGGACCTGTCCAATTAAATGAAATAAATGTGTTTACATCCTTCGAAAAACAAAAAAAAAAATAAAAATAAAAAACCTAGAAAATAACTGGAGGAAATAAATAAATAAATGAATGAATAAAAATGTAGTGCAAATGGTAGGTGGGCTATTGGTAGGCGCGCTTATAGGCAAACAGCCAAAAAATATCGAATTAAAAAACAAAAAATGTTTTTTCTTTTTCTTCTTCTTACTCATCATTCAAGAACGAAATAAGTGGATAAATGTAACGATTTCATTTTTTATTTTTATTTTTTTTTTTTTTGGTTTTTAGATATTTTTGTTCCCTTTTCGGTCTCTTTATCATCATTTTCAGATTTTTATAGAATTTCTCTAATGTCCTAATGCGTTTAATATTCACAACACACAGATTACATAAATATAACTAAGCTAAGCTAAGTGGCACAACATAAGAAGGGTAAAAATAGTCAAGTAAGTAGTTGATAACCTCAAAAACAAACAAAAAAAAAAAAACAAAAAAAGGAAAAAAAAGTGAAGGATATTTGAAGCAAAAATATATTTTTTCGTATTTTTGATTTTATTTCTGATGCCGTTTTCATAATACTCGTACGTATACGAGGTACGAAATACGAGTATAATGTGTAATGGCCATCACTATAATCTTGCAGTTTCTTCTCGAAATTTTTCTCATTTTTTTCTTAAATATTTTTTTTGGCCCCATTATTGCTTTGGGAATGTTTTTTTTTTTATTCCATTCTCTGATCATTATGTTTTGTGGAATTTGTAGCCTTCACATTATCCATTCATTCTTGTTCCACATTACATTTCCTGTATGTTTCTGACATTCATACGATGATACAACCATACGACTAAATCATGGTTGAAGGACATGCCTATTTTCTCATACATGTACGTATGTGTAGTCACATACATATTTTTTTTTTTTTTTTTTTGTAAATGTTTGTACTTGAACTTTTGCAAATTTCAGTTTCATTTCATTCATTTCTTTTTTCTTCCTTTTTTCCTTGTGTCCGGATGTTTAAATGGACAGATAATAATTCCATAAAATGTGATTGTCACTATGTGAGCCTTACAATAAGAGTATCGTGAGACTTTATTCGATACAAATTTTATATCCGGTTTGTTTTCAATGATTTCTCAGTTTTTTTTTTTTTTTTTTGACCTGTGTATTCCATCCTTTTTTTCATCCGATATTATCATTTCGTGTGATAATAACAATAATAATAATAATAATGATAATGAAATGTAATAAAAAAAAAAAATATTCCTCTGAGGGAATAGCAAACAAAACGAAATGAAAAACGACGAATGAAAATACTTAATTTTCGATTTACCATTAAATTTAAAGATTGACATAAATGTCCTTATTTTTCTCTTATTTTTTATTTAATTTTTTTATTTATTTTATTTTTTTTTTTTTTGGCCAGATAGAAATGGCATTCATTTTTAATATTCAATATAAATATGAATGCTTCAATGATATAATTTTGTTATTATATATACGAATACGAGTATGTTGAGATGTTGATGATGTGGATCAAAATGATGATAATGATGACAATGATGATATGATCATATAGTAAATGTAAAAACGATGAACGATTATTGCCACAAGTATATCCGATTGTAATATGGACACGTTTTAGATTAAAGGATTTAAAAAATCTTTCAAAATTATCTGTGAAACTTCATAATTTTCTTTTATTCCTTTTGAATAAAATTTTATATTTCTATATATTTTCTCTTTTGTATGTGCTACAACAATGAGTATTGATATGCAATGCCGGGTTTAGCGTCTTGGGCGCCCGGTGTACTTCAAAACTTTCCACCCTTTCGAACTTGCCTATTACAGTGCTGTGGTTAATATACACAAGAAAATAACAAGAGAAATTACTACTTGTCTATCTTTTTACTTCTCTTTCCACATCATAAATACTCAAGAGTTGAATGACCATGTTTGAAAGATACGCAATTAGTAGTTTTTCTTCTCATTTTCTTGTGTAAATTCTATACTATTCTGTAGTTGGCGTGTACGGAGAAGAATAATTTCATATATTTGCAACTTACAAATCACATGAGTAATAAGTAAATCTGAACTCTTGATTCGGTATTTTCTTTATGTTGTACAGTTTTACATTAATTTTTAGAGAAAATTTTCGCAGGGAATATATACATATTTTTTTTACTGTAATTTGCAAAATTATTTTTCTGAAAGCGGGTGTATATCTAACTTTATCATTCTGTCGTTATTCGCGTCCCCGAGGTTTGGTGTCCGGTTTTAGTGAACCATACATGAAATAAGATATATTTTTCCTGTATGAGTATTTTACGTGTGGTGTGTACCATTTGTGTTATACAACAATTTTTTTATTCATTAAATATTTTCTTTTTATTTTTGCCTATATCATTCTGTAGTCCTTAAACCAAAAAATCGATCTTATCCACCATAGAAACGTGACATGAATTTTTTCTAAATTTCATATACTAGATATGTATGTAGCTATACTCATGTGTACAATTCAAAAGGATATTATTTTGTTTGCATGTATGTATGTATTTTGTATATTTAAATATAAGAGAATATGATGGTATAGATAATAAGTAAGTATAAACTAGAATCGTATTGGTAACAGGACTTAAAAGTTTACTTTCTCATACGATATACAGTGTTGCGCAAAACAATATAGCAATCACTCGAATTTATTTAGATAAAGGTAAATGTTTAGATCTATGGACTCCATCTACGATTTGAATGAAATTTGCCAAGAAGATAGAAGAATATGTCATAGGTGAAAGGTGATTCAATGTCGATTGAATTGAAATTGGTAGATCTTCGCTATGAACGCGGGAAGTAAGGTATGTTCTATTTGAAGCTGAATTGCTACAATCGCAAATTGGATTGGTATAAGTAAAGTCTAAAGAATAGAGAAAGGTTTTTTATTTTTATTTTAAGTGAGGGCAGGTAAACCTCCCTCCACTTAGCCCACACCACGGCCCGCCCAGGCCTTTTGGCGACTCGTCTATAGAGGAAGGTAAGGTGTAGCATGATAGATGGTTATTAGTTATGAAAGGATGGAGTAGACGGAGTTTTGATGTTTAATGTATAATGAATATATAAACGACAGAAATTTTGAATGGTTTCTAATGTTTTACACAGCACTGTAGCTACACAGCCTGTACATTTTTGTACCCATGATGTGTGTATTTTTGTATGATTAGACCATCACGTAAGTAAGTAAATGAAAACAAAAAATGTATGTATAAGCAACAGGATATTTCAGTGTACATGACTTTTTTTCAAACTCCAACCGAAGGAGCAACGAATCAATGTGTACTGTAGGTGTAGGTCTAGTAAGTATAGATGTACATTTCAATATTTTAGTGAAGTACATACCTACATTTTCTTTTCAGACGTTTTTCTTACATTTTATTTCATTATATGTACGGTTTTATTTCCAGTAATCCTTATCAAGAATTTATTATCATTTCTATTTATTTTGTATATTTACGTTTTCATTCCAATTTGGGTAAATATTTTTATTTCTGTTTTTTATGTACTCGTACTTTAATCATTTTAATAAAAACAACAATGTTTTTTCTACATTTTTCTTCTATTTTCTTACCTTTTATGTACACAATTTTAGTATACATCCAGAGTCTATGTACCAAGTATGAGTTGATTTAATAAAAGTAGTCAGTATCCTTTCACAAAAATTCTACATCAGAGTTTTTTTTTTTATACGAGTATTTGTACAATATATGTATATATGAGAAGACGATAAAGACGAAAGAAAAAAAAATATCAAAAGATTCTTGATTTGAAACGGAAATCCTTTGGGAGTGATGAATGTTAATGTTGACGAGACCGGCGACCGGATAACCAAAATTGATTTACGTTTAAAGGTTTCTAAGCAAAGGATATGCGTATATACGGTACGTATAAAGAAAACAATTTTTCTACTTCTTCTACTTCTTCTGTCAATACATAAACAAACTAAGGATTTTTTTTTTTTTTAGAAAAATTCTGTAATGAGATGTCTGATTTCGTTCTAAAGATATATGTACATATGTACATACGATGTTGTGTGTTGTTTTGTTGTCATAATTTCCATTTGAATTTTTATATACTGAATATCCTTGAAACTTTAAATTCAACATTTTGTTTAAAACTTTTCAATTTATTTGTTTCTTTTTTCCTTTTAAATTCCGACTTTATAACACAGCAATTTTAATTACATAAATTCTTCCTTTCAAATTATTTCAAATTTTTTTTTTTCATGTTGTGTTTGTAATATTTTGCAAAAGCTTTTCACTTTTCATTTATCACAAAAAAATAAAAAACATCTTCCATTTCATGTATTGTTCGGTCAGCATTTTTATTCAGTCTATGCCTTTCATGCTTAAAATTCAATTCAAGAGTTACATTTCTACTATAGAAAATCCTTTTAACCATTTTTGATTTTTGTAATGTGTATTTTTTTTTTTTCATATTTTTATTTTGTTTAATTTCTTCTGAACTAACTAATTTCATGAGAAACGAATAATTGATGTTATTTCAGTGAAAAAGTTTATGATAAAATAGCGAGTAGGTACATAACTAAGCATTTATATATGAATAGTCAAGATAAATTGAAACGAAAATCATAAAATGAGTACACAAGGTATATAGACATGATAAAAATGAATAAATGAATGGAAATGATTTTCAAAGGATTCTAGTACAAAAAAAAAAAAAAAAAAAATTAAATAAAAAATAAAAATGAATAAAAAAAAAATTAAATTTTACGTACTCGAATGTATGATTACATTTTCATTTGACTTTTTTTTGAAATTATTTTTAATGTTTGCCTTTCACATGATTTACTTTGACCCATTTTTGAAAATTAAAATAAAAAAGAAGAAAAATAAAATTTCATTTTTTTTTTTTCAGCTTTTATCTTCTGTTTATTGGATACTACAATTTTTAATGGTAATTTTACAAAGTTATCAGTTACGAAAGGTCAAAAGGATATTACATACAGACACATCCATGCAAATTTGTATACGTAAAAACGCAGATATACGTATATATGTATGTACAATTTATTCATGCATCCGATGTGAATTTTTAAATTAAATACGATGAGCTTTAATACAACCTGAAGGCTATAACATTAAAAATCAGAAATTTAAAGTAATCACTGAAATGAATTTAATATTTTTGGAAAAAAAAAATATTAAAAATTATATTTATTTTATATATCGTCTGTTTTGAGCTGAAAAATTATTATTTGAAATACATATGCACGAATTATTCATTTCGAAAAATTTTAAGAGTTAAAAAATAATCTTTTGATCAAAAACTCTTATATAGGCTGTAGGTAGAGGATGTCTAACAGTTCAGTATGGGCAGAGTGTTGGTATATAGTCTCTTCAAATCGTAATCAAAAAATGAGAAAAATAATTTTCACTTATTTCCAAATATCATCAAATATCATCAAATCATCACTCCCAAGATTTGTTCAGCTTCTAATGAGTACCAGCTTAGTGAGAAAAAAGTTCATCAGTCTAAGTCCTCTCATGTAATTGAGTGTGTCTATGCTCTATGGTGTCTATAGTCTATCTTCACTCTTCAGTATTCATCTAACCAACAAGCTTAAAATAAATCTCTTCGGTCAGTCAACATATTAAGTTGATTCGGGCTGTGCTTAAATGCAAACCATTCATGATTATGATTATGAAAATTTTTGATACATTGAGAACCTCTTGTCGACAACAATTTTAAATAAATCATTTTTGTTTTAATTTCTTTTTTTCATGTCTGAGAATTTACATCATCAATATTATTATGTATACATGAAATTAATTTAAGAGCAGAAAAACAAAATCAAACATCTTTACTGCATATGTTACGCACATAAATCAAAATTTTTGTTGCTTCAATGTTGTCTTTCAGTTTCAATGAGAATGAATGCAGTCCAATATTATCGATGACAACAATAATGACAATATGCAAAATGTGTTTTTAATTCGATTCATGTTGCTTCTCTGTATTTGTTCGTCGCCTTTTTTTTGTTTTATCGTTTCTGTAGTTTGTGTAGTAAATATAATAACGAATCGACTAGAAGTTATATGCATTGAATTTTTATAAGATAAATTTAAATATTTTACGAGTGTGTGTATAGGTCCACAATGCATGTATAATATGAAATATATAAAAGCATAGCGTCAGTAACCGTAATTCATGGTATAAGCACATCAGAAATGTTCCATTGTATGCAAAATCTGTCATATTATTTTTTTTGTTGAAATTTTTAAGCGAATTTCAAAATTTTATAATTAATATTTTTATTTCATCAATTTTTCATTTTTTTTTTCATATTTCTTATCATTGCCTTTTTGAATGTGAATTTTTTTCAATTTTTATTGTCGAAATTATACGCGAATTGCATTTTAAAATATTTTTATGATAAATAATAATTACAAAAAGGAAAAGGAAGGAAAGGCCGTCATATTTTTTTTTTTTTTTTTTTTTTGCAATTCTATATTACAAAAATTATGATGATAATGGAATAATAATTGAAATGTAAGATAAATCGGAATTTTTTATCATAACAAAATTCCATACTGTGCGTGCGTGCAGTTCATAGAAATTTCTGGTAAAATAATTCGATCTACTCATCATTCGAAAGCAAGGCATACAAGACGGCTATACTGAACTTACTATGAAAGTTTTCATTTTGGCATAATTTTGTAAAATCTTGCATTTGCTAGGTATTAATTAACTTTTGCAAACACACAAACGTCATGTGTTAATCTCATCTAATTTGGTGTCAAATTGAAGTAGTTGGTTGTTGAAATGTCGTTGAAAAAATGATTTTATAGAAATTAACTTCGTATCAGAATTATAAAGGTCAACAAGAATAATAAGAAAAACTCACGATCATCTATCTACTCTATACATTTCATGTATGCCTTTTCCTAACACAGTTAGGATCAGCTTCAGTGTAAATTCACTATTACTGCGGGAACAGAATGTGTAGCTATAGCATGTAGCAAAGTTTGAAATCATAAAAATTAAAATGTTTATCAACAGAGTGTGTAAACTGCTGTCGAAGCTGTAGTCGTATCTGCAACTAGTCTTTAACGAATTTTTAATTCGCAGCGCTACATATTGACATTTCAGTAGTTTTTGTGATTGAAAAATTTTAAATTTGACATTTTTGAATCATCTACTTACATACACATACATTAGTCAGCAGTACATTCTGTTCGCTACAATCTCTTGTAGCTGTTCAGGACATACTACGTGCTAATCTGCTTGCTACAGCCGTAACTACAGCTACACATTCTGTTCCAGCAGATATTTGTAATATTTGAGTTTTAAAAATTTTTATCAAAACTTTATGGACTTCAAACCAACCAATACTTCAATACATGTTGTATTCGATCAATACATATACATAATATTTATGAAATTTAATTCAAAATTTAATTATCAAATCAATTAATATAGAAATGAAACTATGAAAATAAATCAAAATTTTATATGTAAACTACATGGTCTCTTTATATGATATTATTTTAATTAATTGATAAATATGCATTTATACGTATATGTGTGTACAATTCGGAAATATTTATTATACATGATATGTAAAAATTATTATTTTTTATATTCAATTAAATATATTATTCAATCAGATAAAATTGAAGCCTCTGTGTAATTATTAAATAAATGTATATGTACATGTGCAGTTATTAAAATAAAAATATTTTATCTATACACATACATATAATGTACTATATTTATGTACTATGTATGCAGGAATATTTAATACTTGTTCCTCTACTCTACACTTACTGTTTTACTTACTCTATACTCTACTCTATACGCTACTTGTAGTATTCGCTACACTATAGTACGAGTGGTATTTCACATATCATCTATACTCGTATTTCCATGGTTGTGAAAAATTTGATTTTCTCCTTCAGTAGAATGCGAATATTGTACAAAAGGAAACAAGGAAAAAGCAACCAAAAATATTTTATATTTGCTCCTCATATTTTACACATCATTTCTGCTGTGTACTGTATACTCGAATTTTTTATTTTCCTTCTTCATAAAAGTTATTTTCGCTCTTTTAGTAGAGCGCGAATATTAAACAAAACGAAACACAGAAAATAACCAAAAACATTTTATACTTGCTCCTCCCCTTTTCACATCATGTGTACTCGTATTTTCTATTCTCTTTCATGAACACAAGTTGATTTTCTCTCTTTTAGTAGAACGCGAATATTGTACAAAACAAACGCACACAAAATCAACAAACAACATTTTATACTTTCTCCTCTCCTAGTCTACACATACTCTTTTGCTGTAGAGATCATTGATTTAGTACGGCATTTGAAGAATACGCTGCAGTAGTATTACGAGTAGTGTTTCACACACACCATATGTGTTCTCATTTCTGAATTTGTATTTTCTTATTCGATGTTTCGAGTGTTAAATATTCTTTTGTTGTTAATTTTCTTTATAATATAATTTTATATACGAGTATATAGTATATAATTAAACAATTTTTAATTTTTTATAAAATTTTATTTATATTTACTTTTATAATATTAGTGGTTATTACAAAATTTATATTTATTTATTTCCTTAGATTCATTCACTTCTGACACCAGTTATTTTATTTTATACAAAAAAAAAAAAATAACAAAAAAATTATTTGAATAAAAAAAATTTTATTTGTAAATATTCCTTTTTCTTTTTTTTTTTATTTAATAATTTCAATTTTAAATTTTCAAAATAATTTCAATTTTAAACCTTATAATTTATTTATTTTTAGCAACTTATAATTTCTAAAACTTTTATAATTTTTGTTATTATTATTTTTTTTATAACTTAAATTTTTTTTAAAATAAGCTCAAAATTTTAATTTTATTTATATTTCTTCTTAAAATTTTAAAATAACCCAAAAATATTTGAAATTAATTTAAAAAAATTTAATATTTCAAAAGTTGAACTATATCTTGACTGTGCTGTACTGAACTGTGTCGAGTGAGAAAATTTCTTTTCTATTTATACTTATGTGTCGTGTGAAAAAATTCTTTTCTATCTTAATTTTAGTAATCAATCCATTGTTCTTAATTTATCGTTAATTGCTTACACATATTTTTTTTAATATTAATTTGTTTACAAACATTCTTAGTATTCTCAAGTGTTCAATAATAAAAATTATTGATCCGTATTTTCAAGTGCCTATAATAATAAAATTATTGGTCTGTATGAAATAATCGATCTGTATTTTCGAGTGCTTAACAATAAAGTCAATTTATTGATCTTATTTATAGTTTTGGGTACAAGTGTTCAATAATCAGACCATTGATTTCATTTATAGTTTGAGTAATATAATTTAGTATTTACAATGGTTTGATTTTACAATTCTTACTTAGACTAGTTTTTCAATGTTTTGATTATTTATATTTAATTCTTATAGTACTAATATTAATATATCATTTTTTTTATGATGGTTTTATTTAAGTATTCTGATAACAATCTTTATCTGATATGTAATAATATGATCTTATTATGAATAGTTTTATTTATAATTAATATCTTGCATATGTGCATTTATTTCATCAACAAAACCCTTAAGTACAAAATTTTATATACTATGTATATATATATTTGTTTTTTATATATATTATATATATGTATCAAGAATTTTTGTATACGTAATAGGTTTTCAACATACATAACACGAGTAATGCGTAGAGGTAATTAATCGAGAAATCCGACAATGCATGTATCATACATATGAGTATACCCAAAATAAACATACGCACACATGTAGATATAGAATTATGGAATTTATACATCATAATATCTGAAATCATTCACGTACAAATAAACATACAAATAAATGAATAAATATATAAAAAACATAAACAGATATATGAAATTGATATTGAACACGCAAATTTGTCATTCTTTGACCACAATCAACAAAATATAAAATAAAGGTAAAAACTCATACATACGAATATATGTGTACATACGTATATATAATATATGTATATCTTTTTTTATTTATTTACATTAAGGTACCCGTCCACGATGCAATTTTTCTTGCATGCAAGACGATTTTGACAGATAAAATTGCACGAAATATTTATTTCGAAGTGTACGCTGCCTAGAAAGATGAAATATTGCACAGAAATACGTATTTCATGCAATATTTCTTATTGCAAGCAATTTTTTTTATTGCATAGGTGTACGCAGAAAGATATGCAATATTTCGCGCAAGAAAAATTTATTCAACTCATTCAATAAATATTTCTCTTGCATATGCAATAAATTCAGCTGACTAAAATGTAATGTGTTGCTGTGTTATCTATCATTCGTTGGTTGATGTTGTGTTGTGCTGTGACTTCTTGTGAATTTGGTATGTATTTTCTATTATTATTATTATTATTATTAGCAAGGTAGGCCTTTCAACTCTTAAAATATTGAAAAAAAAAAATATGAAATACATATTTGAAATGTAATGTATATGCAAGAAAATAAGAATTTCGTGTAAGTGCTCGTGCAATAAAAATTTCTTGCAAAGATATTTTTTTCTTGCATGATAGAAATATTGCATATTTTTCATGAAATATTGCGTCGTGTGTACGAAGTACTGCAAGTTTTCTTGCACGCAAGACAAATTTCGCGCAAGAAAACTTGCATCGTGGACGAGTACCTTTATATGTACATATATCCCAAATGTAATTTAAAATTCATATATACAAAAATAAATGATATTTGAATACATACACTCACATTTTACACACTTTTAACATATAAAAGGATATATGTATATATAGATCTCAGCATATATAATCATCCATATATCACTTATATTGATATTTGCATATCAATTGGGAAAATACGTTTATAATTAAAAACGTATCCTAAATAAATATGTACGTCTACGTATGTATGTATATGTACGTCGAGAGTCAGAGTAAAAAAAAAAAAAAGAAATTAAATAAATTATTGGATATATTTATACGAAAATGAATGTATATTTGTATGCTCAAACATACATCCATAAATACAGGTACATATTTCACACCTAATTGTAAAATTTCACGCAAAAGCAAATTATATAAACGAATGATACGTTTTTATTTTTTCTAGTATAATATATGGGATACAGGCCATTATTATATAGGCACATGCCTTTTTTATACAATGTACATTATGATGTGTATACAAACATTTTTAATTTATTTTTCATTCATATTTCCTTCCTTTATTTATTTATTTATTTTTTTCTGTGTTCATTTTTTTGTTATTGCTTTGTTACTCATTAAAAATATAACATTTAAATGTATGAATTTAATTGAATAAAATTTATTGTAAATTAAAAATTTCATGTTCATTTTGAATTGTGGGCAAAAAAATTATACAAATGTACCATGTACTACTATCTACTACACTACCACTATGTAATATCAGTCATATACGTACATTATCTCTCTATATACACTTTATGTTATGTAAGATGTGAAAAGTGTTTCAGAAAATCTAATGCTCATAAAATAATTTATCAAAGATTATATGCAATATGCAATATTCTTCTAAGGATATTTCATATTTTTTCTGTATAAAATTTTACATTTTCAAAATTCAAATTGTGCATTTTGAAGAAAGATCATTAGTAAGGACTCTGAGAAAAAATATTAGAAATTAAAAATACGAGTATCTCTCTACCAATGAGCATGTACTGTACATTGTACATTTACGAAAATGTAGAGTGGTTAAGAGGAAGGAAGATTTGTGATAAAGTATGTATCACTAAGTGATAAAGCAATTTACTTACCTTACCACTCTTACCAGTGTGATTGCGATGTCACGAGTTTGGGTTTCATTCCCGAGTCTCAGGAAAAAAATGAGAAAAATAATTTTCAGTTTTTCATTTTCATTGCATATTTCTAACTTTTTATTACCTCTTCCAATTCACTCACCATCGAGATCGAATGAGTACAAAGTTTCTGAGACAATGTTTAGAAATGTTGTTTCGACTTCGACTCTATACATTTATTATATAAATAAGATTGGCCTCTATTGCGAATATCGATTGTGTTTTTGATCGAATGATGAAAAGCTGTTCGATTGTAAAATAATTCGGTATTGTGTAACACAATCGAAAGCATCAATTAGTAATGCCATATTCATTATTAAAATTATAATCTATTGTGAATCTTTTTAACACTATTGTGAATAATGCTAGTTTTTCATTGCTTATGTGATTTAAATTTTGTTTTGAGAAAATTGATATTGGGTATTTGGTCCACCACCAGTTGCTGTTTGTTCTTTTTTGTTTTGGATCAATTTTTTTTTAATATTAAATTTTAAATCAGTCCACACTGAAATAGAGTAATTGTTAGATGGATGATAAATGCTATAAAATATTTGTTAAATACTTTTGTACCTTCAACCATTTTTCAGATGATTTTACTGGAGGACTAAGACTGTTTAAAATTTCAGCATAATTTCCCAAATTATTTAAAATTTGGCTTTTTCTATAAAGTCCCTGTGCAATTTGAGGATTTTGTTTCATAATTTCTATCAGTTTTTCAATCTGATTTTTATTACTTAAATTTCTAATAAAATAATAATAATAAAAATAATAATAATAAAATAAGAATATGTATTAAAATATAATTTTTAGTAATTACATTTTAAACAAATAGCCACACAAAAAACAAAGAACCACGTAAAACAATGAAATATCATCATAAAATGAACAAAAAAAAATGATATTCGTTCGTTAAAAGACAATCGAACGAGTGATACGATCACAATCGAACATATCATTCGCAATCGATACTCGCAATACCAAAACTTCGATTGTACGATTGTTCGTTTATTTGACGATATTCACAATAGAGGCCATTGTTTTTCTATGATCAAGCAACAACTCAGTCTCAGTGGTTCGCAACCGCAAGTAAGCAGTAGATGCAGAACATGTTAGGCATCCATAGACTATGAAAATTACAGTAGTGTCCATGCGCTTCAGGGGCTGTTATAAATTATTATTGATGATGACGAAGATGTGTAGATAAGACAATAAATTGGTATTCTATCATAAAATTTAATTTCTAATGTATGATTAATTTTTGTACAACACTGTAAATTTATGATATGATATTCAACTAGATTTTTTTTATTTAGTATTTTTTTTTTTTAAATAAAAAAGCCATCTGAATATCAGTGGTTTGTAAATGAAAATAAATTAGTTTGCGGAATATGTGCAAATGAAATTAAAATAGATAATTAAAAATAATAGTAACAAATTATATATAGAAATAAATAAATCAATTGAAATGAAATTAAATGAAATGAAAATTTTCGAAATCATAAAAAAAGAAAGAAAAATGTTATTTTACCAAATTATTTATAATTAATCGAAAATTTAAAAAAAAATAGGTACAAATCATTTTGAATAATTATGAAAATAATTGCATTTCACATACACACACATGTATACATACTTATCTATATAATGAATTTATGTACATATACACACGTTTATTAGAAATATATTTGTACATATCACGTATATATTGACACCAACTATAGATGATGATTTTTATGTGACAAGTGTTATTATAGTAGAAAGAATTTTTAAAAAATACAAATCAGATTTGTTTCATCGCACATACTTCAAGATCTTACACGTATTCAATAATTTTCTCTTAAAGTCTCTTAAAAAAATCATTTTACTCAAAATTTATAAATGTCAAAAATAAATCGATTACATGATTTCAATCAAAAATTTAAAAATTGTCAATTCGAAATTGCTCTTTTTTTGTCAATTTGATACCTGAGTATATACATGCCTCATCCAGACAAATTTTATTAGTACTGAATTCCAGTTTTCTATCATAAAAATTGATTTGATTTGATACATTTTTTTTTTTTTTTTGTCATAAAATTACATAATAGATTTGATGTTGATTATTACAGTTCAAGGACAAGTGAATGAATTTCAAAAGTACAAAAAACAAAGAATAAAGAATACAGAAACATTACTCATACACCATTAATTTAATTCCCTATCCCCATTTTGTGACTATTTCATTCAAAATGATTCTTTGATTCAAACAATTCGATTTCACTTTTTCATTATACATACAGACGATATAAACAGAAGAAATTTATGTTTGGTTTTTGTGCTTTTCGGTTAATTTCACGAAAAGGATAATCAATCTAAATGTAATCGGTATACATATGTATGTACGTATAACATCAAGATATGATTTTTATCAAAAATTGCTTTGAGAATTGCTTATATGTATAAATACAGAAAGAACAACAAAAATGACAACAATAATAACGATGGAGTGGAGATTTAAAGTCAATATTTTATACAAAACAGCAAAAAAATATAAATTCTTACGATTACGAAATAAAAAATAAAATCATACATACATGTGCACAAAAATAAAAAGTCAAATATTAAATTTGTGTCTGACTGAATAAGTGGGACATATGTATGTACACCACACCACATAGACTACTCGTATATCACGAGGAGAAAGGACATCCTTTGCGAGAATGTGCATGTTTTTATTTACATTTTATTTTATTTTTGTTTGTTTATTTTTTTTATTTTTGATATAAAAAGAAAGAATTTTTGGTACTTTTTTGAGAATATGAAAACGAAATGAACAAAAAAAAAAATTGAAGAGAAAATATTGAAAATTGAAATTAAATTTTTCGTTTTGTTTTTGCTTCTACAATTTAGCGTTTTTACTCCTTTTTTGTGGTTCTCTTTTTTTATGGATTTAAACTTTTTTTCAAAATATATTTTCTTTTTCTCTTCCATATTTCTCTAGATATTTTAATTTCGTATTCGTATTCGTATGAGTATGAGCACATGTGTATGAGTACGACCAACGACTATGAATCAATACATATACAACACACCATGAGTAAATAGAAATTTTTGATGGTAAATTTTTGCTCAAAGAGGATAATAAAAAAATATGTATATTGTTTTACACATTGTTTATAAATAAAATTTTATTCAAAAGAAAAATATTACGAAATATATAACAGAAAAGAAGAAATAATTTTGAGAAAAAAAATTTCGTTTCACTAATAATTTTGTACTAATTTTGACCTCTCTATTTTTCTCTTAAGTGTCCTATATATGCAGAACGTAAAATTCATTCCTATATCTGCCTTTGCTTATATAATAGATTTTGTATATTTTGTGATCTTATCAATTAAATCCTGTTGAATTTTTTCAGCTGCTTTCGTAATGATTTCATATTCGTATTTACTCATATTTAGACATCTATTTGAAATGTCTTGTGTTGCAAAGATTTTATATGCACTCAATGTTATGTACATTACAACGTCCATTTCACGATTTTTCATATCTTCATGTTTTAAACAATCTTCAAGTTCTTCTTCTGTTATTGTTTTAAGGAAATAACGAACAATTAAACTTATCACATTTATTGCTTTTTCTTTTTTGACACCACTAATTATCATAATTTTTACTAAATTTTTAGCTAATGAAAGAACTTCAAACATTGTAGTGGTACAATCAGAATCTAAACTCCAGTTACTTTTAGTATATCTGTTGAAATCTGTTGTCATCATGTTAACAGTAGTTTCAGGTAAAGAAGTTTTAGGTTTCTTCTCCATTCGTTTTAAATCATCCTTAATCTCTGGCTGAGAAGATGGTTTTGTCGATTCAAGAAAATGTTCATGTGATGCCACCATATGTACTGCACTTCGTTCAAGTTTGTTAAGAATATTTTGAATAAATAGTGCATTTTCTTTGAAATTATCCGAAAGCTGCTCCAAAACTGGCTTCATTCCATCCACATGGAAATGTCTGACTTGTGGATTTCTTGTACAATTTTCCACCGGAATATTACGATTGCATTTCAAATCATTAGGTGTCGTCCGATTCATAGCGACATTCTTTGAATTTTCATCTCGATCATTGGCAGGTAAACTGTAAAATGAATCTTCCAATTTTAGGTTCTTCTTTAATTTTTCTGCTTTACAAAGAGAGCAGCTAGAAACTGAAGATTTGATACCAGTATAGTCACTTTTTTCTAAAACAAGAGATTTTGGAAATGTTGATATCTGACTCGAACTTGCAACAATTTTTGTAGTCGCACACACCATTTTTTGAGCTGCTTTTAATCGTCTTAATGGCTTTCTGAGACTTCGTAATTGTTTTACAACTTTTCGATTTATTTTATTAATCGTCCGAGCAGTTTTGCCAGGTCTAGATTCTGAATTTCTTTCAACATTTTCACCACTCAAATTTTTACTTATTCCACACCATCCACCCTGTTGTCTTGAGAAATTTATTTCTTCATTGTAAAATTTCGTATTCGATTCAGTAACTGAAAAACTATCACCGGAATATATATTTTTCACATCTGAAACTGATGACACCCATGTATTGCCTCCATGATCACTAACTCCTGCCGTCAAGTTTTTCATATTATTTACGTGTGCTGAAGAACAAGACCAACTCGATATTTGACTCGGAGGTTTTGGGTCTGAATCAGCAGATGCCATAGTATTTTTTGATAGTTCATCTTCAACGCTCCATTTCGATATAGAAGGTCGATTTCCGAATGCTTCTGAATCAACAAGCGAAATTACATTCGTATTCTGAACAATTATTGGTTTAGGATGCTGGACAGGTGCTTGAACAGCATCTACATTAGAATTTAAATTAGGTTCGTCTAGTATTGGCTGGATTTTTGGCATAGTATTTAATTTATTTTCGTAATTAATTTTAGAAATGGTAGTCTCATTTTTTTTTGAGACAATAGAACCACCAGAGAGTCGAGATGCTTCTGATACAGTAGTACTAACTAATGGCACGATGTACGATGATTTTTGTGCCAAATCAGATTCCAAAGATGAACAAGGCTCACAACAATTCACTTTAACAAGTCTTGATCGACCAGATTGTTTAATTTGATTTTTTGAAGCTTCTGGTCTATCAAAACCAGCAGAAAAACGGTATGAAATTTTATCGGCTGAATTTGAATTCGATTTATATCTATCAAAATTGACAATATTCTTTGTATTAGCCTGTCCATTTTCAAAATTTTCTTGTGATTCTAAAAGTGATTTTTGAGATTCGTTTAAAATTGTCCAATTGTCGACATTAGGAGTTCTAAATTCGGAAATTTGTGTATTATCATGATTTTTATTTTCTGGTAAATTCTCATTGCTAGAACTTTTGCTAACAAAAGCAAATTCACTTGGAATGTACATAGACGAAACTGGTGATTCAGTGAAAACACAATTCGGGTCATAGAAACTAAGAGATTTATTTGATGGAGTACCATACTCTGAGCATTGCCACATTGTTTCTTTAGATTTAGTTGACGGCTCTTGACAAGCATTTTTGCAAGACATTCCAATATCTTCAAAATATTTTCCCGGTGTATTTGGAATTTTATTTTTCTTTGTTTTGATTTCGTAACCAGCACGATGCCTCTGAAGACCTTTTTTATGACGCGCTTCAGTAGCCGATGGTGTTTCATTAAAATATGGATTATCCCAATCAAAACTTTGAGTCGACCCTTTACTAACAAGTGCAAAGTCACTAGGTACATACATAGAGCTCATATTCGAATCAATTGAACGTAAGTCAAATGTATCAGGAAGTTTGTAATCTCGATAACTAAACTTTGATTGTTCGTCGAAGCTTGAAACTGACATATTTGATGGCGGTTTACCCATAGAAATCGATGATGCGGAAACTCCTCCTTTCCAATCATGTTGTAACTCGGGGTCCTGTTTTTCTCCGGACCAATTCGAAATTGAAGGCGGATTAGCTGAATTCACCGCGGATATATTACTTAAAGATTTGGGAACTTTTGGCTTAGGATCATCACCAGCTTTCTGTCGCCATCTCCCTTTTCGAAGTTCATTAATATCATACAAAGAAAGTTCTTTTTCACGCAATGAAAATTCTGGACAACAATGGCACTGTGGTTCTTTTGTTTTCTTATGTGAATTTGGGTCTCTATCTTGTCCACCACGTAGACGATTATTGTAACCAGTCATTTCGCGCCAATCTATGCCTAATCTAGATACTGATGACCAAGTTGTGATAGATGGTTTACTACCATACCACCACAAATCATCACTTCTAATTCCATAAGCGTTTAAAGATAAAAAATTATCAGGTCTGTCATATCTTGCTTTTTTTACTGGAGAAGTCTTCTTTTTCATGTCGATATTCATTTTAGGTGGTGAGTTGTAGATGGGTCTTGTTTTTAATACCGTAGGACTCTTCTTTTTCACGTCTTTATTCGTAGTAGGTGGTTTCGAAGTAATTTCAGCTGCTGGAGAACTCTTCTTTTTCACGTCTTTATTTGTAGTAGGTGGTTTCGAAGTATTTTCAGCTGCTGGAGACGTCTTCTTTTTCACGTCTTTATTTGTAGTAGGTGGTTTCGAAGTATTTTCAGCTGCTGGAGACGTATTCTTTTTCACGTCTTTATTCGTAGTAGGTGGTTTCGAAGTATTTTCAGCTGCTGGAGACGTCTTTTTTTTCACGTCTTTATTCGTAGTAGGTGGTTTCGAAGCATATTCCGTTTTTATTGACTTTCCTTTAGTTTCCTTGAAACTTGGCTCACTTGTCTCTGAACTACTATACATGGTTTTCGTATTCTTAAACTTTGTGTTGATTGTTTTTTTCAATGACTCTTCTTTTTGGGATGTTTTACTTGGTTCAGTGGATGATTTTGGCAGAATACGATTAAAGTTTGCCGCAGAAGTAATCACACGATAAACAATATTTTCTCTGCCCCTTTGGGGAATAGGAAGATGTCGAGGAAGTGCAGTTAGCGGCAAATATTTTTTAACAAAAACTTTCGTATTTTTTCTTGGCGTTACAGTGGCGTCAACTTTTTGAAAATTATGAGTTAAAATCGTTGTTATAGGTTTTTTGTATGTACCTGAAAATCTAAAATTCTTGACAGACGATAGTTTATTAGAAGTCGTTTGTTTCGAGCTGTTATTACTGACAACTTTTTTCTTCCCTATTGTCTGATTTCGTTTCGTGTTTTGAATCTTTGCTCCACTCCGTTTTATTGAACTGTTATTTTTGGATTGTGATGAAGAAGTTTTACCTTTAGTTTTTTTCAGAGGTTTTTTTCCTAGAATTTTTTCCTTTTGTTTTGGAATATTTTTCGAATTGTCCTGTAAATTAATCTGTTGCTCTTTTTCGTTTTGTTCTTCTTGTTTCGAAACAGTTTTCAAATCTTTCTCCAAACCATTATCTGAAGCAATAAAATCCTTGATATTCTGTTTCTGATTTTCTATGATATTGTTCATATCATTCTTTAAAGTAGTCTGTTCATTTAGATTTAAGTTATCTTTATTTAAAGTATTCAGTGGTAATCGTTGTTCGTTGATATTTCTTTCGTCATCATTTAGAGTGTCGGTAGTTGTGCTATATATTGAGCTATCACCAAATTTATCCGTTTGTTTTACTTCATCTTCTACTTGTTCACTGTTTCTGGCTTCCGTTTGTGCGACTTTATGTATCCATTCGGAAATTTTTTCTAAATTTTTCGTACAAAGTTTTATCGCTGATCCTACTTTTGATGGTAAATCTTCCGAGCTCGAAATATCTTGTGTACCTTGTTTGTCTGAATGATTTTGATGTTCTGATGGTCTACTTTTATGATGTGATGTTGAAATTGCTTGTGAAGATTGAGTCAAATCACCAGATGATTTCACATTATCATCATTTGAAGTAGACACGATTGAACGACGGCTAGAAACACTAGGCTTCAGCAATTCTTCTGTATACGTTCGTTTACTTCCTTTTATTTCTTGTTTTTCACTTAAATCATTTCCCTTTTTTTCTTCTGCAGCTAAATTATTTATATTAATTTCGTGATTTATTAGAAATTTATGTAACAGAGACTCAGCAGATGATAATCCTCTCAGTATTTCTGTCTGTTTTTTCATATTTCTGATATCGGTCTCTTTAGCAAGATAATTGATAAAACACTTCACGGAATCAGTGTAATTTTCATTATCATTAGCACACTGTTTTTCACTAGATAATCTAGACTCGGAATGGTTCGAAAGATTTGATGACTCATTATATTGTTTTGCTCTAAGGCATGTTTTGCAAATAGACTCAGGTACAATTTTACTTTTATCAATATGTTGTAATTTCTCCGTGTTTTTCGTTGTGTCATGTGTGGATAAGTTTTTGTTCATTCTTGTTGAATTCATTGCGCTATTACGGTTGGTGTTATCAATTGATTCTGTGCTATTTCTATTATTAATATTGTATTTATGTACCTTATGTGTTCTTTTTGCCAAATGTACAGGTCCAGATACAGAACTGTCATTTAATATTTCTGTAGGAGCTTTATATATTGTTCGAAAATTTCTGTTATTGCTTCTGTCCTGTTTTAATCTCTTACATATAATTCCAGTGGGATGATTCAATCTTCGATTTTGTGAACTATAATTGTTACGAATAAAAAGTTGTTCGTAAATGGCATACACGTCATCAAATCCAGCAGTTTGCCTGATAGTTTGATTTCTACGCGTTACATCTACTCTGCTTTCACCTTCATGTTCTACACTCCAAAATGAAATACTTGGTCGTGCTCCACATATAGGGTCATGAATTACAATTTTTGATTTGGATAATGACGAACAGTCCCAACTAGTTTTCATATCAGGTGGTATCATTCTGTTTACATCCCACTCTTCTAGACCAGGACAAAGAGATGGTTCTGTAGGGCATGGCTGTCTTGGACCACATACTTTTGTAACTGACTTTCTCGATGGCCTTCTTGATGATTTTGAATGTTGTGATACTCTCACATTCACACTAGTTTTTGATTTTGTTTTCGTTTTTGGACGGCTTGTCACACTAGTTTTTGATTTCGCTTTTACTGTTATTTGTTGTGATTCTTTTATCGGACGACTTCTTGTTTTTGAAGGTCTTCTCGATCGCCTTCTTGATATTCTTGAACTTTGTGATAAACCTCTTTTCACACCAGTTTTTGATTTTGATTTCACTGTTATTGCTGTCTGTTGTGATTCTTTTTTCGGGCAACTAGATTTTACACTGCATTTCGATGTTGACCTTTTTTTTTCACCTTTTAGTGGTTTCACAGAACGACTTCTTGTCTTGACCCTTATACTAGTTTTTGATCCTAGACGTGAATTTTTCCTTCTTGGTTTCACGGAAACACGAGATTTTACTTTTGTTACGTTACCTGTTATTGGGTCTTTAACATTTACTTTTGTTCGTGATATTGATCGCGAACCAATTTGATTTTTTGTATGCGAAACTTTCACTTTCGGTTGTTGCGAAGCTTTCGCTGATCTTGGTTGTGGTTTTAATTCAACACTTTTCAATATTTTACCAATTAAAATTCCTCCAGTAGCACTTCGACTTCGACTTCGACTTCGACTTCTTCTTGATGGTCTTTGTCTTTGACGTCTTTTTGGTATTCGACTTCGACTTCTTTTTGATGGTTTTTGACGTCTTTTTGTTGAGGTTTGACACTTTTGCGGAATCTGGTCGGGAGGTCGTGGCATTCCACATTCATTAGATCTCAATGAAGTGCACGCTGAAGTTATCGATAACTGCGAACATACCGAAGATTGTGAACACTGTGACGGTTTTCTTGATGGACAAGAACGATGTGACGGGCAAGGACCCCGTGACGAGCAAGTACACACTGATTGTGATGAGCACACTGATTGTGATCGACAAGAAGATTTTGATGGTTTTCGTTGTATTGTTTTTGATGGCTTATAGGCTCCAGAAGTTTTACTTTTTTTTCTTTGACCAAATCTCGATCTTCTTCTAATTACCCTTGACTGATTGCCACGTAATCCACATCCAGCCGATTGTCTCGGTAAAATTTCATTCATATAACCCAAAGAAATATACACTCTAGATAGATCATGAAAATTTCTTGGAGCATTCAAATTATTTGAAAATGTCGGATATTCTTCATTATCACTTTCTTCTGTACTGGTGTCATCAGATGTAGTAGTTTCTGCATTGTTTACATTTTTTGAGTTTATAGAATTTTTTTCTTCACGCATATTTTTTCTTTTTATTTTTTATTTTAATTTCTTTTTTCTAAATTTTTAATTAAAAGTTTTTGAGGCCAAAAATTAGCGAATAAATTTTCAAAAATTATAATTTTTTTTTTTAAAATGAAAATAATTTTGTTTACTTTTTCAACATTAAATTTATTTTCTATTTTGGAATAAAATGTATGCAAAACTAAAATTTAATCAATGTCAAAATATATGTGTGAATGAATTTCGAATATAATAAAATAAAATGCTTACTTTGAGTTCATTTTGTTAACAATGTACAGTAGTTGCATTTTGTTAATAGAAATTTATTCGTATTTAAATGGATAATGGATAAAGGATGTAGTACCCACTGGATTTTGACATTTTTGAAAAAAAAAAAAATTTCATATATGACACTTTTAATATAATTACATTTACTGCGTTCCTTTTGACCTAGTAAAGTACTCGCAAAGTACTCGGTCGGGTCGGGAATAAATTGTAAATGGAACACAATTTTTTTGTTTGGGAGTAAAAAGTAGCCTCAAATTTCACAGCATACACATTTCTAAGGCAATGTAAATATTGAAATGACAGTTGACGGTGTTCAAATTCGGCTGTCATGTATTTCAAATTTGTTTTGTTGTTGATTTTATAGATTCGATTCTTCTAACCTTAAACTCTCTAACGACTAAAGCACAAAAACTATTGACGGCATATTTTGGCGTAACTAACCACACAAGTAAATTACTCGATTATTAAGAGGTTGTGAAGATTCTTACGACTACAAGTACTTGGGAGTACTTTACCAGGCTAAAAGGAACGCAGCAACTATATAGTGTTTTGTTGAATCGAACAGGTAGTACAAGTACGTAGTACAGAACTGTAGAGTGTAGAAAAATTTTAGAAAATAATAGAAATGAATATTTAAAATCTAATGCAATGATAATGATAATGTAATGATAATTCTTTACATTGTATTTATATATCATTTTTATTATTTTTTATTTATACACATTTAGATGCATATGATGTACACATGATTGTGAATGGATTCATACTAATGCCTGCCAGTACGTTGCTCTTTACGATGAATTAAAATGAAATCATCTTACAAAATTGTTCATATCATCGTCGTTATGTATTCACACAAACACATGATTGCAATCAAGTGAAAAATTTGCATGAAACATATATGTGCATATGTATGAGTATATTTATGTATATCCAGGGTATAACAAAAAATCATTCTCACATTCATCTACTGCACATGATGCAATGTCCATAGATTTAAATGAATAACGCATAAAATATACTCATATGTAAAAATCTATAAATATTTGAATTGCATCTAAAGCTGATATTTTACATTTAGTTAAGTTAAATATATACATATTCAGGTAAAAGTAAATAAAAAATGTACGTGCATTTATGTATTTGTTATTTGTATATGTATCAATCCAAACATATAAGTAAATGTAAATGTTCATGTAGATTTTCAGTAATTGTTTGAGGTTAAGTCAGCAGCAAATATTTTTTCAACGATTATTAATTCAACGAAAAATATTTGTTTTTAATATATTCAGTCATCCATATCCTATTTTAACGAATATGAAATCATACTACATGGATGGTATTATATGGAATTAAAAAAAAAAAAAATATCTGACTTTTACCACTTCCACATAAAATATCTCTTATGTATTATATTCACACAACAGACATTATCTTTATCTACATGAGTATATAGTGTTAATATTATGTCCTTTTTTTTTCATAATTTTGAGAAAAGTGTTCGTGTTTTGAATATTATTGTGTTTTCCTTCAATCAAAAATTATGACTACTCTATATACCTAAGAGTTAAGAGTATAAGCAGTCTAGTAGTATGTATGTATACCACAAAAAGTATTTTTTCATATTTACTTATATAGTTTCTTTAACCACACTTTATTCAACATTACTTATACAAATATAGATACAACGTGTATTCAAATATCCTGTCATAACTGAGTGTATAAATACAATAAATTATTATTTTTACAGAAATGCATAAAAGTTGCAAATATGTACAAATATTCTATACACCGGCATCCGGAATCTATACTGCGTACAAGTAGATACTTTTGTATAATAGTAAAATTGTATAACATCCGCTTTAATAAGTCTTGAGGGGCTATGTGTTGACGATATGCTTGTATAAAATGTACAGTCATATACAGTGCAATACAATTCTTCTTATTTAATTGAGGTTTATCCTGTGTACATTTTAAATATTTTATCCTCTGATTGAAATTCTAAAAACTTTACCAGATTCATTAAGAGAAATGGTTTTATAGTTAGTACAGCGAAAATAAGGATTACGTATTAATTGATTCATTTCGTGTTAGGTACATAAGTTTATATAAATCTAAACTGTATATAGGATACAACCACAGATATCTTCACTTTCATTTCATGATGTTAGAATACCATCATGAGTTAAGTAAATGAAACGTTCATCTCTAATACGACGATTTAACAATGAACACATGAATGAAATACGGAAAAAAAAATTATCTTTGCGTCTTGTCGTTCTTTTTTTTTGGCATCGAATAAATCAATGTGAACGTTTCATTCAATTTTTTAACTGTATTAGGGTATATGTCTGTATTTTTGAATATCCTTTTTAAGAATTTTCATTTGTATGTATCCAAGCAACAAGCAAACAAATAATAATAAAAATTAAATGAACAAACCACAAAAAAAAAGTAATAATACGATTATCTATAAGAATTGAATTAAAAAAAAATATTTTGAAATTGGAAAATCTTTCTGTTATTTATAATCATTTTTTCTATTGTTTCTAATATTATATTTTGTACAAAATACATATACATACATATTTTCAGTTTTTGAACAACTGAAGCATGAATGCAAAATAATAAGAATAGCTAGACATTCGTATATACACCACTGCATGTATACTTGTATACGCATTAAAAGATATTCAAAATCAAATTTTATGATTTTTTAACGAATGTGTATACGAATATTTTATTTAGAATCTGTGTATTATATACAAGGGTGTCCGGAGTTCGGGTGCAGGCATTTTGACAGTCGATAGGTCTTGCTGAGAAACAAAATTTTTGTACAACATTTTCCACCTTTTCTCCAATTTTCGTATTCCACTTGCATAAAAAAATGTTTGGCTTTACTTATGCGATGATCCGATATTAACTTCCTTGGTATAACCCATACAGTTACATTTTTTTCCATAACTCAAAAACCAAGACAGATAATTGAATGCGATAAATTGCAAATGAAAAGCAATCCATTGGGCAATATTTTAAGTAAAGAAAATTAAAAAAAAAAAAAAAAATTTGAATTTGATGTACCATATCTTTGGCATTATTGAACCGAACTGTACAATTCAAGTATCAAAGTAAAGACTGATTGATTATCTTTCCAATGAATGCAAAATAATTCGATACAACTAAGGATTTCGTGAGTTATGACCACAAATAGGAAACAAGTCACTTGACTTCAAAAGAAAACTTCTGAGCCCCCTAGATCCTCACCCGTTGATATTAGATACAACCCCCCTCCCCCCTGCCATACGATTTTTTTCGTTTTTCAACAAGACCTATTGGCTGGCAAAATGCCTGCACCCGAACTCCGGACACCCTATATATGTAGATAGAAGTTTGAATGTACAGTAGTAGAAAATGATGAAAATTTTCATAAAAATTCTCTAAATAAGAAAATTTAATAAACAAAATATCATATTATATTTTTTTTTGCAATTCCTTTAACTTCATATAAATAAATAAAATTATTTAAAGTTTGTGTATATGTAAATATATGTACTGAATGAAGAAGTTTATTTACAAACGGGAACAGGACAAAATCAAATTAAGATACATAATATATGTACATATATGATGGCATGTATATGCATGTATATGTACAACAAAATAAATTAATACACTTTGTATACATTAATTTATATAAATGTAGATGCACAAAAGTTTTAGTATACATATACGAGTATATACATATTTTCTTTATTTTCAGTTGAAAAATAGGAAATTTTTGTTTAGAAATTTAGAAAAAGGAATTTCTAGTATATATACACATATGTATAGAGAAATGCGAGTATGTAAATATTTGTATATATATTTAGCATGTAAAAATTTTGGTTAAATGAACATTTGACCTTGTTTTGAAATTTTCTGTGAGACTTTAAATTAAATTTTCGTATACAAACATATTTACTATATAACTTTCTACACACTATAGAATATAAATTCATCATCAAGATATAATACGAGTACATACATATGTATATAATGTATATATACTATGCACGCAATGTACGAATGAATGAATAAAATAAATGTAAATCTAAATAAATGCATAAATCGTATAACAAAATACAAATTGCATTATTCAGTATACATTCATGAAAATATGTGTAATATATAACCATATAACCCCAGCTGACCATTCAGTGAACTAGGTTCACAGTGAATTCATAGTGAATGCCAAAAATCTTCACGAACTAAATAATTTTTCTCTTATTCATTTTGAAAACACGAAATGAAAAATAAGTGAATTATTCAAAAATATGGGTACATTATGAATACACCAAGTGATTGAAATATGAATTACATTCATATAAAATTCATTTGATGAATTACGATTTATGTAAACTTGTTTTAATTTTATGATTAGGCGAATTCATTCGTTTTATCTTTGTAAAATGGTTGCGATTCACAAAGCCTAACACTATGGAATCACTTAGTGAACGTAAAGTGAAATTTTGTATTTCTTTTTCATGTACTAATTTGTAAACTGAAGCGATATAAAATGTAGTTATTTGAGTCTAAAAATAAGGAATAAGCAAGTGTTTTAAATTCTGTGTAATATTAGTTTATTAAAAATAAAAAATAAAATAAATAAATAATAACGAAGTGATTAATTATTAAGTTAATTATGTTAATTAATTATTAATGAAAAGTAGGAATATAATAATTAGAGCCGGGATTCATTAATTACTCACATTGTGAATGGTATTTTACTTTCACAAACTGCATTCAATATGAATTCATTTCGTGTTTTCATTAAATGTTCAGTAAGTGATTTCAAAATGAGCTGAATAAGTGAATTCACTATGACCAGCTATAGCGTAAAAATTTTTGAAATAAAATATCTTCACTAATGATTCACTGTAAACGTTCACGTGAAGAATCACTTGGGTGAAATGAATTCAGAATGAATTCACTATGAGTTCACTTGGTCAGCTGGGTATATGTATTTTCAACTGATGAATATAAAGGAAGCGAAACAAAAAAAAAATTTAAAATAAATACAGTATGTACTGTATGAGTACATATATTTTTAAAAGTAAAAGTATATAAAAGCAAAATTATTATTGCTTATTTGAAAATTCTCGTATTTAATTATATCAAAAAAACATAAAATATTACAAAAGGTATACATAAATGTGAAATGAATAATAACATTTTTGTCCTTTTTATGTATATAGATATTGGGACACATGTATGCAAATATACATACAGTGGTGAACAAAACATTTGAAAATCAACGACAATATGGCTTCGCTTCAATAATAATTTGAGACCATTTATTTCGATCTCTATATAGCCCTTGTTTTGTATAGTATAGTCACTGATTTTCATATTTCTTAGATCTCCTATACAACTTTGTCAAACCATCTCCGACCATATATCTGTCTCTTCTTCTTGTTCCTGCGTCAAATACACTTCTTACACTATTCCATTACTGTTCATATTAAAATTTGTCTCATTATTTATAAAGAAATATTCAAACAAGATTTTAATTACTTATCTGAAAAATTATGTGTAAAATTATCGAAAAAGTATTGCAACTTACATATATTCATTTTCATTAACAGAAATTTGCCTATATAATGTCAGCTGTTTAATGGTAAAAGGTAGACAATTTATATGTTCAAGAAAATAATGTGGAAAATGAATGAACCTTCATACATATATTGAAAAATATTTCTTACATTTGTAAATTTACTTTCTCCATTTTGTGAATTTACTTCCTCCATTTTGGAATCTTTCATGAAATTATTGATAAAAATTTTGTGTAATCAAACAACAGTTGAAAATAGCTGTTTTTCTTTGGCCACAATTATCTGATATAATTCTCAGTTTGACATCTCATTTAGATCAGTTATCTTCTTCTTGTTACTAACCGAGCAAAAAAACTGAAAGAAACGGACTGAAACTTTTATTCTCAGTTAATTGTCATTTTGAAAAGAAATAATTAAAAAAATTTTTATTTTTACAAATTAATTTTCCCAAATTATTTATTACAAATAAACTACTATATCCAAAAATTTACGAAGTATGAACACGAAGATTGTCAAAATTGTGTCTTCTTTTTGATTCTCAGTTGCTCACATCAATTGAGCGAAAATATTTTTCCTCAGATGGATTACATAAATCTCACTTCGTTGCTGCTGTCACCTATAACAGAATAGAAAAAACATAGACAAAAGAAACGCATTGCTCAATTGAGAACTGAGAATTATCAGATAATTGTGACCAAAGAAAAACAGCTAATGATTTACGAATTTTATGATGATTTTTTTTTTAAATATTTTTTAAACAATTTCTTGACAGTGTTAATTCAATTTCGCATATATTTTGTTCATCACTGTATATAGAGGTATCGTACAAATATAATTTGTAGTACGTGCGTGTTCACATAAAATTTATAGGAAATCTCACTAAAAATTTCAATTAAGTACATTCAAAATTTATAGAAGCTAGCATATATGAATTGTATCGTTAATAACATATGTAGTTCTCATTATCATCATCATCATCAGATATAGGATATAATATACAGAATTGTGTGTGTATATGGGATTATTTGAAATTAAGTTAAATATTTACTGCACATCACACATAAATGATATATGGTCATATTATTATATAATACTAAAAAATGAACATTTACTATACAATATTGGCAAATCTATATAGTTATAAACGTATACTAGTCCACATGTATCTGTATATGCACATATTCATATGAAAATACGGAATTAAATTCAAATAAATTCTTTAGAATATAAATAAATTTTTCAATATGTGTGTATATATACATGTGTTTGTGTAAGAGATTTTTTTTTTATTTTGTTTTTGTCCTGTTCAATTCAACTACATACATACGGATATATAGGTAACTATACTGAAATTAGGAGAAGAAAAAAAAAATTATTCTGAATGGACAGTAATTTTATTTATTGAATGAAAAGTTTACTAAAGCATAAATTGTATACGAGTATATATGTAAATCGGTTAAAGTATTTATTTATATTTATTCACGATATGTATAAATTAATTAAGTATACATGATGTATTTACATACGTACACATATCTGCTTACCTATACATACCTATACAATTATTATGAAAATTTCCAAAGTAATATTTAATAGTTTATAGATTTAGAATATTCAGTATAGATTTTTTTTCTCTTTTTTATGATAAAATTCGAAATTTTAGAGTTCATTTGTATCACACATTTGTATTTAGGTTTATATACCCAGAACAAGTTGTAATTTACAAAATTCATATTTAAATGAATTAAATTGAAAAATATATACGAAAAACTCTCAAAGAAATATTCATGCGTACATAATACACTACATATGTACATATCTCTAGTTATATGATACTATGATATATGAAAAAAAAAATTAATCAATGCTTCCTTTTAATTTTTGCATTAAACATGACATGAAATATTTCTATATAACGTCCACTTGTCCATTAACGTGTGTACATGTGTACCTACCTAACTACATACGTAAATCTAAATTAAATTGAATTTATCTGCATTTTACATTCGAAAAAAAAAAACAGACATTTTTTTTTTTAACTTTCAGTTCATAAACGTAAACATGAATGAGAGGTGTATGCGGTTGTTTCACTAAAAAAAAAAAAATGTATAAAATATTTTTCATTTAATTTCACATCAATTTATTTTTCTATTCATTATATCCTTTTACACATATCCTGTATGTATTGTTTGTGTTCATATTTTTTTTTTTTTATTTTACGATGAATTTAAATTATTAAAAAATGATTTTCTTCGAAAAATATATACGTATATATAATTGAATCCTTTTAAATAATCGTACATCAATGTACATATTATGTACAGTATGTGCGTGCGGTTGTAATAATATCATATTAGTTTTTCAATAAATTTTAATTAAAACTTACCAAGCAATGACATAGTACTTGGCATGTAGTATTTTCAAATGAAATTTTCGCTGTTATTAACCGATATAAATATGCGCAGGCACACATCAAAATAACAACAACAACAATAAATTATTTTTCTCTAATAAACGTATAAATAAATTAAAATACAAAAAAAAAAAAGAATTATGATGAATATCCAAATTAATTTCAATATTAGAAAATATTAAATTACGAAACTGGTGTTTATTATTGTACTCTTGTATATTATTGTGAATGAGAACAATTTCTAAATTATTATACCATACCAGAGTTTACTATAATATTCGTCCTTGTAAATTTGAAAGGAGGAAGAATGATATTATGTATGTATGTACATTTATATAACATCGTAAAAAAAAAATTCAATTCACACAAATAACACAATACGAAAATCCTTATATATTTCCATTCATCATTAATCACCATCACTATTTTACCATTTACTCACAATATTTATCATTATAAAGGATGCGTATGTGTGCGTGTGTACGTACAATATTAATACAATTTCAAGAATGAAAAATAATCAGCCAGGTGTATTGAATTTATTTTATTGATTTTATTTTCCATTTTCTCGTAATATACCTTACTCGTTTGCGTTTGTTTATTTTTCATTTTCATTTCTATACTCGATACTCATTTGTTTTGTTTTTGTTTTGATACGCACATTTCTTATTAAATATGTATTTTATTATTTTTTTTTTCTGTTTTACTCAATTTAATATTCTAACATCAAATAATTCATCAAACTTATAATGTCGCTCGCTGTATTCAAAATACAATCGTTAGCCCGCATTTACATTATCTGGAAAGTCAAGAACGTGACGTTATTAACTTAGAAGAGAGGTATAGAAGGGCGAGACAAGAGGAAACAAGAAAGCAAACCAACTTAGAGGTGGTTTACTTTCTTGCTTTCTTGAATCTAGTGCTGCCAGTGTATGTTAATAATCAAAATTAGTAGAATGTTTCACCATCAACAAAAATGCAATACTGCTATAGGTTTTCAATAATACTCAATAATAATCAATTAAAATAAAAATTTATATGTATACATATATATTTTTTTAGTTATTTTTTTTTTATCACAATCGAATTTTTAACTTAATTTTAATGAAAAATGTCAAACATGAAAGCAAGACTGAAAATCATAAAATAAGTATACGGCAATACTACTAATAGGCATCGCATATAAAAATATATGACATGAAACATGAACAAGAAAGCAAGAATGGATATAATGTAAATGCTATCGTTCAGTTCTGAAACAAGATAAGAAAGCAAGAAAAGACAATGCAAATGCGCCCTTAGGTATGTACATATTCATAATTAATGATAGTAAACAAGCTCCTCTTTCTATATACATTTCTTTCTACACAGAGAGTTACGAAAATATGAGAATGAAAATATAATTTTTCTCCATGTACAAATGGTACAAAATACAAGTAAAAGAAAATCACAAATGAAAAACTGTTTGACATATTTTTATTAATTCATTTTCATTTTTTTTTTCTCTTACAATCTATTTTCTCCTTTTTCTCTCACCAAAAATATTTAGTAAAAATATGTTCCTGCCTCTTGCTGTTCCCACATAATAAATGAAACACAATTTAATTTTTATTTTTCTCTTCATTACACTTCCATGTCTTATCATCAATGAGAGGTACCTACATACTTGCATCTTATTATGTACTGTATCGAATTTCATTATTATTTTCATCATCTTTTATGTATTTTTCAATATTTCATAAATGTTAATTCGATTTATAATTTGAATTTCGATGAATGAATGTGATTCGATGGTGATGGTGTTTGTTGTGGTTAACGTTTGCTGGTTTATCATTCATATAACTTTCAATTGTTGTGTCAATATTATTACGATCGTAATCATCATAGTATCATATATTTTATTTACAATTTTCATCTTGTTTTTATTTTCATTTTCTCTTTCGCAATGTTTTTTTTTTTTTTTTTTTATTTAAAATTATTTTCGTGGTATCTTAAATTTTCAGATTTGATTAAAAAATGAAAGAAAAAATAAATCCTAGATATTTTATCGATAGAGCACGGTAAATTGATTACCATTTTACATATTTTACATTATATGTATGTACGTACACATTATACATTAAAATATTTGATTTACCTTCGAATATAAATTTTTCACAAAATTAAAGAAAATAAATCTCTACTTTTCTCACTTCATATTGATATTATATGAATTATGAATTTTCAATAAATAAAATAGAAATCAAAATTTAAAAGATAAAAAAATGAAATTCAATTACAGGCTGGCTGCATTAAAGAGATAAGAAATCATTTAGAAAATCTGTAAAATTATATAAAAAGAAAAAATATTCTTAAAGCCAAAAAGAAAAAAAAAAAGAAAAGAAAATTAAATAAATAAATTTTCCTCAAAATGTCGACACTCGACACGACACTTTACAAAAAAATTTAACAGAAAAATATTTTTCTTCAGGTTGTTCAGATCAAATCAAAATGTAGAGAAATGATTGTGGAAATGGATGTGGAACTAGAAAATGAGAACAATATTATTTCTTTGATGCTGTCATCCTAAATGTATGCTACGCAATGTATTTATGCGAGGTTTGTTCAATATATAGATAACGACAATTTTTTAAATATCACTTGATTGGTACAATTTCGATTTAATTGAGTTGATGCATTTGTTTCTGAGGTACATATTATGTTGACAATTGTATAGCCACATTGGATGATTATTTTATTGTTGTGCAGTCGGGAAAGTTACTACAAGTGAAAAACAAAAATGGAATAGAGAATTTGAATTGAATTTTGCTTGAAAATGATCGCCCAAAACGACCCCCTTGTGACTTCTTTTTAATCGCGAAGCTAAAAAAAGAATCATGAAACCACGACGTTTTGATAGCATTTAAGAGGTAAAATCAGAATCGCTGGACGAACTGAACTTTAGACCGACAAATGAGTTATAAAAGTGCTTCGAAGATTGAGAAAACTCCTGGCAGAAGTTCATTATATCTGAGAATGATTACCTACTTTAAATGGTACAAAATAAATATTCACGACTGAAATATTTTCCGAGAAAAACATAAAATTATCATTTTATTGTGAGCAAACCTCGTATTTTGTGAGGGCTATCCTATTATTTCTGTTGTTTATGTATGAACGACCATGAAATAAAACATTTAGATAGATCTATACCTGTAGAAGGTATTTGTACAGTTGTATGTATGTATAAGAAGTTATTATATTTTCATAGTTTTTCTTCTGTTGATTATTCCGTTTCCTTTTCACTTTTTTTTTCTTGTTTTTCATTTCGAAAATGCAAAATATCACCTTGATTTCATTTTTATTCTGCTATAATGACACCAACAGGATTCAAATTCAAAGATATGTATATGTGTGTAAGTAATTCATATTTACAGTACAGTGTTACATTTATAAGTTGAAATAAGTAGAATAATGTCATTATGTTCTGATTTTTTTTTTTCATTTATTTCTGATTCCCACTCACATTTTAAAGTTGAGAGATCTTCAAAAAAAAATAATTTTTTTTTTCTGTTTTGTTTTCATTTTTTCTATAATTAGATTTTTCTTTTCTCTTCATTTTGTTTTGTTTTCTTTTTTTCGTTGTTACATTTTTATTTATTTTCTTCATTTTTACTGATATTACACAATCTATAACTGCTGCTAAAAAGTATAGAAGATAAAGAAATTCAAGAGAAAGATTGAAGAAAAACAAAAAAAAAAAAAAACAGGACAAGAAAAAAAAAGCTTCAAAATAAATAAAAACAGGCACCTTATAACATACTTAAATGTGAAATTATCAAGATTAAATATTATTTTATTTGAATGATTTTTTTTTCTCTTCGTCATTCATTTCATTCTGTTTTATTTATATTTTTACTTGAGGAAGAGAAAAGTGAAAATAAAAATCAAAATAAATAACAAAATAATATTATGTAATGAATGTGCAATATATTCAATGATTCTAGCCTATGATGACAAATATAACAGATAGACATCAGATTCATTCGAATATCCTCTGTTACTGATATTTGATTTCATATGTACATATATCTGTATGTAAGGATACATATCTTCTATTATTTTTATATAAATTTTATTATTTTCTATTTCATTTATTTATTTTGTCTTCGTTTGTTTTAGTTACATACATTTGAAGTAATGTACTTATAAATACATAAAAAAAATAGAAAAAAAAAGGAATAAAAATTACGTACTAGTATTTAAAGATAAAGAGGACCAATTCAATATGCCTGGGCCAACAATAATCTGACAGGTCTATAGTTTATATAGAAATTTAAACAGAAAAAAAATTTTTTTTTGTATATAAATGTGCTCAAAGTGTATATAAATAAATGGTATCAGAATTACATAAAAAAACCTTCTTTGTATATAAATAAAAATAAAGAAAACGAAAATAAATAAAAGCATCATCGAAAATAGTATACAAAAGAAAACAAAATTTTTTCTAAAAAAATGGTAAATATGTTATGTTACTCGTAAATGAAAATGATTTCCCATGAATTACTTTTTTGTGAATGAACCTTCAAGAAGACGATCAAAAAGAAAGATTTATTTATTTATATCTATACTTTATTGTCTTATTTTTTATTTATTTTTTTATATTTTTTCTGTTGTATTTCATAATCATTTTGTCCTTTGTATGTCGAAATTTTTTACTTTGTTCATTTCTTATTACCATTATTTTTTTTTTTTTATTTTTCTTAAGAATTTCCTTTATTCTTAACATCGAGTATATACATGAGAAGGAAAAAAATATAAAAATTTAGGTAAATAGCATGTACATGAATGAAACGTATAATTTTCATTTTTTTAAACATTTCGTATTTTCATTACATGGAAAAATGAAAAATAACAAAGGAACATCAAATATAAATAATATGTATAGGTAATGTTATTCTTTTTTAGAATTTATATCCGTAATGTACAATGTATGAGGAAGGATGTGGCGGAAGTGGTAGAGCAACTAGCTATACGAACCTCAAGAGTGCAGGTTCGATTTCTGTCCACGGGAAAAGTAAGAGAAATTTTTTTCTTTTCCAATTTCCATCTTTCATTACTCCCAAAATTTCACTCAACTTCGAGTTCGAATGAGTACCAGCTTGCTGGGAGAAAGAGCTTAGAAATGCTGATAAGTAATCTAAAATTGGTTTTTAGAGCAACTTGAAACAGATAGGCATAATTTTATGAAAAAATAATCTTCATCGTGTGAATTAAACAACAAGATATAGTATGCGATTTAATTTCATTTTGGATGGACTTTTCACTTTGAGGTTATGTTAAATCTTATGCCATTTTATGTGCACAAAGCACTGATTTGGTCACCCGAAATCAAATTAAATAAAATTGAAAAAAAAAAAAAAACTTAAAATTGTGATAAATAAAAGAACAAAAATTTAAAAGGAAAACCTGAAAAGCAGTTGTATGTTTGTACTCGTATTTTGAGATAATAATTTAGATAATTATTTAGATTTATATAAAAACCTGAAAAAATATACGTACAGATTTTTAAAAAATATTGAAATCTTTATTTGTATATTTATAAATATATAAAATTTGAAAATATCCATTTAAAAATTAAATTTTATTTTTCTCTTCACTTTTATGAAAATACATAATTGATGACATAAGAAAATACATTCAAAAAAATTTCGGTATATAGGTACCCAAAATATGATGACAATTACAATGTTATATAAGAATACATATGATATACAAAAAGGATATTCGAATGAATGAATAAATAAAAGAAAATATAATTTTCAAAGAAAATGAATTAAATATAAAATTTTTCCCATATATTTACTAGGATTCTCATTCAATTTTATACATAAATTTTCATTTAATTAAATAGGAGGAGAACCGATTAAAAATAATTGTATATGTGTATATGTAGTTGTATACATGTACACATAATTAAAAAAAAAAATAAATAAATCAAAAAATTTTTAATTAAAAGATAAATTGTAAAATTATTCCATTGACAACTTTATCTATAAATTTTACGAGTAAATACGTAACTTTTATACATAAATACTAGGTACACACAGACACACATTAAAAATCCACTACATACAAATACATGTACCATATTATACTATTTTATTTATATTATACTATTTCATGATAACATTTTTTGGTAGGTATATATATATTTATTCGAATTAAATTCGTGTTCATTTTATTTAAATTTTATTCAAATTTATTGTATAAATATTGACTGTGATTTAGAAAATTTTATATATCAAATCATTAAATGAATGGTTTAACAGACAAAATTAAATAATTTTCAAAATAAATAGAAAAATATTTCATTTGAGAGCTAAAGAATGATATAATGATGAGCTTTAAATACTACTTGTACAATACATAAGCCACTAAGCATTTACCTCTAATACGCATACGACGAGTATGGAGTATGGGTATACGGAAAATAATTTGTGCTCTACCCTCTACGAGTATTGAGTGTGGTACTGAAAATACTCTGTACTCTACCAGCATGGATGGAGTACATGGTATACGGAAAATACTCTGTGCTCTGTGGGTATACTAATTAGTAAGACCCATGATACAATAAGTTAAAGGTAATGTAAATTCTTCTTCTTTAAAACTTTTTTAAAAGCTTTCTACGTCATTAGCAGTAGTAACATATGATAAAATGAAATTTAAAAATTTTATTTATAAACAAATCTCGATTATATTATCATAAGCATAAAGTGAAATAATTCCGGAATTATCTATTATTGTTATTATAAATATTATCATAATTATTATTATAATTATTATTGTATTATATATTATTATAGTTCAACATTTTTAATCATAAGCTTATAAAAAATCTGTAATCTATCTGTTTATTGTGTTAATACATCGTGCGATAAAAATTAATAAATATTTTTGTTTTATTATTTTTATTTTACTAATCTAAATTTATAAGATATTCTTTTGATTACTTAAAATGGTGTGGTGTAGCGTAAAAAACTGTAAAAATAACACGATAAAAAAAAATTGTGAAGAACACATTAAATCAGTAAACGATTGGTTTGATGTGTTAAATTCAAAATTAATTCAAACCGATAGCCGAGAAAGAATGAAAGCGTACGGAGTTGCGTTGGAAGAGCAAAATAGAATTTTGGGACAAATGGACCGAATAATGCTTAATCTTTGCACTACAAAAAGAAAAACAATGTTTCCATTTCAGAAAGGAATACTTGTAACAAATAGCTCCCTAAAAAGCCTTTACGATTACTTAAAAATCAATTACGAAATTAAATTTATTTTAACTTCAAGGCTAAATCAAGACATTTTAGAAAATTTTTTCAGTACAATACGTGCAAAAGGTGGATTACATGACCATCCTACAAACTTAGAATTTAAATATAGATTAAGAGCATCTTTGTTAGGTAACTTCACATTATATTCAAATTCGTAATTGTGTTCGTGATGTCCTGGGTTTTTGTGATTTTGTTTATGTTGTAGTGGTGGATTTTGAAAATAATATACAAAATATATAAAAATAAAAAATAAAAATTTTAATTGTCCACTATAATTTTACTAACAATAAAACTAGAAAGAATAATTTATTTAAATAATTTTGGTAACATTTTACATTTAGGTAGAAACAGAACTATTCTTAGTTCATCAAATATTGAAGATAATAAGAATGATGTAGATGAGGTGTGCATGCTGACGGAGAAAGTATTTAAGCAAGTAGGACTAGAAAACGACAATAACGATGGTGATGCTGATCATACCTTCATGTGTGAATCATTGATTGAAGAAACTGATTTCAGTGATTTACACTTGGACGCACTTCAAAACTTGGCTGGGTATATTATTAAAAAATGCAAAAATATAAACAGAAGTCTTAATACTATCAAAAGCGATGCTATCTGGACATGGGTGGATGAATTATCTGAAGGAGGACTAATAAAACCTTCGGAAAACTTCATGTCATTAATATTACAATTAGAGATAATATTTTCTAAATCTAAAAGTAAAATTATAAGAAATCGTAATATTTTAACAAAATTACTCAACTATAGTACCAATATTCAACTAGAAGAAAATGGGCCTGATCACGAATGGCGATAAAATCGCCAATCGCCAAAATTGAGGCGAGGCGAGAAAATAAAATTTTTGTATCACGTAAGGCGATCGCCTCGCCTAAATAGCATTACCATGCGTAACGTGTAATATTATGCGTTTCGAACTGTCATTAATGTCAAAAAGATGATTTAAATTTTATTTTGGCATAATTATTGTAAACTAGTTTTTAAAAAAAATTCAAAAATTTAAAAATTTAACTTTTTTTTAAACTAATTTTTTTTTTTTTTTTTTTTTTTTTTTTTTTTTTTTTTTTTTTTTTTTTTTTTTAAAGAGTTTCTAAAGATGTTTTTGTTGTGAGAGTTTTCCATTTCTCTCTTCCACCTACAGATTTATAAATTCCTTTTGCGAATTCTTTATTCGTCATCTTAAATTCGACGAGTTTTTCTAATTCTTTTTTAGAAACTTTAATCCTTGAAAAAATAATTTATATTAATTTATATTTATTTTAAATATAATTTATAAATAAAAATACATAGATTTTTATTTTTTATAATTCACCACCGATGTCGAAACACAAATACAAATTAACACAACTAATGAAATAAAAATGTATCCTCAAATATCAGCTAGGCGATACCAATTATTTGATCGCCTTAAATAGGCGATAAAATCGCCTAAAATGAACGATTATCGCCATTCGTGATACAAAAATTTGACAGGCGAGGCGATTGGCGATTTTATCGCCATTCGTGATCAGGCCCAATGTTAAAAAATTGTTCTTCAAATGCAGAATATATTTTTTTATTAAAGAAAAAAACAAAAAACATGCACTAAAACAACTTAATAACAAAAAAAATAAAAAAATTTCTAAATTAAAAACTACCTGTATATAAATTTGTTTTATTTTGTATGAAAGTAATTTCATTTGTATCTCTACTACTCATGATGACGTCACATATGAAAGCTCTTTTGAAAGCAACCTACCTAAGGTTATTGTATCATGGTAAGACCGACACGACAAAATACGATTCGATTAAAAAGAAAATGAAATTAACCCAAAAGAGAGGCGGCAGTAAAAAATAAACTGAAATAATTAGAATTTCATTTTCATTAAATACCAGTATAGATATAGACATTAAAATTGAAATGAAATTTTGAATGAAATCAAATTTTTATTTTTTCTTCTGTAAGTGGTGGTCAGTGGTGGGTGGTCAGTCATCATTATCGCACTGGTATACGATTATTTTGATTTTCTGTGATGATATTTTTCAGATAAAATTTTGAACGATTGACTTCGATTAAATTTTAATCAGGAAATTATTATGTATACACATACATACTTGTTCATACTGTTAATCAAATACATTATTATTACAGAAATATGTACATTATGTACATATATGTGAATATAATTTGTATGGATAGATACACGCTACCATACACTCAATTTACTTAATTTCCTTGATTGCCTGTCTGACTACTCTATATAAATATAAATTAGGAGTGTATTTGTATAGTATTTTTGGGGTAAAAAGCAAAATACACAGTCAATTTTATCGAATTTTATCGAATTTTTACGACACACTAATTGTCAACATAGAAATTATTTATTATTTTTTTATTTTTTTTTTTTTTGGTTATATGTATCCTGTCAATCAATGATTTTTTTGATCGTTTGTTTTGTAACCACAACACAATACCATCCAATACGCATATAGGATATCATCATCATTTTTCAAAATGTAAGTAACTACATAATTCTATTTGTCATTACATATATAAAATTTTTTGTCTTTGTATTCGTTTATCGATTTAGTTTCATTATTTGTTTCATAAATTACACAAAAAATCATCATGCGACTCTATAACGACAGCTAATAAAACTATGTTATCTACACAAAAAAAAAAAAAACAAAAAAAACCATTTTCGATCAATTACTCCAAACAATTTTTTTCCTTAGTTTTTATGTTGGATTTAATAGCACGTAAGTATTTCACAATTTACACATATACAAACAAGAGTTTTATGCTTTATGAAAAATGAATGAATTGCCTCCCTACAAATTTCATTTCAGTTTCTTTTTTTCTTTTATACACATAAAAATGACTTTAATCGTTCACATGAAAAAAAAATTTAAATACATAAATGCTTCATTATTCATTATTTTGTACACGAAAATTAACGATTCATATCAAAAATATACATATGTATATGTTGAAAATGATAAATAATATGAATTCATTTTCTTTCTTTATTTTCCATTTTTTATTTATTTTTTTTTTCTAATTCAAAATTTCATTTCATTTAAAACGAAAAACAAAAATGAAAATATAAAAAATGTAGACAAAATTTTCAAGAATAATGTAAAAAAAAAAAATATGTATCAATTTATTTTTTAAATTGAAGTAAATAATGAACCGGCGCCTATAAGAAAAAAAAACAATATGAAACGAAAAATTCAATACAAGGTCACCACACTAAAAATTCATTTAAAAAAGAAATGTGAGAAATAAAAAAAACCACCTGATGATAATAATGATGTTGGTGATGTCGTAAATGATGGAATATTTTTGTCACTTTAAACGTACTCCACGTACTCGTATGAGTATAAGTAGTATATTCGTTTTTATAGGTGAAGATGAAAAAATAAAATGAAAATTAGAATGACAAAACAAAAACAAAATGAATGGAAACACTCGGAAAACATTTCTCTGTGCTTTTTTTTTTAAATGGTGTAGTGTTTGGTACGTATTTGTGTATATTTACTTGCTATGATGGGTATTTCGATTACTTTTAGGAGAAAATTGAAAGTGAAAAATTCCCATTTCATATTTTCCTGGTATTTTGTCGGCTATGTACCTAAACCTATACTAGCTTTGTTGCTTGCTTATTTTATATTTTAGAAATGTCTCTTCTTAACTAAGAAAAATATGAGTATTACGAGAACATTATACATTTTTATGTACGAGTAAATTCATGAATGAAATTCCATTTCGACTTTAGAGTGTTGATATTAAGTCGTTTTCATTTTATTTTTTTTAATCAAAATTTTCTCTTGCAGCATATGGTAAGCAAACACAGGAACATCGATATAGTCGGGGGGTAACATATTATAAAGAAAAAATGTATTTTTGTTTGTTTATGTTTAAATTTCATTTTACTGTTTTTACCTTGCACCATAAACTTATTTTCCTTAATCTTAAGTCAAATATAGAAGAAAAAAAAAATAATAAATTTTTGTTTTGTTTTTTCATTAACTTTAATACATTTTACTTTATTTTGTGATGCGATATTTTTACAAATTTTCTTATTTTCCTTCATAATGTATACGCAACATTTACTCGAATGTATATACAAATATTTACATGTACGTACGTTTACATATTTTCCGGATTTAAGTAGTTTCACTTCAATTTTAGAAACTCGAAATGGTATTACTTTCTGCCTTTTACATCTTATACTCAATATCTATGATGCAATGGACATATACGTACATGGCTATGTATCTGTATTTAAATTATTTTATACTTAACTTTATTCTTATATAAGAAAATTGTTTTAAAAAAAATTATATTCAAGTCTACTTCTATATGCTCAATTTTTGTGCCAATTTTATATTAAATTAGAAAATTGATTAGCCGAAACTGAAAGACAGAAAAAAAGAAAGGAATATACCTACCCTCTAGAATATAATACATATATTTGAAGAACAAATTCAAAATTGGAAATTTATAATGTAAATGAAAAGGAAATAGAGTAGAAAAATATTGTCATTTTTTTTAATTTTATTTTTTAATAAAAAATGAAGACACTAAAAATGTAAGTTACATTCAAATATAAGTTTGTCATACTACCACAAAAATATGATACATACGTAATAGAATTTAATAATGACATAAATCTAAATTTTTTACTCTTTATAAGGATACGTAATTGCAATGAATAAATGTACACTTATATTTACATATGGGATGTGGTATAAAGTTAAAAGTTTCGATCAGTTTGTTAAGCAACTAGAGTCACAAAATTTTTATTATTGTTTACAAACGGATAGCCTCTTGAGCACCCGGTGTACTTCTAAACTTTTCACCATCTAGATTGAAATTATACTAAGTATTTTAAACTTTAATTATTTTTATATATTACATACCACAAAATTCTAATTTCAACGTTTTTCTATTACACGCCTACTAAGGTTCAGTACATAATATAGACAAGAAAATAAAAAGAGAAACTACTATTCTCGTATCTTTCTACTTTCCTTATACATACTTCTCCTCCTACATCTAAAACATTCAAGAGTTCAATACCATTGTTTGCTTACACACGAAAATGTGGGTCAGAGCATTTATCGGTTTGATCTTGTTTCGATTTGAAATTCTTCTTCGTACACGTCCACTACAGTGCTTCTTAGTTTTCTTTCTACTTCTCGTGTGTATTTCATATGATCTTGAGGAAGAAGTAGAAAGATACGCGAATAGTAGTTTTTCTTCTCATTTTCTTGTGTATATTTGGTACTGCCGTACTGCACTGTAGTAGGGGAGTATAAAGAAGAATTTGAAATCGAAACAAGATCCGTGTAAACAACAAAAACCGATAATTGTTTTGACCAATATTTTCATGTGTAAACAAACAAGATAGTTCAGCTCTTCAATATTTGAGATGTAGGAGGAGAAGTAGAAATATACGCGGATAGTAGTTTCTCTATACTTATTTTCTAGTGCATGTTAGGTACTGAATACTGTAGTGGGCGAGTACAAAGAAGAATTTCAGAGCATGTACGGCACACTTTTCAAATTGTTAACCATACATTTTTACTGTGATTTATGCAATTTATTATTTTTTTTCTAAAAACGGATATGTGACTTTCAATTCTGTCTTAATTTTACATCGAAACTTTATAGTATTATCGTATCACAACACAACACATTTTTTTTAACGTTATAAAACATCACCCTATATATGTACGTACAAATGAATTTCTTTCTTCCATTTAATTCCTCTGATAGTAACTTGAATACAAGTATGTCACAAATCGATCAAAGTCAAATTGTAATAAGGACAGGAAAACAAGGACAAAAAAAAATTATTTTCATGTCATTACTATAAACAGTTACATAATAATTTTAATTTATTTTTCATATTTTTACTTTATTCAATTTTTTTTTTTTTGATATTTTTTGATATTTTCTTTCCCTTGACATTAATTAAATTAGTTAGACATACACACTATTATTACACTGAAGACTGAACATACTTTTTTGTTATTTTTGAATTATTATTTCATTTTAACTTCATTCTCATTTTATTTATTTCATAATTATTATTAAAGTTTGTGACATTAAATATATAAGAATATTAAATATGTACAAGGATAAAATTGTAATAATAACAATTATCGTACAGTAATAGATAAATTATACTTATGAACATGTACATGTTTAAACATAGTGTATACGTACATATATACCACAATAGAGCATTTCTGTCACATTGACGAATCGATTGCTTTAAAGGTTTTTATTTCTAAAGAAGGCAGGATAATACACTTCGTAATTCAATAATCTTTTTGTGTTATCGGACTTGCTTCAATCACTTTTGCTTGCTATAGTGTTTTTAGACAATTTTTATGTTAATTGCCATTAAAATGCATTACGCATTTAAATTCATTGTATAGTAAATTGAGCACACATTTTTGAAAGTAGTGTAAGTCAATTTTTGACAAAAACAAATTCAACCTTATATACTAGCTTTTCTTGCATAAACAGTTTTCAAACGAAAATCCTTCAAAATTTTCATTGCTTTAGATTTATGTATATAAAGTCGATAAAATGATAGACAACGAACTGAACTGACGTTAACTTTTAACTTCTTAGATCTTATATTGATTTTTTAACAATGGCGTTGACGTTGAAACACTCATTCGACGTACGTTATTATAATAGCATTAAAATACAAACGAACCCTCATACCTTCATGTGGTACAAAATAAAGACTTACAAAACTCTCAAAATAATCTACGAAAATACGACACGTATTTACATGTATTTCAGAACATATACAATTTGCTCTGTAAAGTTATTTTACGAGTATGCGAGGAGTATGTGTTATGTATAAAATTTCTTAAATTTTTCGATACACAAGCATACACTCGTAGTCGTACCATCTCGTACACTAATTCATTTCGAATGAAATCAAATAAATCTATATGCACATATTTTATTCATGTGTATAACCTATATACTTTGATATTTTTGAGAAAATTATAGACTTTGAAAAAAAATTTTTTTTCCTTCCAATATTCTGAATGAGAAAATATTTGTCCGAATTTTTCATATTTTGTATATAAGTATTGTTAGATGCATGTATGTAACATATAATGTTCACTTTCATTCAAATTCAAAATATTTTCGAAATGAATTCTAATTATTTGCAAACTCTTCAAAACTTTTATAATATACATAAAATACATATACATACATGCATGCCATCACTTTTCTAAATATGAATGTGTTATATGTGCATGTAAATGTATATAGATAAATACAGTTTTCAATTGGAAAAACTTTCGAATACCGCATAAATTTCAAAATATTTTTACCAACTTTCTATAGTATTATAAGGACATAAGTACATTATATGTATACGTACATCATTACAAACATAAATTTATACTCGTACATATGTATTTTGTTTGTCCATACTCAGACATGTAAATACATAAAAGTATCTATTATTTGTTTTGTATGTTTTTTCATAGAATAATAATACAATCATTAATTATGAATAAAAACTTATATACCAGAAATGCTACAAGCAATAGTCAATTCTAAAAATTTTGCAAAATACATAATATAGGTACGAGGTTATTTCATTATCTGTATGTAAAGTAGATATATACTCTCGCATATATGTATATATTCCTTAAGAATAAACTCGTAATAGTACATACATATTCGTACATTTAAGTACATATATGGTCACGTATGGTGTTACATTATTATTATTAGTAATCACATCAACAATTTATTCAATCATGAAATTTTAATATTTTCATTTTATATTTAAATAGAAAATTTAATATTTTATTATATAAATTGACCATAATAATATCAAGTACATAATTTATATTCAAAGTTATAGCATAGACACATCGAATTCTATTCTGAAACTAACTGACTATACTATTCCGAAAATATAATTGGTCATATAAATCACAAAATATTTTTGATGACTTATATTCGACTTTGCATTTATGATTTATGACTTTCAGTTCTGACTAATCATCTGTTTTTAAGCCAACGTCTCAACGTTAAAAATGAACAATCAGATTTTGTCCAAATATTTTGTAGTGTTGAGTTATTAAATTGCTGTTAAAAATTTGAAACAAAATATATTCATTTGTCATATCTTGTACATGTTTGAGTAAATTATGACAAAGGTATAATGTACTCTTGCTTGCTTTACACTTTCTTTGACAGCTGAGTAAAAATAAAATGCCACTTCTACATTCAATGCAGTGACTTTAACTTGGACTTTGACTTTCGAGTAGTAAATAGAAAAGTAGCTGTCAAGTCTACTGCATTGAATGTAGAAGTTCTATAATACATATTCATTAAATCAAAGTCGAAGTTGAAGTCACTACATTGAGGCTGGTATTCACCAACATATAGATTATCTTTTATCTGAGATAAAGTGTATTCATCAACCTGGATAAAATACTGCTCGGATATTTTTAAGACAACCTCGGAATGGTATTATAAATATCCTTCAAACATAACCTTGTTATTAATAGCAACAGCACAAATAAAGATAATGCAGTTGTACTGTATTATCATCTTTGCATATAATTATCACATCACAGAATCTCTTTTTCATTTTGTAATATAAAAATACAATCAGCTGACATGTTTGACACACATGTTCGACCAGAAAACGAAGTTAGAAAACAAATTTTATCTAGGTTGATGAATAAGCTGAAATTATATCCGGCTAAAATATATTGACGGATATATCCATGTTGGTGAATACCACCCTGAATGTAGAAGCGAAACGGGATGGCTCACAATGCACATAGAGCAAATAAAACAAGCAATGCAAACAGGGCTTATATTGTACCTTTTGCTATTATAAAAATATAAAATAAAAGTAAATTGTATCTTATGTCCAATAAGAACGTCAACTGAAACGTCATCTTTAATGAAAATATACCTCAGACTCTTGAACACATACATATTGTATCGTGTGCGTGTATTCTCTGATCTGTCAAATAAATTTTAAATTCAAATAAGCTACATTATAGACAGTAGCCAGATTTATGATATATATTTTTTTTTAAAATTAAAAATTCGTTTAACTACTGCACAATTTGAAAAAATCATAAGTTATTGTTTTCCAAATTATTTTATGATTTGTAATTCGTCAGTCATTTTTCTTATAGAATCAAACCATACATCAAATGATTTAATTTATAACTAAAATATTCGGTATGTCTAGGCTATTAATTGTACTTATATTATTTAAAGATCTAATCGTATGTACTTGAACATTATTATCATACGCACACATATAGCATAAAAGTAGTACAAGTAAGTACAATTTTGCACTTTATAATTTCAAAATTGAACATCAAAATCACACATTACACTTATATACGAGTACATCTATGAGTATATTCAATAATTGATTACATTACAAAAAAAAAAAAAAAAAAAACACTCATATCTAAAAGTACGTAGAGAGATACATACGTAAGTAGTGATACCAATAAGTAAAGTAAGTGCAGTATAGATACCATATTATATAGAGATTGATTATATGAAAGAAATAAAGTTCTTCACTTGAACATTTATTTTCTAAACATTTGAATTTACATTATATTATATAAAGATCTGCATACTACATTTATGTATGTAAATAAATTAATACACGAGTACGGTCGTATGTATGTATAAATCTCAAGACATTAGGGGTTATTATCATTATTAGTAATAATTTCTTTTTCTTTCTTTTTTTTCATTTTTGAATTATTATTTTAATCATAAAATATTTGTGTTTATTTTAAGTAGTTTGTATGCATGCATATACTTACTTATAATGATAAAACATATTAGTACATACATATATGTTGCATATTTATACATGTATATTTATTTATTTATTTGAACCAATTACTTACGAGATATAAATAAAGTGTTTTCATGGGAGGTTTGTAGAGAGATTGATGTGTAATCATATAGAATCAAACCACCAAACATATAAGTTGCATCAATATTACATATGCTCGTACGACTACATACATATATAGTACGTACAGTTTGTTATAATTTGTAATTTGTGTACTTTATATAGCACCATATTATGTATTGTGTGTTAGATTGTATATACAAAAACAAACATAACTTTACACATAAATTAATAAATAAACAGACAATGATGATCGTTAAAAGAGTTTAAATTGGCTTAAATTTACATACATACCATACATACTCGTACATATCAATGTGTTTATAATAAAATATTTGTATTTAAGAAAAATGTTTTCATATTATAAAATTTATTATAAACACAAACTTATTATACTTAGAATAAACAATATTATTTCAATGCACCTACATATGTATACATATGTGTAACCTACATGTTTGTACACTTTTAGTTTCATTATGATGGTAGCCGATAAGTAAGTATATGTATATATTATTCGTCATAAGTGCTTGTAGCTACTTATAAATTTTGTAATTTAAAATATAAATAATATGTGCACTATGTACATGTAAGTAAATGAAAATTAAATGCTTCAAAAGAGGATAATTTCAAACACTTATAAACCGTACAAATTTATTACAATCAGATGAGTACAGATTTTTTGATTTCGACGTTAATATTGTGGAGGTTATAGTGCACGATTCTAATGATGAAAAGTGAACTAAAATTTATGATTTCTTATAGTATACGAAAAAATAAAAAAAAAAGGGGGGGGGGATTTTCAATGGAAATTTACAATTAAGGCAATTCTTCTAAATTTTTGTTCTTGGTACAGATTAGGTTTTATGAATTTAAGGCTTTACAGGCGGATATAAAGAAGTTAAATGTGCAGAATTGGGTAGAAGCTGTGAAGAACCGGACGCAATGGAGAGACATGATGAAGCTGAAGGAAGCCAAAGATCTAGATGGGTTGCAGCACTATGTAGAGAGAGAGAGAGAGAGAGAGAGAGAGACAAATTTAAGCTTGGCACTAGAGAAATGTTCAAAAACTTTAATTTGCAAGAAAATCTTTAGTGCGATTTCAGCAAATCTTTTTAGACCACTTCCAACTGAAATTTTTCAAAAAAAAAAATTGTTAAGAATAATATTACCAGACTTCATTCCAATATGACGAATTATACTCTTATCCCATTACTCCTACATATATGCAATTTATTTTTCTCTGAGTTACTAATTACATTTCAGAAAATTTACACATTTTAATGTTCCATTTCAAAACTAAAATAATTTCTTTTTAAATAAATGAAAAAAAAAATATATTTTGCAAAAAATAAGAAAATTTTCATAAAATTCCTATTGAATTTGATTTAAAAATACTTTGTAAAGCTTCTAATTACTTTCATATTACTCGTACATACTTGCAGCTGTATATATTTCAATAAAATGCTTGACTGGTTCCTTTCAATTTTTTAATTTAAAGAAATTAAAAATATTCTTTATTTTCTTCTTTGTAAATAATCCAATTCAAAATCAAATTAATAAAAATAATTTTAAATTTGACAATTTAACAGCAATAGCAGCAGCAGCAGGAAGCAAATTTTATTGGGTGCGGTACCGTCTAGAAAATTTTTAATTTTATAGTACCTATATGAAATGGATCATAAATTTCCAACAAGAATAAGGATAAAAAAAAAAAAAAATTAAAACCAACAGCTTTTTAATAATATAAAATATTATGTATACGAGTATGTATGTATAAATGCTTCTATGAAAGCGTACAAAGTAAGTAAAATTTTTGACTACGTGCAAAGCAAAAAAAATTCAGCTAATGCTTTATAATAAAAATATTTCGTTTGGAAAAAAAAATGTATATGGCAGGCTAGGTAAAAGGAATAAGGAAGCATGAAAATTAAACAACAACAACAAGAGAAAAAAAAAATGTTTAATATGAAATTAAATTTATTTAGAGGAGATTTTATGACCTACATATACCCATGTATACATCCATTTAGTGTAGTATATGAAGGCACACATAAATTCATTTCCTATTAATAATATTATAATTTAATTCATCTGTATATATGTATATGAAAGAATAATTCTACATTACAGGTGCACACTCGTTATATATGAATGTATGTCATACGAAGCCTTACGCAGAATAAAAACACCATACCAAACTCACATTATCACCACCACAATTTTAACGTTATGTATATTCATACTTAGTAAACAAGAATACAAGTATATATACATTTTTTTTTTCCTTTCTATATACATATGTATATATATTCAAAATCGTTTTTCATTTTCATTTTCATTTTCATTCATTCATTCAAAATTTATTACCTTCATTTAATGTTTCTATTGTTAACAATAATCATGAGAAAGCAGAAACGAAAAAGAGAAAAAAAAAAATTTACATAAAATATGAAAACGAAACGAAACGAAAAAAAAAAGAAAATGAAATTAAAGAGAAAAAAAAGTAAAATAAAATGAATAAATTGTTTCTCTGGGTTTCTGTAACATCCATATTCATCTATGTAGATGTGTACTTATACACAAATTTTTAATTTTTTATAAATTTTGTTTGCCTGTTGTATCTACTACATCTTCTTGAATTCTCACTGAGACTTTTAACCAAAAAAAGAAAATATGAAAAGTAAGTACGGTAGTAATAACAAATTCACACCTGTAATACGTTTATCATATCGTATCATCATAATTTTCTAGAGGTTTTACATTTGTATGTACATAACATACATATACTGGTACTGGTACTGATGGTACGATTTTTTTTTTTATTTTCATTCCGCTTTTGTTTATGATATTCATGGTTTCGTTTTGTATTATTTTTTTGATTTTCGTCCGTTTTCATACAAGCATTACATACAAACATATTCGTGGTATATCTATCTAAATGCAATCTACAGCAATCTACATCAATCTACTCTACATCCATATACATACACATGCACGTGAACATATAGGTACTATCAGTACTATATACGTACTACATTATTTACATACATTTTTCCTTTTTTTTTTTTGTTTATTGTATGGGTCGCTCCGCTCGCATTCGTCGCTGGTTGAATTTTCTCAATTTTTCTTTTCTTTTTTTTTTTTCATTGTTGTTCATGTCGTATCTTCATCATGATACATAATAATCTCCAAACATTAATTTGACAATATAAATTTACAAGAACAACAACAATAACAACAGCAAAATAAAACATAAAATAGAAGAAGAAGAAGAATAAAATGTGTTTATTTCTCGTTATTTTTTGGGAAACAATTTTCTTTTTTTTTGTTGATTTTACGTTTTTTTCTTTTTTTACTTGTGATTTTGTGTTGTTGCTTTTTGTTGTTTCATAAAGAAGAGTAATGTCTTATTTCATTTCTCATATTTTTTTATTCTTTTATTATTCATCAAGATGTACCTCCATACACATTATCTGTGTTATGTACTATACTTATACATATGTATATTTGCATACATACATACAAATATTTATGAATAAATATTATGTATTTGTATTTGTAGATATTAAAAGCATAAAACGTATATATGTATACCAAACTATTGTATGTACGAATATTTAAAAAATACGCTTAAATTCTGTTGTAATGGCAACACGAATTTTTATTATTGAAATTATTTTTATATTCTGAATTGGTAGTAATGTAATATATAAATTTTTGACGTTTTGCTTTATATAAATAATTTAAATAGAATTATGTATATATAAATGAAGTATATTTATACAATGTAATAAGTTACGATAAGATAATAGCTGAATTGAACTATGTAACACAATTATATATTTTCTGTCTTTTTGTAATAGTCGAAGTGAGATGAAGTATAAAATAAATTTTCAATAGGTTATGGGCCCAGAAATAAAATTTGCACATTTTTTTTTGTAAATATGTAGTGAATTAAAATCGAAGAAAATTTTAACCATCGGCAGTTTATTAAAGTTTGAAAAGTTAATAAAGAAAATAAAGTTTGTAATAAATTTGGAAAATTTAATTATTTTTAAAAAATGGCCCTACAAAATTTAGTTAATATTGAACAACTGAATATTGATAATTACGACTGTTGGAAAATACACGTGCAAGCATTATTAATAAAGAATGACCTCTGGTCATATGTTTCTGGTGAATGTGCAATCCCCACAGAAAAGGACAAAATTCCAGAATGGAGAAAAATGGACCAAAAGGCCAAAGCAGATATTATATTATCAGTTGGACCCACGCTGCTAAAAGAAATCAAAGATTGCGAATCATCAGCCGACGTGTGGAATAAATTGAAGAAACATTTCGACTCAAAGGGACCGGCAAGAAAAGCGAACCTCCTCAAAAGGCTAATTTTGACTAAAATGAAAGGTGATGATAATATAAATGAACATATTTCTAATTTTTTTGATACCGTAGAGAAGCTGAAATCCATCGATATGGTGATCGACGACGATTTGCTGTCCATCCTTTTACTGTACAGTCTTCCCGATCAATTTGAGAATTTTCGAGTTGCTATCGAAACGCGTGACGATTTACCTAAACCATCATCGTTAAAAATAAAGATAATTGAAGAACATAACGCCCGTATGGTATTACCAGAAAGTTCATCGCAGGCTCTAATGACTAGTCAAAATAAAAATCAAAAATTATGTGAACCAAATAATTATGCTATCAAATCCAAAATAAACGGTAAGAAGAATCATCAAAATAGTAAAATCAAATGCTATAACTGCAATAAAATCGGACATAAATCATATGAGTGTAGATTTAATAAGCAAAACAAACGAGAAAGGGAAAAAACGTCTTTTATTAGTGAATCAACCTTTTTGACATATGTGAAAGCTTCCTCTAAATGGATAATTGATAGTGGTGCAACATCGCACATGTGCTCTGACCTAAACGAATTTAAAGAAATTGTCTACATTCAGCATCCTGATTTGAAATTAGCTAACCATGAGACCACCAAAGTTTATGGAAAAGGCACCATAAAGTTGCGCTCACGTAATGGAACAGTGAATTTAGTTGATGTATTATATGTACCTGACCTCAGAACCAATTTAATATCAGTTAACAAGATCACATCACATAATTACAAAGTTGAATTTTTTGCAGACCAAGCTGTTGTTAAAAATAAAAGCAATAAGATAATTTTACGAGCAAAAAGGGTCGATGGTCTCTACGAAATTAATACACAACAAAAATCAAATGAAGTAAATCTTATTCAGAAATCAAATTATTTAAATCTTTGGCATTGCAGGTATGGACATTTAAATTTTCAGACTTTAAAGGATATGATCAAAAATAAGAAGATAACAGGAGTAGATGAAAATGTTTTAAAGGGTGATCACATTGAAAAATGCGAAATTTGCATAAAAGGTAAACAATATCGTCTTCCATTCCCTAGTAATAATGAAACCAGATGCAGAAAACCACTAGAATTAATACACAGCGACATATGTGGACCGATGGAAGACCGAAAATCATTAGAGATGGAAAAAGAGGAAGGCCAAGAAAACTTTTTTGCACAGAAAAATCAAGAGAAGATGAAAAACAAGAAGAAGATAGAGAAGAAGGAAATAAAATTGAAATGAATAGAAGAGAATTATATAAAGAATCTGATATAAAAGAATTTGGTTTTGATGAAGAAGCATGTATTTCAATGGAACAGGATCCGAAAAATGTTGATGACATAATAGATAATCCTAACAAGGATGAATGGCAGAAAGCAATACAAAACGAGTTATCAGCACATGAGAAAAATAGTACATGGCGAATTGTGGAGAGACCTCCAAACGTTAAAGTTTTAGGCTGTCGATGGGTATTTACCACTAAAACTGATGGTGACAAGATTTTCAAACGAAAAGCTCGATTAGTAGCTAAAGGATGTAGTCAAAGATACGGAATAGATTTCAACGATACGTATGCACCAGTTGCAAAATATAGGTCGATCAGAATACTAGTAGCGATTGCCGTTGAATGGGACTTGAACATATATCAGTATGATATAGTAACTGCTTACCTAAATGGTACATTGGATGAAACCATTTACATGGAAATACCGGAATATGTAGAAGAATTTCAAGGTAAAAAAATAATTGATCCTAAGAACAAAGTTTGTAAATTAGAAAAGGCTCTGTATGGATTAAAACAAAGTGGTAGAAATTGGTACATCAAATTGGATGCACAATTAAAAGAAATGGGATTTCAACAGCTGAAAAGCGAATCATGCGTTTATATGTTATATGAAGCTAATGATATCATGATACTAACAGTTTACGTTGACGACATTATTTTGGCATCTAATAATGAAAGAAAAACTGAATGGTTTGCAACAACAATGTCAACTAAATTTGATATAAAAAGTATAGGAAAGATTAAGAGGTTTCTTGGTATAGAATTCAGCAAACTTGCAGATGGTAGCATAATTCTTACGCAGAGCAAATATATCGAAAAATTGTTAAAGGACTATAGCATGATAGAGGCAAATATAGTAAAGACTCCAATGGATTCAAACTCGAAGATATCTAAAGAAATGTCCCCGAAATCAGTTGAAGAGCAAGAACAAATGACGAAAATCCCTTATCAAAATTTAATTGGTTCTTTATTGTACTTATCGGTGACATGTAGACCGGATATAAGTTATGCAGTAAATTCATTAAGTCAATATAACTCCTGCTATGGAAAGGGACACTGGGTTGCAGCGAAGCGCATTCTAAGATATTTGAAATATACTGTTCATTATGGTTTACACTACAGAAAAACAAACGAAGAATTACAAGGTTTCGTTGATGCTGATTGGGGGTCAAATATTGATGACAGAAAATCTTACACTGGGTTTTTCTTCAAGTTAGCAGGTGCAGCCATATCCTGGGAAACTCGCAAGCAGAAGACAGTAGCTCTGTCCACTGCTGAGGCTGAATATATGGCGTTGTCAGAATCATCGAAAGAAGCATTTTATCTGAATAATATGTTGATTGAGTTAAAATTCAAACCACAAGGAGCAGTTAAAATTTTCAATGACAACAAAAGTGCGCAACAAATTGCAGATAATCCAATCATTAATAGCCGTAGTAAGCACATAGACATTCGACATCATTTTATCCGGGATGCTGTTATTAATGGCCTAATAAAAATTGAGTATCTTAACACAGATGACATGCCAGCTGATGTCCTAACCAAACCTTTACAAAGTTATAAATTTGAGAAATTTTTAAGTAGTTTTGGCTTAAATTATAAAAATTAGTGTTGAGAGGGGTATGTTGTAATGGCAACACGAATTTTTATTATTGAAATTATTTTTATATTCTGAATTGGTAGTAATGTAATATATAAATTTTTGACGTTTTGCTTTATATAAATAATTTAAATAGAATTATGTATATATAAATGAAGTATATTTATACAATGTAATAAGTTACGATAAGATAATAGCTGAATTGAACTATGTAACACAATTATATATTTTCTGTCTTTTTGTAATAGTCGAAGTGAGATGAAGTATAAAATAAATTTTCAATAAATTCATACACATATACTTATATAAAAAATATGTAAAGGATATTTCAAGAATTATTTCAAAAAATGATTTATAATGAATATTAAATTGAAATATGAAAGTAATAATGTCTACGAAAATATTTATTCATATTTATATAGATACTATTATGTGTAGATACCTCTACATAAAAATGTAGGTAACTGCTGAAATAAATAAATATGAACGGACGAAATGATATACTCACACTCACACCACATTAAATACTCTAAGACTTTACAATGAATGTGAAATGATGACTGACGAGTGACGATCTATCGCGAGTATAAAATTTACTTTGCTTTTAAGTACATGTAAATAAAGATTTACCTACATTTTTTAATATTTTTTTTTGGAGAATTTTAATCGTTGCTTCTTACATGCTCGTAACCGTAAGTACATTTTTAACAGAAACATAAAATGTGATTGGATTAGTTAAAGAAAACTAAATTTGAATAGAATATTCATCATTCTCTTCATTAATTGTGGTGCGACCAGTCTTGGTCTTGGTCTCGTCGAAAAATTGAGAAAGAGAAATACATAGGTTTAATTGCATCACATAATATAGCTACTCTACTAGACTAGATACCATGCCATGTATAATCGTATTTTTATTCACTGAGAAAAATTCATTTTCTCTTTATTACATGTTTTACACTACACACATACTAAACACCACCTCTATAGAGTGTTCCAATTACCTTGCTAAACACTATGAGAAATATATGAGATAAAGAGAAAGAGACAGTAAATAGTACTAATGAGGTTATTGGCATCTATAACCATTGTACGATATACGAATATCCAATCTACCATGTATGTATTCGTATTTTGATTCATACAAAAAAAAAATAATTTCCCCTTGTTACTTTCTTTACACTATGCACTAAATATAATAAGAAGTATACGAGAAACAGGAAGAGGAGAGAGAAAATAGTAGCAAATAATGTGGAAAGAAAGTAGCATTTTCTCTTTACACTTGCTTCACTCACACTTCACACAACACATCAAAAGAAGTATACGAGAAACATGAAGAGACAGTCAGTACTGGTCAGTACGAGGTTATCGGCATCTAATTTATAGTACGATATACTCTAGTAGCTAGTGATGATAGTATTTTACATGCAATGCACTTGTATTTTCATTCATGAGAAAAATACATTTTCTTTTTATACTTGCTTCGCTCTACACAACATAAGGAGTAGGTATACCAAGAAACTGAGACAGTAAGAAGTAAGTAGCAAAGTAAAAGTTGTACCTTATACACTACCATGCCTATAAAATTTTGGTAACAGAATGCACAGCGTGTGTACACATAGTATGTACATACATATTTGCGAAAAAATGAGAAAAACCTTATTCAAATTGTTTACATAAATTTTATTTGAAATTCATCTTCAATACGAAATGAAATATAAAACATCTCCTAATCTATCTATCTATCTATCTGTATCTGTATCTGTATATACACTTGTTCTTCTTTTAAGAATAAATAAAAATTTGCCAAAATAAAGAAGACATCAGAGATTTCTTTCTATACATGTTATTTACGAGCATATGCCAAAAAATCTACATCAAATGCAAATGTAAACAATATTAAATAAATGTAAATACACAATAGGAAGAAAAAAAAGTAACATATTCAATTCCCTTATACCAAAAACACTAGAATATATAAGACGTCCCAAGCTGATTATAATCGAAAAAATAGCTTTCAGATCATATCCCAACATTGGTGGCTATAGCTTTTTTGCTGATGTTAATGTGATATTAATATCTCAATCCACTGTAATATAGGATAGCATTTATATACTGTTCAACATGAAATTGTTTTTAGCAGCAGAACAAGGCAATACATGGCAATACAACACGATAGAGTGGCGAGCTTTATATTGATACATTGTTGTGTAGTTGTATGTGTATTTTCCTTTAACATTACTAACTTCATGTACCCGACATCAGTGGCTATAGTAGTCTTTTGTTGTTCATATTCTGTTTACTTTTATATTCCACGTCAGGCTATAGTGATTTGATTCTTATATAGATCATGGTTGTGTGGTTGTGTGTATATTTTTTTTACACATCATTCATACATTGGGTTTATTGGTACCGAAGATTGGTGTAGTTTTAATTGTTATGTGTATATATATGTATATATATATGTATATATGTATATACATATATGTATAGCTATGTATATACATTACACTACACTATTTTTGTATTTTTTTTTTTTTTTGATTTTCTGGATTTAAAAATTCAGTGTAACTAAAAATTTGTATATTTTTTATATTATTAGATAATATAAGAGGATACTATAGCATTATGATTGTATTCTGTATTATCTGTATATCGTGATTTCAATTTTGTATACATGTACCTACATACTTATGTGCATGTATGGATTGAGTTTTCAATGAGAATTTGTAATAATATTCCTTAACCTTGTAAAGTGTTTTGTGTTCGATTTATGCTTCTTTTCCATGATTCAATTTTATAATTTTAAGGCTTTTTTTGTATGGGATATTTTACATATAAAACTTTATTTTTCTAATTGAAAAAAAAAAAAATAAAATAATTTATTTATTTATAATTTCCTATATGTATGTCTGAAAACATTACATTCAGAAATATGTTTTGCGTTACATATTTCCTTATTTTTTTATTCCTTTGTTGTTTGTTTGTAAACAAGAATACACAGAATTAGAAGTAGAAAATTGAAAACTCAATCCATACATGCACATAAGTATTTAGGTACATGTATACAAAATTGAAATCACGATATACAGATAATACAGTATACAATCATAATCCTATAGTATCCTCTTATATTATCTAATAATATAAAAAATATACAAATTTTTAGTTACACTGAATTTTTAAATCCAGAAAATCAAAAAAAAAAAAAAATACAAAAATAGTGTAGTGTAATGTATATACATAGCTATACATATATGTATATACATATATACATATATATATACATATATATACATATATACATATATATATACATATATATACACATAACAATTAAAACTACACCAATCTTCGGTACCAATAAACCCAATGTATGAATGATGTGTAAAAAAAATATACACACAACCACACAACCATGATCTATATAAGAATCAAATCACTATAGCCTGACGTGGAATATAAAAGTAAACAGAATATGAACAACAAAAGACTACTATAGCCACTGATGTCGGGTACATGAAGTTAGTACCCTGGTAGGCTATACCCATGAGTTTTTCATTATTCGGGGGGTCGGGTAAAGAATTGAAGTAGAAAATATAATGGTATTTGTAGCCTTCTATGTATGCGTATAAATATTGTATATTAAAAAACATATCGCAAAAATATAGATGAGTTTTCACCTGAGTTTCCGATGAGCAGCTCATAATGTAAACTTATATATATTTTATACGTCTGGATAACTGTAAAGTAAATATAAAACAGTTATTTTTGCATTGAGCTGAAAATTTTTACATTTTAATCATTACTATTGTTTGCGTTATTAGAACAAGTTAAAGTGAAAGTGAAGAATTATTTATTACTATATTATTTTTAACTATTGGAAAAATATTTTTTGTAAGAGAAAACTATTGCATTTTAAATTGGTAAGTAATTTATTTTTCTAGCTTTTATTAAAATTTATAAAAAAGTAGAAATTTTTTTTTTGAATAATTGAAACATAAACATAATTCAGTAGAAACAAGTTTTACTATAAAATCGAATATTTTGATTATTTATTTATTAGTCCAACAAAAAAAACTTAATTACAATCGTGTGTGTCATCCACAAAATAAATTTTTTTTAAAAAGAAAATATATTTTCACAATGTCAAGAAAAACTTTTTATAACTTTTTATACTTATTCTTATTCTTTGCAAAACTGATCCTTTTTAACTCATTTTAGATCGCTTTTTTTAAAATTCAATTGGAAAAATCAAGCATCGAAAAGGTTTTTAGAATTATAGCTGATGACAAGGTTTACGTTGAATATAACGCCGATGGAAGAAATGGAAAAAAGAAGCTACTGAGCCTGAAACTGTTTGACTCTGTTTTACTGCGTAAGTCCAAAGTTTTTGACTTTAAATACACAGTAACAACCATATATAATATTCAAATTTTTAATAAAAACTTTAATTTCCTCAGGTTCTTGTTCACAAACCTCTAGGAAGGACTACGAAAAGGAAATCAGAAGTTGTATTCTTCGTGCCCATAACCGCTATTCACGAGCAAAATGCACAGCTAAGTATGTATTTCATATCTTACTCATTCGTCCTAAGTTTGAATCTATTTTCTCCATTTTTTTAGCAAAAAAAAAAGCACTCAAATGGACCAGACCAACTAGTAGCTAAGTAGTTGTAAATTAATGTTTTTTCAAAAAAAAAACAAATTTTGATAAAAATAAGAATAAAAAAATAAAATAAAAATATATGATAAATGTAAAAGTTTTTATTTAAAAATACATATATACATATTTTAAACAAAAATAAATTTTGAATTTTTAGAGAAAAATACCCTTTTAGCTTCAAAAAAGTTCCGTGAGTTCTGAAGGAGATTTAAACGGAAACTCCAGATGATATTCATGACAAAACTCATCGTGAGCTCAGCGGAAAACTCATGATGATTCTTGAAGCAAAACTCATCGTGAGCTCAGTGGAAAACTCATGATGATTCTTGAAGCAAAACTCATCGTGAGCTCAGTGGAAAACTCATGATGATTTTTGAAGCAAAACTCATCGTGAGCTCAGTGGAAAACTCATGATGATTTTTGAAGCAAAACTCATCGTGAGCTCAGTGAAAAACTCATGATGATTTTTGAAGCAAAACTCATCGTGAGCTCAGTAGAAAACTCATCTACATGGCTATTATATACTCATCGCTGTACTCATGCTAGTGAGAGAGAAGTAAAATTATTATATATAACTAGAATGAAAGAGATATAAAATCTCATGCACACTATTCGTGTCAAAGTAAATAGATGAGTTTTTTCCCGATTTTAGAAAAATTTCATATAAGACTCATGATGAGCTTCATCTAAGCACTCACGATGAGCTCATCATAGAACTCATCATGAGTTGGCTACTAGGGTAATGTTAAAGGAAAATACACATACAACTACACAACAATGTATCAATATAAAGCTCGCCACTCTATCGTGTTGTATTGCCATGTATTGCCTTGTTCTGCTGCTAAAAACAATTTCATGTTGAACAGTATATAAATGCTATCCTATATTACAGTGGATTGAGATATTAATATCACATTAACATCAGCAAAAAAGCTATAGCCACCAATGTTGGGATATGATCTGAAAGCTATTTTTTCGATTATAATCAGCTTGGGACGTCTTATATATTCTAGTGTTTTTGCTTATACCAACAAGAAGCCAATAGACAATTTCATTTATTTTCATTTATTTTATTTTAACTATGGAAACCCACATATAAATTTACAAAATTATTTTTTTTTTTTACATAAACAAAATGTATCACATATAACAACAGACATTCAATATGAATAGTTATTATACTTGTATTTGTATTACTCATTTTATATACGTATGTATACGGTATGTTTAAATTTGCATATGTACCGTATGCAGACTTTCGTTTGTCTTCAATTTTAATGTTTCATTCAAAAAAGTAAAAAAAATATAAAACAATAACAAAAAAAAAAAAAAAACGAAAAAGATTTATTTTTCCCACGTATTTGAACGTTTATGACCTTACTTATGCCAGCCTTACATATAGTCATAGTCATATGTAAAGTAAAACTGTAAAACTATACACAATATATTTATTTTTTTACAAACAAAAATATCCTATACACTCATACATATATGTACGAGTATGTAATTTTGTACATGTTGTATCACATAAAAAAATATTAAATTTTTTATTTTATTTTTGGATAAGTTTCGCATATTTTATTATTAATATTTTATTTTTCTTAGCTTTTTTTTTGTGTTGTGTTGTATTTTGTTTACCATTTTTTTTTTTTTTTTGATTTTATAGTTTTTCCTTGAATAAATAAGAAATACATATAATACCAAACGTACAGTTGATGTACACTTAACACACAGTAATCAAAGTCAAAGATAAAGATGCACAATATTCTGTAATTTCTTGTATACATAACATATCATGTGCTTAATGAGTGAATAGAAAAAGAAAATGAAAATTTAAGCAGTTTTAAAGTCACAACTTAAAGACATGAATATTAGAAAGAGGACAATATAGAAATTTAGACTTATTACTGCGCATGATTGTCTGACGACAGAATACTTACACATGCTTACACCAAATGAAACTAATAATAACTAGAGACAATTGCAAGATATTCAGCCAAATTTTATCTTACATATGAAATGCATTTAAGGATATAAATTAGGCGATAAAATCTATGCACTTTATTGGAAAGCAAGACATAATAAATGTCTTTAGAAGACTAATAAAACGCCCATAGGGCAACACTTTGTATATATTCACTGAAGACAACGTTTTAAAGTTTCTTTTCACTTCTTGGGAAACACTATACACCACAACTGCCTCCCTTTTGCTTATCTTGTTGAGATGGTCCTTTACATTTCGATACTTTTATGTTAATAAAAAATTCTAAAATTCTTTACGGAAAAGTTTTTTTAAAGAATTTGAAAATGAATCAAAAAACATCAGAAGTACAATGAATTATGAAAATTTGAGAATCTGATTCAAATATTTCTGGTAAATTATTAATTTTAAGTATCATCATTTATTTATCAAAATTTAAAGTCGTGAATTCAAGAAAAAAATAATATAATTATTCAATATTAAATAGGTAAATAAGCATATAAATAAATGAACATATTTTTCTGTATGGATACAGATAAAAAATGTAGACAAGTGATATGCAATTTATTGTTCATTTTTTTGTAAATTTTTTCGTAAGCATTTATAATTATTTGCATTTCATGTTTACATTTACATGAATCGTTTTTTTTTTTTTTTTTTTTTGAAAGTGGTATGAGTCCATTTTTTCTACAAAATTCATTTATTAATAATAACAAATGTAGATATATGAGTACAATCTGGATTTTATAAAAATATGTATATGTACCTATTTATCTAATAAACAGTTCCCATAAATAGAAAAGAAAATCCTTAAAAATATTCTTCTATCGAATTTGTCAATATAAATTTATTTAGTTAATATAAGTCACATTAATCATCATCATCATCAATGGCCGAAAAACAAAAGTTCTTCTAAGGTAAAGGTGCAAATCTAACGTGAGACTCCTGCAATAAAGATCTCCATATACAATATACGCTCGTTGGCGACATTCCATCAATATGGAACGACGAAGTGACAAAAGCTTCCTATATATAGTCAATTCTGAGAACAAGGAATATAAGTCACATTATCGCATTCAAATACAAGAGCTGATATAAAATGAACTCACATCACTTTCAAATAAATATCGCCATAAAATAATATTGAAATGCCCGTAATAAATTATGCATGTATAATGTAAATGTAAATGCTCCAGGATATTTAAAGGCAATCAGTAACGCAATTATATACCTGTACATATTACATAAAAATATAAGTAATGTAGGTATAATATTTATGATTATGTATACAAATAATTTAATTAACTTATGTATTAATATATTTTTATATTTTCTGCCTGTCTTTTATTCTTTTTAATTTTTACAATTTTATGTAATTTCATATTTTTATTTGAAAATGAAATCAGGAAAAAAAAATTTCATATTTTTATTTCCAAAAATGAAACATGATAATAAAATAAAATAAAAATAAATTCATTAGCTGAAATAATATAAATTTGAATATGTTCATTCGTATATATATGGATCCCTTCCTATACTATACGAGTATTTTTTATGCAAACTCCTGCAAATAGCTCCTGCATATATGTATGAATTCATTTTACATTTTAATTTTAATTAAAATTTTTTATTTTTTAAATCATCATTTTTTTGTTGTTGTGTTAAAAATTTTTTTTCTTTTTTAATGCGTGTAACTATAATCATTATTATTATTATTATTAACTTTATCATTATCAAATTATTATCATTTCGATTTCAATTAATTTGAAATGAAACAATGTGTGATTCCAAATTACAAACGTAATGTCCGTATATGTACTCACATATACGAGTTCATAATAATAATAAGCATAATAATACGCAGAGGTATTTTATGTTATGTGTATATTGAATATTTGGTATTATCCGAAAATTACCTTTTATACTTACACTGCATACATGTATCGCTTCATTACATTAATTAAATTATAAAATACAAATTTTGAATGTACATTGTAATGTGTAAAAAATTATTTTTTATAATATATGACTATAGGCGGTTCTTATATGGTAGAGTGAATATTCGGTTCTGTTAATGGCTGGATTATTATTTCAATTATGGCTTCTCTATCTATGCAGTGAATTGTTGAAATTGAAACTGTTTACAATGCCGTAATGGAGTAAAACTTATATGAAATTTTCATTTTCCTTTACAAAATATACAAGCTCATGACAGTGATAAGTCTAATAAGTCTCATTTTAGTGAGAAGATCTTTGCTCTTTAAGTGCTGTGGTACTCAGGGTGCTCAGATTGGGCTACTTTTCGCCAATTGGGCTATCTTTTCTGAAATTTTACGACAAGAATTTAACAAAAATCACCCTGCTACTTTTTGGGCTACACAAAATCCGAAAAAATAAATTTTAACCTATAAACGCATTATACGCAAAGCATTTCTCTGTTAGTTTCCGCTTCCAATGATTTCAATGTATCGTATGCAACATACGGATATGCAATTATATATGTCACTATAGCATAAAGTACATTGAAGTACATTGTGTGATGAGCCACAGAATATTGAAGCATTTCAAAATTGGGCGATTTTGGGGTATCTATTTTTTAAAATTTGCGACTAGAGCCCTGAAAAATCTGGGCACCCACTGGTATACTTATTATGATGGATTATATCAGCACATTTTATCTTAGATTAATATAGGAAACATTGGAATTGGTACACATGCTTTCAAAACTTTCAATACAATTTCCTCATTCTCAGCGTCGGATTAGAAATTAACTTAGTCCCACTCTGACTCATGTGAAATATACACTGGCTGAAAAAAATAACAGCGCTATAGAATTTCTTGTGTTAGTGAAGTAGCTATAGCTATGAAAAATCCACTCTGGCACAAAATCTACGATGGATTGTAGATCTAACTTAATAGTTTTTTCGATACAGTGACAAACAAGTTTTTTTTTTTCTTAGATTCACTCTGTCGCGAGTCATCTGTGTAGTAAAAAAAAAAATTGGATATTTAATTAAATTTTTTTTCATATTCAAAAATATTCATAATAATCGACATTCTCGTAATTCGAAAGTACATACATATCCTCGTACATACGTAGATAATTCTTGCAGTTTCATTGTCTACTTTATTCTGTGCTATGTGTAATATTTCATGTATTTATTCAGGGATTCATCAGGAATATTGCACATATTCAATATATTGACTGACAAATTCATATTATCCTTTTTATATAATTACATATAACATTTTGAAAAAATAAATAAATAAATAAATATCGCAGGTAAATTTAAATTATATGCTGTTGATTTTATTCTTCCATTCTTCCGATGGTTATCCTTACGCCTATATAAACTGCATGTATAGATTCACATGCTATATAATAGTGGTTGCATGCAATTTAAAATTTTTGCACAACACTCAACACATAATACACATAAAAATATAAATAAAATACAAATATGTATATTCATATGTAAATTACTAGCATCTACATTTATATGCACATCGCGTATCACACACTCAAAATATTCTCATGTCTTGTAAAAATTATTTATTATAAATTTTGTCATAAAGGCATATTTTCCATTTAAATATTTATATGAATTTTTTTTCCTATTTTTTTTTCTTTTGTTTTCGTTTTGGTTTTAAAAATTTTCATTTTATTTATTTTTTTTTTAATAAATTTTTATTAGTACCACACATACTCGTACGTATACACGAACACGATACTGTTACTGTGTATAAACGGTGAAAATGTTCTCACAAATTTTCAGAATTTTTCAGAATGAAATCTGATTCGATTGTTTGTTGTTAATTTGACACATGAATGAATTCATATAATATGTATATACGATCCGGGCGTAAGATAAGCAGCAGCTATATACACGTATATCTACATACATATTTATACAGTACGTGCAGATGTGTAAATAGAACGATTTTTTTTTATGAATTGTAGATTTAATGGCAAGAACGAATATGTTTTCAGTTTTTTATATGCGTATACCTGGAGGTAGCCTTAAATGAGAGACGTGTGAATTTGTTCAGAATATAATAAAATAAAAAATTGGTTCAAGATATAATATCGGGCTGAGTCTGCACTATTATATTTTTAAAAATACAATCATCTATATTTAATTATCCTCCATCCTCCATTGGCTGTGTTTGGAAACGTCATTTGCAATCAGACTGCATTTGCAGTTTGTTTGGTAATGCAGATAACAAGTATTATTGTACTACGAGTTTACTTGGAGTGCGTTCATAAACGTTACTATAGTTAACTATAGTTAACCATAGCTATCATTTGTCGTTCAGAATGGTGGTGGTATAGTAAAACATAACTACCAACATAACTTTTTAGAGTTCATAAACATCTGTAGTAAAGTAAATTTTTAACTATTTGATGTCAAAAATTAACACTGCTCGAGAGCATGGTTAACGATAGTAACGATAGTAAGCCTTTAAGTGGTAATGACATTGTCACATTGACAATAAAAAAATCGTTTGTCATTTAATTTTGTGTTGTGAATTGTGAAAATTTTTTATTTATTTGAAAATAGTAGTGGTATATTAATTAATTTTGTTTAAAAATTAATTTTTGACAAACAAAAAATATAATAATTATATATAAATATTTTTTTGAAAATTTTTTAAACTTAACTTGACAGCTGAATGACAATTTATTGCTACTACTATGGTAAAAATCGCGTTCAAAAACTACTTGAAGTTAACATAACTATATGGCTGTAGTACAACATAACTTTGCTTAAACTATACTATATACCATGACTATGGTTAAAGTAATGTTCATGAACGCACTCTTGATCGTCAAAAGACAGTCAATAAGTTTGACAACAATCAATTTTTTGACGATCATTTGATATTTCCAAACAGGATCGTTTACTTATATACATACGATAGTACTATAATAGTAGTATTCTACACATCATAATATGTACTCGAATTTTCTAAATTTCTTCTTGAAAATAAATTGATTTCTCTCTTTTAGTAGAACTCGAATATTGCACAAAACAAAACACTGAAAATCAACAAACTTGCTCCTCCCCTCCATGCGCTACACTAGGACGAGTAATATCTAATATTCTACACATAATGTGTACTCGTATTTTCATAGTTTATAAAAAATTGATTTTCTCCTTACGTACAATGCGAATGATGTACAAAACAAAACACCAAAAATCAACTAACAAAACAACATACAATACTACTTCTTCTTTTACTCTTCGTATTTTTATTCTTGATAAAAAGTTAATTTTCTCTTTCAGTATATTACGAATATTGTGTATAACAGAACAGCAAACCAAAGAAAATCAACAAACAAACAAAACAACTTGTTCTTCTACTCCACACATATAATTTAGACTAGACTAGACTCTAGAGAAATGTGGGTCACTCACTGTTTATAATAGTATCTGTATTCTGTAATCCGTCTGTAGTGTACGCTACGACAGTCCGATCAGAGTAGTATTTTATTTTTCACATCATGTGGGTTACTCATTTTTGAATTTTCATTTTGAAACTTCGAATGATGCCACTGAGCGCGCTTAATCGGGAAAAATAATTTTCTGACTAGCAGAATGTGTACTACACACTGTATTATAAGTATAGATACAATATTTTTTTTATAATTTTACAATAAAAAAAAAATAATCAAATAAATGAATAAATAAAATTTTTTTATATTTTTGTCGAAAAATAAAAATGAAATAATAATGATCTTTATTGTTGGTATATCTAGTACGTGTACACATGTAGTGGATGGTAGTGGTGTATTATTATATAGGTGTACTTTGTAAATATAGCATAAAATTATATGTAATTTTTCTCTTTTGTAATGAAAAAAAAAAAAATAGGATAAAATAAAATTACATACTCATGTGAGCATGTACTTGTATTTATGACCGTATATGAGTGAAGATTATATGTAAAACGTACTTATATTACATTTATATTACACGTAATGTATGGATGCATATTATTACGAAGATATTAAATTAATATTCGTATATATAAAAATAATTTTATATGAAATTATAAAAATAAATTTTAAAAAAAATGTTTTTTTCGTTTTTTCATTCATATTTTGTGTTTAACTCTTAACAACATTTTTATATAACAATTCATTTTTTTTTTCTTTTTTGTGAATTTTCTTTTCTGTATTTTATTTTATGTAAAAAAATAATTTTGTGCTATATGTAAGTACCAATGATATTATGTGACATAAAGTATCTACACATATACTTTCATACATTATTCATATTTTATGTTATATTATATTACAATTGGTTGGTTGTTATAAAATATGATAACCAAATAATGTACTTATTTTCATACATACATACTCGAACATATGTAATGTGGTATCATAATTTTTATCATAAACATCACTTGAATTTTTTTTTATTTTTTTTTTTACTTTTTATTATTTTACTTTTTTTTTTTGTTTTTGTTGAATAAGCATATGAATACATGATTTTTAATTTGATGGATTTATTCGAATTTCATAAAAAAATCAACAAAGACAACGAAAACAACAGAAAAATTGCAATTTATTTTGTTGAAAAAAAAAAAGCAAAACAAATAAAGTGAAAAAGAGGAAAGAAGTAAAGAAAAGAAGACCAAATTCAGGAACATATTATATGATATTTAACTGAGGGCGTGTGTATGTCATAGTATACAAATACAATACATATGCTTATTATGCAAAAATTTAAGGGAATATGGGATAGTCTAAATAATAAATTAAAATTAAAATCTGAAAACTTTTTGACAAAATACCATCTCTTCGCTATTTTTACTTCCATGACATATATAAATTTCTTTAAAAATTCCAGACAGGCTTAAATGTGACATTGACTTTTCTTCTTCGATTTTGCCGTAATTTTCTTCCATATTGTTTCTGTATGCTTTTGTAACAAATTATTGTCGGACATGGACGGCGCACATCTTCCAGTCACTGACAAATGTAGATTGGTTGGCTTTGATTTGCAATAATCGCCTAGTAGTTTTAACAACTTTTATATTTCTCTTGCTAACAAATTTTTGCTGTACTAATTCTCTTAATTATTTCACATATGAATGAGCTACTCTTTACTTTGGTTGATCGTCTAATTTTCTGTGTAATTCGATGCAGTTTTGGCAAATTTCATTCGTTAAGCATTGATTAAAAACCATTTGTCTATGAATACGAATTTGTAAATATTCAAAGGCTGATCAAGCGAATCCATTAAAAAAGCAAATTAAATTGTCGTTTCATGAAACAACTGAATAAAATGAAAAAAAAAATAATAATGAAAATTATGGAACGATATAACATAGCTTCCAAGAGTAGTTGAATTTTCTCCTTAAATTTGAACAATTTTGTAGGGATTCTTTGGTAAGATAGAAACAAAAATGTAGAGATGCTCATAGAATTCTGTTTTGTATTAAATAATTTAATTAGTAATTCGAGAAAAAATTTCATATCTAACCATATGATGTCATATCCTTTATTTTTTGAAATTTATTTGTAGAGATTTGTGTAAAAATTAGAGCAACTCTCCGCCCACTCACAGATCGCCCAAAATATCTACCAAAAGTTTAGATACAGTTGCTATTTCTAAACTACAAACGTCTTCTGTTCACTGAATCACATCGACACATACATATTTCTTTAAATCTGTACGAATTTTTCTACGTATCAGATCAGTTTTTCTGTAAATGCAAAGGCAGAAGTATGTAGTTACCTGTACGAAATAATCTTATAAAAAGGTGCATACTCTGCATGTGTACTGATATCCATTTAATTTTTACCACAACTACGCTGTACAGTCCACACATTACGTTAGATGGTTGCAAATACATGGAAGAATGTCCATATATGCACGCTATTATTAAAAAACTAATTTAAAATCAAGTGAAACTAAAATAAATTTTATCCAAAAAAATTACTTGAAAATTTCAAATAATAAATTCATTAATTTTTCATCTTTATTTTTTTTATACATTCACTTTGTATCTATAGGTAGATTTGCATTTCTGTATCGCATCAACAACATCATGAACCATCAGAATCAAAAATTTTAACATAACCTCACCCAAAAAAAAATATTAGTGTATGGGTATGTGCACCGTATATACGTTCGTTATGTTTAGCTACAGTTTGTGTTTGGTTTTTGCTTTTTGTCGTATACTATATGACAATCTAAATGCAAATTTTACAGAAGCAAACTAAATTAAATTTTACTTGACTTTTGTGAAGTATAACAACAGAAAAAAAAAGAACAAAATTAAATACAAAATACAGAAGTACAACAAAGTAATTGACAGAATTTTTATTGGATTTTATTTTTTTCATGTTTTTTTTTTATTATTATTTAACAAAAATTTTTATTTGAACATTTTTTTTTTCTAGACAATATTATGTAAATGTGAATAATATGAACGCACCAGGCACCACATATGTACATAAGTGCTGGTGCTATATGCATCTGTGTAGGTGTATACAATGACAATAAATCCAATTATAATTGTTATTCTACAGTGAAATAAAGGAAGGGACATTGTATGTATTATAGTGCATATGTACACAATAATAATTATAATTATAATTAACTATTATTATACTATATATTCAAAAAGGACATTATGTAGTATACCAATACAAGGAATTCACATGTTATAACATAATCGACATTTTTTTCTTTTAATTTTTGCCAAACAATGATTCAGTTTGATTTACTACATGAATCAGGACATTATTATGTGGGATACTTAGTGCTATGTACTTATGTAAGTGAAATTGTAAATTGATTATATTGAAAGGATTTTTTTCTGTGTGAGTTTTGTTTGAAATTTGATCAGAAACCCATAGTTATTAGCTATCTTCTAATGATAGAGATGGGAAGATTTTGTTTTTCTCTTAGAGACAGATGGAATGATTTCTGTTAGTTAAGACAACTGAGATCATAATATACAATATTGTTGGGCCATCTAGGAGAAGATCACGAAATACTTATGAAAACGAATGATATATTATATATTATACAAGCGAAGGACAAACGAAACGATAGACAAAACATGGACAAAAATAAAAAGGCTAATTAAAATTGAATGTGTTGAATAAATTTTTCTCTACCAGCAACTCAGTGGTGTGCAATCCACGTGTTAAACTGATGAAGGTGCACACGTGGCAGTAATGAAGTCATGGAATCACTTTTGTATGAAAGCCCTGTTTCACTTAGAGCTGTTGTACTGCTATGAAAGAAGGAGATATGTGTGATATCTATTAAGATTTAAACCTTCCCTAATTTGGTATTTAATAATTTTGTGCTTAATTTTTTCATTCTCTTCTTACATGTGATGTGACTGTGTTATTGAATAAATATATATAAAATTTTTTGTATTTCATTTTGAAATAAAAATTTAACGATATGCAGGTATGTATAATATATGACCACATTACGCGAACCTATTTATCCATTATGTTTGCATGTGCATTAACAATCTGCGGTAAGAATATTTGTGTATTTATTTTCATTGTTGCGAATTAAAAATTCACCATTTATTAAATAAAAATGAAAACACGAAATAAAGAGAAAAAAAAACTTGATTTCAATTTAATTAAAAATATATTTTTGTGACATTTTTTTTTATTATATGAGAGCACATTTTTCATAAATTTTACATTTACGAGAACAAATTTTTAAAATTATTTATTTAATTATTTTTCTCTTTCATTCTGTTTGATTTCTTTTGGGCCATTCATTATCATTTAAATATTTTCTTTAATTGATTTTCATTTCAATCAAAAATTGTTTAATAAAATACTTAATTGTGATTTAAAAATGTTATTAACTTGCATTAAATATTAACAGCAGTAGTGGTAACAGACGAAGAACAAGAAGAAAATGGAGAAAAAAAAAATGTATATAAAGAAAAACATTTTAATTTCGAAATAATTTTTTGAAATGATTAATTTATGTGTAAGTATGTACTTGTGTACAATACGAGATACTATATAAGTGTATGTAAATATATGAAAAAAAATATGTATATATATATAAAACATAAAAATGTATGACGTGATACGATCCATTTATTTGTTATGGGACACGAAAATTAAAATAATAAATTTCTGTTAATCAATTATTTACATATACGAGTATTTATGTAGTGAATGAAATTAAAAACCAACAGAAAAATCATCATTTAAGTCCTGAAAATTATATACATATGTATATGTACCTCCTGTGGATACGTAGTACGTGCACTTATGTTTGTTTGTATTTGTACACATATCTGTAGGCTGTTCGATAAGTCAATGAAAAAATTTATGAAAAACTTTAACGAGTCTTTGTGTGTATAGAAAAAAATTTTGGAATTATATGGTTATATCAACGAAATTTAAAAGAATTTTTGCACAAAAATGCAATTGATGAAACGTAATGTCATTCTATTTTCAAACGAACATGGTTTAATTTATTACTGGGTGACGGGAAGCCAGTAAACTGACATCCTCTCACCCACACCACGAGGCACTAGTGTTTTTTGTGGATAAATCGAAAATGATGAACGTGTACCAAAGAAAATGTGGAAGCACGCTTACATCGATGATAGACAATGTTATGACTATATTGTTTGCTAAAATGCTAAAGATATAAATTTTAACTAATTTTTTTTTAGAAAAAAAATATGTGGGATCTCGATTCTGGATTGTTTAGACCATCCAAATGGCAAAACCATTCACCGAGATGACGCATTATTGCAATTTTGGTAAGAAACTATCCAGAACTTTAGATTATAGGTATCCTTCGACTTTTATTTGGTTTCAAAAAATGAAAAAATAAATTCTAGAATGAAAAAAATATTCTGAAATGCAACAAATCCATATTTTGCAGAGCTCAATCAATCTCATCAAAAAATTGTAATTAAAAAAGGTTATTTCTCCTCTTTTTTTCTTCTTCGATGACAGACAACTATAATTTTTTGGATCAAGTCATTGTCATTGCCATCTAATGAAGATTTAAGAGAATAATTTTTATTCAAAAAATCGTATCTTCTTTATTTTTATATCGAACTTATCGAACATTCCCCGTAAATCAGTTCATGTTTATTTGTAAATTACATATCAGATATCAGGCTCATTATTTTTTCTTTAATTATTTTTCATTTTTTTTTTATTTTTTTGCATTGAAAAACAATCTATTATTCGATCCTGTGTATATAGAGTTAAATATTTGCTGCTGTATAGCTTTATAATTTTGGATAGGCCATTCATAGTCCAAGGCTCTTGATAATAATTAAGTTTTGCTACAATATGTAGGCATATATGTATGTATGTAAGTATGTTGGTAGGTACATTGTAAATATTTAGCTTTAATTTAATTAATTTTTTTTTTAATTAAAATATATTCTAGGAAAAAAATTCTAGGAAATACAAAAAAAAAATAATTTTTTTTTTATTGAAAATAATGTTTAACATCAATTTATAATATTGAATTGAATCCAATTCGCACAGAAAAAAAAAACAACACCAATAACAAATTAAAAAAAAAAAAAAACAAATGCTAAACAAAAGATATTTTGATAAATTTTAATTAAATAAAAACAAATATTATATGTACTACCCGTCGTGGACACATATAATGCTAGTGAAAATTTACTACACCTTGTTAAAAAAGTATCGGGATTTTTATAATTATTTAAGAAGACTATGTTGGGAATTTTCAAGCAAAATTTTGTCCATTACTTGTAGTAGCACTATACTCCATTACTAAATCAAATATAAACGCAATCTTCCAGCCAACTTGTTTGTTTCAGAGCTTTTGATTTTGTTATAGTTGTTTACAGCTCTTCTCTTTGGTTTTTTTGGTTTTGTTTCAATTTGTTAATGAAACACTATTCTGAAGTTTTTTGATTATTTCAAATGTCTAACTTTTAGATTCATGCCTCGTCATCCGTTTATAAAAGTAAAGTTCGAAATATAACTGATGCGATCATATCTTCAGAAATGTCATTGCAGTACTCTTATTGAAGAAAATTCAAGGTTTTTGCAATACATACCGTGCAACGATGCGTCTAATGTCCAAAATATCGATCAAAAATCGAGTAAGTAAGCAAACATTTGAAAGATGTTAAAGCTGTGAGCTTTCTGTTCAAGCCTGAATTGGCGATTACTGAGTTACTGAGCATAGTTTTCATCAGTTTATTGATGGTTTTATCGGTTAGAAAGATTGAATGCTGTTGACAATCTTTCTACCCCACTTAAATGCTTTGCACCATTCATAAGCCCCTCTCTCTCTGATATAACTGATACACCATAAAAGTCTTTTCTAACAATTTTTAGTACATTGGCGTCGTATAGTAATCGAGTACTTACTAGTCCAGCGACACTAAGTTATGGACAAAATTTGTTTTAAAAGTTCCAAGCACATGTCTTCTCAAATTACAAATTCCCCATACTTTTCTGACAGTGGGTATGTATACGTACATATGTTATTTGGTAGAGAACAAATTTTTTTCCATGTGAAATAATAACGTCAGAGAAGAGAGAAAATCAAAATGAAATTAAACAAAAATAATAACAATTATAAAAATAATGCAAAAATACAATTTTTTTTTTATTTTTTTATTTTTCATTTTTATTTTTCAATTTTATTCCCGATTTTAATTATTTTTATGTTATTGCTTTTGATTTTGATTTTGTTTTTGTGTTGCATGTGTATGTGTATAAGGTTTTTTATTGTATATAAATAAATTTAATTTTAATCAAAATCGGGTATACAAATAAAACTTCAAAACGTACATTATTTAGACAGATCAATAGCAAATCTAATGCGTGTGTGCATACATCCTAAATCGGAGAGAATTTTTTTTTAAATATACATACATATCCTGAATTCAGCAATTACGAAAAAAAAAAGCAAATCATATGAGAACGAAATGAAATTAAAACAAAGCACTTTAAAAATAAATATGTAGGTATATAGGAACAGCTAAAATAAACGAAATTAATTTCAAATATTGTCAATATTTCATGACCTAAATAACCATTTTTGTGTTCCTTTTTGATTTTTTGCTGTTTTTTTTTTTCGTTTTCATTTCTAGCACTACTGACTGACTGATATCCTATCGTAGCTCATATATACCTAACTCGTAAATATTTTACTTAATTTTTATGTAGGATTCTCTACCAAAACACGCATCGCATTTCATTTGAATTCATTTGTGGAGTATATGTAGAGTAGTAGGTGGTATTGTGATTTGTGATTTTTACATTTTTACGAGTATTTACATTCACGAGGATTGTTCAAAAAATAACAGAAATTTTTAAATATCGCTGGCTTTTCGAAGCGAAACTCAATTAAATAGTTGTTGACATTTGTAGCCACATTTAATGTTTACTGTTTTGGTTGATAGTTTAGAAGGTACAAGTGTTTTGATGTTACTCAGTTGTGAGAAAAATGGATCAGAGAGTTTGCATTGTATTTTTCTTAAAAGAAATGAAATAAATGTAATACCTGTGACTTTTTTCTATTCTCGGAACAGAAAACAACCATAAAACGACGACTCTCATTGAAGAGAGAGTTACCGAATAATGAGTTGTGAAAATATTCCGTGTATGAGAAAAATCGCTAACAGAGAAGTGCATTATGTCTGAGTGAGATTACTTTGAAGGGTGACAAAATAAGTATTGACGTCTAAATAAATAAACATTTTTCTCAGAAATATAAAAATTCTTGTTATTTTTTGAACAAGCCTCGGCAATGAACGTGTGTTATGTTATTCGCACTTAGACACAATATGTGAATGTGTAAGGATTTGTGGATGAAACAATAATCAGAAAATTACGAAATGAATGACATACACATTCACACACTTATCTATATTATATGTATACCTACATACACAAACAAAAAACTATACACATGAGCTTTTTATTCAACACGATATTAAAATTTAATTGTGAAGATTCGTGAATATTTAATCGTTCGAAATGAATTCATCATCCTAAAAAGGTTCCTCTGTACGAAATAGCAAAAACAAAATGTACTTGTACGTAGAGAAAAAAAAGGCAAAAGGGAAAAAAAGGTACTGCAGACTACTAAACTTACAAAATTTTCATTTAAAAAAAAAAAAGAAAAAAAATTACAATATCACCGAAAAAATAAGAAAAAAAAAACAGCCAACGAATTGAACCACAAGAGACGTAAACGACAACAGAACCCAGTAATACAATATGATTGTAAAAGCACACAAAATAAACATGGAAAAAAATTGCATGAGAGCACGATATACATTATACGAAAATGTGTACTCAAAACAAAATGTAAAAAGAGAAAACAAAAGAAGAAAAGAAAGGTTGAGAAAAAATCGATTTCAATTTGTAATTTTCGAGAAAATATTAGAGTAAAGAGGAGGAGAAGGAGGACGAGGAGTAAACATGAACTACTGCTAGTTGAATGGTAGATGCTACTAACATTCAAACATTCAAACTATAACAAGGAACGATAGTAATTACAAGAAAATATGTACTATCTAGTCGTATTTAAAACGTGCAGATAAGTATTTTTTGCATGTACCTACATAGGTGAGTATATAAATATAAATTTAGAAGAAATATACAAAACTGTATGAAAAACAAAATTTTAAGGATAATAATATAAGTTCGAAAAAAAAGAAAAAATAAAACACAAAACAAAATTAATTACAGGAAAAAGGAAAATACACAATAATAGAGAACAGCAAATAAAACAAAAATAAAAAACAATAGAAAACAATAAAACTATAGAATCTAGAACCTATAGCTAGAACGTATATATGTATGTAGAACAAAAAATTTGACAAAGACCTTCCAAAATTAAATAGTGACTAATTGAATTAAAACTGCAAAAATTTATTTGAAAATTTCATCATTCAGTCAGTTACTCATTCATTCATTCGTTCATGTTTCATTCAACAACGACGACAACAACTGGTAGGCAGGCAACCAACAACAACAACAACAACAACAACAGAAGAAACAGCGATAATTTTTTTGTAGCAGCAGAGGTTGTTATTATTGTTATTCTGACAAAACAAAAATTGTACACAAAATACAGTCATAGCTAAAGGAATACATGCAGTATATACGTACATACATAAATAAAGGATCTATTCCCTGGCGTTATTTCAATAAACCTTCATGGAATAAATTAATTTTTAAACTTTAATTCGAAAAATGAATACCTATACTCTGTATAGGTATCCTTATTTATTTATTTATTTTCGGGATAACTTTTTGCTTCTTTTGCATTTTTTTTTGTTCTTTATCCTTTCGTTTTTCTCCATTTTGCTTTTTTTTTTTTGTAATTATTTATTTCATGTCCGATGTATATTCTCTTGATTTACTTTTCCTAACATTTTAAGAAGTTGAGAGAATTTTTTTTTTTAATTTCATTTTTTGATTCCGAATTCACTATATATACTGACCTGACCTTTTGAAGATAAGAATTTAATTTCTTAATTTTATCTTTTTCATAGCCAGAATTTATAAAGGAGTTTGTATACTTTTGTATAAATGTTTATTTACCTAAATTCTTTTCGTTCTCTGTTGCTGCTTTTTAATTCAATCATGCCATTCATTTAGGTAAACGATTTAGATATATGTAGGTACAGTCTCCAGCTCTATAAGCTCTTAGGTTTTTAAAATATCAATTTATATCCCGTCATTATCAAGTGATCAAATTTATCAATAATATAATATATAAGAAGTATAAACTTTTCGTAATTTCTATAGATATCCTACCGATAAAATGATTATGATGATGACAGATAGGCAGGCACTCACTCAACAAAAGGAAAATAATTATACACACAGTTGATGATGTCAAATGCAAAAGGACCTAGAACACTTACGTATACGTACATAACATGCAGGCACATAAAAACCTACTCGTATACTACCCTAATAGCAGTTTATTGGTATGTACATACGCTTAAATGTTTTACAATCAACAGCAACTACTATACATATACCTGTACATGATGTAATTATATTTAGGTGATAAGTCAAAAATAAAAGAAGGAAGTTCTAAAAATTAAGTCAGACATCAAATTCAATTGGCCTAACAATTTTAACAAAACTCCTTACAAAATACAAAATTTTTGTAGTCATGTACGTATATAGATTCATATACGAGTACAAATTCTTATGCTGTACATATTTTCAATGAATAATCGATTAAGATTAGTTTGGCAAATTATTGAAACTTTATGTGTAGGTGTACCTACTTGAAATTAGCATACAAAAATATAGCCCATATATACCTAACTTGTCGGTGTTTAACTTTCTACATACATACAATTTCTATTCGAAAGAAACAAAAAGAAAAATAAATCGTTAAGGGAAAATTAGAAAATTTTCAACAACAAAAAAAAAAGAAGAAAAATTTGAAAAGGAAATGAAACGAAGAAAATTGAAAATATAAATTACGAATAAATTTTTCGAAAGGATATTTGATTGATAAATTATTAAGAAATTACGAAATTATTGCTTTTGGGTATAGAGGAGGAGGTAAGTACATGTTGTATAGCTGGTATACTATAGGTAGGTAGGTATAGATACTATTGCTACTGTTACTATTAGATGTGTACGAGTACAGGGTACAGCTGATAGCCAAAATAATTTTTAACTAAATTTAACAAAATTTTCTGTTCAATTTAATTTTAAGCTTGAGAAGTTTTTGATAGAAAATACCAGGGAGTCTAATAAGTTTGTAAATACGTATATCTTCGTGTATATGCGGCTGTATCTGTATATACATACATACGTAGTACCTGTACATTTGTTCATTTGTCCTTTAAATGCATGTATATACGTATATGAAGGCAGTATATAATTACATGTGAATGTACGCATTTTTCGTATATCTATTACTCTATGTAGACGAACACGTTTGTGCCTAATCATGATGAATTTAATTATAGCCTAGTGAAACTATCAGCACTCACTGTATAAACGTAACGTAATAAAAGTGCTCAGCAGAATATACTTACAACATACGGGCGTAATACTACTGTACTACAACAACCATAGTCGCACCTATACAATACACAATATACACTTAATCCAGTCCCAGACTACTCGACAAATGCCAAATTATTTAATCGCATATCGCAGACAAAAAATGTTAGTTATTCATTCCATTTTTTTCAATTGCAAGATTGATCCGATCCTGATTTCTTTAAAAAAATTATCCTAAATTGAAATGATTTCAAAGGTACTAATTTCCGTCAAAAAGACCCAGAAAAACATGGAGGCGAACAATAGAGGAGGAGTTCGCAGCTGTAGGAGCTGTAGGAAGGTTATGGTCAGATATAAAGAAATTGGCACCTATAAATAGAGTTAGACGGAAGGCTTTTGTGCAGGCGCTGCACTCCCTCGAAGAGTAATAGCAAAAAAAAAATGTTCAGTCAAAATAAACAAATATTCTAGAAACTATAGAGAAAGCACAAAGCAAATATGTAATATTCATTTGTTTTCTGTCAAATACACAATGTGTCTGAAACTAGCTTTACACCATATTACAAACTCTATGAATATAATAGTTGAATTGTATGTTGGTTTTAATTAAATTTTAAGCAATTTTAACTTCTTCTACATTATTATTGATGAACGATAATCACGCAAAAGTTTACTGTAAAAGTGCTGCTTCAATATACCACGAGTATAACATACGTAAACGTTTGAAAAAAAAAACAGTTTTTTTTTTTTTTTTCTAAACGACAACGACATACTTTTCATATCCTTGTTTTTAATTTTCTTCTCTTTTTTTTTAAAAATATTTTTTAAACTTTATTTTTTTCATTTTCATTAAATTCAATTGGTACTACACACAAACATAAATTAAGGTATGTGTGCGTGTGTGTGTACATGCAATATTTAATTCAAATTAGTATACAAATAACTACTACGTATACCACTGAACGTATATCGTATCCTTTTCAAATGTGTTAAAATATTAAGTGACAATAATAATAGCTTCATACTACATTATTATTTTTATATAGAAATCGAGCAAAAAACAAAAAACATTTTTTATCCTTTTTTTTCTTTTGCAATAATGTTCATAGATGTATGTTGTCGTTATATGCATGTTTACAATCGGTAATTTTTATATTTGTCATATACATAGATGTACCTATACATAAATTACTTTTTACTATACACTCACACCTATACACACATTTATAAATTTGCTCTATTTAAGCACATTTCAGTTATTTTTAAAGAAAAAATAAAAAATTGAAACTTTGACCGATTTTGTTGCATATGTATACTACATACGAGTATGTATGTAGAGAGTACACTGTACGTGTAAGAACGGAAATTATTGAATTTAATTTTATAGAGAGACAAACAAAAATGTATACATATACGAGTATATGGAAAGAGAAATAAAAACAAAATGGAAAAAAAAATTTAAAAAGGATACAAGAAGAAAAATTGTTAAAAAAAAAATTATATTGGAAACGGAAAAGAATAAAAAAAAAAACAGCAGCAATTTATTAAGAAGTTATTTAATTTAGTTTCCGTTCAAATACAAACACTTTTATTTGCGAGCGCATAAGGATGGTGTATCTATGTCATCCATACAATTACTATATATACGAAAGCACATTACACATATATGTATGTATGTAAGTTTGTACAGTTGATAATGCACATAATTGTGTACGAAATGTAAAGTCAATTTATAATTGGAATCGTAACATTTTGAGAAAACATTAAAAAAAAAAATTTTTTTTCCTTTCATTTTGATTTTTTTTTTTTTTGAAAAACGACCTTGTTCGAATTTTACGTTTTCGTTTTAAATTTATATTTTTTATTGATTTTTATAATTTTCACATTTTAAACCATCACAATACCAATAGTATAATTTTTCATGTTATAAGCAACCATACCATCACCACAACACAAATACATAAATATTAATGTGTCCTAATGGCATTAAATGAAATGTATAACAATGGCACAAAACGATTACAAAAATTTAAATACATTCAAAACAATAAAAATAAAACAAAAAATAAAATGAAATTTCAAAACAATTTCATAATGTGCGATTTGTTACTACTTTTTACTTGTATGTACTTATTTTTTTTATTTTTTTCATTTTATTCCTGCATAATTTTCCAAACATACGACAAGTATTATTACAGTTAAGAGCAACAACAACAACATTAACAACAAATAAAAACAATGAAATAAAAATGTTTTTAAAATGTTCAACACAACATAAACTTGACCTTCAAGATATGTAAGTATGTAGTATGTCATTTGGAAATTATTTTAAGTTTTTTATTTTTGCAATTTTTTGTTTTTTTGTTTTTCGCTGATGTCATACATAAAACAACGGAAATGGAAAAGCAATACTATTCAGAGAATTGTATAAGAGCAGGAGTACGAGTATTTTTAAGGTTTTTTGTGTTTTTTTTTTTTTTTTAAGAGAATGGAGAAATTAAAAAGAATGATTTTTGCTTTTTATTTACAATAAATTTTTACGTTTTTTCTTTTTGCGATTACAATTTTCATTTCGCATAGAAAAGATTTTTTTTTTTTTTTAATATTTTCCTGAATAATTTTTTATTTTCATCCTTTTTGTTTTGTTATTCGGTTTTTTTTCTTCTTTTGTTAAATCAAATATGACTGGGTTTTTTCTTTTATTTCTTTCATTTTTCATTCCATTACATATAAGTAAAGCATTCCTAAATTGCACAGAAAATGAAAGAGAAAAAATAAAAATGAGTGAATGAATAATTCTGGCCTTTTAAAGCTAAATATTGTATTATAGAGTATTTGAGTACATCATCATACATACAATCACCCACCACTCCTACCATCACACTACACTACCGCAAAAGTAAATACAACAAGTATATAGTAAGTAGTAGCACGTACCATACGTATCATACAACACAAAAACATTTCAATTAATTCTGATTAAAGCAGAAAATCTCTTAAAATTAGGTTTCAAAAACAAAACTAAAAGAGAATTTGTCATTTCTCTTTCTTTTTTTTTTTTAAAAAAAAATTTCATTTTTGAACGCATACAAAAAAAAAAACTAAATGATAAAACATAAAATCAAAATAAAAACCGAAACCTCAATAATTTATTTTACGTGAAATTAAACAGCTGTTAAATCACTTTCAAAAAAATCTTATATTCATCATGATCATCATTTATGGATGTATACGTATATGTATACAGGATATATGGCTTATATAATCCATTCATCCATTTATCCATCTATCCATTCAACCAACCATTCATTTATTCATTCTGTTCAGAGATTCATTTAATGTGAATTTTTTTTTGTTTTTACTGTTTTATAGCATTAGAAAAGGATTAAATTGTGGCCTATAAATACGTATTTATTAGTTCATACAAATATACGTACTTAATACTTATATACCTAATATGTATCTCTATCTATACATGTATAAAAATGTGCATATAAATATAAATCTAATGTATGTAGTGTACGAGAGAAAATGAGAGTGTAAATTCAAAAAGTTCATTTTCAATTTATTCATCTTATAGGTACATAGTATATCGTATCTAAAGGATTTTTGTATACTTAATCCTATTAAAAGTTAAAAAGGGTTAAAGTTATATACCTACGAGTATGTATGAGTATGTGTTATATATTCACTTATAAAATATATATGCATATATGTAATATACATAAAATATAGATAAATTTCTACATGTATGTACATATCTGTATATTCATTTATATAGGCCGTATTTATTATATAAATTAGTAAACTTAACTAAATCCTTTCTAACTATCCCTTTCGTTTTTTCTCTTTATTTTATTTAATTTTTTTTTTATTATTATTATTATTATTATCATTATTCGACTTCATTTTTTTTCTACCTTGAATTTTAAGAAGTATTCTCTTGTACATACGCACACACACACACACACACACACACACACACGAATCAAATATTCATTTAAAATATTTGATGAGTCATTATTACATAATTTTCATTACAATCAACACAACATAAAAATAGTAATCAGAGCAGCAGTACAGTAGTAGTAGCATCGTTGAATTTTCTTTATCCTTATTGTGACCGAAATGTTTGATACCAAAAAAAAAGTTTTTTTTTTTTTCAAAACCATAATTGGAATATGTACGTCTACACAACTACATGTATGTATATCCCATCCAAATTTGTATGAATGTGAGTGGTGTATTTGGTTTTCTGTTATATAATTTTGGATTTTAAAATTCCAGAAATGTTCTAATTTTCTTCTTTTTTTTTTGTATTAAATTTCAACATTTGAGATAAAAATGAAAAAGGATAACAAGATAACATTGATTTCAAATATGTATACCAATGTACGATTACACGATTACTTGTGTTTTATGTGTGCATTGTAGAACTTGTTTACATATTGAATTCGATTTGAATCAAATTTAAAAAGATACGCTTTTTTGACGGAATTATATTGGATCATATCGAAACACATAATACATATGTAATAGTGTTAATACTGTAGTATACTCGCTTTACAAAAATTCGAACATATGCATCTCTTTGCACACACAATCATTATACTTATGTGCCCACGTGATCTTTCTACCTTTTCTCTCTCTCTCTCTCATAATTATTTCTCTATCGCCTCTCATTTCCATTCATCTTTCTTTCTTCCCCACTTCTTCGCTGTTCTTCTCCTCTCCCTCTCTCATTCGCACTAATTGTTTATAATGTATGAGTGGGAATAAAACACATTATTATTACTGATTATCACATTCGCATATTATGGAAAAAGTCTTTTAGATTTAATCCTGTTAAAATAGTCTGTTCTGTATGTATAGCGACATTTTGTGTTAGATTTGCATGCACTGTAGGATTATCGTTATTTTGCACGTTCATTCTACACTTAAACCTTCTATATTTTGTAAGTATAGATATATATAAATTTTTTTCAATTTCATTTTTATTTCGATTGGAAATGAAAATAATGCAGCAATTTCGACGGCATTCATTGTATCGAGCCGAGATAAAAAAAACTTTTCCATTAAAAAAAATATAAAAAAAAAAAACCGTTTCATTCTCTCAACAATAAGGCGACAAAAAATTCATTTTTCTCTCGTCATAAATGGGAAAAAGTAAGAAAACAAATTCAAAATGATAAAATCTGTACTGTACTAGCGATATAGGACTAGCTTAAATACATACGTATAAGGATGAGTTGGCACTGAACAAAAGTTAAAAGAATGAAAAAGGATTCATATACATAAATAATAAACAGACACCATTAAATCAAAAAAAAAACCATTAACAAAATGAAAAAAAAAAAGTAAATCAAGCAGAATATCAATCAACATGAATATTATTGTCTGACGAGATAAAAAATGATGATGAGGATGATGATGTTATGATAAATAAATATAGAATCCGATATAAAGTGAAAAAAAAAAATTTGAATGCAATTCAATTTATTCGTCATCGCATCATCAACATCATCGCATTTATATACAAACTAACTGTATATATAATATATGTAGTAAATAATGTACGTATGTACATATTTTCATTATCCTCATCATTAAGCTATCGTCTCGTCATCATGATAATCTTCTACATCATCATTCTTGTCGTCGTCATCATCATCATCACAGTCGTCGTCTTTGTTGATGTCATGTTGTTCTTGTAGAACATTTACAAAATTAGAAGAGATACTAGACTATAATGTGAAGTGCTCTTTTTTCATTTGGTTGCTGTTGTTGTTGGTGTTGTCTTTTCATCGTTATCTTATAATTCATTTAATATGCCATACATTATATATGAAATAAATTCATAATACGAGTTTCTAATTGATAATAGTGCACATGGAAAATTAACCTTGCTCTCGAAATAATTCAAAGAAAATCACAAAAATAAAAAATAAAAAAAACAAAAGAGAAACTAAAAATATATGAAATGAATATTAATAATAATATTAATAATAATAATAACTCTCATAGGATGATCCACATAGCTAGTTCTTAAAATAATTAAATGAATTTTAATTAATTTATCCATTCATTCATTTGATTACATCTACGTAAGTGTGTATCTATACATTTTTATATCTGTTCACTTGGATGTATGAAGATGAGTGTATAGATACATACATACACACATAATTGTATATATAGTTTTGTTTCAAAGGTACAATCACGGTCATAAAAATTGCAACACGTCCCTTAAATATTCATGACAACATTTAAGGCGTTAGTATACTATAAGCGTAAATATGTTCTCCCTCAATCTCCGTCAAATCATTTTCAGAGTATCTCTTCCAATTATATGCTCTTCCTAATTATCTCTTAAATTTTGTTTAGACTTTAAAACGAATTTCCAAACCCGTCCTTAATAAAATATTGACAAACACGGTCTGTTGCACTTCTTTCTAATTAAGAGTCTCTTGTTCTTTCCACAGTCATACTTTCTCGATACTTTTTCAAAAAACTGTACAACTTTGGATTGATTACGATAAACTTTTTCTACTATTAAAAGAGCCAACAACACATCATCAAGCGACGTGTAATTATTTCCCATTTATCACTTGCACTCTGACTTCAGTCTTATCTAACTGACTTGTGATTGTTGCGACAATACAGCAACGCAAATAAATGCGTCAAAAATACATCACTTTTCCTTTAGTTTTGCGTAATTATCATTATGTCCCATTAGGCGGCGGAGCTAAGAGACTGAAACTAAACTAAGAGCGTAGCGTAGCGTAAATTTCAGAGCGTAAAATTCAAGTCTTACTCTGCGCTCGTCCTTAGGGTAAATTAATTATTTCGATGCACTGTATCACTTCGTGAAAAATATAAATTCCAAATATTTTTTTCATATTTTACAGGTGATGCTGTTTTTGTGGCTTCGACTGTACATCGTTACCACATATGCATACTACATTGTTACCGCAACTCAATTTGTACATACAACATTACAACTTATAACTTTATCAGAGACAAAAAACATACAACAAGAACAGTAAAAACAATTACCTACCACACAACAATACAAAATAAAATTAAATAAAAAAAAACAAAAACAACATAGAAAACATGTAAATTTCATATATTTTTTTTATATTATTCTTGATTTTGATTATCGCATTTAGTATTTAAGTTGTCGGATAGTCAATTTAATAGCCTATTAAAGTTGAATAATTTTTTTTTATTTTTTTTAGCATTTACCATTATTCATTCATTTTGTTCGTATATAGGATCACCAAACCATATATACATTCTCGTGTACTTACATACGTACATACATATATTTCATTTTGAAGTGGAAAACACTTAGAAAATTTAACTCTTGTAAATGTTATGATGAGAAAAGTTTTTCATTTATTTGCAAAAATGCAAAAAAAAATAATCTTTTCTTTTTTTTTTCTCTTGTTTTAATTTCGATATATAAAAGAGTTTTGCATATTAAATGCATATACATTCATATGCAGATATCTATACACAAAAACTCTAATATGCACATAATATTCATAAGTACGGGTATATTTATATACTTTGTGGTATGTGTGTGTACATAAACACATTCATGTTGGGACACATACTCGTATATAAAAGAATATAATTATTATAGATTTATGAAAAATGATAAAAATATGCATTTGAGATTCAAGAGCTCAAGAGAAAAATATATATTATAAAATATTTTTCTTTTCTATGTGCATATGTATATAAACGAACATAAATACAAATTTACATGTATATATGTATACATATATGAAAAAACTGCAATACCGTATGAAGAGATTTATACACAAAGTTCTTGGATAAGGAACAAGAAAAGACGAAGGATCATCATCATCGTCATCATCATCACAACAATATCATCAGATTGCAAAATGTAAATATAATTTTTTGTACTTTTCTTTATTATTATTTTAATTTTTGTAATGTCTGCACTATGAACACTGAGCAATGATATGAACGAATGAATGAATTACTGTACAAATACCACAGTGATTAACAAAATAATTACAACTATGTAATTGAAAATGGAGAGGAGAAATACATACGATTCAAATTTCTAGGTGCACAGTTCTAAATTTAATGGCATAGATTTTGTATGACAAATAAAAGTAAAGTCGATATAGGAAGAGTCAGTCATCATCAGTGCGATACAAAAACAGCTCTTAAAGAACCAAAAGCTTCACTGATTGATGTGTCTTGAGATTTGAGATTTTAAGAATCACAAATCTGTCAGTAGAGACTAGAGACACAAATTCAATTATATATGACAGAGGGATTAGGATAATATGTTTTTGAAATAATTTGATAATACCTGAATAATTTGTTATCAACAAATGAATTCAAATTAGCATTTCTTATCTTTTTCTCAGCAAACTGGTGTATCATTAAAGATGTAGTTTGATATCAGACATCGAACATTATCGACTGATTTTATTGAACTTTGTTGAAGTTAAAAATGATTTTCCATGAATACTGTATTCATGAGCATTGTATATCTCATTCTTAAGGGGAAGCTATAATTGACATCGCTGACATGGGTAACATTATAGGTAGAACTATAATCGACATTGCTAACATGGGTAACATGAGAAATAATAACGAATGTTAAAACGTCACATTTGATTAACTATAATAACATAGATAACATACTAAACATAAGCAATACGAATTTCACAAAATGAGGTTATGGCTTATGTTACTTTATGTCATGTACGCTCTCGATCGTACTGCTTATGTCGAGCTTATGTTAAACGAATTTTTAACGAATGTCGGCAATGTCAATTATAGTTTAGCTCATTGATTTGGCTGTGTTCGGCTACGACATATGTCATAGCTTATGTCACTCACACATGTCGATTATAGTTCTACCTTATGGCTTACGTTACTTATGTCATGTACATTAAACGAACTTTTAACGAATGTCGGTAATGTCAATTATAGTTTAGCTCATTGATTTGGCTGTGTTCGGCTGCGCTATATATCATAGCCTATGTCACATATGTCGATTATAGTTCTACCTTTATCTCTATACTGACTGCCTGGTACTCATTCAAAGCTGAGTAAGTAAGCTTAGGTATATTTGCTATTATCAAAGAGATTCGAACTCGAAACTTACAGATCAATAGATTAGCACTCTTCCCACAGATCTAACGAATATCTATCAAAAATTTGATTTCGTAGGTACATAAAAAAAAATCATACTCTACCAGAATTGGAGGAAATGTTTTATTCATCACTGTATACACTTACATGTAACTATATAATATTTATTCATATTTTATTTTATTACATAACTACTTATATACAAAAATATAATACTCGATTGTTCGTGTCTGCTATAAAATTCTAATATTTTCCTTGTATATACATACAGTACTACGAGCTACGAGTATACATATTTAAGTATAAAAGTAGATTATAATTGAAAATAAAAGATTGTACCTATATTCGTTTACTATAATAATATACAGTTTACAGTTTCATAAATATTAAGTTATTTTTTCATTTTGAATTTTTATATTTTATTTCATTTTTTTTTTCTTTCTGTAGTTAGTCTGAAGTGTAAAGAATAAAAACAAAAACAAAAATAGCTTCAAATGCTTAGAATACAAAATAATAATGAAAAAAAAAAGAAAAGAAATTGAAAAAAGAATTCATCCGTCGTAAATCATTTTCTATTCACTTGAAAATCTTTTTTTTTATATGCATGCATTTATATATCCTTGCGTAATTATGAGATTATAACAGATTTTCTATTCTATATAGATTTATTTTATATGCAGAACAGGAAGATATGTATGTACATATATAGAATGAATTTCTCTATGCATTTATAGCTATCATATATTATATTTACTGAATCATACACTTACATATACCATCTCATCTACGAGATCTAAACATATAGATTTGAAGTACTATAGCATACGTAATACATATATATACATATACGTAGGGCTATTACCTATTACACAAAAATATTCATTGCATATGGAAAGAGGAAAAGAATATGTATGTGTGTATATACATTTTTATTCCTTTGTTTTTCATTTAAAAATTAAATGATGAATAATAGTAAAAAAAAAAGTAAAAAATCATGAATGAAAGAGAAAAATTTATTTTACATTTTTTTTTTTATTTCACTTTTCTTTTTTTTCTTCTTCAATTTTTTACCTCAATTTCATATAGAATAATGATAATAATAATAATAATAATAATTCTAGATTATTTTGATTTTCCTATTTCTTTTGTATTTTTTTGTTTTTTTTTTAATTTTTGTCGCTTTTCCTTGGCATTTTTCTAGTAGCAAACAGCAGCCTAAACAGCAGCAAATTTACATATATACCCACATAAACATACACACAGAATTGATGTTGCTGTATTGTAATGTCACAGGATTAAAATTAAATCATAGTTGACAGATAAAATACATAATTGCAAAAACAAAATAATAATAATAGGTATTATTTTAAAGTTTTATATTTTTGGTGTTTTTTGTTTTTTTTTTTCTAAATTTTCATTTTCACTTTTAATGAGTTTAATTGAAAAATATGGAAATTATTTTGTTACACAAATTTTTTATATATTACATATACCTCGTATCTATATATTCTATGTATTATGTACACTTTCGTATACTGTGTACATGTATACATATACATACATATACATCGCATTTAGAGAGAATTGAATGAACAGAATAAGAAGAAGAAAAAACAAAATGACTTGATGATTTTTTGATTTAATGAATTTAATTTAAATATTTTAATAAGGTCATTCGTTTTTTGATTATATATGTTCTGAAAATTGTTAGAGAGAAATGAAAAAAAAAACAAATAAAAAAAAAACAATGTATTTATATGTATGTGTGAGTATGAATGAAAGAAACGAACTATGAAATAAAAATGAATTGTAATTAAATTGAAATTTATAATTTTTGATTTTTTGTTCAATTTAAATTTGCATTTTCACACAATCTTTTTTTCTATTTTGTTTTTATTTTTAATTTTTTTTTTTATTTTTTGAAAAATTTTCATTTCATTTAATTTTATTCTGATTTAAGATAAATGTTTTTAAGTTTTCAATTTTCGAAGAACACATTAACACATATAGATATACATGATTACAATTTAAAGTGAAAATTTAATTTATTTATTTTGTAGTAGTAGTAGTAGCAGCAGTAGTAGTAGTGAATTTGATTGAACAATTAAATTTATTATTTTCTTTTAATTTTTTTCTTTTTAGAACAATTTAATTTTATCTTTTGATTATTCGATTATAAAACAGTTATGTAAGTATAGTTTGTTATCCAATAAATGTAAATTTTGTATATAATGATGTAATTATGCAATTTGAGTAAATTTTTCATTTATATATGTATAAGGACTCTAATGATTTACACACAATCTTTATAACTCATTATAACAAGCATCCGAGATGTTATCTTTTGATTTATTCAATGGTTAGGAGTACAGAATTTAAATATATGTATGTATCTATGGATTTCACAACACACTTTTATACGATAAATAATGACTAGGTACTTGACATTAAAATTTCAATAGTTATTGTAATTAACAGTGTGTTTTCATTAAAGAAAATTTACAACTTTTAACATTGCTGATGTCAGTATTGAGGGAGTTTAGTTGTTCAATATGGTAGAGTGTAAGTCCACTAGTTACATAAAGTTTCGAGTTTGAACCTCAGTATAACAACTTCAAAATTAACAAAGAAAAATTTTCTTCATTTCCAAAACTTCATTCAGCTCTAAATAAGTAACCATCTTTCTGTAAAAAGAAAACAGCCAAAAAGAGCATAGAAAAGCTGAATCAAAACTACTTGCCGACACCAATCAACTCAAGTATAAAGCTATAAACCTAAATAGACGTGACGAAACGAAATGAAACGATACATACGATAGTACTGTGGTACGTAAAACTATCCTAAATGGATGTATTATTACGTTCGTTCAATTTCGATAAGTTTAAATGTCAAATAGACAAAACGAAACGAAACGGATAGTGCCGTAGCGGTCGTACATTTTATCGTCTCTACTCGTTTCACAAACATTTATACTTGTTTCTACTCAATACTCATACAAAATTTTACTCGCTTCGAATCGTTTCTATTTAGGACAAATTATTAAACTGACGAAACGAGTATTTACGTTCGTTTAATTTCTTTCGTCCCGTCACGTCTATTTAGGGTCTTCTTGCTTAACTCATTAGACCGTTCTGTAAACAAAAAATAAATAAAAAAATATAATAGTCTGAATACTATCGTCGATTTGAATTTGTTTCGCAACCAACAACCCTGGAGGTGGTGGTTTATCATGAAAAAATCACTTTAATGATTATACGATCTATGATGTAGGAGGCTCGTCAAGGTCTGCTGCACCAAAAGTATAATAATAATGATGATATTGCGTCGGTATATTGTACACAATTTAATTTTATAAATTACACATTGCTAATGTTAAATTGTAATCCTACCCATAAAATTAAGAGCACAAAACGTATACACATAAATTTATTCTACATAATATTTTCCCTTAACTCAAAGATTCTAAATGAATATATTTATACATATTTGAGCACTTCATTATAATTCATATACTGCTATTTACCAAAGTATATAATAAAAGGATAATTTTCGAAATTAAATTATGCGTATATTAACCACCGCAAGTACATTACAAAATAAATCCTTAAAAATTCCATTATTTTTCTGTTCTTTATATATAATATATCTCTCATATCTGTTTGAATCTATTATATTTTCAAATGCTTCTTTTTATCTCTTTTAATTTTTCCTTTTTTTTTTCATTTTCGTTTTTTTTTTAAGTATTTATATTCTTTACAATTTTAATCCTTAAATATTACTGTGTGAGATAAATTGAATTTACTACAATTTTTCAAAGAAACAATTACATTCAGGGAGCAAAAAAGAAAAAAAAAAAAGAAAAACGATTTGAAACGAAATAAAATTGTAAAAAAGAAAATATAGAAAATACTTATTTTACTATAACAATTTAGTGTGATGATGGGAGTGTGTTGTTTTATAAAGAAGGATAAAATGGCTGAAAAAAAAATTATCAGCATAGTATAAAATGTAATAGACATTTATATTTTTGCTATCCTACTCCTACACAGTATGCGTACTTTTACGAATATTGTACAGACAGGATCAAAAGTGAGTAGTCATAGATAATTTTTTTTTTTTGTGGATAATTATTTATGATAGTATATACTTAATGCTTTCAATTTTAAGTTTATTTTATACGGAATAATATGAATAATGAAATTAATTTACTTACTTGTATTAGGTAAAATGTGATAAGAAATAAAAATTTACATACCTGAAAAGAGAAAAAAAAAAATAAAATGGTAAATTAATTTTTTTTTTGTATTTTATCAAAAATGTTAGTTTTATAAAATTATTTAAAATTAGTCGAATAATTATTTAAGTAAAGAATATTTTTTGATTTGACAAAGACGACCTATCACGGTTTAAATTCGAGAGCGAAACTCTTCAGTTTGCATAAATTTAAGAGTTAAGCTTCATTCAAAATTCAGCGTATTTGTACATAAACTTTCAATACAACTTCCTCTCTCGCCAGCTTCAAATTAGAAATACAACCTATGTCCTTATTCTGATATTGTGACTCATTACAAGTCAAAACGAAATTGTGACTGGTTTTCTTGTGATTTTCCTTGTGACTAATCAGCTGTTTCGTATTCTGAATAAGTAATCACAAGAAAAAATCACAAAAATTTCACCTCGTAGTGGTGAATTTGGAACGCCACATAACCTTAAAATTTTTCTTGTGACGACTGAAGTAGCAGATTGCAGTTGTGACTTTTTTGTGACTCTGGCATGTTGTGACTTTTTACCGCGGAATACAAAAAGTCACAACTTGTGATTTACAACGCTCTTATGACTGATTTATGACTAATGACCTATCACAGACTATTTTCAGAATAGACCCACTAATCTCAATCTTACTCTGGAACTCTGGTGTAATTTGGGCTGGGCGCTTTATATTCTTTTGAAGAAGGCGGAAAAAGTCTAATGTATGTATAGAATATGTAATCTGGTCTGTGTAACTTTACATGAACAAATTGCCTATGAATATGTTGTTGGAAAATTGCAAACTTTACAAGACGATATAAAATCCATTGGAACGATTGTAACGATTCAAGACCTACATTTTACAGTGAAGAGTGAAAATCCCTTACGTGGAAAACGAATTAACCACACACACTATAAATTTCTTTATTTACAAATTTAATGAATATATAGCATCAATTGTTTCGTTTAGGTACATACTTTTAATCTACACTGTATGAAAATTCGTTTGATTATTGTAATTTTTTATTCTAGACTTATTTTATATATTTTTCTTGTTGTATATATTTTTATAATTCTATCTATACCAGCACATCTATACACTTACACGTATTTATTTGTGTGTTAGTTCATTTCATTCAATTTTATTTATTTATTTATTTTGTATTTTACTTTATGTGTGTAGTATTTTGTCATTATAAATATATACAAATCATTTATTCTAAAGAGAAAATCATTTATTCTATACCAATACATGCGTATGCATCTATGTATGTCCTTACGATTATTGTTATTATGATTATTATAATTTTATCTATGTATTTGTGTTTATATGTGTATTGTCATGATGATATATTTACATTCATTTTAGTCCTTTCTCTGTTATTATATTGTTTCTACTTTGCAATATGTGTGTGCGTTTACTATAGTAATACATACAAAAATTTGTCAACGCGTAATAAATAAAAATATGAAAAAAAAAAAAAAATAAAGAAAAATACCATAAATTGTAAATGATGATGATAATGATGATTATTGTGATGAACAGTTGACTGACTGACTGGCTATATGATGGGTGGATGGGGGATATGGTTGGTTCGTTGATTGGATGAATGGGTGGGTGGATGTACTGGTTATAGTTGTACTTAGAAGAGATAATAGTGGTATATAAATGAGTATTACTGTACAGTATAGAATATTCTGTAGAGTAAGAAAATAATAATGATATGAAAAAGAAGACAATGGTGATAATCATCATTATAATGATAACGATAATGATGATGATGGTATTTAATACATTTCTGTATGTATATTTTATGAGCATACAAAAATTTATCCTGGATTTTCTGGTATCAAATATATAATTCAATAAATGAAATTATAATGAACAATAAAAAAAAAAATAACAAAACAACAAAGAAAAATGTGCTACAGGAATAATAATGAAAAAAGGACACACATTTATTGTGATGAAATAAGAAAAAATAAATATTTTATGCAAGATTGAAGATAATAATTTATTCATATTCATATAATATTCGTATCGCTAGTTCATAACTTTATATATTTATAGACAATTCTAACAACACATATAAGTGTGGACATTATATTTACACTACGGTACTTACATATTAGTGGTTTAAATATCGATCAAGAAAGTATAACTAAATAATGTGGTTATATATGTACATGAAATATGATAACGTTTTACCATCTATATAAATATTGGTACACCAATTGTAGAAGTGTACGTACCTATATCCTTTATATGCCATTTTCATAAAAGTCAAACAAATTATATCTTTTTATGAACCACAAAAACCATATAAATAAATATTGTGGTAAAATTATAGCTTTTCGATAGCTACAAGCATGTAGCTAGTGTATATACATCAAAAATGACATTTTATGACCTTGACACAAAACAAAATGTGACGATAATTATGAAAAATAATTGAAATTAATACGAGATTTCTGTATGAAATTGGTAAAGAAAATTTTCAAAAAAATTTTTTAAAACTTTTTATATAGAAATATTCTTATAGGGGCTTGAATAGCTCGATGGTTAGGTGTCGGTCTTGTGATCTTGAGATCACGGTTCGAACCCCAGTCAGCGCGCTACTCTTGCCCAAGTCGATCATTAATTTCCCATCAGCAATGTACACCAGTAACTGACTACTGATGATAAACTGGATGATATATCTGACAGAAATTACTGATCGGCGGTGCCATAATGGACTAAGTATCCGTGTGCACTTAAAAATATACTATATACATTGTATGTATATAATAATAATAATAATAATATTCTTACAACCGCATATGGCATTTAAATTAAATCACTACAATATTGCTACTCTGTTTTACACTTTAATCACAGATTACCTCATGTACTCGTAATACAGACATGTAAAAGAATACATGAAGGATTATTTTTCTAGCAAAAGAAAGCAAAGAACATCCTTAAGAAAAAAAATAATTCAAATCAATTCATATACTAAACAAATTTATACTATAGGTACGTATACATATATACAGAATTTGAATCTGGAATATCCTTTAAAATTAATGTATAGTATTTAGTATACGATTATATGTTGTAAGAGAGTTTATTTAGGTACATGTATATTTACGTATATACGCGTATGAATAATGATTGTATATGTATGTATAGGTATGTAAAAATATTTTTAGATTTTGTATTTCATGTGCACCAGCACCGTGTATACATAATATAGTGTATACTGTATAGGTATTGTACGATATACTCGAACTCGTACATTGTACGTAGTACATACGTACATGTATGTATTTCTTGCACTATTATATATATATATATATACATACGATGATTATGGTGTTACATATGTAAGTAGGATATTTAATCAAAAAAATTATACAAATTTTTTTTTTGTTCCTTTTTTTCATATTACATAATATACATATTGTAAATATCAACGTGAAATATGTGTATAAAATACATATATGATGTGTATATATTTACATTACTCACACATGCATGCATACATTCATATAAAAATATATAGATATCTAGGATATACTCTGTCTGTATAATTTACATGTTCTACTTTATATATTAATAAATTTGAGAAATTTAAACGTACAAGCATACAGACATATGTATGTACATATATCATTACTGTACAGTTTACACATAACATATACGTATACATATATGTATAGTTACAATTTAGATGTTAAAAATATTTTGTTTGGAATACAGTGCACTCGCGCTAACTTGGCCGAACTCGAGCAAGGGGTTGTTCAAGTTAGCGAATCGTTCAACTTACCGAATGGGTTATATAAGACAGTTTATTTTTGGTAAACAAGGATATTAATATGACATTAAAGCAATAATATTAATCGAAAGTCAAGCTTTTGAACAGAAAATTAATTTTTATTTGTTCTTGAAAAGTAATC